>JAFBJZ010000912.1:0-1377500 GCA_016785225.1 Psettodes erumei | reverse complement strand
GATGGCCAGCGGTTCCCATCGGATCACCAGTGACTTTATGTGCGTACTTCCACTGGTCAGACACAAGGAAATCCAGTTTTTAGAGGAGTGGTTCTGTTCAGTCCCTGTCAGGAATCTGTCACCTCGTGTTTACACTCGCTCTCTGCTTTGCCTTTGTGTAGATATTTCCGCAAAGGCTGTTACTTCGGGCTGGCCTGTTTTGCTAACATGCCTGTGGAGAGTGAGCTGGAGCGAGGAGCGAGGATGAAGTCTGTGGGAATTCTGTCTCCTTCCTACACTCTGCTTTACCGTTACATGCACTTCCTGGAGAACCAAGTCCGGTAAGATGTATGCCAGTTTCCCTTCTTATCTCGTCACCTTTCCTTTCTTTTCTCCTTTGTTTTATGTGTTGGGTTTACCTCGTTTATTTCTCACCCATCTGTGTTTACAAGTATTTCTTTATAATGCTTACCTCACACCCCTGCTTCTTTTTTAAAAAATGTTCACATCTATTATACATGGACCCAGAGTTGTAGTTACAGCTATCATCACAGGAGCCCATTAACATGCAGTTTTGCAATTCTAGAAATCCAGAAATATAAAATACCGCTACTGTTTCAGATACAGAGGGCTGCGGTTGGCACCTGATACAAGTGGATCTGAGTCAAAGGGGTGTGATCAACCAGCCTACAGTCTACATGTAGTTCCTGTGGCTTCCCAGTCACTCTGCAGTAGCATGCAGGTGCCTCAGATAGTTTGAGGAACATATTAAGCACAAGGGGTTGCAGCGGTTTAACCAAATTGATGATAACCATTCGTGTCTTCGGAGTGGCCTCAGATGATTCTGCAACATGCAGTCGTTTTCAGGTTGTCCATAATGCAAGACGTTCCGCATCCGTCATTTTCTCTGAAATTGAGCAAATAGTCAGTGAGTGTGCATGCAAGTGTGAGCTGTGAGCACGGCTTTGCAATGCTGGCAGATGATGAACATGCAGAACAGCTCAGAACTAAACAAGGAACATGCAGTTTCTGGAAATACACATAAGATAGCTTAATCTCAAACCCTCCTCTCCTCCATTTCTTCTTGTCTTACAGACACCAGTTGCAGTGTCCAGGCCAGTATTCTCCACTGGAGGCCTTCTATGAGGATAAGAAGGCCGTCCTTCCACCTACAGGAAATGGCCTCATCACCGCTTGTCCAACTTGGAGTGTTACAACCATCAACCGCTGCATGCACCCAGAAATGAAGGTCCAAAATCTGCCAAACGCGCTTATATTGTTGTGTGTTTTCTCAGTCACGAGTGTCATGGGAAAAAAAATCCCATTTACATAAATTTACATTTGTCGATGTCTTTGCTCCCTGCAGATCACCCACCCAGCTGGCTGCATGTCTCAGTTCATCCAGTTTTTCGGGGAGCAGATAATGGTGCTGTGGAAGTTTGCACTGCTTAGGAAACGTGTCCTCATCTTCTCCCCTCCACCTGTAGGTGTGGTCTGCTACAGGGGTAAGCGTCTTAAAAACACAGGCTTACACTTACATAAACCTGCGCACACACACACACACATGTACACACACACACCATGTAATCTGGTGGTTATAAAAGAGATCCTTTCTTTGTCTTTAACAAAAAGGCTGCGTCAATAAATATGCCAGATGTTGTGGCTTTGTTTTTTTTATACCTCCATTTAGCTGTTTCATTCAGTATGCGCTTGTGGTCCCACAGTGTATTGCTGTTGCTGCCTTGCCAACGTGTCTCTGCCTGGAATCGGCGTCTCGGTGCCTGAATTACGGCCATTTTTCTACATCAACATAGCCGACATCACCACCCTGGAAACAGAGATGTCATACGTGGCCTGTGAGTGAGGCTTTACTGTTAACAGTTACATTACCACCAACTGTGATATTGTCAGCTGTGGAGGTAAATCCTTACATACAGAGAGCATATTTTTACATGCTTCAAGGTACCACAGAGAAGATTTTTGAGGACAAGAAGGAGCTGTACGACGTCTACATTGACAACCAGAATGTGAAAACACACAGAAGTCATTTGCAGCCCATGCTCCGGCTGAATGCTGCAGATAAGGAGAAGTACAGGAAACTGAGTGAGCAGAGGTACACTAAAAATAATGCTGCAGTTGTTGTACAATAAACTGTACCAGATTTTAAATCATTGACAGTTTGTACATTTTATCCAAGTTTCTGTTGTTAGTTTTATTGTAAACATTAAAATTCGAAAAGCTGTCGGCTTGAAGGTCCTATTTTTTACATTTCATAATGATGGATGACAACTGTCTTCCCAGGCAAATGTTGCTGTACTCTCAGGAGGTAGATGGAGACTGCACTTCAAATGAAGAGGATCTTTTCATTCTGTGAGTCCATGACAAGTTTTTTTTCATAGCTGTCAATGCACTCGAGTCATAACCGCAAGCTGTGTGTTTAAGGAGAGCAATACAGTTCCATTGGTTTTATAATTTTTTAATGTCATGCAGAGGTACACAGCATGATGCCGTTGTCTTTAATCCTGTCCTAGGTTCTTCATGGAGTTGAATAACCGCATCTTTCAGACCCTGTCAGAGGTGGCAGGGAGCACTGATCCCACCCTGACCACAGAGCATGTCAGAGCTATGGGGCTGGATCCCCAGGGCGATCGCTCCTTCCTGGTTGACCTGCTGGAGGTGTACGGCATCGATGTCACGCTGGTCATAGATAACCTCTGTTGCACCTGAGTCCCACCGCTCTGCTGCCCACACTCAGCCTTTTAAATTGGGGATGACACTGGATTTTCTGTGCCTTCGAGGCCAGCACACACCAAGACACTGTAGACACTGCCTCCACCCTGGGGCTTTATCTGTTTCCTGCTGTCCCTTCCTGGGTGTCTGTTTCCCCTCTGTGTGTGTCTCATCTGACCTGTGGAGACATTTTTTTTTTTTTACCAGAGGGGCTGATAAGGACACTAAACGTTGGTGCACTGGTGCATGGTGGCTGATAAACACCTGCCTAGCAGACAATGCTGCATAGCAGCTTTGTGCTCTTTTAGCCATTCACATCTTGTGTCACTCCTTACTGTTTCTTTGTCAGATATGCTGTTTTGTTTTGCGCACTTGTCTGACTTTGATTCTGGCCGGAGCAGCCAGGCTTTAAGCACTGGATGAAAGCATAAAAAAAGTCTTGATCAGGTGTGGTCATGGCAGCAGGATGATTGGTCTTTCTCCACTTCACTCATCCCAATGAAATCAGTCAGTGGGATGTTCACAGACCTGCTGCTTTGGTGATCATTTATGGTTTTGTTCTGAAGAGAAAAGTTTTAAATCTGTGCGCTTCAAATACGTTTCTTTGGAAATTCTCGCCTCCATAGCGTGTGACAGATTCAAGAACTTCAGAAATTCTGCTTTAAATTCACAATTCAGTGTTCGAATCCTGTGTCCTGCTTTCGTAAAGCTACTCCTGGAGTTAGAGGAGTGAAGGCTTCACTTGCCTTTCTAAAAGGAAGCAATATGGGTCTGTGCTGGTTGAAAGTATAAGCCTTTTTAATGTACAGTATATCCAGCCTCACAGTCATGTGCTTACTATTTCTTTCACAACTGAAAGTGAGAGGCAAGTTAACAGCGAAATCCATACTGAGTGTGATAACCTCTTTTTTATAATGGGTAGGGTTAAATATTCTGAAGGGGAAAGCTGTAATAAATACTTAGTTCACCTTTATGCACCTTCAACACAATGCAGATCTGATTACTTGTCTCTGTTTGAATACAGATTAAGTGCAAGTGATGCGGGTTGCGAGCTGGAAACTTTTTTGTCGTGATCTGTCTAATGTGTTGTAAACAGCAGAGGGATTATTAACGAATGTGACTTAATAACACTAACTAACCATGAATGCTGCACCATGTCCACCTCTGGACTGTTTCCTGATACACAGTGATCATGCTTAACTATTATGTTTTTTTATGCTATGTTTAGGACTCACAGTCTGAGCCAGCAATCTGGTTGTGAAGTGAAGGGGTTTTGTGTGTCTTTGTGTGTGGTGTTGCAGTACTGTATTCAGGCTTTCATTGTGGTGTTGTTTTTTTTTACTCAAATGAAAGGCTTGTTCGGCGGAAGCTAATATATCTTTTCTGATCCTGTTGAATGAAGAGTCCTCGACGGAGCCATTTGTAGTTCACTTGTGGATCAGCTTCAAAGAGAGCTCCTCCAGTTGTCTGTGTGCATGACAGAGATCTCTTTGTGCGTTTGGAGGCTTGTTTATGTCACATTCAGGGCTGAGCAGGAGCTTCTTTAACTCCTTGTCTACGGGCTGTTTCACAGAAATTCCCCCTCCCCTCATCTGTTCCGGCTGAGGTTCTCCTCTCACTCTTTTCATCACCGTCCCATTCAGTGAATCCAGCTCTAGAGATGGGCCAACTGTGTCTTTTGAAAGCTGCTGGCAGACCCGTTAAGTTCATCCATCACATTGCCAATTAAAGTGATAATTTGTTCCATGTTGGAACACATAGTAATGGTTCTCAATCTTCTCATGGGTGCACTGATGCAAGCTAAAACACCAAGTTACTTTTTTTAAAACATGTCTTTATCTCCTTCTGCCTAGATATTGTTATTGGTTCTGTGCACTGTGTGTAGGTACACTGAGAGCCACTGTAAAGCAGAGTCATATTCCTTGTATGCACAAAGACTGTTGCTTAGACAATAATGTAGATTCTGATTCTGATAATTTACTGGTAAACGCTGAGTCCACAAGTACTTTTTTTTCATTGTCAGATTCCATACATGCTCTTTCAGGGGCCTGATTGGCACGTTGAGAACTGCCAAGTTTATAGCCTGTATTGGACCTTGACTTGACAGCCAAGAAAGTCAAGATGCTTTCTGGGTTGGTTAAAGAATAAAGAAAGTGCATTAAGTGTTGTGTATGAAAGGAAAGGGCACAAGAGCTTTGTTGTTTAATGGGGCCTTAAGGAAATGTGAATTTTTTTCTAAAACTGAATTCAGCAAAGTGACCGACTCTTTACTGTATGTTCGTCAACATTATTTGCTAAAAGACTAAATACTGGGTCCTTCTGAATGACCTTAATGTCTGCAGTGAAACCTGTTGACTCTATTTGCTCGATGGCAGACGCCTTTTTTTCCGCCTCGGATAGTGTTTGCTTTACAGGTGTACGTTAAATTTAAAGAAGGGAATGTACACAACACACAACACTGCATAAAATGCCTTCTTTGTGAAGTTGTTCACAGACGTGTACCAGCATCAGATACATGAATTGTTTGTACAGCGTGTCATGTGACTTAATGTCAGCGACAGCGAAAGTACTGCACACATGCAGCAGCACACCCAAATAATGTAACCCCTTTTTTTCTTCTTGATTGTCATGTCAATCAAGGTTGTTCACAAAATAACAAGTCTTCACCATTACTAATGTGAAACACTGTCAGAGATGTCAGTACTGTAATGTACACACAAACTCAATAGCATGAGAAACTGTTAATTTCACTGTACTGCCATTGTAAAACAATAAAAACACTGATACTGGTGAAGTGCTGTCTAATCCTGTGAAACTGTTTTCCTTCAGAATCCTGGTCCACCTACACCCCTCTCTTCCCTTTCTAACCACGACCACTGCTTTTTGATAGTTTTCCAAAACACTGATGAAGCACAAAACTGCTTCCAGGATGATATGGGCAGGACATGGGCAAGACAGAGTCAGGAATCATATCTTAAGTGGTATTTATATCCTTTATAAAAGTAGCAGTACCACTGCAGAAAAGCAGTATTTTAAAAGTTTAAGTTTAAAAGTAACTAAAGCTGCAAAATTTATACATCAAAGAAAACAAAACAATAATTCCCTTGAGTACCTTAAATTTACACACAAGTAAATGTACATTGTACCAAAAATCCCTTGTCACACCTCAATTAAAGCCACCACAATCAAACCAAGAGCATCCCTTACTGATTTCTGAAACAGCCAGATATGAGATGAGGCTTGTAACAGAGCCACCAGCTTAATCCTGCAGATCTGCCATCTGTCAGATCAGACCCAGACTCACCAAGCAAAGTGCCAAACTCCTGCTCCAAGCTCTTCTAACCCAATCAGAATGCTGTGCTATATTCCTTCATGTTCATCCATACACTTCCCTCCTGCCCATACTCCTCTAAGTCCCAGCAGCGTGGCCATTGTGATTGACTGTCCTGTCTCTATGACAACTGTTCCATGACTCTGGTCCTCTCTCGTCTCCCTTGAGGTCAACTCAGTAAAAACAAAGGGTTCTACTCATTTTCCAACTTGACAGAAGCTTCAAATTTTACATCATGCCCTTAAACCAGGCATGTGCTTAATGTGTACATATTAAACACTTTTGATTGTACTGGACAGATATTGATTTTATTGACCAAGTTCACATATGATGGCAACAGTAAACAATTCAGCAAAGTCCTTTTGTAAGACATCCTGTGCATGGGTTGCTAGCTTAGAGAAACAAAGTCTTGGTCCTTTCACATATAACAGCCATTTAATCCTCTTCATAATTATTAAAAAATGACTACAACTGAATATTTTATGTTAACATAGACTGATCAATCCATCAGCACTTAATGATCAAAATGAACTGATTTCATCCACATTTCTCCTGAAATCAGGTTTTGTCCCGCTGTTCTTGTCTTTTTTTCTGGCTTTGTATTTTCTCGTCACTGCGTCTGAGAAAGGAGCTGGTCCCTGCGCTCTGCACTGATGAAGAAGCGTAGTTTCCGTGGCAACAGCCTTACCTCCACAGGCATGGCCTCATACTCCTCATTGTCGATGTTGTAGAAACCACTAGCACCCTTCAGAGCCAGGACATGGAGTTAAATGTCAAGACAAGAACTAATACTCTGACCTTTAGAGTGCAGATCAAGTACTAAAATAAAACCGATGAAATTAATCAGAAAAAAAAATCACTTAACACGTTTCTGACCTCTGGCAGCTGCAGCCGGCAAGCGCTGGCTTCCAGGTTTGTGGAGTTTTTACTGAATATAGTTGGGTCTGCTTCTTTTTTATTTCTATGATGAAGAAACATTTAAATTATTTTACTTGAATTTGCATAAATGGGAGCTATTATATAATGTGTACTACCTCAGTAGTGTTAGTACTGACCCGACAGTGATGAACTCGCTCACAGAGAAGTCGCTGGGCTCTGCAGAGATCACCAGGGAGTCATTTATGCGCTGTCAATTCAAATAAATGGAAAAAATACATATACATAAAAAGGCAAGAAGGGAAACAGTGAAGGCAGCGTTTAATGGAATCATGTCAACATTCATATGCTCATGGTTTTATAAGAGCAAAGGTTGATAAATACGATTCTGGACTGACCCTCTCCACTGGGTTTTTGTTGTGCGTTTGGATAAACAGCTCCAACGTCGACAGCTGCTCTTCTTCCCACTTCTCCGGCTCTTCCACTTTTGGAGGCTCTGAGCAAACACACATACACAACCCAAATCCATAACCGCACAGTTGTCTGTATTGTCAGGATCTGGGGTCATGTTACGTTGCCAAACAGTGATCAAAGCATCTACACAGTCACACACGCACTCACCTTCAACAGGCGGGTTCCAGTAGTTTTTCAGTCTGCGGATGATGCGGTAGAGCAGATTTGGCCTGGGGGGCTTCTGTGGGTGCAGGTCAGGGGGCCGAAGGCTGGGAGCCAAGTAGGACACTGAGACGTCCCGGACCAGGGGCCACTCCTAAGGGACATTTTACCATAAAGTGTGATTAAATTATATCAGCAGCTACACAATTCTTTAACAATCGGGGATCACAAGAAAACAAGGTGACATGTGAAATAGTGAAATATATGTCTACTGCGTGTCACTGACTATTGATTTAATGATATAATGGTATGTTCTACTGAATCTGCTGATGGCCAGCATTTTACTTTGATTATCAATATTTTAGCTTTTGCCCGAAACAACAAACATACATGTATATTTCTGGTATGTAATGGGCCTTGTGCAAAAACCATTCAGACAAACAAATTTGTTCTAAAGTGTCAGATTGGGGAATTAATGAAGTAACATTTACATCATTTTGGGTCGCCCCAAGTCTCCATTGAAACCTGGACAACAGGCGTTTCAAGTAGAGTGACTCAATATGCTGAGTTGTGTTTCCAGTATCAGATACTTCACTGCTTGACCGATTGCCTTACCCTTAGAGTACTAAACCAATGTGCTGCATTTGTCTTCAGTGGCCCCAGGTACCAGTATCTGCGGGGAAGGGATCAAGGTGAATAAAGCTTAACATATTATGGGGGATTATGTAATCATCATTCACTCAAAGTTACAGTCTGAATGAAGTCGTCTTACTTGCTGATTTTTGCAGCCACATCTCTGAATGAACCCCAACGCAATCCCATCAGAGCAAAGACTGGCTGCTCTTTTTCCCCCTACAACGCAAACATGCACGCACACACACACACACACACACACACACACACACACAGATCATTTTAAAATTCCTGTTCATAACTCTGAGGCCTTTTTACAGTAAACAGAGCCAGTTTCTTACTTTAATTTGAAGTACATCCAGAGGTACAGTTTCTCCCTTCAGAATAGACAGTGTTGCAGATGTAATGTCTCTGAAAAATATAAAATGTGTAAAAATCTGTGTAATTTACAGTAAGGATAATAAGGATATCCACGTTGTATATCTACTCAGTGAAATACATTTAATAAAGAGTTCATCATGGGGTCATGTGAAGTAAGATTTTGATGAGCTGACTTACTTGACCTTGTTGTCACTCAGGAGGTGAAGAGCTGGACTCAAGGAATTGTGAGAGCCCAGTGGAATGAATCCAATTGGTATGTTACTGAATGTGCCCTGTAATCAGAAAAAAGGTGCATTTGTCCAGGTCTTGTTCAGTTGTGAACCAAAATAATTTGATGCAATTCCTGCAATGCACCTACTTCATCTGGCCTTCGCAGTAACCCTGTGATGACTTCCTGCAAGGTGCCATCCCCTCCAGCCACAATCAGTATGTCTGTCTGTTCCATGAACTCCATCAGCTTTTTTGCCTGGCCTTCATAGTCCGTCTGCAGAGCAGGTGGTGGTATATAACCATGGTGTCACACAATCAGAACCTTAATGGAGCCACTAAAAACTCATTTTCAAGAGGAAGATAAAGAAAATTATATACCTTTACGACTGTTACCTCCACACCAGCCAGATGTAAAATAGGGGCAGCATTCTTTTCAAATAGGTTGTTGGCTTTCCTGGGGGAGATTTAGACGCAGAATTGGGAGGAAATGACAGAACAATGTGAAATCAAAACGAGCCATTGAGAGCTTTTGAGATTTGAGTATTCTTACCCACTACAAGCTGCAGGGTTCAAGATCACTGTTGCTTTCCTCAGCCGCTCCTGTGGCGCTATCTGTTGACGCCCGAATTCCTGGAAGAGATGAGAAGGATCATGGGCACTTGAGACTTTGCATATATGGCAAATTTACAGTATGAGCAAAAGTAGGCGGTGTCTTACCCTGGCAACCAGACATGCGTCTCTCCGCAGAACACTGTCACTAACAGGAAAAAAAACACAAAATATAAGACAAATGAACAACCCTGCTATCTATGAACTCGGTGTAAATAGTATAATTCATTACCCACCAGTGTTTACCATACAGCCAGTAGCCCCCGTAAGACAGAACGCACACAGCAAACGTGGACTTCTTCCAGTGATTCCGCAGAGTCCGAAACACTTTCACAACCCGAGCCATTCTTCTGGTTAAAATATCCACAAACCCTTTGACTTAATGCGGTGCTACACAAACGGCGGCACCGAATTTTAAAAGTCACGAATGACAATTTTCCATCCCAGCGGTCACAAGCACACAGCTGTCAACCGAACATGGGCCGACATGATGGTGTAACGTCAAAAACAGTACGGACCAACACAGGGCGGAACCATTGTTAGTTCCCGCTGTGGTCCATGGACATCTTTTCAGCGAAACACGGGCATGGCTTCATCGAGGTTTCATGAAAAATATATTTGAAAGAGAATCGAATTTCTAGAAGAGAAATTAAAATAAAATGTACACGAAGCTCATTTAAATTACATTTTGAGTCCATCTGCACTTTATTACTACAACTCCCATCTGGCCTGGCGATTTTAACGGTTCGAGGACCTCTCCTGAAGATATTTACTGTATTACGGCGATGCTTAAAACATTCAACTAACTTAATTACGAAGGACATACATTAAATTATAAATGGTAGATTTTTTTGTTCAGGAGATGAGACGAAGTGCGTTTACAGAATTAATTATTTTAAATTTGACACAGGCACAGACCCAGACGCTTCTGTCCGATTTTCCGAATGTATCATGGCGGCGCAGATGGCGGTAAATTCGGGTATGAACTATGCTTTTTTCTTTGAGTAATTTAACTGTATTAATTTCTACGAGTTGCTATCACTAGTCATCTCATAGACAAACCCCTACATAGCCTCCTTTTCGTGTCAGTTTTGTTTGCATATCGTATGTTATGACCACATGGTGACGGAGCCCTGAAGTTCAGGCTCTGGCTGCTAGGCTAACTTAGCTTAGCTTGCAAGTAACTGGTTGGTTAGCTGCCATTTACTTAATAAAGCCATAAAGCCAAAATGCTGAAGCAGTACGGTGGATGTGACTTCTCTGTCGCATTGTCTGCAGACCAGTTTACGCACTTGGATACAAACTGAAACAAAGTGACATGAAATGCTTGGTTACACCACCAATCGTATGTTGCTTTACATGAGGGGTTTGATTTGTTGTGCTACGGCTAAATGAATGAAAAGCTTGTGTAATAGTCAAAGCCCGCGCTTCATTTACTTTCTGGCAGTTATACTCCTGTCAGTGAGCGATGAGTCAGTTTCATTAGTTAAGTCCTTCCGATTTATCTGTAATATCTGAATGATGTCGCATAACATAGTGACAGCTATACCTCCAAACGTCATTGAATAAGGAACCTGAAACTTCAGTGGCCAACATAAGATGCAAAGAAAGTCAAAGTTCTGTCTAATAATTAAGTTTTTATGAATATCACTGCTATTTTGATCTTCGTCAGTGCCATGGTCATCTGTTGCCAGTGTTTTATAAAGCAATAAGCATGTTATGTTACATTATATAGGATTATTGACTACGTAAAAAGAATATCCAGTTGTTGTAGTACATTGCCAGAACATACTGCAATGCTTAACAAAATGATGTCCACGTGTGACAGTCAGTCACACAGTCAGTCAGTTTTGTGTCATATTCGGGATCCACAAAATGGCAAAAAGTCACAAGATGTCAATGCCAAGTATGGTTACAAGAAGCACGCACAATAGGGGTGGTAGAAATCAGTTGTGTGCATATGCGACCATTGAGAGCTCTCATTCCCTACCCAGGAGCCAGTCTGTGGGGGCCGCTGAAGGAGCTGTGGGAGACAGTGGATGGGGCCGTGTTGAGGAAACAGCCAGAGAGTGTCCACCTGCTGGACCTTCAGCTCAAGAAACACAAACCCCACTTTTTGTCACTCTTTAAGAACCCGGTGAGATGCTGTGCGGACACAGCCTTTTTAATCACTATCATTTCACATGTGGATGTTTTTCTCTGCAGTGTAACCTCGACCTTCCTTGGTGCAGACACACTTTTGAGTCTCTTCTGAGACTGTAATATCAATAACCTCTGATCTCCCATCATTTTCAGCCAAAGAGTGCAGAGCAGAGAGAGAAGGTGCGTAAAGCCAGCACAGAAGGCATCGCCATCCAGGGTCAACAGGGGTCTCGGCTTCTTCCAGAGCAGCTTCTGACAGAAGCCTTCATCCTCAGTGACTTATTTGATATTGGAGAGTTGTCAGCTCTGGAGCTTCTGTTGGCAGGTGAAGTGGACATCAGAAAAAACATGGCTGGTGACATTTATAAATAAAAGGATGTGGTCAATTTGCTTATCATGTACTATGGTGTATTTTAAAGTATAGACACAGCACTCAAATAAGTTTATTATCCTACTTTGTTTAAGGTTTGTCATGATCCCATTCATGATTTTGAGACAAAGCCTTGCATGAATTCCAGTAGTGACAGTATTTACTTTTCATGCAGTTGATTCATGGAATACTCGCATACTTGTCTGTCTCCAGGTGAACACCAGCAGCCCCATTTTCCAGGTCTGACACGAGGACTTGTAGCTGTGCTTCTCTACTGGGATGGAAAGCTTTGTGTGGCCAACTCTTTGCACACACTCATCCAGTCGCGCCATGGCAAGACCTTCACTCTGGATCTAAGGTAATAATGTTTTCTAAAGGAGTACATTCAGGAAATGACAGGTGGTTTTTCGAGACCCACATGATGAGCATAGTATCGTCCAGTGGGTGATTTCTTTCCCTCTTTAACTCATATAATTGTTGTTAACTTGTATTGTCATTTGTTTCCTCACTCAGTGAGGAGCTGGTGGCTTTGACGACGCGGTTTACAGATGAGCTGATGAGCCAGGGTCTGACCAAACGCATCCTATCCCTGGTGTCAGAGATCAGTGTGACGCGGGAGTTTGAACGGCTGCAGAAGGAGCGGGGCCTTGGCAACGAAAAGCACAGGAAGGAGGTGGGAGCAAATCTTTGGCGTTAACTTGAAACAAAGATAATAATCTTCTCATTATGTTTACTTTCAACCACACTGGGTTAGAGCAAAGAGAGCAGCTTTCTGTTTGCAACAGAAAGATTTAGTGGAGGAATACACAGCGAGGAATATGGACACCATTAACTCCCACTCTTCTTACCAGGTTTCTGACCTCATCAACGAATGCCGACAGGCCCTGGCTGATAGCCTGTTTTCATGGACCTGCCAATCACCCTTGACTAAAGATGACACTCTGGCTCTCATTGGCCACCTGGAGACAGTGACAGCTCAAGCTGATGGCTCATTGGACAGCGTGAACCAGGCTCTGGTCATGGCACTGCTCTACTGCTTAGATGTCAGCTTTGTGGAGCAGGGGACTGAAGATAGAGAAGGTGACACCTTGTTACATACACCAAATGTAAACCATTTTAAATTTAATTGAAGTCACCAGTTAATTACACTAAAAACTGACCTACTTGCAGCTATGCACAGCATTTCTGTTATTTTTTAATGTTTTGCTTTTTAGTAATTGAAGGGCTTTCTCTGTGTTCTTTTAGATCTGCTCCAGGCGTTACCTCTCCTCACAGAGAGGCAGTATGTAGCTGCAGTGCATAGTCGTCTGATGGACGGCCAGCCGTGGAAGCTTCCAGGCCTGCAGGCGGTGTGTCGGCTGGCCTGGGCTCTGTCTCTGAGGGTCCTTTCCCAGCTACCGCAGGGATCTGGTAAGACATCTGCTTATGGGACACAGATAAAATATGGCTTACTGTCCACACCTGCAAGAATATGAGTACTCAAAGATAACTCATGCATAAATGTATGTATTTGTGTGTGTGTGTGTGTTGTGCAGCACTGGTGGAGTTCACTGAGGCAGATGAGGCGCTAGCCGACCAGGCTCTACTGGGAGATGTCTTCCTGTTCATGAAGGAGGGCATATTGGGATGCGAGAGTTTTGCCCAGGAAGAGTTTTACATCCGCCGCCTCCATTCACTCATCACAGACTTCCTGGCACTTATGCCAATGAAGGTGAGAGATGCAAAAGGTGCCACAATCAGTGTTTCTCCTGAAGAAAAAGATTTTTTATATCATATTACAGTATCAACTTGTCAGAATTAGACATTTCTCTGATTAGTTATTAGGTGGTGTTATTGTTATTTTGTGTTCTCATTAAATTGTTTAATTTTTCTGTCTTTGCAGGTGAAGCAGCTTCGTAACCGTGCCGACGAGGATGCCCGTCTGGTGCACATGTCCCTACAGATGGACAGTGAGCTCCCATCATCGTTGCGCAAGGACTTGGACCACCTCATGATCCTCGTCAGTCTTTTCTTCACACATACACTTAAGCTAACATCACTTTTTACATTTTCAAAGATTTAAGTGATAACATGATCTGAAATCTCTGATGATCAGAGCTTTCTCTGGTGAACGCTCTGATAGCAGGAATAGACAAAAACTCCAATTCTTAGATGAGCAACATTAGCATCAAATGGTACCAAAAGACCACAGTGGCCTGATACTGTGGGAGTCCATTTGTCACAGTGTTGGTTCCTGTTGTGTCTTTTTCAGATTGGGGAGTTTTACAATAAGGACCCATTTGGGCTGGAACTGGGTCTGGAGTTCTGGTGTCCCACAGAGTCTCTCCAGCACACTTCACTGCAGGGATCCTACCTGGGAATGGCCCTGCAAAGACCTCCACATAAACAGGTAAAGGCCATGTTTTCTGAGCCGTGGCTGCACTAAAAAGGTATAGAGATGATCCCAGTCTTGAGATTTTCTCATTTCGATTTTGGTTGAGAGAAGCAAGTCTTGTACACCACGTACTCGTTTTTGGTGAAAGGCTTTTTCTTTTATTGTCCATGATGATGCAGGTGGTTCTGTCGAAGTTTGTGCGTCAGATGGGAGACCTTCTGCCCTCCACCCTCTATATCTCCTATCTCCGTATGCTCAAAGGCCTCGCTAATGGTCCTCAGTGTGCCCACTACTGCTTCAGCCTCCTGAAAACCAATGGAGCCACACACAGTAAGAGCAGATCTTTGCTTTTACATGAAAGACTTCATGGCGTATTACATTTGATGTGCCTTGTGCATGTCTGTTTTGGAGAAAATAGGAAAGCAATGCTGCAGAAAATCCAATCCTAACCACTTCAAGTTCAGATATAGGACATATGAAGTTTGTGTTTAATGCATTTTCACATGAATGCCAGCTAACTTCATATACCTGATGCAGGTGACAACATACAGGGAGTTTCAGGCAGCCCAGTGTCCTGGGAACATTTCTTTCACTCCCTCATGCTGTACCATGAGAACCTGCGACGAGACCTTCCAAATCCAGACGCCGCACACTACCGCCACCCACCACTGAGGGGCATCACTCAAAGGGAGCTGGAAGGACTCACCTCATTTTTGCAGTTACTCACCACCATCATTACATGGGTACGGCTACAGCATTCACCACAAGGGGGGCAAAAAAATGCTCATGTGCTGATATTACGTGGATTATAAAACGTTAAGGTCCAGACCCCTGAAATTTGAATCTAACTGTATTTTGGCCCGGTGTGAGTGATGTTATTTTTGTTTTCCCTAGAGCGAAAATGCTCGACTGGCGCTGTGCGAGCATCCCCAGTGGACCCCAGTTGTAGTGATGCTGGGCTTGCTACAATGCAGCGTTCCACCCGTCCTGAAGGCTGAGCTCCTGCGCTGCCTGGCAGCCTTTGGGAAGTCACCGGAGATCGCTGCCTCACTCTGGCAGTCGTTGGAGTACACGCAGGTTAGTCTTTAAAAATGACTACAACTGCTTTTTAGCATTTCTCATAACAGAATTTATCCAATCACTTACTCTGAGTTTATAATTTAATATCTGTACCACAGGTCCTTCAGACCGTTCGAGCCCCAGGACAGAGGCAGGCAGCTGGAATTGAGGTGAGTGAATGTGAGACTGGATCCTCCCCATGTCCACGTCTCCCCGTCACCTTCAAGATGAGCAAATTAGGAAGTTCATTAGTTTCTAAAGAGATGATTAAACCACTTGGAGCTGCTCTGATCATTTCTAATTTGTGTGCTAAAAGGCAACACTTAACTAATGCCTTTTAATTATTGTCTTTGGATATTATGTTGTGGTGAAATTAGCACAATCGTAAGGAGATGCACATTTTTGATGGCAATTTTTCCAATTTGTTTTTCTTTCAGGTGGAGCTGAATGAGATCGAGTCGAGCTGTGAGGAGTACCCCCTGACGCGAGGCTTCTGTCATCTGATCAGCACATTGGTGGAAAGTAGCCTGCCTGTTAATTTGGGGGCGGGGCTACGCGTGCCAGGCTTCCAGCCCTACCTGAACTTCTTGCGTGATTCCGTGTTCCTCCCCTTTCCCACCAGAGCATATCGTCACCCAGCAGAGAAGGTAAAATGCACCTCCAGCACCTTCACATGGCGGAGACCCCGAGCTGCATCGTGCATGTATTCTCCCTCTTTTCATGACATATCTGTTCAATTTTATTTTGCCTCCGTTTTCTTTTGCCATCTCTCAGTGGGAGGTAGCCGACTCTGTCCTGGAGGTGTTCCACAAGCTGCTGCGGGACTACGAGCCCCAGCCGTCAGACTTCGTCCAGGAGATGGTGGAGCTGCAGGGCGAGCAGGTCCCGGCCCACAAGCCCCCGGGCCACAGCATCATGTTCCATCTGCTCAACGACTCGCCCATGCTGGCGCTCTGCCTCAGCCTGCTGGAGGAGGGTGTCCGCCAGCTGGACACATATGCGGCCTTCCCTGGTGAGAGAACATACGCTGCCGCCGTCAAAGAAAGAGAGAAAGTGTGTGTGTGTGTGTGTGTGTGTGTGTGTGTGTGTGTGTGTGTGTGTTCTGATAACTGCGCTCCGTTACTGCTCCCCTTACAGGTAAGAAGCACTTGGAGTCGGCGGTGCTGCACTGTCTGTGCCTGCTGGACCTGGCTCTGCAGAAGGAGGTGGTGTTCATGGATCTCCTTCGGGAGAGCCAGGCCTCCCTGCTGGTTTCGCCGTTGGAGCAGCTCCTCCAGGGTGTCAGTCCTCAAACCAGAAGGGCCGATCACATTGTCAGCATTGCCAGGTAAGGGCATCCAAGTGTTAGCTCAAAGTGCAGTTGTGATGTCGTTGGGTTGTTGTCAGCTTTTGTTCATCATATTTATCCTTCCTGTGTCTGCCAACTCTTTACTGGTTAGTGAGATGAAGTGTTAAACCTCAGCAGGAGTCAGTGTAGGTTGTGTATCAAGTAATTATGCCCTTGACAGGCTGATCGTCTGATGACTGTAACTAACTGGGGAACCTTGTTTGTGCCTTGCAGGTATTTGTACCACAGCAGCTCCAACCCAGAGGCCGCCTTCCAAAGTGCCAAGATCCTGCGTCGTATCGCCAACTACCCCAACATTCAGATTAGGCTGGTGGGAGATTTCACACACGACCAGGTAAATGCAAATCTGAAGCTCAAACACTTTCAAACCACTTTTCCCACAAAGCTACAGGACATATCACAAAACATGCTCAGGAAAGGGGCAAGGTACATTGTGGTGACATTCACTGTAGTGATGTGTTGGGACTTCTAATGTGATCTGGTTTGAACTTCAGAACATTTTTTTTTCTCTGTCCCTCAGGCAGTAAGTGACAAACTGATGGCAGGCTTTGTAGAGTGTCTGGACAATGAAGAGGCAGAGGAGGGAGCAGAGAATGAAGAAGGTGAGAGAGAGAGACCAAGATTCCTTATCTATTTCTTGCCGACTAAAACTTTTATAAGCCTAAAACCTGTGCTATCTTCTGCTTTTATTTAATTCCTGCTGTTTTAATACTTCGAAAGCTAAACCTGTGTTTTCAGACCTACAGTGTCTGGCTCATGATAACTAAACTGTTTCTAAACTCAGACCAACAGAAGAAGGTGGCAAGAATCCGACATGAAACCCAGATCCATATTCTGAACCTGCTCATCACCTCCTTGGAGTTGAAGACGCCCAATCTGGCTCTTTACCTTCTGGGCTACGAAGTCAAGAAGCCTGTGTCCTCCACCAACCTCCAGGACCCAGGTCAGTCCACAACCTCGGCCACTGACATCTTTGTGTCGATGGCTGCGCTGACTTTTGCATTACATGTGGGATTCTGATTTGGATGGAAAAGTATCCGGTGACCAAAGTGTTTTCTCCTTGTTGACTTCACATTGCTTGTTGTGATACAGGCGTGTTGGGATGTCCACGGAGCTGCCTGCACGCCATCCTGAGTCTGCTGCAGAGAGGCACTGAGAAGAGATCAGGACCTGTGCTCACACAGCAGGCCCCGCACCTGGCTGAGCTCTGCTACCAGGTACTCTTCATCACTCTCAGGAGTGAGAGATGGAGCAAAGCACCGTCATTTTTCTCATTTTATGCCGAGTAGGTTGAATGTAAATATTGAATAAATGCATGCATCTGGTTAATCTGACCTTTGTACTTGTTTCTCTGTTTCTCAGGTGATCTATCAGCTCTGTGCCTGCCCAGACACATCTGGACCCACCATGCGCTATTTGAGGACCAGCCAGGACTTCCTGTTCTCTCACCTGCAACACCTGCCTTTCATCCTGCCCAGTGAGTACATGACCCCTGTCCATCTCCTTCTTCCTACAGTACATAACAGCAGAAGCATTAGAGAAGTGATGAAGCAGGAGCGTGAGACAAAAGAGACCGAAAATAGGAAAGATGGAAAGGCAGTACAAGTGAAAATGAAAAGGAAAGGAAACTAAGGAAACAGCAGCAATAATGGACCTCTTTCATGTTACTGAGATGTCACTGATAAAATGTAAATGTATAACTTGTTGACGGAAATACAATGAGAGCCGTTGGGGTTTTTTTTCCATCGCCTTGACTCCGCTTGATCCGCTCCTCAGGTAACCAGATCGCTGCCCTCTCCCAGATGTCCTGGCTCATGAAAACGGCCGCCATCGAGCTGAGAGTGACCTCGCTGAACCGCCAGCGTTCACACACGCAGCGCCTCGTCAGCCTCCTGCTGGATGACCAGCCGCACACTCAGCACACAGGTACGTTTCGTCTTAAAATTATGTTCAGTTCTCCAGGCGTAACGCAGCAGCAGTCACTGTTTTCAGTGGACACGTTTTTAAAAACAACGTAATGTTCTTTTACAAAGTTACATTTGCTATAGTCAAACAAAGCTCATATATATATATATATATGAACCTAGAACATCATTTTTTTTCAGCTGATGGAGAGTCGGGTATGGAGGAAGAGACCAGATCCGTTGGCCGTTTCCTGCATTTTGACACAGTTTCTAAAGGTTTGAAAATCAATAATAGTTAAAAATAATTAGCATTCAATCCCCTGATGCTCAAGTTGTTGACACCAGCTCTTATTTAAAGCTCTTATTTCTATAAGAGTCGCACCAGATTGTTTTTGACTTTCGCTCTCATCTTGTCCTCGTCCGATGCCGTCAGTGCGCAGGAAGTTGCTGAGTGTGCTGGACGCCATCGATTTCAGCCAGGACATGCCGGAGCTGCTGCAGCTGGACTTCTTTGAGCGCACTCAGATCGAGCAGGTGATCTCCAACTGTGAGCACGTCAATGAGCAAGGACACACTGTGTGCAACGTTAAGGTGCGTTTCCAGGTCCAACAAGTGATCTTCTCTTTCGTTAATATGTTGTTTACAAATGTTTTTTTGTCCTATATCATTTACTGTTGTAATTTTGCACACAGTTGCTTCATAGAGTGCTGGTCGCTGAGGTAAATGCCCTGCAAGGAATGGCAGCCATCGGACAGAGGCCCCTGTTAATGGAGGTGAGTGAATTTATACGATTATAACTTTTGCAACATAAGGAGCCGTCACACAATTGTTTATACCTTTTTAAAACTTTTTTTCCAACTTTTACTGAAATTGCACCCTTTAACTAATGTTGTGCCATTGTTAACACTACGGCATATCCTGTCACTGTGAGTGAGAGAAGTAGAATCTTAAGCAAAAATGTTTTACCTTTCGTTTCGGTCCCTGGATTCATTCTCCCAGGAGGTGAATTCCATCCTGCAGCAGGTGGTGGAACGTAACCGCGTCCGACGAAGCCTGAGTGCGAAGCGACATGCGCTGCAGTCCTGGAGGAGCCTGGTGGAGACGCTGCTGACCGCCTGTCCTGCTGATCTCATTCCTGCTGACGACAGACAGCTCATCATCAGAGACCTGCTGCTCGACCTGCACGACAAGGTCCGTCAGGATGTTTGTCGCAAAAGTTTGTTGCTTTTCGGATGTAGAAATGAACTGAAATCACCCCATTATAATAGTAAGTGCGTCTTCATGGGTGTTGTGAAGTTCATTCAGTACTCATTCTCACGTGTGCTGAATAAACCACAACAATGGCCCAACAAAGACCTCAAATCCAAAGAATGTTATAAAAATGAAATGAAAATGTTGGTCTGCATTTTTCAGGTGCTTTCTGAGGATGCAGCAGGAGAGCTGATGCCCATTGTTGCCGGGGCAGTCTTCACTCTGACAGCCCACCTCAGCCAATCAGTGCTCTCTGAGCAGCAGCAGGGGGTGGGATTAGAAGCATCCTCAGGCTTTGCCTCCATCGCCAACTCTGCCCTGCATCTGATCCTCCGCAAGCTGCTGGACTTCATCCTCTGCACTGGTTAGTGATGCCTTAAAAGCCCGCATGGGATGTGTAAATCATGGTCACATTAGATTAGATACTGTGATATTGTCTTTTGCACTTTCAGGAGGTGGATACCAGCGTCTGCGTGCTCACCTGTATGGCTCTCTGCTTTACTACCTGCAAATCGCCCAGAAACCTGAAGAGCCAGATACTCTGCAGACAGGTTCGCTGTTCTTTCACAGTTTACTGTGTGCTGGTATTTTCTGATAGAAGTTGTCAGAATATTTTAATACAGATTATTTTCCTAAAATCCCTCTCTCCGTCCCTCCTCCAGCTGGGAAGGCAATGTGGGAACGACTCACAGCCCCCGAAGATGGCTTCTCCAAACTGCAGAGAGAGAACCTCGCAATCATCGAGAGTTATGGCAAGGCTCTCATGGAGGTTGTGTGTAGGGACGCCTGTGACGGCCATGAAATTAGCAGGGTAAAGAGCCAATCCACGTGCTTTCTGAAACAACTGCCAGATTTAACCTCATACTGATGCCACCAATTCTGAATAATTATCTACTGATACTGAATTCTTAGGTTATATTTTCACAGTACCTATACAATTTTGAATTATCAAGAAAGATGCATCAATCATTTCATTTTGTCTAATACATATAGTATACTATGTCATGTCCAAAAAGTGAAGACAAAAGCCTGACTCTTTGTTTCGTTCCCTTCTTGACATCCTCCTCTCCTCTTCCCTCTCTGTCAGATGCTGGCCCTGGCAGTGCTGGACCGGATCCTTTCAATAGACCGTCAGAATCTGTGGCTGGTTTATGTCTGCAACAGCGGCTACCTGCGGTCGCTGGTTGAGAGCCTGAGGCAGGATGATGCCGCCCTGCAGAGCCTGCTCACACCTCAGCCACCCCTTCTCAAACCGCTCTACATCTACGAGAGCAAGATGGTGAGGAGACGTGGCCTGAGTCTTTGTAACGCCTCCAAGTACGAGATTACAAAGGTACAGACTCGTCTGTGTCTTTTCAGGCTCTGCTGACTCGCGTGGCGAAGACGGGCCAGGGCGCAGTGGAGCTGCTGCGCTGCGGACTGGTGACGCAGCTGATGGAGTGTCAGGTGTTTGACATGGTACCTGACAGCGATGCACACAGGTATGTGTCTGGAACAGAGAAAGTGTCTTTAAGTCTCTTTCTATTGTTATGACACTGTAATGCATATTAGAAAAAAGACAAAGTGATGTGATAATAGTTCACCACTAACCATCACGATACAAGCTGTCAGACCATGACGATTTCAAATATCATTTATCCTTTTTTTTCATTCCAGTGTAAACAGCTCTGTTCTTAAAGTACTCCTCATGTCTGTGTATCTTCCCTTTGTCTACAGGGGGATGAGGGACCCGTCAGGCTTCATCCCCAGTCCCATTGACCGCTACAGACAGATTCTTTTACCGACTTTGAGGCTCTTTCAGGTGATCCTGACCTCCACCACCATGAATCACCAGCAGGGGGCAGCACAGGTAAGCACAGAAGGTTGTTATATAAGTCCCAGAATGAACGAGTCTGTTGCTGAGCCTTGCTGGAGTTAACGCCTCAGGTGTTGATCTGTGATCTGCTGGTTCGCACAGAAAAAGCAAGAATTGAGAATAATTTAGTCTTGGGCAAACTGGATTTTTGCACACAGCATCAGGGTGGAGCTTTCAGTGTCTGTGTGTTTAATGCAAAAATCTTATTTTATTAAACAAGTAAAGATGACAAATGCTGCACTTATAATCTCACTATCTCCTTTTCGTGTGTGTAGGTTCTCCAGTGGCTAATTGTCCATGCAGACACCATTCAGTCCCTGCTACGCTGCCACGAGCTCAGCATGGGAGCTTTGCAGGAGCTCTCTTTGCTTACTGGCATCATCAGTAAGACGGCTCTGCCAGGTACAAAGTTAACAAAGCACACAAGCTTAAAGCGTCTGTGCTGAGGTGTGCGTTTTCAACCCCACCCTACACTTTTTCGTGTATCAGCGATTGAGTTCATGTTCTGCTTGGTCTCTCAGGTGTCCTTGAGATGGGCGGAGAGGTCAATAGCGCCGCTCTTATGGAGTTCCAGGGTCACATTAACAGATTCCAGGTCGGACAGCTCCCTTTGTTTTTATTTCCCTGTCACGTTTTGACGTGGTCGCACTTGAACCTCATCCTAGTGCCTCTTTCCCTGCTCATGCGCCTCCTTTTCAGTGTGCCAACTAAAAAGTAACAAGAGATCCGTTTCATCTTTTCTAGCGTCTGTGCCTGTCCCTGCTCGGCCGTCTGGTGGGCAGCGAGCGGGAGAGGCTGCTGAAGCAGGCTGAGGTCGCCGCGCCTGGAGATTCAGCAGAACGACGAGAGGAGATGGAGGTGGCCATGCAACAGGTTGTTACTCCAAAGTAGTTCTGCTGCTAATTCATTTGAAGCAGTAAGGAGTTATCCAGTATACACTTCAGGTTATCACACAGTATAATGATGAACAGTGGGAAATGAGACCCGCACACAGTGCGTGTGGAGTCGTGTGTCCGTAGTCATGATTATTCATCAGTTCCTCTGCATTGTCAGAGGCCTGAGAGGTGCTTTCCTCTGTCCCCAGGTGTGTGCTAACATCATGGAGTACTGCCAAACCCTGCTGCTGCAGAGCTCAGCCCAGGCTCAGTTCAGCATCTGCCTCTTCAGCCCGTCGGGCAGCGAGCCAGCCGGCAGGGACGGAGGACGCACAGGTCAGTGATATTCTGCCCATGCCCGTGGCTGCATGCTGCCAGTCCTCTCCCTTTTTCTGTGAAATCCAGCACCTGATGGGGCGCTCTGCCCACAGGTTAGATTTTATTTTCCGCAAGTATGAGACTGAACCGTGGCTTTAACGGTTTTTTTCCCAAAGATCTCTCGTCCACCCTGCCGTCGATGGCTTACTCCCGGGCACCCAGCCTGGGGCTGGTGCTGTACCTGCTGAAGAACACCGCTGCAGATTTCTTCAGGTTCCACCAGAGTCACCGACAGAGCCTGGGCAAGCTGCAGAGCCTGGATCAGCTGCCTCCTGAGGAGCTCAAGGAGGTAACGATCGACCAATACACCGATTCACTGTCTCACACTCACAACATTGAGCAAATTGTTTTTCCCTCAGAAATGGTGTTCAGTTCAACAAAGAAATGAAGTGACTATTCTTAATTTTATACACCTCATCGGCTCCCACATGCTTTGTCTTGAGATCTAAGCACAGATATCTTCTCTGTAGTTGTGCCAAGGCCTGGTGTCAGGCCCGGGAGGGGTGGAGAAAATCTCATCAGTCCAGAGGAGCTTGCTGGCGAAGAGGCGACTGGTCCAGCTGATCAACAACAGAGCCAAGCTGCTGGCCCTGTGCTCCTGTATCCTCTTGGCCTCTTGGAGGCACAGATGTAGTGACAGAACTAACAGCGTCGGATGAAAGGACTGTCTTTTTTTTCTTTTACGACTTTTCAGTACACCACAATTAAAAATCCACTTCCACACTTTCCATCACTATCTTACTGTATGTTTATCTTACAGAGTTCTCTTTGGTAATGTGGAATAACACCATGTAGAAATGTTGCGTCACAAGTTGCAGTAAAACGCCTTGACCTGCCTCACTCTCAGACGTTATTGAGACGTGCCTGTTTGTGTTGTGGCGCCACCTGGAGTACTACCTGTTGCATTGTACCCCCACTGACCCCAAGGACTCCCTGTTGCCTGGAACCAGTTTATATAGATCACGCCTCACAGATGGTAAGAACATATGCTCATCAACATTTTTATTTACTGCATTTTGAAAACAGAAACCTGTCGGGCCAGAAACCATTAAACCTGTTAGTGCTCCTCATCCCTGGCTGTGAAACTCAGGGAGCTTCTTTATTTATTTTAACTTTATTTTATTCAGACTCATTTGGCGGGTTGCAGGCAAGTGGAGGCCGGGGACTCAATCTGTCCCGAGTCAGCCAGCAAGACCTCGACCTGGTAAGAAATGGCTGTGTTTACAGCTTTGATGCAAACTGTGACAAACGTATTGTGTCAGTAATTGCTGGACCTCTTGACAAATGTATACAGTATCTCTGTCGCTACATTATTTCTAATTCCTCCTTCCTCTGTCCGTGTGCGTGCAGATGAAGAGCGACATGGTCGCAGGTTTCGGAGAAGCTCTGCAGAAGAAGCTGCTGGAGGTGGAGGGCTTGTACAGCCAGGTCCGCTCCCGCTACACCTTCATCCAGGCCCTGGTTCGCCGGATCCGCGGCCTCCTCCGACAGCCCAAAAGTTGAGGCAGACACACACACACACACACACACACATGCGCAAACACAAAGACTGGCCACGATGAGGACTTTTCTGTCAGTTTGCTTTTTTTGGCAACGCCACTCCTTTCTACTGACCGAGTATCGGGCGATGTTACCACCGTCCCAACACGTGGTAGCATCTGTGTGACCAATCCTGATTATGTTTGACTAACGTTGTGCGAGGGACGTTCTTTGAAGAAGTGAAAAACGTACCTTGCAAAACATGTATGAAAGTTTTACTCGTTATGATGAATTCGATGTTGTTTAGTTTGATTTGATATCTTTTTTTTCCTTTTGTGAAAATAAACATTTTCTATATCTGTAAAAATTCTTGTCTACATAGACCATACAACCAACAAACCATGCAAACTAAACTAGTAATTAACGAGGGGGGGTTTTCATGATGGAGTCTGTCTCTTGACGTGTAGTTAGGTGATTTACACACAGTGTGTGTGAATAGAAAGCTTCCTGTTTACCAGTCTTTGTGTCACAGTGACATTTTGACTGCACTGGTACTTTTCAGTTTTTTAGACAAGCTGTAGAAGCCGCAAGTTTTTAGGGCTTCACTTTGTAATGCCCGTCTTTCGAGCAGCGACGAGCGACTTCACTTATTTTTACAGGCATGTCTGGGGTGACTCATCGCGAAGATCTTCTGATCAGGAGAAACAAAAGAAGGAACCAAAACGAGACGTTTCTTTGTGAAAGTAAAATCACAGTGACCAGAAGTGGCAGGTTGAGACTTTTGACACACTGTAGGCCAAGTTACTGGAGCAGTAAAATAACCATAGCAGCAGGCGAGATGCACATAAATCATATTCAATTTAATTTAATTTTTTTGAAGGTACACTTTAATGGACTGTAAAGTGCGTAGATTCTTAAACCTTTGGGGAGGGGACGAGAGGACGTAAAAATGTGGGTATACATTCAGATCTTAGACACATATAGGTTTTGTGCTCTTGATTTTTTTTTTCATCTGAATACAGAGGAGGGGAAAGAGCTGAGAGGGGTGAGACTCAGGCGAGCGCCAGCTTGTTGTCGCACGTTTGGTGAGCTCCCAGGGGAAAAAAATAAGATCTGCCTGCTGCACGTCTTGGTGGACAGCGAGGGAACAAATTTTGTGCTACTTTTAACAGCTCATGCTCATCATAAATTACTTTTAAATAATAATTACAGCATTAAAAACACATTTACATATCTCACGCCAGCTTGTTTTATCTGTGATTGTGCTGCATTTGCGTCCAAAAAGAAAACTGCCACACGAAGATCCCTGCTCATCAAACTACCATTTTGCTGAACTCAGGACTGTCATCCATCACTCACTATGTCGGTTTAGGATACAGTTGTGATTGTGGCATTTTAATATGAACTGCACTGTGCATGCCATCGGGTCGGGCGACATATGACGGAACAAACTGTAAGACCACAGAGATTTGTCATGCATTGTTTCTACTGAGGCAACTCGACCGTTAAAGCGGCTCCACAGCTGCTCCATGTGCGACAACAGTCATATATTGGATCCGCTGTTTTTCAAGCTTTGCTGTTTGGCTGCTGCCTCTACTGCCTTTTACCAATTTTCCCAACTTGATGGGAGTGCAATACCAAGTGGAGTACCTCTGATATACCTGCATTATTCATCTCTGGCTGCCATTGTCAGAAAGCCGACGTGACTTATTGTATATTCGCTGCTTTTGCGATCTAAAATAGCATAGTATATAACTGAGGGAACATTTTATCTGTATCACCCACCCTTAAGGCCATGATGAAGCTGGTATTTTTTGGGCTTTCCATAGATTCAAAGCTGGTTTGATTCGCCAGCTCATAGAAAACACATGAGGACCACGGCCAACCAACGTGCATCCAGAGTTTGTTTGTACTGAGATGAGACCATAATTATTCCAACCACAAGATCATTTTCCCAGCTTCGGAAACCGTCTTCTCGAGCAAAGAAAAGGGGGAATAATGTAAATACTTTATATCATACTTAGATAGTATGCTGTGTTATAGAAACAAAGTTTGGGACTTATTTCTGTACATTAGAAACACAACTGTTCCTTTTCCAAAAAACAACAACCCACATTTATATTGTACATGTACACAGAGCTGAGTTACAGCACCAGGAGAGTCAGGGCGAACTGTCCTTTTGCTTTGATTCACATCCTGTAGAGAGCGCTGTGTAAGTCTGTGTGAGTCCACCGGCTCAAGAGGAGTTGACAGAGGTCCATGAAGACTGAGTTCAAGCTGTCCTTAATAGTGCCTGTTGGAGGGAAGTCCGTCAGTCCTGAGGCCCCTCTGCTCTAGTGTTGATTGTACCAGAGATGTCCGTTTGTAATCCAGCACAGTTCTAGCAGTAAATCATAAATTTATGAGAAAATCCGGGATGAAACTGAGAACCAGGAAAATGACAAGAAAAGGCAGCTTATCCAGCACTGATTTTTTTTTTCACGTTATTTTGTCCTGTCTTCCGTGAGCAACCAAACAGCAGTTTGCATGTGGAAAGGTTCGACAGCAGTGTGCACTGTAGAAGACACGGCCTTATGTGCTATCAGTCGCCGCCTCTTGTGCATTGTTGTTGTCCGTCATGTTTGCATTGCTGCCATTGGTCGGAGGGCATTCCGGCAGCTCTCCTGTCACTGCCACTCGAATGACTTTCAGCCAGCGCTGCTTGAGCTCCTCTGTTTCGGCTGCAAAGTTGTGGACGGACTTGGACTGGGAGAGCCGAAAGCTGGCTGGGGGGTCTGTGGGCCGGACGTTATCATCCACAGAATAACCGAGGAGGGGGATTGTACACTGAGCCTTCACATCCTGGGGAGAGTAGCCAGAGGTGAGGAGATTTTTATATGCATGGATTGATTTTAAATCAATGTGGCTAAATTATATATATATATTTTTTTTGCAGTTTTACCTGCGGAGCTCCGTAGAGGTAGAGCACCAGACATTCCTTCTCAGGGATGATGCACCACACCTTCTGCCAGGGTTTGTTCTTCTCACAGTACTGCAGGAAGCCACACATGATGCTGCTGCCTGTGAACTGAGCTGCCTCGATCTGCGCAGAGGGGACGACCGCAAATTAGTAAAAGATCACGAAAGCAATGCAAAATGGAGCAAGTGATGCTATTCTTGTATTTCAGTGTCAGTTATCTCTTTATTTGGAAAATCCTAACGGGGGCCCCAACACATTTATATATTTATCTCTTCACCTCCAGGATGCCCTTCTTCTTGCCCTCGGCTACCGTTTCTCCGGTCAGGATGGAGAAGCAGTCTCTGCAGACTTTGTTCATCTTGTTGCTGTCGTACTCGAGCGCAACCTTGTTGTCGGAACATTTCCAGCATACCACCTGTAAGACGGAAGAGGAAAGTCTGTCTCACACAGTCTCACAGGTAACATCACACTATATATATATATATATATATATATATATATATATATATATATATATATATATATATATATATATATATATATATATAATGAGGGCATTCATCCACACACTCATCCGCATTAGACCTTGTGGGTCTCCAAATATGTAAAACTGCTTGTTATGTTTACGGTTGTATTTTTTCCCCCGCTGCAGCGCTCATCCATCCATCAACCACCTGCTGTGCATGCATTATGCATATCGCAGCAATGCCAGGATGACTTACATAGCCGCAGGCTCTGCAGTGGTGTCTCCGCCGCGTCAGAGCGTTGAAAGGCTCTTTACACTTCATGCACATTGTCACTTCATTGTCGCGGATCCAGCGAGGGGCGCGCTTCCCCAGCTCTGCTTTCTGTATTAAAATAAAATCGTAGCTCAGCGCAACAGTGCAGAAAGGTGTTGAGAGTTTAACTCTGGGCATACGACTGTGAGGCGACACTGACCGACACTTCCTCCGCGTCTTTCAATGCATTCTTGAATGACTCGTTTTTTTGCTGGAATATCTCGATGGTCTCCTGGAAAGCCTGAAGGACAAAAACAACATCAAACTCACCTGGAACTCATCCCGAATTACCTTCAGTCTCATAGAATCAAATAAGAAAATGATCCAGAAATCAATGTGATTGCACTGTATGTACCTTAATCCAGTCAGCCTTGTCTTGCTCTGAGCTGAGAGGGAAAAACAAAGTCAGAATAATAAGCATTAGAAACAGTGAAAGAGTCTTCCTGTTCCTGTTGTGAGTTACACCAGCATAGCAATTAGCTGTGGTCAAAGCGCTTATTTAGAGATCCACCAGATTTAAAAATGAATCTTGGGTGTGCTCATCTAGGTGGTCTTCCAAATATAAGTGAAATTATACTGTATGGGGTTCAAATTACATGCAATTACATTCTTCGGTGTGGGAGGGAGTGACGTGTTTTGGCGCCTTTTTATTGGGTTTGTTAAACTGCTACAGTTACTAAACTGCAAAAAGGATGTTTTTCTTTGCGTGCTGTCTACCTGGCCTGTAACTCAAGTGTCCTCTCCTTCCCTGACACCTGGAAGGTGTGAGGGTAGTCTTCATTGGTCGTTTCCAGAACCTTCATGCCGTCGAGGCCGATTCGCGTCCTCACTGTGTATTTGGGCCCTCCCAGGCTGAATTTTGGCACGCAGTACAACAGCATGTTGTTAAACTGACAGGAAAAAAAGAGAGACACAAAACTTTGTACTTTGTGGCAGAACATTTAACAGCTCGGATCAGCGCTATTCTAGTTTAGGCCTCTTGCACGGATTTTCCTCCAAAGGGGGCAGTGCTAAACTCTGCAGGTAACCTGAATTACACACGTGGGAGACATTCGGCCTGAAGCTAATAAGAACTATCCACAACATAATCACATCATTGGCCAATCTCAGTAATTGAGAGATTTGTTTATGTGCCCCCCATGTATTCTCATGCAGAGGTGCTCCCGGTGTGAAATGATTCACTTGTTTCAATAGAACCTGTGCATACGGAGCCTCGCCTCGGCATATTTCCCTGCAGTGCCCTTTATGAGACGAGAAAATGTTTTTGTGCACTGCAGTTTTCTCACCAGGAAGAGGTATCTCTCCATTGCTGAGGTGTTCCTGGCTGCCAGCTTGAGGATGTGGCCCTCTTTGATGAACTCATTAGAGGGGTGAACGATGTCTTCCTCCTCACCCAGCATCTCGTAGATCTCCAGCAGCTTCTTCAGATTATCCTAAACAATGATGGGATACTTGTTTTAGTGTAATCTTAATGACCGGCAAGAGATTCTGTTTTAAAAGTCAGAAGAAAATGGTTCAAAATGTCTGTACTTACAGATTTTCTGATGGCGCTGTTGGAGTGCGTAGCTGCTGTGGCAATGATTTCTAATGATTCTGGAAAAAAAGGATGGGTTACATTAAAATTGCTGGAGTGAAATAAAAATGGCAACTTGCAGTAAGACGTTGAGGTTCTGCTTCTGTTTACTTTCTGCATCTCGTCGGTCGGGGTCGTCCTGAGGCAGCTTCTTTAAATAGTCTTTAAGCAACATCTCATATCGAGGGACTCGCTGCACAGGTTCCAACATGTGATGCTGAAGCGTCAGGCAGCCACAGGCTTCTTGACTCTGAGCAGAAAAATAAAATTTTTCCTGACTGTATGCATTTTGTTGCATATCTGCATAGATGAAATATGCTTAATCAACTAAAACATAGATACTGACAAAAACAATACAAAAAATGTGCAACACTTGAATCTACTTCTAAAATTAAAAAAAAAAATGCATTTCTGCAAACTGGATTGTGGGTCGCAGTACCTGTATCTCCTGAATGATGGCCTTGAACTGAGGTGAACGGTCAGTCCACTGCTTCAGCAGCTCCATGGCCTTGTCGAAATTCTTGACGTACTCTGCGTACATCTTGAGGAAGGGTGTTAGTTTCTGCAGGATGTCCCCGATACGAGGTGTGGACGCCCTGCAGGGGAGGGAATGTAGGAGGTGAGGTTTGTTGTGCACCGCTAATTTCATTGTTTTTCTGTGGGCTAACGCTCACCATTCTCCCATGCGTTTCTCCAGATCTGGAAGCAGGAACTGGCTGTGAAAGGTGTGGATGGAGGAGATGTTGGAGAAGATGTTCTTCACTACGTCCACAGGGAATGTTCCCTTATTAGCCTCCTCCATGAGCTTAGCACAGAATTCCTGATGAGCCAAATACGAAATGGAACTGGTAAGTGACAGATAATTGGAAAGTTGCATTCTACAACTTTTTTTTAACGCTTCTTACCAGTATTGCATCAGGATTTCTCTACCATGTAATATAAACCCTTTCCTATGTCATGTCCAAACAGAGGGTTGAACTGCAGTTTTCACAGAGTTCCTCACCTGATCCAGCAGGTTGAGTCTGGCTACATAGGCCTTCTCTGTCTGCAAGAGCTCGCTGGCAATCTTAAACAGCTTCTGTTCATTTGTCTCCTGAAAGAGAGAGGAGGGGGAAAGGATCTTGAATAATTTCTGATCATTAATGAATAAGTAAGGTGTGAATGTGATCTCATTCTGTTAGCAGCATGGTCATACACTTTATAGGCAGCAGGGTGTCTGTTTCAGTCTAATACTTCTCTAATGATGAGTAATTACAGATGTTATACCTTAAAGGAAAATGGGCTCTCGGAAGCTTTTCAGCACAGAGAAAGGAGTTAATCTGAGCTGAAAATAATGCAGAAGTGTGGGACAAACTGTGTAGATCTCTCCGGACCACTTTCGCTGTCAAGCGCAGCTTCCCATCCCTCCGCAAGTTCCTGATTACAACAATGGAGGAACAACATGCTGCACTGCAATGAGAAAATGTTCCTATGTTCTATTGATTCAGGTTCAACGCCTCAGCAGCTTGGCCAGTGTGTGAGTGCAGTCTTGCGTTAAATGCTGCTTTGCTGCTGCTGCATACAAGAGCATGTAACATTTGTGTGTGTTTGCACTGGCCTGATGGTGGAAGGGGCTGCGGTGTAAGAGGGAACAGGAAATGAAATATGGAAGAAGGGAAATGACACCAAATAAAACAATAATGCAACGATGTCTAACAGAGCTTCATATCAGGGGCCAATTAGTGTGTACAAGTACCTCAGAGTAAATGTGCTTGATTTTTGTACTTTCCCACACCGACCCTTTGTATTGTTAATGTGAACATACACTATGTAATTCTCCACTTACCAACCTCTACTTGAAAAAAAAAAATTCTGAAACACAGGATTGCTTGTTAAAAATTGGTCACCAGTTTTCAAGTTGATATAGCAAGTTTGTCTGCAAACAGTTGCATTTTTCGACACCGAGCACTTGAGAAAAAACGTTTGAATTCATTTTTGGACTCCAGCCAAATTTAAGTCCAACATTCCCCCTGCTTTTTGGATTCCCAAGGGAAATATCTGGCTCTTTAGTTGCTTAAAAACTCCACTATGTTCAGGTATAGTGAGATGAAACTTACTATAAAGTTCTGTGAAGTCATATTTCCACATGGTTTTATTACTTTTACTTAAGTAAAGGATTTGAGGTGCACTTCTAACACCTCAAAAAAGCCTGCAGTAGAAGGGTTAAAGTTGTTTGGAACCAGCCAACGCAGATAGATGCTATAGTATAATCAAGATAATTCCAAGGAGTGCAAATGGTCTGATGAGAAATCCAATAATTGGAGCAAAGCCACTCAAACCTAATTCAGTCTGAATTGATCATACTCTTTGATTGGCCACAAGATTAGATTTGTTGAGAACATGCAATGGCTCAAAGTCCAAAAAAACAAACAAACAAATCAAGCTTGACAAAGCTCCTTCTCAGGTCAACAATGTGAGAAAAAAACATGTTGATTTGACTGAACATTTCCCCATTCTGTCACTGCTCGAAGAGATTCCTCTCCCACACCACTGAGAGTGCGTGGTGGAGAAGACAGAGATTGATCAGAACCTGAGATATTTATAATCTGTAGACAACAGCAGGCACTAAGGGGGAGGTTGCTTAAATGCGAACTCAAGCTGCTCAAATGTTCGACATCTGTTCGGCCTTCGCAGAAAATAACCCCTCTTAAACGCACACACACACACACCAGTGAGGAATGACGTACACATTTTTACCCCTTGAAACCCTATCACTACAATGTTCGAGTGACCCTTTGCAGAAGTAGTGCAGATGATTTAATTGTTCCAAAAGTAGGAATAAGTAAATAATATAATAAATTCATATATAATATATAACTAAATGTGCACAGTTTGTTCATCAGAGACTGAAGATTCAGAACAACAACATATTTTACAAACCAAATAAATGTGAAAAATCAAGCAGCAGCTTGTACCTTATGGTTGGTGCCTTCTTCATTCCTGTGCTCACTTTCTGTTGTAGTCCCACTGTCTTCATTATCATCGTGGCTTTCTGTCTCAGTCCTGTCCGTCTGTGGAGGTGAATGATCCTCATCCTGTCCTGCGCTCCCGTCCACCATGTCTCCATTTACCAGGCCGGCAGTCTGTATCCTCACACTTTCATTCCCTGACTCCTTTTTATCCTCCTTCTCCTTCTCCTGCTCCATCTGCGCTACCACCCCGTTAGCTGCCGGTTTGTGGTCATCCTGGTGTGCCGGTATGGAGGAGTGGTTTTCCTGAATCCTGCCCGGTCTCCGTCTGCCTCTGGTGGGGGCGGTGGGCTGGGCTGCAGTTGGTGGACTTGCTGATAGGTTTGAGCGGTGAGCTGTCTCTCTTGTTCTCTGTGCTGCTGCGGGAAGCAGAGGAGAAAGGCAAAAGGGGGAAGTCGGTCAGCACAGCAAGAGTGCAGATAGAATTAACTAATAACCTTCCCCAAAGAAAAAGGAGAGCAAAAGGTAAAAAAAAAAAAAGGAGATTACATGAGGTTGTTCTGTAGCTGCTCAAGTCGGCATGTGGCCTGGGGAGTCTGGGACACGACAGTGAGCAGAGAGCTTTTGCACATGAGTATGAGAGTTAAAAATAAAACTGTGGAGATGTGCAAACTTCCCTCTATCTTATGTGGCTGTGAAGAGCAGAGGAAGTGTGTGTGCAGAGGAGGAATAGAGGTACAGTAATGACAAGGACAGGAGGAGGAGGAGGAGGCTTACAACCCTTCTCCCAAGAGAAAGATGCTGTCCTACTTCCTACATGCACACACACACACACACACACAGTATTATATGAGTAGTACATTGCACCTTAACATCGCTTTCATTCTTTACTTTAAAATGAATCAAATGGTGAATGCAGTCTGCCTAAGACCATCTGAAACACAGTGCAGGAAACCAAGTGAAACACACTCAAACAAACAACCAAAAAAAAAAACCCCACGCACACACATATTCACGTACAATGTCACCATTGAGCTGCTCCACATCCTCTACCGGCAGTTAGTCCAGCTGTTTCCCTGTAAATGACCCTGCAGACTTCCAGCATTCCAGCTACTGGCTACTGTATCTCAGCTCAGCTTAGCCAATATTTAAAACTGGCCACAGATCAGCAAAATTTGCCGCACCGAGAACGCCACCAGTTCTGCCAGAAAAGAAACAAAAAATGCTACATCTGTAATCTAGCCATTCCTGATGCAAAAAAAAGATCTAAAAAGAGATTTCTATCTTCATTCACTGCTGTGTCGAATGTCACTGTCCGGTAGAAACAGGAAGTATGTATAAATAGAGGAACAACAACAGGCTGGTGAAACACTCCACAGATGAATCACTTCTGGGCTGTTGGCCACCTGAGGTGCTTAAAACGCAAACAAAAGAGCATCACATCTTCTCAGAGAAGGACTGAACTATACCCTGAGTAGCTGGCGGGTGCTGTGTTTCAGGAAACACACATATATACGTACGTGCACACATGCGCAACCTCACTTTGTAGTGTGTAGGTAGAGCAGTTCCTCTTTTGAACATACAGTAAATATCAGGGCAAAGTGTTCCAGCACGTGATGAGCGTTTCAAAACAGGCTGAACTAGACGAGACTTAAGAACAGCTTCGCTTGCCGTGTGGCAGTCGAGGTGCGTTTAAGGCTGCCAAGTGCCATCTGAACCAGATTAGTATATTTGTAGGCTAATTCTGTTCTCAGAAGCTGTGGGCCTTTCTCTTCGTTCTGTCACAGGGCCACCAGAGGGCTAATCCCCGCAGCCCTGCACAGTCTGAATGAAGAAGATCCACCAGATCGCTCTGATTAACCTCATCTTCAGGTTTGAAAATGTGATGACAGGTGTGGAAAAAGGCTGGGATCCTGCTTTGAGTTTGCAATTTTGTTTTCAGAAACCCAAGCAAGAAATGAGTTGAAATATGGGGCCGCCACTGCTGCGAGGCTGAATATTTATGGGCTCTACTGTATGAGCAGGCGGGACAAGGGTGCCATTGTTGCGCCTCTCACCACCATCAATGGGCCTCCCTCAACATATCTGAGGTCGCAGCTACAGTCAAAACTTACATGACTTGCAATAAAACAAGATGTAATGCACAAAACCAGGGGAAATACATCCACAGACATCGGTAAGCCTCGCACAAACATCTCACTTATCCCTCCACTGGAATCAAACAACTCAACCTTAGAGAGTTTGTGTATAAGTGCAGCCAACAGAAAAAAATAAATCTCCCTGTTACCATGAGGCAACAAGATCAAAGGATAGGCATTTAACTTAGTCGAAGATATCCTACCTCATCCTCCTTGGCTTCATCTCGCAACACTGAGTCCTGTCTGACAACTGAATGAGGAGCTGCGTTTCCCCTCGCCTGTACAAATCTCCTTTCATCCCCTAACTAACGCTTGGCTTGTGAAGCACGGGCTAATCTCTGCTTATTCTGTCTGCAGCTCTCGTCTGGGCTAATATCAATGAGTCAAGGCTGAAGGCTTTAATCGAGGGACTTCTGCTTTTCCTCTGTGAAACAGCCCGTATAAAGAAACGTTAGGAAAGTCAATGTTTTCCGTCACTGTGATTACAACAGCTTGAAGGAGGTCGTTTCATTACAAAAGGTGACATAGGTGGAGTTATTCAACCAGAACTGATACATCATGACATACAATGCTATGCAAGTCACAGATAATGTTTTGAGTCAGCAAAATTTCTCACAGGAAAGCAGCTTTTACTAAATGATATCACAGAGTAGATAGAATGAGTAGTTCCAGCCATCTCTCCTTTACTGACGTTACTTTCCTTACAGGCTCTCTCTGTGAGGAGAGAACATACACGCCCCCAGAGAGAGGAGAGGCCCCCTACCTGTTCTCCTCAAAGCGGCTGATCAGGTCTGAGACTTTGGAGTGTTTCTCCCTGGCCCTCTCCCGGTTCCCAGCTCCTCTTCCTCCTCCTCCTCCTCCTCTTCCACCACCACCTCCTCCCTCTTCCATGCCTGGTCGAAGTGGTGGTTTCTGGATGCGGCCCAGCGGGGATGTGAGCTCCGTCACCGGGCTCTGAAGATGGGGTGGCTTTGGAGGCACTGCAGTGGGAAGACATGGGGAATATCATTTAACTGCAATTTCAATTTAAAGCTGAAGGGGGCAGGATATGCCATCGCATCTGACACCAATTGCAGAATGTTAACCTGTATTAATCATCCCAGACTTGTACTGAACAAGTAACCCAGCTCAGCATAGAGAGGTCGATGGCACTGTCTCTTGTCTTATCTGTGTGAAATGATTTACTGAACTTACTTACTTACTTGAATCTCTGAATGAGGTTCAGGGTTCACTTATCCCAGACAAACTTACATAACTCTTTTTAAAAGTTTTTCCTGTTCCCTGAGCATGTGAACAGCCACAGAGTCTGCTCTAAGGTCTCAGGCTTGGCTAAATTATTGAGTATATACTGTTAATAACACATATAGAGCTGATATTAAAAGTGGGTGACAGGTCACTTTGAGACTAGACAATAAGTCAGTGCCTGTCACTGCTTTCAATTATGATTCATAGAACGAGACACTGTCACTATTGTGTCATGTAACCCTCCCACTGTGCAGCACTTGGCTGAATTTGCTGTGACTCGTTGCGTACCTTGTGGTTTAGACTGCAGCTGAGGCCTGCTGCCAGGGCCTCTTCCATTGACTCCTCCCCTGCTCCTGTCAGATGTCCCACCACTTGCCCGACTCAGACACGCCTGTACGCTGGGGGGCTGGTTGCTGTGCACGCTCGCCGGGCTACCGCCCAGAGCTGAAGGTAACACAGACAGAAGAGAGAGAGAGCATGTCCATCACAACAACTTCAACAAAAAGACAGTGATGATACAACAGCATAAAAATAACAAAAAAAATAGCTCAGACTGATGGGAGTGACATGCAACGAAATCTTTGGCAGGTCCATCGGTACAATCTCACATAGAAATTACAATAGTGATTTGCCAAATTATCATAATAGTGCATCTTTGGATACATTATCAATGTATAACTCCAAATAATCTCTCCTTAAACCCTCTTTCTAATTTCCAATTTCCATAGGTACAATACCACATGTCATGCAGGCATAAATGGCTATACCACATTTATTACTAGTTATTGTGAAATTGATGCAATAGTGCAGCCATATGGAAATGCTGTCTTGTTGCTGCATATGTGACCCAAAAGACCACAGCGAGAATCACACACAAAATATAAATTTTATTATACCAAATGTAAAAGAAAACAGATTTTCAGGTTTTCAGTTTTACTTTCAAGGTAACACATTAATTTTCCAAAACCTTTACAATTTTTTTGCTTTATTCAAATTCACAACCTGAAAGAGATTTTCAAGTCTGGGAGGATCACTATGACCAAAAACACACTTGAGATCAGAACATACAGTAATTTCTTCTCATCACCTCCTCCTCATTGACAGTAATAGGATACTGTAGTACAGGGCATACTGTTTGCTGTAAATATGTTTATCATAAACAGCTGCGGACTAAATCTTAGGGAGTATCAGATAGTTCATCTGATTATCTGGCTAATGATCCAGTTGATGATCGGCACCAGAGAGGCTTTTACCCAACCAGCTGGCCACAGATGGAACAGCATCAGTGTTTAGATAGAGCCGACAGACTGATTTAATGGAGCGACAGACACAGACTGGCAGTGTTTACAGTAGCCTAAATCTACCTCTATCTGACCTCACAGCACACACACACACACACACACACACACACACACACACACACAGACATGCACCCTAGTAAGGCAAACACCTTTATATGGGTATGCAGGAGTTAGGCACTCTCATTATTTTACAAGCTATTAGTCATTAGTCATTAGTTTCCATTTAGGGTGTTCACTTAGATGGGAGTGTGTGATTTAACAAGTGCCGCTGATGTATAGTTTGGATGCAGAAATCAATGTGGCTTTGTGCTTGACAAACTCACATGGATAAGCAGTGTGTATGGTGGAATAGTGTAATCCTGTATTCCTGCAGCTGCAGAGTGGTGCATAAAGCATACACACTGTGTTCCTATTTTCACTTATAAAACACTGTGATGTGACATATCACAGAAGGAGAGGTCCTGTCCTCTGTCTGACACTCACTGCTGCTAATATGGAAGAAGACATTTTCCATCTTTGTGCCATAAATCATTGAGGGCAGGTCTTAATTTCTTGACAGATCCTGCCTCTCCTTGTCCAAAAATAGCTGAATCATCTGCCCTTCCAGGAGAATATATCAAGCTCAGCTAACTGTAGGTAAGAAAATTATCCTCTATGCTGTTGACATTAAACATGGGTGATTTTTTTTTCCACTTGGGGGCAGTGCAACAAGCTTTTCACACAATATTGACATTTTGTAACCTTATTAGCCATCTCAGCCACAAGTCAAAAGTGTATGTGTGTGTGTGTGTGTGTGTGTGTGTGTGTGGGGGGTGTCCATATTAAAAGTTATGGACCCTCAAACCAAAACAATGAGCTGAAAGATGCTTACTTGGTCATAGAGACCTGTGTGTTACATTTCATCTGGGACATCATGCTCAGTAACCTGTGTTTGTGTTAAATTGCCTGCAGGTGTGCTGGAGGCGGGGCCGAGCCACCAGCTGTAACTCATCTCGCCAATCAAGACCTCTTTAAATACTCGTCGACTGTCGTCCCCACACCTTCGCTACGTACTTTGCTGTCAGAGGATTTGTTAGTTTACTGATTCTAAACCTGTTCTCCATTTCCCTGCTTCCTCCTGCCAGCCCTGACTCTGGGGCCCCTACCTTCAGTTCCATTTATAGTCAAGGCACCAGGACCATCTCCCCTGTTGTCGTAGACTGCCATTCACTCAGACCCAACTGGATCTGTTGTCAAGGACCAACAAACATGCACCGTTTAAGAAATCCCTGAACCGATTTGTGTTTCCTCAGTCCTGTGTGCGTCTGAGTACACTGGACTTTAAATTTTACTGACAGTATGAGGTGGTACCTGTCTGGGGTTTAATCACAGCAAGCAGCACCTTTCTCTTTAAAAATGATCATTTCATTCATTGGAAAGATAATGTGAGTGCAGCTTTAAGTAAATAAAACACAAGCAACAGAGTGACAAACATATGTGCTTTATACTGTGTGTGGTGTACCCTTCCAGATGCCATTTGTTTATGAAAAATTGTATTACTATGTGCTAAAATGGTGCATGCCCCCCCATATTTGTTTTCTCTACAGTGATCTTTATCTTGCCTATCCTGAAACAGAAAGAGACACAGCATTACCACAGAATCATATACTCACAGTTTCTATTTTTACAATGTGACCGTAATTAAAGACAACAGCTCGAGCAGCTGTCTGACTGAAAACGGTCCCACGCTGCGTTCGGGAGAGCAGACTTTCTAAACATGGCCCAAAATTACCAATCAATTCTGAAGGAGGCCTCAGGAATTCCTCTTGATTACGTGCTTGGCTTCCCCTCATGGCCACATTAAGAGATTGTACGAAAATATCCAGGAACAAGTTATACGCAGTATTATACATACTCTATATGGCTCAAAATGAATTCTCCGCCTGTAGATTGTACTCCTTGTACAGAATGTATCCTGGGTGATTGCAGGAGGCCCGCTCTCCACAGCCTAGATCTGTCTCTCTAGGCTTGTTTTTAACTGTGTCAAACACTAGTCCCTCAGCTGTAACTCACCCCTGGGCTGTGGGCTTTGACTTGAACCAGCGCATATTGTGCAGGTATTTTAAGTGTTACTGTTCAAGATGAGAAAAGGGAAACACAAATAGGGATATAAGTATGTGTGTGGAAATGAAAACATATTTGACTTGGACCTGCATATAATAATTCTCATTTCAACTGCATTGAATTTGATTTGGGATCTTAAGGCTTTTATCTTAACCATTAGGGCAATATGCAGTGCACCCTCTTCTGTTACAGTAAAAACAGCATGAACTCCACTTCCTTTCTAAGAACAGAGTGCTTGGCAGGAACTGCAGCTCCTGGTAACACACTCATTCTGGCATCTTGTCATTAAAACTGGCTTGGTACAAGTGACAGACCGCCATGTACTGAAAATTAAAAGCAGCCAGCCACCACCCTGCTGCGACACTTTGACTTTCCTCCTCCATCTGTGTGATGGGAAAGGTGCCCTGTTGTCTGGAGCTGAGACATGTGGATATAAACAAGAGAAGAGCTTCTGACGGACTAAGATTCCAAGCATGATACATGTCAAATGTAATGTTCGTATCATCAGTTTGCATATGACAAGTGCCCTCAGTGTAAATAGGTTATCTGCTTTGCACAGAAACCAAAACAACACTGCTGCGATCCAGGAAGCGAGGAGTTGACAAGTCAAACTGAGACTTGACCTTTGCCTCTGTCCTCGTTGCAGGATAGTGAGACTTGCTGTCATGGCAACCAGCCTGCTACCATCTGAAGATGCTGGATATTTTCTCTACTCTCTACTCTATCTCAACAAATTCAAAACTGCACAGTGAGCACGAGCAATGAGCCCACTAAAGGTCAGGCATCATTCACACCGTAGATAAGGACTTATGCAAAATGCTGGTTTGAAAAACACCCAGCGCCTTTTGCTTTCACAAATTTGCTCTGCGCTTATATTAAACCATGAGCTGCATCTTCTTTCTGCAGGAGTCTCTCACAGACGCAATGTCACATCTCTCCAAAACATCCATCCTCTCTTCAAAGAGTGTGAGAAGAGAGAAACTACTGTCACTTGGGCTTAGCACCTTATGTGCACATATACAGTGTATGTGTGTGTGGTACTATTAAAGGCACCCTGTCACCCCCCATCCACAACCCTCCAGCTCTGCCACATCACAGCAGCAGAGGAATGAGTTTACTGCAAACCAGCAAAGGAGGCTGAAGGAATGCATCACTTTGGTACAAATATCTTTCCCTCCAGAAAAAAACCCCAAACAGCGTCTGAAAATAGTGGATTATTCCAACCAAGTGATGAAAATAGTTTGGCTCCAGGCAAGGCTGAACAGTTTTGTTGTATACAAAATACCTATTGGACGGATTGCCGTTAAATTCTGTACAATTTGTGCAACCATTGTCCACAGAAAATCAATTGGTATGACTACTGTATGATAAGGCTAAACTCGTCTCTCAACTCTACATCATCTTCTGGGAACCCACAGGAATCTTTAAAAAAGTCCATGGGAATCACTTCAGTTTGGTCCAAAGTAGCGGACCCACTGACAGGCTGACATTGCCATCTCTTTATCCATGCAGCTGGAATGGCTAAAACAGACTCCATGAACTTTCTTAAGAATACACCAAAAAAATAGCACAGGAACAAACCATCCTCACAGCTTTGCAGGTGGTCCGGTGTACCAGTCGTTTCATCTCCACTCTCTCAGTCTCACCGTCAAACACTATTAAGGGAATATTTTCTACCACACACTGATGATCTCATCACCTCCCAGAAGCATTGTCACCTGACAGTAGACCTGCCGGACCTGTCTTTAACATGTCCCCGCCTCATCGCACTCTTTCTGTCCCTCCTTCCGAACCCCCTCTGGCAGAATGTGAACCGATAATCCGGTGTAAGAGCTCCAGGTAAAAGACAAAAGTCACACCTGTCTGTCCCACCCTGCTGAACACAGCAGGCAGAGGAGTGTCTGATACGGCCAGAAACTAAGGCTTTGCCTGCTCTTCTCTCTACCCACGAGCATGACTTTCAGATCACAGGGAATGTCTAAAAGGACTATCTTTTATAAATTCTGCTTCTTCCTAATAAATGGGTTGGCATATTAAATATCGCCTGGGTGGCTTTTACAAAGATACAGCATTGCTGAACATGAGAAAAGACAATGGACAAAAGAAAGCAGACGCAAACAGCCATACCCAGCAATTCTTATCAAAAATCTTTCATGCTTCACTCTTACACAATATCTGAAGTAAAAAAGGGTAGAAATTACCAAGTGCAGTGCTCTTGTGAGCCTGTTTACATACATTGGCTATTCATTATATTAAGGCTCTGCCATTTTTAGTGTAAACACTTCAACGTTGTTCTATTCTCATAAATCCACAGATAAATGAGCATGTCAATATGAGAGCCTGCAAGCTTGTTTTAGCCACTACCAAAGCATGACCGTGTGGTCTGCTGCAGATGGTCTGAAATCGACGAGTAAAATGAGACACTGCAAAAGAGAAGACCACATGACAGAGAGAAAATCTAAGGAGAAGCATCAAACAGTGAGAGAAGAAATAAATTATCCTATGTAGTTGAAAATCCCAGTGAATGAACTTACCCTGTGCTTGAGACAAACAGGAAAACAGCTGTATAGAGTATCCTCAGTGAGGGACCACGCTGTGTGTGAGTGTGTGTGTGTGTGTCCCAGTAGAGCTCTGAGTTTAGGTCGCATGCGATCTTCCCAGGCAGCACGGCCGCTGAGTGACTCAGCTCAGCAAGGAGACTCACAGAGCTGCACAAGGCTCCTCCCTCACTCTCGCTCACCCCCCACCCCCACCCCCTCGACTGAAGTGACACACAAACTGAGATACGCACACACACACACACACACACACATCCAGAGGTTCAAACAGAACTCTGCAGCTCTGAACGGACTGAATCTGCTGATGTAGAATCTACAAATTTACAAAGAGCACCAGTGAGAGTCCTGCTATCATTCCTGCACAAACAATAATTCTCTATTGATCCATGGCATGTAAAAAGGAGCAGCAGTAAATCAATCGGGTGATGTAATTTATGGATTTATGGCACATTAAATTCAACAGTACATGTACAGCCCTTGCAGGTACAACAATGATTAGTGTTCTCCAGCTCCCTCATTTGTTTTACTCATTTGGTTTAATCAGATCATAGCAGAAGCAAACACCTAAAATAGAGTGTTGGTGTGAAACGGGACCACAAGCAGAGGACAGACCCATTTTTGTTACAGCCACCATACTGCCCCTGATCATCATTAGTTTGATAAATGATTAACAAATGGCACAGTAAAGCAGCCTGGAGCAGCACACACCGGTTCTCTCATCTGCCTGACAGTATCGAAATGAAGCCCAAGGCTTAGGATGTATTATTTTAATCCACCATCAAATTAAGTTCTCCTGCTCAGGCACATTGCTTGTGCAAATATTTGAAACTCTGCAAAATAATTTAAAACCAAACAACTGACAAACTAATTGAGTTCATACAAACAAGATAAAACTAATTGGAAATACGCATATGTTAAAATGAGTTAAACAAAAATGCAACAAAGGAAGGAGCAGGAACAAGCTATTTATTACTAAGAACAAGATGTACCTTTTACAGTTCGCACACGGAACTGTGACTTCAGCTTCTCCATGTTCTGCATCTATCCAGTGCTGCAGAGCTGCACCCTGGTGTCTGTGAGCTCAGAGGTGCTTGACTGCTCTTTTGACTTATTGCTGTTCTACGGTATGTCAACTTTGAACCATCATGATCATCATCATCAACCACCACAGGAAGCCTCAATTTAAGTCAGCTGTATGTGACATTAACAGATCTTTTCACCTTGCTATTTGTGAATATGTGAAAGGTTGCTGTTGCCATTCACACACATGCGAACAGTGCACACATGTTCAAATACCTGCATGCCTGCTGACGTGCGTTATGTGTCATTACTTTGCTCTTCCACCAAACCAGTTTGACCAGAAGAAATTCCTTTTCCTTTCAGTTCCCTTTGCTTAAAGGGCCACAAGTGCTTCATGCACGACTATTTTTAAAAGCAGATTCATATCTTACCACATAAGTGAAACAAACATCTATGTGTGCTTAAGATCAATTTCCCTTAAGTTTAGAAATACCCTACATGATTGTGCAATGGTTACCAAAACTGCACTCTTATGCTCCTGTCTCAGTGGTGCAAATATAAGTCACTTCCAATAACCAACTTCCACAGACTTACTGAGTGGCTGCAGAGAAGTATATTAAATACTTAAATACCTTCACCAACTTCACTCAAATCAACATTGACATGCAGCTGGACAGTAATCCCTTTTTAGGATTTCTAAACTCATTTTAATTTGTTCTGTAAACTGAGTTAATGTGTTATGGAAAGGGCACATGATGACATTCCATCAATTAGTTGCAGAAATACCTTATCAATCAGGCCTTTTCTAAAGAAAATAAGGTTTACTAAATGCTCTGCTGACACAGCAAGTGGAGGGGGGGGGCTCATTCTGAGGCAGATACATGTCACTAAGACAAAGTTATACTAGCTGCTGCACCCACCTTGCCTTCATAATCACACACAACTGTTTCTGGTGTCCTACATCTCCCAATAAGATTAGAGAGAGAGTAGTCACAGCACAGGTCAGGTACATGAAGCGTTCAGTGTGTCCATCGCGCTGATACAATGTGAGTATGTGTATGTCACAGACAGGGTGACAGATAACCATTACCACTATGCATGGGGGATTAGCCGCTTCTGTTCAATGACCCAGACTTTCTTCAGATTAACTGTGCCTCATTCCCTAATCCGAGGGCCACAGTGAGATTAGAACCCCAGTCTGGTCTAAAGTAAGCACTGGGGGGGACACAGGGATGGGATGTTGGAAATGTTGGAAAAAGAGAGGAAGAGACTGGGAAATGGAGAGAGAGCTGGGTTATTTTGAAGGAACACAGATGATGAGACGGAGGCAAAAGGTAAGAAAAAGATTCAAGGGGGCCGAAGAGAAGTAAGATAAGGAAGGAAAAGTTAGGGCATGATGAAAATATACAAGCAAAGATGGGGCAGAAAGATAGAAAAATGCAAATGCAAGAGGGGTAAAAAAGACAGGTGAGAATGAGATGGTGAGAAAAAGTGAAAAATAGGAAGACACTGGGGGCTGGAGGAAAGTACCCATTCATCATCACAATGCTGACTTTGAACTATACACACACAAACACAAACTCATGTCTGATGTAAAAATAGGGCAGACACCAGCAGCTTTCTTCACACCCCTGCATAGCTGTGAGCTACGGGGAGGAGTGTTCAGACCGCCCTACAAGAAGCAGAATATTTCACTAAAGTTAAGTCAAGTTTGCCAAAGACTTTCGTGTTGTGGTATTGGTTTTCAAATGCAGACATGTGCAGCCCTCCTGTGGTGTTTCAAACAACAATAAAGCTTTGCATCTTAATGAACTTAATGAACAGCTACCTCCCACACATTACCAGATGACGACAGACAGGACATATAAAAATGGATTGCGCCAGCACCAGCACATTACAACCAGGAATCTACAGGAGCAGAACAACCTCCTCACATCTACACAAACGTGACCTGTGAAACGTGATGAACCTTTTAATTAAAAATGAGCTTTTTTTTTATTAATATAGACTGACAAAAAAGCTTTGTTTGAGGGAAAGAAGGGTTGAAAAAGGAAAAAGAATATGGCTCTCAGGTGAGTGAAGGTGAAGTTTCCAACCTCTGGAGTGTTCGAATTTTCACCGCCACGCAGGCCTCTTCATCAGCGTTCTTGGACTGGAAACAGGCAGCTTTGCTTTTCCTCTCTACAACAAAAAACACAAGATTCACTATTAAACAAAGCCGACACACTTATTGTAGAGCACCATCGCACTAGAGAACAGGAGGGTATTTTAATACTTGACTCACATCTGAGGCAGGAGCTTCAAGCAGTTTCAGGCAAGCCCATGTTTTATTTAAGAGGGGCACCGACTTGGTTGTACGGAGAGTGGAGATGAAAATTAGGATGGAGGAGTTAGCAACGGGAGGAAGACTCTGTATTTCTTTGTTCTAATGTCTAAAGGGAGATAGTGTAATGGACATGCATGAAGCTGGAGGTATTCAAAGCTGCTACAGCTGAGGATCGCTCCTCTGGTAGCTGCATTTTCTTCAAGATCAGATTTAAACTTGTGTTTGTTTTCAGGATAAAAAAGGAATGTACAGTCCCTTGGAGATAGGAACCCCAATTAGTCTGTCTGTAATTTGCAGGGCATTGTCTGCGCAGAGAGCTAACAGTCTTTCAACATAGCCGTTTAATATGCACATAAAAGATTAAAGAGAAGAGAGCAACGGCCGTAACAGTGATGATGGGCTTGCACGTGTATTCGTAAGCACACCAATTGCACACACACACACACACACACACACACACACACACACACACACACACTGTGCACATACGCAAACCTGTGCTCTCACATTCTGATTTAACTTGAAGCATGAAAGCTGCAAGATGATCAGTGCAGTTGTACATCCAGCAATGTGTGAGACTGAAACACTGCATGCAATTAGAGCTGCACAGCAGAGCAAATTAAGGTTGAGAAATTTAAAGCTGAGGTGTCTCGATTCAACAATTCCTCTCTCCAGCGGCATGCTGGCAGTGATGATGAAGCGATGATGACCATGACGTCAACCAATCACAGCAATGAGAAGCTTATTTCATTCTAATTTTTCTTGAAGGTTACATGTCTACCTAGCAGACAATATAATCAGTTAAGACTGGATTCTCACAGCTGCAAACTGCAATTATAAATGTATAATTTCCATTTTTTGCATTTGATTCAAGTTCACTATTTTTTCATTTCATGCTTATAAACCTTGTTTCAAATATTTCAAATTTAAATCACATTTACTGTTAAAGATGTACTGCCATGCTCTAGGTCCAGTGAAGTGAGTGAATTTAGCAGAATAGTACAAATGTGGGCCCCAGAAGATGAATTGGAAGGATTTTGTCACTGAATTAATCTTTTAGTAGACTGTCCACCTGTCCACTTGTCACTTGTGCACTTTCCATTATCTCTTGCAACACATCAAACTATCATTTGCCCCAAGTATTTAGTGCACAACAGCACTGAACTGGGACCGACATAATGGAGTGTGGATAATGCCACGTAAAAGAAAAGCAGACAGACTCAGCATGGGTCTGAGCAAACAGTCGAGAGTAGGTACGAATGTGTGTGCATATGTGTGTGTGTGTGTGTGTGGGGGGGTATAATATCCTGGCTCAGGGATTAAAGAAGGGCTTTCTCCACTCACCATCTGGACTCCTCATGACAGGCCTGCCTGCTGTCCACACACACACACACACACACACTGACATACACAAACATAATTACTTATATACAATTGAACTCCAGTCTTTTCTATAAGTTCCCTGTTCAGAGTATAAAAGTAAGCAGCTTATCAAAAGCATTATGTACATGATGATCAGTCATCATACACCTACTAAAGTGGGGATGTGTTACCATGTCACCAGTCAAAACACACAAACACACTTACCCTTAAAAAGAAAATGACACAAACTCTACCAGAATTTAAGTGACAACATCCATAAATGTGTGTGTATGTATGTGGAGGTCAAAGTAATGGGATTCCGGGATGTGGGTCTGGGGGAAACCTACTTTTATGATGATGTACAATGGGGGAGAATCCACTCATCCAGTGACTGACCTGACCTCAAACTTCCTCTTCCTGTCTGTCAACTTCCTGTTTTTCATTTTTCTACAGTATAATCTGGACGTCTCAGGTCTTTATCATAAGACTGACCACAGTTGACAGAGAAACTGCAAGAAGTCACATGCACATACACATCAGTGGACACCACTTATTGGTCAAGTTTTGGGAAGTGATGTGAGGCACAGATCACAATAAGATCTGAATTGTGAGAATGAAACTCAAAGTCAAAATCATTATAGCCTGTTGGGAAGCAGTGATGATGGTGAGTTGGTGATTGTGCAAGGAGAGAAATGGAGGAATCAAGAGAGCTTGGTCAATTTGTTTGCACTGATGCCTGTTTCTTGCCAAATTGCTGTACAAACTACAGTAAGTCCAAACTGCACAGATAAAAGTGAATAAAAGGGTGTCATGTGAGATTTATAGCGACCAAAAAATAAATCCACTATACCCAGCATCATGAGTTATATACGTATCAGCACAGGTGGCTAACTGCAGCAAATGCTCCAGTGATGGCAGTCAAGGAAAATAAAAATTTAATTTTTCAGTTAATTTGCAGTCATCGCCAAATGGCTTCTGCTTCTCTCAAAATAACCTGAAGTTTACTTTAGACATGAAGGCACCTCCAGCACCATTCTAATACCACTCTGCACTGAGGTGATGTCTCCCTCCCAGCTCTGATCTGTTTATGCAGCACAGGTAATGAGCTGCCATATTTGTCAGCTCTGCACTACTGTAAATGGAAGTATGTACAGTATATGTGGAAGTGATGTGTTCACACCAAATCAGTAATGACCCAAATGTGACCTTGAGTCAACACATGAAATGACAGCCTAGTCTCTCCTTTTCTCCTCTTCCAACATGGATGCCCTGTATTTAGCATAAACAGACGGCAACCATACGCCAGCCTGAGCGGAAATTAAAGATTAGTAATATACCCATGAACTGAGGGCCTTTAGTCAAAAATAAGGAAAGATAAAACTACATTATACATTCTGGATATACATCCTTATCTTTACATATCAACCAAAAAATGAATCACAAAAACATAATGTACCTTAAAAGAAAAGGCTGGCTAAATTCTATATATTTCGTTGAACATGATGAACACGCTGATCCTTACTGTTGAACATCATCATGTTTATCATACAACTGTAAAATATCATTACTCTGACATATCTTTATCTAACATGTGTTCATGTTTAGAAAATGTATGAGACTTGTATGGGTGAAACTTTTAATTATTGCTATTTACTGTATTAAAGATTTACATTTTCATAATACTTGGTTTGATGGTTTTGCATTTTTGCTGACAATAAAAGAAAAGAAGAAAATCCTCATCCTTAAAATGACTTAACAGAATAAATGATATCAACTATAAAAATATATAACACAACACAAATCAAAATGAAAATCTTAAAAAAATAAAATTCCAAAATGTAGAAATTAAACATCAAATCACCCCACTCTGAAATATCTATCTTTTGCTGAACTTGACTTAAACTATTCACATTACTTACATTACTTCAACGTATCACTAATATTTTTCATATTCTGGACAGGGTGAGCAAGAAAAATGGCCTTACCTTTAATATAGACTTTATATAGATGACACAAGTCATGATCTAAATTGTTTCCCATAAAGAGACAAGCTGCGTGTTTGAAATTTTTTTATGGTGACTGTACCCACGCTGATGGATATGTGTGTCTCGCAGCACCTGTGTGTGGGTTTCAGTGATAAAACCACAGAATCCGCTGGCATGTTTTTCCTTCATTGGTTTATCAATAATGCTCACCTCTAAACTTTTAACTGAAACTGAGACAAACTGCGTTTCCTTGACATTCTTGACTAGCATGGCTGTTTAACAAAGGAAAACATCTCTACATTACCTGCGGGCACCCTTCTCCAGTACAGCTGGGTTTTCCCCGTCCTGTCAACCACACGCTGTTGCTCCATGTCAGAAACTGTCTTTAACTCAGTTTTATCAGCATAAGGAAATCGCGCTGCTTTTTTTTTCCAGAAGCAAGCTTCCCTGTCATCTGGTAACTTCATGTCTGTTTACCCTCAACCCTCGGAGCGCCTGCTCTGTCACTGTACAAACCGGTTCCCTAGAAACCAGAGCCACCAGGTGTGGGAGGGAATAGCTGGAAGGGGAAGTTGAAGTTGTCCTTCAAGATTAGGTTTTCACAGTCATTTTAACCATTTCCATAATAATGTTTTGATGGTTAGCAAACACTCAAGGACAAAAGTCACCACAGGGTAGGAGGAGAGAGAGGAGCGAAACTTGGGGGGGTAGAAACCCAAGGAAGGAGAAGTGAGAAAGATAAAAATTAACCAGCTTTAACAGTTAATATTTAGCTATCTACTGTCGCACTAAATAATGGACCAACCAACTATTAGACCTAAGGTGATGAACCATGTTGCTTTTTGGGGGCCTATTTGCTGTTCCTGAACCAGTGCTTTCTCATTGTATTTCATATGCTGTGTGTTACACAGATCTGTACCCCCCCCCCCCAGAAAAAAGAGCCAAAATGTAATAACCTAATCTGAATCTTGATATACTGCAGCAGAAAATGAAATTGCACAGAGAATCTGAAATGAAAAAGTCTAAATCACAGAGGAGAATTTGCACTTATCATCTTGTGATGATGCGAAATAGATACCATTAAATATATAAAAAAGGACTGTTTCTGCCCATAAGGACACAAGAATATAAAGTAACCTCATTTGCATAGCTGCCCTAGATTGAGATGACTACCATTCAAATGTAACTCATAAATAATGGAATGAGGAGACTGTGTTAATATGCCAAGTCACATCCCTTTAATCATACTGAGGTTCAGGGGTGGTGATAATGTGTGTATGTGTGTGTGTGTCTTGTGTGTGTCACTTGTCTGAGGTTTTCATGCTTGACAGAGATTGGCTACTGAATGAGACCAGATGTGTCTGTCTCCCTCTCCTGTCCTTCCATAATGGACAATTACCAAAGAGTTATGGTTTTCTGCCACAAACATAATAGAGTGAAAATTAAAAGGCCTTGTAAAGCCTTTATGTGGTCAAGGCAACCAGATGAGACTCCCCCAGTCTCCAGTCCATGCAGCAAACATGAACAAGATTCTATGAATGAATTCTTGTGCAGACAATAAGTCAATCTGCTTACTCACAAGAGGTTATGTCCACAAGAAGGCACTGAGGCTGAAAACCCCTGATCATGATTTTAACTGTAGATGTAATTAGTTCTTACTGAATCTGAGCAGTGGACTTTAGGCCTTCCTCAGTAAAAGCAACTAAGCTCCTACGCAAAACCTTCCTTTCAGCTATGAAAATGTCATTCATGCTCACCTTAAACATTAAACAGGTTCCCTATAATGTGTACATCTTGTGGCAATGCTGTCCATGTGCCATGTTCGCTGCAAAGCCCCAGCATGTGAAGATAAGCTTTTAGCATGATCTGAACATGCTCTCTGGCCCATGTCTAATGAGGGCAGGCCAAGTGGGCAACTGGGGGTGCTGTGATCCTGAACCTTAACGGCAGAACCCCTCCCCCCGTTAAACACTTCCTGTCTGCACATCAAAGAAGACATGAAGAAAAAAGAAGAAGAAAAGAAAAAATAGCAGAGTCATCGCCTCCAGCAATGAATGATAATAATGGAATATTTGTATGTGCTCATATGGACACATATTTAATGTCATAACTGATCTAAGCAGGTATGAAATCTTGAGTTGCTTGGTTGTAGCTGAGAGAAAGAGAGCAACAACAGTCCCATAACTGCGATCCAAACAGCAGTGTAGAGATAGTGGACTCTATAATCATTGCTCACTGGGAAAGGGGTCGATTGTTAGAGTGTGAGTATGAGATAACATTGACAGGCAACAGTGATTCTCTCTTCCTATATCTCTCCTACTTTCCTTTTTGATCATACCACACTCTGCCCTCTACCGCCTGTTGTCTCCTCTGTTACCTTCTTTCTCATCTACTCCCTCCATCTCCTCCTCACCCCCTCCCCCTGTGACCTGCCCTAGCTACCTTGGAAAACAGATCACAGCTGCTGGGCTGGAGCTCCCAAATGTGTCAATCAATATCCTGTCCACTAAATCACCACGTCTGACTGGGCCCCCACAGACCCGTCTGTTCATAAATGAACAACAGTGCTCATTCACAGTGTGCTCTTTAACGATAAGACCGAACCAAATGGATTTCAAAAATTCAGTGCAGATATGTGAAAGTCACCTATAGCCATCATAAAAAGGCCGTTACTCTTCTGGAAAAAAAGAAAAGCAATCAGAAGAAAAAGCAATAAATTGGAGCAAACCCCAGCAAACCAGCTGTACTCACATATTTGAACCCTGCAGTGCCACATGCCCCAAGGGTATTCCTTGCAACAATGCAGCAATGTTTCCACTCAATGCCCTTTCAGCCCATTTTTGAGCAAAACATTTACAAAAATAGCCATTTCAATTTCCATTAGCTCAGCAAATGTAAATTACTTCTGGAAGTGAAAATATAGCTCCATTTCTAAAAATAATCCCATGAGAAATTCTCATGCCGATGAGCAAGTTGTTATCCTGATGCTGGTACAACTCATGCTGCCTGATACTGAAAACAAAAAAATGCTCTTGCTAATGTTCTGATGAGCGAGTAAGAGCACATGACATTTTGTGAAAGGACATGGTGGACGGATATTTTGCTGACAACATTTCAGAGGCTGTTGTGCAATGAGCATAAATCATTTTGCAGGGACGATTATGCCCAGACCATTTAATAATTGCCCTGAAAATACAATAAAGTCTATGACCTCAGTGGACATTTACTAATTCCTTTTAACTGTCTAGCTTTGAATTCCTGCACTTGTTGAAGAGGTATGTATGGGGCAACTGCAAGATAAGAGCAATACTCTGTATATAAAAAGTTGGCAGGTTGTGCTAGGTGTGTGTGTGTGTGCTTTTTAAAAAAAATCCTTTTCAAAACTAAGAAATTCAAGAGAAAAAGCAGTGGGTTAAGTAGTATGCATAGTATATCTGTTCTAATGTAAAACACAAACCTTAGCATCTCTTGATAATTAGCTTACCACATAGTACCTTTTATAGCCAAGGCCATTTCATGGTTAAACACAGAAAAAAAGCTCAGTTCACAACATCACATCCTTTGTGTTGAAATGCACTTTGTGGAAACTGCTGCTACATTTAAGTTCAGGTCTGTCCTTTGTTAGATTTGGGGAAGTGCACAATCCAGCGGCTCCAATGTTGATAGGCATAGCAACGGCAACTTAAGTGGTGTGGGCTTATCAAACAGTCATTAATTCAGATCATATTTTGGATGAAAATACTCCTGATGAATTCTTCATTTCAAACAGTCTTTAATGTCTCTTTGTTTATCTCCTTTTATTGATCCCTGTGCATTTGGGAAACGTTAAGTAACAGAGACCCATTAATGCTAAACAGATTTGACTGAGTACATTACTAATGAAGTAAATAGATGCCAATCAAACAGTGTGGGTAGAGATTTGTGTCTCAAACAGGATCATTGTGCTCAGGATGAATGAGCCCCTCTGACTGGAGGCACTGGACACCATATTCTCAGAGCAGAACTGGAATGCCCAGAAAGCCCTGCAATGGTGAAAGAAAGCATACAGGCCAGCCTGCAGCCGAGGCTGGGGCACTAATGAGGCAGAAAGAGAAAGAGTGTTCGCATGACACAAACTTCCTGTTTCACTCATCATGCTTGAATGACAATTATTTCCGCATTTCTCATACCATGTTTGGCAGAACTATTTGTTTAAAGCAGATCTGCAATTCAAACTTAGAGTGCACATAAACTCAGATATCTACTTTTGTGTACATCTGCACAGGCAGACATGTTCACAGCACTTAGTTTGACAAGTCTTGGTGGTATAAAGTGTCAAACAGCATCAGCATTTCTGATCTGTATGATGGGAGGCTCAGCAGAAAGACAAACCACCATACACAGAGGGCAAAATGACAAGGTGATCAGCTGCCACAAATTCAAACAAGTGATGTCTGTACAGGGCCATGACACAAAAGCTTTAACTAAGCATTTTTTAAAAAGAAGAGGATATTCCCATATGCAGACCAGCCAACAACACTCCACTACTCATAATTCTTTGATCCTATATTGGGTCACGTCGCATACTCAGTCCCTGCTTCCATTATGACACCTTTCCTTCACCTCCAGCAGTGATAGTTTGAGCTGAGATGTAACCTTTACCTCCCAGCTATTTTTACATTTCATCTTCATAACACAACAAAAGGTATATAAATAACAGGAGAGGTGGGTGAAAAGAGAAACTGATCTCTAACTTGTACACTGACACCAGCAAGTCCAATCTTAAAACCCCCTTAAAACCCCTTACTGATTTATATTTGAGCCACAGAAGTGTCTCCACTTACAAGTTAGAAGCTTCTAACCTCCCTTTGTTTCCAGCTCAGGTCTTGGATTTGTTGGACTTCACTGAGCCTTGAGGGACCCACTCAGTGGAATCACACGCAGGCCCGGCGAGGAGCCCGACTTGTATAAGAATCATTAAATAGTAGCCTCTTTTGCAGCACAAACAACAGGATCTGTTGCCACCCTGCCTGTATGAGAAAGCCTTAAAGAGAGGAGGAAGCACTACAGAAAATATATCGCTGCAGATAAAGTTAATGGTTTCAATTGCAGAGAAAGCTGGCCAATTGAGTTGCAGTGAGTGCACACTGCAGGGAGATGGAGTGGAAAGATGGAGCCCGGAGAGAAAAAAGCACAAGGCATATTTAGTCTTTCATGTGCCTGGTAATAAAAAAAAGTCATTACTGCAACAATTCATTGTTTTATTAATAATATTTACTAAGATTTTGTTGTCGATGTTAGGAACCAGGACAAAGTGCACCAACTACATGCAGATTGTCATCAACAGACTGGATTACAGTTGTAATGACAAGGTGACTTAAAATCATAGTTTTGTTTGGACAAGGTGCAGCAACAGCAGGCCATAGTACACACACACACACACACACACACACACACACACACACACACACACACACACACACAGGCTTGCATATTTTCCCACAAGTCACTGTGGACAGCTGAGGCTGATTACGCCAAATCACGGCAAACACAGTACTGAAATCAGCAGCAGTGGCCTCTACTTTCACAAGCATGTGCCTTTGTGTGTGTGTGTGTGTGTGTGTGTGTGTGTGTGTTAGAGTTGCAGCTCTGTAGTGCATATCTTGAGACAGCCTGCAGCTGAGAGGCTCAGTCAACAACGCCTTAAAGAAAATTAATAGTCCCCTCCAGCCAATACAGCTTCCATTGCTTAGAGTACCCACAGAGTGAGCAGACACACACACACACACACACACATTTATGCACGCAACCGCCGCTGCCACACGTAACAGCACCTGCCAGGGAAACATCCTGTGGTGAGATCTAGGGTTTGTCTTTTGTAATGTGTACCCCTCCCTTTGTTAACCATCCAAGGCAACGTCCCTCTGTGTGTTTGTGTGTATGTGTACAACAGCAAACAGTATTTTAATGTCTCTATGGTCATTAACCACCCACCATTTATCAGTTCTGCTAACCCTGCACCCCACAGCTGCATTGTGCACTCAGTGGATGGATACCGCGTGCCAGTGCTGATTGGTGCACCAGTCTGAAAAGAGATAAGCACTGACCTGGTGGAGGCTGGTTCCGGTGAGACCAGTGAAGAAATTAAAATCCACACTGCTGGACTGAAGTGAGAAGACCTCTCCCTCCTCTCTCTCTGTGCTCTGTCGCTCGCACTGGCAGGTTCAGGCTCGTGTTAAACTGCTGCCTCACTGCATTGGTTCCATCCTGCCTTCCTTCCCTCTCTCTCGCTCTCTTTCACTCTCTCTCTCTCGTTTTCACACACACTTGTACGCTCAGTGACAGACTGACTCGCCCTTTTGCTCAACCTTCCCTTTTTGCACTCTTTGATGCTTCTCTCTTCTTCCACCTTGTCCTCATTGTGCTGTCTTCCTCTCTACGGCGAAGATAATCACATTCCAGCGGAGACGGGGCATATGGCGGGGGAGCGACACTCAGCCCCAGAGTAAAGCCCCCTCTGTGTGTGACTGTGTGTGCCGCATGGACAATCAGTCCCATTGTGTTGGATGAGGGGAGGGCCAGTGAGAGGGGAGGAAGCCAATGGCCACACTCTGCTGTCCCTGCTGCTGCTGCTGGTGGCTATAGCAGATATGCATAGGTGCTGACCGTGACACAAAACAACCCCCTCCCTCCAGGAAGAGAAGGGAAGTGGGGGTGGTGTCTGGAGAGATAGAGATGATGAAAAATTGGTCTGAAGTAGAGATTCATGGAATCTAAGTTATCATTTGTCATCTCTGGTGTCTCTCAGTGGTTTGTGTGATGTCTTTGGAGCTTCTTCCTTCCAGGGTTCACCCTGAGTAGCACAATGTAAGTTGGACGTAATGGAAATAGAGGCCACCCACTCTTTTCCCATGATAACCAAATCAGTGACTACACGCTCCCAAGACAAGGTGCTTGGGGAAATATTGACAAAAAGAAAAGAAAAAGAAATATTGACAGTCAGACCCCAGGCACTCTGCTGAAAATGTGTGTTTACGTCAAGGAGCCTCACTCCGTCCTTCTCCTTTCTACTTCTAGTCCTGACCTCTTTTCTGTTCTCCTCTCTTTCACTGCTGCCATCTTTTCACCCCTTTCTTTGCCTGCTATGAAATTTACTTTCCACTTTAATCCTCACGTTTTCAACCAGTTCCTCCTTGCTGACACCTGCCCCCCCTTCTTCTTTTTCATCACACTTCTGTATTTGTAATGTTTTCCGGCAGTTACAAATTCAGCATGTGGCCTATAATTATCTGTTAGAACCTTTGCCAGATAGAAAAATGAAATCCTTTCAGCAGTAACATGAACCGATCAGCTCACGGTCAACATGTCATAAGCACACTCTTAGTCTCACACATATAGTACCGATACACTCTATGAGCCTGTGCAGGCCTCATTACAATGTAATTAGTGACCGGAAGGCTGAGAGAGCAATAACTATATCCAGACCTCACATAATCAGCAGTGTGATGTGTGTGTGTGTGTGTGTGTGTGTGTGAGTGTGAGTAAACCACATGCAGGAAATCAGGGTGTCACAGAAATAACTGTATGCTCAGTTTCTTCCTGGCCATGTACTGCAGAGCCATTATCACCAACAGGTCAGCACTGCTGCTCAAAGGTCAACCAGCCTGCAGCCATGCTCGGAGACAGACACACACACGTGCGCACACACACACACACACACACACACACACACACATAAGCACACAAGGACACACAGAGGAGAGACTTAAATGCTTCCAGTTTTTTAGGGGACTCATAAAACAGCAACAGTTACAAAATCTGCCACTAATAAGCACCAGGAGAGTAAAGACATTCAATCACAAAGCAGGAAATTCTAGAGACTTGAAATTCAGTATTAGAAAGCCATGTACAACTTGTGTGCCTCCATGACATGCTGCAAGTCTGTGTGTTGTAATTAGGGGTGAAATGCAGTGCACTGAGGTGCAAAATTATAGAACTTTGCTATCTATATAGCCACAAAAACATTAGGAGAAGGAAATTTGTATTTCAGTGGTTATGTAAATGTGAAATGACAACTGAAATTAATCATGAACTTAATGTGGTACTGTTGTTTGAATCTTAGCTGAGAAACAGTGATTTGGGACCTAATTAAGCACTGCAGTTAACTGAAAGTGACGAGTGGGGATATTAAAAGAAACCCTCAAACAAACGCAGGGTTACATCTATCCTAATGTACTGTCCCTGTCAACACTCAGCCTAATTGGGGCTAATTTTGTTAAAATCCCACAGAATTTGTGTAACATTAGAGAGACTGTTGCACAGCAGGAGATCAGAATAAGTGTGACAGGGTGTGACCCAGAAACTTTCAGCTGCATCTGACTTATTTAAGTAAAAATATGTTACTATTATCTCCAAAATAATGTTCAATAAAAGATAACAGAACAGTATCTGGCTTGTTTCATCATTGGAGAGCTGAGCACTATTTTACCAGGAAATCAGTCAGGCATCTCATCACCTCTTATAAGACAGCACGTTCATTGATTATTATCAGCAAAGAAGGCCTGTTGTTTCCATGACAACATCAGACAGAAGTATTGGTTTTCAGACAATAAGTAATGGGCCTGTATTTACTTTTACAATATGCATTTTGTGAAGTACAGTCGTTACCATCACACGTGCATGAAGACATCACAAATTTATACTTGCATGCAGAATGCCAAAGTGCGCTCACACATTAGGAAGCAGACAGATGAATGCAGAAACACTACAGATGCACACCACTCTGTATGATAAAATGCAATGAAAACATAATGCAATGCATGCCCTGTTTGCTGGCAGATAAGCTCTTCCTCTCTGTTTTGCGACTACAATTCAATCTGTGGTCACACACCGTGAATGTTAACCTTAAATAAATCCTTTCTCAATCTCTCTACATGAGTGCACAACCTCTGCCTCCTTCAAACTCCCTCTGTTGATATCCATTCAAAATTCAAAAGTAATGAAACACATAATGTAGGACCGCCATGTTGGGCATTTTGTATACCTTATTTCTGCCTGCATCACACTCTCCTCTTCACACTTGGGTGACCACAAAGCTCTCACATGCCCCGACATGCTCATGGCTATGAGAGTGTGGATGTACGGGTTGAAAGTATGAACATATCTTCCATAATTTAACCTCATTTCTATGAGGAGGTGAGGAGATGAGAGAAACTGAGAAAAATATCTATAGCCTTAAATTAAAAATATTTGTGATAGAGGGCATCTTCTAGACATGGATTAACCCTGTTGAGCCTTCTATTATAATCCGTACTGATTTTCTTAAGTTAAATTTTATAGTTGTTAGGTTGGGTAACAGTCATACCATGAGGAGCTCATTGAACAAAAGACAGTCCGATAAACAGTGAGGCGTCTCCCTCATCGCAGGATCAAGCTGAGAAAACAAATTAGCAGTTATTTCACTGAGGATTTTGGATTGGTTTTGATTTCTACCCCCCCTCTCTCAAAGTAACTGGGGAATGGAGATCATCAACATTTTCTACATTCAATTGGTCAAATCCAGGGCTTTTTCAGTATTTCTTTGTCAATTTAAATTAATTTCAAATAACTTTCCTAAGTGATCCAGCTGCCTATGAACCTTGAATGAGTGGTTTGGTCTTTTTCAGCTTAATGTAACTCCACTTAAAGGATGCAATAACACAATATGAGTTGTGAGGGCCCTCCCATGTCGTCAGGGCCTGCTGTGTCATTTTCTTGTGTCTGTCTGTTTTGCCTTGCAGGTTACTGGTGGGTGGAGTTCATTAGGGCAAATGGGAGCACCTGGTCAGTACCCCAAGAGTATTTAAGACCTGGCTGTTCCACTCCCCTCTCTCTTCATTTTCCTCCATCCTCCTGGTACCGTGTTTGTTTTGTTAGGCTTTTAGTTTAGTTGGGGACTTTAGCTGATGTTTTTTAAATCTTCTTAAAGGAATACTTTGAGTTTAAAAGAAAACCATGTCTCTCTCCCTTTATCGTGGCTCATGAGCAGGGTCGTGACAATATATTTTCTTCTGTCCTTTGCTTCCTTATGCCTCACTACCTTCCTCCCACTCATCACAGACACACACACACACTGCCCATCTAATACCTTATTGCTACGGCTCATATTTCCCTCCCCAGCTCCTCTGCCTCTCTGTCACATCCACCAACCCCTCTGTTGCTCTTGTCAATCTATTTCTCCACCATCCATCTTATTCTTCCCTCTTTTGCCTGAGAGGAGAGGGGAGGGGAGAGAAGAAGAGCAACATGGCTCTGGGCCATTACCCACCACATCTCTGTATGCATAAAACCTTGGGCCTCCCACATACACATCATTAATTAAACCCACATCACTTAAAATGCGTTCACACGTGCGTGTTTGCCAGCATACACACACACTGCCTCTGAACCCTCGCTATTTTCATTGACTCCCTCCTCCTCCTGGTGCACCACGCACATTATGAAGGTCAACAATGAATGATGGGTATTGTCTGCAGACACAGAAGCGTTTACAGGCAAACACACACACATAAAAACAAAAGCTACAAAGACATAGGAACCAAGGTACCAAAACAGCTGGGCAAATCTGTCATGTAGGAACATCAGCATCTGCCCCTGCACCACAGCAACAACTCATCTTGGATTGGTTACCAAAATCACCCTGGCACACATACACACTCACATCCCTGCTGTCAGTCTGCCCCTAAAAAAACCCAAGCTGCTAAAATCGATGCTGACTGTGCAGAGTCCATCCTGAACAAAAGCGTTAATCTGGACACTAAATTGATTAAACAATTAGTTTGCTGAGAGTATTTGAAATCCATCTCAGCACAAAAGATGCTAGGATCCTTTCATCATCCACCTTATCTTTCCCAGCAATCCTCTCAGTAAACACACAGAACAAATCCCACTATAATCCACCCTGAATAAACAGGAAGAGTTGAAAGCGATAGAGAACCATAAGCACTTCATTATTTTCATGTTTGTGAGTACATCAGTAAACGTGTGCGTGTGAGCATGATAGTTTAGTAAACACTTGCGAAGGAATTTAGCAGGATGAGTTATCATTTTAAAACTGTTCATTTGACACCGACATAGTATTGATTCTTGGTCAATTTGTCTTTTACCTCAGACAGAGTCGAGGTAAAATACTGTAAATGCTGTGTGAAAATACTGTATGCAGAATGTACCCACCTTTCTACTCTGCCTGCTTGAATTACTGTTCCACTCAGACTTTACAAATCACGTCCTAGCTAAAGGGATTGACTACATTCCCCTTCCCATCATTTAACACTAACAGGGCAATCACATTACACCCGGCTGGACTGATTGGTTGCTCTGTTCTGACTGATGATAGGTAACTTGGGAGGCTTTGATTTCATTTACATACTGACTAACGCCACGGCATTATAACACTTTGACGCAGCACAAAAGACGTGGCTGGAAATCACAGGATTTATTCCGCCTGAATTCCATTTAGCTGCTTCAGTTTCAGTCTCCTGGTATTGTTCATGCTGGCTCACTGTCATGACAAACTGGGACACTTGAAAAGAACAGCAGCATTGTCGATTTCATTAGTAACCTCTGTGCTCTTCCTCCTTGGACGAGGTAATGTGTTCAGTATTATGAGTCTCATTGGCTGTTGTTGCCTGGCAGAAGTTCATTCATAGGTGATCAGGTGACCAGATTGTGACAACAAGCCCCCAGGTGGACCCACATGAAACTGCAGGTCACATATAATAATACATGATCCAGCAATATATTTACTTGACTTGGATATATATTGATGGGTGCACACACAGGAAATGTCTTGCCTCTTTATGTTTTGCAGAATATGTAAATACATGCATGGGCATTTGTTTTAGGTGTATCTCTTTGCCACATACATTTTGCAGGGTGTTTGTGTGTGAGAATGCATCTCTTGTCTTTTGTCAGTAAAACAAACTGAGGTTGATGTCAGGATTCAGGCATGCCGGGAGGAGTGCTGATCGATAGGTAGAGAGAGAGAGTGAAAAAAAAAGCTTAAGGGAAAGAAAAAATAAACAGCAACACAGACAAAACAGATGGTGGAGGATTTTAAGATAAAAACCACTGTCTTCCAGGAAGCACCTACTGCAGAAGAGGCAGACGAGCACAGCAACACTGACCGAGTGGAAACAAACAACAGTACTAAATTTAGCTCATCATCATCACCTGAGTTTCTCATTTGCCTTCAGAAAAATGCATCCACACACTGACCTAATCTAGTCAGAACATACTGTACTGCTGAAGCTCTATAAATCTGATGCTGGAGCTCTGTTAGAGCCCTGGAGAAACAGGTGCTCTATAACACCTGGTCAAAGAGAAAATTACATGAGTTTTTACATGAAAGCAGTGATAGACAGAAAGTCGCCTGTGGTCATTAGGTATCATCTTATGCATACTTCAAATGTCTAGCTAAAATTTAATAACAGATTGGACAGTAGTGAGATACTGCAGGACAGTGACACAGCCATCCTTATGGTAGGGCAAAAGGCATTGTTGTCAGTAATGGTTTTATATTACAAGGAACATGTAATGATGATGACACTATTCTTCAGTTGAATGACAGTAAGGCCTGACCCACGATTCGCATTCACTGTAATCATGCAATGGTCCCAGGAAGCTTTTGTCTCTCAGCTGTTGCTCATTATGCCTCACACACATCAAGTCAGACAGCTGACACAGATCAGTGCAGGACAGTCATGAACACATGGCGTCCAGTAGAACAAAAACACCCAGGGCAGTAGGAAAACCTCCTGGGGCCACCACCACCACATTACATCTGTTATCCCCATTCATCAGCTAAAAATATTAATGAAACTGATTAATATACACATTTTTGAATAGACTTTTTTAGAACAGCCAAGAACTGACAATGCTCCTTAGAATTTGTTTGTTTTTTAAAGAGTTATATGCTAACCACAACATTTAGCAGCTGCAAAAAAAAATCTTGACAGTGCTCTTTGGGGGACAACCTATAACGGTGACCATGCTGACATGGTCAGTCATACTTTTGGCATTTCTGCACTGTAATTTCTTATTATTATTCTCTTTATTATTATTATTCTCTATTATTTCTTATCAGCATACATACACTGTATGCTGTAGAAGAAAATGTAATATTGACTGATTATCAGTATAACTAACTGCAATATTATCTTTTGTCAATATGACCTTATTACTGCTTATTAGTACTTACAGAAGCTATTACACATCAATACATACTAATCCACCTTATAGCAACAGTTCACCACACCATGTAAATTCTTTGATTATCCACTAGACCAAACCAAACAATCTCAAACTTTTCCCAAACCTAATACCAATATATTATATATATGTATATGCACTGCTATCAAGAAGTTGTGTTACTACAGCTTGTGACACCCTCTCCCACGTTGAAACAATGAGCGTGGTGAAAGGACCTGAGCTCGCTGCTGTTCCCAGCCTTTTCCTTCCTGCCAATGAGAATGAAAGCAGAATGCCTCATACTGTTTCCTCTCCTTTGCTGTTAAATAAGGGTGACTCACCCCCCCACTCACCAACAATACCCCCCCCCCCCCAAGAAAGGTGCACAGACGAGGGGTCCCAATGTAAAAACACACACACAGATACACAAATGCTCTGCATACGAACAAGCACAACTTACATGCAGTTGGGTAATGGGCCACTGGGGATGTTGCCAAAAGGCCAGAGTGGTTGGAAAAGGGTCTTAAGAGGGTGAAATGGTTCCCAGGGCTCTTAGAAAAAACTGTCTTTTTCATCAGCATGGTGGATTTACATTCTCCCTCACACTCTGCTGTATCGCTCCACAGCAGCAGGCCGGTCCACATGAGGGCCAATGCTGCAGCGCAGTGAATCAACGCAAACACTCCAATGCATTTAACAAACATTAATTCTGGTTAACCACTGTCAAAACCTAATAAAAATAAGAATTACAAATGTATACTGCAGAGAGGAAAAACCCTTTTAAGATAATTTGTGCAGCCCTGGCATTTCCACTAACCACATGGTCAGAGGGAACAGCAAAGCATAAGCAGAGTGAAAAATAAATAGTCTGTGTGGGAGAGCAGCTAGATGATAACATTAGGAAAAGGGTCCTGCGCTCTGGTAAAAAAAAAACCAACAGATTAGCTAAATGCCAGTCAAATAACAGAGCGACAGGGATGGAAGAAGTCAGGGGAATCAGCTGATGTTCAAAGGATGGGCAGACACCCCCACACACACACACACACACACACACTTATTTTTCAACAAATTTTTCATCATTTAACATCAACTCAAGATAAATCATGGAGTCTCCAAATCTTACCATAACAGCAGAGCAGACACATCTTTGAGTTTTTACCTTTCCGGCTCCAAAACCAGTATTTGCGCCGTCGTTTCATTGTCAGTCCAGTGTCTTATATTTTGAAAAAGAAATAAAAAAGGAAATGCCAACCCCAGATCTCCTTTGAACATATATATTCAGTTACTGACAATGTTTATCCTCACTGTGTTGTCCAGCCTGTAAGGATCACCTACCAGAGGCAACATGTCTCACACAGGACCTCCGGTAACAATCGGCCAGGCAGTCCATGCTGTGTCCAAGCCGGTGGGCAGAACGTAGCAGAAACAGTGGCGTGAGAAACTGAGGCGTTACGTAAAGATAAAGTAAAGAACTTACAATCGGTGCTAAAGTTTCACCTTCTACATACAAGCGGAGGCTTAAAATACACCTCTGTTTGGTACTTTCTCCTCTTCCTTCCTCCACCTCAGCCAGTGAACAAAGAGGTATAGGACCCCCCCACCCCCGACAGGACACTGTGCTGTACTCTGCTCTGTTGCACACGAGAAGACAGACAGCACTGAATAGAAAGACAAGTCATCCGACCATCTTCAGATCTTTCCGTCCTCTTACAGATGGGATGTCCACAGTTTCGCAAAGGTGAGAGGAAAAAGGCTGGTTTACACAATTACCGACATCTTCCTCTCTGTAAAGTTACTTCCTCAAAGTGTCTCTTGGTCCCTCAGAGTCCTGCAGGCAGATCTTTGTGTAGGTTGTAATTCTCATTTTCTGAGCTCAGATTGGGCTTGTAAGGTAACAGAGAGTACAGTAGCTTTTATGGGAAGAACCTCACAGGCTAACAATGCCAGGGGGAAACAACACACTGCAGTCAGGAAGCCCTGGCTGGTGCATGGAAGGAAAAACAGTGTTTCCTGAGTAAAACACAGAAGATATTTCAGCTACTATTGACAGGGCATATTGGGATTCAGATCAGATTTCCCTGACTTAAATTATCAAATCCTATTTGATTTAGATTTTCAGGCAAAACAAAACATAGATTTACAGTCAATTAAAGATTCAATTGGAGAGCAATTTGGCGTAAAGATACACACAAACACACGGTTACTGATATGTGGTGTCAGCAGACTTCATCCTTGCCATATTTTTTTCTGCTGGAGATGTTGTACACACATTTTTTATACAAACACTCTAAAAGTAGCTCATCCGTAGCGCTGAAAGTAGCGCTTCCTCTCTCTACCTCATTGTTTTTCCTGTAGGCATTTGTGAGAAATGCCCATCTTCCCAGAATCAAGTGTGTGTGTGTGTGTGTGTGTGTGTGTGTGTGTTACAGTTACACTCAAAGATTTGCCAGTTGTCAGTTTTTGAGTCAAAACAAAACAGAGCAAACTGTGAAAAAACATTATGATTATTTATGCCATTAATATAACAGCAGCAATTGCACAGTATTGTCCCAGGTGTAAGTGGGTGGTTGCTTTGTTATGAAAAAGTAGTTGACACTCATCTCACATTGAGCTCAACGGTTCAACTGCTGGTCAGTGGTCAGTGGTCGTTTACCTCCCCCTACTGGCACATCTGAAACCTTCGACTTTGATCCTCCATGTTGGCGCTTCTGTGTCATGTGAGCATGTGTGTTCAGCTGATGGACAATATTACAAAAAATGGAACACACACACACACACACACACCCACGCACACACTCTTATTTGCCATTTCCTGCTGAGTGTAGCCCACACCCACTGTGATTATCAACTGGGCAAGCTAATGACTTCCTCCACACCTTCATGCACAGTCACGTCTCTGCTAGACACAGAGTAAACTCAGGGAAAGACTCAAACAATGAAATGAAATAAATCCACTTTCCTTATTGTGATAAGAAGTTATACATTGATAAAAATCAATAGCCACTTAGGGATGAGGGGATAGATTTTTTTATGGCCTTCAGTTTTGTGCACCATAAGATAAAACAATGCTTTGAGAAATAGTCAGCTGGCATGTTTGGCTGCAAAATACAACATTAGTCTCTAATGTTACACTGTCAGTGGTTGTATAAAATGTAATCCATGTAATACAACTGAGAGCTAAACTTGAAAAATATTGATAACCTCTGTCAGGATGAGGTTCTCTCCTTGCCATCTCATGACCTGATCAATATGTGAAGGACAAAAAGAGAGACTTTACTTTTCATGGGTTATTTCTGTCTTATATCTGTCTATAACTTTGATATAATCAGAAAGTATAAGGTGAAGACAACTCTTTCCAGTTGACCTTTTGGAATTCAAATACCAGTCACACATGAAGCAATAAGCAATGCTTCTCTATACCAGAAGCTATGATTTATGGGTTGTTTACAATGATGTGATCTTTAAGCCATCATGAACTGAGCGGCACAAGGGGAACCACTGAAGTGAGTTAAAGCCAGCAGAGGACAGTGGGATGGTTCAGTTCAGGCTGAATGGACGTCAGTGAAGCAAAACAATACCAGTAACAGTAGGCCACCAGTCCCACTGCTTCTGTCTTAGCGGACAGAAAACAAACACCTCCTTTGTGGGGGACTGATACAGCTGTCCTCACAGTAACACCATCTCCGACAAACATCCTCCCAAACTAATTGGGCTGAAAATATATTTCATTCTATGTGCAGCAGGGTATTTCAAAGCAATAACAGAGCCATTTTCCAGAGAAAACAAACTGTTTCTGCTGACTGCAAACACAAGTTCAATCACGGCAGCGGCTCAGACACAAACACACTCTTTGAAGTGTATGATGGCGTCCACCAAGAGTAAGTGTTGATATTTATATTGCACATTTGTGAAACCCACCTCTGTTAAACAAGTGCTGGCAGAGTGTGCTGCAATATACATTCAAAGATGACCGACTGTGAAAGGACATCAAGCACTCATAACAATCTATCCAGGAAAACAGGATCAAAACAGACAAAAAATGATCATAAAGCATTTTTGTCAGTATAATATAATGGAGTTAGGACAGCCTAAAACCCAATTATATAGCAATCCAGCGACCTACAAGATTTTGACCTAGAAGTCAAAATAACAGAGCATCATTATAAGTCCAGTACTGCTTCTCAACTGAAATTATATCCACGGTCCAAGAAATTCAGGATCAGCCAGACATAAAAAATGGATCATTAAGAACAAAGTTTAGTATGAGTCTAAATGGAAGGGCAATGAAGTTATACTTATTATTTTTACTCGTTGCTTCCACTTTCTGGAAACAACCATGGTTCAAGTACAGGTTCAATCTACTTTTGTAGAAATAGCTTGACAGATATATTAACAATATCTAAGTAATGAAACAGTGAGACTAGCACTTAGACTGGGAAGCAGAGGAGATGGAATAATATCAGGAAATGAGAAGAGGAGCTGGGAGGAAAGTACTGTAGTACTGTAGTACTGATCCTGCTTCTCTATGGTAGAAAAACATAAGTCTGCAATACAGGCAGAAGCTATGGTGACAAATCCATATGAATCTGAGTACAGTATTGCCAACACACAATGGCCCACTGACAGATATTATCTCTGGGTAGTCTGGTATTCAATCCTCCTGAAGCCACCTAGCCTGTTCCTAACAATAGCACTACAAGGAGCAAAGTTCACATCAAACTGAAAGTAGAGTACAGCAGTCCTTAGCTGCATGTTTGCACAGGCAATTTGCAGTTTTGCCAGATAAGACAAAGTAATACCAGTGCCTCCTCTCTCAAGCCCAGATAGAAAAGGCTGATTTGGATCCACGATTTTCTGAGGAACACAGACAACCTCTTCCAGAAGTAAAGCCTGGGTAAACGTTTCAATTACAGCTGCCCAGGGTGCAGCTCTGCACTGATCCTTCTGGAAGAGTGAATGGAGACAGACCCCAGTACTGTTTTTGATCACATTTTAAAACTGAGATACAAAATGCGAAGGAACTGCATTTTGGAAGAGTTTCATCCTGAGCAGACTAGGGTCTTGTACTTCCTATGAAGCAGTGCTTTCCGGAGTGAAAAAATGTGCCCTCCAGCATGTATAGACAGTTACACAACAGGCTGGGGCTTGCCTCTCAAACCTTCATACCTGCCGAGCAGTCATGAAATGAGCACTGGCGTGTAAACATGAGCTATAGTGGAGGTGTGTAGGCCATTCCAATCTTTCCCAACCAGACTGACAAATCACACGATGGCTCATACAAGGCAGCGAATAAGTCATAAAACTGAGTCACAGTGAAGCCAGGTAAAGCATTTACTGCGTGTAATAATTCTACAATTATTGTACTTATGCTCTGAGACTGAATTTCAAAGGTGAGTGCACTAACACGTTTTATGAATATGTAATAAGTGGGCATAATCGGTCAATATTTTTAAAAAAAACTTACAGTATGAATAAAAAATTGCAGGTGAAAATGAATTTCTTGCAGTAGTTCTGTGACAGTAAAGTTGTATTTTCGTTATGAAAACGGTTTCCCAGCATTCCTTACAAACTCACCTGCTTCGTCTGGCTCGTCTGGCTCCACAGTTTCAGGACTTTGTGTTTTCCTGCGAAAAGCGACTCTGCTGAATCCATCCATTCTTCTAAGATGCAATGGCCGCTCCAGCATTAAGATACGCGAGTTAAAAAAAATATTTATAAGCCCATAAAAGTTTAAGAAACGCAGTCCTCCACGATCTCAGCGCCGCGCTCTGCTGCGCGGCGGCAGCCCATGCGTAAAAACACTGTATGAATTACCTGTGCAGGTAAATAAGTAACGTCAAAGCACTGACAGCAAACCTGGAGCGGTTCAGCAGCTGTTTATATGTGACAGTGAGCTCAACTTCATCTACTAACCTCCCTACAATGTCACCTTGATGGGGGTGTTTCCCTAGCCACGCCCTTCTCTCCCCCCTTAGTGCGTATTGGTGGTGCAGACCTCCTTGTTATACCCACACAATGCCCTCACTTGTGTGTGTGTGTGTGTGTGTGTGTGTGTGTGTGTGTGTGTGTGTGTGTGTGCAGTTTGCATGGACACATGGAGAATTTGTCGAGTTCTTCAGAAAATGATGTGATAGAGAAATAGACATGCACACAAAGTCACATACAAATCCAAGGACAGATCTTTAATGTACTTGTGAAACCAATTAAACACGGTTGTAAATGGAGCAGAAACTGTAAAACCCACTGTTGTACAGCATACAGCTATCATTCTTTTTTCGGTCGCTGGATTAGTCTCTCTCTCTCTCTCTCTCTCCATTCACGGCTATATTGTGCAAAACAAACCAAGAGCGTTATCTCGCCAGTGAGCCTGCATGGGATCAGAAGCTACTTTTGGACCACAAATATTTTTTTTGTCACTCTGTAATGCAAAAGTAACAATCTACACTGTTAAGAAAGACAAGTCCAACAGAGAACAGAAAAGAGTCCACTTTCTTCGCAGTTGTAACAGGAAACAACACGATACTTGCTTTATAGCTTTCGTTTATCCTTTTCATATCCATGTGGCAAAAATGTATGTATTCAGTGCATTGAAGACAACATCAACATTAAAGACCTTATGAGGGTATAAAGACAGAGAGAGGGAAATTCAGTTATGCAACAAACATCACAAATTATACCCACCTCAGTCCGACATAGCCCCATTCCTCTGTGATCAAAACAGTGTTTCAAAAAGAAACAATATTTCAATTGTGTCATATTTCCAGTAGTGCTGTAACTGCCTCCCAGTTGTTTTACGAAAGTCTGGGAGACTTTTGCTGTCTTATTCATCCCGTCATCCTGCTGGTTAGCTTGTGGTGACAGAAATGGTTGAAAGATCATGTAAATCTTATCCAGATCAGTCTTGGAACGGTGCTACTGTATTGCTAGAATGCATACTGCATAATTGTGCTTGGACAGTACTGCATAATGTTTGGAGGAAGGATGTGGAGACAGCTCAACAAGGAGCCTTTACGATGATCGAAAACAGTAGCTTGGAATAATGAAAATAACAGTTTGACATTTCTCTCATTGTCATGGTGTGGGAAATTAAAGGTGATAATAACAGAGTGAGAGATGCAGTGAAAAAGCCAAACGGAGAAGACAGAGACTGCGTTGTAGTGAGAATACAATGTTGACATGAAGGTGATGGTAATTCAAGAAGAGGCACACCTTCAGGCAGTCATTTATATCACTATTAATGTTAAAAAGAAAGAGGTCAGATCACTCCATGGTCACCTAAACCTGTGCAATTCAAAAGGCAAAAATCCAGTTCAACAGCCCTAGTCCTGATCTCAAACCTCCTCTCATCTACCTCAGTCTCTAAAGAGATCTGAGCTATGTAACATACACAACCATGTCACCAGAGTCTGCTGTAAAAATAAATAAAAATAAAGGAGGTATAAAATAGTCTTTATGAATATGATTTGCAAAAAAAAGGTTGTATAAAAAACACAGGCATTCCAAGAAAGACTAGTGGCATTAGAAAGGTAGTTGCAGTCCACCCATCACCACCACCAGAAACAATATTCTTGCAATAAAATCCTTACCTTCATTAGTCTGTTTACAATGTCAAACCCAATGTATTCTCACAACCCTATGTAAAAATGGTATATACTGTATATTTTTGGGTATTATACTGACAAAATCATCGTAAATGCCAAAAAGTAAGATTAGGCAAGTTTGAAACCTGTTCACTGGGCCAGTAAGAAGATTTCTGTTGAGGAAATTCTGCTTTTGGTTGCATTGGTTTTCCTTTGCTGAAGAGAACAGAACTGGCCATGTACAGTAGTGAATCAGTGAAGTCAACACCACTCGCAGTAAAACACATTGATTTCCATCCTGAAGAATGACGACAAACACAGAAAAAAACATTCCAGTAATCAATACCTTAGAAAGTTTTCACAAAGCAGTATGTGAATAAATATTCAATAAATTATAAATAAATACTGGTAGGAATGAGGGAAACGATTCCCCTGAATTGTCACTCTGGCATATGCTGCTCAGTCCAGGACAGGATGTCACTTTCAGAGAAGATGACAGCGCCCTGCTCTTCTTCTGTGACCTGGGTAACTAAAAGGCCTGCCAGGGGCCATGGGCCATGTCTCACTTGGTGTGTGTGTGTGTGTGTGGGGTGGGGGTCTCAGAGTCCACGAAGCACCAGGTTGGACTGGATTGTGGAGTTGGGGGGAGGGGTAATTAAACCAAGGGTACCCCCTTCCAGAGTTTTTCTGTCTCTGCATGACTCCTACCAGACCCAGGGGTGAGCCTGGGCTGGAGCAGCGAGGTTAGGTGCCGGGAGAGTGGGGTTGTTGGATCAGACAGTTGCGAGGGTCGCAGGGAGAGAGAAGGCTACTGCTGCTGGACAGGACTGTGTGGTTATCCTGGAGGTCTGCCGCAAATTTAGGACTGTAAAAATGCAGACACACAGGAGAGAAGAATGAATGAAATTGAGCGAAAATGTATTTTAAGGGTTGTAGAAGAGGGGAGACATTGGTTACAAGAAGAAGATTACAGCAAATAAACAAAAATGCATCGTGTGACAAAGGCTGGTTTAGGTTGCTTAAAGGAATCGTCTGACATTTTTGGAAAAAAATGCTAATGCTAATATTTTCATTAGAAGATTGATACGACTTAGGTCTGTATGGTACATATGCTGGCATAAGCAACTAGGTAACAACTTGTAATTTTTGCACAGGTCAAGCAAAAGAATCATAACTTGTTAGTGAACTTTAGAACTTCATACACATATCTCCACAAATGTCAAACTATACCTTTAAAACCACCCCACATACAAGGGAAGAGCTGCTCATACTTTGAGACAAATTATACGGTGAGAGCATTTACTGAACAAAACAGGGTATTAGAGAAACCTGCAGAGAGAGAAAGGCCATCCAGCACAACACTTAAGTCATCTGTCAGCAGTTGCCTGCAGTTGCCCAGTTGCCTTGGAATAATCACGAACTTGCATGTTATTGACTGAAGCTAAAACAACTCTGGTACTGGTTTTGATCACATCTGTGCTTTTCCTGTGGTGGAAGGTGCACTCAGATCATTTGCATCTCACTAATGTAATAAAATACCACAGAGTAAATTTACTCCATTACAAGTAAGAGTTCTGTAGTCAATCTCCAGTTTTACTGGAGTAGAAATACTAAAGTGTTGACAACAAATTAAAGTAATATATATTATATTACTGGATTATAATGATTTGTCTGTTAATGCATGGATCACCAAAATGTTGCAGCTGATGGAATTCAAATTAGAATTTCTTTAAATACTATTGGCTGGCTTAATCCATAATAATGTATTATTACTCATTGATTACACTTACTCATCAAAAGAATCTGCAAAGTAACTAGTAACCAAAAGATTGTTTTCAAAATTGTACTTACGTACAGTACTTGAGCAGATGTACTTAGTTACTTTCCACCACTGCTGCTGAAATATCTATAGACAGAAGACTATAGTGCTCTTCCAAAGACAACCTTGAACTTTGACACTAATATCATGGTTTTAACTTTAAGCAGGTAATGAGAACTGGCATTAAATAGAGACAGCAACAGCATATATATTGAACCGCCATGCAAAACTGTACATGCAATGTGAAAAACCAATTCTTTTTCATCCACGCCCAGTGAAAAGTGTTTATTATTTATGCACAAGGGTATCAGCCATAACCTGTTCATGAGTGTAAAGTGTTAAAGCTAAGAGCATGCAGGACCATTTATCTTTTACAGAGACAGATGTGCTACTATAAAGGATGTGAACAAGTCTATATGAACATTAAAGATAATGTGATAGGCTACAACTATGATTTTGTGGCATAGATTGCCAGATTGATAGATAGGTAGATAAATAGATAGATGTTGTCCATCCTACTACTGCCAGACTCTACAGCTTGTTACCTGCGGGCTAGAGAGGCTCTCCCTCGCCTTAGTTGTGGGGAGAGTGACGGTACTGAGGCAGCAGGCTGCTGACAATCTACAAGAAACTGATAAATTAGACAGATATACAGAGTGGTGACACTCAGGGTTAGACAACAGAACAGAGAAAACAAGACAGGGGAAGGCCTTGCCAGAGACAAAGAGACTGACTGGATGGCCACTACGGTAGCCTCATAATATAGCAAGTTGTTGTTCTTCTTGTTCTCATCGCAGCTGAATGCTTTTATTATTTTACTTAATGTCTATGACAATCCTCCTTGTGTAGCTTTGCTTGGTCATATTTCACATTGTAAAATAATGGAATATAAGAAAAGAGATAACAAGAGGAGCAATATGGAGAAAAGAGCAGGAGACGCAGAGGAAAATACTTGAAGCCAGACTAATTATAACCTGAATGCTTCTACAACATGTGTGGATGTAAACTAATAATGTAAATCAGTCTCATCTGATCACACTGACAGGACCAGTCTCTGCACAGCTACACAATAAGCACTGGAGGTGGACAACACAAAGCACCAGAAGACACAGAAACATGGACACATTGAAACACACACACACACACCCTAACCCCCCCCAACACATCCACACACACACACTTGCAAATCCAATATTTGTAAAGCACAAAAGGAGAAAGACAGAAACTTTGGACTAAAGCTGAACAATCCAATCAACCCAACTCCAGAATACTGCTTCTCATGGCCACTGTATTATCAAACTTAATTTTAAGACCACACAAGTCACTAAGAGCACTTGTATGATGTCTTGTTCTGTTTACCTTGTTCTACTAATGATGTATATGATTATCTGAGGTGGGATAAGGCAGGAAAACAGAAAGTCAAACAGCATTTGACAGGACAGAGAGCGCGAAATGTGTTCAGACACTGCCATCTGGCGGTGAGAATTGGCAATACTGTGAGAATGGTTTGTCAGGGAGTGGGGTCATAAATGTGGGAATAGATGGACATAGTTTGTCCCCATTTGCTTTTCTATTTTATGCTGCAAGTATGGGAGGGGGAGACTTTAACAGGCGTGAACAATGAAAGAGGACACTGAGGCACAGAGAGGAGGTCTGACTGGTTTCCATACGACTAAGCAACACATTAACCATATAACACACTTCAAATGCTGTCAAATGCTTTTTGACAGAATGTTAGCTGTGATGAAATAAGGCATGCAAAGATAAACTGCACGAAATATCACTTTACAACACATAATTGTTGAGAAAAAAATATCATCAGCTTGATGAAATAGGTTACATTTTGATGGAAATGTTTTTAAAGAAATTCTACATACATAGTCTGCCACAAGGAGGTGCTGTAAGTCACTATATGGTGAAAGAGATGCTGCAGCCATTTCTTTTGCTTGGTTTTCACTTTGAAATGCTTCCCTGTACTGTGGGAGAGTGATTTATGATGTCATGTGTTATGGTGGCAATTATTAAGATGTTGGTAAAAATGCATGTGGAGTTCATTGGAAAATTCTATGCTGTCCAACCCTCGGTCAGCCTTAACAAAAGCAAATAGGCTGCTCAGTGCTGTTTTGAGGATGGAGCAGGCTGTCATGGGCTCCTTCCTTATGAGTGTTACAGACATGTCATACCAGTTTTTCCTCCTCTCTGTGTCCCACCTAATCCCGAGGCTTTTGGGAACTGTGTACACAGTGAATGCTGGAGTAAAGATGATGATGATTCATCGCCTTAGCCGAAGGTGGGGAGATACTGAGGCAGGGCTATAGGTGCTGGGCCTGTGTGATGGGGACAGTTGGCCTATCGCTTGTCTTGTATAAATGAGTCGTTTGAACTCTAAGGTTAACCACTCAGGGTCTATCATGATGGGCTGGCTGTCCAGGGACAAACCGGAGCAACCAGAGTCAGGCAAAGTTGAGGCTGAGGTCTGGATTTTTTCAGAAACTGTGTCTGACATCCACACAGACATGGACGGACAGGCGGTTATCCCTAAAGAGGGAGGACTACCGAGGCTCAGGGAGGTATTCAGGGTGGGGGTGTTGATGATGGAGAGGCTGTGGAGCCTGGTAGGGCTGGGCGGAGCCGTGAAGGCGCCTCTGCGACTTACTTTGGGCGGGCTGCTTTTTATCTTGGGCACCTTAGCACCACGGCCGCGGTGGGTCTGCTCATGGTCAAACTCCAGATCCTCCAGGCGCTGGGTTAAGGCCAATTTCTGCTGGATAGCCATGCGGAGGAGGGAGTTCAACGTCTTTTTCTCATCCTCTGCCGCTGCCAGCTGCCTCTGCATCTCATCCAGCTGGATAACATACTCATCACACCTAGGGAGAGGGAAATGCAAGGAGGAATTTTTGTTTAGACAATTTATTTACATTTATGCTTGTGCGTCTTAGCAGCTTCAGAACCCCCCTCACCTTGTGGCAAACATGGCCCTGAGAGACGAGAAGGTGGCAGCGTCTTCTTTCAGAGCCTTCAGCTCATTCCTGAGCTTCATCATGGTCTCTGTGACAATCGCCTTTTCATTCTCATACTTGCTCTTCAAATTAGCCAGTGCAACCTCTGCTGTCTGCAAAGGAAGATATTAGGATTTAACCCCCTGATTTTCTATGGTAATCACAAGTTCTGTTTTTTCTACCAAAAGCAAAGAAAAACCTTCACCTGTTTATTGGCCTTTAGCACCAGCCTCAGTGTGGCTATCTGCTCTCTCTTGCTACTGATCAGGGATTTGAGCTTGAGCATCTCCTCCATGCACAACTCTTTATCTTTGTCAAGCATGGGTGCCAACTCCCTGGCTGCAGCCCTCTGTCTGGACAGCTGAAGTGAGCGGTCAACAGCCTTCTGGAGATGCTTGATCTGGTCTCTGATGATGGCGTTCAGGTTGTAGATATTCATGGGCTCCTTCCGCAGGTCCCCACCTGCCTCTGAGGGCACGGGCGAAGGGCAAGGAGAGATGCTGATGACTGGGGAACCTGGGGGGTTGCGGGTGGGGCTGCTATGGCAGCAAGTCGAGTCCCCTGTGTTGGTTGTTGTCTCATTGTGGTGGGCGTCTTTGGATGGGGAGTCCATGGGACTGCGTGGGGAGTCAGAGGAGCAAGCTGCGGATGCTGCAGCGAGGCGTCGTGCCAAGCGAGGCGAAAGCAAAGCCCGAGGATCATCCGAGCCTTTCAGGCTGCCGCTGCGCGTGACGCGGCTCTGGCGGTAGTAGTCGAGCATGACGCGGTTGGGTGTCTCGTTGTTGCACAGGCAGACATGGTGATAGAGCTGTGCTAGCTCTTCGCTGAAGGTCACCAGCTCATCCTGCGCTGTGTTCAGCATACCCTGGCTCTCTGTGGCTGTGCTTGTGGCCACTCGGAGCTCTGCCTCCAGGCTTGTCACCCTCTCCCGACCCTCACGACAACTGCGCTCCAAATGAGCTACCTGCTTGGAAGAAATCAGTTGGACAGGTGGAATGTTAAAGGATATAAACCCAAATTAAGGGATATGCTCCAAGAACAAATTATTTTGCCAGTATAATGCCACTATAACAAGATAAATTCACACTGTCTGAATGACAAACCTGTTCACCGAGCACCTGGACTCTGTCGTCAGTGTGGTTGTCTCCCTGCCCCTCCACAGCCTGGTTATACTTCTCCTTCAGGGCCTTGAGCTCTGCTTTCAAGTCGATCACCTCTGTTACCGCCACTTTGTACTTACACTCCAGGATCTCAAAACCGTGTATGTCAGGATCATGGTGACCATTGGCTGGTGGCGATACAGAGCCCCCGTCGGGCTTCTCACTCTCCTGTGGGTCATCAAGCTCTTTGTCTCCATTGAGACACTTCATGGCATTGACACGTTCCGTGAGGCGGTGGACACGCTCGTTCTGCTCTGTCAGGACGCCCTGTGTGTGCTGCAGTTGGGTCTGTGACTCCTGCAGGTTCATGAGCAGCGCTGCTTTCTCTCGCTCCACCTGTGCGATGAGAGGATAGTTCCATGATGTTTATAGCCAAGACATTTTATCTTTTGTGATTAGCACAGTACATCATTATATGTGGTCTTATTCATTCACAGTATTCTTTGAACTACATCGATGTGTTCAATGTTAGTTAACCTACAAACATTTCCCACCAATAAAATGAAGATAAAAAAATAGCAAGCTGCTGATAAAACCTATGGCAAGACCCAGTGTGACCTGCTTAAACCCTGTAACATTAAGGGGATAATAAAGATAAAGACCATTGAACCATCATTATTAGGCAGCAAGTGAACAAACACCAGTGAATCGTGGTCAATTTATCATATCAGCTGACCCATGTTACTGACTGTGCAAAGGTGTGCACTGACATGTGGTGCAGATTTCTTGTCTCAAAACCCCTGTTGGTATGCGGTGATTAATTGCTTATCCATGAGCCCTGAAAAGCTGAAACTCTACCGAGCCAACACTGGACAATCCCTAAAGAACTAAAGGACTAAAAAAATTCTAAAATGAAACTATAAACATCCCTTAACAGTGTCTATAATGAGAAAAGCAAAACTGACTTTGCAAAATTTTGCTAGCAATTAGAAGCCTGATGCTGCTGGCGTTTACATCCTTCCCAGAATAATCAGCTTTATTGGCAAAATTGATTAGGGAGTAATTATGTTAACAGAAAAAGGCACACTGCTAATATAGAAACCATGGATCTCATTTTCTATTTCCCAGTGGGGCTCAGTTACGGCAAAAATGTACCATAATGACATAATTAGATTTTAGCAGGAATCCAATCTATCGTTCTATCCATCTACAGTATATTATGTAACATACTGCATGTATTCCTCCAGTGTGAATGTTTGTTGCACTCAGGTGACACTTGGTATTAGTGCGTCATATCAAATGTGCATGTGTAAATACTTCTGCTATATCTCAACAGGTGAGGTGGGTTACACACATTCAAGTTGCTTCATAACTGTCCTTGAAAATAAACATTTAATGAGCCAAAAGGTATAAGAAAGGGTTAGGTCAGATTTGCTGTCCCTTCTTTAGGAGCGTTTCCTATGACCCACCTGTAGCAGCTGCTGTTTGAGCTTCTGCATCTCTGATAGGTTGAGCTCACTAAACAGGTCCGGCACAGGGTGCAGGGCTTCTCCTTTCCGGCCCGAGCGATACTCCCCATTCATCTTAGCCAGCCCTGTGCCTGTATGGAGGTGACCGTTGCGCCTGTTGCTGTCCTCATTATTGCCATTAGCAGCAGGGATGGTGCTGCCGTTGGTTCCGTTTGTCTCCTCAGGGAACTTGAGCCCCTCCACGCCAGTGACAGTGAGTGCCAGATGGGCCCCTGCTCCATAGACGCTGTCAGTCAGGCTGATGTGGTGGGCAAGTTCCTTTCGCAGGGTGTTCTTCTGCTCACGCTCACTCTTCAGAGCGTCCAGAGCTTCTTCTAACTGACCCTCAGAGATTTCCTTCAGCCGTAAAGCATCTTCAAGCTGGCTGTTGAGAAGAACTGTCTCCTCCTCCAGCACCTTAATTTCATGTTTTAGTCCCTCATACTCCACCTGGGTGAAAGGAAAGGACAGGAAAAGAAAGGAGTAGAATATATAAATATAACTGAATTACCTAATTAAAGTTTTACATCATCATTGTGATTTTATATTGATGCATTGCTTTAATGTACTCCAGCACAGAACAGGTATTAGAAATTGCAACTGCAGCCAGTACAGACACAGCATGACTCTGTGTGATTGGATAAGGGACAATGTAACCCCCCACAGAAAATAAAAGGTGATGAACAACTAGATGAGAGCACTGTTTATCTCAGAATTGATGCTGAAACATAAAGGGAGCCATGTGTAGAGGTAGTTTCAGTGACACTGGGAAACGGAGAGCGAGTCATTCATATCAACCGAGGCAGAGGATGGTGTGTCATCATTAAAAGCGATGACAAATCTTTATGGGACAAAAATCTGCTGGTGTGTGGTGTAATTGAGAAACGAGTCGAATGAGTAAACCAGTGAGTGAAATGTCGCCAAAATGCTGCAGTCCTTCATACTGACCTGACTCTGCTTGAGTGTAGAGACCAGTTTCTGCAGCGTGATGTTCTCCTCCTCCAGCTCTGTGTAATCCTGAAGAAGCCGGGTCTCTCTGAACTTGTACTCCTTGATCTCCTCCCTCATCCTGCTCCTCTGTAGCTCCAGCATCTCGTTATTCTGGTCCCCAAAAAAGAGGGATGGAAAGAGAAATGCAGGACACAAAGAAAGACAGACAAAGAAAGGAGGAAGGAGAGGGTGAAAAGGTGGAGAACACAAGCAGAATTCAGTGTTACTTCATAATAAAAATTATGGAGGATGGAAAAGTTTATGAAACACTTTTATTATTTTAAAAGCAATGAGTCAGCATCCTCACACTCCCAGAAAGATCATTCTTCATCAGTCACCTGCTGTGCACAGACAGAAACATGAGCATATGCCAGACCAGATAAAGTGTCAGTGGGAGAATACACAGACCACAAAAGTCATAAATCTATATACAGTAGGCAGCAGCACTGGGAACATACTGAGATCTCAGCAAAATCACCTGTGCTCGCATACCGTAGCTACTAGCATTGCCTTCTACCAGAAGGAACACGGACATGGATGAATATCTTGTCATCTTAAAAAAACTCAGTCCAACTTGTTTTTAAGGTCTGCTTATTGATATGTGTTGTGTAAAAGGCCTAGTCAGTCAGAATTGAAGAGCAGAATGAAGTTTTTGAAATTGAATGAAATTATGTGTGTGTATGTGGGTACTTCTCTCACTGCAGAGTTCTCTGCAGCTCTCTGTACATATGGCAGAAGTGTTGACCCAGAGATGGTGTCAGGAGTGGGTGGAGCACACTCTGGGGGAATAACGTCATAGAGCACAGACACACACTGCCTCTTTTGGGCTCTCAACTGCTAGAATCTCTACATTTCTGTGTGTGTTTATGGGTGGATGGCAATTTCAGGAGGGTCAGCTGGACTGAAACTGAAGTCCATTATGATCCACTGAATAATTTGATTTGTACAGTGGCTGACAGTAGCTCTTGGAGCTAATGGAACTGCAAATTCCTCAGAAGTACAGAAGGGCTGCTTCGGTAGCTGCACTAAAAAACTACCTCAACACTGACCCAGAAAAGGAAAACAGAAACCAAGCAGGATATTTATATAGAAAGATATATTTTAAGGTAAAACTGAATCATCATCAATAACATATTCTGAATTAAGTGACATGTTGTCCAATTACACATTCATGCCAATGTGGGGAATAAACACAGCTGGGTATGAAATATACAGGATTAGAGGTCACTTATCAGTCAGTGAGGCTCCAAAGAAGTGCAGCTCATCAGGGGCTTCAGCAGCCGGGGTCAGGGACAGTGCGACACACAGTACTGGCACTGGGCCCCCACACGGCAGAGCGGGGCAACCCAACCCCTGACCTGGAGTTCACAGCACCGACTGTGACTGCAACAGCTTTGACAGATTCATGATACGCCAGCAACCATGGCAGAAGTCCAGCCATGTTGTATTCAGTAATTATTACCAGAACCGCAGCTGTGGTAATGCTTTATTCCTGATGGGATCTAGAATAAATATACAGTGAGGTGGTCACAGATATGTGTTGATCAGTTGTTGTGATTTCTGACATTTTGACGTGTGCCCACTGACTGACAACAGCAGAGGCAAACTTTCTCTACTTCAATAAACTTTCCCCATGGTTTTTTTCTTGATGAACGTGCATATGTTAATAGAGTTTGTGAGGTCACTTGGAAAAAAAACCTTTTGATTAGACGTGGCTTGTGACAAATGAAGCCCCCAGTGTGGACGCAACACCTGCTTCTCACGATGAAGGGGCCTCCTCTTTAATCAGCATCACACATGCAAATAAGCATTTCAAAGCCAGACAGATGGTGCTGTATTTGATGAACATATCATCAAAGAGCCATGATCAGTATGCAGACAGGTGACAGGTGCACATGGGAAAAATAACAGCTCACCATGAAGATGCTGAATAGACTTATCAGGTGTCCAAGCTGAAAAATATTGATTTTGTTCAATGTGCTCCATAATTTGAAATATCCCGACTGATGGATGTGTGGTGTGTTACATTACACGGCTGAACCTCACAACACTCGTGAGTGAATGGGAGTGTGCGTCCTGTTGGTGCAGCGCTGGTTGTGTGATGAGAGCAGCCGGGCTCACTCTGTTCCAACACATGTGCAGAGCTCAGGGCATTTCACTTATTCCCCAGCTTAGCACCGGATTTGGCCCCCACAATGGGGTCGTGGCCGTGGTGTCTGACCCCGGCTCGAACTTCTGCACAGCCTGACATGGTGGCTGCAGACATGTATGCATGCATAAACACATGCTTGCACGTACGCCCGTCTGCCTGCCACTATGTATGGATCTCATACAAGTGAATGTACTGCAAAAAAGACCAGAGATACTGTTTTTTGTAGTACAAGTATGGACTAGACTGCAGAATTAATTTTTAATTTTTTTATATTTAATTTTATTTTTTGGGCACAAAATGCATTCATTGTTCACACCTTTCAAAATAAGTTCTTACTCAAGCTCAACAACCACCAAAACCTCTATGTAGCTGCAGCTCATTTAAATTTACAGTATGAACCAGATACCAGTTCAGTACATTTGTAAAAAATACTGATATATAGCAATGAATCATCCGTCTGCATTAGGTAACTGTTGACAAGCTCACCTCTCGTAGCTCCTGCAGGAGTGCATTGAGCCTCTCGTTTTCTGCCTGGGTGTTGAACGCCACAGAACGGCTTAGCGTAACCTCCGTCTGCAGCTCCAGCAGGCGGCCCGTGTAGTAGGCTTCCTTCGAGGCTGATTCCTGCAGCAGTGTCTCCTCATTGGTCTCCCCATCCTCTGCCACCTTACGCTGGTTGGTGTAGGCCTGGCCAAATGCCTTAAGGGTGGGGGGAAGATGGGGGCAGGGTAAAAACAATACAAAAACAATCATATAAAAAAGAATAAAACAACCACACGTGATCAAATCCTGTCATATAAGAACAAAAGCCTAATCCATGAGCGGGATTTGCATCCACCAGCATGTACAGTAAATCTAGCACATCTTCCACAGGTGACCACTGGGTGTACTCCTGCTACTGTCTTGACCATACACTGGCATCACACTAGCTGAGGCTATGCCTCAAGGATACCTGCTTTCTGTCTGTGTGGGATGGCGTTTCACTGTGATCAATAGACACACTGTTCCCATTTTCCTGACACAGGTTTTCACAGCACTGAGAGCTGACTTGTCATGACAAAGGATCGACGCCTGATTGAGAAAATCAAAGCAGGCGTCAACAGCAAAACAGGCCTACCAAACTAGACCTACGGTGCCAACCTAGTGCAACAACATATGCACAAAGGCTCAGAAGACTGCACGGACCACCAGTGTTTTCCGTTTTTTCTGAACAGTCACTTCATGCGAGGTTAAGAGAATAACATCATTTATATTGTATGAACCAGCAGTCGTACACTATTTTCCTGATGATGTTGACAATGACTGAAATTCATGACTTGTAATTGCTCCTGGACGTCCATGCTGCCGCCGCCTTAGCGGTTCAATAAATACGATGAACCTTCCTTTACTTTCTCAGCAGCTCAGCAGGAATAATGGATATGGTGCCCGCAGTGGCCTCTGTGAGAGACGATGGATCAATACTGTCTCATCTGAAAAATACTTTGTGGTTTACAATTGCTGCATGAAACTGTAAACAATACGGCATGTATTGTTACTGCAGTCTTCAGGTTGCAGTTATACGACAAAATCGGACATGCAGTCTAAATCATGAAGGAACCATATATGTTCGACGGGATGTATTCATTACTCCCAATCCTGCATCGCCATAACAACAATTTTACATAATCATCCATTATAATCTACAAGCATCCGTAATTATCTGTTAAAGTGCCAGTGTGCAGCTGTTTTTTCTTTCCACTTTTCACTTTTCTATTTACTGTTGATTCATGAGCTAACAGGTTAAGCAGTATACAGTAGGCTGGGGGAATTTATTACAGTCAGAAATCTACTTTAGTACAGATCTTAGAGTCTATAGCACTGGCACAGAGAGGACGGTTTGCTTTGTAGATGTTCAGCCAGTATGAGGATAAGTTATGAGTTCAAACCACCATGCTAAAGCTGAATAATGTGGTGCATGGCTGCGTGTGAGTGAAGGAGGTTAGCCAGTTTACCAGCAGAGTGATTTGATGTGCCATCTTATTAGCTTCAATGACCACCTCCGTCTGTCAAATCTGACCTGCTGCTTCAGTGCTCATCACCAGCAAGCAGAGCAACACAGAATACTCCTGCTTTCATAAAGTTCACGGCCATGGTCAGACAGCTAAAATCTATAGAAATGATGCTCAAATTTCTCCATTCTGAGAACATGAACTCAGCATTCATCTACATGTTATAAACCAGGTAAATGAAGTATTATTCTTTCACAAAGGAACTGATACCCCAGTGAACACATTTGTTCCACTTCAATAGACCCTTTTGTTTTTCCTTTGAATTACAAATGTATCAGTTAGCATATGAATAAGAGCCAGCAATAATCAGTCCAGCAAAACATCTTTAACTACACAGAACATTTAGCCATTCAACCACAAAAACAGTCCTCAAGGACTTGCTTTGTAATGACCAGAAAACACTCATGCAAAAAAATAAAAATACAGCATTCTCTCATATTTTCCATCTCTATTATTTCTCACTCTCTTCCACACTCTCTTGTTCACTCTCCCTTGTGCCCTCTCTCGCTCTCTGGGGGGAGGCACAGTGTGATTGTAGTGAATGATTAAGTGGGAGGGCCCCCTGCAACAAACCAGCTGTTCAGTTCTATGCACAGTGCATCTAAATGAGCTCGCCTTCTCGCCTGAGATGAGAGGCCATCAGCGTCCGAGCCAGGCCTCAGAGCAACAGCTGAGCCCTGCGGGAGGGAAGGTGAAAATCCGGCCTTCAAGGGCCCCGCTGTTGGATGTCCAGCGTCATGAGGTTGAAGAAGAGAGAGCAAAGATGTACAAACGCAGCACATGTATAACTTTCACCATTATTGTACTCTATGTCCTGTGACTTAGGGCCTCTTCAAAATCAGACAGGTCTGGGTAGCTATTGCATCGATTCTGGATGTCTTTGAGTTTTAAGAAAAAAAAAGGTTTTTCTACAAAGATCTTTATTACATTTTATTTTTATTTTATCTATCTGTTTGTTATATGTCTTGCTATATGTACTTGTCTGACATTTTGGGAAATGCCCTTGTGTCAAAGCTTGCCCCAATAAAGACCCTTGTGTTCCCCGGTGTCGCTCCTGGTGTTTTACTTCCTGTCATTGTGATTGTCTGCCCCACCCTAATGTGTTCCACCTGTGCCTAGTTATCCCTGCCTGTTAGACATCTCGGTCCATGTTCTTGTCTTTGGCAGTTAGTACACAGGCATGGAGCAGGAGCGAGAGGGAGAACTGAGGAGCTGAACAAATCCACTGAACAGAAACAGTGTGCTGTTGTTTTTTGTGTTTTGGACAGCCTCCTCTCTGCATATTGGATACAGCTGTCAAACATGTAAACATGAATCTGCGGCTAGCAAGCAGGTCGTTTAGCTTAGCATAACAGCTGAATACAAGAGAGAGTAACCCCTTTGAATAATGTATGTAGTTTGTGTCAGGGCTAACATATTAAAGAATCTAACCAAGTACTCTTTGGATTCTTTGTCAAATATTTAGGGCATGTTGATGAAAAGATACAAAGTAAAAGATACACAGACAAACAGACTGCCTCAGCTGCAGGCAGTGATTCAGCAGCTACTCAGCCACAGAGAAACGGTTGGTTTTGGATACATAGCGAGGGGCAGATGGTTTTATAACAACCCTCCCTCTTTGGCTGAGCGGTGCTCCTCGAAGTCCGCTCGCTCCATCTGCTTACTGCTCCTCTTAAAGTACATCACAGTGAGTGACACTGATGGCTGAGGTTCAACGTTTGCACATAAATGGAGCACAGTACGCCATGGCCCTCCTGTTGCTGTTGCCCTCTATAGCTTCAGCTGGGCTAAAAATAGCACTGTGACAGCTCTGCATTTTTCAGGCTAATTACGTGAATTGTGCTGACAATACTGCAAGCTGTATCATTATAGTGATTCATCTGTGGCATTCCCATGTCTTTGTCCTAATTGGCAAACATAACACAGTTGATCAAAACAGATAATGTGAAGAACGGCATGAAACATTGAAGTTTAACACCATTTCCTAAGAATGGTATTAATCCAGAGTTACTGATTGGCAGCCTGTTTGGTTTTGGGGACTGAAAACCCCATGATGCATTCAACCTAGAGGCTCCTCAATCTTCTGTGTCTCTGTGGATAAAGTCCAGACAATAGGGTCCCCTCCTGTAGATATTCATCCCTGGGGCCATGGAAAGAGGAACAGACAGAGGGAATAAACCAACCACTGCACCAGTGTGAGAGGAGGAGCATGTGTGTAATCCTGAAATCCTTCCCTGTCTGCTGAAGCACCTAATGAGGAGTCAGGGGATACATATATATATATATATATATATAGTTCTTCAGCAGTTAACTCCCTTAACAAAACTTTCATGATTAAGGTGACATATGAGGTCTACCCACAGGCATAGACAAGTTTATTTATGGATAGCTAGCTTGGGGTGCAGACTTGATTAAGATTTCAAGGTCAGAGAGCAAAGCTCAGAGGGAAATGAACACGCAAGAAGCTGGAGTTTAACTTCAACCACTTCAGAAATACAGATACGGACAAGACTACCAATTATAAATGACTGTTTGAATAATTTATTTATGTGTTCCAATTAATATGGATTTTAATTAGATGATCTGGAGGATGATCTAATATTTATATCATACCAGTGACACTCTGAATACCCCTAATTAACTCAGTGCAGGGTCAGAGATAAATTGATGGATAATGTGACAAGGAGAAAATTATGCTAGTTCAGTAAGAAAATAAAATGAGTTCTTTTAAAGGGTACCATGATCGACGTGGATTAAAGAAATCAATAAACTGTAGTAACTCAACTATATTTCAATAATGCACAAGATGAGGTTTGACTGCTTGATTTTAAAAGGGACAGCTTTTAATCTTGATCATGAAGTTATTTAAATGTCAACCAAAAACAGCTTGCTCAGCCCTAATCTGTGCTACTGCAATGTTTTGATAAATTATGGCAAAGCAGAATTTAGGGTATTAGTCATCTGATAAGAAGGAAAATTCTTATGATTCACATCAACACAAACACACACACACACACAGAGTTTAGTCCTGTCCAGATGTTCAGCCCAGCAAAACACATCAGGGATTTCAGTACCATGGAGAGAGACATGCAGCACCGCTGCTGTGAAGCCATGCAGCTGTTTGCAGAAACATGTGTGTGTGTGTGTGTGTGTTTGTGTCAAAGAGAGTGTGTTGTGGTTTTGGGTGAGAGTCAGATCAGACAGAGAGGTTGTTTCCCGCTGATGCATGTGTACCTGCATGCTGTGAAATCACACACAGATCTGTGGCTTCAATTGTTACTCACTTTGTTATTCACTTACTTAACTTAATTAATCAGCTGTTACATGTTTGAGGTCAGGCCAAACAATCAATTTTTAAGGGAAAAAAAGACTCCTGTGTCTCTTCAAGCAGCGTCAACATCTCATTACTTATCGAGAAACAGCATCAAGTATGAAAACAAATAACAGAGACGAAAGACAGAGGGTGAGATGTAACCTTGAGTCAGAAAAAAAAACACACACACAACAGCTTGCAGTGAGGGATTAAAGCATGCAATATTTATTCCTCAATCAGTCACTCACTATTGAAATGTCTTGATGGATAGTTCTGTGCAGATAGAAAGATTCACTGTTTTTTAATGTTGGCAATCTCAAGCTTTTAGTGTTGGTCAGAGTAAGAGCAGATATACTGTATGTTTTAAATCTTTACTTCGGGAATTTAGTACTGCATGTCAATAAAATTTGTAAACTCACAAGAGACAGAGTTCCATCCATCCATCCATTTTCAATACCGCTCACCCGGGCACTCGGGTCACGGGGGTGTTGGAGCCAATAAGAGACAAGAGTCTAAAAGGTCTAAATAAAAACAGCAGAGGATGAAGTGTTCTGGCTTGACGCCAGATCCTATATTTGTCCCAATGCAACTCAACAGTGTCTTTCATCAAACCCTTTTGTCTTTCTTTGTCATTCTAATCCAACACCTCCAATTTCCGATGCCGATTTTTTTTGTCTTAAACCCTAAAAAAACCCTTAAACCTGAAAACACAGTGACATCATCATCAAAATCAGTGGAGTGGCCCTTTAAATGGAAATGATTAAGCATTGCATAATGGTTTAGCTTTCTCTTATGCCCACTCTGAATGAGGTTAGAGAACACATTATTAATACATACAATTCATTTTAAGTTACAAATGTTTCATAACATAAAGTTATTCAGATGAATGAGCCATTAAAAATATGTTTACGAGCAGCACTGCTCCGGCATATTTCGCCCTTTAACAAGGGCACAGAAATCGGCCACGGGGAAAAGTGCCAAGTCAAGAGATCTGCCATCTATAAAAACACACAAGCACATTTCCACAAGTGAGGGGAAGCTGGGTAATCATAGCCCAGCAATGAATGGAGGTCAATCACACTAATAAAATTTACAAATAACAATGCATGAAACTATTTAGTCACACATTTAAAATCTGAACTCTGGGTGCACATACAATGCAGTTTATTGTCCTTTGTGAAGCTGGAATGACATAATCATCACAAGAAAATGCATAAAAAACAAAGTTAAAAATGGGAAGCTCCAGTGCAGGCAGTGTGATTGCATGTGTCTTCACTTCGCCACAGGAATCCTCTAATGAATCCACAGGGATGTTGATAGTTTATAATTGTAATGCTGAGAGCCCTGGCATGCTTTGTTGCTCTGTTTAAATCATTAAGTTTAATTTCCTCAGTTGATGGATTGCTCCTCTCTTCCTGAGCTAGTGTGATATGAATGTTTTATAGATGGTAAGGAGGGTGAAAGTAGAATTGCCCTGCTCTCTGTTCCTCCATACTGAAGTGCTATTTAGTGCACCGAAGCCTATTATTCGTCTGATAACAATACACTTTAATGCTGACACTCAGGAAAAGTAGAATTACTGCCTTGCAGTGGTATGCCTCTGCCATCCAGTCAAGTTGCAGGAAATATGGTCACAATCTACTCTTCTGTTCCTGAGTTATATCTAATAATGGCCAGAAAAGTCTTTCTGCAGAACATAATGATTTCACAGTGAAGCTGACCTCTTCTACTGTTTAGATTTAGCTAGCTAATTAGCTTATTATATTCATGCATTATGGCCAAATAAAAAACTGTGAATGGATGGAAGGCAACCCGACAAAATAAAACCTCCATCCATGCTGTCGTCGGCATGGTGTCTCAAAAGAATTTATAATGTTACTGGAAAATAGCTGAAAAATATTGTTTATAGTGGAAAATCCAAGGCAGTTGTAAGAAATCCACAAAAGTGTCACATCTGTGGCTTCCTCTCAAACACAATGAATTTATATAGTACAAGCTGCTGAAAGGTCTGCCAGGGGACAGGTTGTGTTTCCTTAAAAAGATGTGGCTTGTTAAACTGATTCAATTTGGCTCATTTGATAATAAAAAGATGCTTAGACTGTCCCTGGGAGAGAGTCCAAGCATCTCCCATCTCCCAGCTGTCTATCAGTCTATCAGTTTTTGCCTGGCTGAATAGACATTGAATGGGTAGACGGTGAGGCAGCTGAGCATAAGACTTATTTGTGGAATGCCAAATGACTCTCTTTTCTCTTGACATCCATCCTTACATTCCCCTCTCCTCTATTAGTCCTGTAGTTTTTCATGAGCTTACGATCTACAAACAAAAGCAGCACACAAGTTTATGTTTGGCCGTTAAATAGTAAGCTCTGATCAGTGTGAGCAGACAGAAAGACATCCCATTAGCACTAACAAACTGCAGCAACCGTACCAGCTGAAAGTGTGTCATATCTAGCTTTTCTCTCTGTTTGGTAATGTGGCCTCAAGGAGATCATGAGCAAGTCGACCACAAGAACACATGGCCCACCCTACAGGCCGTTCCAACACACATTCAAAAATACACATGCCTACAGGCAGACTCCAACATGCACTTCACTGGTATTCATGCTTGACTCCTGCCATACATTTCAGTACTTCAGTATTGGAGTCGTCAGGCTGGAATAGAAAATAAAAAAGCACTGAATGAGAGGAGAGAAGAGGAGGCTTTAATTTCAGAGTGCCCTCAGCACAGAGAGAGGAAAAAAGTATTTGTGTGTTTGAAGGCACATATGTTTGTGTGTAACTTTTTTGGTGTGTGTGTGTTTGTGGGTGTGTAAGCTGTGTCCCAGACAAATCCTGGCCCTCAGGGTACAGCCTGACAAACACAACATGAACACTGAAGTAACAAAATAAACAAGGCAAAGTGAAAGACTCAAATTATTAAGGTCCCTTAGGTCTAACATAACAGAACAAATGGCCTATTTTATTACATTACTTAATTCCTCAGTGAATCCTTTCCCATTACTTTTCTGCTCCTAATCTCTCCAGGGACAAATTGTTTCTAATACTTTTATCCATTCTTGTCCAAGAGCCTTAAAGTGGTTTCTCCTTTCATCATAAGCCTCTGAAATGACAATACCATTTTCATTCTGATCCCTAACTAAGAACTGAGTTTTTCAGGAACTTGCCTGGGGTTAAGAAGAATTAGAGCACTAATGTGGGGAGTGTGGAGATTGACCCACTCTGTCTCCTCCTTCCTACACACCACATCCCTCCCTCCTCTCTGTAGTCCTATATCCCTTTGTCTGACTAAGTGGTGGAAACATGATGAGTAACAAGGATGGCACTGAGAGATGAAAAGATGGAGTTGTTTGAAAGCTTGCCGACTGATTGGTCCTCCATGTTGGTGCCAGCAGACGTACCCAAAGACAGAGAGAGACAGAATAAACAGATAACCTTGTCTCCTCTCTCTGCAGCGGGCCCCGATAAAGAGGACTCAGCCAAGCCAGCTGAATTTAGTCTACAATGAAAAGGCTAGTCTCCACACGGTGAGCCTGTTAAAACTGACTCATGGGGCCCTGGGTGACTCAGTCCTTTTGTGCAGCCTATGGTGAGCACCCATGTCTGCAGACCTGTGGGAATCTTCTACAGGATATTGCCGGGCACACTGCTGTTGAAACAGGCTAGTAAAGTGCACTAAGGTGCTGTTAATAGTAGTGGTCCACCAATATGGGTTGGTATATAGTACAGACATTATTTTGTTGTGTTTATTTATTTCTTTTTTAATCTGAGTGAATATAACAATTAAATAATAACAATGAATATGACACAAAATTTCTGAACTTAAATTAACGTTTATTTATTTATTATTCATTTGAGCACAAAAATAATAAAAAACATATAAAAGTGCATTGCCTTTTTGCTCAAGTAGATCTGTATTCTGCACTTTACTTATTATTTTAAATAAACAAATGTCCGCAAGTAACTAGTGATAAAAAAAAAACAAACTCTTAAAAAATCAGCAGATATTGGATTAATTTAAGCACAAAAGTTGCTTAGCTGTGAGAAAATGCTTACATCACTTGTTCTGCTTGATAACTGTTGACAGTCTATAACCATGCTATAGCAGCTCTTTCAGATTCATACCTGAAACAGCCTCTCTGTTCAGTTCTTTGACCTGACTTGACATCAGCTCTCTTGTGATGGAGGACAGGGTTAATTAAACAGGTGAAGTAGGGGATGATTTAATACCTGTCTAAGCCTATACAGGGTGCAAGTGACAAGGACAGATCCTCTGACCCTGATTCTTTGTCTCACACCCATTGTAAGTGCACTGTATTTGTGATGAGGGATGGGTGAGGCAGGAGTTTCAGATGATCGTGGCTGTTGTAGCTACATTGTTGCTGGATGTAATGACCTCTAGTCATCTACCCCAGAGGCTCCTCTTCCTTCAAGACAAAACCAAGGCAGAATAACTGAAGACAATGATGCTATAAAGTACTGACTTTAAAAAAGATATTTTTAATTCATGAGAACAATGGTGCTAAATACAGACAAGTTCTTAACGTCACAAAATGCAAAAAGACATTTGCATTGCAAATACCAAAGTTTTCCTTGTGAGAGGGCACACTGTGTTTTTGCTAGGCTTTCAGAGTTTGCAGCACACACAGCTAAAGTAGACGACTAATCAATACAGCAGCCTGCAGGCAGGGGAGTCCTGTTCCCTCTTCCTTCTTACCAGTTACTGTGTTTCACTGCAGCAAAAATGAGCTTTCTGAATTTTTTTTTTTTAAATCTGGGCAGGCCTGGAGGGTTTCTGCAGAGAGAACAGCTTCTTTAAGTCCTTACTGCCTTCATGTGAAGATCACGAGACATCAAACATGTGGGACAAAACAAAAGAATAAGGGTCAGACTGAAAGAACTGAGAAATCATACTGTGTTTTTAGTTTTATTGACATATACAATGGCATATTCTATATGTCAATATGTATATATATATATCTAATTCTACAGACAGTAACCAGTCCCTATTTCCTCTCGACCTCCCCTCATCTCCATTAAGTCAACACAACCATAAAATGCTGAAACAACAAAGAGACCCAACTAATGGGCTGGAGTCAGTCACCACCACCGTCACTCTATCCTGCCGCCCCTCCCTCTCTGGTCTCAATCACAACATCCGCACCCAAAGCCCCCACCCCTCCTGCTACACATACAGGCAAAGGATAGAGAAACAAAACTAAACAAAAGGCCATACAAACATACAGGAAAAACGATTCAAATTCTAATGACAAGACGACAGACAAATGACCTTTCCATCAGGTCCTGACAAAACATACACATACTGTACACACACAACAACCCCTATGTAAAACACCCAAGGCCAGACTCAAGGACAGACAGGTCATCATCTTGATGCTTAGCTGCATCCCTGAGCCTGTTGATTGGGGTCAGAGGTCAACACCACCAAACCTGCAGCACACACACACACACACTCACCAATGCAATTAAAAATAAAAATAATGCAATAATGTGTTGATGGCTGCAAAGAGCAGCTATACATTTACAAAGCGAGTGAAGTGTTGAAACAGATCTGGCTAGCTGACTGCTGTCCAGCAGATGTTACAAGACGCCAGAACACAATTTCATTTACTTATGAAGATTTTGTATATGATGGATTTAACGGCTGGTCTCTGTGCTTTGATCTAATTTGATGAAATGACAAGGAATCTGTCAGCAGGGTTGCACCAACCTGCAGTGATTTCCACAATGCAAACTATACCACGCACAATAGAGCGCAGGTTTGCTCAGACATGATACGTTTTCACCACACAGAGCAGAAATCGATGCATAATTCCCACTTCACTCCGGGGGCAAGGGTGGGAGAGGAGAGGGGGAGAGCCTTGGGAAATATGGAGGGGGGATGGTGTCGAGAGAAAGTGAAAGAAGGGAAGAGCATCGTCTCATGAGGTATTGATTCAACCCCTCCACCCGTGTTTACTGCCCTCCTATGGACCCCTGCTAATGTAAAAGGAGGCGCACGAAGGAGGAGAAGGGAGAGAAACCTGTAATGTATCCATTCTCCCCAGTCAGGGCAGATAGATTTACAACCACAGTTTATCTCATGTTCTCAGTTGGAGGCCCAATCAAACACACAATGATGTGTGGAGAAAAAAAGTTAATAAATGTTAAAAAGTATTCAAGTTTTGGAGTTCTTTTCATTCAGTGTTTTTTGTGCAGATTCAGACACCATCTGGAATAAACACAGCCAGATGTGCAAAGCAGGTTCAAATGTGCTGCTTAGCAGCAATGGTTACCATCCCTTCTCTTTTAGAGTCTTGTCTGTTAACAGCTAGACAGGGAAATAATTTACATACCTCTCGAAATGTCACTCCTCATCTCTAATATATTCAGGCTGTGCTGTTTTTTGCTGCTGGGGACACAGAAGGATTGCAGGCCAGTGTGACTTTGTGCAGATCAGAATGATAATTCATTCTGAAGGAGGATAAGACAAGCAGGGCTTCACAGCCTCATCAATGGTCTATGATGACCCAGTAGTTGCGTGACATTAACTTGACTTAGGCAGGCAGTGACTGTTGAGAAAATCCCAGAGGGAATGGAGTGACAGCTAATCAATCATCTACAGCAGTATAATATATGTGAAAAATATACTTACCACAATGTAAACATACTTGCTACGATGTAAAATATTTTTGCCAGCCTTCCCAGTAGCAAATGACAAGACTAAGACTACTTTCCCGTTCACTTGAAACTAAACTAAGATAAACTAAAGTAAGATGAGCTAAATCCCTCCTAGCTCTGGTTACATTTTTTAAAAATTCTCCTTTAACAAAAAGACACTGACAATAATTATTATAACTCCTACTAACTACTACTACTACTAAGTCACTTTGGGAGATTACATTCTGTCCTTGTGCTGAATGTGTGTGCAGAAACTATTGCAAATTAAGTCTGAAGGGGACAAATAGCTGGGAAATCCAACACTGTCTTGTAATGCAGTGAGACTTGCAGATAGAAATGATGCAGTGCACAGCCTGTTGGCGTTATGTTCTTTCTGCAAGAAGAAATGTTTGCTGCTGAGCTGATGAATCATGACTGAATCATCCTATTTATATATTTGAAGTTACCATGTGAAGACTTTGATTCGGATCTCATTTGACATTTAACTCAGCCTAAAGCCTCAAGAACAGAACTGACCTGTGAACTGCTTGTTACAAATGTCAGTTCTTCAGCAGGCTTGGAACTTAAAAGAGCTTGTCAAAAATATAACAAATTTGAACAGATGACTTATGACAGTATCTGAAATGACTAACTCATTTTTCACACTGTTCTCCAGACATGTATTCTGCATGCTTGTATATTGAAGCCTCAACTGTGTGATGAAAACACAGACGTACTTCCCACTCTGCAGTGACGGCATCCTCTTCCTATGTCTTCTTGCTGTGTCCAGTCTGAAGCTGATCTGCCCGGAGACAGCGCTAACAAACCACAACCACAGGAGATGGTGTCTCCGTCATTGCTTAGGCAGCTATCCAGAGACTTACAGTACACACACACGCAGCGATACCAGAAATGAGAGAGTGATCGCGCCCAGAGGCAGACAGAGAGGTGGGGAGGGAGGCTGAGTGAAAGAGTTTTGGGGAAGGGGAAAATATATAGGACAGGAGCAAGAAAATGCTTTTCTGTCGTCAGCTGCCAAAACCCCATCTCAGCATCCTATTTCTGTTTGTGTAATGATTTTTTAGACACATCTCTGTCTATATTTGAGCGGGACTGTATTTCCACTTGAACTAAGCAATAATTACTTGATTATTTAAATAGTAAGGAAATTCTTCAGATGCTATTTGATTTATCAATGCATAATTCCATGGAGCAAAAATGCCTGTCAACGGTGAATATTCAGTCTAATCTCTTTGGGTTTGTACTACTGGTCAAGCAAAAGAAGTGACCTGACATGTTGGGCTCTGGGAAATCATGAAAGGTTCTTGTTCATTTCATTTGATTTTCTGCCAAAATGCTTGCACAATTAAAAAATGTGAGGATTAATCGATAATTGTCAAGCTGATCCTATCATGGTGGCATTGTTTTGTTGTTTCATTATGTTTTATATTAAAGCCAAATGGAAATCACATCCAGATACAGAACATACACAAATGCCAAGTTGGGTGCAGCAAGACCAAATTACCCCGCTGAGGCATGAAAGTCCTGTGTGGACTATTTCTGTTTGCAGTCTGTGATTTGTGCATACTGTATATATGTCTGTGTGAGTGTAGTACAAGCAGTGCTGTACCGAGTTGTTCTAAACCAGCTGGGACCTGGACTGAGGGCATAGCACCAGAGCATGCAGTACATGCAGTGTGTGTAGCCACAGAACATATGCAAACACAGTTGGAAATTTCTATGGGACATGCACACGGTACTGGGTATGGATAATAAGCCCAAAGCAAATAAAAGCCTCAAGGATAAACCTATTATTTTTGCAAGTATGACCCAACCGTAGGCAGTCAGTGTCAAGGGTATGAATATATAGTTTTGTCACGTTGCATACTCTTTTGGAAAGCTTTTGAGAAAATGAATACCGACTGGATGAAAGAGAAAATACAGTACAATCTCCTGTCAAATAAAAGAATAAGGATGGTGGACAGCATGATGGATTTGTGGTCTTTCATTAGAATAACCAACAGTTGTGAGACACTTGAAGCCACTCAGTCACAGAGGCAATCTCCCTTTCCATTTGCTGTTTCCCTGCCCTTTTATAATGCACCTCTCCCAAGTATGGGGAGAGCAGACATGATGTGATTGCAGTGGCGGGTTTGCACTCTGCCGTTCGGACTCATATTCACAGACGTGTGCGACAGACAGATAGGAACCAGGAGGTGGTTTTTTTCTGTGGAAGTAATATCGACTCTGGAAAATGTTCCCTCTGTCAGGCGAGGGCAAAGATAGACGCTCACACACAGAGCGAGACAGGCAGGTGGGGAAGAAGAGAACACAAAGGATGCAGCTGTTAGCGGATGACAGATCAACACAAAGGGCAGTGTTTCTGCACTTCTTACTGAGTTACAGCCAAGTGATGAAAATCAAAAGTTTTACTGCACATCCACAATCCCACACCCTTTTCCTGATCCTGTCACGATCCATCCCTCTCCTACGCCAGCATCTTTACATTTCTGCTCTTTCTTTTCTCTGTTTCATCATATCCCCCCCCATCATCTGACACATCAACCATCATCATCCAATAATCCACGACTGTGAGATATCAGCGGGACAGCACTCTGCTGCCCGGCGGTATTGGGACGTCTCTCTTCATCTTCACATGCTGCTGTGAGCTGCACCAAGATCATTCTGATTCTGCATGCCAGTCAAAACAAGAATATTCAACTCGTCGAGCACTGGAATAAAACTGCATGGAGAGGGAAGAGGGAGATCTAAATATATAACCATGCATGTATAATGTAACATGTTGAGTGCTGCTATCCATGTAGGTTGAGCATGTGAGGTCCTTATCTTTTTTTTATTTAGCTATATATGGTATATGGTGAGCCAACTGAGCATGAAACACCCACAGATGGAGTCCATTTTAGTTTGAAATGACTTTTTTCTGTTATTTTACATCTCTCTTTATGTGTTTTTTTATCTTTTGTGGAGGGCATTGTGTCACAGTCGTCTCCTGGAGCATGGACTCGAGGGGAGTACTCCTTCCTGATTGTCTTCCCTGCCCTAATGTTTTTCACCTGTGCCCTATTATCCCTGCTGTGTATATAAGTCTCTCTCTTCTCCCTGTACTGATGAGTTTCAACCATTTTAAGTGACTCCACTGTGTGTCTTTTCTTTTTTATGTTATCAGAGGTTTTGGTTTACTCCCTTTTGTTCATACACCAGAGTTTTTTTAGTTTTCTACTTTTTGGTTTTCCCTTGCTTGATCCTGAACTATTGTTTGTTTACTCACCTGATATGTTGTTTTTGGGTTCTGTTCTTCCTAAACTTTTACCCTATTTAATCACACAAGTACTTTGGATAATTTGTAGGTTTGTGTGCTTGCACAGGAACAATCATGTTTTGGTGCAATGTGTCATGCTTCATTAAGTCAACACATGTTTTAAGCAGTTACTTGGCCAAGAAATATAATCTTGCTGGAAACTGATAACCCTGGAAATCCTTAAAAATCCCTGACTATGAAACTATGCTGTCTTTGTAAACTTAAAATTTTAAATAAAGAGACACAGTTGTAGTTTGGAGCTGCGACTAATGATTATTTTCATAATCAGTTAATTTTCCTTGACAACTGATTGAATATTTGGTCTAAAAACATTAGTATATCGTGAGCAATGTCCATCACAATATTGTAAAGCCAAATGTAACAACAGAATCTCTTTTGTGAGCAAGCAATCAAAGGCCATTGTCAGAGCTAATATTCCCTTCTATCACACACACAAAAGATATGGCCTTCAGCCCCTGCTTCTCTCGGCCTTTTGGTTCTAGTGTCTCTATAAACAACCTTGAGCTGTTAAGCTCTGTCAGCATCTGCCTTTTGTTGAATGATGACTGAATACATAAACAGCAAATTCCCACAGCACGTCTCATTGAAGCTTTTGAATATGAAAATTAATTAGTTAATTAAAATTAAATAAATTTACATGTAGTGAGCCATCACACAAGCTGTAGTGGAAAAACTCTGAAGATCCAGTTACTGGGGGGGTCTTGAGGGGGAAAAACATAATCTTGCCAAAAAAATGAAAGGTCCACAGTCCCAACAGAGTTGCCTGAAAGTACGAACTGGCACCGCATGCACACACTGGGAAGGACTCCTGAAACAATGAAATCCACTGGTGTGGGAGGTGGAGTAGGGTGTTACTGTATGCTTGCAGAATGCTGAGCTTGCAAAACAGATATTGTAATATCCAGTGCTGCTGTCTGTAGCTTCACTGCACAGAAAAAGCATGAATAATTCACTTGTTTTGGAATGATAACTTATTCATATAGGATGAAACCTATACTATTACAAGGATAGGCATCGTTGCCTCCTTTTGGAAGCTTTTCAATTAAACTACATTTTAAGTGATATTAAACTATTGATCATTTTGTTGGGGACCCTGGAGACCACATATCGACCACTGCTGGTCCCCACATCCCTCTCTCGCCCTGGCACACATGTCTACATATACTCGCTGTATGTAGATCCAACAAAAAAGACACCAGTCGTGGAAGGTCGCTGATGCAGCTGATCCCTCACACCTGACTGCATTGCGTTTGTCTCGCCACAGTGTCAAAAAAAACAAGCAACAGACCCCCGTCCATCCTACCTCCTGCAACTGCTCCAACTCCTTCCGGAGAGTCTCTTGCTCGGTCTCCAGCTCTGCATACTTCTGCTTCAGCGCCTGGTTCTCCTCCAGGACGACCAGACCGCACTCTGCAGCCCGGATCTTCTCCCGGTTCGCCTCGGCTAGCTCCTGGGTCAGCCGCTCCACCTCGGCACGATAATGATCCACCGATTCCCCGCATCCTCCATCAGCGGCCATCGCCCCTCTCTCCCTCTTTGCCACTGTCGGTCTGCGGTTCCCCCTGTCTCTCCAGCGCTCTGGAAACCGCCGCGGAGGCGGGCGGAGGCTGAGATACGGAATATCCGCCCCCTTACCTAAGAGCCAGTGCAGGCAGGCAAAAGAAAAAAATATAGAACGAAATAAAGAGTATCTATATTCCCCTTAACAGTAATTATTACCATCCATAACTAGTGTTAGGTGAAGCCTTGCGAATTAAAATTAGGTCAGTGTTGTCCGTATGACACTGAGCAAAACATGGGGCATTTCTGCTTATTCATGGGGGCAAGGGCGCCACCTGTCTGCTGCTCTGACATCTATCTATCTATCTATATATCTATCTAGTGAGCCAGCATGTACAATAGAATGCAGCCATCATTAATGCCTTTATCTACAGTGACAGAGTGTATCATCCACTATGACATGTTGAAATATCTGCTGTGGAACATGGTCTCATTTAAAATGTTTATGATGTGAAACATGTAAAGTGTGAAATTTTATTAATTCCACAATAAATTCCATTCTGTACAACTAACGCTTATGAGGTGAACATATATGTAAAGCACAACTGGGTCCTGAACATTATAGGCATCATAAAGTAGACTTTATGACATTACAGTTGTGTTGGATTACATGAGGTCATTCATATAATTGTGCCCACTTTGTACACCAGAATGTGATATTTAAAAACACAATTCACTAATGACTGCTCAAAATACAGACATTATCTAAACACATAGCAAAACAGGCAACTTTAAATTGACTCATTCATTTTATCAGACGTCCTTCACTAGTTTCACTGAGAGCTGATGAGGCATCAACATGCTTTTGTCCCACCGAGTCCTGTCAAAATGAGTTCTTTTTACAGGCCTATGTGCTAAATAATACTAGAAAGGCAGTAGGCCTGTTGGTTCGATTAGCATGTGTATATTGCTTTATGACTCCAGATTAGTTATACTATTGAATATTTTGGAATAATCCTGTCTGTTACTATGTAAGAACATTATCAGCACACATTAGGTGCCAAATGGTAGAACTATCTTACCATACCAGGTGTGTTACTTCTTTCTCCTGAATAAGTGCTACCATTCAGGATAACAACATTGAATGTGTGATCTACCAAGAAGATTGTGAACTTTTGGTTTGTGATATTATTTGATTATATTTTTGCAAAAACCTAGAACATATTATATCATCCAAATTAATAAATGAATTTGTGTCCATCTTAAATACAACACTATAGGTACTGATTTTTAATCACCCACCTAAGGTTAGACAAGCATGGTCAAGGTTTTCTGCTTGATGCTCTTCACCAGCTATTTTTGTCCTGACCTCTTTCACCTTGTCCCTGCCATCGGGAATACGTTTATCTTGTGGCATACACACATAATAAAGGAAGACATGACCAGGGTGAAAAGTTTAACTGTGTGCAGAGGCTTGACAAATGTAATCAGTTATGGCACTGTCAATTTAGTCATGGTGTTGATAGTGAAGGTGATACTGTGTTATCTTTCTTATAATTGGTAATTATTTGAAGAGAGGCCTATGTAACACTTCTCGGAAAGAAGCAAATGTAACGGTCAGAGCTGTTGGAGCCTTTTCACAAAGGAATATCACAAGTAGCAGGTTTCAGGGTGAATGGCAGAAAATTACACTGGGAAGGTTGTGAAATACATTTACAGTAGCCTTATCTGTAATAATGATTTAACAAATAAATTAAAATGAATTATATTAATATACATATTGTTTTGGAATTTAAGTAGCAATTATTTATTCAAATTATATACTACTTCCCTTAAATCCTGTCTGACAAGTTTGATAAATTTCCCAGCTGACCTGCCAATAACCTCGATTTACAAGCCAAAATTAAGATAAGGAGAGGTTGTCAGAAAGTCAAACAGATGGACAGTTTATGACAGTGTTGTATCTTATCTCTGACAAGGAACTATGGTGTCATGAAAAAGTCTGAATGCCCTTCCAAGCACAATAACACAGCACAAACAGGTCTCTACCACGAAGCATGTTACAGTATACCGAGTGCCCTCAAACCTCGAGCTGTACAAATATATCGTTACACAAGGCTTTTGACTACAAAGAAACCCAACTGAATGCCCTCAGTAGCCAAGTATCAACACACAAAGTCAACGTTAATGTTTTTTTTTTTTTTGAAAGCACAGTTACTAAGATTGAAGGTTCTTTTCAAGTGGACAGTACAGTACAACACATGTTGACAACCGAAGTCAAATCATGAATTTATAATTGTTTACAGATCACAGTCTACAATCATTGTGGGTATCATTAGAAACGTGTAATGATCTTTGTACCACATGTAATCAAATTGTAAGAATAGTGAAGGCACTATCTTTCTGTCCCCAGTGGATCAAAATAGAGAGTCTTGTAATCTGGGGAATGTGTGTAGGTCAGCACTGCCGATGCTGATGTTGCTCTGAGGAACAGCCTCGACTGAAGGGGTTTCGGTAAGCAGCATGGCAGCCAGCACATTGCGTGCAGCTGGGGCTTCTGTAAGAGCAGAGAGTGCATGCTGATGAGAAATAATCTTTAAAGAAACACCAAAGGATGTCACAGGATGACTGTGTCACCCTGTGACAGTAATACAGTATGATCACTTTTGATTAGATAGCCGCTTTAGTCAGTTTTCCACTCAATTCTTTTGTGTCCAGTCAAGTGATTGGAGTTGGAGATTCCTGCACATAGTGGAATTCATTAAGTTAATGTGATTATTACATGGATGTTATGGTATGGTAATAGTGTGTTTAATGTAATGGTGTCTTGTTACCTCATAGTAACACAGCTCATGACTGGATGACTGGATGTGGTCTAGATCCTTCAGTGTTTCAGCCTTCCTCCATTTGGCTCTGCGGTTCTGGAACCAAATCTGAAGTCCAAACAACATATAATTACAATACAGTTAAAACCCCATTTCATATCACTTTCTACTCAGAATCAATCATCCTGCACTCCCAATCATTGTTAAACTTTAACCAAATTTGGGTCAATAGAGCATCGTGGCAATACCGGATTAACTTAAACAAGTTGCAATTGTACTGTTTAAGTCTAAGGTTTTTTAAAAAAAATATTTTTTGGGGTTCTTTTAGTTCTTATAAAATGGCAGTAGACAAGCTCAAATTTGACCATAAAAATATGTCAAATGTATTACTAGTTGTTAAGAACACTGTGAATGTGACATTCAAAAATTGCAGGATACATATATCATTTACGCATAAGGATATGTATGTTTAAATAGACCTAGTGCAGATTGACAGTTCACGTCTTTTATTCTGGGTAAATAACTCGGTAAATACACAGTCTCCTGGCCTGGGCAGTTTTCTGACTGTGACCCAGTCACTTTTAGATTGTACATCAGCTTTTAGTTGACAGTTTTATTTTCCAATGTGTCAAAAACTTTGAAGATAATATCTTATGTGAGCACCTGCATAAAGACAATAACTATTCTTTACTGATGACTATATAGTATTGTGAGTCTATTGTTTGATGGCATTTATTGACTTGTTAGCAGTTAGTCTCATGCACTCATATTACAAATGTCAGTAAAATATAATCAATAACACAATAAAGATGATGTGTGTGTGGTTGCTATTTGTAGATGGGAAGAAAATTAATAAGGAATGAAGTTATGATATGTACACAGCAACACTCATTCATGTAGACTCTCACAAATCTTACTTTGTAAAGCTAACAAATAAACTCACACCACTAGATACTCATCACAAACGACAAGCTGCATGTGTCCCACCTGTATTCGGCCCTCTGTGAGATGCAGACCAGATGCTAACTGTTCCCTGATGTTGACGTCTGGGTAGTGAGTATCCTGGAAGACTTTCTCTAGCTCCTGCACCTGGAACGGCGTGAATGTGACCCTCGTTTGCCTCTTTTTCCTCTGACCTGCAAAAGCATTACTGTCATTGTTGCCTTCACCAGCAGCATCATATTTTACACATGTATCAAGTGTAAAGTGTGACACTCACTCATGCAGCCTGTGGTGGCCTTCGGAGACACTTTTAGTCTTATTTGTGGAGATTCTATAGACAGAAAGAATTTCATTTATATCATACTTCAATCACATGTCAATGACAACCATGCTATGACAAATGACAATATGATAAATCATACCTGTACACAAGGGCTGGTTAGATTCTCCGTTGTTCTCTTTGATCACAGACCAGTTACGATGAACTCTTTTCTCTATTCTGACACATGTGGGCCTCTTCAGTATCTCTTCAATGGAATGGGATAATGTTTCACATGGCCGAGATTCCCTTTCTCGGGCCACGCAGGACTCCGTTTCTCTATCTCCTCTGTTCCACATTTCCAGTAATTTGTCGCCTGCCATTAGCACCTCTGTCATCCGGTGTCAGGATAGACTTTATTCACTGGTAGAAGTCTTCTCTTGTGAACACCTATCAAGCTAAGAAAACAAATTCTTGTACTCTGACTTCTTCCCTCTTTGGTCTCTACTGTATTGCACTCTATTCTCTGCCAGGTGTGGACAGTAAGGTTTCTCCCCCTCTCAGCCTATGTTTGACCTGCATCACATGTGTCATACGTCATCATAAGGGAGGAGCGACTGGCAACATGTAACAGCATGCTTCTAGGAAAAGCTAGTAATCAGCATGCATTCATTTCAAAGTTTTATTTCCCCCCCACTGTCTTCAAAGAACTGTTGCACTCATTGTAAATATGCAGACTTTTTGACCTTTTTGATATGATTAACTGACCTTATCACTCCTTTTGTCACACACACGTACACACACACACACACACACATTAATGGAATTTAGTTTTCCTCTAGAACAAGTATAAGTCCAAATTCTTGTATTATAAAGGCCAGTCTCAAACAAAATGTCTTTTTGTAGCTTGTTTAACACCCTAGACAGCACCTAATTATAAAACATTTTGAAATTGCTGAATTCTCTTTCTTATCACCCGACTTATTGAAGGGCTAATCTTTATTACTTTGGCCTCAGTATGCCCCCTCACACCTCAGTTCACCTTTCAGAGACACTGGGAACACAAGCTGTTGGTGACTCCTTGTGGTGTGAAAGAGAAGATGTCTCCTTCTAATGGTTCTGGCTCTTTACTGCATTCAGACTTGATTTTCTGACTTTGAGAATAACATTATAAGGTCTTCCTGTACATTGCACCAAAAATGAAAGATTTACACATCAGATATTTTGACATTTGAAACATAAATGATGGCTGCAGGGGTACTGGAATCACATCTACTGGAATGACTTACAAGGAAAGCATAACTGAGCCATTGCTAATATTATCTGGTAAACCTGTGCCTTTTTTCTGCTATGATATATATATTTTTAAAAGTCCTACATAATGCACAGAATGCTGTATATGCTGTAAGGTAACCACTTGTTATGGGAATAGAACAACAAATCAAAACAAACAAAAACAAACAAAACAACAACTGCAACATGAATGTAAATCCTGCAGGGGGTGCTGTTTTCTTCCTGGTCACTATGAGTTACAAAATGTGACTCATTTGAGTTTGTTGTGGTGTGTATGTACAGTAATGGAGTTTGCAGCCATGATTTGACTCCATCAGTCAGAACAAAATATAAACTTAATTCAAAGCTTGCAGGAATTACCAAACTTGTATATGGTGCTGAACTGCAACATACCAAGCAGTCCCTGACACTTTTGCTTTTATACGCATAAATCCTTATTTTCAAATATTGTTATATTTCATACTTATTTCATATGAATAAAATAAAGACTATTAATTGTAGATACTAATTAATAATATATATTATATAATACATAACTATATAGATGTATATCTAATTTTCATGTTTTCAATTTTTATACTTTGTAGACCAGTGCTCTTATTGCTAAGATGACTTATTTCCTTCACATTTCATTTGACTGTTGACCCTTTTTTAGTCTACAAAAGTGAACTGAACTGAACTGAACTGAACAGAAAAATATACATGTGAATGCATACTTCTTTTTCTTACACTGATGAGCATGGAAACAAATGGTACAATGACTGCAGCTGATTATTTAAATGCTTCACTTTGTAAAAGTCACAAGATGCAGTGAGACATACTCTGGGAGACCGATTATCTTGACTCAGATAGCCTCCTCGTGCTCAGGACTTCCCAGCATGGTACAGTAGGGATAATGACTTCGTTGTTGTTCATAATTTGTTTATTCAATGAGTGTTCAATAATTTTTTGCCAAGTTAAAACTGCTCTTTTTTTTTTTTTACCAGAAGCAGGATTCATATTATGACAACATGATATATTCAGTTAATAAAAAAATGAATTCCTACTGAAAAATATCAGTTGGTATGTTGTACTGATGTAACACGAAACATGTTAAAACTGTGAGATCTTGAGCTAATGACAAACATTAAATGCCTAACATGTTTTCAGCAACTGTCTGCTATCATTACTATACAACATAAAAATGTTGTATAGTATTCCAAATGTAAGAGTCACCAAACCACAAACAATATTTTCAAATTTTATTTAACTCTCACATACTGGTATTGAAAGCAAATATAGCAAAGGAGGAAATGCAGGTTTGCTTGTGTTTGTAGCTTTCCTTCGCATTTGTCTTACACATCAGATCTCTAAATGAGGTTAATATTCATTTTCTCCACTTAAGTTTTACACGTGCAAGTGCATGTGTGTAAAAATTTCCCAGTCCAGTCAGCTGTGGCTTAATGTGATCATGTGACTGTCTGACGCAAATCTGTTGTGAATGACATGACTGTCAGTAGTTTGTAGTTTGACATAGACAGCTGTGGGGGAAAAGGGTCATTCTTCTGTCTTCACTAAACCTAAGCTTTGGTGATTGGACACAGTCACAAGGATCGCCTGGGTCATGTAAGCATAGTCAGAGCTTTGGTGTGGCTTTAACGAGCAGACAGCAACTAACTTACACATGCACAGCATTTATTCTAAGAGTCTGGCTTAATTAAGCCTTCATAAAGTTGTTTTAAAAATCACCGGCCCCAATCCCAAACTACTTGACATATGAATCATTTGAAGCTCCCATTTCTACTATCTGAACAGTCAATAAGCTCTCTCATATTATTCTACAATTTAAGGCTTTTTTTAAGGCTTGAGAGCTCACATTTATCAATATTTAACTGGAGCAGATCCTGGAATAAAGGCAAACATTATCTATTGTTAAAGATTATTATTGCTCTGTTTTAGTTTCTTAATTAATAAAGACCTCGTGCACATTTATGACATAGTTTAAACCATGCTTGTGGCAGGATGTGCTCCTTCAATCTCTGCCTTTAAAACTACACATTTGTGGCACATTTGTGTTCACTGTCCTTTTCTGGCTCACCAATGTGTTATCTGTTGTGAGGTCTATCATTCTGTAATCGTACTCTGCATTTGTCCCTGTTTGTCTTTTTGTCATTTATATGTTTCTCTTTCTGTTTTTCCTTTTATGTTATATTTTAATATTCTTTGTACAGTACTTATGTAGTGCGCTGGTGCTGCCTGTGACCTGGACCTTGACTCTGGGGAGAGAGATGCAGATTAATAATCCTGTGACATTATATTTGAAAATACACCCAGATACAGATGCCAATAGTGTGCAACTCGTCTGCTGCAGTAAGAATACTGTTTGTGTCTTAATTAAGTAGATGCAGGCTGCTATCAAACTCAATTTAGACTGATAATCTAATATAATTTTAGGGAAACTAGAGCTATGCTATAAATTGGGAAATGAAGTTAACATTTACTGAACATTCACCAATCAAAAACAACATCTTAGAACCATGTGATAGTTTGGTAACATGTGATAGTTGCAGCAGTTTGCCCTGGCAAAACAATTATTTAGTGCTAAAATGAGAGGGAAAGTCGGCTGGAAATGGCAAGATATAATGGAGCTACGTCCCCAGACTAGATTTTAACTGTTCGGTACCTCTGAGTTTTATCACTCACAGTATAGTATCTCTTTTTCAGGCTTCTAAAAGGGCTCTAGCGATGAGATTAAAATATGTGCGTTTGATAGACAGATGCAAGAAAAAAAGATGTTTGAGAGGGTGTCTCCTGCCTGCCAGATGCTAGTTGGTCAGCTGCTGTTACTGTTATAATTGAGTTCACATGAGCTGCTGGTGGGACTCATTTCAATTAACAAGCACAGCAGCCTCATGTCTGAACTCTGCTCATTCCTACTGGGCCACCCACCACACGCCAACCCCATCTGCACTCTTACTTCCCTCTCCCTTCTCTATCAGACTCTCACGTCACGTTCCCTCCCCTTCTGACCCTCCCCTAATGTTTTTTCACTTTTCGGGTTGTTTTCTGGCTCAGAAGACTGCCACCTGAGCCTGTAGGCTGAAGCCGACATGGCTCCAGAAAAGGAAAGTAATGGTCTTGACAACTATGCATTTGCAGTGAGTATAACTTCTATTTAATTTTCCACAAGATATGCTCTCATACAACACAGTGATTGTTAAATGTATAACATCCCAGCATTCCTACCTGTAAATAATAATCTGAGAATCCAGTGTTGTTCTTTTAAATCTTCTGGATGTAAACACATAAATATTACTTTTGTGATTTATTGCTCCTCTGATCACTGAACTGGATAATACATGTGACTTTGTCTTTAAGTACCACATTAGAGACTAGATGCTGTGGTCAGTTAATAATTGACACCACATAGATTCTCGAGCAAAGTATTGTCATGGATACATATGAATGCACTTGATTGCATTCCAGCTCCTCCGTGTTTCAAATCACACTGTTAAGTCAGAGAAACAGAAGTGGAATTTTGTTATTCTTATGAATCTTATGAATATCCAAAGGAATGCTGCATTTACTGGTCTTCTCTTAAGTAAATTGAAATAAATCTTCTTCACTTCTAATCAGTAACATGACAAAATAATCCGACTTCTACCCAACTACCCAATAACAACAACTTTAGCATTAATCATCAATAACAGCTTAGTGCCATGTGATAGTTTGGTAACATGTGACAGTCATGGACATTTGATCGCATTCCCTACTATGAATTGCGAACAAAGGAAATTTTATGGGCATCCCAAAATTGTGCTGCATGAATGGGTGTTAAAACATTTCTGGGAATCTTATCACAAAGTTACAGATTGCCACAGTGAAAAAAGGAAGTCTGCAGCATGCTATCATTTCAAATGTTTCTTTAACTGACCTCTGTCTGCCATTCTGTCTAATGATTGAAGCTTGAAGGACGCTTCTGTGATCTACCTGGCACAAAAAATGGAGAAGAACTTGACTCCTCCATGGATGGAGACAGCAACAAGCTAGCATATTGCGTAACAGATGTACCTCCTTGGTACCTGTGCATCATTCTAGGCATTCAGGTACGTCAGCGTCAGGGGTTTGACAATCTGTCTCCACTTATTTCCTGATTTAGTGCTTGCATTTCAGCCGTTATATAACAATTACAACCTCACCTCAATCACATGAGAGCTTCCATTTGATGTCTCCTTCACAGTGGGTTAGATGTGGTTTTATTTGTGTGAACTGGAGTGTGAAATTTGCTTCAGATGCAGCTGAGATGTGAGAGTTTGTTTTATGTATTTAATTTTCTCGGAAGTTCAGACTGAGTTACTGTTTATTTGCACATATAAATAGCTTCTTACCACTCATGGCATTTGCCACAACTTATTTCAGGTACACATGTATTGTACACACTTACTACATTTAGACAGTTATTTGTAGTGTTGAACAAAAATGTGATCACCTGTTTAGATTTTACCTCCTTGCTGAGAAACTGTTCCCCCCAAAACACATACAATGTCCTGTCCATTTCTCCAACAAATACAAAATAAATGTATCTCCCATTATTTTCCCTGTCTTTGCTCTCTCAGCACTGTTTGACTGCTTTTGGAGGTATCATCGCCATCCCGTTAATTTTATCTCAGGGACTGTGTCTGCAACATGATGGCCTCACACAAAGCCACCTCATCAGTACCATCTTCTTTGTCTCTGGTATTTGCACTCTGCTGCAAGTCACCTTCGGCATTAGGTAAGAAAGAAAAGGAGAAGCAAGGATACTGGCAAATGTTGTGGTCAATTTACATTAAGTGTTAAGTCTTTTTCATGCAGTGTTAATTCATGGTTTAACACAGAAGTCCATTAGTACTGTATGGGTGCATTTAAGTGGAATTAACCATGCTGCTTGTTCTGATAAAACAAGCAGAACAGAACAAACTCTCAGATTCCCTTCATAACCTCTTTTGAACTGTGAGGCCTGCCAAAGTCAGCATATCACCTCAACCAAAAACAATAGAACATTTAACTGTGTGAGTGGGCACAGCTTCTATTTGTACTTATTTGAGTCTTTCTACTGAAAATCCACTCAAGTCAGATATACGATGGGCTATGATAAAATGTTGGCACACAAATTCTTGTGTGAAATGGCAAAACAAAAACTCACCATGAGAAGCGCCCATCTCTCACATTGTTTATAAAAATAGACACAAATAACCCTTGTTGCTAGTGACATCTACACAGAAGAATTGACATGATGCAATGGCTGGTCTTGTTTTGGAGAGCTACAAACTTAAACCATGTTTTGGAGTTCTGAACTTGTACTAGGCTTGTGCACACTCAGCCTTGCCGATTATTGGTGTCACAGTAGGATTAGGGAAAGAATTTCCATCTTATTATGTTTGGAATCTAGTTCTTGCTAAATCCACATTCCCCTGGCTTAGTACTACTGAAGCTTTCTTGTCTCTCTTGAGTTACCTGAAAGGTCAGCTGTAAGGAAAACAATCAGTATATCTAACGGCACTGTTCTGTTCCACAGAAACTATAAGAAAACACTAATTATTTGGATAAATTATACTCCCTTTCTTGACTATTCCCTTGAGTTTTTCCATGTTTTCCACAAAACTGACTGACTGAGAGAAATGGCTGTGCATGTGCATAAATTCTGTCTCTGCTCCAGTCTGATGTGAATTGCTGACAGTGAAGAGACCAGGATAATAGGGATTATTACATATCAGATGACTTTAACTCATTTAACCTCTCATTGCAGTTTGCCTGATTAGAGAGTCACTCTCCACCTTCACATGATTTAAATCAACCATTTTATCATGTGCAATGGAAAGAAATAGGCCTTGCTTTTCAGATAAACTTAAGAAATCAGTCTAGCTCTACCTGTCACCCCAAACTATCTTTCACAATATTTGATATCTGATGATGTACGACCTTTCTAGAAAGGCTCCTATCCTGATATATCCTGTCTACCTGGCTCCCTTATCTTAAGTGCCTACCTCCTACTGTATCTTTACCTTCTTTATTTTCAGGCTGCCCATCCTCCAAGGTGGCACATTCACACTGTTGGCCCCCTCCATGGCAATGCTGTCCATGCCAGAGTGGACATGCCCTGTTTGGACCCAGAATGCAAGCCTGGTCAACACCACTTCCACAGAATTCATCGATGTCTGGCAAAGTCGAATGAGAGCAGTATGTAAAGCATCTAATCTTTCTCACCATAATTTAAAGCACAGCTGACTACACTTTGCTTAACAGCTGATCCGAGGTCTGGTCCGGTTTTGCTCAGGTTTAAGATGTCACACATCAGTTTTAACCCTTAAAAATGTCAGTTAAAAACCAGACAAACAATTCCCATAGACAATGGACAGCATGTCTACCTTGCTGCGTATTCCTATATTACTTGATTTGACAAAAAGTTTTCCTGTTGGCATCAGGTGCTTGCTTTTCCTAGATGTTGATTTATTTGTAAAGACTCTGGCTGGCTAGTTGGTTTTAGGTTCAGTGTAGTTCAGCTGTTTAACAATTGAGGGTTCGTAATCTGTGCCAACAGGAATATGACTGATTAGTTAGTACGGAGTACTGTAATGGTGACTTAAATATGGAAACTGTGCTCCTGTAAAAAAGAAACAAACAATGGTTGTGTGTGCAAGTAGCTGATTACCGCCCATTGCTAGGTTTTATTGTTAGGTGACCTCTAGTGGCTGCACTGATTATGACGGGGGGAAAAGGAGGAAATCAGGTAATATATTATATAGAGCAACACCAAGCCTGCATCAGGAGGAGGTTTGGGTGGATCGACGGGTCAGCATTCACATGCACTTTTCACACACTGTTAGTTTCCCATGTGAAACATTCCCCCTGTGAAAGTGATGGCTGTCTCTTTAAATCATGTCTGTTCCACAACCTAAACTGCCATGGTTATTATTATAACCATGATAATAAAGGTGTCTTACCTTAAGGAAGTGCTTATTTTAACCCAAATTACTACATTCTCAACTCAACCAAATTTGTTAATGTCTAAACCTAACTTAACCAAGACCATTCCGCAACCTTAACTTAACTTATTTTCTTATCACTGATGACATTGGTTTGTCTGCCAGTTTGACATGAGGGGCCTCTTTTAGTATTGTAGACTTCTTTAAGGAGATGATATAGTAGAATATGTGCCCAGCCTGTGTTTGAGGTTCTGTTTTTTCACATACCAGGAATATGTCAACTTTTCTATATGACAGTCTAGTGTTATGGAAATACTTTAATAACATAAATTTTAGGACTGTCCCATGGCAATCAAATGATGAGTGTATCGAATTAGCTTCTGTATCAGTACTGGCGCTTGTGCTGATACAAAAGCTCATTGTTTTATTAGACCCTCTAGTTGCACAAAAGAAGACATTGTTCATTGTTGTGTAATGGTAGCTAGCATGAATACTTTCTCTAGTATTAATTAGCATTGCAGAGTTGCTCTTGTTGTTGTTGTAGCTGTGGCTGTGTAGCTTGGTGGTTTTGTTATATGGGAGAAGGATATACAAATACCTGTATGACAATCTTTTGTCATCTCTCTGATGTCTGTCTCCAGCTGCAGGGCTCCATTATGGTGGGCTCACTCTTCCAGGTGTTTGTTGGTTTCTCTGGCCTCATTGGCCTCTTCATGCGCTTCATTGGACCCCTTACCATTGCTCCCACTATCTCTCTCATTGGACTGTCTCTGTTTGACTCAGCTGGCATGAGTGCTGGCAACCACTGGGGCATCGCTGCCATGTAAGTAGAATTCCCTAAAAGAGTTTTAATAGAGGCTGGGATCACTGTGTTACAGAGCTAAAAACGTGTTTATTCTGAATTTCTCATTATGTAATACAGCAATTGTTGGTTTCCGACAGCTGTTTTAGCATCAGTTCTGAAACTGAGATCTCCATAGAAAAGGAGTTGATGCTAGGTTAATGCATCTCTCTTAATGTGCTTCCATCCTTGTCTGTTCAGCCAAGTACAGTACAACAAAATTATTTAAAAATACTAATACACTTGAAATTGTGTTAAGTTTTAATCCTTGACAGAGTGGGAAAGCCTATTAAAAGTTCTTGCCAGAGGACATGCTAAGTTGCTCTACCACAGCTTCAGCTACAAAGTATTGCAGTCCTACTCATACTCCTCCTCTCACACAGGACAACGGCACTGATCATCCTGTTCTCACAGTACCTCCGTCACATACCTGTGCCCTTTCCTACGTACAGCAAGGATAAGAAACTGCACACCTCCCGTGTCTACATCTTTCAGATTCTCCCCGTATGTATCAAACTAATTTTATTTCTTGTTTGCCTGCAATCATCTTTGGGATTGATATTTACAAAATAAATTATGCATTTAGTCTTAAGACCTCTAGACAAGATGACAAAAGTGTTTTTTTGTCCTCAGGTTTTGCTTGGAATCACTTTATCTTGGCTCATCTGTTATATTTTAACAATCTACAATGTACTGCCTGCTGAAGCAGACAAGTATGGTTATCTGGCTCGCACTGATCTAAAGGGAGATGTTATTAGTCAAGCTCCCTGGTTTAGTTTCCCATACCCAGGTAAGAGGATGCAAAACTGTCACCTAAAATGACTTTTCAATGATGAAAAAGAACAAAAACCTATTAAGGGCTATATATGAGTCTCTGTTTTCCTCTGTTTGATTTACAACTTAGGTCAATGGGGGCTGCCAACTGTGAGCCTGGCTGGAGTGGTAGGCATCCTAGCTGGTGTGATTTCCTCCATGATAGAATCTGTGGGGGATTACCATGCTTGTGCCAGGCTATCTGGGGCTCCACCTCCCCCTAAACATGCCATCAACAGGGGTATTGGTATTGAGGGTCTGGGCTGTCTGCTGGCTGGAGCCTGGGGTACAGGCAATGGTACCACCTCATACAGTGAAAATGTTGGAGCTCTTGGTATTACAAAGGTAAGCTGAGGTCTATCTTGACTGGAAGCTATTTACTTAAACTGTGCAGATAAGAATAACCTTTTTCACCTAATGTATAATGATTATATATTTGTCTCTGAGCAAAACTGTAAAATATGATATTTTTACTGTTGCCTGTATCTCTCTTCCTTTTGCAGGTCGGCAGTCGCATGGTGATAGTAGCCAGTGGTGTGCTTATGATTGTCATGGGAGTGTTTGGTAAAGTAGGTGCTATATTCACCACTATCCCTTCACCTGTGGTAGGAGGGATGTTCATGGTTATGTTTGGTGTCATCTCTGCAGCAGGGGTTTCAAATCTGCAGGTACACACAATTAAATGTTTTGACAAAATTGTTTTTCTTTTCATTGATCAAAATTTGCATGAGTACATCAGTGCATGAAAATAGACCCATGTGGTTTATGTGTCTTTTCCCAGTATGCAGATATGAATTCATCTCGAAATATCTTCATTTTTGGCTTCGCCATGTTCTCTGGACTGGTCATTCCTAACTGGATATTAAAGAACCCCAAAGCTGTTGCTACAGGTGCATGGATTAAGTTTCACAATATAAACTGTATTTTTCATAAAAGCTCTTACCTGTTAATGGGAACAGAGGTTTAACTATTTACACTGCATTGTTTTCAGGTGTGGTAGTACTTGACCAGGTGCTGCAGGTACTTCTGACCACCAGTATGTTTGTGGGAGGATTTTTTGGCTTCATCCTGGATAATACCATTCCAGGTATTCTTCTATTTTTACTGAATCATTAATGGGTAATTTTATTGATATTTTTTATGTTCGATCATTTAGGTAAAATTTAACCTCAACCAGCTCTGATCAGAAGACACAACAACCACAAGTCTGTGACAGAATTGTAATATTCTAACCAGCGGTCTAGCAGAAATGTCAATAGTTAAGTCAAAACCATTATTTTACAGGGCAGAAATAAAAGGGTTTCACCTTATTTTAGTGTTAATGGTCATCTTCCATCAATTGACTGCAGGTGACTGGTTGCTGAGTGTCAGGTGAACATGATTCAGTTAAGAAACTGGGTCACTGGGAGGTTTTAGCAGGAAGAATTTGGCCATTGGAATGGGACCAATGTTTTCAGTGGTGCGCGGAATAGAATCTCAGAGTATCAGAGTATTTTCTGCTGAGGAGCTTGTGAATTTCTCCCACTGAAATAATACAAAAGTCTCTAGTAACTAAATTTATCAATTAAACTCACTCCTTGCCTCTAAATTGTAGTGGAGTGGAAGTATAAAGCAGCAGAAAATGGAAATACTGAAATGAAGCACAAGTACCCCTAAATTGTAAAAAGTGAGTAATTCTACTTTTGAACATTATTTGTATGAAATTTAACTCTTTAGAAGACTTGAGACTAAAATTCCAGGGGTGGTCAGTTCCAAAACAGTTTAGAAATTGCCCCGTTTTTAAGAAAAGAATGCTATATGTAGGAACACTATCTGTATATAGCATTCCCAAGCTTTATGAGAAACAAACAAGCAAGTCAGAAAATAACTTATTCTGATCTCATTCTTTCAATAAGTTGTACAAACACATTTAACATGGGTCAAACAGGATCTAAGCATGAACGGGGCATCCTCGCCTGGAACAAGGCTCAGGAGGAAGACTCAAGCAACACCCTGGAGAGCGGAGAGGTCTACAATCTTCCCTTTGGCATCAGCTCGTGCTTGTCTTCTTTGTCCTGGCTCCGTTACATACCCTTCTGTCCTCCTGGTGTGCCCAGCTCTCTGGATAGATGTGGAGCAGATACGAATTGCCTGGAGCCTAAGCAGCCACTGGAACACCAGGAACCTGCACAGATCATTATTGGAGTTGCTCTGTGAGCTGTCTTACTTCAGCATGCCACTGTGATTTTGGATTTTCCAAAAAAGAAATGCCATCAGTGGCAGCTCAGTGTAGACTGTCCTCTGTTGAAGACATTGTACTGTAACAACATGTTGCAAAGTATTTTAAATGAACTTTTGGATTAACATTTACAGACGACATCTTGCACAAGTTTGGCTAAATCATGGACTTCATAGACTATGTGGACTTTTTATAATCCATTGATCTTAGAAAGCTGACATACAATATAAATGTAAATATGGTATATGTAGTCTTGAACACATTTTTTCTATACAGTAATTAGTATGTACAAAGCACAACACTGCTGAGTATAAACAGTGATTTCTTTGGTTTAAACCTTGATGTTTTATTAGTTTTCTCTGATCTCATCAGTCTAAGAGTGTGGTCACACTGTGGTGCTAGTAAAAAAACACTGAATATCAAGTCCATGATGTTCAGTGCTGCATTCAACCTATCGATACAATGTATAGTTTCATGTATATAATAATACCTCAAGTTTGTATCAACAATATTTTAATAATCCATTTCATTGTCAGTCCATGCACTTTACCTGTTTGCTTCAACACTTTCTAACAGGACTTTTCTCTCAGGCTCCTTATAGCTGTCAGCATACAAGAGAAGATGTTTTTTACTATACAAACCAAGACTATCCATTGCTCTAAATGGATGGTTTTTTTTTCCAAAAAAACCCCCAAAAAACAAAAGAAAAGAATTTTCCTATATGAATATTAAACAGTTAAACTCCAACATGGAGCTATTGTGTAGCAGTACCTGTGTCCATTCTGTTTGTCCCTGCAAGATCCTGCTTAATGACTTTGTACAGGCCAACAAAAGACTCTGCCCAAATATCTCGCTGGTGTTTAGTAGTGGAACTGACCATCCGCTGGGCGATGTAAACCAGGGTCAGCACACTGCGCTCAAAATCATCCTGATGCAAGTGGCCAATGTGGTTTGAAAGGCCAGAGATGAGCCTGAAAATGTCTGTTAGCTTTCTGGGAATGATCTCCTCACAGATGACCTCAAGATTTTGGGTCTTGCGGAGGGAAGCCAGCTCAGCGTCTTTCACTGAAAATGCTCCGCTGACCTCAAATTGGATGCCAGTCAGTAGAATCTATTTGGTGGAAACCAAAAGGGGAAATTGTTATCAGTGATCATTCACTCTTGAGGTTTTGCTGAAAATATCTATATTTCTAGATATATTCTCGCCTCATATAGTAGATGAACATCACCAAAGGAATTGTGGAAAATGGGGTTCTCCAGACTTGCCACTCCTCTTTTGAATTTGCTTGCAGCTGGGAACAGGGCTAGTAGGTAGAGATACAGACTATGAGAATGAGGGATGGCAAAAAGAGAGGACAAACTTTTTCTTCCAGGTTAATCCCATGTGCCTGTCTTGTGATCTCCAGCTGTGGACTGAAAAGGCTTGTTGAAGTTGGATTTCCTGTGTCAAGCAAAAAACAACCTCAAAATTGTTAGGTACCATGAAATAGGGGTTTAACTGGGGTGATGACATGCCGGCACATATGACTCCCAGGTTCATCAGGTTCACACAGACACTGTCTGCAGTTAATCTATGATATACACACTGTGCATCTCAAACGCTGTGATTTCTGACCTTATACAGATGACTTGTATTTGTGAGCAATGAGACATGGCCTCGAACTTCAAAGGCAGCAGAGGAATCAAAGGTGGAGTAACACATGGATTGTACAAAAGGCTCCAGATGATTTCAACATACAGAGGATGGGCTTAGCATTTCAGCCTCACAGCATTCCTTAAATTCACAAGACCATAATGTTAGCCACAACAGATCTTTTGCAGCCAAAGGAAGCGCAGGCAAAAACCCTTCCCCTTTATTAGAGCACCACAAGGACGTTTAACCATCATGCAATCCTCATACTATGTGGTCACATTAATTAGGACTAAGAATTGTAACAGCACCTTTCCTTTGCATAAGCTCACAGTAATATCTTTTGACGATTAACAATCACAAACAAACATTCAGTAGAGTGGCAGATAAAGAAACTGAATGGGAAGAATAGAAGCACACTTACATAATCCATTACATTTCTAAGCCTGAGCCAATTATCCAACTGCCATGTGTCTCACTCCTTTCTCTCCACTTATTTATGCTATGCTCAACAAGTATAGCATATATATTTTAATAGACTTCATAAAGCTGACAGTAAGAGGTAATTGTTTGGAGAACTTGAACACACCCAGAAATCATGCAACATCACATTGGCAACACACAAAAGATGTTTGAATAAATATAAATATGCTGAGCTTTGCTTCAAAGACAGGACAGAAGCCAAATACGTGCTTCGGATGATTCCAGATTTTTATAATAACATATTCCTAACTGCTGCTTACATTTTATTCTTTCATTTCCTGTATGTGGAGTCTGTGCCTATAACCGAACCCAGAATTTGAACCATCACAGTTGCTGTACTGCAGTTCATCAATTCACTTAAATCTCTGTTGTGTCTTTTGAGTGAGTGATAGAACCAAAAACACTTAACAAATCATGAAAGATTTCTCCTGATTAGACAAAAAGACTTCCCTAACCAGACCTGGTCTGAATATCATAGCAGTGTGCTTTGAATTCACTGGTTTCCTCTAAGTCAGTCATGGTCAGTTTTGGACCATTGCCATTGTTTTCCTATTAGAAACACATGCAGATGACATCTGATCTTAAAGCAGTAGCTGAAGAAAAGTGAAATGTGCTGTTACTTAAAAGACATTTAACTTACAATGCATCTAAATGGTCATTATTTTCTATTATATGTTTAGCATTATATTCTGTTCTGTCAGAGCTCTGTGGTGTTATTGTACTCATTATCTAGTTTTGATGGGTGGTGCTCCTCCAGATGGAGCAGTATTAATGGAGAAGGAATGCCTCTGCTCTGTCAAGTAAACAATAATAAAGAAAGACAAATTAAGTATGTTTTGATATCCAGTGTACATAATGAGGTCAAAACTATGATTACATAATATAAATCTGTTTACAGCAAAGATTTTTTGGAAAGAAATTAAAAAATGAGTATCGCCCTTCCCCCGGGATAATATTAGTCAGCTAACCCAAGGAGCACTCAATGTTCAGACAAGATTAGCTTAATCACTGTTTTAATCGGACTTTGAATTTGAATTAATTCAACGAAATACACAATAAACTTCAACAAATCCTACTGTCAACATTGACTGTGCTTGTAAATAATATCCTTCCTCTGTGAAATAACACATAGATACACAAAAAGAAAAGAAAAACGTCATACACATACATAACAAACTGAATCATTTGCCATTCTGCATCTAATATTGACTGTCAGTCTTACCGTTAGTCCGACCTTGTGTGACACCTGTTTTCATAGCACAGTAGAAAAGACCAACAATGACCATTCTCCAGGGCAGCATGGCTGAGTCACTCTTACAATATAGTTTCTCAGTGACAGTGGCTGGACAGAGGTCTGCTCAGGTTCTCCTGCTCTCGTGACTCTGCTTGTTAGAGCCCAGCGTGTTCTTCTTTTGCCTGGCTTTACTGTCCATCTGTAACCTCACGTAACAGTGTGCTGTGCGCCTTCTTCATCACTTGTGCTCTCTGTCTCTGCCTTTCTTTCTTTCTTCATCTTGAGGACTGTGTTCTCTCTCTACCCCTCCCCTAAACATCTGATCTCTCTCTTTTGCTCTCGCTCTCTCTGCCCCTAAGACTTACAGCATAGAAATGAAAGTGTTAACATTGTTTCAGCTGGTTGTGATCAGATTCAGACTCATTTTACTACAGTCTTCTGCCTTTACCTTTCTCTTTCTCACTTCATATGGATGACCCCTTGCTGTCCTAGTCTTTTCACTAGCACCATCTTCATCACCACCAGCAGCAGCAGCATCAGTTGTTTTTTTTTTTACTTTTACCTTCTCCTACTTTGATTTTAATGCTCATCATTAGTTTATCAAGTCATATTCCTTTTACATTTGAATGGTTATATACTGTGGGGGATCAGCTGCAACCCATGTAATCATGCACAGCATGCACTGACATTATGTTCAGCTTGCCTGTCAGCCTCAATAGCAGCTTGTCATATGAAAAATTTTGCATTTGAATGTTTTGAATATATTTATTGTTGTTGCAGTTTTTTCTATGCCTTGATTTAGTTTCTTGTGGGTTGAAGACTTTTAATTTATTGGATTATTATCTCCATGATGAGAACTGTGTTTTTGTACTTATAAGGTCCTTCAATAGGACAAAAGTGAAAGGTTCATACTCCATGAACATGAAATTGTTTTCTAGTTATGCAATGCTTGATCCCAAACGTTGCACTACAAACTATCTGCAGAAACCACAAGGAAAGACTTTGTTCCCTGCTTGGCACCAATTCACCTTCTCCACAAGCCTGAGGAAATGTTAACAGAAGTGCAACCATATAAAAAAAGTTTTATTTGCTTTAACACTATTTTAACAATAATTTGTTCCATTTTGGCATTGAATCTGATGCCAACATTTGAGCACATGTAAGATTTTATAAATGTTATTTCCATACCTCTGCCCATCAGGATGTGTGGTAGTCAGAATCAGAGAGTTGCAGTTGTACTGCTGCAGAAGTATACAGTCACAGACTGAACTAAACCTGACATGAGAGCTGTGGTCTCTGCCAATCCTCCTAATAATTTCCTTATTTAATGTTTGACTGTGTCAGGATAGGGTTTGTCTTTTTGATCACACAGTAATAATAAAACTGACAACAGATGAGTTAGTGATAATTGGTCAGGCACTGAGGCTTCATGTGTATGATGTTGCACTTAAACTTGTTCCCAAACAAGAGCAAGTTGGCAGTGCTGAGGGAAAGAGAAATTGAAGACAGGCGGACAGGACTTGCCTGCAGACTGAGACTGACAGCAGTTGAAAAGAACAGTCTCCACATAGTTCTGACTGTAATATCCTGCTGCACTTTCTGCACTCATTGATTCCACTTGTCAGGCACACAATATGGTGTTGTGCAACGTAATAGAGTCAGTAATGCTATGGAAAAAAAGAAACACACACGCAAGAAAGCAATGGCTGTATTTCAGCATTTTTTTCCTCATATCATATCATGTCACCGATGACCCAAAATAATGATGTCTGAAATCTACATTCACTGCTGATCACAGTAACATATTAAGTCTTATAACTATCTTCTTAAATATTTTGTTTTTTAAAAAAAATTGAGATAGAGATAAAAGGAAATATTGTCCTTTTTGACAGCTATACTTTATACTGTACATCTAAACTCATAATCATTTTGTGACCAAATTATATGCCAAGTAATTAAAACCTTCACCAGCTGAAATATTAAAACTAGATAACCAGTACTTACTACTTCTTTTACTAGTAGTACCATAGTTTTTCTACACTGTGGTAGTGCTACTCTTATTTCAGTACCAGCTTCAGGACACTTCTTCCACCGCTGATAAAGAATGAACCAGACCTTTCTCATGGCAGGCACTTTAACGTGACACACACGGGTGTAACTAATAATGTTTTTACGGTTGCATTCCACTTGCTGTGCCAGTGTCAGGCCCTTGTGTGCATGCTGACTCACTCAGTGCACTCAGTGTGCAGCCTTCACCAATTTTATCTGTTCCACACGTGTTTTCCTGCTGTGACAAGTCAACATGTCTCTCATGAGAAAGAGACAAATGAAAACAACCGGTATCACCACCCGCTCCCAAGAAAACATGTTCAGTGCCAGAGAAACTTACAATCCAACCTTTTAAAAGGGCAATCCACCAATTTCCCACATGAAGTTCAATTTACAGATCTCAAGAAGACAAATACATTTGTGAAAAATGTTTTTTGATGTCTGCTGTGGCTCTGGAGAGAGTTTGTCTAATCTGTGAAAATAACCCTGATGATCTCATCAAGATTTTCTCAGTTTCATCATGAAATTTAATCCCATGTTATAAATTGAAGATATGGAGTTCACAAGATGTGGGTGATTATCAGACAGTAGGGGTGCAATAACAGATGGTACCCAGTTGGTTTTTGGGAAATATAATATTTTGGGTTTATGTAGACATGACTAAAAGTCAGGTTATCTTTGCCTAAAACTTTGATAAAAACCATATAGCCAAAAAGAACATGCCTTACCAATTTCAGTACAGCTCCCTTAATCAGTAATAATATGTGTAACAGCTATACTGTTCCACTAGAGGGAAGCATTTCTCTTTTTTAACTTTCATCGACCAACAGTGAGCAGCCTCCACCTAAACATTCACTGGAATATGTTCTTCTTCTGATTAATACCTGGGGAATGTGTATATAACGTGTATTACATCACAATTTTACTTGTGTTTGATTTTAGGCCCATAGGTCTATAAACATATTAAGGACAAGCTGCATTAACAAACTGTCTTAGTAAATAAATTTCATTTTCAAGACATTAGCATTTCTCCACTGGAAGCTGGAGAAACACACACTGGGTAGTTGCCACTTTGCAGTCTGGTTATGCACATACCCTGACTTCTTCACGAACCATCTGTCATCACTATGCAGTTGTATTGTATGCTGCTGTCTTCAGGCCAAATTCAGTTTATGATCTGTTTAGCTGCCCTCCTGATTTTAAGTGATACCAACTCCTTGTCATTTCTGACTTCTGGGACACACTCCATGACCAGATCGCTCTGTAACATATCACCAAGTCAGACCGTCAAAACCATTGTCCATCTGTTCTTCATAGACACAGAACACATGACTGTAATTAGATGCGTGGAGAAGTTCGAAATCCCTGCAGAGTGCTGTCTAAACGTGACTTTCTGGGACAGTCTGCATCCAAATCACAAACAAAAATAGCAGTGTGGGAACAGAGCTGACTTTGGATTCTGGACTGAACACAGTTACAGTTCTTTGACAAATGACCTGTGTTTTCACATTTTGGGTTTAAGTTGCAACATATAACCAGCCCTACCAGAACCTGAAAAGACCAACTGTATGTTTTGTATTGTTTCAGAACGATAAATCTAAGTGCTCTGATGGTACTCTTTTTCTCCTGGGTTTTAAGGAGACACAAAGGCAGATTGAGCAAGAAAGAAAAAATAGGTTGAACATTTCTTTGTGTGGAAATAAATCACAGATGGTGAAAATCAGAGAGTATTTATATACAAAGCAATGTCTATGATTTTTTTGAATGCTTTGGACATCGAGAACTGATGAAAATTAATCAGTGCATTTGAAATTTATGTGCAACATCTGTGTGCATGATATATGATTTAAGTCAAATCAAATTAAAGGACCAAATTTCCATGTTGTAAATAAATCACAAGTGTCAAAATAATAATAAAAAAAATTGTATGCATTGAATTACTCCAGAACATAATGCTGACATGTTTTTTTAAATAAACGAAGTGGGGGGTTTTTTTCATTTTTCCTTTTCATATTAGGAAACATTATACTGAATGTGAAATTGAAAACACAGGCTGGGCCTTTGTATGTAGATTTTAATTAGCTTACATTTTAGAGGTTTTTTTAAACACATATTTTCAATAAAGCTAACATTCCCGAAAAATAAAACCTGAAGTTGCAGTTCAGGAAGGATATTACTGTACATTTTAATGAGAAAATAAAATGCTAATTACAATTTACATTTTGTTTCACTATGCTGTAGCGGCTACAGCTACAGCTACAGTGTAGCCTAATGGAGGAAAAGGAATTTATCGTAACAGGATGATAGTAAGACATTTTGGTTTAAGTTTTTGTTTTGCAATACGGCTTTTGACAGCATGATAATTCAAAATGTCTTATTTAAATTTTTTTTCATATTCTGTATTATACACACATTGCAAAAGACATTTCAGTTTAATGGAATAATCTTTGTTTACTCCTTACTTTCCATACTTCCAAGGGCATACACAGAATAACAACAAGACAAACCTTCAATACAGTACTTGTGAGTTATTGCTTCTCATTCCATTCAAGTTGGTTATTTAAAGATTTCAATCTTGAATGCTCAGCTTGCAGCCTCACATCTTGAACCATCCTTCCTGAATCCTCCTCTTATCTCCGAGGACGACAGATGAGCTGTCTGCAGTGGCAAGGCCTCGAACGTGCCCCTCATCACTCAAGCTCACTGCTTGTATTCTTTGTTTGAGTTTTTGTGTGCGTCCGTGTGTGCACACTTTGATTAGAATATGCTATGTGTATCTGCAAATCCTCAGCTGAAGCCACAATAGCCATGATGTAAATCCAGGGTCTTTTGTTCCTTTCTTCACATATCCCTTTTTCTACACATCCTCTTCAGTTATCTGTGCTATTGCTGCTTCCTCTCATCTTCCTTGACCTTGACATTGACAATCTACAGTCAGCCTTCTTCCTTTAAGATCAGAGGAAAAATGGAGGCATGCAATGCACTGATGCTAATGCAAAATTGCACAAAAATGCATCTTTATTTTTTCAGCACTATACAGGGAATACTTTGGTTTACAATTAATTCACTTCTTCAAAGCAAGTTTGGCTCCACTTCCATCTCCCTGTTAAGATGTTGTAATGGTTCAATAATCTGGGCAAGTGACCGTGGGCCTCTGTTTCAGGTTGTGAAGACTGCTGAAGTTCAAGGCCATTACCTCAGTTACAACTGGGGTCCTGCTGGGAAATGGGAAGTGGGTCTGCATCTCACCCAACTGGCCAAAAAGGAAATCATACATTTAATCATTATTTTTCATGTTTTACTGCCTGTAAAGTGAAACATTTCAAAGAAGAAGAGGGGAAATGGTGAGCTACAGTCAGAATGGTGAGTAAACACTGATATAGTTTTACATGAGCACGCTTTCCAACAATTTCCTTGTGCAGGCATGCACACATACACACAAGGCCAATAAAATGTCAATATGAACTCATCAGACTATGTGGGTTTTATGTTTATGTTATCACAGTTTATTCAATATTGAAGTCAATACCCTAATAGACCCAGATTCCATCGACATTACAATTAACGTTACTGGCTTTCTATTAGAGCTCTTTCACAGGCTGATGGAGATTACATTAGTCCCTTTCATCTTTTATTGTCTACCTCACTCGATTGTCTCCCTCTAATCCACTTGACATAAGCCTCCCAGTCCTTTCTCTTTCCTTTTTATTACTCCTTTTTAGTCATGCTGACATGGCTCAAGACATGGCAATATCGGTCTGGGTCAGTTCACCACGTTGGATCTTGACAACTACTGGATGGATTGCCATGAAAATTTCTTCAGACTTCTATGGTCCCAGTCCAGTTCAATCCAAGTGACTCTGCTGATCCTCTATCTTTCTGTGGAGCGTCACCTTGAGTTGTTTAAAATGTGCTGGTGAACGCTGTAAACATTATACCTGCTTAAGACCAGCATGTTATCATTGTCATTGTGAACTTGTTAGTGTACTCACATCATCATTTAGTTCTATTATAGTGTGGTCCAATGAGAAACCTCAGCCCTCCTCCTGACTGACTGGTGACTGACTGGTGAAAGGGTCTGCCTGATTCCTGCAACAAGGAGGCTTTGAATGAAAGAAACTATTTCAAGTGCAGTAATATGTAACAACAACTCTGGAGACAGCAAGCATACAAACTCTTCTTCATATTGATCCCACATGGGAGTGGGACAGGTAGAACTGGGACTCTTACAGACAATTTGAAAAATATCTCGGCCTTTTCTGTTTTGTTTTAGTTTGTTATTTTCTTATTGAAAATGAAGATATATCTGTACTGTTACTTATCTGTTTCCCATCCGATTATTACCTGCTATCAATACATGCAGTCACATTTTACAACTGTGTTTGTGTTTCACTATTTTAATCCGATGTCTGGTCCCATCTTTATGGTTAATTTCAGCATTCAATTCACTTACTGTACTAAGTGCTACAAGTGTTACAACAGCCTCAAAGAACCAGTAACATGGCTGTAAACACTTGGGTTGTGCCTTTATGCTTTCTCCCACCGTGTGTGAGTCCAACTGAACATCTCTGTTTTGGCACGACAGGTTCAGTCTGACCGTGGGCTTTCAAAAGACAAGCTTTATCTTGTCAATCTGATGACTTTCTTTCTCAGCCGCTCAGGCATCATCTCGCTCACACATGGCTGTACAAGTGCAGGGCCCAATTGCAGAATAATTCTAAGCCTGCACATTTGGGAAATAAATGTCAACTGTTTTCACAGCTGTGCGCTTGGCGTGGATGGTTGATGCTGGTATCACTGGGATGTATAAGACAGGCTGAGCTCAAAAGAAGGGGAAAGGGGAAAGTGTGTTGTTACAGTGAATGAGACCGGTGCAGTTGTGGCTGTGGCATGAAGAGATGAAGGTCAGTTGTAGGTGATTGATGGTGTTGCCTGCAGCGCTGTCTTTGAATAATTGACCCGAAGTCATCTGAGTTGTTAGCATTAAGCCAGGCATTTGTAATGAAATCACAGGCAGCGCTAAACGTGGGGATCCGACTCTAATGTGGCAAGAGCGATGAATGTGTGTTTGTGTGTGCAGTTATCCTGGTTGAACTATAATGGGTGACACAAAGGTATTTTTTTTTTGTTTTTACAAAATATATCACAAAATGTTGTTCATACTGACCAGAAGCTATGTTGTATGGCAAAACATTTGTAGTATTTGTAGTTTATACGATAAACAGGAATTGCAGTCATTACAATAAATAATGAGGTACATTATTACTTATGGGCATCATAGCAGAAATGTTGAATTACTGAAAACAAAAACACAAAGCAGTGTCTATGCTACAGTACATATTACTTTGTGCACATTATCTATTTCTGTTGATTGTGCATACCACATAGAGTATTGTAACAGAAAGCCAAATCTACAACTGCTACTAAAGCTTTTCCAGGTAGATGACTAACAATTAACATGTTGCTCTTGGACGACTGCACTGGTCTCGTGGCAGGATGCACGGTTTTACTGGAATTGGATTTGTGCAGTCTCGGGGATAATTCCTCGGTAACATGCAATACAGTTTCAATCAAAACAACTTTTCTATCTACGGGAATGTTGGGTGGGTGGCTCACTCCTTCCTTCTGTGCTCTGACCACTCATTGTGTCACGCACTAAAAGGGGAGTTTGGTTCAGTTTGCAAGCAGGTATTTAGTTCTTTAGTGTACTTACTGAAAATGACCATCTCCAGTAATCCGCTAAGTTTCGTAGCCTCAGGGAGCAAATCACTGCACATTCATTCTTCACTTTCTATCCTTTTTTTCTTATTCAGCTGCTCTCATGTGCAGTATGGTGTGCACACAGAGTATGACAGCAACACTAGTGATTATTAAACAATAACAGATGGACACCATGGACAATAAGTCTCCCAGTGGGCGCAAAAACTGAATAGTCAACAATGTGACTAATGGTTTGTCAGCAGTTGAAACAAGCATATGAGCAATACACTGATGGTAAAAACAGGATATCTGACCTCTGGTTACACCATCTCTGCTGTCTTGTGCTGGCAAGAAACAGATCAATACTGATTCAGTGAGAAAAGACATCCACAGTCATTTATCAAATGAAAAGACAATAAAAATATTTTCATGACATGAAATTGAGTTGAAATAAGGGGATTTAACCATAGCTCCCAGAAGTGCACCTCCAATCAACACTGGTAGAGATAAACAGGTTTCAAGGTTTCAGATACGGAGGACATCCTCCTGCTTTAACTCAGAGTAATTATTTGTATGATGTGTGCCAGTTAACAGTGAAGAGACTGCATAACCACTCTGCACTCTCTCATTCTTCTAACGTTACACACAATAACAGTACTGAAACTTCATTGTCTGCTGAAGAAAAAATACAAAGCAATTATTTCTTTGTCTCGTGGCCTCATCTGCAAAAGAATCTCATTAATCAGTACACTTGGAAAGCCATTGCAAGTGGTGGAATTTAAAGTGGACGGATTATTTGAGGATAATGATTTCAAAATATAATGCAATGTAAAATGAAGGCCAGATTGTCTAGGTTGTAGTAATCATGAAGATTACATGCTATTAGAATACACTGCGTATGTGGCTCGAAACTAACAGATGAAACCAATTATAATGTGTCTTACTGTTCCAGAACAAAATGGAAAATTGATGACTGTACACAATGCAATTACTTTTTTATTTCATCTATATTTTATTTCATTGTGTTGTTTCCGTTTGGTGAAAATGAGAGTGTAGGGTCTCACTACACATTATCATTAAAGGATTCCTGTGTGTTGTTCTGGCTCTAACAGTATTTGTTTTGGTGAACTCAGTTAACACTGACCGTGACGTTTCCTCTCCAACTGTATCTACATGGACATTAGCGGGCTTTGGGTATGATCGTGAAAGGTGATATGTGAAAGCAGCTGTTTGGTCTCCGCGGCTCTGCTGGATTGTCTCCCGGCAGCTGATGAGTAAGTGTGGTGCATGTGTGTATACACATGTGGATATGTGTTACAGACTGAGCTTACCGTATCAGCTGCTCCGCTGAGACTCACTCCTCTTCGTCTTATTGTCGAACCTGAACCATGCTTTTATTGCTTAACATGAACCCATCAGACACTTCTCTTGTTTGATAAAAGAGGACCGGGGTATTCGAAAATACAAAAATCTGTCACACACATCACGTCTGTCTTCTGTGAGTGTGTGTCTGAACATGTGTAAAGCAGAGTGCGTAAGAGACTTAATGACAGAGTACATTTAATAACCATTTGCATGATTTAATGACGATGTTGGTACTTTGCCCCCTCTTTGAAGTGCTGTGTATCCATTACTAAATAACTGTAAAATTAGCCTCTGCAAGTCTGAATGAAGTAGTTTTGCAAGTTTCACTGTCTGTTTAGACACAGACTGCAATAAAATCCAGACCTCTCACTGCTTAAATCAAATTTTGCCACAACCTGACTTCCCACTGGGTGCACGCTGGGACACAGTCCAGACCCCTGTGACCATTAAATGGAATAAGTGGGAAAGAAAATGAATAAATAAATGAATTAAAGTTTGCCACATTTGTAAACCAACACACTTTTTTTCTTTTGTCTGTGTACTAAAACCTCAGCACACTGGAGACAGTGCTGGCCAAGGGCACATTGTAGGAAAAATAACTAACAACTTTAAAACTGCACGGTTACTGACAGTATCTCTGCAGCTAGCCACAGATAGAAATCATCTATGTTCAATCCACCACCTGGAGTCAGAACAGTGAAGGAGATTAAGCTGCTTGATGGCTTTGTCTCCGAAGCTACTGGCCAGGCAAAGTATATTCTTATCCACCCTTACAGTCCCAGCTGCTGGATCAGCCACCTCCCAGATTGAATTCTGTGGCCATGTACGTTTCACTGGCTGGCCTCGATGCACTATATACAGTACTGATCAAAGCAAAGGGTCCAGCAGCCGAGGAGGGCGGCCAGTTATCCTCCCAGTGTAAGGTGGAGGCAGGGGCAGCCGGCTCAACTACTCCCATATTGGACCTCAAAACTGCAACACAGCAGGCTGTCACCCAAATAATGACCCAGGGGTTTGCATCAGAAACAGACCCAAGGCTCCAGTGTGTGGGTCCACACAGATTCCAGCCACAGCATTTCAATCTGAATTTGCCCGTTCATTCCAATAACCATTTTATTTGCATTTGCCAAGCTACAGGAGTAGGCTACAGTCAGTTGTCTGTGATTGACCTGGCCTTGCATCACCCAGAAAACAGTCAAAAAAGAGGCCCGTAAACAGGCACAGAACAGACAGTGCTTGAGAGCTCCAGAAAGGACTGAGAGAGAGGTGATGCAAAGCTACACTGAGATGGATTTGGAACTTAAAACATCAAATATACACTATATATGAATATAAAACATGAACATATGGGGCCTTTTTAATAAGATATTATTGTACCATCCTGTACGTAAGACCAAAACCAGCATTAAAGCCAGAAAAAAGTAAAATTAAACACATTAGGTAGGCTAAGAATCTAAACATTCCAGGTTTGGTGTGCATTTTCACAGCAGCTGATCATTATGTGGCAGTTCCTGTTGGAAAGTCTCTTTATTAATGATTTTTCACAGAGGTTTTAACTTTGGTTTTTCTTGGCTTTGCTTAGAGCCAAATGTTGAGCTTAAGAATTTGTGTGTATGCATTACAATTTGAAGTCATTATATCATTATAATAATTGCCACATGTTCGACAACAATGCAGTCTCACCCTTTCCCGCTGTTCCTTTCTAAGTCAGGTCAGTCGAACAGCTGTAGACAAAGGCCTGTGGTTGTTATAGAAAATGCTTTGGTTATTATATTTCCTGGTCTTTAAATAAAGACCTAAGATGTAACCTAATATTTACAGAGGAATATGGGTTTGAGCTGTTAAGACAGTCTGAATTGTCCTCCAGTATAGTTGCTGACCTTTCCTTTCTGCAGGATGTGGCAAAACACAATCAACACTGCAGGTATCCAACCCTTTTATTACATCGGGCCATGCCTCTTCAGTTGTGCAGCTCTACCCCAATGCTCTCCTGCTGTGTCGTGCTCTCCACACCCGTCCTCCCTTAACATGATGAGACTTACCCTATGCACATTAGTCTTAATTAAGCTAAAGTGTTTTCTCTCTCCAGACCCACCCTCCCTCCCCCTTTCCCCTTCGCTCCTCCAGCCCTCCCTTTTCGTGTCGCCTCCTCATTTTTCCCCTCTGTGCTTCCAGCTTGGCTTCATCATGCTTAATGACTTGGTTGTCTGGTCTCCTGGGAGGTGCAAGCAGTTTACATTCATTTATTCACAATTGTAGACAATAACAAAACAGAAGTAAAGAAAGAAAAAAAAAACCTTTCAGTTCACAAACCAGTGTTTCCAGGGCATTTTCACTGACACTCTACTGTAAATCACTGCTGTTTGTGTGTGTGTGTGTGTGTATAAAGACTTGTATTGATCTCAGGCACTTTGTACAGTATCACATCTGAGCACAGTAAACATGTAGTGCTGCTTTTTGCGGTCTTCTTTCCTCAGTTCTACTCCATAAACATATTTGACTTTATACTACAATTACAAATAAAAACATTGTGTTTGATGTAATTTTGAAAATGTGTATAATCTGCCACAGTAAATACTTTCGGACAAAAGCATTATTTACTCCTGTTTAAGTAATATTTAAAAATAAAATACAAAAAACCCAAACTACTGTGCTGACCCATTTGAGCACAGATTTACAGGTCACAGGTGTAATCAATCACATTTCTGATCACACTTGCCACCCATCACTGATGCTGGGTGTGGTCAGAGTTGACACGGGTTTGGAACTTTATACTAGAGAGAGCGGCAAAAACACTGCTTTTGAGTCTGGTGTGAAGTTACTCCCTAAATATTGACATTTGCGGTAGGAGCCAGTGGTCTTGGTGCTCAGTGCTAAAGACAGGGATTGGAAGAGATGGAAAAACACCAGCCTCATCCTTAAAGCTTCTTTTCATGTTGTCATAGTTTGTTTTGTGTTTGTGAAAATTGAAAGTTCAACTTTAAAAAAACACAGTGATAAGGCAGTGACATTTCCAACTGTATCATCTGTACGGTTGAGTTAAACCTTGCAGCATGTATAAACTGCAGATTCATGATAGTCTATATATTCTGTTGCCACATTATGAGCAGACTGGCCTCTCTCATTCAGTGTAAAGCACGTGATCCATTTTTGTGGCATTCTTGCATGGATTCTCAAGGCAGAAAAAAGCACCTGAATATAAACAACACTGAGTTGCAATAATAAAGCATGAAGATGTTCAGCGATGGCCCTCTCATTCCCATAGAAAACAATAAATCTCATTATCTGCGGCTGTTTTTAAAAAAAACAAAAAACTACCTCTGTTCCTGCGCTGTGTCCGCCGGCTTCCTTCCTGTCCCTGACCTCAGAGGTCACAACAGCATAATGAGTGCGCTCTCCAGTTTCTCTCACCCCTCTCCTACGTCCTGTCACTGTGCCTCTTGTGAAATATCATGGTCTCAAAGTTGTTCCACAAATGCTGCTTCAGTTATGACCCTGTGAATGTGGGTTTTTTCCACTTGTGTATATTCAGGGACAAATGGCCAGCACATGTGACAGTGACTTATGGCACAGGGGAAATAGGACTGGCTGCAGAAATATCACTGATTGTGATCAACATAAACACACACCTCAGCATTTAGCAGACGCTGTGCTGTAAAACAGTCATATATCATTGTCTCACGGGCTAATGTACAGTACGCTGCATCTGTATAATGTTTGCTGTCTTGTGGCTGATGCCATCTATCCCAGACACCATTACCCTTTCCATTATACTTGCCATAACATTTTATTAATCACATACTGGAGTATTAGGGAGTTTCTCAGCTGTACAGGAGACCACAATACCTTTGGGTAGTGGAGTTTGGTAGACCTCATTAATGTTGGCCAGAGAGAAAAGCCCATTGTAAACCCTCAAAGTGGACTGTAAAAGGGACTAGGTCAATAAAGTCTTTATTTGTCTATACACAGGCTGTCAACAGGTTCTTTCTGTTGTTTTCCTGAGTCACTTTAGATTTCAAGTATAATCCATTTTAATACAGAGTGGTGAGCTTACGTTGCACCTCGAAAGAAAACCAACCAGAGTCTGTGTGAGGAAAATGCTCACACAGACTCTATTTAAAAAGCCCATGCACACAGTGGAAATGGAAGATTAGATTCGGCAGCACTTATTCTTATCTCTAACCTATTAGTACTTGAACTTCACAGCCAAACAAGAGTCGTAAATCATTTATAATCTTTCATATTTTCATGAAATCAAACCCCCCCTTAATGGCATTTTTCCTGCAATAGCCACCCAGTGCATTTACATTCAGTAATTACTTCTATACTTACTTCTATTACTTCTATATAGAAGTTTTATTAGCAGAGTCTGTCACTCAGGGTTTTATGGTTTCAGGTTGCATTTGCATAAGGGATTCAGAGGAAATGATGTATGCATGTAATCCACTACAGTTATGCCACACTGATATCAGCCTGACACTGCATCAGCGCTGCAGCATTTTCACCTGCTGCTAATGCAAACAAAATACCCTGTTTTATGTTAGAATTTTGTTTTACTATGAAGAACTCACAGTAAAAGGAAAAAATTAAAAAAAAAAAATCTAGCTCCAAAACAACATTTTTTGGGTTTATTTTTGAAAGTGGATTGGTTTTCAATATTGCAGGATGTTTGTTTGGCTGTGCTCTAAATAGACACAAATCTTTCTCTTCTGTTTTGGAGGAAGAGTTAAACAGTTCTGTTACCATGCCCTTACTGTAGCAATGGGTGACAAACAAAACTCGTAAGGATTACACCTTTCATTATTTTTACAAATAATAATGATGCAACACATGCAGCTAATATCTTTACTTAAGTTTGAGCTGAAAGACGAAACCTGGGGGAAGAGAGAGATGGACGGTTTCCGTAGCGATGCATGTGCACGTCTGGAATGTCTCTGTGTGTGCACGAAGCTGTCTCTGTCCCACTGTGCTGTGGGTCCCTGTGGCAGAGAAACCACTCAGTCTCGCAGCAGCCCTGCAAAAATGCTTTTGCCTATAGCACAAGTTTATTCTCTGCCCAATTCTTTTTTTTTGGCAGTGTATAAAAGTGCTGGCTGCGGCTGCACAACTCATCATAGGCTGCCAACGGAGGTTGTGGCCTGGTGGAGGAGTGTAGTATCCTGCTGGTGGATGTATGGCTACAGTGTGCATTGTAAATTAAACATCAGATAAACCTCTGTCTCTCTTCAAGGCTGTGGGAGTGTGGGAGTGGAGGTGCTGAGGCCTTTGTAGGCCTCTATGAGAGGCAGCTGCAGTCAAGGAGTCACAGCACACGCTGAGATGTGAAGAGAAATAAGCTGCTGATAAAGAATTTGGGCTTAATCTCAAGGAGGTTTAGAAATAAGGGTGGGGGGGGGCTGGCAGATGAATAAATAACTCATTTGTGTTTTTTAAAATAAAGGGCACTTGTGTTCTTTCTTTAACCCCTCCTGGTGAAAAAAACACAGAAGGCCTAATCAAAAGCAGACTTCAGAACAAGAGCTGGCATTTTCCCCTCGTCTTAAAATGATCAACTGCCACTTTCAGTTTTTTTGTCTGCACTTTGTATCTCATCTCTCACCTCAGCTGGATCAGGCTGGAGGTCTGGCACCAGACATCCTGATAATGAGGAGAAAATGAGAAGAGCGGAAGCCATGAAAGGAAATATCCCTTCAAATGCACCCCCTTCTTCTTTCCTCAGCCTCTGCTCCCTCCTCTCTGTCCCCCACTTCTCAACTTCTATTCCCATGCTGCACAGCAAGTCGGGCCCTCCATGGAGAGCAGGAAGCGGGACTGGGAACTGGGAACTGGGAGCCTGCTGTCTACAAGCCAAGGCAAGCTGGTATGTAGATGTCTGCCTCAGAGAAGGTGGCCAATTTCCCAGCTATGAGCCAGAGTCAAACTGACAGCCATGTTCAAGAGACCCGGGGGAAATAGCAGAGTCTGAAAAACCTGAGCTCATGGGGCACAGTGTGAAAACCAGCACCCAGTGGATGAACATAATAACACGCATTGTGCTCTCTGGTCCCTTTGTATGGGAAATGATTAAGCAAATTTTTATGTGGCACACAGAGTGCCCTGGAAAGATTTGTTGGCCTACGTGTGTTTTGGGAAGTTTGGTGAACCACAATACAGAGAACTTTAAGAATCCAAGTTTTGTCACCAAGGAAAAACCACAAAGCTTCATCCCCATGATTACAGATGTACATTGTCATTTTTGTTGCCTCCTACATGTTTTAAAATTTCGTGTGATTTATTTTTTGGTGTTATACAAGATGTTGAATAATTTCTGAAACATCCTAAGCATAAAAAAACCTGCCATACTGACATTATTCACTGCTTTGCCTCCGCAGTATTCAAAAATACTGTAGTGCAGATTTCATAATTGTTACTGTGGCATTTTCCTTTGTCAGATGCCACAAATATGGGGATTTAGCTTGAGGGAGGGAGCGAGCCTATTTTTGCATGAAAATCCAGTAATCCACAACTAGTTTGATCTGAAAATTAGAAACTTGTGACTTGTGTCTCCCTGCCTGTGTGATTAGCAGTGGCCGAACAAAGACATATTTTATTTTCTAAACTGTGATTCATTGAAAAGGGGCATTATGTGGACTCCAAGACAGGCAGCTAAATGAAGCAAATCTATGGTCAATCTGGTCTCATATAATTAAAAACACACCATTCATTTGCATTCTTGTGGCTGGGAAGAGACTTGTTTTCAAGAGGTTAACCTCGCTCTTTTTGTCTTGTGTGTGTCATGCATGAATTATAGTGCAGGAACATCTTACACTCTGTTTTCACCCTGAGAGCTTACTTAGGATGTTTTCAACCACAGCACCAATGCGGAATGTCTCAGACATTAGTTAGATGTTGAGAAATTGGCTTTTTAAGTGCTGTGGGAAGCTGTTTTTTGGTGTTTGGTCCAAGAGGTTTGCATAATGCGTGTTTTAAATTTGAGTTTTAACTGAAAATTTAAGCCCTGTGGGACTGTTGGTTTGAAATGGCCATCAGATGTTTATTTATGACATGTGCAGATGATAGAAAATCTTTTAAATAACAAAAGAAAATGAGACATTTATCCTTAACTTCCCCCGTAAAGTTTCAGTTCACTAAAATAATGTCAGTGACTACCGCTTATGATAGTAGTAGTACCATTTAGTCATGAGTTTGTTTGTTTGTTGTTTTTTTTGCAGTACCTATCCAATACATTTCTACCTACTCTTTAGTTCCATTAATGAATTTGTTTGCACTAATTAAATCTTTGGAAAATTACATGTCACTGTTACTTTGGAAAATCTAAAGCTTTGCTACAAGCAGTTTTTACTTTAGGGACTATTTCAATCTTCTCTTTGGAAGTTATTATTAAGAGCTGCTCAGTTGCTCAGTGCTAAAATCTAAGGGTGTATACCTTATCCCCTCCCTTATTCTTTTCCTTTAGCTGTCCAGTACTTCCTCACAACAAATGATTGAATGTCCCAATGCCCTGTGAGAACTGACAGTGGGTCCCTTATCCCTTCAGTGGCCTTACTAACCAGAAAGCCATAATCATCTTTGACTGGACAATATCTATGAGGAGTGCAGGGTGAGGGCAAGGTGTCCTGGTTGTGTTATGACAAAGATATTAAAGGAATCTGTCTTCATCTTTATCTTGGGGGAGTTTTCTTTTTCATCCACCCGAAGAAGAATTGCTGGCCCTATGTGTTTTTCCTCTAATGGGATATTGAAGGATGAGTGCCTTGACACACACTCATAAAGCAGAGAGAGGAGAAAATCTGGTTATTTGTTTGGAATATTACAGTGTTTCAGGGTAATGTAATATGTGCCGACATTACTGAAACCTTTTCCTCTCAATATTTGACTCAACCAGGGATGCGTCTTATTGTTGGTTTGTTTGTTTATTTGTTAGCAGGATTACGGAAAAAAGTACTGAACCATTTTCCACCAAACTTGGTGGAGTGGTATGGCATGGGCCAAGGAAGAACCCATTGAATTTAAGTTTTGTCTGAAGGACCTGATGCAAGATTTTAATGTGACAGGGCATTTTTTCAACCTTGTATTTAAATGTATAGATTATTTTGATGTAAAAAAAATCAGACATATTTACAGTGTTGAGATCAGTGGGTTGGGTATAATCTGGCGCAGGTTATCAGACAACTTTATTTTTTCCTTTTATTTTTCTATTATAAGAGTGAGACATGTGTGAGATTGTTTGGCCTTGGTGGAGATATGCGCTCAACTGACTGCTGTTCAAATCTCATCATGGAGTCAGGAAGTTTGAAAAAGAATATGTAATGGCTTAAGGTCAGGATAGAACTACACTGTACAGTAAAGTTTTCTCTCACACACACTAATCTTTGCTCCTTACAGAAACCTCAACAGTTTGACGACACACAGACAATAATTCAAGAAAGAACTTGATACATAATTTATAGCAGTCCACACTCTGTCTGCCAGGGAGAGCATTAATACAACAAATCTATTTCTGTTACTGTATATACTGTAAGTCCTAATGGATTACTCAACAATCAATGACTCATGTATCTTTACAACAGCCGGGAAAGAATGTTACAATGTTCCAGGGAGAAGCGTAAAGAAAACTGGATTCTAGCATCATGCATCCTTACAGATTGATGGATTGTTGCAAGTGGAAAGTGGGCTTATGCCTTTTGACACAGCCTGTCATACTGAAGTCTTCAGCTACTGTGACTGTGGGACCGTTTGACTGCTCATAATATTTCAAAGCCGATTACTCAATGAGCATGACAAGCACAGGCTTCAGGAAGACTTCAGATGAGCTTACCACATTAAGCATCCAGTACTGGGGATTTTGCTTGATCTGCAGTGGGACTGTATCCAAAAGTTACAGATTGCTGCTCCAAGACCCAGAGGTTACTTTGATTAGAAACCTCAAAATTAGCCATTACTTTTAATCATTAAGAGCAAGACTTTCGGGTCTGGAAAAGCAGCAGGATCCACGTCATTGCCTTGAATATTATCACTGTCCTTTCGTTTTAGTACCAAACAGATGGTTTGTTTGCTCTCCAGCTCCACGCTTTATGGTCATATAACCTCCATGTGTATAAATATATGCTGGGAGTGCTGCTCACTCACAGACACAGCATGACCTAGAAGCAATAAAGTGCCACTGTTATCACAGAGGGAGACCCAAAACTAAGCTTCAGGATAGAATAAGGTGCCTTTTTGCATCTATTTGACTTTTACAGGCTCATGAAAGTAGGACAAGTTCATAATTACATTACATAGGGCAAGAGAAGTCATACTGTACTGCATCAATTAGTTTTCTCCAGGCTAATGTATTTACTTGCTGGAATTCTTTTTAAAATGCATATCTGTTTTTTTGTATTATCTGCTTCGAAGGATAGAATTTTAACACCAAATAATATGTGGTTGTTTTGTATTACATTATTTTCATCAAACCATACATGCAAAAGCTCCTAGTGATTATACCAATAAATTCTGCTGTGATTATCCTTTTACTGCCCCTGAAAAGCATAACACCAGGTGCATCATGGTAAACTACTTGACCCTCAGTCCTTTGAAAGTTTGGATGTGACTTCAATGAATGAGGCGCTCGCTGAACCTCCCACAACTATTGCACAGTGATGCTGAAAGCAGAGCCAAAAGTGCAGTTTTTCTGTATGGGCTGCAGTTCGACCCCTTTCCAGAGGAGTGAAATTGAGCAGACCCAGAGAAAATGCTGATTTGATGAAGGATATGAAAATACAATACAATTCAAAGACCAGTACTGGTAAAGAAATGTATTTAATTAATTTAAGGCCTCACCGCCCCAGTGGCTTATCCTTTTGCCTCTGATTTAGGGAAACATATAAGCATGTTATTATGGGTGTATCTGTCCTATAAATCATACTGTATATAATACAGAACAACACACACACAAACACACTCTCATTTTGGAACACTCATTTTATGGTAAACCCCCCATACACACAGTTAATGATGCATTTCTCTGTCAAGCCAGCAGAGGGATACATACTGCCTATAGTCTTTACAAAAAACCCAAGAAGACAACTTAAAATAAAAAAGCCTATCCTGTCTAAACATTTCATTATGATGTGCAGAAAAGGGAGGTTTTGTTTCTGCTGCACATGTGAAACATCAATACTAAATGTGGGTGACTTAATAGAGCCCGGAAGGTTCAGCTTTTAGCACTTTATGATCAGTGCAAACAGATGAGATGAAGGTTGTGGTGGTGGCTGTGGAGTGTGGGTTTCCCAGGGGCAGTAAATGTAGAGAATGACTTCCTGTGGGCCTTTTCCTTTCTTTGCTAATTCACATTTAAATAATTTATTGACAAAGACAAAGATTTACTGAAAAAGCATGTTCAAATACCGATAACCTTGTTTAGCCTTTTATGTTTTTATTGTTCTGTACCCATATCAATACTTTCATCATGAATGTAATTCATACTTATGAAGAAGAAGAAGTGGAGGATGGCTTAGTCACTGTTATACGGTACCATAGTAAATTTATTGATTCCACGTGGCCACTGCTGCCCTGTGAGAAGGGAGGGGCCAAAGGCATAAAAGGAACTGTGCTTTCTCTAGCTGGGCAACCTTCACCCTTCCTAATGGCCTCCTCACCTCTGTAGTCCAGTTTGTACCTTTTTTCCAAACTCGGATCATGCATCACACTACTGAGTGTACTCAGATATACACATTACAAAATACTTGTTATTGAAGTAAATTTGGCTTTCGACTTCTGCGTGTAAACTCACTCTGTTGTTGCAAACCTGAGCCAAGTTTGTAACAGTCCATATCCATGTTTTTATCATGAAGTTCATACTTATAAAGAAGGAGAAGTGGAGGACAGTTAAGTCACTGCCATGCAGTACCATTGTAAATTTATAAAACTCCATTTAGGGAAGGGACGTTGTTCACAGATGTGTTCACAATTCTGATGTTTTTACAGCTTTAATCTAATTCATGGCCTATGCTGCTGAAGCGAAAGGTCAACATCGATTGGTACAACACACCCACACCTGCCCTGACTTTACCTTATTTTAAATTCTAACCTCAGACAAGAAAAGATAATAAACTCCTTGAATATGATTCTCCAAGAGAGGGTATAATTTAATATTTAATGTGAAGGCATGAATCACCTTTTAAGACATTATGTAAAGAGATAATGCAAGCCCTGTGTGTGTTATCTGCCTTAACGTGCCTTAACGTTCAGAAAAGTCAATAAATCCTCTGGGGTGCCCGTGTTTTTCGCTCCATGTCTCCTCGTATGCGTTCTGGCCTTGTACGGTTCGTTTTATGTAAATGTGGCAATAATAAGAGGCCCAATTGCATGGGAAGTAGCAGAGTGGGAGCACCCATCTGCTGGGAAGTGCTGCCACCGAGATGCAATTACTCTGCTGGAGAGCTTCAGAGTTTTGACTACAGTCAGGCCATGAGATGTTTGATGGGACATCAAACGAGTTCCAGTAAAAACTTAGTGAGGATTCTCTGACTTCTCTCGTCTCTTCTTTTGTCACGAAAAAAAATGAAGGTGATACAGAGGGACACATGACACACAGGTGGTTTGCTTCATTTGTTTCCATCCAGCCATCTCACTCTTGGTACACTTAAAACACGGCCATCTAGTCCTCTTTCTAACTTTCAACATACTTTTAGTGCCAATCATCCAGGAATAGTGCCCCGCTCTTTGCTTGATCCTCTGCTGGCATTGAGTCACCACAGGGAAGCTGCCAGAATTTACTTTGAAAGTGTTTCTTGTGCAAGTTGGAGAACTTAAAGGATGAAGGATACACTTCTATTTCAAAATATTCTTGTATATTCAAGCTTCCCTGGCTGAGCCCAGATATCTTGAGGTTGGAATAATGGGAGCAATAAATGAATTAAAGGCAAATTCGCAGATATTGAAACAAGCCCACAGAGTCAGCCAGGGGCTTGTATAAAAATACTTTAGAAAGACACTCATGGCAGCGTTTCTGCTGTGTTTGAGAATCTAATATTACACCCACACACGTTCTGTGATAGCACTCGGAGGCTCAGGCATGTTGAGGAGCTCATTAATCACCAGCCTGCAGTCACTGGGTTTTGTGTGCATCATGAAGACAGAGTACAAATGACATAGAGGAATCGCTGCGCTTGTGATACCAGTATGTGTCTGTCCACCTGCATATGTATGTCTATGTGCAGATTTAACCCCCTCCTTCATCGTGGATGACCTGACAGCTGACGGTGCAGTGTGACTGTGCACATGCATGGCATAACTTACCAGCAGGGGCACACAGTGGTGGCCACCTCAAGGCAGATGGCTGTGATTCTGTTAACATCTGTGTCAGGCTGCCCATGCTGTAAAATAAATTTCCCCTCTAGGGCTGAGACATGACTTTGTCTTCAGCAGTGTTAACATGCCATGTAATCACACTGGGTCTGTGAATGTCATTAGCCTCCCTTTGAAATATGTAAGGCAATAGGAAGAAGGAGGCTTTTTAGAAACAGGTGTGCCCCCCCCGGCCCCCCAAAAGGTCCCCAGAGATGCCAGTACTATTCTCAAACCAAATGAAATTAATTAGTGGAATGTGACACTATGCAGGAATGGTGCTCAATTTTTCAATCATGGAATTTTACATGGAATAATACAGAATATTTACAGTAGCCACTCCAGCAGCCATGTGCCTTTCAGAATATAAAACAAATTGTGATTGTATAGTAATGAGCTTTGGAAAATACCATATTCCACAAAGGTTTGCCTTTAATTTGTCAACTTATTGCTACATTCAGCAGAAGAGGGCCCCACAAAGACTGACCTGGCAACCCCTTTCCTTTCCTTTCCTTTCCTTTACTGTACCTTCCTTTCCTTTCCTTTCAGGTTTGACTACTTACGTATTCCACAAACGAGACAAACTTTTCCATTCTAACTCTGGCCCAGTCTTCTCTGTCAGCTCGAAATTTACGATGCTGAGGTGCAGCAGGGGTGTTTGCCCTGAGTACAAAAGGGAGAACGGTGGAAAGGGCATTTTTGTGAGCTGTCCTCTGACACGCCACCCACACAGTCCTAAGTGGGGTGTTATCCTCTGCCATAAATCACTCAGGTCATTAAATCACACCCCAGACACTCTTCTGCCCTTTCTCATCACAGTGGTTTCTCTTCATCTTTATTCAATTAGGGAGATTAATAGCCCAGAGTACAGTACCCAGGTTGACATTCTGTTATTGGGGGCATGTCTTAAATGTCACTGTTGGGGGGGGGGTTAGAATGTGAAAGGATGGACAGGTGACACTCATTTACTCTGGACATGTGGTGATAAGCCCCACTGAGGGAGCTCTTTATCCCTGTTTATGGATCTAACTGTTGCTAATAGCTCGGCATGACTATATATACAGTTTGGCGCAAAAGTTTCTTTGAAATGACAAAACAAGTATACAAAACAAAAGTAAACAAAATACTTATTGCACATTTAGCTAGTATGTTATTCGGTCCATCAGACACTCAGCATCAGTGTTGTGTGTTGCCTAATTCTCCCATATGACCTTACATCTCTTGGTCTCAGCTCAGGGTGGCTCTGTTCTTGTATTGTTATTCCACTGAAGCTGGAAGTACACCCAGAGGGGTCTCCATGGGGGGCACTACATATGGCATTTGTGATCTTGTGCACTAGTATCTCCAGGATGACTGTTGCAGTGGCATATACAGGCACATTGGTTTCTGTGATGGTTGTTTTGAGGATAGTGAGGAGAGCTGTGAAAGCAACATTTTAACATCTGACGGGACTATATGTGGGCTGAGGAAGGCGTATCCGGGGATTAACTGTGTTTGTTTGGCCATGATTTTCATCCTCAGCTCTATGGATGGCTGTCATCACTGGTGGTGGGGCATTGTGTTGTCCTTTCACACAGCTCTCCACCATAGTCACTTCACTATCTCCATGCTGCTCAGTAGTATTCTATCCTGTTGGAGCCTCTTGTTTTCCAGCTGTGATAATAGTTTCCCTCTAGTGATGTTGGAGCACCGAGACAGTATCTGCCTCTTGGTCAGTGTGGATGTAGGTCTTCTGCCCATAAATAGTTCCCACATTCATTGCATGTGTCCTCTCTTTTTTGGCCCACTGTTATAGTAGCATCTCATCAATTCATTATTGCCAGTCTTTGTCCATCTGTGTCTTGCTCAATTCATACAATTCTCATCAGTATTGTTCCCCATCACCTGATGTAGACCTTGTTCTCCGGGCAATTCAGTCTGATGAAAAGCAGACTAAGAGTTCTTTTTTCACTGGTGCTGTAAATGAAATCTCATCACTGACAATAATCATCTTTTTTGTGACTAACTCTAAAAATATAAGTGGTGCACTGTGAAGCTAGAGCAGACCTGGAGACATGGAGCTCACACAGCAGTTGAACCACTGCCAGAACCCACAGTATTTCCCTACAATAGAGAAGGAAATGAACTGAGGATTGACCAGCAGACCACATCTGAATAGAAGCCCTGAGCAAAGGCTTTGACGGCTCCTCGTTAGTCTTTCCACAAGTACTGCCACTGAAATGTAAATTAGGTGGTCAAAAAATTTGTTATGGTCGAAACATGAAAATGCAAAAAGGAAAGACACTAAGTAAGAATGACATTTGTTTCCTAATGTATTGTTCTGTTACTACGGAGAGCAGAACTGCTGGAGGATATTTCATCATGACACTATATCTAATTATAGATGTAAAATGCATTTTCTATGCACTGGTAGGTGGGATTTGGATGGCAACTTACTTAGTTGAAAAGCTAACATGGCAGAATTTATTCTGCCATGTTAGCTTTTCAACTAAGTAAGACAAGCCTTTTGTAAGTAAGACTAAGTAAGACAAGCCTTTTGTCTCCCATCAAGTGACATTTCTATCCAGCTATGTCGTTTTGCAGTGTCTAGCGTGTACTTGATACAGAGAAGGAAACATTAAGGGGAAGAAAATAGGGTTTCTGTGGATGAATAAATAAGTGCTCTGTTGCACGAGAGCTGCTAAAGTTTACTGTGTTTTGCAGCCATGATAGTTTCATGGTCCCAGAGATGGTAATGTTGGTCTGTTGATTGGTCAGGCAGTTGCTTGGTCTTTCACTTTGTTACAAACTAAAATATCTAAAAACTATTTGAAGGGTTTTCATGAATTTTTGTGATCCATGGGTCCCAGAGGATAAATCTAGCTGACATTTTAGATTCTGTGACTATTCCTCCAGTGGCACCATGAGGCTAACTATTGTGGTTTTTGAGTGATGATGACAGAATGTACTTATAGAGAGTTTCCCAAGACTGTATTTTCAATAGAAATACATATATATACAGTTTGTATCCCTGAAAACTCTTTCCAGGTGTAGAGGCTCACATAGTCTACATTTCACTTCCATCATTAATTGTCTGTGCAAGTGTTAGGTTTTCCACTTCCAGTATATCACACATATGAACTGTCACTGTGTGAGGAAACAGGGGGAGACTGTGAAGACTGGATGTCAGGGACACTTTCTGAAATGTGCTCCATGCTCTTGTAGTGCGCTTATCAAAATATTATGGTTATTATGACTTCAGAATGGGTGTTTTCATTTCATTAACTATGCTCTCAACTTGAAAAAAACAAGTGTAATGTGATTAATTATAGACAGTGGAGCAAACCAAAAAAAACTTGGATGTTTTATTAACTATTAAAATCTGTAAAGTGTTCAAGATAGGTGTTTTTGCAATGGCACACAGAAAAATTCTATCATGTCATCGTCATGTAACCTCCCTTGTCCCTACATAGAGTTTGCAGGCAGTTGAGGCTGTTCAGTTGCTGTGTCACAATTCTCTCATTACAGTCTGGAGTTGACTTGCTGCTGTTGGCTGCTTCCTCTCTGTCGTCATCTAGCAGGTGACTGACAAGAGCAAACATGCTGGCAGCCATGGTATTGTTCATGGGGGGGAAATCTCTTGGGAACCCTCTTGTGGACTTCCCCCCACATTTACCAACCCTTGCAAACACAGACAGGATTGTGTACCATTAGTTAGTATTCATTTCTTCCACCGACTGATTGTCAGGCTCTGGGTAGCCATTGTTCAGGTTGCATAGTGTGGTTTTAGTTGTTGTATAATGTGACAGTTATTGTTAGTAAAGCTGACTGAAGAATTGCAATAAGCTTGTTAAAGAGAGCAGAGGAAATTAAATAACATTTCATGTCAAACTGTTATAAAATTATAAGGTGCCATGAGAGTTTTAGGACATGATGCAAATGGTACAAGGCATTATACAGTTTTCTGTCCTTTTAATTCAACATTTTATCTGCAGCTGGCACACAGGATTCCTTTATGCATTGGTTAAATAAATAACCCTTACTCATCCATGCTAGCCAAGCCACAGTGGAGCAAAACAATCACACAAATGTCTTCATGCCCACAAATACAGTTTGTCTCTGATGAAATGAGGAGGAGAAGAAAGATCTCAGCATACAAAGTAATACGATTATGCAGAGACTCAAAGGTGTAGCATTTCCAATTACTGCTCCTCTCTGTTTAATCAAAACACAACCACACCAGAGCCACATCATCTACATGTTATAGTTTAGGGGATTGACATGTGTTGTTTTCGCTTTAGCTGCTGTGCTGTGAAAGATGCTTCAGTAATTGTTTCCTGTCAGTATAATCTATGTTGCATTCAGTCTGGAAAATGTCTCTCATCATTTAAATAACAAAACAAGCTATTTAGTTTAGGTGTTGCATGAATTTGTTGATTTTATTTGCCTCATTAGAAGGTGTGATCAGCAGCTTGGCACTCGTTGCATGTATCCAGGCCGTGAGCATTTTGGCAGTCAAACTGATGAGATGACTCCAAATTCAATCCAGCAAACAACAGCAAGTTACTACAGTTTATGGTAATGAGGCGAACACACAAAAACACAGTTTTTGGGAATCAGAACAGCAGAAGAAACATTTTTTCCACCCCCAGGTGCCCTGAGATGATGGACAATAGAGGACAAGGAAAAAAAATGTGTTCAACACAACAGCTTTAAAAATCCATTAGATCTATCAATGTGTTTTTTCTGAATGGATGAGCAAAACCACTGGGATATTATTCCTGTGTATTGGTTGCTACAACCATGGTGGTTGGTAGACTCCACTGAGATATTATCAGTGTCTGCAGCCCACATACTCAGTGGCTGATGGAAAAAAGGATTAATTTCATAGATGAATTTGATGCTTTTCAATGCTTTTTAAGATAAAACAGGACTGCAAGTTGACAAGTTAAGTTAGAATAATCTACTGTCAGTGCTGGCTGCTGACTGTGGGGCTATTTTGGAGAACAAACCATCATGTGAGTAAAATTAAGCACTGATTTTGGATGGAAACATAAGAAATACAGCTTTCTTTATTACATGATAGTAGAAGTGCCAATGAAAATATAGGTTACTCCCTAGGTTTTCCACTGTGGTCGCTACATCTCCAAGCCCTCTTTTCAATAAATGGCCATTTGTCACAAGTAAGAGGAAATATCCTTCATACCAGCATGTGTCTTCTCAGGAGGAGCTTTTTCAACTGTTTTTATGACTGGCAAATGTCAAGGTGCATACATATGGTCTGCTGAGAATCACAGAGGCCTGTAACTGTGCATGTCCGTGAATGACAAGAAAATTGACTCAATCTGACCAGCCAGACGAAGCAAATGTGACTTAAAGGTGGATGGAAAAGGTTGGAGCTCACTAGACAGAAGGAAAATGCACCTTCATGCCAGAATAGCTCATACTATCGTCTGTGGCTGTGGCAAGATAAATGATGTCATAGTGTCAATAACAAATGGCTCACGTTGTGGGTAAAACTTGATTGGATCTCAAGAAAATACTCCTGCACTCTACGCATGAAAAGCTGAGTGACAATAAGCGAGAGTTTCATTATTTCAAAGCCAGTTGTTGTCATCAACTTTGCACTGCCTGCTGTTTCTCAGGAAACCTCAGATTCGCGGGTGAATATACATTCGGAGTCTGAGCAGCAAGGCTTTCACTTTGCCATTCTTTATCAGGATTGATACTTAGTGGGAGGGGAGGCAAACAAGCAGCCTGGCAACTCCATTAGCATAATTGCATCATTAATTGTGAATCCCTTTCACTCTGAGAAATAGTAGCTGGTACTGGGTGCAACTTCTAGTCAAGAGAAAGGCTCCACACACAGCAGTTTGTAGCAAGCCAGAGAAATGCCTGCTGCCTCATTAGTGCTAGGTCCCTGCGGGCCTCCTTCTTTAAATGCAGGGGGTCTGACGCCTGTGAATGACAAACCCATGGTGTTCGGTAGAGTGGAGGCATTCAGGTGAAAGTTATTACACTTTTCTTCCCACACTCAGCCACATAACTCAGCTTTAGTGTTTCTCCCACTGGGACACTCCAAGGTCGATTGCATCTCTCCAAGTAAAGCAGCCACCAAACTTCGTGTTTGAAGACCTATTTCCAAACTGCTGTCTCCTCTATAATGAGGACGCTCTTCCAGCATTCCCGGCTGCTGGTGCTGTGAAACAGAATGGAAGAAAGACTCTGTGAAGAGGATGAATGAGTGAGTAATTAACGAGTGTAAGGCCGATCTTAAATTAGCGAAAGAATGACAAGTGTGAAAGCTGGCTCTTTATTTTAACACAGAGTGAAACCTAGTGAGTGTCATCTGCATTTAAGAAACAAAGGATGATGATTACAGAATGTTCTGATTGATATTCTGTGCACTTACTGTAAATTAGTAATTATTATTAAAAGTTTGAAATATGCATTTTTGCCTCATTTTGGAGAGCTAAATGAAAATGATATGGTTCTCATTCTGTACCGTCTGTACAGTAAATACTAAAATGAAGTCAGCAGCTTAGTTTAGCGTAAGGACAGGATACAAGTCCAGAAACTAGTCTGGCACCATTAAAGGTGACCTGTTGTTTTTAGGCTTTACATGGGTGACACAAACTACTTATAATGGGTTTATTTTTTAACTTTAGCGGTGCCAGTAGGTGAACTTTGTGTCCATTCAAGTTCAATTTTCTCCATAAGAAAGTGAATGTCAAGCTTTTCCTTTAAGAACGTGGTTATTTTCAGAGGCCCAGTACAAAATGGAAGAAAAAATGTAAAATAGCATTTACAAAAGCCCTGTTTAGATTTTTTTGGGCCTCTTCTCACTCTCTCATTTCCTCTCTTGGCTAAATGAACAGAGCAGTGAAATAAGGGAAATGTAGTGGCTAATTATCATGGCAAAGCTTCTCAGCAGTCCACAGACTGAAATGTCTGGTGACTCCCAGATGAAAACAAGCCAGCAGTATTAATGTTACTTGGTTGAAAATTGATCTTTTATTGAGGTGTAAATGGTTTCCTTCAGAAGCAATTATTAAGTGCATTTCCTCATCCTGCATGTTTGAGTAATTATCCAGCCACAGTGTCAGGCAAATGCCAAAGTTAGATGCAATGCATAACTTCAACAGGAATAGCTTACAAAATGTAAATATTTAAATCATTTTCAGTTTTCACTTGCAACATTCAAGTCTTTATTTTCCTGCGGCTTCTGGTTTTGAAAGAGAAATTAATAATCCTCTGGCTGGCCCAAAATGAACTTTACACATTTTTATCTGATACTATTTCTCACAGGGATGTTCAGGGTGGTGTGATGCTTGGTTTATTATTCATGAAAAGATAAATAATGCAACAAGTGTCACAGTGGGTCAGATGCACCACAGTTCGTGTTTTTAGAGGAACCTGGGGGATTTTATGCAGAATGCATTTTTAATATAATGTAGTTTTCTGTTCTTGGTCTGCAATGAAAAAGAATCTTTGACCTTTCTTACTGATGTGAAAGCTAAGTAGCCTTCTGCAAAGAATCAAACATGAGATAGGTTTCCTTTCTTCTGGTTTGTCTAGACTTCTGATTTAGTTTCAAATGCGCAAATCTATTCATAATGAACAACCCCTACATGGGAATATTGCCTTGGATTCATGGAAAACCAATTACACTAAAAGGTTTGGAACTGCTTGTGTTGGATGGTAAATCCTGTGATGAATAACAAGAGAATGATTTTTGCCAGTTAACCACCCAGGTGTGGACGAGAAAAAGAGATCCTTGAAAACCATGTCTAGAAATTAAATAGAAATGAAATTAGTCTTTTCAACAATAAGTCATTTTCTATTTTCCAGTTGTACGTGGCAGTTTTTAATGCAGGTAAAGGGTCATCATATTGCATTGTTCTGATTCATGCATAAGCTTTGTAAATATCTAATGCTTAAGTAGTCTGATCTGGTTTGTCTGTTTTGCGTTGCATTCTTCTATAAAATTTACTATCCAGTGATCTAAGTGATCTAAAAATAAAAGTGATGAGACATCAGGACACTTTAACGGCTTCCAGCCACATCAGTAGAGCAAAGCCTTGCTGAAAAGCCAAAGTTCACAGATATTGAATGGGGAAGTAATGGTACAACCTCCATGATAATATTCAATTTCATTAATTATCATTATTCTGCTTATGTCACACATGTAGTTCTTGGTTTTGATTGAAATAAACTTGAAAATGTTCTTATTGAAATGGATGTAGTCACAGTGGAGAGAAAACGATTCAAAGACAAAGTGATAACTGCTCTCCTCCACCTGATCAGTATTTTTGAGGCAAATAATCATGTGTATAATCATACTAATTTGTTTTGACAATGAACTTACTAAATGCATGATCCTGTCAGCCAAAAATGTCCCAATAACAGAATTTCTGAAATACTTTAACTGACATCTTAACTGGTTCCCATGTACTGCACTGACTAACACAAATTTTAATCATATACTTTTAATAACATATACAAATGCAATATGTATAAGACTTTCATTTTCAGACATTATGTCTTTTTACTTTGTTTGAATGCATCATAATGTGGAGTAAAACTTTTAAAAACTCCTGTCAGCTTTCAGGTATGTTGTTGTTGTTGCTTTCCATGTGCTAAGACCACAAAGGCAACTCAGCAGTGAAAATATTTCCAGACATTAGGTTACTGTCAACAGCCATATCATTTTATATGTCTGACATCAACTTTGTCTATGGATAACTATTATTTGGAGCTTTTGTTTTGTTATAAGACAAACTTTGCCACAGAGACACATAAATAAAAGCTGTAATCTTTAAAGGTGACTGATTCTGTCACTAATATACTCACCGCACACTGAAGGCTAAATCCTGACAAATATCAGTGATGAAACAGGGAGATCTATCACATCAGCATATATGGCCACTGCCGTACAGTGGCATGATGGATGAGCGCTTCTCTGCAATGAAAACCATTTCTACTTTTTCATGTTCATAACAAATGGAGCATCCTGCCCCATCGGGAGCCTTTCAAGTGATAAGCTACATTTATTTCCCAAATGCTATTCTTTCTTGGTACAAAGCTGTGGACATCTGTTAAAGCTGATTACCAAACCAGACCTTTTCATGTGTCCCTGTTTTTTCCCTCCCCATGTCGACCTATGGGATTGTTTATCGAATAAATTATGAGCAGGGAATGGAGCTATCCAGGAAGACAATGTTTATGATAAAACACAGATGGTGGAGCGTCAAGTTCTTGATGATGTCAGTTAGTGTATTGCAGACAAGTGGTTTTGGTAAGTAAGGAGGACACTGACTCATAACTAATATGTTTGATTAATGAAACGGGCTGCATGTTGTAGACTGCAGTCTGATTGAGAGTGTAAGTCATGCTTGATAAGGTCAGGGGGGTTAAACCAGTATATTATAAGACTCCAAATGTTTGGAGACAGACACAAAGGGGAAAGAAAGGTTTCATTAACAGTTCTCATTTCTCCAAAAACGAACTAGTTATTACCATCTCCCTCCTAGTTTACATCCAAATATTCTGGAGAAGATAATTTCACGTCTCTACCTTTAACCGTGATGACAGAAAATAAGGTGGTTTTGGTTTTTGCCTCCATTCCTCTCAAAAACAACAGATCCAAAACCACAACCGACCTCTAGCAGTACATACCTCCTTGCACTGAGCTCAGACTACTCTTACATCTGGCAAAATGTTAAGATGCCTCTGTAATACATAAACAAATCTCGAGCTCACATATCTTGTGTATAAACAAGAATTTGACATTTGACCAGAAAGTTAATGTAATTGTGACGCCTAAAGTACAGAGGCCTATCATGTGATTAGAGGAGATGATTACATGGTGAAAATCTATAATCATCTTGGATAAAGTCTGCACACCAGCAGCCATCCACTTTGGCTCACATAGGTATTTCATTAAAACAAACCCATGCGTCTTCAGTCAACCAAAACAAAACTCCTCAGATGTCTACCTTGGAAGTATTCCAAGGCCTGCTTTGCTCACATGTCAGATAATCTTGCTGTGATTGGTTAATTTGTCTTGTGATAACCTGTGGCCTACTAGACCTAGTAGAGAAAGTTTATATGGAGGCAAGCTGACTATGAAAAATTGATATTGAAGAGTGAACCTTGTAAACAATATCAGTTAAAAAGTCTGTACATGGTAACAAATATATTTTGACATGATTGACCTCCTTCTCTATTACACTTTCTTCACTAACTTCTTCTTCTCCTCATCTGCTACCCCCCCCCCAAGAAACCATGTGCTTACATGTGCCAAACAATGAGGAGACAGGCACTGCTGAATGTTAGTGTTTACCTTGCAGATTTACACTATAATCTTTCCTACAAAATTTGAACCATTTGGGTTGGATTGTGAACAGAAGATGGTTTGGCTCATGTTTTACTGATTACAATGTTTCCATGTTTCCATAAAAGCAAACAATATGGACATGTACCACTCACATGCAGCGCTAGTTGTTTATGCAATGAAGCCTGCAAGCTAGTTCAAGCAGTCAACTTGAGTCAGTTGCTACTCTCATGTAACATATTCCTCCAACGCTTTTGCCAGACAAGAACAATTTTTGTTGACAATGTTTTTGATGTCCACTACCAACATACAAACTTGTTTGTATGGTTAATGTAGGATAATAATTGCACCAAAATTAACTATAATGAATGGCCCACCAACAAAGACCACGTCATTTGAGTAAACAAATGGGGATTAAAGATGTTTGGTGACAAAAAAGAAAGACAGTCAGACTCCTAGACTAGGGACGAATGAGGATGGGGACAGTTGGATACAGGGGGTTAGGGGGTGAGATGAAATGGTGTCGAGCATGAAGGGATAAACAAAGAGCTGGCTGGAACCTTGAATGATACATTAGGAGGTTTGGTAGAAGGGAACCTTGGCAATAAGACTTAACATTGGGACTCGTTTCCATTAGCTTTGCAACTTCTATTGACAGAAGGAATGTTCTTTTCTTTGAGGACACTGTTTAGCAACTGACTAGCCATTTGAAATGATTTTGTCATGAGAGTTGGGACTGTGCCTTTGGAGAAGTGCTGAGGTACTTGAATCAGCACTGAACACTATCATTGTCAATCCCACATCACACAAAGCTTGGTTTATTCTTGTGATGGGAATGGCAAGGTCAGAGCCTTGACTCCTGCATTCATAATAAATCATTTCACTTGAGTTGGCTGACTGAACTGTTGTGGTGGCTTCTGTAAGGTCACAGAAGTTGGGGTGTGAACAAGTTTACAGCTTTAGCTCACTGAACTGACAAGGAAAAGGGCAGGGAAAACAAAAAAAATTGTGCTCTCCATTGTTTCAGTAACTGTTACTACAGCACCTTTGAGAAAAGCCTCCTCCCATTGTGCCACAATATAAAATCTCACCTGTACATTTTCTTTTATTCAGTCGTGAATCACAACCACCTTTCACATATGTGGTCTCCTAGACTTAGAGCTAATGGGGAAGCCTGACTAATATGGCCCACAGATGTTCATTTAAAGGGTCATTTGCTGTTGATGTTGTATTAGGACAAGTGTTTTAGTTGACTGACCTAACAGTGATTTATGATCTCCTGGGAATTCCAGGAAATTGTGGTGAACATGTAATTGCAAGGGAACATTTTTAGCCCCTTGCAGTTCACTGGACATTGTTGTCCGGTCAGAGGTCTGGCAACCAGAGCGGCACTTACGTCAAAAAAGATTGTTGGATGCTTGTGAAGCCATAGCTTTGATTTCTTATAGATACTGTTTAAATTAATTGGAGAGACCAGTGCAGTTTAGCATAATTTATGTTCACACACAGTTCAGTAGCTCATTCAGTCCAATCAGGGCTTCAAAACACACAGTAAATCATGTATATAAGAGAGAGAAACAGTCTTTGATCCACAGATGGGCCCTGCGTCTGCACCACCTCCATCCTCCGCCACTATTTCCTCCAGGTGTCCATCACACAAAGAGCTGCTCTGTGAGTCAAACCATACCTGGGGTCATTACAAAGCAGCACCCCTCACAATAAAAGTCTTTGTGTGGGTGCTGCATGTTTTGCTGCATTCAAAGGAAAGAAAACGAGTCCAAATAAATTAAGAATGTATTACTCTAAAATTCACTGCTTGTAAATTCAGCAGGAAGTCCTAGTTTCCTGTGGAGAAAAAAAGACCATTAAGAGCACATACACAATGAATCACAGCAGCAGCAGCTTTCTACCATTTTCAATTAAATGTGCATTAAACCTTGAAGAGGATTTTTTTTACTGGTACTGTCAATGCTCCAATGTGCACTCCCATCTGACCAACTGACAGCTCTGTGTATTTCATCGTAAAAGTACCACAATATCTGCTAGATATTACATCTTATCAATGATACTGTGTGTGGTACTGTATGATGAGAGAATGCCTAAAAAGAACTGTCTCTGACGCAGATTGCTTTTATTAAAACATGATGCTGCTTTCCTGCTGTAGTGGACAAGTTAAATGGATCCCACTGAGAGCAAAACAAGAGTTACTGTATGTTTTATACTAACAGAGCCCTTGGACTGGATGGAAAACGTGTGTGCTGAGTCACTTTCTAACACACTGTAAATTATCAAATTAAAAGCTTCCAAGACATTCAGATGTCAGAATATCTAAACTAATCTGCTGCTTTGATTGGAGCATGTTTAATTCTTTCTGTTGAAGAAAGAATTCTGTTGACTGTACCAACTGCTCAGAGAAAATATAGACTTCTCTTTCAGTCTCATCTTCCTAACTTCACTTTTACATCATTATGTGAACAGCATTTAATTGCATCCCCCAAACAGAAGGCAATAAAGGAGGTTTAACAAAAAACAAAACATCTGACATCTTGTATGGCCAACCTATAAAACAAGCATTTTCTCAGTTTATTTAGCAAGTTGAAAGAAACTCCACTTCCATGTGTGTGACCAATAATGATTTGGTTTTGCATGCCCTTGGGAAGGTTAAATTCATCTAAATCCTGTAATTAGTTTCCAGCACCTTTCTACTACATCTGCATGGAGAGATAACTATTCAGTGGAGAATTAGGATGATCTGCATTCAGCACAATACTTAATAATACTATAAGTTTAATTCATGATCATTGAATAATGTGGTTCAGTGTTTATTTATTTTGCTTCATCAAGAAAGGATCTCAAAAGGTGGGGAAGTGAAGAAGAATGAAAATGAAGGTTGTCCTTGATGAGGTGAGACACATCAGATGTGACTGAGACACTCCCACATTCATGCTGACTGATAAAAAAACAAGGATACTGCTTTGTCAGAAATGCCCATGTGTCTTATCATTGTCGCATGTTTAAGCCCAAATGTAAAGTAAGTCATTTCAGCAAGAAAACATTGTCGATTATGCGTAATTATTTATGATAGCAAAAATATTAGTACCAATCATTTATACACAGTGCCCGTGACAGTGTGTTAAACCTGATCAGGCTCTGTCCTACCTTGTTCCCAGTGTTTTGGGCGGTTTCCTCTCCCTGGTTGTCTGTCACTTGTGTGGGTGTATGGGGTTGTGTATCTTCTGGGCGTGGCTTCTGGGTTCCTCCCCCGCAAGTTCATCGGCACACCTGCTGCTCATTCTCCAATCAAGAGCATCCATTGCAGTTTAAAAGGCCGACTCTTTCACCCACGTCGTTGTCACACTTGTCAGTTTATTGCATCGCGGAGTCTGTACCTGCCACACGTAGTTTCTCCGTGTCTACCTCGTCCTGGATGTCCACTCTCTGTTCCTGTTCTGTCCCCCTGTATATACCCAGGACCTGCCCAGGAACTCTGAGCCACCATGCTCGGCTTTGCTCTCCGAGCCGTGGCGCTGTCATCCGCTCCAGTTCCAGTTCCACCGCAGGCCGCTGACTCCCTCTCCGCCTGCCTGAGTGCCGCTGATTCTCGCTCCGCTCGGATGCCCGTCCAAGACTGAGAGCTGCCTGCTCTCAATTCTTCACCAGGATCAGCTTGCCAGTCAAGCTGAATGGCTGGCACTGCCCAGCTGTATCTTACTTTGCTTTCTCAACAAACTGGACTTTATTTGGATATTTAACGTAAACATTTTTTTTCATTGGTTTGATCCCTCCTTGGAATTCTGCCAGTCAGTTTTGTTTTTGTTTTTTGCCTCTGCTACAGAGTGATTTTGAGTTTGAGTCCTATTTCATATAGAGACCATAAATTGTCAAGCTATTATTTATATAATATTGTTTATAATGCAGAGCAGGGTATTATCAATAGTGCTGCATCCAGCAGTTTTTATTTAAAGTAAAACAGATACAATTTAAGGTAAATCTTTGTTTCATGCCGACAGGTGCTAAGTGGTAGATACTGACAAACTACAGCACCTTTTATTGCAATATTTACTTTCAACTCCAGCTGTTAGATAGCTGGGCAGAATACAGAGGAGGCTTCTTTTGACAAAGATGTTATTTTATGGCTAGTTACTTCATGTCACTAAGCCTCAGCACTTGTGTTGGACACAGAAACACCACTCCAGATTAACTATAATCTGGCTAAAAAGGGAAGAACGAAAGATTCTTGACAGCCTCCACACAAATGGAAAACAAATTCAAACGGACAAAAATAAATGCTTACAGGCAAGACAACTGTTAAAACAGAGGCTGTGTGAAGCTGGTGTGTAGCGCACACACACTCACCAGGACTTAGTCTCTCATCATTAAAAGCCCTGAAAGCCCAGCAAAGCACCCTGTTTCAAGCTAATGAAGAAATATGACTGGTTTACAACTGACAGCCTAATGGCTGCGATAGTGAGCAGTTAACCACCAGTTGTCTCAGGTCCATTTTATACTCGGCATTAAGTGAATATCATTTTGCCAAATATATAAACATCTTCTGATTGCTTCCAGATCTCCTTTTCTGCTTTTCCCACCAGAATGGAAAAACACACTAAATCCATTCGGTTGGTGACTGATGTGTTGAATGAAAGAACAGCTAGTGTTTGGCACCTTTGGGCTGGTGACAGAAAAATGTGAAGTTCATCTGGTGTCCAACAGAACTCAGAATTGTTATCCTCACAAAACATTTAAATCGAGTTTCTTTTTTGCTATCTCAGAGGGCTCGTTCAAGGTCTGTGTACTTGGCTTTGATTGGGTTTAAACTGACTTTCAATATGATCTAACATATTTAAGATTTAAAATCAACTAAACTTGAGAGTTTTTATGCCCCTACTTAAGTGCATACATTTTGGGAAGGTGTCTACTAGGCTTTTCTTTGTGAAAATGGACAGCATCATCGGCATTTCAGATTTGCTGTTGTATCAAAGAAGACTATTCATTTTCTTGTCTGTCTGGTTTGATACACAGCAGAAGCAGTAGTGCGTGCTGTTTTTGGTGAATTTCTCCTCACATGATGAAGGTATGTGGCCTCTAGCTACTCGCATGGCTGTGGATGGCAAAGCTTGACACAATCAAAGGCATCAATTACAATCAGGCTTGTAATTGGGCTATCAGCATTGTTTGAAAAAGAGCAGATTTGAAAAAAAAAGTCCTTTGGCTTCAGAGGGAAAAAAGGGATTTTTGACAGAAGACACATTTGCTTGTGAGTAGAGAGACTCCAAACCTATGTAAGGCTGTATTTAGGTTGCTTAAAGAAACAATGAGTCGAAATGTGGACTTGTCTGTTAATTGTAACAGCACAATATGTTTCAGTCAAATAAACACTTAATCATTGTAATAAAATGAAACTGTAGTGGATTTTTTTTTACTTCATTCACTAAAATTTTTAGCATTGAATAATTTGAGTGTGCTCATACCTCTCCAGGGCCAGACCCCAAGGCCTTATCAAGAGCCTGTCATATGAACTGATTCCAAGAGGAAAAATGTTAATGGTAAAAACAAGTGCATGAAAACGTAAAATAGCTGCATAGCATTTCAACAGATGCCTTGAGCTGTATTCTCAGCATATATTGTAATTTCTCTGGTAATCACACACATAATTATCACACAAATGAACAAGCACAAATGAATTTAACATTTGAAAAAGTATTAAAAAGGGAAAACATACTGCTTGTATAAGAATAAATGGCCCCCAGCATACTTCTGGCGCTCAGTCAGGCCCACTGGTAGATATCCAAACCACAGCTTTCAGAGATTTTCCATTGGAATTCATATCAGACCTGTCAAGGGGGCCTCTAGGCTGGAACCCTGGTGCTTAGCGTCCTGAAGCCCATTTGCAAATTACCTCCTTCACCAGAGTAGAGGGTAGAATAACACACAGCAGCCTGCCGTCTGTCCAAGGCACAGCTACCTGGGTCAGCTACTGCAGGGAGAGGAGATATGGGGCAGAACTGAGTATGGTGTCAAACCTGGCTATCCAAACCCTTCTGATACAAGATCTGTTGCTCCTTCCTCACTCACCCACTGGTGTCCCATTTCTGTTATTATGGGTGTTTTTTTTAAGTAAATGTCCAGAGTTGTTAGCAGTGGACTTTTTACAGGTTTTTGACATGAGGGTATAATAAAGCAGGACTGTGGCAGACTTGAGCATGGTGTTCATGTTCTAGATTTGCATGATGGATGGTGGCAGTGGCTGAGAGGGACAGGTTGCCTGCTCTAATGGGTCTCCGAGGAACTTAATCAGCCGTTCCTACTGCACTGAGGATAAATAACAAGCTGGACAACTCCGCTCTGGGGGGGGGTCCTGCAAAGTGAGAGCTGACTGGCGGTACTCTTGCAAAAAAGAAGAGAGCTTAATCAAGAGTGAAGGCTGAAAAACAGATACAAACACTTAAAATGCATCCTTGTTTCCAAAATATTAGACCAGATGTCAGTCTGTGCTAAAGGGTACTGCAGGGTCTGCCTGTTCTGGCAATTCCACACAAGTATTTCAGTTTGTATAGCAACATATTATATGAGGAGCTCCACTGCTACGGTACATTTACTGTCACTGGAGACTGGCTTGTGTACAAAGAATTAGACTGACACAAACTCTGAACTATAAATATCTACTTAACAAAGTGAAGTGTAGGATTTTGAAACAGCAGGACACATTACTATACAGGTCGAGAGATCTGACATACATGCTCTTATGGAGTAAAGTAAGTACATTAATCTGATTAGGATGGAGAGTATGGCTGAGGCTACTTGAACTAAATGGCTGCAGCTGTCAGGAATGTATTGATAGAGTGCTTAGAAATTATTTCTCAACAGATGGTTGGAAACGGAAAAGGAAGGAAGCAGAGTAGCCAGCCTTTGGCCCACGTGGCAATGAGCTGTACTAATGAACTCACAGTTGTCAGTAATATTCTGCAGTGTGAGCTTATAACCTGTGAAATGGTGCTAGGAAATCACTGTACTGTCAAATAGCCAATTTATTCTCATTTTGTGGGGTAAAATATAGTTAATCTAAACCCACTGACAAGGAAAGATCCAGTAATCAAAATTTTAAGTTTCATTTTTAGACAACCTAAATCATTAAAACAGTGAGGGTAAACTAGAGCGAGACAAGCAGAAAGTGCTATGTGTTTTTAAAACCAATATACAGAGTGCAGTCTCAGGATGAAATAGAGTCAAAACTGCAGCACATAAAACCACCTACTCAGGTCATGTTCGTCTGTGGAGAATACTATATAAATATGACAGGGTTTCTCCATTTACATGAAGTAAAATATGTTACCAGAAAAAACAATATTGAAACAAAATTTATAAAACCCAAGCTGGGTGTAAGAAACCACGGAAACTCCAGATAAACTGTAAATTTTAATAATGATATTGTAAACATTGTTCTTGTACACACTGATTATTGTAACTACAAACACTTTGTGGGCTGAATATTTTTCAATTTAATTTGGTGCTCAGTGTTGAGAATGACAGTTTTCTGCTGCTGCAACAGTAAGGTAAGGTAAGGACAGTCTCCAGGAGTAAAAAGCTGTCTAAAAAGCATAATATTTCTTTTGACACACACTCTACATTATCTTCAGCCACTCTCTCATTCTGCTCCAACAGTCAGACTTCAAGCAGTACTGTCTGTTCTCCATGCTCTCTCAAGTTTACAACTTTTTCCAAAACATAATTTTTTTTCTTATTTCTTTTGCATCCAACCAGGAAGTTCTGATATTACACTTCCAGTCTCCCAGCTTCAGGTTCAGCCATGCTTTCACAGTCCATTTCAGGCTATAGAACAACCAGCAGCCTCATCCCAAACAGATGGAATGCATGTTACCTTGAATATACCTTGAATATACCTGGTGGTCATAAGATAGTAATTGTGAAAGCCTCTCTTAAATGAATGTCAGTTACATGGCAAAGTCCTGTCATTTTCCCTGTCAGCCTGATTGAAGCCGACGTGCACTGGCATTCAGATACTGTGATTATTTCACAATTTGGCTGGCTGATGCATTAGGATGTAATGGAGAGATGAGAGATGGGCAGTGCAGTGGAGTTTGCATTTTATGAAGGCAGCTGTACTCCATCAACATGGCCACAACACTGGATGATGGGAAAACTGCCCAGATGTAGAGGCTTTGCAGTTGCGTCATGAATCCCTCACCAACTGGTATTGGGGTTCTATTAAAATTGGCACAAAATTTTAAACAATTGTCAGAAATAGTCTGTTTCTTACTTTGAATCGAATACAGTGACAACAGCACATATCAAACTTGTTTTTATTAAAACCAGTTGATTCTATTAAAGAAGATGAGTGACAGTAACAGTGAAGTTAAGGCAACATAAACAAGTGGAATATGTTTCAGGTTAATGATGCTACATAAATATGAGCTGAAAATAAAAGTTTTTAGACAATTTTTTCAACTAAATCTGTTACCATCCTAATACGTGGTCCTCCATACTATTTACTTTACACAGCACTATTTCATTGTGAAACTATTTGTAAACTGTTTGTTTCAAGTCATATATCCTTGTGGTCCCACTGTGCATACAGTGTATATATAAACATGTCTCTCACGCCTTGAGTTTGGAACACGTTACAATGTTGGGCTTTGCATTTATCTCATTAAGCGTTGAGAGAGCAGCCTGACAACATGAAAGATGACTGAAAAGACTGTTGTGTCATGGGTGTAGGTCACTTCAGTTCTGTCAGAGACACTTACATCACATGGCAAATGAAGATGACAATGCAGTTTGACTTGGCAGTAAGACTTCTCTTGGGAGGACTCCCTGCTACAGCAGCACAGCACAACACTGTTATAAACATAGCACATGATAAATCATATGCAAATGTTCCGCAGTGGGTGTAAACACCGACCAAAGTGGAGTGGCCCACCACATCAGGTACAGTGAAATAGAAACCTTAAATGCCATCAAGTCAGTTATGTTGGACTAGGTGACAGGTAAGACAGTACTGTGATGTGTGACTTTGAGTGTCTTCCCAGTACAAAGCCAAAGCACAGTAAATAAATTGTTATGCCTTTTTAAGCAGAAGCTCATAGGTCAGTGATTCTTCCAGCCAGTCAAAATAGTACAAGTCACAAAATAAGCAGGCACATTTTGCAAGAAATTGTGCAATGTTATTTCTTATCCTGGTGTTCATCAGGTTACGCATTAGACATATCTAATGAACCCTTGATTGAGTGCTGAAATCTGATCAGTTAACCACATATACAAAGTCTGTAGATGAAACCATTTTGTACATATAGATATGCAATCTGCCACTATGACTGTCATTATGCGTGAAACCACTTGGAATCACAACTCTGTAGTTCAAATCAGCAATTTGTTCTTTTGTTTGTTCAAGAGATTCATTCTTATTCGTTCTATAAATTGTTCTATGACATGACATGAATCTTCTGGCAGCAGAAAATACTGCCTAAAGAACTTCTGAACCTACACTGGATCACACACAATTCATCTCTAAATATTGTTCCTCAGAGTCCTTTCCCCCTAAGCATGCATGAGGCCCACGTGATGGTCTGAATGGAAATCCAGCTGTCTGGAGAGGAGCCTGTTGTTTTGACAGTGCACTGCTGGATCTTCACATCTCGTCTCTGTCTCTGGAACTAATCGATTCTGACGTTGCGATTCGCGTAGGCCGCACCTGCTTCCTCTCTGCCTGCCACACCAATACGTGGCATATGCACACCCATTCATACGCATAATTCTACACACACATGTTTTGCTGTTTGAGCACCGAGGACACTGCAGCTCTGCCTCTCCACATCAGTGAGGACAGAAGACAAAGTACATTCTGTCGGGGTGGATGGGAAAAAATGGGGCCATTTCCTTAGATGTGAAGGTCCCAGCTGCCAAAAAAACACACAAAATGGTGTATTCAGAAGGCCTCTGGAGTTTGGCTGTTAATAGCACTCAGTAAATCCTCAGGGGTGGCCATTGTAGGGAGATGGGGATCTGGGTTGTGTCTTTGACTCCTTTTTTATGCTAACATTGTACACCTGCCCAAGCACACATGACCGCCCGTGCAAGATCACGCACATAAGCAGTGTGCATTGAACGTGGTAGCTGGTATATGTGGGGATAACGTCATATATGTGGGGATAACAGAAACAGAATAAAGCAGCCAACAATTAGTCAGAACCACAGGTCAGAACCTATACATGTCTGTACTGACATTTGGGTGAGCCCTGGCACTGCGACTCTAAATCTGAGTTCTGGGAATTACATGCATCAGCAACTTCAGCTTCAAACTTTTCAGAGGACCAGTACACCATGTCCACTTGTCAGTAGGGCTGGTCTGAAGGCTCAAACCCAAATATAGAGTACCGAAGTGCTGACGAGAAGATTTATGGCGTGGACAACAGAGAACCACCCAGTGTGTTCATTTCTTGCAATGTGCCAGAGCTCTCTCGACACATAGCTAGGCACACTAATTTCAGCGATAGTATCTAAAACTCATTCCAGTCGGGTGTTATTACACTGCATATCTACATATGGTCCTGAAAGCAAATGATTTGACAGTGTCATTTTGATGAATGTGTTTTCATTTTGTTGGACTAAACTCAATTTGGTCGGAACTTATGAGAAGGGAGAGTTTGGAACAGCTTTCATTATGACACTTTAATGCCTGGCGTTAGAATATATGGTACATAGGTACAAAATTGAATTTCCAAAGTAGCCTGTGTGAGGAGAATATACATTCATTCATGTATTTACACCACACAGTTCTGTTGTAAGTTCAATTATAAACCTGGAAGTTACATTACACACCTGTTAACATGACATCCAATCAGGTAAGCAAGTATAATGTTTACCATGTTCACTATCTTTCTTTAGCATGCTTACATTTTAGGTAAGGGCCTGGAAATATCCTGTACAAATATGTATTTAGGAGAATTTCAAGGAAATCAATATACACAGAGAAAGCACTAGTGTTATGAGAGGATGACTTATTAAATAAATAAAATTCAAACTGCACAGCTTATGCATCCATTATAGTGCATTTACCTACAGTATATTAAAAGATTTGACATGAGACAGACTTTAAATCTCCTCCCTGGTGAACTTTGCCTTGCTCTAATGAGCACTTTGCATTTGAAAACAGAACCTAGCTGCAGTAGCACATGCAGCCTTCTGCACTGTAACATGATGCCAGAGGAAGACAATTTCCTTTCTGAACATCAAAACACTTCAATAATATGAAGCAGAGTTTGCATCTCATGGAGGAGCTTCATCTTAATGCTCCTTCTATCAAGTAATAACAACGGCTATTGGGTCCAGAGGGGAGGGCTTCTCAGCATCACGCACAGCCTTCCGCTCTGAGGGAGCTGGCCGAGTGCTGTGAGCACCTGGCTCAGGCGCTTCAGATCAAAGTGGTGATAGTTCATCAGCACATACCACAAAATATTTGCTTGATAAGAGCGGGCAGATTTGCCAGATCATAGTGTAATAAGAAAAATTCCTTTCTCCCAGTCTGAACTCTTCTGGATATAAAAGGTCATATATAAAGCAATGCAGTATACTAAGTCATGAGACAGGGTGCTGGACACAGGGAATCCGGTGTTTATATCGTGCCGTGAGAGAACGTTTTGATAGAAGAACAGGAGGGTTTCATGAGTACTGTATGTCTTAGAAAACTTTTCTGACATGTCTAATTTGTGCTTAACCGAATTAAATATGCTCCAATGCTTTATCACTGAGGCTATAATCTTGTCACGTCTTCTCTGATTCACAGGCTTTTTGCTGAATGTAATGACGGTGCCAGTTTACAGGCTTTCTGCTGCATGTAACGATGCCAGTGAGAACGGATCCTTGACTTGATTTATCTTCAACGCTCTAATTCCAGCTGTGCTGTACTAATAACAACTAAGAAACTATACTTATACTTTGTTGATGTACTTGTACGTGTTGAGAGGTTTAAAGGCAAATGAGGACATATGACAGCCTGGGAACAGGAGTTTGTTTGAAGGCCATTGAGATTGGGATCCAAATAAACTAATAAACTCAACATGTGTCTGCTTAGTTCATTGTAGGAAAGTTAGTATTTGTTCAGGCAATAGTTACATATACTGCATTTCGATTTGTGCAGAGAGAATTTGAACAGCATGTGGCATAGCTTCATGGCCCAAAGAGTCAGCTATTTACTTTAAAGTATATATATATAGTGATGGACCATGTCTGTGTAACTGCTTGAACTTTAAACAAGACTAAGGCATCGTTCAGACAACAGTCAAGCACACAACCTGTGACCCTGCTAACATAGGAGAATCAGGTCAGATTAAGATTGAAATTTTGACCTGGTGAGGACTCAATGAGGTGATTACTGAAGACCATATCAATGTGTGTAAAAAAAAATCATTACAATCCACCCAAAAGCTGTTTCAGTATTTCACTCAAAACCACAAATTGGATCTTCATGGTGTCAGAGGAAAAAGCGGACCACTAAACCAACAAAATCAACTCTACCAATCCATGTGTTATTCCAGAGGTTAAGTAAAAACTTTGACCTCCTGGGTGCCCCAGATAAAATTTCAGGGAATCACCAAAGTTGTTATAATTCATCCTTTGGGGACCACAAATGTCCAAATGTTCTGGATGTCCTCAAATAGTTGCTGAGATTTTTCAGTCTGGACCAAAGTGGTAAACTGATGTTCCGACTGTCAGACCATCCCTTCAGCTACCGCTGTGTGCACTTACATATAATATGGAAGACATTGGTATATTTAACCTTATATGGGAAGAAACCTAAATGACTACTGCTGAGGCTTATAGCATAAAATGAAAACACATTTCCTTCGTGGTGTGCCTCTACAGCCCAACAAACCAGCACGCTTCACAATTTCATTATTTGTTGAGATATTAGGGGCATACATGTTTTATTAGAAGAACTCGCCTGGACAGGGTGAGCAGTGTGCATTCCAGTCCAATAAGGAAAGCTGGGCACCATGGTGAGCTCCAACCACGGGAGCAGACACTCTCATGTGGACATGTGAGAAACATCACAGGACAGACTGCTTTGGACTCAGGGAAGGGCCTTTTGCCTGTCAGCGGGGTCTGAATTGTGGGGGCGGTTGGAATCGAAACACACCAGCCATATGTACACACTGTGCTACCCCTTCCATATGGGAATATTTACATGTCTTCTTTGTTGTTCACAGATCAAAGGAGAGGAGATCCATTTCAGTTGATTTTATGACACGATTTAGCAAATTTGCAGGGGGGGGGGACTTTAAATGCCCTGTAAAACCTGTTCCACAGCATGCAGGACCACCCTATTAAGTCTGATATCCCACATGAATAAAGAGGAAATCTGACTAAAACTGTAGCTACAGAGTCAGAAGGAACAGTGTGCTTTTGAATGGTAGTGAGTGTTAAAAACCCCATATGAAATCCATTAATTATTCTGAAATCTACATAAAAAATGGCTGCACAGAAACCAAAACAAAAGCAGAACACCATAAATTTATTGTGGAAAAAAAGCAACATTGGGGAAAAAGGTCTATTCTGGCACATTGTTCATTTTTATATTACAAAAAGGAGAAAAAAGGCTACAAATCTCGATAATTTATACAAATACAACAACTTTCAAAAATAAATCTTTAATTTAGTAAACGCTCTGTGAACAACTTTCTGCAATAACCCACTGCTTGAGATCCCTGAGCAGAGACACAGAGTGAACTGCTTTTTTTTTTTTTTTACATCTTCACTCAAGCAACAATTATTAGTGTTTGTTCATAAACACTTTATATACACAGGATAAATTAGCACATGGGGTTTGTGAGATGTTGGGCAGGAACAAATGTGAGCTGTGATTATTTTACTTAACATATCACTGGTGAACATCACAGTCATAAAGAGAACAATGTTTACACCATAATGACTGCAACAAGTGACGTAAATATTCAGTATCTTCTCCTACATTGTGGGCATTACTGTATTTACCTATAATGGGCAACGCAACTGTATTTGGAGATTTTTCTTAGTGATGACCACGAATGTACACACACCAAATCTGCTAACTTCCTTCATTTTTACATGTAAAGACACAGTGCCAGCTGCTTCCGTTGCTAAGGTAACACAAAGCAATAACTTACAATGTAATAAACTAAGGACACAGTTATTTCAGGAGGTTTGTGGCTGGTAACAAACAGATGATCAGAAATACTGCACATATTCTTACTTCTGGGAAGGTGCCGTTTCATTTACTGTATGTTGACAACAACACACAGATGTTAATTACACAGAATATATACAAGATGAGACCTTAAGACTGAGAACAGAACAGAGGTTCGACATTATGGGGAAATCACTTCATGTAATGAACCAAGCTTGCTCAGTATTTGAGCTGCCACTTCATTTCTGGCTACTTTTTTGCTGCATGATTTTCTGTATAATATACACAATGTAGGTATATATTAGAATTCATTTATATTAACGCAATGAAATTAGTTTTATTCCAATACAAGTATAGGCATTACAACATTTCCTTCAGACGTACTATGTCTCTGCATTGTTGTTTGATGAAAAGGTGTGCATCGGCATAGCTTTTTTTTATTTGGTTAGAAGAACTCCATCAGTTTCAGCTCCACTCACACTCCTTTGTAAAAGAGGCAGGGATGTACGGAGAACGAAAACTAGCGCACCTGCCACTTTGTTTTCTGACTTCCATGGGAAGGTAGCTTAATATTTCCATCCATAGCTTCTCAATGTTGTTAACAAACAAGTTACAATGGTGATTTGCCTTCTCTAAATGTGTGAAATACAACAGGCAGGACTGGTACAAATGCCACCTGCATGCCAATGCACACTGCTAAAGAAGATTCACACCTTTTTATTATAAGGCATCAAAATATGAAAAGTCACACTTCATTTCCTTTTTTGAGTTTTCTAGGCAAAACATGCTGTATGTGACAAAATTCAGCCTGTCGGGAGCTTTTGGAGGCTAATGTTGTGCAGTAATGGCTAACAAATTAAATTCCCTTTTTCAAGTTTCCACCACGCAAAACTCACCCACTGAGGATGTTAAAAAAATAAAAGTACAAAGAGATTTTACTTGGTTTACAATTTGCAGATTTTGGATGGTGTCCAGTTCCTCATATCTAATTTTCCTCATTATCAAGATGGAACATCTGATCAAACCAGGAGCTTTATTAAATGGTGATGGAAAATAGCCTCAGTGCAGTGCTCTGAGATCTTTCTCTTTTATATTTTATCTTGCACTGCTCAGGGACAAATTTCAACCTTTTGAACTAGAATTGCTTATTTAAGAAACTTAATTCATCACAAATGTTGAGGGGTGTACCTATGGTCTCACTTCCAGTTCAAGTGCTTGAGTTATAAAAGAAAAAAAAATAAAACATGGTTCCTGTGAGAGCACTAATTTTGAAGAACGTTCTAAAGAGTCCAAATACTGTGAAGCGCTGGCCAAAATGTGAGCAATGCTTCTGAGGAAAGCTGCTGGCCTGAGGTGTATGCAGAGCTCAGGAGTCATTAGGAGGGCTGTGCGGCACAGTCATGGCCTCGCTGAGCAAACATCCTCCCTGAGTCTCCTCCATCTCTCCTGGATGAGAAGAGTGAATAAGGAGTGCGTGGGTCATCCTTTCCTCCAGGTCTGGCATACAGATGGCAGGTACTATAGACAGACAGGCGGAGTTCAGGGGCTCGTGGTCCTCAGGCCCTGTTTCTCCATGATGTTCCACAGCTTACGCAAGTTGGACTGGGTGATGGTGTCATCCGGTTTCAGTTGAAGTGCTCTGAGGTAATTGGCTTCAGCTTCTTGCAGCTTCCCATTGAGGTGGAGGATCGCCCCCAAGTTCATCAAAGCTGCAGGATACTGACACCAAAAAAGACATTTTAGTCATTTTAGGACAACATTAAATCAAGATGTTTTCCAAAGTTATGCTGATTGTTCTCTTCAAGAAGAGCAATGCAGGACTCCTACCCAATTACAGAGGAGTAGGTGAAGGCAGCAGCCGTTAACACATTCAGTGAGCTGATATGCGCACAATAACAGTTATTTACTCACTACACATGGTCTGTTTAAACTACAGAACTTATGAATTGAAAAACTCAAATCAGAGGCCATGAATGGATAACATGAATGATGCAAATTAAGTATATCTATTCATACACAATTTTAAAAAATGGAATTTGACCAGAAAGGTTTTATGTCACTGAGCTACATGTCATGAATTGTTGTCTGGACATTAAAAACTGAGCAGGTTAAAACCTAAAATACACAATTTTCACAAAACCAAGAAAAAAATGTCAGAGTGCATGAATACATTCAATGAAAATAAACAGTTATGATGTCCTCAAATAAAACAGACTTGTAATAGCACATTTGGTCATCATATGAAGATATACAGCATGCAATTGGTTCCTGTTGGTCAGATCGCCCAGACAGTGGAGTGCAGTGCAGTGTTTGGAGCTTGGTAACCATGCTGCCTTGCGTGTCCCTGTGTCTTGTCTGTAGCCACAAATGTCAGAGTGAGCAACCACCACTTTGAAGTGGGTCGAGCTGAATATACCGTATATATTCCAGCTGGTGCCAAGGGGTAAAATAATCAGCAGCAGCGACGGGTGGGTGAGTCATGAGGACATAAGTGTCTGTGCTGCAATCACATAAGACCATGAAGTATCCAGGCCAAGGGAAGGGCCACATCTGATCCCTATTTAAACTCGAGGTGTGGAAAAGATGTCTAATCATGAGGAGAAGCTACTGTTTTACTGCTTAAGCCTATTGTAATTTCTGGAATGTTCACAAAAAACAGTTTTAGTATAAATGGCTAATCATGTGATTTTACTGCACCATTTGTGATTTTTTTCCCCCTATATTTATCACCTTATAAATCATTGTCACATAGAACGGCACATGATTGTGGCATCTTGACACTTACTGACATGCTCTACCCAAAGCCCTAATTCCATTCTCATGGCCTATTAGCTAATCAGACGTAATTCTTAGAGCAACATGCTTAGCATGAGAGAAACAACATTTTCTATACATGTTATGAGAAATCTGTGGAATGTGAAATGCCTGAAAATATTAATCGTTCACATCAACACAGAGCAGTAACAGCAAACTTAACATATAAAAGTACATTAAAAAAATCTTTTAGAATAACTTTAAAGCATTTTCATGAAACTGCAAGTATTTCATCTAATTCTGTTAATGGATTTATCTACAATAAGTAAATATCTAACCAACTCTGAAAGGAAATTCTGTTTTTGCACAGGACACAGGTGATTATTTGAAGCTGAATTCTTGCTATAAGTTTAAACTTCGTATAATTTGAAGGTGTAGCTATCCTATCCTATATCCATATCCTATGCACTCAGAGCACCTTTTCAGAGAGGTTACCAAACACAGAGATGGCCATTTATCTCACTGTGTCCACACTGCAGGTTGCGTGAACTGCCCTCCTTTGCTGGACGGTTCCACCCTACTCTCACAAAATTCTCAAAACATCTCTCTGTTTTTCCAGTGTCAAGGTTGGATGAGTTATGCTCCATGCATGAGGTTTTCAATGGGAACATGTCCAATTATGCGGCTTTTCTCATAGGGGGAATTATTCTGATGAATAAATCAAAGAGACTCTTGGATAATCCTATTGTCCCTTTAAAAAGGAGCCACTTCTTATCCCAGCACATATAAAACATGCTGCAGATGCTTTGGCCAGAACAAAGGCTGGCGTGACCAACACCACTGCTGTTTCTCCATGACTTTAAATGTGCACCATTAACTCACTAGATACTGCTCACTTGATATTATGCAATTACATTAATCCCCTAGAAAAACAACATTTCCTGCAGCATTTCAATTATTATTCACAGGAGCAGCCAGAGTTCTTGACTTTAATGGTCAGGGTAATTTTGAGGCTGTTTGTGCTATAAATTGCCTTCTGTTTGACCCCACCATTTGAGGGTCAAACCACAAAATAACGCTCGGGGATCAATTTGCAAGTTAGGGATTTTTACTAGTCAAAAAATTCTCGCCAAAATATAACTACTTATACATATGGACATACTTGAAAGTGACACATAAATACAACATCTGCACTGTGAAAGTGAAAAGTGGTGTAGGTGTATATTGGAAAATTAGTGCTAATGCCATTTTGTGGAGTTGGTAAGGATTCTACTTGAAGTGCAGTCATCCCTCTGCCTCAGTATTTTTTTTTGAGAGGTCAGTCAGTTCATAAGGTAATGTGGCTCAGAATACAGCCATGTCTTCTGAGACATTTAAGTGAGAAAATGACAATGGTCAACTAATACCCTGCTTGGCTCCTTCAGATGGCATTTTCTTTTGTCTGCTGATTTGGTTGCTGGCAGATGTACATGGGAATGTTTCAGTGAAGACTTATGCTTCTCATATCATTCTCTTTAGCCCAAGGAAGTACAGTGATCTCACAGGTTACAGCAATGGTTGAAAGAGACCTGTCTCTCTACCCATGCAGAACTTATCAATTCCAGAGTTTAGTTTCCTTCCTCCTGTCTCCCCTGTAGGCTCTCACCTTTCCTCCCTCAAACCTTTCTACCACTACTTCATAGAGGTAAGACTTTTGTGATTTATTCCCCTACTCCTGCATTCTTCCTTGCCCTTGCAACACTTGCAACACTCTGCAAAATGTTCCCTTGTCAAAAGCTTTCATTTTTTCCTCATTTCCTGCTGCTCTGTAACCTCTCTGCCTCCTACCCTTTCCAAAACTGGCACATAGCTGCAGAGGCATGGCCAGATGTGGAGCGTATTAGCCTGGACCGTAAAGCAGCATATGCCATTAAGAGTTGAATGAGGAGCTTGGTTGGGGAATGACCTGACCATAATTACTCCAGAAAGGCATTAAGGTAAAGACTATCTACATGGAAAGGGAAACTTCCAAAGGTACACATGTCATAGGGTGCAGAGTGCAACCAAACAATCCAAGCATCCGAGAGGATTTAGCTCATCTCGATAGAGGGGATTGTAGGACTAAAGAACTAAATCCTTTGAATGGAGGGAATTGTCCTCTCTCACTCAGAGCAAGCAGACATATGTGCCTAATATAAAACACCAGTGCCTTTGGAGAGTGAAGAGTCAAGCCGCAGTAAAGCATGAAATGACAAATGAAGATGGACAGGGTACATGGCTTAAGTCAAGTCGCATCGCAAAGAACAAAGGATAATGGTAAAGAAGATGGATGAAGATGCTAAATTACAACTGCGCCTCAGCTGTAAGCAATACAAATGCCAAAAGGCATCCAAGCAAAAGTGACCAAATAGGGGCAAAAAAGTGCCTCTCTGTTTGGATGTGGACAGTAAATGCATATTTGTACAATTACAGATGCCAAGAAACTGTTATGTGAAAATTACACTGATCTGGTCCTGAAATAGAGCTGTGGGAAACACAAACATCCTAAGCATATACTTTACAGAAGTACATATCTATCAGGGGGACTGCATGACAAGTGTCCTCTCATTGGTCAAATATATTTCTGCACAATAAGAGAGTGACTTGTTAACTCAAAGCTGTCTGTAGGTTTAAATGCGGGTTTGCCTCATGGATGTATTAAGAGAATTGGATGTTGGACTTCAATGTGGCACGTGCTCATTCCATTCGAAGTTGCCTACCTGGTGTCTACACAACAATTGTTTTCACCACATAATGCTTAAGATTCAAATATCTATTATAATAAAAAAAAATCCTCACATTAAGATACCCATTTCTGTGAAAAGTCACCACCTCTAACTAAAAAGAACTAATGGAAACAGTCCCACAGTTCACCTTAAACTCTATGGTTCTCTTATATTATTTATGTATACAGTTAAACCGAAGCAATGATAAAAAATATTTTGTTATCCTCCATCTGGGTTTAATTAGATGTTAAACATGCAATCATTTGGCAAAAGTTGAACACAGAACAAAGGAGATAGGATCTAAATTTCATGGTTTCTTTGGACATTTAAAGTTTTATCCTTTGGTAATACTAAGTTTAGTTTGTCTTTTTGTTTGAAATTGTTTGCAGTATAGGTTTTTTTGCTCGCAGAAGCATACTTTATTGTCTTTATAACATTGTCCAGATATATTTACATCATTAATCCTGAACTGATTTCTTCTAAACAAGACACAGGAACAAACAGGGTGACCACATGCCAAACATATTTTGCTCCCTCTGCGGCCCTCACTTAAACAGCTCAACCCCTCCTGTCAGAGCTCTCAAAGGCTGGACCCCATTCATTTTCAAGATGTCAAAGTCCTGTGACCGAGTGTTATTATCATTATTCTTTTCAATTTACTTACCCTGGTCTCTCCTTTGAAGTTGATGATGGATGGCGCACAAACAAACCTCTGAGTTTAGTCAAAACCTAGCCCTTATTTTTCTGAGCTCCAATGACAATGAAGGCCATTGTGAGAAGGCAAACTGGGCAGTAATAATATTGGAAAGCTGTCAGGACTGTGATTGCATAGTGTCCATCAGGGTAAACAGTAATGTGGGTGATTAGCCAGTTGTGGCTGTACTCACATTGGGTCTCAGGCTGGCTGCTTGTCCGTAGTACTTTTCGGCTGCCTCATTTAGGCTGGCTTGCCTGCAGAAGGAAAACAGAAAGAGGCAATAATTACTCATCTTTACTGCGCCTTTCTTAGGATGAGGCCTTGAACTCTGTGTGTTTACTAGCACTCAGGGGTCACTGAGAAAATAGCAAGAGGGAACAGCATGCGGGATTAGAGAAGCTGATAGTCGCCTGTAGGTTTCTCGTTCGATAGGGTCTCTCTCACTTGATAACATCTGTGCAAAGCAGTGCACTGCAAGCACTTTCTGCTCTAATTGAACCTTGGGGTCAGAAAACTCATCACCAAACCAAGGCTGACCTGAAATATTCAGTCTACACTTCTGTATGCTGGATACAGCAACACTGAAGATGTGAAGGCACAAAGGCACAAAATCATGTAATCATGTAATCATACCATCAAAACAAACAGGATAGCAGAGGGAATGACACAGATGCACCAAAACATGCTGTATATGGCACACTGCTACAAAAAGGATTTTTGGGCAGATGGCTTGTCGGCATGAGTCCCTGGAGCCAGAGATATATTCTTCCTGAGGACATAAAACCTGCAGTCAAGACAGGAATGTCCTAGATTATGCTTCTTATTTTCCTTCATAATCCACTACTGTTATATACAAATTTGTGGCTCCTATGTCACAAGGCCTTTGTTGTTATTAATATTCTGGTATCTCAGAAATCATTGCAAACAAAGTTTGACGGAGTCAAGGACAGAGTCTGTGACTTGGCTGGCTGTGTAGCCCCTGAAGTCATAAAGATCAAAGGAAGGGAGGCCGTTGGAACCAATTTCATTTCGTCTGTCGCAGTCCGTTAAGGGATCATCATCCATATGGTTTCAGATAAAAGGCAAAGCTTTTATTTTCGGCTTACCAGGTCCGTGGCCGAAACACACACACCGTATTTATGTTTGCTTTGATGGACACTGTCTTATGTGTTCTAAATGCTCAATTTCTCTCTGATCAATGATAATTTATGTAACATAGTAAAGCCATGGAGCCATGGTGTTAATATGACTTAAAAACATAATTTTATCTCATCCTACATATTATCGACTAGCATACTGCAGACATACAGAAAACCATGCCACAGTTATTTTTTTTTTAGTACAAGTGAATTTTTCCAGCTCTTTAAAAGAAAAGCATTTCACATTCCAGCAGAGATCCAGGCAACAACTTGAGCTGCTGAATTTGTCCTGAGATTATAAATGCGGGTTTCATGCCCAACCACAACCATATGTTTGTTTGCCAACATAATATTTAGAAAGCACAACCCCCGAAGAAAAAAAAGAAATGCAGTGATCTACTTCTATAATATCATTATCACATTTATAAACACATTATCAGAGGAGAACTGGAGAGCTGCCACACCATTACCAGAGGAGCAGCAGAACGTCCTAGGTTTGCCTGACTGTGGGTTGTGAGAGTGCAGGAGACAATGGAGGCCAAGTATGTAAACCACTGCCTGGGTTTAAACCCAGAGGAAGAGCCAGTGTGAGACTGCAAGAGTACAGGAATGAAGAGAAAGGGAGGGATGGTAAAATGGAATAAGAATAGATGAAAAAAAAAAATCAATGGAGGGTAAAATTCTGGACATCTTGTTGTCTAGAGAAGCTTCATTGACCCCAGACATGCACAAATCAGTACTGCTTATAATATGCACCATGTGGCACTGCTGCATTCTGATGAGTGAATGAACACATTGCATTTTCCACAACAGCCACGTATTTGTGCAGCTGAACCATCTGTCTCAGGCACAAAATTACAATCTTCCTCCGCCAAGGAGGTTATGTTTTTGGGTCTGTCTTTTTGGTTGTTTGTTAGCAAAATTACACGAAAAGTAACAGAGGGATTTTCATGAAATTTGTACCAGAGCGGGTGCTTGGTCAAACTTAGAAATGATTGAATTTTGCTTGTGACCTGGATCAGTATCTGAGGCAAGGAAATTGTTGAATGATTCTTCACCATTGCAAGACAGGGAAAAACTTCAAATTTTGAGTCATATCTCCATAAATGCATAAAGAATTGAAATAATTGGGATGACCCATTAGGGCGCATACCAAATGGCCCTAAGCTCTTGAGCATCAGGTCCCCGGTCCAACTCCTGGCCGGCTGCACCACAAACTGACCTAGATCCGGATAGTCCTCTGGTTTTGGGGAAATGTTCAGCCTTAGCAGAGGTCTGTGGCCTTGGAGTGCCTTCCAGTTCTAGAGTAAGATCCTCTGTTCGAATGCAACACTGAACACAGATCGCTTCCCTAAGGGTATTACTGTACGTGCAGAACATCTAATGTAACTTACTTGCAATTTTCCTTTTTATTATCATAATAAGATTATCAAGTCAAACCAATTTATCCACTTTTTTGGAAATGAGAGCAGTCAAGTATGCCCAAATCGGCATATCTAACATCATGACATGCTGGTAATATACAAAGTTATCATTCAGATATGGTGTGTGAGATTATTATATAACACATGTGGTTTGGATGGGAAACTATGAGTGCATATACTGCTTATGTGTCTTTAGACACTTTAGAGGTTGGGATTTTATGTTACTATAACATGTCACAGAGCAGTTTTCACACAAACACCCAAGTATGAGCACATCACTCACTGGCTTTCGTATCCCACATTCACACTTAAACCCGGAGCTAATTTAAAAACAACAACAACAAAAAAAAAATTTTCAAAGGAGGCAGAATGAAATTATTAGTTTGAAAGCAAAATGATCACAAACCAAGGGCTCAAGGGAGCAATAAAACACATTTGCACATCTGAAAGCCTCTGCTCCTCCTTTTAATCTCTTCCTTTCCCCTGTGCCATTTCACTTGTGTCCCCACCAACTGAGGGCCTTTCCACATCCAAATCCAAGACAAACAACATAAAGAGCATGAGCTTCAGAGGAGTGGGACCCCATGCCAAGCAAGCGGAAAAAGTTCAGGCCCGAACACTGCTTGAAGCCCTCTTTAACTGCCAGGGGTCTGGACCCTGGAAGAGGCTCTTGATACCGAAAGCTGCTGAGCATCCTGCGTGGTCGGACTGGCTGGGGCAGAATTATGCATAAGGCAGCTGGGTAAGAATCTTACAGAGAGCTGTGTAGCAATGCTGGCGATTCATGATACAATATGCTTGAATGGTCTTAAAGAGAACTATCACCCTTCATCAGGCTGCTGTAATTTCAAAGTAGAAGCCCTCAGCTGGTCATGATGAGTTTAAACAAGGGGATCTCTGCAATGGCTAATATAATTTTGTAGGTTTATTCAGTCAGTGGAGCAGTGTACTGTAAGTTGGCACACGGCTGTATTTACACATTTCCATTCATGCCTTGCGTTCAGAAAACACGGTAGCTTCTGGGAGAGCTTTTGCTGCTCAGCCTCATCAGCTGAACCCTGCACTGATTTGGAAGCAGACTTTCAAGCAGGAGCCAGAGATCGCTGAGGAAGATCGAGCCAAAGGGGGGCGGGGGTATAGCGAGTGAGAGGGAGGGAGAATATGAAGATACAGAGCTGCACAGCATGCTAAGACAAACCAGCAGCTCTCGGGCTGGCACTGCAGTGAGAGAAGAGGATTACAAAGTACAGCCAAGTAAATCACACTGGCTGAGGAGAAGTGTAAGCCCCTGGATAAACCGTGCAGACAGTAGACCTCCCTCTCTCATACACAACGTCCTCTCTGCTCAGCCTTGGAAAACTGTGGCCCACCCATCTCATCCATGCAGAATAAAATACATACAGTGTCTTGGTGGAGGTGCTTGGGCTATGAAAAATCATCTAATGTAAGAAAAAAATGGTGGATTCCAATCAAACACTCACCTGAGCATGTGGGCCGCACTGAACACCACATCAAACTCCCTGCTGTCGAGGCGTGCGGCTTTCTCTGCCATCTCCGCTGCCTCCAGCAGCCGTGACTCTTCCAACAAAAACTGACCTGGCAGGGGAGGAGAGAACAGCACCACAGTTAAATTGCTGAGGGATCCCCAAAGAGGCACTGAGGGATACGCAGCCGAGAAAGTGTTGCCTTTGGCCCAGGTGGAGGGACAGCCTGGTCGGCCCCTGAAATAATATGCTGAAACACTAGATATGAATGCAGCATACCATCACTGTTTGGCCATCTCTCAGACCCATTTGTTCTGATTAGGCGACCTTGATTGATCTATTTCTTTAAGATGAAATGTTGCTCGCAGGAGGCTTGTGTCTTATGACGGGTGTGGCCGCTTTTGGCAGGAACCTCTGTGAACCTACCTAATGAGATGGGATTATGGAAGCCTGACAAGGCCATGAACCAAGGGTGGACCCCTTGCAAAGGCCCAGGCTTAGAGAGGAATTAATACCCTGTTGACTTTGGTTAGCCACACTACTGTACCAGGATGCTAAACCACTGGGTGAACCTAAGCATATTTTCCTTAATAACCTTGGATGAAACTGAAGCTGTGAGCGCAGGCCAGAGGTGAAAGACAGACTTAAAATGAGACTAACCACGATTGAGTGTAAGGTAGCTCCAGGTTACAAACACCTCTGCTGTTATAGAGGGTTTATGATATCAAAATAAATCTATGAGTAATATAGGAAAGACAGTCCCTGCATTGATAAATGCGAGAGTCCAGGGGTGCCCTGTTATAGCTAAACAAAAAATTTTCACAGGTGATCTGTGTGTGAGGATGGTAAATAATATTAATCTGTAAACAGGCCTGGTTGGAATAAGGCACTAAAAATGGATGAATGCCAAATGAAGTTCACATTATATGGATACTGTATCATCAGTACATAATCATTTATGCTATTTAATGTTGGTCTATATCTTATTCACTCAGTCTTCGTGTAGATTAATACAGTTCATTAAGTTATTATCATAAAGTGTTTTCTTCATCTTTAAAAGATGACAGCTCAAGTGCATATAGTACATCCACACAAAGCAATAATCCACCATTAACCTGGTGGTATTGATCATTTTAAATATCACATGGAAGCTGTTGCAACGATAGCACACACATCAGTTCATCATAAAATGCTCCATCGGACAGAGAAGCTTTTAGAGAAAGTTATTAATTAACTTGTCAGCCTATTCAAACTCAATTGCAGTAGGACAGTAACTAAAGCTAAGAGTTACTGCTCCGAGTTCAAATTGTGTGAGTCACAAAGAATTTAAGACAAGAGAGACACTGGAATTGTCACGTTTCATATTTCCATCAAATCATAGAGAACAATCTGAGGAAATAATCCTCTCTTCTTTGCGATCCCCCACTAACCACGTACAGACTGACACCTAGGCCGGCTGGAAGAGCAGATGGCAAAGGGGTCAGACTGTTGTCTAAACAACCTTACAAGGTGTGTAAGTTCCTGCCTTTGTGCGCACAAGTGCAGCATGCGTGTGTTAAATTGCCAAATGACATTCTTGAGGTTGTAAAAATGAAGTCAGGATATGTCAAATTGAAATTAAAAAAAGAGAAAAACACAAAAATCCAAGCTTACCATAATGCATGTAACAGTTGCCTTTTGTGGGATCAAGTTGGATGGCCTTCAGGAAGTACCTCTCCGCCTCTGTTTTCTGCCCCTGAGAGAGACGGATTAAACAAAGTGTTATTATTGTTCCTCCGAACAACTCATTATAAAAACACCACACTCAGCTCGATGGCAAAAATACCTTTGAGTATACCTAATGTCCCTCTCCAAACCACAGACCTATTTTAACAATAAATCTTAATAAATAGACATGAAACACATGGACCCTGAGTGTTATTCTTCAAAGCTCATGTGTCCTCCTGTCAGAGTACACACTGTCATGCTTGGCACAGTGGACCAGACAGGGCAAAGGCTTATTCATTACACCCTTTTATCTGTGCAAATAACACTTCCAGAGCATAACCGCAGATTGCCAGTGTGTGTGGCCTGACCGCTATGAAACAAGACAGAGAGGTGGAGGGAAATGGAGCCGGAGGGATGGAAAAGCGAAGAGAGGAAAAGAGACAGAAAGGCTTGTGCGTCTCAGCGATCTTTAGCTTCACATAAGCACAGAGAGGTGTGTGGCACACAGACACACACTCAGGTTTTTATCTGGGTGTAGATTGTTGTTCAGGCCTTTGGAGTGATGAAAAATCACTGCATGATGAGCAGAAGCATCAATGCAGCCCTGTGGACCTCAAGAGCTCCATCAGGTCCTCGAGACAATGACACGTAACCAATCGCAGCTCAAAGAGGATAGAGCAGTCGGCTGGTGGAGGCTTGGACACATCTGCTCTCCGTTGGGTGGATGCTCATCCACAATTAACAATGTACACTCATCTATAAAAGCTGATATTTTAGCATGAACAATGCAAAGCCATTAGTGTGTGTTTCACAAAAGATATTCCCTCCATATGAATAATGCATTTTATTACACTGGAGTCATACCATCATAAAGGCTATGATATACAATGCTAGAGCGCCAGAAAAGGTGAAGGAGGATTAAATAAAGATTGAACAACTCAGTAAAAATAATGTATATATATACACTCGGTGTGAAATACAACAAATTACTACAGTTTACTTAAATATTGGAACAGGCTCTCATCCAATCAGTACAGTCTTGTATTAATGACTGTATACTTTGTCAAGTATAGACATTTTCAGTGCACTGTAGATTCAACAAATACATAATTTTCTAATGTAAATATATGAGTGTGGTTTCCCTTGATGCTGTGGAAAATCAAGCTTGTGCTAAGTACATGTTTAATACAGTGGCTGGCGTCCAAGTAGTGATCCCGGTTCCAGTCTGAAAAGTATCATCTCTGTGTATTTATGCACTCTAATTCACAGATGGAGGAATGTATATGTTTTAGGGCCAGCTGGTTTTACAGAGGGCCTACGTCTGTTTGTCAAACCGCAGAATTAAGCGTTCACACTCTGAAATGAGTTGCAGTTATGAGTGGATAGAAGATTTGGATTATGACAGGTCTAAGTATATTAATGGAGACTATGCTAAGAAAAAGCTATATGGGACGGAGTTATAACCTCCAAACTGCAACCAGTTGCTCATTTCTCATTATTTGTCTCTAAAGAAATGTTGTTACAGTTCTTATTAATCCCTAGAGAGGCAGTTTGTTACTACTTACTATATTACTTCACTGTTGCACCCCCTTAAACTGGCAATTGGCAAGAGAGAAATGATCATGCTTTTCTTTATTCAGCCTTTTTTTTATTTAGAGATGGTTTGTGTTAAAGCTACCCATTTTGCTGTGTCAAGTTTTGTGCTTGGGTCCAGATCTGAAATTTCTTTCTTTCTCTCTCTGACTGTGCCAGTCTTCTGCATCCATATGTGTCGCGTGTTGCAACAAGACATGTATTGCCCTGTGGGGAGAGTATGGTCAATGTGTTGCACATGCCTGGCAAACTAACAGTCAGTTATGAAAAGATGAAATGAAGCAGAAATCTTGGCTCAAGACACAGATTTTAGTGTGTCAGCATGGTAACATTTGCTAACAGACTTGTTCCAGGGTGAGGAATCGTGACGACAAACTAGACTTTCCTCAGTCGAGTGTGAACGGAAAATGCATCTTGTTTTGTTTGTATGCACACCATCATTTTTTTCTCTGAAGTGAAACTTATATACTGGCCAAAAATAACTATTGTGTGCGTGATGTGTGCTAATGGAAAGCACGAAGTTGGATAGACAAAGATGAGGATCAATGGAACCCACAGTCTGCAGGCTTGCTTTCACTCCATCTCTACATTTTTGTGACATGACAGCTCTCCCTCTTTGTTGAGGTACACAAAAATGTTTACTACCCTTCTACTTTCTATTCGGTATATATCCCCTTCTCATTCTAGTAAGCTCATTGTGTGGCTACAATATCCTCCCTTTTGTCACACACATGCTGAGCTTATTGGTGCGTGCCTCACACTTCAAATCTCCTGACAGAATCAGATGAACTGCAGATGCAGTCCTGGCTCCGTGGGTGCTGAGGTGATTTTGAATGAAGCCTGCATCCTATTAGCTGAGGAAATGACAAGTAGAGGACTGAATCCAATATTGCAAGCATCGCAGCAGCCGTGTCCATCTCTGACCTGTGGCGTGTACAGAGTGCCCGTAAAACATCCTGCTCCCCCCTGTGGTATCAGCGACGGTGCGGAGGGGTCAGCGCAGTGAGGGGAGTGATACTGATCTGTGTGATTAACTCTCTCTTCCTCTCCTATTTTGTCCTCCCCTCATGCACAACTCACAGCAACTCGTTGCTCTCTGAACCACAGCTCCACAGCGTCGTCCTCTCACCCTCCTCTGACCCTGCTGCCAAGCCTTATCTCTCAGCCTCTCCACCTCTCCCGCAGGGATCTGAACCTTGAAAACCCCTGACAGCATCTGAAGCGTCTTCATCTCTCACAGTTGTACCGCATGGAGTGCAGAAGCGGGGGATAACGGAGGTGGGGGTGGGGTGGGCGGGCAGATATTACACTGGCTTTGATCATGCTTAAATGCCGTTGTCAACAGGCACATGGACCATTACCGAGGAGCATACATTTAATGGTATCCCGACTCAGACTCATGGGTAAAAACTTTCTCAAACATTTCAGTAAAAGAAAAATAAATCACTGCTTTTCAAAACTTTTGTTCCTGGCTAAAGAGACTCTAAGCCTGTCCAAATTCCTTCTCTGATGGCATTATGTGTACTCACAGGATCATAAGGGCTCAAGATACCTCTACCATCCATCATGGTCAGAGATCAAGAGAGAATTATCCCCGCAGGTTTGAACTCTCCTTTCCTCCAAAATCAATAACACTTTCTTAAATAAAATGACTTTCTCTTCACAGCCGACTGAATTCTTCCCCGTGTCCACTTCACTTCACTTTATACCCTTCTCTAGAGAAATATGTTGTTACCCTAAACTGTTCTTGCTGACAGCTTTTGGTTTCAGATCATTTTTAATGTCTGGTGGCTTTTGTCCAGAAAAGAATTTGTGTCAGCTTAACAAGCGACTTTCTTCTGTGGTGTCAGCTGAACTACAATTTAGGATGAACATCAGTCTGAGTAAAGATGGGATAATCAATCCACTGTGCTGCAGGAGCTCAATTTAATTTAGATACACAATGATCCACTTCACTGAATTTACAGCGCTATCATAGTATTAGTATGCAAACAGCCAGCCAGTTGAAGTTAATACAAGCGCTGGGGGGAGAGGGGAAAAAGCTATAGCCTGGCTCAGTCCATAGGTGCGTGCTTTTTACACTTTGGTCATCTGGATTAGGCTAATGAGACATAATATGTCAATTCATGTTCTTTAGAGATGCTGGGAAGTGAATTTTGTTATAGTTAATAGCAAGCTATCTGCCTGCTAAACTAAGCTGAGAAGCTACTGGTGGGAGATTCATATTTACCATACATATATGAAAGTGGCATCATCTCATCATCTCATTCTTGGCAAGAATCAGCATATTTCCAAATATGTCAAACTAATCCTTTCAGGGTAAATTATAATACAAAAAGGAAAAACATATTGGAAAAAATAATGTTTTTCCAGCAACTTTGGGTAAATGATGTGCCAGTAATTCGACACAAATCTGTTGTGATACACACAAATTCATAATTTTGGAAAGAGTATAAATAAAACGAACTTGAAAAAGATTGTTTCCAGAAGGGAAATGATTAGGGACAGAGCCAGGAGACTCTTGCCCTTCTGTAAAAAATCCAGATACCAAAACTCCAGGCTTTTGAAACCATTGATGTCCTTTCATTAGGGTCCAGACTGTGGGAGAAAGGGGTGTCATATGAAGAGGAGGTCTCCACCCTTCTTCTGACCTTCTGTGCTACTCCTCCTCTAATTTATTTATTTCTCTTCTGACAGTCTCTTTCAGCTCTTCTCCTCACATTCAGCTCTATTCCAAATACGCCTATCTGGCTGCGATCTGTAACGGATGACTGTGTGACCTGGCCAAATGATCACCCCCTCGTAAACTCTGGGGCTCTGGCAACTGCTTCTGTCCCAGCAACACTGACGGCCTTTTCTTTGTTTACTGAAACACAGGTCAGCTGTGTGACCCTGAAAGGATATTGCCTCTGCAGGCCAAATTTCCAGGGCAGATGTAAATATAATATTCTATGGTGTTTAGAGAGTTTAATTTTCTATTTTTTAGGACAAGGGCAGCTTTTTGAGTTGAAAGACCGAGGAACAAGTTGCATGGACCAAAAACGATTAGTAGATTTTTAATCAGGAAGTGCTATTCCCTGACAGACAGGATCAACCTGAGAAACACAACGTGACCATCCTCTTCTCTCATGCTCCCCCTCTTCCAATCTTTTTTTTCAGTCTCTTTCACCCACACACTATTGATTAACTGTAGAGACTTCAGGAGAACATTAAGACTGCCAGTAAAGAGCTGAAGAGAATTTACAAAAAACCTGCTGAGATGAAAGACAGTGCAATTTGGAAGAGCAAAAAGAATGAATGGAGTACAAAATGAGACTTGGTTCAGGGAAGCAAGAAGTCAAACAAGTAGAAGTCAGCAAGGCTGGCTTCAGAGCAGAAAGTCGTCAGTTGAGAAAAAGCTTTGACTGGAGCGCGATTCATTAGCATTCGGCCTTCCAAGAAATCTATTGTTGAATAAGGCACTTGCTGAGTGTGTGTCAGCTTAGAGTTTGTAAATGAAAAGGTATTATTTCTTTTGTCACAAGCAACATAGTGTCAATAACGATGTCTTACCGTCATAGCCAGGAGTTTGCCATAGGTGAGATGGGCAGGGATGTGGTCGGGCTTGGCTCGCAGCGACTCTCTGTACCAGTGTTCGGCTTCAGACAGCTTGCTCAGTCTCATGTAGGCCTCTCCTGTGAGAAGCAAAGTGATGGTCGAGTCAGAGGTCAAGATGTCAGAGGTTAAGATGTCTCCTCATTGTTCTGCTTAGGATTTGCATGGTGACTGAGGCTAAACCTCATTCCACTGGGGGAAAAAAACTCAGTACAAACCCCATGTTGTTTAATAGTTAGTCTTGTTAGGGCTTTTTACATATAGGTTAACACTGAACTAAAAGGACGCAGTTGTTAAGCTTTGTTTAAACATACCACGTTCATACAACAAAGATGATTTATTGACTAATTTCAGTGTTGTTCATAAAAGCAAACCTTTGAACCCCATTCAAAGACAGACATGTTTGATTTCTTAAATTTGAAAATAATTAAATGGAGTTCCTAAAATAGAAGAGTGATGAGTTCATTGGATATCTTTAAAGAACTCTAGAAGCCAACCTGCAACCCACACTGCTCCGCACTCTCCCTCATCTGTCAGACATCATCCGATACTTCCCCCACCCGCAAAATCTGTCCTCTCCCTGCTCACACCTGTAATAACAATGACCTCGCTTTCATAGCCTTCCAGTAACACTTGTATTATTGCAAGAATTTGACAACATTGGCTGGTAATTGGACACAACACCGTTAAAATCAACATTATAACATATTAAGGGAAAAAGTTAATGTAGTATCACAGGTGGTAAAAATTTTGCTAGAACATGGTTACATGTTTACATGTTTATATTTTTATTTGCAGCAAGTCTTATGAACGGTCAAATGACTGGACAAGTTGTTTAGACTAGAGTGGACTAAAACTTTAATTCCATGGGGATTAGGACTAATCACTTCCTTGATAAGAAATGGTGATAAGGAGCAGGTGACACATGCCTAATTACAACTGGGGGGAACCTTTTTAATCTGAAAACACGCTTTCTCCAATGAGCGATAGCGCTGTATAATGAAACCTCTTGATACATTCTGTGGGCATGTAAAAGACGTCAAATTTTAAGATTTAACTTCCTTTTATTGTGAGAAAATACAGCCTGAGGCTTAGGACATTTCCCCCCAGATGTAATGTCATACATGAGAATATATTTTCAAGATGATATCCATCAGTTCAGCCTTATGTTTTAGATTTAAGTGTTGGAAATCCATGATACTGTAGCCACATAATCAAAATGGCCTTGTCAACAGCTAACATCAAATAGATCATAAAAATAGATTAGAGGCTATCATAAATCTAAGTACTGTCACAACGCAGATTAAAAAAAAAAATCCTATATTCCCACGTCTGGTTTGTCACATTTTCAGTATTTGACAGTTGCAACCAATGACGGGGCTAGATTTTTCTAATAACTAATTTAGGTTTTATCTTAATAAATTATCATTGTGGTTACTGATGGGATTATATGAAATTTACAATGAATCCAGGGCATGGAACTGTTTAAAATTGCATACAACATGTGTTTTGACATGACTTCTTCTTTTGCTGATGGGGTTTAAAACACTCGCCCCCTGGCAGCAGACCCCTGGATGAGATTAGCCCACCAGAGAGTGTTGGAGCGAGACCAGCAGGGTGCAGATTACCACCCAGGTCTACCTCTAATGAAAGCCTCTGCTCCTCGGCATCTGACAGGCAGCATGGGAGCAGTGGCGTGAATGAAACTGGAAGGAAATAGATTTGAGCAGGTGTGCCAAATGTGCAATCAGTTCAGCGAGGAAACACTAAGCTGCAGAAATCGCAGATCTCTGGCTCAGTGCCTCCATTACAGACACAGCACTGCTCCTTAACGGTGACTGGAGCTTTCATCAACATGACATAATCTCAGTAGCTCTGTCAAATTGCATTTTGCCAACACCTAAAAGCTAACCTGTGGCACTACCCAGCCTGGATTACAGACGTCCCAGATTCTAAATCTGTGTGTGTGTGTGTGTGTTTAAGTAGCTGCACGTGTATGAGAGCGAGAGAAAGTGAGAGGGGGATGGAGAAACCCCCGTAAAAACAGCAAAGAGAGAGCAGCTATAATGAGCCTGCAGCAGCTGTTCTACAGATGTAATCAACAAAGTAAATTAACTCTGTGTCAAATGATATTGCAAAGCTGTTTAGCTGTTAAATGCTGTTTAACAGCATGAACATGAATTAAATTCCTAAAACAAGTATTGCACTGATATAGACTGATATAAGTGGCTGTATCTGATGCTGATTTTTACGTTTGTTTTTGACAGCCTACTTTCACTTGAAAAGCTCCTTAGAGTTGTAAAACAACAAAGTGAACACGTGTATGATGCACAGTCGACAATATCTTCAAAAAAATGTGTGTGTGGTCTTTACAAAAAAGCAGCTCTTACCCATCATGTTGTAGAGGCTCTGTGGTGCAAATTGTCTTGGCATTTTCTGTATTGCTTCTTTAAACACAGTGAGGGCCTCCTGCGAAAGAAACAAATAAAAAACAAAATGAGGTGGGGGATGTTTACATTAGACAGCAGAGAGGCATCACCAGAGAAACTGCTGCTGGGGTAAGCACTCATTCCTCCCCTGCAGCCGGGGGCCCTGACACTCTGAATACACAGCGTGGAATTGGGGGTCGCCAGGAGGCTGGTTCATACAGAGCGGAGCAGAAAGGGTCTATCCTCAGTGTCATGGCTGTTAACACGACCAGAGCAGTGTCACATAGTGACTCCAGTATGTATAGGGTCCAATGATTCACCTCAGAGTCCCTCAGTTTAAATGGTAGAACGAGCTAGAGCTACAATACTTTATTGCTGAAGCAAATGTTACGGTTAGAGGTCGGAGGAAGTGGGACTACTCTCTTTTTCCAGCATGCCAACTATTTATAAAGACCTTTATTGAATCTGCAGCTCTATTGCTTCATTCCTGATTGAATCAGCAGCATTGGTGCTTGTGTACAATATAAATGTGCAGCATGGAAAACCAGTTGCTTTAGCCAGCACTGTAGGTCTTTAGGGGCATGAAAGAGAGTGAATTTGTTAGAAACAGCCTGAGGATTATCTGCACAAACCACTGTGTCCCCTATGACAGAAGCAATTTTGGAACATGTCCATTTAAAACTGAGCATTTTCTCAGTGTCCCCCAAAGGCTCCTTGGGCAACTGCCTGCATTTTATCACACTTCACTTTGGTTTTACTTTTTCCAGCATGTAATGCATGTAAAGGAGTAATCTTTGAACTCATATGATAGCAGTGGTGGTGTTTGTTGGAAAGAATATCTTCAACAGTTATGTTACATTTGAGCTAAAATAGATTTGTGCATGTGAATTACAGTTTTATATTTCTTATTTTTTAAGTGCCAAAATATACTTTGTAAGGGCAAAAACAGCTGTATTTTGTACTAATATGATCTCCATGTGGCACCTTTTATAATGTTTCTTATATCCTATATTGCTGATTCCAATGGGTGTATAATTGACAAATTGCATATTGGCTTTCTTTTCACAATTACCAGCTTTATAAAAAAAAAAAACAATACACAACTTATTACAGCTATTAAACAATGGGGCCCAGATTTGAGAAGTAGTGTAGCTCAGTGCAAGATACACTCATTTCTGTATAGTAAACTGTTGCATTAAATTACCACAGTCCCATCAACATTACCACGCAGTGAATTAAATTCTGCCAGTGGTAATGCCCAGCATGCTAAAAATATTTTGAAGCATACATGTAGTGTCTATAATGATTTTCTGTAGAGTGCTTGGTTACCTCCTGATGTCCCTGCTCATGGAGCAGCTTGCCCAGGTTGTACAAGCAGCTGGTGACGGAGCTCTTGTGGGCATGGGGGTCCTTCAGGTTTTCATCAGAGATATCAGCGCAGGTTAGAAAGGTGCGCTTGGCTTCATCTAGGCGACCCTGATTCATCAAGATGATGCCTGTGTTCAAGTACGCCGCTGTTTGGGAAAACCAAACGGAATGTGGAGAACAGTGTTAGTTCTGGCAGAACACTGAAGTTGTGCTTGCATCAGTTTCATTCATGCAATATTTTTAGTATTGTTAATTCAGCTGAGATTTAATGTTTATGTGGAGTGGATTGCAAAAGCCGAAGACCACTTTCATATTCACTTGCTCCCTCAGAGAGTAGAGACAAAGTCATTTCTGCCAAATGTGCTGTTTGTGTTTGTGTTTTGGAAACTACTTCCCCTGAATGATCAGTTCATTAACATGAGTGTGTCCCCTCGGCCTGAAGCCACAGAGACGAAAGTTGCTGAAAGCGTGAGTAATGACCACCTCTAAATAAAATACACCTTCATGGTAGAACAATGACCCACTGGTAATCATTTTTCATACTGTACTGTAATGTGTGTTTGACCTTTGACATCCTGTGGGATACTTGGGATGCTTGTTAAACTTCTTCTTGAGCAGCCAAAGACAACATCTAATGATCGATATGCAGCTGGAGTATAATTAGTCCCCATGGGCCTGTCTCTCTAAACAACTCCCTATCACAACTGGCTGCTGGAATAAATTAACTTGATACAGCAGATCAATCTGGAAGGCTATTCCATAGGGTGTTGACATATCATATAAAAGGGGGTGACTGAGAATCAAACAGCTTTTTTCCCGACAAAGAAGTGACCTGCTTCTTCTGTCCATGGTCCTTTGTTATCTTAAAAGCCGACATTATTTTACTTCCCAATCCTCACATATCACAGTCTTATCTACATGATGTTGCTTTCAATGGTCGTAATCTAGATCTTTTTTCTCCATTTCATGGACCTGCACTGAAAGGGGAACAAAAACCACAGACAGACAAAGCAAGTTTTTCCAATTTCATCTGTCTTCCAAAGTGATTTTCTGTATGCAAAAAAATGTGACAGAAAACAATAGCACTTTATCGCAAAGCAGGATAGCTCCACATATTTAATAAAACTGCTACAGTTTGCACGACTTATCTCCAAACTAGGCAGTGAGTAATGGTGTAACCTCGAAAAAAACACGTAACTGTCACATTCTCATTCTGCTTTCAATGGCTGCTGTTTTGGCTAATTAATCAACCATGTTATCTGCTGAAACAGATTGGATAATTGCAGACTGAATGGAAATTTTCTCGTCTAACCATGATCTTGATTAGGTATATAATTAATCCGAGGAAAAAGGGAAGAGACGTTTAAGGTTCCTGAGTTTATCTGTCATTGATTAATGCCTGGAACAATGGGGAGCTAATTTATTGCATGATCAGGTAAGATTGTAAGCGATTTGTCCTAATCAGTCAGTGAGGCTACTGGAGATGAAAGTGTATGGAAAAGTTTACTCGTGAAAATGCAAAAACCATGAGGTGATTTTGCATGGGGAAGAGTGTAAGGATTCTGTTTTGGGTTTTGTTTTTGTGTTTGCAGGGGGTGTGGCTTGGAAACGAGACACACCTGTGTCCACTTAGCTCATCAACCTGGCTCTAAATGCCTGGTCTTCACTTCACCATGCTGCCAGATTATTCTGCCTTGTTCAGTAGTGCCTAACGTCCTCCAGTGTTTTTTTGTTGTTACTCTGTGTGACTTTTTCCACTGTTTTTCAGCTGCTGTATTGTTTTGCAGTATTATTTTTGTGCCAGGCAGTTCAGCATTTACCTCTGTTTTTTCTGTGTGCTCAGATTTTTTCTCCGCGAGCCTCACTGCCTCGCAGACCTTCCCTCTTCCTTTGAGCTTGAGTTTTCCATGTGCTCAACTTTTGCTACCAGTGACCATTCTGCAAACACCCTGCCTCCACTGTCTGCTCTTTGGTCTTTTTGTACAATAAACTCTTGATTTTTTTACTAACCTCTACCTGACTCTACTTTGGGTTCCAAATTAGACCAAAACTTAACAGGGAAGAAAAAAGAGGGAGAGACACAGAAAAAGTGAGAAAAAGAAATAAATGGTTGGAGGTAGGAGGGATAAAAAGAAATAAGACTGCCGTGGCCTCAATTCATAATAAATGACATAATGCAGTTACTTGATCTGTTGACAACAGTTGGTTTTAAAAGTCAGTCAGACAGCTGTGTTGAATGTTCAATTCAGCTATATACCCACTGCCCTTTGCCACCTATTCCTCTTCCTTCACATAACCACAGCCTGTATTCACTGTTGCCTGGACACAGCACAGCCACAACCACAAGAGCTGGAGATTGTCAATAAAAAAGAAGAGCTGTACTTACAAGCCAGAGTTGGCCGGCTCCCAATGGCCAGCTTATAGTAGTGGAGTGCCTCTGCAAACTTGTTGCTCTCCTGTAGCAGCAGACCGCTGGAACAGACAAAAGGAATAACGGCAGGGGCTGTTTAGAGCTTCAAAAAAACTCAAAAGAGGAGATGTTTCAAGTTATGAGACTCTGTTAGGGTTAGACAAGAACACAAGCAGCTGATAAAACTGCGGGAGAAGATTTAGATCTGAGCAAACCACAGACATTTGAGCACACTGTGAGTATTGGCTGTGGATGTTTTGCATTTTCCCCTCAGGGTAAAACAGCATCATTAAATAGCCTGCCAGACAGACAGCACTCTAGGGAACACAAGACACTTCCTCTGAGGGAACAGATCTGATCAGTGGACACACGCAAGTAAAAGGAGAGCTCGCCCTTTTGTTCAAACACCCTCTTATGTCACTGAAACAGCTGAGTGGAGATGCTCTTAAAAGAAAAGCATGTATACACACGAATGACATTTCAAAGGCTTGCAGGCACATTTTTACATCTACAGATAGCAAATGAAATTAAAGACAAATGAAGTTCTGTATCCATCAAAAATTATAATGTAAGAATTTAACAGAACAGATACTTACAGGTTATACAGCATGTCAGCCATGTTGCTGCGGTAATAGAGGGCATTTCTATATGCCTGTTCAGCCTCCTCCATCTTGCCGTGGCTCTTCAGGACATTTCCAAGGTTGCCCCATGCTGAAAGGTTGTACAAGCAAAAGTTAATCATACAGAATGAGGGGAAAAGTGTGTTAATGCTTTTTTTCAGAAGCATAAAATTAAAACAGCAGAGAACATTTCTGTGGTGAGTAATAATTTTCTTTTGTTATTCACAGCCACTGACATGGGATCAGTGTTTCTAACCTCTAAAGAGGATGTTGTTCTGCTGCAGCTGGTATAAAAAGACATTATGACTTAAGAGAGAGCTCTGTGCCAGAACCAGCAGTTGTTCCTGTGAGAGCATATGAAAAGAAGACCACCACAGTGCTATTGTACAGCTAATGGCATTACAGTTGAATGGCATAATGCAGTATCTGACAGTTGAAATATGGTAAGAGGTTTTCTACATTTTGTGTAAAAACTGTGGAGTGTGAAAATAAACGTATAAAAGTTGACAGAACAAAAGAAATTAATTGGAATAAAAATCACAGAGGAAGAGTGGTAATAGAGGTAATAGTCTGAACTCTCATTAGTAGCCAATGGGTTTTTTTGCAATGCATCTCTTAAGAGGCTGTTATTGAATACACATATACTAGATATTCCTACAGGGGTATTTGTACAATGTTATAGTGCCATGCATTAAAACACAAGTATAACAATGTGTGTAAACCCTGAGATACTGTGCCTTCTTGCATCTCCACAAGTCATTTAAAAAAGGAAGATAAAATCCTGGCTGCTTTTCTTTACATGTGTTTAGAGTGCTTAAATATGCAGTGTGCCTCTAAGCAGGGTATTTACTTTACTAACTATGGAATCCCAGAAGAATTATCAGTGTGAATAAAACTAGGCAGGAAAAACAGCCCAAGCTCCCGTCATTCAACTGTGCAACCAGTTATGCACAGATGATTTTATTACGTTTTATAGCAGAGTTGTTTTTCGTATCCTAAAATTTCACAGTTCAAACGATTCCAATGAATGTGTCTATGTTTGAAGCTGGGTCCTATTCAAATCTCATATTAGCCATAATGAATGTGAGTTGGGGACATTGCTGCTGCGCTGCTTCGGCTGATGGCCTGCCAAAACAAACAGCTGTCATGCCTCAGTTCTGCTGCAGAATCTGAAAGGGAAATTAGCTAACACAACGTGTCCTGCTGTTGCCTTGCGAGTCCCTGATTTGCTTCCCTCCTCACTCTGAGAACTTCACTGTGGACAGGAATCTGTGTGCAATGACCTTGAATGTGAAGGCTACTTAATATTTTATCTCTTGTTGAAGATGCCAATCGGAAACAGAGGATGGTGCCCTTCCAAGTGATACAGATTGCATGGTGTGCATGAGGAGATGTGTGATAAAGAGACACACACAACTTTGTTGTACTCTGCCTCACAACAGTCACATCATGTATTTTTGAGAAGGCCTGTGTAAAATTAACAAAAGTTTCATTTTGCCTCTGGGGCACTGAGTTCAACTTGTGGGGATATCTTGTGGTAAGGCTGAGTGATGAAGAGGAGACATTTTGAAACAGATTTACTTTGAATTATTCAGGGGGGCAGTAAACTAAGAGAGACTGTACAAAAACATCATCAAATTCAAAACCTAAAAGCTTGCTCATTGCTATCCAGGCAAACAAATGGGTGAAAGAGGCTTTGATGTGGGAATGTGTATAAAAGTGCTTAAAAGAGTGTTTGTGCTCATGTTAGAGCACTAAACCATTGTGAATGCTCATGTGAATGATAGCATGCATCTGAGTTGGGTCTTACCTTTAGCAGGATTGACATAAATCCCTGACTTGTAGAGCATCTCCTCATTCTGCCAGTCCCGGTTCCTCAAAACAGTTTTGACACCAAGAAGTAGAACCAGGGCAGCGCTGCAGTACAACAACATCGTCCGGAAGGACCTGCGACGCAGTCGGACATACAGGGACCTCATCCCGACTGCTACCAGTAAGCAAAAGCCCATGCTGGGGATGTAAAGTACTCTCTCTGCTATCACAAAGCCTACGTAGAAAAATAGGTTTGTGGCAGGGAGGAAAGGGATAGCCATCAGTCCTAAAGAGAACACCACAAGATTTTCAGTGGTGGGCAATGGAGTCCTGCTCTCATAGTGCTTTTTGGTACCATTTTGTGCACTATTAATGTGAACTCCTGTGTGGGAATTGTTCATATGTTCATGATTGTTATATTGGTAACTGTGCCCATTACTGTTTCCATTTCTTCCATTGGTGTAATGGTGCGCTTTGCCATTTGTGTCCTTGCCCTTAGTTGTGTGGTGTGTCCACAAGCCAAACCAACCCAGCAACACAAGTCCAAGGTAGAAAACTACTGAATGAAAATTCCGCCAATCAGCCAGGCTCCTGATCAAAGGCAGGGCGTCCATTGACCAATCAAAGCTGAGTGTGTCTGGGCAGAGGAAGAGCCAAAAGTTGATGGCAGGCAGGTAGAAAAAGGTCAGCGTCCTGGTGAGGAGCGAGGGGGAGTCCGCCGCCGGGTTGTCGGAGTTGGAGAAGTTTGGCGGCTTGTTGCCCATCCAGTAGAAGCGGCAGGCCAACAGTACAGCTCCCCAAGCTGCCAGCAAAAACACATTCAACAGCAGGTGGACGTTCTTTCTCTGAAAGACAAAGCAAACACAGAAACAAAACTGAAACCCTCAATCCACTGGAAAGGAAAAGAATGACTGTTGGACATAATATATTGCACTTATGAATGCTTCAAGCCAAAGCTAGTTTTCTGGGTGGTGGGAATTTGCCCCAGACGATGGACTGGAAATTGAACAAAGTAATATCTGATTTACATTGCCGCGACAGTACAGTTGCATAATGCCAACTGGAGCAGAATGAGTGTTCAAGGTCAATTTCGAAAGTGCTGACTAAGTAGAGTAGTCTGATATGTGATTCTTAAAAAAAAAAAAAAAAAAAAAAGTTGTTTTGGCTGCTCTACTGTATCCGGAAACGCAAAGCAAGAACAGTTCAGTCCCATCTATTTCAGTGTTTGTTATTTCCTCTTTTAAAACACTTTTTAAGATGAGCATTAAGAAAAAAAGGCATGCTCACATCTTTTATTAAAGCCAGATGATTGAGTTTATAAATGAAGGTGACCTCACATCATAACTTTCTATTCATACACAGCTTTTTCTCCGTGGCCTTCATAGATGTATCAAAACAAACATAACTATATGAACTTCAGTCATATATTACATCATATTACAGGCTTGATATTAAACACTTTCCCAAATGCTGTGTGGAAACGCCTATGAAATATTTATAGTGTGTTTGGTTGTTTTAATACTTTCTGGCAGAGCACTGAAAAGTGACTGGACATACTTCCCACAAGCATGATCCACTGTTAGGACAAACGGTTTCTCGTTTCTTATTGTTTTCCTGTGGGAAATCCACCTCAGAGAAATTTAGAGCTTTTTCTAAAATCAGCAGCTAAGGTAAGCACAGCAGTGTCCACTGGTGTCCTGCAGTATTAACTTGTATTGTGCTGGGAAAGTACATCAGTATCTCAGGACAACAGAAGTCAAATAAATATAGATTATCAAAATATGAGGTATGCAGCAATGGTTTGTTCCATTAGTCTCTGCAGTCTGAAACTAAACCTCCAGGGCATTACAGTCCAAGATGTTTTCTCAGGTGTAATCCTTTTCATTATATAAATTTAGACCCAAGGGAACACAGGCTAACCCTACTTCACCTTCATACCAGTGGATGTGCTCATTCCCCACCTCTACAAGCCAAAGGGCATGAACATGTCTCATCTGTGATCCTAAACTTCATAACACCACTGCTGCTTTGAGGGTGTACGATTCATTTCCTCACCCTGCCCACTGTCATGCACAGATAGTATCTGTGCCAAGAAGCTTCACTAACCTCGGGGGCATCTGACTGCAGGGGAAAAGCATCGCGAAGAGCTCCAGCCCAACACTTGTGCAACAGGAAATTAGACTGAATACACAGGAGACAATGGAATGCAAATGATCTGCAAAAACTAATTAAGGGCATTTAGATGATAACAGCTTGGACATGTATGACTAAGTCAGAATGGTTTTGATCATGACCTATGATACTCTTCAGAAATCAGAATATTACAGAAGAGCATTACTTGAAAAAGTAATTCAGTCATCCAAATTAAAAGATGTAAACTTGCTCAGAGGAGCACCATGTCCACTTACAGGGCTGAGGTATCACACTGAGGACTTATTATTAGACAGTATGCATAGCTGTTTTTGAAAATATGCATTAAATAAAAAACTCAAAAGGTCAGCTGTCAAAACCTTCAGGGGAGACCTGACAACAACCCACAGTGCTTCAGTATTTTGTCAGGATATACCCAAGTTAAAGAAGTTGTTCAGTTGCTTGGCAACAAAAGGTCATCACTTCAATCCACATCACGCATAACGCACCTTTTCTCACTAATTTGAGCAACTGCCAAAAGTGTTGCTGTTAGCTCCCCATAGGGGGAAATGTGGGCTGAAAAAAGAAAAGATTAAATCACAAAGAAAGACATTTTATGTAGAATATGTCTGGAATTAGAGGGATTATAATCAGATACCACAAAATAAGACTAAAATAAGAATACAGAGTCATGGCGCTGTGCAGGGACTTAATGGATGAACTGCTTTAACCAGTCAGCCATAATGAATCAAGGTGGAAACCCAGTGCGACAGAACAGTCTTACCATAAAAACAAAAGACCAGAGCTAGGCATCTGAATACAAAACAACAGTGTCTTTGTCAAACAATCCCAGTTATCTCAATGTTGCAAAATGTAAAAAAAGGACACGTATCTGTATATACAAGTGATAAAAAACTGGTTCCAAAAATGAGATGAAAGTGGGTTTTTTGTCATGTGGAAAATAAATTTCAGTGACTGAAACTTTGTCTGTTCAAGTGAACGGCCAGAACAGAAAGCATTAATCGGTGCTGTAAAAAAAAAAATCACTTCCTGTCCTTCGGTTAACACAGTGCCTACGTATCATCTTAATTAGTACTCAGTGATATTTGGGAATGCAGCATATATGTTAATGTTGATTGTGTATATATACCTGTTGAACTATGGTTTTAAAAAAAGGACCTGCATCCATGAGGATCAGATGACAAAAAGCATTCTACAGGTCAAAAGAACACTTCAGTGTTTTAGGAAATATGCTGGTATGCATTCTGACTTGCAATACTCTCATCTGTACAGTAAATGAAGCTATGACAAGCAACCAGAATTGTATTTCCCAGAATGTCAAAGTCCTTTAAGGGTCATTCTGCATCAAATCAGAATCCAGGAATCCAGGAAAGTGGTTGCAGCAACATTTTAGATTTTGCAGTATTTGTCTATATAATACTTGGGTCCCAAAAGTAAAGCCTGTATTCTAAATTTGTATATTTTTGGCCATTTATATGTTAATAACACTAAAACCAAACTTTGTAGGATGAAAAACAACCGCCCCCCCCATACAAAAACCCCATTTAAAGTGTGCACTGCTTGATCATCTATAAGCCTCTAGTTATAGAAGAAATGCCCAAATTCTGAAATAAGAGTTATATTGATGCCATTCCATATAAACCCATTGTCTTCCATTGTCTGCCTCATTTACAGTAATGTAACGCCTCAAAATTAACAGTGGTATTTAAATTAGCCAGAAACACTTTTTCCTACAGCAAAATCTGTCATTTGAACTGTATATGCTGTAACGCTGGGGATAGATGGACAGCTATCATCCACCTCAAAAATCCCTGGAGCTGAGAAACATAGGTCTTGTAGCTCCTTTTCAATCTAAGCAGGTGAGCAGAAACTCTACAAGGAAATGAGGTGAACTGAAGTGGTCTATGAGGCCCAGGGGCTGTACTCCTTGAAGACTTCACCAGGGAAGCTTGCTGAGCAGTGTTAATACATCTCAATCACTGCTTCAGGGAATCCAGCTTGGATTTAAAGGGCTCTTCTACAGGCTCTCAAGACGACTCTCTGGTCCAAGCAAGGGCTTACGAGACACCAACCCAATGCTAACTCAGAGCAATCTGCAGGACAGCCACAAAGAGAGACGTTCTTTATTTCTGGCCACATTGTCCTAAAACCTGGGTGTTTGCACAGGGTACTGTGCCAGGTTCCCAATCATACAACACCCTGATCTCCTCTGAGGTAGTTCTGTGTTGTTCAGGGCTGATTACTGCAGCAGCTTTGTTCCAGGTGTAGGGCAATGACATGAATGTGTATACACCTCTTATGGTCTGAAATTGCTGCTGCTGACGACGACCTGGCAACACTCCCACATGTAGTCATTCATACCTGGCACTGTGACAAACAGATATGTCATCCTGACTCTTCCCAGACACTGCACCCACTCAGACAACACCACCTTAAACACATCCATATGTTGATGCTGAGGATTGAGGCCATGTTTCATTTACATTCTTGTGCTGCACTTGCACATTTCCCCTTTTTTATGCAGAATAAAACCTTTGGGCAGTATTGAAAGAATAAAAGGAATCCTTTGCACTTGAGCATACATTTGTAACCACACTGCTCCTTCTCTCGGCCTACTTTGCCAACTGCTATGACCTTCTAAGGAAAATAAATGTGAAAGCAAAAATATAGATGCCGTGAGCAAAAAGGAAATGCTCAAGAGATGTTCTAGAGGACATATTACCAAGGGACAATATGAACCCCATGTCTATTATGTCGTGGATAAACAAACATGTGCATCTTCCATAATGTGCTTGCGGTCAAAATGTCTACCATTGAAAAGCATAAGTTCAATTACCAGCCAGGCAACAGCTCCCCAGGTGCTATAGCTCTATTATGCAGGAAAACCAAGGCATTCCAGCTTTGTGTCTTTTGTCCGTAATCCAGTTTAACTTAAAATAAGTGGTTTAGCACAATCCCATAGGAGACATGAGGGCAGTGGGTTTTTTTTCCCTTTTGTGTTTCAGGCACAATCAGTTCAGAACTGAAACAATTTAGCCTTTATAAGGCAGGCGTGTGAATAAAATATCCTTGGAGATGAAATGCAAAACAGGCCAATTACGGAATCCCTATTTGTGCCTGGCTTTTTTCCCTCTGCACTTTGATTAGGTTGAATTGACCGAGAAAAAAAACTCAATCTAAAAAGCGTTTGGTTTTTTTTTTTTTAGCATCCACTGTGTGGTGTTGTGAAAGAAGTCTTGTGGCAATTGTGGAAAGAGCTCAGAAAGAAATTTAATTAATCACTCTGTAGAATAGTACTCTATTTTCTGGGTGCACACAGGCTTTTTTTAATAATTGGCTGATTTACATGATACCTTTTTTCCAAGTACATTTTAATAACAATCCATCACATGGCACATATAACTAGCTCAACAAACTGCAATGCCGTGACTGGCTCACAGCGAGTGCCTCAGAGAAACCTCTGTGAAAGGAGAAGTGGCATGTCTGACCTATCCCCTCCTCTTCATCATTACTGAAATCAATTGTCTGCAGAGGGCCTTTCATCAAGATCCTGCTTCACAGTGATAGACTTGTAATGGAAGTGAAAATGAGCTCAGGGTACCATTCAGAGAGTATAAGCACCTTCAAAGCCTTCAGACACAGATACACACAAAGCTCAAATGTGGTACAAACACCCAATCCCCGTAAAAGACATAAATCTTTCCAAAGGTTTGATGGATGGACATACACTCAGCTTGTGTGCTTGCTCCTTGACTGCTGGATCAACTAATCAAGCTTGGGGCTGATGAACCACAAATTCACCATCTATCTTTTCTCCTTCGTATCAGCAGCAGCTGTTGTGATCCCCTCCACTGGGACAGTAAAGAACCTTTGGGTGTAAAACTGGTTTGTTAGAAGACAGGACAAGATAAGAGCCCAACTATTCACTTCTTTACAACGTGTTATGAATTACCAACAGTTGGCTCACATTTTTGAAATGGGATTAAGCTGTCTGACAATTCGCAAGTGTATAAACTGCTTGTCATGCATTCAGTAATAACAATAAGAATTATGGGTAATTTTTGTAGCTAAATTTACTGGCTGGGAAATGTGCTTACTTTTTTGTGGAGAGAGTTAGATGAATGAATAAATAAATACGTAATAATAACAACAAGTTAATTAAAACACTTAGTGATTGCTGGTAGGTGACTTTTGTTTCATTTGGACCCAGCTATGCTTGCTGTTTTCCCTTGTTTGTTCATGAAATACTAGACTAACCAACAGCTAACTAGTAGTAGATTTATATTACCATACAGACCTGAAAGTGGCATCAATCTCAGTCTATCAGTTCATGCATCATCTCAAGGCATGAGCAACAAATTCTCATCCATTTTTCATGCAGTTAAGATGAACTAAATGTCACTTTGGGATAGAAAAACATCTATAAATGACAGAGTGTAGCCTCAGTTTACCTAAAGTCATGCACACCACTGCTGGACTGCAGACCACATGGTGCAAAAGGTCATGGAGTCAAACACCACAGTGGACCTGCCTCACACGGCTCATGATCAGAGCTTTTAACCCATGTGAACCTATCAGACAACCCGCAGAGTCAGCTGGTCGAGTGGATAGACAGAGCTGCGAAGATGTGAGAGGGAGGGGATCTGCTTCAGAATGAGCAAAGGGCAGGAACTGGGCCAGCGATGAGCAGGAATTTGTTGGAGATAAAATAAAATTTAAAAGAAGGGCAACGCACAACATTATGTGCTGCCTATCTAGATGAAAGGCAAAGACAAGTGAAACATCTGTGCAACATGTGAAAAGAACAACATTTTCATTTTTAAGTATCACTGCACTATCTCCGAGGACATTATGTGAAAAAAAGAGTTGGAATTAAAATGTACATGTCTAAAGCAAATAAATCTCAGCAAGAAAATTTCCGACACAGACGTCTTAAAACACACCAGCTCATGCTCTCTTGGTCAGATTTTATTAACCATAATCACAGAAGCAACAAGGGATCCATTTCTCTTGAAACCTTCACTCAACATTCCAGCTCGTCTCACTCTGCCTCACTTTAACTTAGCCTCTTTCAACACACTCATTTTGGATGTCCCAATCATGCTGCAAAATGCCTTCTTTTCATGCTGAAGCCAGATGACCCTGGGCTAGGGGTCAGACAAGGTCTCCCTCTCCATGTGCCAAAATTTGAGTAGATTTATTTTCTCATCTGTGGCAATCAGATCTATGGATAAGTAATGGCATAGGAAAGGTACTCTCATTCCCTCCAGGGCACCCCTGGAGGGGATGAAATCAGAACTTCTGGGAGTAAATGGAGAAGTGTGTTATAGGTAGAGAGGAGGAAGGTGGAGGAGGGCCTGAGAAAAGGAACGTAAACAACTACTCAATGTAAAAGCCCAGTTTCCAGAGGTTACTGAAACCTGATTCAATAAAATGTATGGAGAGGCAACAAAACTTCTAGCAAAATTTTCCAGAAGTAATGAAAATTTGTTCTCTGGAATTCAAACTTCTGCACCAGCTCAACCCAACCTTAAGCCCGTGCCATTCTGCTTTTATGTTTTGTCAAAAAGGTTTTTGTTGGGTCACACCACCACATCAAGGTTACACATTGCAATTTGTTAACTGAGAAAACCCTGAAAATTAAACAACTCTAAATTTATCTTCATTAGTGCTCAGTACAAACTGAATTTGTATTCTGAAAAGGCAAAAAGGGTCAGGCAGACCAAACAATAAGAACATAATGACAATGGAAAACCAAAGTCGACTCAAACGCTTAGCATTTCAGAGGAGATATTTATTGAGTGAAACCACAGTCATGGTTAGAAAAATAAACTGACTGTTCCTGATTTCTGGTCTTTCGTTTCCTATATTTATATCTACTGCTAGGGCCAGCTAGGCTGTGCGACCACTACTGCAAATTTGCTGTGACAAGATGCTGAATCAAGCTCGAGGGAGGGAAGATGAAATCTGGGTTGGAAGTAAGTGCTTACGCTACATGCTGCTCATGGTCTCTCATGAACTTCAAAGATCAATGGCAGAGAACGTACAGAGAGGAAAGAAACAAAAACTCTACTGTTTCTGAGGCACGTTGCCATTTGTGTCCAAACTACAATGGTCCTGCCTATGCTTGGTTCCCACTCATTACTATGCATTTGGGAGATCAGAGCCATTTGTTGCAGGGTTTAGAGAGGCAGTAAACTCCTAAAGAACATGTTCAAATTAGACACAAAAAGCCAGAGCTGGGGTTCAAAGTTAAGCAGATCTGCTGTCAGAGGGATGTCGGTTACTGGACATAGAAAACTGCTCCAACTGCATTTTTCCTCCCTGAACCACTTTTTGAAAATAGCTCTCCAGTGTGTCACGTTACAGCTGACCACCACATCTCAGTGATGGAATGTCATTTGTTGCTGTTTACACTGGCTAGTAACAGGCCTGAGAGAAGCTCAGCAATTGTTGAGCAAAAAAATGACTTGTAGTGTGGGATGATGACAAACAGCAGAAGCGAGCATCGACTATAAAGCAGTCAAGGTCAAAACTCAGTCTGAGCTGAATCATCAGATGATAATGTTCCACTTTGTACCATGGGATTTGAGGACCGGTGAGTGAGTGCATGAAATGAAAGATGAAAACATAAAAGGCGTAAGTGTTTCTTCACAGAAAAAATGAAAAGCAATCTCAACTGTGAGAGTGAGTGTGTGTTCGTGAGAATCATTGCCACTCAAGTCTGAAGCCCCTCTCTACTTTACAGAGTGGGTTTTTGTTCATTGTTTAGGTCATCTGGTCTGAAACCTTACAGTTCTGGTTCACTCTCATTGCTGTCCTATTATATTTTTTGGCAGCTAAAACCCTTCCTAACACTACCTGTTCTGCAACATCCATACTGTACATACAAGTCTATCCAAATGCTTGTTTGTTTCAGTATAATATGGTCATCATTTCTATTGATTCAGTGAGTAAGAATAAACACAGAGCACAATAATGAAACATGGCTATATAGGTAACAACAGTGCATTATAGGCAGGTTAGACAGTGCATGTTGCTCATCCGAAATAAAAAAAGATTGCAGATATAGACTGTGGTGTTTATTTTCCACAACCTAAAAATGTGGAGGGATCACAGAATATCCATCTGGTAGAATTAACTCAGAATACCAAAAGGGCACTGCTTCATTTGTAAAGAAATAGATCAGACTCATAAAATCATCATAAAATCGTTACAGAATCATCAAAGTCTAACCACGAAATGACTTTAATTTGTAGCTTTCATTATAGACTGTAAATCAAAAGGTGGCCACAGAGAGAGAAGGGGTAAGAGCAAAAAAAAAGAGAAAAAATGGCAGAAAAGCCGACGAACATGGCAGAAGAACAGACAAGGAGAGAGAGAAAGAAACGTGCAGAAAGGTCAAGCAGAAACCTGAGAGACCTTTAATTCTGTGGGAGTATGCTGAGCTTGGCAGACATCTTTCTGTAGGTCTCTGAGCGTCCTCATGTCTCTGAACTCACACAAGGGCATGATAACTCAATTCTGCAGCAGTATGCTCCGAGATTACCAGTGAATCTGGGGATTGAGAGAAGAATTCCCAGATGTGCTGGCCCAGGAAGCAGGCACCTGTATGTCTCCTTTTGCTGTAACAACCCAATCCTTCTTTGACGGAATGTTGATATGCAGCACTTGAACATTTCTCTATGTAATTAATCTAAATCACTACTGAGTTACATTTAATTAAATAATACACCAGCGAATTAACATGTTGGTGCCGAAGGGATTTAATCAACATGAGCATCAATACTACTGGACTTTCCTTCTACAGATCCTATTGTGGAGAAGGATTCTTTCCACAGTTTGCATGTTTACTACTGGTGGATTGTCCCGTGTGGCTTCACTTTACCACTGCTATAATCACTCCAATGTGTCACAGCAGAGAAACCAGAACTGGGTGCAGGCCAGAATCCATTTAGTCCACACGGTTGACTGAATGTTTTAGGACAAAAACTGCAACTCAGCAGCTAAACAAGAAATGAATGGAAAACAATTAGAGAGTACTGTAAGAGCAGAAACAAGGAGAAAACAGCCTCTTTCATGGCCGCATTAACATGCCCAACAAGCCTGCATGTGCTTGACATAGCAAACAAAGGTTACTGAAATTCAGTACATGGCAAGAGAACTCCCTGGCTGCTCATGAATCACTTTGTTTATATGCTCACTGTGATCATAATATAATCTGAGCAGACCTGAAGTGCCATGGAGCGAGACTGAGAAATTGTATAAATAAAGAGAGATGTGAACAAAGGCGGACTACGTGAAAAATATTTTTGGAGTCATTTCGAAGTCCGACCACAGACTTTTGCACCAGGTTGGTATACGGGTCTGTCCGTAGACTGTGTAACCTAAAATAGATGGTCGGCTCATAATCAGCGACAAGCCATTTGACAGAAGCACTTCACACAGACTCTGCCTCCTGAAAATGTCTACAGCAGACTCTCTTTTTCGGTCTTTCTGTCCCGTGGATGCCCCATCTATTAATGCCCCCCCCCTCCTTCTCTTCCACACATTTTTGCTCCATTTCTCTCACACTTTCCCTGTTTCTCTTTGGTCCTGTCTCTCTGTGCTGGGAGCACTCACAGTGATGATAGGTGATGATAGATACTGCTGCTGGGAAATGCAACATGCACAAGGGGAATTTTTATTGGGACTCAGAAATTCAGCTGAGCAAAAGACTATTCAGGTAGCAGACAGGACCATTTTGCCTTCAGCAATATTTGTAAATATTACGCAATGTGATGAGACGTGCAGCAGAGAGAATCTGCAGATAGCCCTTCATTTGTTTCTCTTTCCTTTGTTTGTGTAAAGTGGCAGTTTGCCCATTCTGCATCTGAATGATTTCATTTCTGTTATCCGTCCTAACAGATTTGGCGGGAGTTTATACAGTTTACTGGGTATCTGGTTGCTTGTTTTGATTAGGGGTCCTCAAAGCTGTATTTATTGTACTATGCATACAAACAGCTCGCGAAAAAAATTCCCAAGAGCACTCTAAACCTGTCAAAGGGCTTTGAACTGCTCTAGTTTTCTTATTCCAAAATTTGTTGAGCTTTACATAACAAACAATTTGAGTTTGCCAGTGACTGTGATTTTGGACTGTGTTTAAAATTATGTCTATAATCATCCAGCATTGTTTCTGTTAAAATATCCCTTTCAGATTTTGTTTCAGTTTCATAATTCAAAGAGAGAAATAGAAGAAAAGACAATGGAGATTTATTCAGAATTTACACAATATGTCCATATGAGGCTTTACAAAGGCTTACACAAGTCTTTTCTTGCACTGATATAGTAGCTGGAAGTCACAACTAATGCAGTTCAGGCTGACTGATTTTAATACCAGTTTATTTGCTGAAACCATAAAAAGACACCATAAATAGAAACTATGGTCAGCAACTGAAACAAAGGCCTAAACTATATTTCACTGTGCTGAAGCTCTAGACTATGATTTTGCAAAACTTCAAAACTTGCAAAACAAAAACTTTGAAATTTCGAAATTTTCAGCCTCTTTGGTTCAGAACTGTTAGATAGAAAAGGTTGTGAAAAATACACTGGAAGCATCGGGGGATATCCTCTACTGTGAGTCTGATATTTGCTGTAATACTGATGGGTGAAATCAGTCATGCCTTGTGAAAGCCTAATGAATTTGGGAAAAAAACAGACAAACAAGTAAATCTATACACATCTCCGTTAAGACAACTTGAAGCATGCACAAGAATAATACCACAGGACATGGAGGACATGCTGTGGGACATTCCTTTCCAGACCTGAAGTCTTACATAACATGCCACCATCGATTCTTAGACACGCTGGCTATAAAAAGAGCGGGGTATGCAGTCATTTTTAACGAGAAGCAAAGAGAGGGACAATCTGAAAAATTCCAAGTGTCATGCTCTATTTTGCGCTTGTTTTTACACCAACAGGGTTCTTTGTTTTAGGGGGTTTTCATTCTTTCTCTCCATTTCCATCTTCTCACAGTAGGCAAAGTCAGGGTCACAGTGCTGGCTGTCGCTAGCACTGTGCCTGTCAGATTCGTTTATGCCTGATGAAGGGTAGGCTCAAGTGAACCCAGCTCAAATCAGCTTCCATCACTGTGGCTGCACAATCCTCATTTTACCCCAAGCTATGATATCCAGGGGTCGAGAGACCTGTTCTGCATGGAAAAGCTTCGCTATTTCTCTTCTTCCTTTTATATGTTAATCTTCCGACAAACAGATGAAGACACTGCTCCTGTTGTATCCAATTCCAAACCACATTTTAAAGAGATAATGTGCTTTCTTGCTGAGAGATAAACAACAAGATAAAAAACACTCTCATGTCTATACAGTTAATATACAGCCAGCAATGGTTAGCTTAGCTTAGTTTAGCTTAGCAGCTGATTGGAAACAGGGGTAAATAGCTAGCCTGGCTCGGTTCAAAGGTAGCAAGCTCTGCCAACCAACAACTCCGAAGTGCACTCATTAGTATCACGTTTGTTTACTCTGAACAATAGCCAAAGAATACATGTTGTGGTTTTATGGAGGTTTACATGCTTTTTTGGGCCAGGCATAAGAGAGTGGTGGCGAGTTGTTCATATAACTTCCAGTAAAAGAAAGTTAGCTTGGATGTATCCCAAACTGTTGACCTATTGCTCTGAGTTGAGCAACCTAACCATCTACTGTTATTACCTTTTTTGTTTTTCTATAAATGCATTTCTGACGCCTCTGACTGTACATCTCCCTATCCAAGGCAGAAGTGGTGGAGTGTATTCCCATGTGAGAAGCAGGTGGGACAGGGCAGGGGGCACGAGCTGAGCCCACCAGGCCCAATCCATCACACAGTGACAGGAGCCATTAGAGCATGGAGGAGCATCTGTGGAGCCCCAGGTAAGAATGTTAGTGGTGGGCCCTGTTTCCTTTTACCTCATCTAATACACAGCTAGGGTATGTATGGATGTCATATTTTGTATGCAGGCCTACAGCTCATACACTATGTACACACCTCAGCATGTGCACATGCACTGCACACATAGTTGATGGGACCTCCCCTCTCACATCTGCCCTCCCCGCTCGGCTCCATCTCTGACACCTCTGAGGTCAGACCTTGCTGGCCTCACCAGCTCCATGACACCTGAGCTCTCAGTCCAGGTACACTTTGTCACCCTCCAGACACATTACACACACACGCCTCAAGAAGTGACCTTGTACTAATAGCCAAAGTGTGAACACAAATGGTAGGTGTGAAGAGATAAAGTGCGTAAGCATGACATTCACTGAGGGCCAGCTGGGTCTCGTCCCAGATTTGGAAATCATTTTCCAGTGTTTGCACCTTCAGATGTTGGAGGTGAACAAAAGCAGAAAAACATCTCAAGTTTCTCTGAAGGTATATTTGAGCCTTGGGATGTTTTAGCAGGTACCGATAGATGTAAAAAACTGACATGACATCACCAGGATAATTTCTCTTTATCCAGTTTACACTTTCAAAGCATCACATTTCTGTATTGTTTTTTCAAAGGGTTGTTCTTGTCAAAGTCATGTCAGGAGTGTCAGCCCCTCAGGGACTTTCTCTAACACTGAGTCTCCATATCAACAATCACTATTGATGCTTTCTCTTTCTGGTTAAAAATGTGAACAAGGAATGTAACACTGGGCAGGGATGTCTTACCTTCAAACAAAAGAACAATGGAGCCTTGTGACTAAACAAAGCTGCACCTCAAACAGCAAAATGCCAAATTGTTGTGAATATATTTAGTTTTAATTGTAAAGCCAAAAAGTTTTTTTGTTTTTTTCCCCATAACTACAGCTTGCAGTTGCCTGCAATTGTCCAAATTTTAATTTTATTGGTTAACTAACAAAGAAAGAACACGTCAGGACAGACAATTTATGCTATGGAATAAACAAAGTGAGATCACTTTAAAACACATTCTTTCCTCAACTAAATTAAGAGCTCTAATTGTGTTTCAGTATCTCTTATTGAAAATGAGCCTATTAACTAATGCTATGCAGGAAACAGTCTCATAAAACGCATGTTTTTCCACATAAACTGTGGTTACACCACACACACTCACTGTTGCCAACTATGTTACATTTAAATGCTATAAACTCATTCCCTGGGAATAGCTAAATACATAAGAACACATGGCCATAAATGCCTCAATCAGGCACAAAGGCAACAGTTGAATATCACCACTGTAAAGGTCAGCTTGAGTAAACAATTCAATAACAGCTTTTTTCCCACTTGTGAAGACAGTACATGTTTTGGAAAGAAGCTCTGGACTTACATTGGCACTGGTTACAACATTGTAAGTGATGTTGGGCTCAATGCTAAACTTACAGTCTAATTACTGGAGAGAGGAAAAGGAAGGGGTGTAATGCCTGTTGAAAGGTATATAGGCGATTATGGGTCATAAAAATATTTAACTGCAACCAACTGCAGGCTTATTCTGTAAGAAAGAGGTGTTTTCTGTGGATATATTCATAAAAATATCTTGATCTTGATGGTTGTGTCATTTTATTCAACTCATTTTATTTAAAGAACACTGTGTTTTCCTTAGAAAGATCACTCAAGCAACCAAAGGCTGCACCAGGTCTTTTAATAAAAGGTTTCTGCAGAGTTTGGATGCCAAGAGCTTTCACTCCAGCATCACTGTGAACCCAAGGTGTACTTATTCAATTACTGTCTGGGTACTATTATTTCCCTTTCTCCACCTTTGTTTTTCTCTCATTCTTTCAGCTAGGGGACTTATTGTACTGCTATCATGAACACATCATGAAAGAGTCCTGTGCTTGTATAAGTGTTTATGCTTAAGTGTTGTATAATGTGGCCCATACTCTCAAAATCTTTTTGAGAATATTGGGTTGGCACATGTTTGTCTCATCCTTAAGACCTTTAAAGATTCTGTATTGCCCAGGGACATTTAAATATGATGAATGTAAGAAGTATATCCATGTAAGCTCTGAAGTTGACACTAAACAGACAAAAGCCAGCAATAAGAGACACATGCGCAGTACACAAACGAATTATAATGTATTCAATTTGACAGTACATCCTGACCAAATTGAAATATGCTTTAATGAAAAATGTCTGTTTTGCTGGGTTTGTGTTTTGTTTTTTGTTTTTTTAATTTTCTACAGTCCTTAAAGTTATTATGGTGCAAAATCTTTTTTTTTGTATTGCATGACTCTACTGTTCCAAGATCTGTTCTGCAAATTTAAAGTCATGCAACGTATAACCAACAAATCAAGATAATATCCATGCATTACTTGTTCCCTCTGATTTGTATGCAGAGTCTGCACTTAAAGTCTTGATGGAATGAGTTATGAACCTGCAGTACATAGAATTACAGTGACGCTCCCAGTCTTATATAACCTTCAACCACACACAGAAGCCGTAATGACACAATGGGAGATTTGCAGCAGATATAAAACGCTAATGTAATTGACTGTGCGCCACAATCAGATAATCAGACCTATTTCACCATTTCCAGCATTAAATGTCAAATGACTTCAGCTGAGTGGAGAGCTTGGTGATAAAAGGTAGCGCTGGCCCATTGTAGCCTGTCAGTCTTGCAACAAGCCGGGCTCTTTAGTGCAGCTCAAGCGTGGGCTTTATGTTCTCAGAATGAGGAAAACGCTGAGACACTGTGAAAGTTCCCTTTTCATGCTTTTATGCCTAGTTTCCCTCTTATCACAGCACATTAATGTTACAGTGCAGCTTTCCTGTTCATAGGGCCAAGTTTTCAGCACCTGATAGATCTCAAGCCTGAACTTGAAGGGATAGGGGGGCTGTATTTATTTTCACTGTGATCATTTTCAGCTCTGTACAGAATGTAATGTTCATGCAGGCGGTTGAAGGCTCAACGTGCCCTAAGGAATAACTCCCTTTGCTTATCATCAGTCAAAGTGACTGCCTCTCTCCACAGAGGCAGAGAGAGAGAGACGAATGTGCTCACTGCATTAGTGGCCTGCTATGAGGATAAAAGATCAGGTCACAATACTCATACATATGAATCTGAAATCACAGGGTACCATCACATCACAGGGAGACAAGTCTTATAGGAAAGAAACCTCCCAAGTTACTGTGATTGAGGTGACGATGGCAGCTTCCCTACTGTGCTTTCTTTAATGTTATCTGCAGTATGTCTAAATGACATGCAACGGTAACTACAGTTGTTAGCTCAAAGTTCCAGTCGAGCCATGCACTGCAGCTTCGCTTCCAGAAAAATATGTTGTTTTACAGTCTTCTCTAAGGCTGAATGAAAAAAAAGTTAGTTGTTTTCCAAAAGTGCCTGACAACCCACGCATTCCTTGTTTGTCTCCTCGATGCAGAGTAACCCACTGTGAGCAAGCTGTAGCCTCCCTTTTCCTCTTTTCAAACCCTACCTAGCATGTTGGTTTCTACATTCATCCATTTGTAGCGCTACTTTAACAAGATGTGGCATTAGAATCTTGAGTCTAAGAACAGAATTTGATATAAGTTGAACTGAGAATACGCTGGCACCCTGTTATTTATTTTGTTTCATTTTGGAATTGATTTTAAAGTATTTCTAGTTTATAAGACCCTGAATCATCTGGTTTAGCATCATCATACTTAGTTCACCATCTGCAATTGATCAGCTGCTTTTATGTAGTTTCTTGTCTTACAAACATATTTTACTCTCTCTTTCACTGTATCTTAAATTGAAGCAGTTTAAATCATTTAAAAATGTTTTATGTAATTAAATTTGAGCTGTGTCTTAAGTATGAGAGGTGCCATTAACATTAATTATATTATTATCTAATTATTGTGATCATCCTCCCTGAACAGCAATAATTTTAATGCTAAAAATACAACACAGCAAAATCATCACAGCAAAAACCATTATCAATGTCAGAAACACAATGCGCAAATCAGAAGCAACAAAGGATATGTTGTGAGCACATCTGCCCCTGGAAAGTCTTGCCAAGTTTGTTGACCATGATGGCAAACCATGAAAGAAATCTATAGGGCCTGCTCCATGCCAGAATTTTAACTATCTGCCAGTTCTTTTTTTTTTCTTTTTTCCAAATACAATGGGATCAGCAGGGTTTGTGGATTTTCAGTCAAAAAGTTGAAAATCTGTCAGATCTGAGGCATCTTCTCCTTTGGCCCTTTTGGCCCTGTTTCCTCTCTGGTCTAGCCATGCCTGACAAGCCATTAGAAGACCTGTCTGCCTGCAGCAATGGATGGGCTGTACTCCAGAGGACACAAGGAGTCAGATAAGGCTTAAATCATGAGAGGACAGCGTGAAAGAAGACAGCAGCATAGGCCCTCAGTCTTCATTACCGCATGGGGCAGGGCAGGGAGGGGCTGGATTTGCACTTCAGTTAAACCATTTTCTCTCTTAGGCTTTGCCGCTGTTCTTGCTGACATCTATCGCTCCTTACCACATAACATTTATTTAAGTGTTGTTTTTGTGCTGGGGCATGCCAGATGGCCACCCTCTCATTGGCTGCTCTGGAGCTCTTTCATCACATTGAATTTGTTATGATGGGAGGAGAGTCATGGATGTGACATTGCCTAGACAGCAAACAGTAAATACTTCTGACAGGAACTATTGGGGAAAAATACTACTTAATGGCCAGATGCTTCAAAAGTGACAAGAAAATATAAGTTGGCCATTACTCTGTTTTTAAAATATATTTATTTCTTGTCTTTCTATCAATCTGTAACAAACATGGGCACAATACTGTTTGTTTCAATGCGAATGTATAACATGTTGCACACTTTTCATCACTATGTATAATATAAAGGCATTATCTATCACAAAATAGCTGATACATAGTTAGGTTAAATTGACTAAATATTTTGTTATTTTTGATGTTTGTTAATAAATATCAGAACAAAGTGAATGGAGTATGTGACTGTTTAAGGTAGTCATCACAGTGGAAGTCATGACCTGAAGTTATATAACAGACCAGACTGTAACCTTGTTACAAATTAAGTCAGTTTAGTCCTGAGGCTGAAAAAGGCTCCGATTGTAAGGATAAAAATAAAAGCATTACTGATTCTTATTGCCATAATGCTACTCATCATCTTTTTCAAGGATGTTTATTTTTAGAACAACCATGAATTACATGGGTCAGGTTATAAAACATCATTACTGAATGTGCCTCATGCATAGAGTCAGAGAAAAATATTCTGTTTGCTTTCCTTTCCAGCATGTGTGCTTCCTTGCATTTAATGGAAAACACAACAGTCTGACCTGAATGACACAGCTGTGCATACACTGACAAATGTTTTTCAAATTATATTGTGATGAAAAGCAAACAAGACACACACATTGTACACACATATGCATACTGACCTATATACACATATATATACAGTATATATGTGTCTCTCAAATTTCCAATGTTGTTTGCCAGATTCTTGCGAGCTGGGGAGCGGGTGCAGGAAATCAGACGCACATGAAAAAGCAGAACCACGGGGCGAGAACAAAATTTGTTACCTTGTAGAGGAGCATGATGACCTGTCGCAGTTTGAGCCTGTGGAAAACGCAGACATCATACAGCGCAGATATAGCCAGGACAGTCACTCCGAGCTCCTTCCACAGCATGCTGCAGGCAGCGCAAGCCAGGCTACACAGGAACCAGGCCACGAGCCGCCAGGGCCCGGCATGGCCCCGCAGTGTGCAGTGACGTATGTAACAAAGCAGGGACAGCAAGAAGAACAGAGCGGCCCCCTCATCGGCCCGGCCCACGACGCCCGCCACTGCCTCGGTGTGAATGGGGTGAGAGGCAAATAGGAGGCCAGCCAGCAGGCTCCACAGGCCTCCTCCAAGCAGCAGGCGAGCCAGCGTGGTAAACAGGCCTGTCACGGCTCCGTGGAACACCACATTCACCAGGTGGTAACCCCAGGGCTCAAGCCCACCCACAGCATGGTTGAGGCGGAAGGAGAGGGTGCAGAGGGGCCGGTAAGACTTATGACTGCCACTGTGCATGAGTAAGGTGCCCCAGAAGTCATCGTAGAATATATTTGTCCAGGGGGTCTCTGGAAGCAGGTCCTGATTGGTCTTGATTGCACGGCTGTAAAGAGAAGAGAAAAGGTTAGAAAAGGACTTCATGGTACAAAAACATGATTACTATAGACAGATGGACCAAATTAATATCTGTTGCTGTACTTAACACTGCCATTTTTGTCAATTCAATTCATGTTTCTGCTTTGCTGCCTGACCACTTTACCGCTCTGTCACATTCAATAAAAGTGTTATGTCTGAAAACCATGTTTACTGGATATTTCTACTGGTCTCAGATTCTCTGAGGAGGATGCACAGCTATTCTTTACCAGTGTGGACTAAGCAGAAAATACAGGTTGCTATGAAATGAAAGTTTGCATTTGCTTACACTTTTCCCCTGAGATTGTGGTCATGTGGTATTCACAAACAGAAAATCAGAGTGCAAGCTTCAAGGCCTGGGCAGCTTTGCCACCGCAGCCACAGCTCTTACAGCTGCGGACTCAGGGATTAAGCAAGAGCACCACACCCTTAACCACAAACAAATACAGGCACGCAGTAGGGGAACGCCATGTTGGCAAAATGCTCCCAGAGAAGGTGATGTGGGGTGACAACCAACACAGCACCTCTAAGCTTGTCCCCTGCACGCAGAAGATGAAGCAGCAGTCATAAAAACAGAGAGATACAGTATGTCCATGTTTAAAGACATTTCAACCTCTCTTAGCCAGTTTGACTTCCACTATGTTACAGATGAACCTGTGTGTCAGTGGCTGGGGAGAGGTCCAGCAGGGGTCGAAAAGGGCAAAAGACAGACAAGTTTCTCCCTGCAGGACTTCAGCCATGCTATGGGGTGGCTGACAGAGTGGCAGGCTGCCCCTGCTTTCACTGGGAGATAGTGGGTGCTGATGACATGAAGGCAACAGAATGATACCCCACAAAGAGAAGGTGGTTGGCACTAGCAGAACAGAAGTGTTGCAATTAAAGGTGTGATAGATGGCGCATTACACGTGATAACAAGCCAAGTGAACCAGGTTGTAATGTGTCCTCAGCTGCAGTCACAATTAGCACACTCGATTAGTTCCAAGACAATTGAGTGGAGAAAAGATGCAGTCTAAAAAAAAAAGCACAAGGCAAGAAGCAAATGATACTTTTTAAATCTATGAATTAGAATAAACGGAAAAGTGAGAAAAAAAGAATGAACCTCTTAAATAGTTGACTTAAGAGTAATGAACTGCTTCCTCAGCTGTTCTGAGGCTCTTAAGCATAACACTTTATTTTGGCAAAAGTGTGCTGAACAACTGCCACCTCTCAATACCAGAAAGCTCATGGGGGAGTTTGGTGTGGTGGAGCGAGGATTGGGGCATTCATCAAAGTACAGAATGAACTGGCTCTGTCTGGAAAGGGTGAATAGAAATAACCCCTCTTATGATGGATCTGGGGGAAATAAATAGTACCTGGCCTCAGGATGTTGGAAGGGGCATAGAAATAATCAGCTGGGATATAATAGAAATGCCTACAATGTCAGCACACAGATGATTGGGTTTCTCCACCTTCTCAAGTCAGTGTGACGGAGTCCCCGGGCCTCCACCGGCAGGCTTAAGAGCTGGTAGCCCAAGTCTCCACCTCATGACTCAGATATGCCAGTTTATTTTCTCTGGCCCATTTGTCAAGTGAGATCTCTATTCCGCTGCAAGATGCTCACATGAGAGGCATTACGGTTCAATTACATCGCAAAGCTGTTTTGGAGACAAGTGTGCTCTTTTTCCATTGCACACTGCTGAGGAGCCAGCGAGGCCAGATACATTATATATTGCCTCAAAACCACACCAGATATTTCTGGCAGCGAAGCACAGACAAAAGCCACCGCCAGTCAGTCAAAAGCCCACTGCCGTTTATGTCCTTGGCTTCCCCCACTGTGCGTGAGGTTCACCTCTCAGATTGTCTCCTTCTTATACGTCGCAGAAGCTCGTGAGCACCTACTGTAAGGGGGTCGCGAGGGGATCGAGAGAATCAAGAAGAAAGAATGGTGCTGCTGGAGCTCTTACTCCACTCTGTAATAACTACTCAGAGCAAAGGAACGAGCTACACCCACAGCTGAATTTAAAATATTTACATTATAGCCCAACTAGTCATGGAGAGTCTTCCCTATCTTTGTCAATTAACTAATCCCTCGAAATTCTTCATCATCCTCAGACCCTACTCCTCTACCAGCCAAGAGGCCAGCTGGAGAGAAAGATTGAGTTTCTGCAACTGGCCAGGCCCATTTCTCAGCAGAGCAGGGACCTCTCTGTGCACTGTAAACCTTTTCCAGCCGGGAACACATTCCTCCTCCTGCGACCGCCAGCCCGTACACTTACTCCCTGAAGAACGAGGGGATCATGTGGCCACTAACAAGAGAAGCCCCTGAAAAGTTTTCTACCTCACATTACTGTTCCTCAATCACGTACTTCTTCCTGTTGCCCTCAATTCCTCCACAGCCTCTCTGGAAGTCAGAAACTTAAGTGTTAACCTTGTTTCAATTTTTATGTGTATTTTTATGTGATCAGTGACTTGTGAATTAACTTGTGTAAATAAAGTATGGCACATTTAGAGGAGGATAAGGTTATTATGTAAGTCTTTTGTGCCTACCGAATGCATTATACTGTATACTTTTGCACCAACACCACTTTAGAAACCCTGATAATAGCTCAGTTCTTCTATCGTGCAGTGACTGTTTCCAGTTTGTCACAAAGCTATTGAATGTGTAAGATATGCTTTGTTTGTCTTTTGTTTGTTTTCCTTTTTGGCCAAAAATGTTTTGTTTTTATTTTTCTGTTACACAATTTATCATTTGCATAAATCCTCTAATGAAGGACAATCACTGCAACAGAACTCTAGTCAGTGTGGTTATTAACTCAGAGTCATTTTCTTCCATGGGCATACCTCGAACCCTTTTCTGTTGAGTTCAAAAACATTTCATGAAAAATGCTCCTGTTATCTCCTTAGCTGAGAAATAATCATGCAAGAGCTAACCTCTTCACCCCTGGAAGTTTCCCGTATAATGTGAATGCATGAGCAGGATGAAGAAAAACTGATGAGTCCATTCACAGTGCAGGATGCCATGTACAGAGGCTATCTTAAACTGAAGATTAATTTGATTGTCTGTGCCAACTCTGGGCAGCAGTCACGCATAAGAGATGAGACTGATATTAGAGATGAGATTGAAAACCAAGGACATGTCACCGGGATTCTTTCTTTACAACTTCTCATTGAATTTGACATGAAGTTGTGAGTGAAATGGAGCCGTATGACCGAATGAAAACCTTTCTTTGAAATCCTCCAAAGTCAGAAGGAAAACACATAAAAATATTAGTTTTAAATGTCAAATGTCTCAACACATACTTTACATAGCGGGGAATATGGGAGCAAGCTAATGCACATTCAAGAAGTAAACAAAGTATATCAACACCTTCTTAAACAATAGTCACAAATTACCTAAGGAATACATCAAACAAAATTTTAAATTCCAAAAGTAGCGTAGAGTGGTTAGCGTAGAGTATGAGTAAGTGATTCCATTGGATCCTGGTTGTTGAACCTGTTAACCAAGAAATGAACCATAACACTGTACAAATAGACAGGACGAATTAACATCAGTCACAAAGTGAACGACAAAGGCACAGACTATCCAGAGCACAGTCTGAATGTTGAAACACTGAAGTGAAAGTCCACCCTTTAAAATACAAAGCATATAAAGATCTCCATTTGTGACAGCATGTGAAAAGAAAATCAAATCTGCTGGGAGTCTCGGGGAAAGTGATCGAAGGTCTGCCAACTATATGTCATCACCCGGCTTCAATATCTGAAAGAAGCACAGTGGTATTTTCAGACTGCCCACAGAGACGTTGGGGTAGCCCACTCAGTGTTTCCGGCACGGTCTTTTGTCTAATGTTTCTTCCCATGGGCATGTTAGCAGGTCATTAATGGCATACCTCCACTGCACTTAAGGTGCCTAATATAGAAAAAAATGGTCTTTTCCTATTGCTAAAATCGTACATTTAATTAGTTTCTTTTATGAGAATGCCAGATACCAAAAAATAGAAAACAAAATGTCATAACTTTCATGGGCTATTTAAGAAAATATTTGTCTTTTTGCTCTTAAATCTTTCGTGACATGAAAAATAAATTATGTACTATTTTGTGTCTACGGGGTACTGAAATTAATGTATTTAGTGCATCAGAAAAACAATCCCGCTCTTAAAAAGCTCATTTGTATACATCAATTATTAATACAAAATGTGATGGGGAGGAAAAGCACAACAAAAATGAACATAATTTGCCGCCGGGTGGGGGTGGGGGGGGATTACTACTACTACTACTGCATTATAACTAATAGCTTCTCAAACATGGGGATATAGATGGGACTGCCAGCCATCGGTGAGTCATGCCAAACAACATAAAATGTAATCAAGCATTAACATTTTTTAGAGTAGCTCCGCCAGGGAGAAGAAAAGCACCTGGGTGTGATTCAGAGTGGTAATAATGACCAGATATCTTTTGGCTTATATTCAGAACTCTCCACATCTAGATCTTCAGGCTAAAATGTAATAATTCAGCTATCAAAGTGTCACTGCATATTTCGATATATTAGCTACAGAGCAGCGCAGTGAATGAAAGAGGATGACGGCCAGTTAGCCCAGACAGAGAAGGCGGTTGTAGGGTTGCTCACTGTAGCAAACACACCACCACTGCCGCTGCCGTAAAATCCCTATTGTTGAGAATGAATGGCTGCTTTCTTTCATTTGACATGTGTGATTAGTAAGCCTATAATAAAAGCTCTTAATAAAAGAAAACAGCCTCAGGGAAGCACTGAATAGAACATTAAATGTTTTTACCATGAGACATAATTTGTAGCTATTTAGGCAGAAGAATTATCTTATCATTTGAATTGATTGACCCCTGTTCTGCTAATATTAACAAATGTTCTGGGAGAACAACCTTAATGCTAACAAATCAAGAAGGTGTTACACTATTATCACCGATTGTGGACACTTGATGCCGCCCTCCATGGATGTAATTAATGAAAGGCAGGAGAGTCAGGATGGATGAGCCACTGGTGATGGTGATAAAGGTCAGGGACAACGGTAATTAGGGCTGAATCTCCCCTGTGCTCCTGAAGAATTCTGCCCTTCAGTACTCTTGCACTCAATATGACTTAAGAGTACTGCATTAGTAAGTAGTTAGTATTATGTTTACTTTTTAATGTACCCATGCCTCTGCTACCTGCTTCATCGATATTTGTATCTCTGCCTTCCCTTAAGTAATTTCTTTCTATATGCCTGGATGATATTGGTGGAAAGTGAGTCTAAACACATTACATTTCTCCAAGTTGAAACTTATCCATTTGATTAAGAAAAACACACTCACTAACAATAAATTAAATTTGTAAATACAGGATCCATTGCCTTAAACCTTGCTGAAAATACATACATAGTTCTGTACATAGTTATTCCTACTGCAAATGTGCATGCAGTTAAAATGCACAGAGATCTCGGTTGAGGCTCACCAAAAGGCATCAAAGTGTTTTACAGAGTGCAACATGCAAAACTGTGTCTAATTTACCCAGCAGCACTCCCTAACTAAGTGGAATAGGTCTTCCCCTCAGGCAGGGTATTTGCATTGCTCCACTAGCACAATCATACACACTCACTCCATTTCATGGCACGGTAGACAAGCAAATACTGGAACACTGAGACACTGAGCCTGGAGAAGGGCAAGCTCATCCAGCTCTGCAGAATGTTTTAGCTCAGTGAATACCGGTGCCTGCTGCCTAGCATCCCTGATCAGCCCTTTGTGGTACATGGGACAGGCACAGAAGTACATGGGCTGAATACTGATCACCAGAGCTAACCAGCCAACTAGCCAGTGAGCCACACTTCTATCCAGCCAACCAGACTGACCGAGCAGGAATCCTGGCAGCCCAGCATTGAATCCCATGGTGTGAAGTTGCCAGGGGCACTTATGAGACCTGCCCAATTCTCTACTGTCCAGCAAAGGCCACAGGGCCACTGCCCTACTTATAAAGCTGTCTGGAAGTTTATCCTTGTTACTTTCTTTATCACTTTTTGACCAATAGATGCCAAGTTTTCAACACTTATATAATATTTTGTTGGCTAAATGTCTACAACTTTCACAACAAGATTCTCCTTCAGTTCAAAGTATTGGAAACCTAATTGATAATGTAAAATACTGTCTAATTTCACTTAACAATGGCTGAAGTGTCACACTAAAAGCTGTACAGATAAAAGCAGCCTCCATCACTGTCCATCACTGCATTCTAAGCTAATCACATTAATGTCACAGCCACATTTCAGTCCAAGTGAAAAGTTGTGTGATGTTTATAGTCAGTTCCAGGTGTAAAAGCCAATTACAGGAGCTGCTCTTGCAGTGAGCAGAGCAGGGTGATATAGTACACTCTGATTATTGTATCCAATAAATCTGTCAGCATGCAGGGCTGTGGCCAGACAGCAAAGAGCTGCTGGGTCACCCCTGTAGGCCTCGCTCTCGCTCTCTGACACACACACACACAAACACACAGCCCTCTCCTTCTCAGGCACTAACTCTTCTCTCTTACGTCTTCTGACTACACAGAAACTGTTATTTTGTATCTGTCACTACCTCTACCTTCAATTGGCTGCCCCGTTGGTAAAGCACAGTGGGCAGTCAGAGGTAGGAGCTTTCCACAGCTGGAGTTCACATGGTTTTCATAAGAGTTAGTTTGCTCCTTGAGGGTGAAATTTAAACAGAGCCCCTGCACCTCCACATAGTAACGCACCAGCACCTGTCTCTCAGAGAAAAGGAAATAAAAGGGGAAACATGACAAACAGCCATGCTAGCAGCTCTGTGAGGCTGGGCATGCTGGTACTTGAGCTGAACTAAATCTTTTGAGATGAATATTCTTGTCCGCCAACTATGCACCTGCCACTATTTTGCAAGGTACTTTTGTGTAGCTGTGGGTGAACTTTGTGTGGGGGGGGTATACAGTTTGCTTTTGTGAAATATTATGTTTTCTTGACAGTACACTTGTCCATGTTTGTGATTTGTCATACATTGCTAAACATATTTGCATAACTATGGGTTGACTTGAGTCAACCCATATTGAATTGAGCTAATAATCACCTTCATAGGACCCCATGGTGAGACTGCATCTGTTACGTTAAGTGAAGCCAGATAGTGAAAAGATATCCTGGGTATGATGAACTTCCTTAACAGCCTCTTTAATCTCGCTCCCTCTCGTTGAGGTCTACTTCCAGGGGGGCATGTTTTCATGGAGTGCACACATGAATGCAGCAACTTAACACCAGCAGTTGGCACTCGATTCATAAGATTGAACCAAGTGGCCAAGCAAGAGAGGGGAGTAGGTAGAGGGTTATTTTTGTGTTTAGTTTGGCTTTAATTCGGTAATTCTTTAATTCATTATGTATTTAATTTAACCTGCACTAGACAAGTGATTTGTGTTTTGATGGATATATGGGTAAAACTTAATCCCCAAATTAAAATATTGAGAGGGTGCGCATGTGCGCTTCACTGTTGGCATCCTACCTATATAACCTTCAACACTGCCCTCACAGGCAGTATTGAGGGCCCAAATCAGAGAGGACAAGTTATATCTCTGTTCCCGGAAGGTTCTGCTTTTTCCTTTTAAACTTTACACCCCAATACTGCTGGTTATCAACCGGTTTGTAAGGGTTAACCACCTTCAAACTCTTGACTTTTTCATGTCTTGATTTTGTTGAATTTCACACAATGGCCACATACTGCTCACAAAATTGAAAGATTCAATTCCTGTGTCTTCTTAAGTTTCTTTAGCCAATTTAACACTAAAGTGGAAAATTTAACCAAACAAGTTTTATTAAATAAATGTCATAGTCCAACAAAAACCAAGAACAAGGTCTTTGTTCTCAAACTAGTTCTACCTCCATGTTTTCCCTCAGCCTGACCCATGTCTAATGCTGCTGTAGTCACCCAGACTCTGCTTGGCTGAGGCCACTCCACAGCACTCTTCGTCACAACAGGAGGGCTTTTGTCACGCTCTGACCTTTTTGGCCATGTGGTAATAAATTAGTTTGATTTGTTCCTCCTGTCGTGTTTAGAGTGCTTCTCTTTCACATGGATAGGGAGATCAATGCAGGGGAGGCTACTCTTCCTGGGCTTGTGGCCGTGTTGCGTGCAAGACCCATCCGGCCTGGCCCACCAGTTGGCTGTTTAAGGGTTCTGGTTTGGGCTTGAAGGATGTTGACCTATGGAGGGGTTCAGTGAGACACGCACCAAACAGATGAGACCAGCAGTGTGGGATGGAAAAATCCTACAAGCCAAGGCTCTGGATCTCCCGTTCAGCATTTTGCCATCCTTCTTCCTAATTTTTTTTTGCATGGAGGGGCTTTATGAGGCGCAACAGCCCAGAAGGATGAGCCTGAATCCTGGCACATCAGCACAGAGGCCTCTACTCACTGATGTTTATTGTATGGGGGCTTAAGTGCAGGAAGAGCTTTTGAGAATGCCAGTGGAGCAGAAAGGAGAAGACATCTTTAGTGCCCTGACCATCTTATATGTTCAGCATTTGAAACAGCTGTGACATGTCCCAGTTCTCCTCACAGCTATAAGGCTCCTGTGTTTAAATATGAAGTAGCTGCCTGAGTGCAAGTGGACTCAGGGAGCTCCTACAGGCGCTGTGATTCGTGGCTATTTTCTTGAAGTCCTGTGTGATCAATCAAACAAAAGCACATAGCTTGTCAGTCAAACACAAGCTGGAGACTGGGAAAGACAGCAACTGATTGATTATTTTTCTTTTTGCTCAAATCATCAACCTCTAAATCCCACATTTTGTAACTTCCCCCAGCTGACCGGAAGGCAGTGAACAGCATGAAAGCTTATTTGGTAAATTGGGACACACGCATACACAAAGAATCATTACATTAATGAATGGCAGCGTTCAAGGATGCAGCTCTGAGTGATCTCATTAGATCCTATCACAACAGGCCAATGTTCTCACACTGCTCTCAACCAAGCCTTTTTTAAACTCCTCCGTTTGTACTCTAGTTCCAGGCCCTAATTGAAGGCACATGTAGACTACTCACACAGAGATCGAGAGCCCCCAGTCGACAGCCACGTGTGTGTGTGTGTGTGTGTGTGTGTGTGTGTGTGAAGGCTGTCAGTGTTAACATGGAGGGGTTGGGGTTTGGTGTTCCTTCAGGACCGAGCACAGGCCTTTCAGTGACAGACTGGACTAATGTAGCTCAGATAGCTGATATTGCCGCCTCGTTGACTTTTGCTTGCTCTCAGATAGTTATGGCCAGCATGGGCTGTTACACAGGGAGGAAATCAGGTTAAGGCATGATGGTAATCTGTTATTTATTTCAACTTAAATTGGAAACGGAAAACTAGGCTGAAGGGGGTTGATGCTTATATGTTACAAAAGGAGATGAAAGATCAGCTGTGCTGTGGACTAACTCGATAAACAGTGTTTAAATGTATGACTGAAGAGTCAAACTGAGCAGAGACAAATTGTTGAATATAGGAGAGCAAAACCTTACATCCGGTCCAACTCCATGGCCTGAAACCTTGTATCAATACAAAGGAAACCTAAATATCTGCTACGTCGCATGCCATTGCGTGAGACTGCACTGCCTTGTAAACCTATAAAATGTCAGAGAGGAACCCAAATAGCCTCACACGTGTTTTTAAATGCTTTGTCTTCCACATGGTGTCAATTTGCATTTTTGCAAAGGAGCTCATTTACGCATTTAAAATTTTACAACCACCAAATCACACAAACCACACCGCCTCCGTAACCAGTGCCTCCCTTTTTTTTACCTCTTTTTTTTTTTTTTACAGACTTTGGATTTCCTCATTTAGTTTTCCATTTAGAAAAATGAATAATATGAAATACATACATCAAAACAAGTAAACATAATACTCGGACACAAGCTGGTTCCATGCGTTCAAGTCATCACGGAGGAGATGTTGCATTTTGTTTTCTGCATGTAAACTCTTTGCATTGCATTTCAGTCAAATGTGCCACTGTAACTGCCACTGAAAATGTGTCAATGTATACATTATTACGATTACACACACTGATGAGGTGAATCCATCCAAAATCAAATCAGACATTTTTTCTATTACAAATTCAGTTTACATGAATTTCATAATAGGTCTCTGTACCCTGAAACGGCTGTAAATGGAAAACTTCCTCCATTAACAGTAATATTTCCTCCTGTGTCTTCATGTCTCCGCTGTATTGTCACTCCTGTCTACGCACCACAATAGACTTTCCCCCAGCTAATCTCTTTCTCTGAGTCAATAACATTCGCAGGCAATTTGCTTCTGTTCCCATTGTCAGGCTAAATTGAATTTCGAACTAAGATAGAGAATAAACTGCAACAGCCGGCTCTATTGAATTATGATGTGTTCAACAAAGGCAGTTGTTGGTGTCCACACTTTGCCATATTCTTCAATATACACAACCCAAAAAATAAAATAGAGTTGATTAGAAAACATGAAAAGTCAGACGAATCACAGGTTGATGAGGCTGTACAATTCACTGAATTACTATGGAATGAACTGAATAGAATCAATTGGATAAAGTGAGAGCAGCAATCAATGTGTTTAGCTATGTCTTGCCTTCTGAGAGCAGCTATTGCACAACATCAATCTATAGTATCACCACCCTGAGGGCAGGGCCGATGGTTAAACAGACAGCTCTTTGTTTTCTTGTACATAACTGGCTGACATAAATGATCAGAGTCATGTGACTCCACAGAGAGAGTTGCTTGATTACAGTATTGCCCTGAGAGGCTTGCGCTGAAAATGAGGAAACATCCCTTGGTGTGGATGAAACACAGGGCACATAGCTACATTTTCCTTGCATCACATTAAGTCCGCATTGTAGCAAAACATATTTTTTAAATCCCGCTACAAATGTGGCCATAAGGGCAGTGCGCTGGCCTCAGAGGTTTTGGAGCTCATGTTTTTTTGATGAGGGGTTATAAAACTCCGGCATGACCGAGATCCAATGTTACAGAGCATTGTAAGTGGCAATAAATTGATGCTGAATAAAGTGGGTTAGAAATTTTTTGCAGCTCAGATTGAAATTATGAAAAGAAATCCAACACAGCTCTGTAGATCAGCCCAGCAATACCCCCCTCCCCCCAAAAAAATAAAATAAAATTTTGTGCCAAATACTACAGGATGGTGCAGCATGGTGAATGAATGAAACAAACATATATATTTTTTAAGGCTACCAAAGAGGTAGCTGTTTCCCTTTGAATTTTTCACATACTGTGTTCCTTGCTCGAGGCAGAACAAAGAAGGGCCATGTGGGGCAAAAGACCACAGCATAAACAACTGTATGTTATCCCTCACTATTGCAGTTCTGCACAGACAACAAAGACAAATAAGTGTTGGGCGTATGGTATACCCAACAAAAATTGTCAATGATTTTATGTGGTACATCAAAATTGCATCCTTTCTACAATTTAAAATCATCAAAGAAGGATGAAGGAGATTTCATTATGAATATCCTATACGCCTCATGTTAATAACATATCAGGGTGGTACCATGGAAACAGGCCTTGACACAAGTTTTTCTAAAGTAGCAAGGCCTCCAATATAATGAAAGAAAGAACAAAGAAATGTCCCTGAGATGTGTGTCAAACTTCAAAAACTTCCACTCTACAGATAAAAAGGAAAACAGGGAACCTTAGTAAGCCTTTGGATATAAAGATTTATGGTTGCAACGTCAGACATACTCGTGAACGTGGAGACAGAGGGACATATATTAAATTTTTAATGTAGTATCCAGAGTTTCGATGGCTGTTTTTTGGCTCTTTAATTCAGTCAAGTATGATAAATATGTCTACAGCTTTTTCTGGGACTTTTATGTTCTGTGATGTGTCTGTGTTATTCTACTATGAGGGACTGCTGGGACAGAGATTTGCTCCATAGTGTAGAGTTGTCTGCACTTCATGCAGGAAGTTTAAATTCACAAATAATACTTGAATTCAATTTTTTAATCACTGGGACCCCAATGAATTTATCAACTTAATCAGCTCAGCTCAATCAATGGCCCAAATTGTCTGCAAAACCTCCTGAGCAACTTGAAGTCCAAGCACCCTTTTCTCCCTTCTTTACTTTGGCACATTCACACTGATAGAAAGACTTGCATTCATCGCATTTCTGGAATACTTGTTGGTGGCATATTGTAGGTGGAGTGAACAAAGGCGAGGGAGTGGAAGCTGAGGCACCGGGCCCCCAGATAGGAGGACAAAGGGGCCCGGCGGAGCCCAGGCTAAGTGAAAGGGCCATGACAAAAGGCAGAGAAGAAGAGTGGCTTCTGGGTCGGCTGCAGGGAGCGAGGAGGCAGATCCGGGGCCTGTGCCCACGCACCGAGACCTCGGCTCTTGGTGAGCCGCTGAAGCACGACCATGTGTGGTCCATTATCACACCCAGCGAGCAACGAGCTCCACGTCTCCCTCAATGGAAAGATGGATGCCCCCTTGCTGATTGCCCCAAAACCTGGTAAGAAAAGCTGAAGGAACAAAGGCACCCACCCTGTTGGTAGAGGGCCATTGAAAAGGTCACGGGAGCATGCCTGTATGGGTTTACTCTTCTTCTGAGAAGGACAATGGACCTGACAGGTGCTGGGGGAAGACATACAAGAAGACAGAGCCAGAGAAAAGAGACGGATGGGTTTGAGCGTTGAAGTGGATGGCGAGCAAAAAGAAAGGGGAGACACTCCTAAGGAGGCAGCAGCTTCCTGAGGGGAGTGCAACAAGTATTTGTGTCCTACATTTTCAGCTGGCTTGTTTGTTGGTGGTGCAAACAATGAACCCCCACAGAGTAAACACTGGTGATGTTGAATTGGTAAACGGCTACAGACAGAAATGTTGTCAGCAGAACTGTCTATTATTTGTGTTTACCCATTTATAATGATGCCTGCCACACAGCCACCCTCATAGTCATTTAACAAACATGTCAATATTTCCAGCATTGCGTGCTCAAGCAGAAGCACTTGTCATAACAAGAGAATAAAGCCGTGACTCATCTTTCCGTTTATTCATCTATCTTCATCCGATCTGACTGTGACTGCCGCAGCCCTTGGGAGCAGGAAACAGATGGAGCCATGTCCTTCATCAGATCAAAAAAACCCAGGGAGGCAGTTCAGGCCCTTCAGCGCCTTGTTTGCAGCCTCTGTGTGCGTCAGCTGCTCCCTGTGCTGTTTCCAGGTCAGTTGTCAAAAGGGGACAGGGAGTAGGCAGGGACTCTTCTGAGGAAACCTTTCCTCAAGGAATTAAGGTCAACGGAGCACCTGACCTCCCAAGTGCCCAGGATCAGAGATCAGGACAAAATGGAAAGAGGAACAGGAGGACAATGACGTCATTCCCTGTCCTCTTCCGTCCCGTTGTCAGTGACTGGTACTCTTACACAAGAGGCTTTATAGCAGCATTATCTGCTGCTAACAACAGATGAGAAGGGAGTTGAGAGAGCAGCAGGCGGGTGACGCTGCTCATCAGACACTACAGTCCCTGTCCTGGATGTCCAGCAGGTCATATCTCACAAGTGTCACTACATATCCGTCAGCGCTGAGCATGCATAGCACATAAACATGCATCCTTCACACAGCACTCAGTGGCTTGTTACAGTCTGTGATGGATGCCTGGGAGTGGCCTGTATGTGCTTGAAAAGCTTAACAATACCCCTGTTTCCATGCAACAGGCTGTTTGAAATCGGCTCCGATAAGGTTAAATAAACACTCCAGAGTGCTTTTTGCTTTCGGACTGAGTGGTGTGACATGATGTTGTAAAATATAATGTTACGCAGCTGGAAAAGCTGCATTTTTTTATCCAGGCTACTCTCTTGGTAGCATTTAAGTAATAAAATGAGCGAGTCAGTCTTACCGTGTGTTCACACTCAGAGTAACAAAATCAACAAGTCACAGGAGGGCCATTCATTTCTTACAAAGAGCAGAGAGAACAGAGTAACTCAACATTGTGCAAGAAACCTGCAGGATGACACCCCATCTGAACCTTTCATTGACATCATCCATTAACAGCCAGCAGTCTGCATGTTCTCAGTCTGGATCATTGCAATATTTATAACAAAGGAGTCGAGCTGATAAGTGAGAATTTGTGGTGAAGATTATGATCAAAATTTGCTAGTAATTTTATTTAAAAAAATAAAATATATAAATATTTGTTTGGAGTTTATTTTCAATTATTTCCAATTCCTGCAACATGTGCTCTGTAGTAAGTTTTGATTAAGACAAAAATTTCCCTGATAGTCTATTGACTGCAGGTGGGATTCTTTTAGCAGCCAAGAATTAGTTTAGTCAGAATTAGTACATTTTACAACATGTCATGATCAGGGAACAAAAAGTCTGAAAATGCTCAGTGCTAGAGAGAACCATTCTGACAATTTCCAAGTGCTTCAGAATGTGTTTGTGACTCATAAACAGAATGAAGTTTTAGCTACACAGACAACCCGACATACAGGGATTCAGAATCTGCTCTGATGGACACGTTTTATGTTTCAATTCTACAAGCTTTTTTCTTGCTTCAGAGCTGAGGGATGTCTTGTCCAAAGGGAAACTTAGTGTACTTGTCTGATAAAGTGTTTGTTATTGTCAAAATGCCTATTTACAAAAATAGATTTTGAAAAAGCAGGAATGTTATATAATCAGACCAGTGGAGTGAAACAGTGTGTCCCCACATCCAATGCTTTTGGACCATCTCTTGGAAAAGAACAACCCATGTGTCTCACATTGTGAACATGCTGTGAAAACAGAGGTGGTGAGAGCTGATGAGAACATCATTAAAACATCTGGGAAGGAAATATCATGATGACAGCTTAGTGGCTTTGTCTGTTAATTCCCGTGGTCAACCAGTTAAACAACCCGCTGTGTGGGGTTGAATTTTTTCTAGAACCAGGCACAGAACACGGAAACAATATTTGGTTAACAAACAGGAGGCAGTAAACGGGCATTGTGCAACATCGCGATGGGTGTGACCACCCAGGTCCAGCATCTGGGATCTTGTCTGGAAGTGAGTCAAACACTATCCAGCTCTGTGCAACATAAAAACCTACCCACATGTTCTTCCTGTGGTGCAGAATCAAAGCTCTTCCCTCTAAGATAAATATCACCCAACAGGAGTCTCACACAATCTTTCATCATCAGGCCAAATGTGGAGGGGAAACAATCAGTTTACAATACGTGAAAACAACATGTAGTGTCATTTCCAAATGTCTGGGGATGTCTGAGGAGGAACAATAACATGATCACTGCCAAGAAACTTTTACTGTATCTGTTTCCAGCCATTCTGGCGTGCTAACCTTTTGCTGCAGAAAATCCCCGGGTTTATTTCTCTCTGGACTGCTCGAATTAGCCTGGGATACGCCGTATCACACCATCAAGACAAGAACATTTACACAAGCAAGGCAGGGCCAGCTGTGGTGAAACACTCTATACCCAAAGTGTCTGGCCAAAGGCAAGGTGATAAGTTCATCCTCGTTCAGTCCCTTTCGCTCACCATCACTCCACTCTCACCTCGCCGGCAGATAAAGACACGACGTCCAGATATAAACTGAAAGACGAGATCAAAGATGTTTAAGATGAGCAAGCCAGAAATACCATTCTGAGGTGAAAGTTGTGCTCCATGCATATATTCAAGTAACAAACTGTCATTTCTGGTATGTGCTACTGAATATAACTGGCTGGGAAGCCCTTCACAAAGGTGTATTTTTCATCTCGCAACACCCCCAGCTATATTTCATGCACGACCCTCAGGCATATGCAGAATATTAATAAATCCAGACAAGAGCCATCCAGAGTGCTGCTTTTGGATGTTTCCTACACACTGGGGAGTGATTTGTTATTGCAGGTGGACCCTTACAAGCCCAGTGTTCCTTCTCAAGTATCCCAAATAAAGAAAACAACGGCTCTCAGACTGGAACCGCAGCGTTTTCTTTCTTTGCGCTGCACATCAAGTTCAAAATAAAGGTGACGGTGAAATGCAAATATGAAAACAATATCTGAAATGCTTTCTGCTCTCTCAGATTTAAGCTGATACCGGGGCTTGTGTGGCACAACGCTTTGCATGGGTAAATTCACAGAAGTAGATTAGTCTATTTTTCCCGTAATCCCTGTGTTGCCTGGAGGAAAGGATTTGTGGGTCAAGCTTGGGGGGGGGGGTGAGTGCTCGCTCTGAGTCCACCTATAGCCGCATGGAGAGAGAAGAGCAGACGACGTCTCCGTTCCTTGCTCCTCCTGTTCCCCCCTTCCCCCCACCAGGACACACACACCCAGACACACACTCACACACATGCATACATCCTCCCTCAGACAGACCAGGGACGAACCATAATGGCACAATGACCTACAAACCACAACCCCATGGGAATTATTCACAGGCTTTCAAATCAGATTCCATTAAAAGTCAGCTGCAGCAGCAATGTGTGTGTGGGGAAGGGGGGGCGTGTTTCCCACCCCACCCCATCCTGAGGCCTTGCATTCTAACACACCATCATTTAATGAGCTCACTCCAAAACAAAAGACATGCGCTGGTCACGCTGACGAAACACTCCTGCTTTGTTCCCCACCTACTGTATGTTAGTCGACCAGCAGAAAGATTAAAGGCAGCTGTGAAAACAAATAAATAAAAGGAAGACGCTGGGAAGTTGTAGGCACAAAAAGCATTTGCAGAGGAAAGAAATTAGCCATCATGGGAGATGGCATTGTATTTTTCTTTCTAGAAACAAACAGAGAGCAAAATAAACACACTAGTTGTCAGCCAAACAATAAAAGTCAGTTTTATTTCCAAAGCTCATATCATCTTTTTTCATCTGGCTGAGGTATTAACATAAATTGAGATATAATCGTGTTAAGATATGAAAAGGATTTAAGTAATGAACCAAACTAAATGAAATGTAATTTGAGATAAGGACCCCCCCAAAAAAAAAAAAAAAAAAAAAAACGCAGCTCAAACATTAAACTGAAGACTCATGAGATAAGAGTTATTCATCATGCCTAAGACACTGACCAAAGCAACGACTACTTCTGGCCGGGAGCCAAAAACTCTTGTTTCTCTTAACTCATACTATACTTTTTTTTTTTATAATTATAACTCTCATTAGTAGTCCAGCAAGGCAGTAATGAGGGAACCAAGAGTCTACATGTTTACATTACATTTGCAAGTGGCAATACTGTAAACACTTTTTTACAGGCTTTCTGCGAGGGAGTAATTTGGCATTTAGAGTAGAAAATTTGCACTAAAGTATTACAAATAGAACTACATTACATGTTTAGATATCAAAGTTAAAGAAAAAACTGCTTAATATGAAAAAATGACTTTCTCAAAATATGTAATAAACCAGTGGGTTGTGTACAATCACACAATCTGGATGCCATTAACACTTTTACAGCTCTTTCCCTTCCAGCTGTGTAAATTGTGCCCCTGTTTTATATGTTCTTCATAGTAGGATCATGAAACAAAGCGGCCTGTTCACAGCAGAATTCAGGCAGTGTATGAAATCTCAACAAGCTTAAATCAGTTAATAAACTGGGACTACCTTCCAGGTTTTCTGAGATTGTTTGATAATTTACAGTACAGACCACAGAGGCACTCAGGCTGCCAATCACTGATCCAAGAAATATTGTGTTTATGATTCAATTTCCTCACTGGATGGAGAAAAGAGTAGTGCTACTGGTAGTGCAAAAAAAGTCTCCCAGAGCACACGGCAAATAATCAACTTACATTCAAAACCCCAATTCTTCGAGTTCCCAGTGCTCTGATGGACCACCTGTTTGGACATGATGCTCATTAAGCTGCAGACTGGGAGGCCGCCATGAGGCTGTTCTATCAAACAGTCTCATCCTGGAGGAATCCAGCTGTAAAACACACTCTCACTGGGAAATCACTCAGATGAGCTCATAAAGAAGCACACACACAGACGTTTACTCACACCAGCTTACACACACACACACATACACAGCACCGGTGTGCCCAAACGAATGCGCGTCTCTGTGTTTCTCAAAATTGAAACTGCTTCCCATTGAGACACAATTGCTATCAAAAGTTCTTAAGGATCCAAAAGGCCCATTATCTAGCGGGCTTGGATTTGATTTTCTGTTTGGGTGGCTCCAGCGTGACAAGTTGCTGGTGCTGGAAAATAGATTATCTCACCAGGGAGTAAGAAATAACTTCCCTCAGCGCCCAATCAATGATGTCGTGTAAACATTTTTGCAATCCCACTGTTTTGAGGGAGTTTGTGTCGTCACTGTTTAGCATCCTCGAGGATTGTAGTGATCGTACGACTGCGTCTCTTCCCTGAGGGTGAGTCTCTCCAACACCCAAGAGAAGGAGTGCCTGTGATTACTGATTACAGTCGGGCACTTCCTTAAAACCTAAGATTCTTGGCAGCATTTAAAATAGCCGTATGAACATCACAGTGCGAGTCCCTTTGTCTCCTTTGGTTACCCATAATTCCTTTCAAAAGGGCAAAGAGATGATGCTAATCTCTCTTTAGATATTTATAGATATTAAACATACAAATGTTGTTTCCTTGCACCGTCTGTTAGTCTGTTTCCTATTTATGTGACTCTTCTTGTGATGCTGCATTGCCTCCACCAAACTGTGGAGGATGTTAATGCTCCCGCAACCTATTTTGAGTCACTGGGATCAGGTTACACTGTTTTACATGAACATGGGAAGTTTTTCCAGGGGTAATGAGAATCCGTGCCAGCCCGGAAAAGTGCAAAGCACACTCAGCGGGCCCCAGGGGCAGACAAAACAGCATTAAGTATTAAGGCTGCTTAAATGGAAAGAAATTCACTGTGTCAACCCAATTTCCTTATGAAGGACCGTGGAAGCCATAATCTCAAAAATAACATGTTGACAGAAGGCGTACATTCATCTTGCTACCAGTGCCGTGGTAATGACCGAAACAGTGAGGTGAAGAGAAATTATTTTGGCCCCAGGTTTGAGATCCTCTGATTCACACATTAGTAATGATGAAATATTCAAGACTGCTGTGGGGATGAATGAACCTCCATCCCCATTCACCTGATGTAGAGAATTATGGTCCAGAATGGTAACAATGTACAAGACAGGCAGTTTGGTGCTGAACTCGAGTTGATCATAAACTATTTTGGTAATCAATTAATTTTCATTGAAGAATCAAAATTTTGAGGATTTGTAGCTTTTCTCTTTTTCTAATATTCTACATTTACATATAAAAAAATAATAATCCTGCTGGTAAACACATCTTTCCCCCCCCCGATGCAATAGTCACAATGCATTGATAATGGCATTCATCCAGAACAACACCTGCTCATGCATTTACAGGATTATGTGACGTGTCTCTTAGCTATCACATAAATCATCGGTCCAATCAGCCTCAGATAGCTGAGTACGGGCGTGTTTGTGTTTACATAACTGTGCATGAGAAAGAGAGACAGATTGACATCTTCCGAGCATCGCCAGAACAAATCAGCACCGGTGAGTGCTTAATCCACTGATGTACTTAATTACGAGCAAACTGCATGCTTAATAACAAAGGAGGGAGACACTGGGGGGCAGAACGTGCAGAAGCTAAAGAGACAGAGAGGGATCATGTTAAACACAGCTGCATGCAGATGTGAACAAAGCAGTGGGGCTTAATTACCCGAACCTGCTGGCATGTCAGATCCCTGATAAAAGAGTTCAGCGGAGGATGAGCCATCTCAGAGGAAAGTCTAACCAGCCTGTTTGACCCATAATAAGTCAGTGAATTAAGAGAGGGAGGAAGGATTCATTTCAGCCTCCTACCTAGTGAGCCATATACAATCCTGAATTATGGCTTGGTTAAACATCTTTGGCAAAATACCCCAGTCCATATCTCTCTAGGATCTTGACTTACGACCCAGGTGCAGAGCGATACATTCGTCTCATTATTATTACAGTTTTTCAATGGCCATGACTTGCACCACACTAACGACGTTGCTTTGTGGACGGTCCTGTTGGCACGTTCATCCAGACTGAAATGTAGCTATTTAATGGACATTTCCACCAGTGCCACTAAATGTCAACGTTTGTGTTTGAGAGTGAAATGATTATTATTGCATGAAATGTTGTAAAACATGGTAGAGACATTCAAGGTCTCAAGACAATAAATTCTCAGGATTTAGGCAGTCCTCTGAATTTCCTTTAGCAACATCACAAGGTCAAAATTTCCATTGGTCAGCAAGTAATTCAGATGTGACTGTCAGATAATCAATGTGACAACTGTCTCCTGACAGATCACTTTAATAAATGACTCTGACCACACAATTCCAATATGTGCTGTACAGATTTATTGAGAGTAAGGACAAAACAAGGTTCTCATTTGACCAGTTAATCCACTCATAAGTGAACCACAGAAGTTTAGTTCTCACTCAGTCGACCATCGTTGCCCAAAAGTAGTGGTGGGCGTGAGTTAACCTCTGCATGAAATCACTTGCAGCAATGGAGACCCTGCTCTTTGCCCATGCCTGTTAATCTGGCGCAACACAGTGCATTCTTGAAGCTGGAGCAGATATTAAAAATTGAAGTCATGCAAACTGGGTTAAAACACCACAGTGTGCAAATCTAGTTCGGTTCAGTGGCCATAAGTTATGGCTCGACTGCTGCATGCCAGCAAGACTGCTCAACTGTCACTCACAAGGGAAGGGCAGAAGGTGTATTTCATGATGTGATGTCTTGTCATTTTTCCAGGTATGAAACTTAAACTGTTTTATGGTGAAGGACACAGGAACAGGACCAAACACACACATGGAAGCAGATATCATCCTCTGTGCTGCCATCCTCAGCTCTTCTATTATCCTCAGGAACATCTCTGAGGGCTGTGAGTGAGGGACCTTGTGTGAGAGGCCTTCAGCAACACTCGAGGTGTGCTCACAGGTTTTTATGAGGTGCAAAATGAGCTATTATTCCCTCCATTGCTTCAGCTGCCTTTCCCAAGGCTGAGGAAAAATCTCCAAACCCCCAAGAAAAATACTTGTATATAGATTTTTATGACTTGAAAAGTGTACCTGGAAATGGCCTATTCCCTCTTTTGGCTGAGAACAGCTGAGTCAGGGAACAATGTTACTAAATACTGCAATGCATTTAGGATCGTATACTGTACGTGCAAGCACATGGATGAAACACATTAGCTGGTTTCAAAGTCTGAACAACAACAGTGTCCCTCTTACTTCCTGTATTATTCATGTTATGCCAACAAATTATTCAGGCCTTGCCCCAAGCGCTTGTTAGTATTTGGTGGAATTAAAGGACATTACTTTCCCCACACATCAAGTATTGTAAACTGCAATCAAGCCTACATCCCAAAGATATGAGCTCATCTATTTCCAGTAGTGTAGAATTGTGGTTATTAATCTTCGAAACGACTTCGCAGCATAAGTGCGTGATGTGCCCATTCCTTTGCAGCAGGACTCTGTGTCATGGTGCATTAAAAGCCTTTGTTTGGGATTCTCATTGCATTTTATGTCTTTGATATCACTTACAGTGACGGGCAGTTAAAAAGAATTACTCTGCTTGTTCTATGGAAAACCACATGGTCAAACATATGGCCAGTAAAAACAAATGGCCTGTGTCACTGAGATGTGTTTTTTCTAATAACATCACAAGTGTAGCATGGCAAAATGGTTGGGTGACAGCAAAGGCCTGAGTGAGAACAAAGAGCTGCAGCACAATTTCCGTACCCTCGTCATGTAGTATTGATCTCCCTGAGGGTCATGGACCCCCTTTTTTCCTTCATCTCTCCTTCCCCTCTGCTACGCCTCAGGACTGTACTACTCATCTCGTTTCACCACGCCAAATCAATTAGTAGCCTTGCTGTTTAGCTTTATTAGAAGCCTCCACTGGCCCTTGATTTTGGGGCTAAACACTGTTTCAGTTGGGTATAACATTAAATTCTATTTATGGAACCATCCCTCGGAGGAACATTGGTTCTAAGGATAAGGCTGGCAACATTCTATATTGTCTGCATTGTCAAGAAAGATCATAAATATGCCAAATCCATCTGTCCCAGCTAACAAGTGTCAGTGTAGTCAGTGCTATTGGGACTCATTGACATGCTCCATCATTACCACAGTACTGATAGTGTTGGCACTGTACTTTCTTTTACAACATACATTTATGTAGTCCTGCTTTTGAGAATCCTCACTAGAGCAGCAAATGTATATCAATCCTTGACTGAAAGCAGTCCTCAATGAGCTTTCTATGCACTCCTGTTTATTATGACAGAAACAAACTTGGATACATAGACTATTGTAGATACTTTGGCACTGTATATCACTAAAGATGGATGCAAAAGAAACAAGATAGTAGTCGTGTCAGTCATGCTTGCAGCTCCTCACATTCAGGGAAAATGAACAGGTATCTCCTGTTCATTCTGAGCCTGGTGCATATTCTATGGATACTCATAAGAAAGCAGATGATTTAGTAAGACCAAAAATTCTAGAGGTAAACAATGCTGAACACTGGGGTTTCACCCAACTCATAAATTTCCCAATTACCTGACAGGGCCAACTGTGTACTGCAGAAGCAAATAAACAACCTTAAATCCTGCTCAAACAAACACAGTCTCCACCAGCAATAAACACATCGCTGAGCTAATCACCCAATCCAAACACTGCTGAAAATAATGCTGTATGTGTGCTGTATGTGTATGTGAGAAGACAGTGTTTTGATGCTAATGCTGGAGAAACAAGGGGATATTTGTCCACAGTCGTGGCTGAAGTAATTTATAATTTAGGTGAAATTCAGATATTTCAGCTGAGAAAAATAGACCAGATGTTTTGTTTTTGCATTGTTGGTTTCATTACCCTGCATTATTTTCAGTAACAACTCAGGGCACCAGGTGTGACTGAAATCATTGAAATCATGCAAAACACTGTGTGTTCCTACTAACACACCAATGTGCTTTCCACGAAAAAATAAAAGTGGAAAATGAGGAGAAACAATCAACATATTAAATGTTTGTGAAGTCTCTTTGCAACAAGCTCAGGCAAGTTTTCCAATAAAACTAATGCTGGCTACTACACAGCTGGCAAAGAGACAAGATATAGATCAGCCAAACACACACACACACACACACACACACACACACACACAGCAAGACTTGCGTCGCAGGAGCTTTATTGAGTTGACAAGGTGAAAGCTCTCAGCCGCTCCACATTTTACATTTGGGTCGTGTCATACTGAACAAAGTGTTTCGATGGATAGTGTTGACTTAGCGCGCTGAATAGCAACGCTACATTTATCATGATACACAGTGTACGTATTGAAATGTATTTAGAGAGCATTATTTCATTTGCATCACTCTCTCCCCTCCGCAAGTCATCAACCATACAACATTATCTAGCAGATATCTATAGCAGACAAGTGAAAATGGTATGAGCTGAACAACCGTAGGTAAATAGAACCAAGAATTCATGAATATGCAAGTGACCTCCATCTTAAGGTTCAGAGCTGTCAGAAAGTATAACTGTGCCTGGGTGAAAACACTGTGCACCCATGTAAAGGAGGACTGGGTTTTTAACTTTGTGTCTCCAGCTGCGGCCACTATATCATATTGATGCTTTGATCAATTTTTAAAATAAGATCAAGATGTTTGACCAGTTTTGATACACTTTGATCCCAAAGAAATTCTTTGACGGATTCTCCAACTAAGATCAAAAGCACCTTCCCTTCAAGGTTCTTCTTTTTTTTTATCTTTCGGAACTTGGTTTAATCATGAGTTTAAAAAAAATTTACGCAGGTTTTTCTCCTATATCTGGAAAGTACTACAAACATCTTGCATCAAAAAAATGCAAGAAATGTATATGGCTCTAAAGTTCAATAGCCTTTTGACTGGGGACTAAAAGGTTTAAACACTTAATCTGGTTTAGACTGTGGGCGTCGACGCTGCAGCAGCTGACTCACCCTTGGGAGTCCTCTGACAGTTACACAAAAAGCCTCCTAAGTCGGACAAATCTGCAAATAATTAAAGCTTGGGGGAGAATAGTCTGTTTTATTAATGAACACATCCCAAATCTATTTTGAAGATGCAGCTGTTTGAATGAGAAAAACATTTCGCATCGTCCATCTGCTACATAGTTCTAAAAAGAAACCTCTGCCAATATTATTGTTATGGTATTATCTGTAGGGCTCAGATGAAAAAAACCTGAGGAACCGCACATAAAAATCAGTTTTTGATGATTGTAATCAACACTGGGACTTTGATGCACACACACAACCATGCAAAGCAGAGCAGTCAATGGATCTTCTTCAGCTCTTCTCCGGTTTCCACTTCCCACAGTGTCCCATTCACAACATTTCATTTCCAAGTGATTCCCCTGATTACAATGATAAAATATTTGTGAATAGAGACTGACTACTTATGTTAACCTGGAAATGTAATACTGTAAAAAAATGACTACTGATGGCTTCCAAGAATAAATAAGCATTATTTCAAATGGCTATTCTATCAATCAAATGCTGTACCTGATGAGAGACAGCCGAGCTGGTTTCCTGAAGAAAACCAGAGGTCTTCTTAATAAATACCATGAGATCATTCATAATGATGATTATGTGATTATGGCACAGCTTCGGACGTGTCCTTTCCAACAGTATACTCACTCAGTGTATTGTAAAACTATTAGGCCTTGGCAACATGCAGCGCAACTGTTTGAATGAGCACTGTGTCAAGGAAGTGCTTTACGACACATTCATTCAAATTTGCACTTAAAATATTCTTACTTCCCGTTAAAGATAAATCTCTGAATTAGTATGACAGGAGTTAAGAAGGTCATGGAAACCAAGAAAAGCTTCATCATAGCTCTCAGATGGGGAATTGTAATTTCACAGGGGTAAAAGCCAAGTTTGCAATTTAGTGTAAAACACAAAGTGCCCATGAAAACAACAGCCAATTACACAAAAAAACAAAATGTGTAGCCATAGCCAGACTAAGAATGAGGGATCATTTTGTGTGTTGAATAAATAAATGCAATAAAGACTACTAAATGAACAATGGAGACAATTGTGAGTTGAGTGATCTAATAACAGACTCTACAGAGAAAAAGAATCATTTTATTAAAAGTTGCCTCATGTCAAGCTGGGTTTTTTTCTTGTTACCATTAACAATTTTCTTTTGTACTTATATATAACAAATGAGTTTTATTTCCATAATATTTTATCAAACAGTGTTACATTTCTCAATTTCAGACTATGGCCTAAAGATGTTTTTTGGACTTTTGGAGTGTAATGCTGTGACCTCTAACAGGCCTTTCTATGATAAGTAAACACTGTTTCTGCCTTTTAAAACTCAGTCTATGACTTACTATTGATGCAAGACAAGTTATTTGTCTGTGGTCCAGAGCACCTTGAAAACAGGTATATAAAACAGATCTTTTGTTCCTCATCAGAAGTCTGATTTTGTGATCTCCTAAGACACCTAATTTGCTGATGTTGAGTCGTTACCGCAAATTAAAAGCTCATTGTGCAGGCAAACATGCCAGCATGGGTCCTGCCAACTCATCTGTTCACCGTGACAGCCGGTATCCATCATTCATCCACATGATTTACAGCCAAACGTCTCCGGCAGTAGAGTGTGAGATACACCATAATCTCCTACATAAATCTGATCTTTACTTGTTGGCCACATGCAATAGATCACATACAAAACACACAAAAAAGTGGTGTTGTTTTACTTCCTCCTGCTAGTAAATCTCGATGCAGAATCCAGACATAAAAAATAAAACTTTCAAGCTATTTTGGAACAGTAACCACACCCACAGAGAATACATTTTACATACAAATCTATGCTGCCGTGGCCATGCAGGCGGTAGATATATAAGCCATTCATTTTTCAATATGGATTTACACTTCATTGAATGAATGAATGGGCTCTGCAACAGTTGCAGGAAGAAATAAATGAAAACCTTATTCACCTAATAAGAGCCAGCCATCTGCGTGCTCTCAGGGAAACTGTGTTGGATTATTCCTCCACTAAAAATCAATACCCTCTCAATGAGCTGCCAGTGGTGGATGCTAGCTCCTGAGCAGAATAAGCGCTACAGGATGGGTGCAGTTTAGGAGGTGACATGATCTTAGCGCCGGTCGAGTCCTGTTCTTTTCAAACAACAGGGCCGTGTCTCCAGGGAGAAGACAGGCCCACATGGCAGGTACCTGAGGCCTGCCTGCGTTACGTCAGCTGCCATGTTGAAGAATCATCAGCTCCATCAATCAACTGGAGTGATGGGCATGCTGCATTAGCAAATGTTTCAGAGGAGTACTAAAAGAGCAGCGGCGGCAGGGAGAGTGCTGCGCCAGTCATTTAATCGAGTGTTTAGTGCTGATAATGTATTTTTCTTTACTGAAGCGAAGAAAATCTGCCAGCGGGGTAAAAAAGAAAAAAAAAAATCACTTCACTTTGACGTTTCTTGATGTAATTTTCATTCTTCTCAGAGTGTAATCTGTCTTCCTGCAAATAATGCTGCTTGTTTCTGGAAAATAAAACATTAAGGCTGACCACGAGGCTAAGAGAGCCACTCTGGTCAACATCTTTTTGGCTAAAAAAGAGAAGGTTTGAGGTTTCTGAGTGACAGTTTGTTTGAACAGTCGTGAACCACGTGTGTCTGCAGGTTAGAGTCTTCGCCAGGGACCCCAGCAGTCACTCACACAAATGAAAACAAAGCTCGCAAGCCGGCAGTCAGAGGATGGATTTCTCTCAAACTGCTTCCTAATTAAAAAAGCCACTGATGTTTCTACCATGTGGTGGCGGGAAGTAGGTCTACTGTACAGACTGGACACATTCTGAGGAACCCCTTGGGGGATCCAGTGCAGTTTTGTGCCCTCTTAACATCTCATCAGGTAAATGTTGTAAGGCCGTTAGCAGCTGGAGTTCGCGGTCAGGACAACACGTGGTCAGAAAGAGACAGCCTCAAGGCCTTGACAGTTACACTTCAAACAATCAGGGATCCCACCTTCATCTAAGGCAATAATTCTTTATCTCTCGTCAGATCTGCTTTTTTCTCTTTTGCATGCTCTCAATCCCTCTCAGATTAGAAATTTATTTTTCTTGAGAGCACATTTAAGAAGTCTCATTATTCTGTCAGGGCAGCTGACAGTGCTTCTCCCCAGATCCTCAAACCTCAGGGGCTGGTGAAGGAAAAACAGTTGCGCACTTTTTCTCCCAACCCAAACTTCCTTCTCGGATCAAAAATAAACTCGGGCCAATTGTGTGTATCCATCTTCTGCTGAAGAGGAAGACCTCACTTGGCAGAGCAGCCTGAGGGGAAAGTCACACACGCGAAAGGTCAAAGATGAGGAGAAACACCGCGGCCACAGATACTGAGGGTCAGCGCTCAGCCAAAATAAACCACTGAAATCAAGCCTGTAAACCATCATGATTCCATCAATCTGTCACTGGTGTGATTTTATTCATGATGACAGAGAGAAGGGGGAACGAGAGAAAGAGAGCGACAGAGAAAGTTGGCTCTGTCGGTGAAATACAATACAACACAAGCTGTTCTCCATCTGGAGAGATGTCAGACTCGTCTGCCTCACCAAGCCATGACATGCTACATTAGAAGCAGTCAATTTATACTATATTTGATTGGATTTGGTAATGCCCCATACACTTACCCGGACATAAAAAATTACATGGCCCAAAGCCTTCATTAATTAAAAACAAAATCATTCACTGGGCGTAGTTTTAAAATGCTACTGTTTTCTGTAAGAAAAGCAGGGAAAAAAACAGTAGCAAAAAGCAACAGTAGGAACCGAACATACCCATATACAGTATCTGCTTTCATTCTTTCATATCCCACATAACCATTTAGTGAAAAGCCCCCTAAGGCTGAGATTACAGCTCTGGACTAGATTCAACTCTTGCCCTCTCTCAGTTTTGCTGTTTGATGAAAGACTTGGCAATGATCACATCCAACTGCGGTGGGGATTTTTTTTAAAACTTACTTAAATGAAACTATATGAGGACCTGAGCCAGACTGGTTGTCTGGTTGTAAATAACCTGTGGTGTCCCAGACAGTGGCATAGCACAGGCTGTTGTGCCTTGCACGCATTTTGCAGAGCACTAAAACCACGCGCTGGGTTCCCAGGGCTCAACAGTATCAATTAGGGCAGCTTGTGAAAAGATGCTCTTCCTCCATTGCTGTGGTCTGGTCAGAGGTAGGAAGTGAGGGAAGAGAGAGGGAGGAGGCGACTCCTACAGCTGGGACTGTCAGTGTCCACAAGAATTCAGGCTACGGGAACGTACAATGAAGCTTCCTCTCTGCAGCGACCTCAGAGAAGACATGGCATCAGAATAAGGGTGCACATGTTCCGCTGTGTCCCAGTGCTATGGGCCAGAGGGGAGAGGCAGGTTACCCACAGTGGCTAAACTGGCCAGACCACAAGCCCTTCTGTGCTGCATCTGACTCACCTCCCACACGTAGGAAACAGCAGATACTGTAATCAGATCTGAAAACCACTTTAACCACAATAATAACACAAGTCAGAGTAATTCCAACAGTTGTGCACTTTACGAAATGAAGCTGAATCTGACAAGACAGGGAAAAAGTCAACGATGATCATGCCAAAATTATTTGAAGATTTTCTCTCGATCACCTGTTGTCTTGAGTGACCTGCTGCAAAATATGTGTTCTTCACTTACCACAGGAGACAAGATTTAACCTAAATGGTAGTGGATTTATTTGGGCTGGTTCCCTCTGCTACAAACTTCCATGTGGATGAATGAGCGCTGCACTGATTTAATCAATTTCATCAAGACAAACAATAATCTGTCAGCAGCAATAAGACAAGACAGTAGAACAATGAAAATGAAAGCCAAAAAGAAACTTCCTCATATGTTGAAAGGCAATGTGCGGCCCGGATGATACACCACAGGAACAAAGCACTGTTCAGCATACCAAGACGAATATCACAAATCAGAAAATTATGGAAAACTTCACAACTGGTTAATCCATTTCTCAAAAACAACAAACCCTCCAGAGTAATATTTTTTATGGAAAAATCTATTTAACCATTCTTGATTTCACCTTTTCATTAGTAAAATATGGCTTATGATTAAACTAAACCATAATTGCTCCAATTATAAATGACTAAAATATGGCAACCAAAAGGAGATGGTTGGCTTCCAACCTGGCAACGGGCTCTGTGTCAGGCCACATTTCCCATGCACGCCGACTGACGCATCATCTTTCCAGCTATACATCCTCGCCACCCAAAACTAACAAGTTGAACTGGCTTACTCATAACACAGTGATGCTTCTGTTAGCTGTGGATCCTCAGCCCTGCTTCCTCTGTCCCACCACTTAAAATCTAAGTAGAGCACGTATGACCGGAGTGCACCCAATCGGTTCTGACAGTTTTGGTCCGCATAGCTGCAGCAATTTTCTGCTCTGTTCAAACACTGAGGTCTTGCTTCTTTGTCCGTCACAAACACCAGGCCAACACAACCACACAAATGGTGACAAATGGCCTCCTTCTTTGGGCCCAGGGAGAACACAGGGACCACACAGTCCCCTCTTCTTACAATGGACAAAGGCGCTGCCCGCGACCCAGCCAACTTGTGTCATAACCTTATCGAAACGAGCCATTGCTCCTCATCAGAGAATAAGGCCACCGAGATGTGGAGGCCCAGTAAAGAGGGGTAACCTTCTCCTCTTCCTTGCTGAAAGGAGCACACTATTGCATCCCTGTTGGATGTGGGGGACAGGGGAGTTTTTGTTTCTGATGGCTTGGGGTTCTCGGCTTAGGCCCAGTGCCCCCTCTCATCCACAGTCCCGTTAATCCCATTAATATGAAGAGGGCCAAGAGCCTGAGAGTGGCCATGGCTTAAGAGCCATCAGCCAGCATTAGCCCTCGAAATCCAAACCCTTGTCTAGACCCATTAACAACTTAGCCCTGTAGAGTCAAATCATTTGAGACCCATGTCTAATGATGGGTGCATAACCTATAGCTTTACCGATCATTACAACCCAGTCAGAACATTCGAGTGCACAGAGCTGCCACGACACACGCTTCACATTGTTTGATTATGAAACAGACTAATCTCATTGTTAAAACAGCACATGTGATGCAACATCTTGACTGACGGCAGTTTCCATGCCTTCCTGTCTCACATTATAGAGAAGATGTGCTGGATGTCTGCCACACAACACTGACCATGTGAAGGATTTACTTATTAGATGATTCAGTCTGGCATTACACATTATTCTCATTTAAGGGGATTTATCGTTCTGTGTATGTATGTGTGCGTGTGTGTCAGCCGTATACTGTATGCGTGTGTGCTGCTCTGACCACATGATGTATTAGGAGAGATAATCTGCTGGCTTTTAATTAAATGGCCAGGCGAGCAGCACTGAAAATACCCAAAGTGGACTGAGGTTAACGTCTTGTGCAGCGCAGCAAAGACAATCTCTAATGCCTCAATCCACCACCACGCAGCCGACCCAACATCTACATATGGCCCATTTCTCATCCCGCTGCATACCAGTCGGGTGATTACAAAGCATCAGAGCCTGATTAATGCAGCTTTGAAGCAGCTTGCCGTGGCCCGGCTAGAGCACAGCGAGCGCCTTCGAGAGACGGCGGGCATGGTGACTGCTCATGAGCAGCTTTCAATCCCACAGCAAGAACACAGGCCTACCGCTGTAGCGTATCACAAATGACAGTCAGCAGAGGCGGGCAATCAGTGGGGTGATTCAGCTGCCTACACCCCGCTACGCATATTCAGTTTCATCCAAAGGCAGGTAGCAGTTTGCTCCATCAATCAAATGGGGGACTGGTAGGCTGTCTTCTCCTCTGCACTGTGATCACCTTCACATCAAGATATCACAGGTATTTAAGACTCAAGTACGTATCATGTTTCTCAAGAGTCTCAACGCCATCTGGACCTGCAGGTTATGGGTGTCCGGTGGCGTCACAGGAGCATGTCCCTGATGTAAAATGTCACTCAGGATTAACTGAAAGCATGCGCCACCACGTCCGGCATGACAAAATGCTTCTGTTCACACACAGCTCAGCTTTGGCTATTATGCATACAGTAGACAGTGTAACCTTTATATCATGACAGCCAGATTTGCAAATAGTTATCCTGTTCATTGGATTAATGGCTGATAGCGAAAAGTTTCTTACTTTTTGTACTTCAGTGGGGCAGTGTGCCTCGGTTAAGGGGGGCATTTGTACACTTTCATGTGAACAATGTTAAACCTACTCCTGCATCAGTGACATCTGCTTTGTATTTCATTTGTATTTTGTATTTTCAATTGTATTTTCAGACATAGATACATCTTTTGCCTTTTTGCAATCTACTGTATACGTGATTAAAAAAATCTGATCTTTCAATAACAAAAGCAGTCTTGACATTCACTGAGGAACCATGAATGGAAAGGCAGGAAAAAGGGAAGTCCACAGTTCAGCAACATGAATGCAGTGTTCTGGTTTGTTTGTGTTCATTTCTACAATTTCCACATGTTAAGACATGCACTAATAAAACCCTTTTTCAAGTCTAATCTCTGTCAAACATTTTCCAAGTACGTAGGTATTTCAGATTTATCCTATTTGCTGTCACCAGAGGGAACGCAGCACACAGGCCGACCTTTTCAAATGAAGTCCAGAGGTTGAAATGCAGCAATCAAGATACAATCTAATGAAGACTTACTCAAGGCCTGATGACAGTGTGGGAGAAAAAAGGAGCATCATATCTTGTCAGCTGTTTCTTATTGACCTAAATATGAACTTCCTCCCTCCAAGACACCAATGCTTCAAATAATTCTGCAGGGTTTTGTGGGTAAATGAAGTGACTCACAAACATATCAGAACCCCTCATTAATGGTTATTTTTAGAAACAAATGAATTTCTGCCAGACTAGCTTATCTGCAATTGTGGCAGGAGTGAAAATAACTTTATCTACCCACACCAATTCTCTGCTGGAAAATGAAAGCTTAAGGAAATGGAGATCTGATCTACTGTATATGTGGTTAAAACTGAGCTGATCTTTCTGGGTTGGTGCAGCAGAATTGACGGTTACAGCGGCGGCATATTTTGACAGGGGAATCATCCATGTCTGTAAAATGACTAGATGGCGGGAGATTGTTTCTGTGATATGCTTGGACATCTTGAGCAACACATGAGACAAGAATTGGAAGGAAATTTGCAAGGGACTTTCGAGTTTACCGACACAACAGCCACTGTGCCTGGAATGTGAACAGTTTTAACTTGGTGCACAGTAACTTTGTATTATCTGTACATGTGGCCCCCAAACACCCTCTTTTCCTCATATGAGAAAATTTATCAGAGATTGTTTATCAAGTGTGGGGCCAACATTGGGCAGGATGCATCCCACGCATCTCCTTTCTCTCCTGCCAACAGATTGTTCTCCCTCGTGGTTTGAGGAAAGAAATGCAAAGCTATGTCCTCCTAGATTCATTGCACACTGAAAACAGTAATCTGTGTCATTTCCCTGCATTTGTAATTTAACATTACATTTCAAGGCTGCATTAATTAATTTTATCGGTAAGTCAGGTGCAGCAGAAACATGCTGTGGATACAGCGTTTATCACCTTTTAAGGTGTTAAAGGCTAACATGTCAGCAGGTAGCATACAGCTGTTTTTTACGAGCATTTTTTTCAATAAAAAAACAACTTCAGCAAAAGTGAGAGCCAAGCAAAACAGTCAACCTGCAGGCCCAACAATCAAAGCAATGACCTGAGATGCCATAAAGCTCTGTAGAGCTCTAAAAGCGATCCCCTTCACATTGCACATAGACATTTCATCCACAGTTATAACAATAATATAGATTATAGCCATTTTAAAAAGTCAGATATTATGACTGTTTGTATGCTTTAGTCTTGAGGCCATCTTCACTGACTCTATTACGCACTGTCTGTGTCATCGGGAACTTTGATGTCTCCATCCTGGCAATTATGCGCAAACACAAGATTCTCCATTTGAATCCACTTCAAACCTTCCCCTTCAAACTGCAGCAGGGAGAAAAACCCGAAACTGCTTACCAAATGGGAACATCTGGAGGCAGTCATTGGCTGATGGCTGCCTGAGGCCTGAAAGGCTTTGGGGGGTAGCAGAAAGGAAGGCAGAGAGAGAAAAAGAGAGAGACGGAGAGACAGCGGAGCAGCTACGTCTACCAAACCATGTCGTGAGTCCCCTCTCTGCAGGCAGGACGGTAATTACAGGGCGCAGACAGAGAAACCCTGACTGGGAAAAAAAAGCGGAGATACTCAGACTGCTGGGTTGCCGCCCTTGGGCCCTCAACATAACCGCAATGCTAACCAGCCCAACTTATAGTATAGGCCATGAGAGTAGGGTTCCAGATCAGTGCACTGACACACTGAGCCAAGGAGGAGACAGGCACTGGGCAAAGACGGCGGTGTAGAATCCACGTCAGTCCAGGTAGGCCAACGCGGACTGGTTTTCCATCTGACAGGGACCACACATCGAGCCTTCAGATTGGCAACAAATGCTGTGTGGAGGCTACAATTAAACTTCTGGACTTTTGGAACATGATGCAGTCAGGAAAAAAAAGTGCAAAGGACTTAGCACGCAGTCTCCTTTTTGTCTGTTTGTCTGCGAATTCACTTGCTGATGTGAGACACAAACAAGAGGCAAAGAAACGGCCTATGTTACATGATATCAAAATTAATCAAAAGTGAGATAACGCCAAAAAATAAAGATTTACTACATCTTTTTTTCCCCTAAATGCTATTGGCATGGTCATTAAACAACGTGAGTCACCCGCCCTGTGTGGCCTCCTTGCCGTCATCGAGTCGGCACTCACATCAAACCACATCAGCACGAAGATCCCGACTTCTCCCTAATAAAGTTTTCGGTGCAAGGAGCAGTGCAAGTGTCTGAGCGTTATAAATCATGGCCCATGCCACAGGGAAGCTGCGTCCTTCAGAGTGACCTGCAACCTTCACACATCCGCTCACAGTTGAACCTCACAACATGGCACAGAGGGCTGAGAAATGAGGTGGGTGCATTTATCGCATCCATCAGCCTGCTGACAGGGAACGACAATCCACAGAACCAGTGCGCATGGGTTGAGATGAAGTACACCTTCAAAGCAGACTTATGTTTTCAACCGGTGAGATTCACTGCTAAACTCACCTAAGCTGACCTGTGGCTCAAAAGCTTTTTCTCAAGTCAGAAACTTTAAGGAGTGTGACATAAATTTTGCAACCAGCAATCAAGCTAGCAATCCACTAAGGCATTCACCCGGTTTCGCTGTTTCACTCAGTTCCTGATGTGCAGGCTTACAGCAAGTCGCAGAATATTGCACCAGTATTTCTCCTCTGACATTTATCTGGGCTCTCCCATTCCTTCACTTAGCTCCAACTGTAGATTATAGCAGCACAGATATGAACTACATGACGTACGATTCCCATTTTCCAGTGCAGGTGTCAAAGCTGTGCATGTGCTACTGACGAGTGTGTCCAGGGGAGGGGAGAGGAAAAGCACCCAGGGGCGATTTGGCACCGTATAGCAGACCACTTTTCCAGGCTGTCGTTTATATCGAGGGAGGGGCCGTGACTGACTGCAGGATCAGAAAAATGCCTTGCGTGGGATATTTTTTTTTTCTTTTTTACTGCCTGGAGGATAAAATTTCTTGTAACACGTGTAAACTGTTTTTTCCTTTTACTGCGACCTGCTGATGGCCTTGGTTGCTATGTAGAGAATGCAAAAGGTTTGCTCAAATTAATGTGTAACCACTGAACACACCTTTGATAAGAAGAATGTGACCACAGTACCTTAGACAGTCATGTTTGGGTTTTTTTGTACACTCCCTTTACCCCAACAAGAATACATAGGTGGACGGGGAAAAAAAATCATTATGTATTCCAGCACTGTAGCAGCCAATCGATCAGCAATCGAGCAGCAAATCCTCAGGTGTCTTTGATGCCAGCTCTGTAGCCCTGAGACATGCACCAAAACAAACGCCATCAACAATCCTAACTTTTAGTCGCTGGATGAGTAAAGTCAATGCATTGGCTTCACAGCTAGAAGCAAAAAGGGTAGCACAATCTGTCTTCTCACAGAGAGGAATCAATGCTGCACTGTGACGAAACATCCATATTTAATTCCTCCGCAACTATTTATCATAAACATTCAATGAGAGATGCACAGTTTGTTGGGTAATGGAGGCTGTCACAGTTTTGATTTACTGTCACACGCATGTTAAGTGTTTTCCTTTATGACGGCTTCTATACGAGTCACATCAGCATTTGCAAGTGTGATCAGTCTGTGCATCCAGCACTGCTTCTCTTCGCAAAAATTATATATCTCTGTTGCACCCGCCCTTCCTCTGTCTGCCTCCCTCCACCAGTGGAGCCCGAGGGGACAGGAGACGGCTGCTAATTGCGAGCCTGAACTGAACGCATGGTGTTAACAAGAGATAACGCTGGATGACAGATAGCCTGCAATGAAACAGCACGTCAGAGACAGAAACCTTAAAAAAAAATCTCTGGCTGACATTCATCTGTTTCGAAAGAAACCAGGAATAAATTGGACCAATACGGAGATGGTAATAAATAACATTATGTTAACATCTCCTCACAGAATAATCAAGAGTTTGGCTGTCTTACATTAAAACTTGGAGGCTCGAGGCTCTCCAGCAGCCGCACAGCAGCTGACTCTGCTGCAGCGGCAGCAGCAGCAGCAGCAGTAGCCTCTCACCTCTCCACAAGCGCTGCTACTCCCTGACAGGTTTATGGACACAGAACACCGTCTTTCCTGCACAGCAGTGCCTGAATCACCTGACCTGAGTGCAAAGTGCAAATGCATAGCGGCTCTACCTCAAGAAAAGTATCAGTCTTCCAGCTAAAAGGCCTCAGGGAACATGTCAAGCAGGGGGTGTTCTATACACAGAGCAGTAAGCCAGGTTGTAAAGCAGATACACCACTAGGTGCCATGGAAGTTGTTAATAAACTGCTTGTTGCTGAATCCTCTGGCTGTATTGTAATAGCCACACAACACCTGGCAGAAATATGCAAAGTGCTGGAACAAAGCATGTATTGAAGATTGTAAACTGCACGATAATCTGTTCCGAGCAGCTGTACGTGATGCTCATCTTTAAATGATAACTCATAATCAGTCAACCTGTGATATAATGGGAAGAGGATACAGCGATGGGGAGGGAAATGATGATGCCTCTGACCTACATTGAGGCGTGGATGGTGCATAAATGAGCCAGAGGCACTGACAACCATTCAGCCATCAATTATCAAAAGGCCAGCTATGAGTAATGTGCTCTCGCAGCCGGACCTGATGGCTCCTAGTGGGAGACGGCAACTTAACAGCCCATTTTAAAGTGAATTAACATTGCTCAAAGTTTCAACAGGCTGCACATTTGGACGAGTTTGGCAAAGGGACTTCTGCTGTGGAGTGAGGAGACATGCGTCTTCTCCAGAGATCAATTATTTCCTCAGCACAAGTCAGGACTTAACGTGAGTCAAGGCTCTGGAGACTGCAACACTTTGCACTGAGGCATCCAAGCACACTGCCTATTTACAATCTCACTGTTCATTCCATGGAAAACCACAGCAATATGAAGATAGCTGGAACACTGCAGGAATATATATTAGTATAATAGTCACACTGGAAATGTGAGTATACTGAATGATGACCTCCACGAAGTCCCTAGGAGCACGCATGTGTCTGCAGGAGAAAGTAACACTGATTTTCAAGTTCGGCACACTGCTCTGCAGTTGCAGAAGTATAAACAGAGGGGATCGCTCTTCAAAGCACCATACCGTATTGATTCATTGACACTTGCCTTGAGGCAGGCTGCTTGTCGTGTTAATGATAAAGCTCACATGAGTTAAATGCCAGTGGTGCTGGTGCAATGAAATGCTGCCCATTCCGAGTTTTAATGAAGCCTATATCATCCTCCCTACGCTGTAGCCCAGAACTGATATATTACAGGTGAGGAGATGAAGCAGTTAGTCACATGAGGCGGGATGTCATTCATTCACCCAAGTACCTGTCATCGTAGCAGAAATCGGCGCCCAGAGTGTTGACATACAGGACCAGAGCCACGGCGCCGCACAGCAATTCTGCAAACATTTCTCTGTCTCGCACACACGCGGGGGGAAAATAATAATTACTATGATAAAAGAAACTGGAAAAATTGTTCAAAAAGACAGGGATGCCAAGCGAGACGGAGAGAGGCAGCGAATCCCGATCTCGACTCCCTCTCAGTCCCCGTCTTTGTCAGGATGTCTCTGCGAAAACAAGTCCATTTCCCCCTCCATCATCCTCGCTGAAGTGCGCAAAGTGGATAATCCATAGGTCGCCTTCTTCCTAACCCATGTTGGGTGTGAGGTGCAGAGCTCTGTGTCCTGACGGGAGCTGGGCTCTGAAAAGGAAACGCGAGCAGCAGTTTGGTGAATCTGTGACAGCGAAGCCCACCGCGCTCAGACGAGGACCAGCGCTCTGATGCTCAGCGGCCGCTGCTGGAGAAATGTCGTGAGTGAGAGCGCGGTCAAGTCAGCAGTAACACGTACGTAATTTCCGGTTAGACCTTCAGTTTAAAGGTCGCCGAGAAACGTTTCCCATTTTGGGAGCAATACTACGGCCAAAGTGACTATATAAAATAGGCAAATAAGGACACCTTGTCTCCTCTCATTTCAAACGACACTCATCATGTAGTTACTTTGTTCGGACAGAGAGAAAGCTAAATAAGTTGGAACTTTATTTTCTATCACTGATGTCTAAACAGATCTGCCATCTACATCCAGATAAATAAGCTTATCTTCAACATATGCTCTCTCACCTAAATTTCATTAATAAAATAAACGTATCCAGCCTAAATTAAGGCCACCTTCCATATTCAGTTCACGAACACTCGACTCTTAATTTACAATTTGTTAGGCTTTAATATGGAGAGAAATCTGCTCCACTTCCGCTCTTACTCCTGGGATGTCTGGTTAGTGGACGCAATTGTGATCCAAACGCATGTGGTTACGAGATCTCGAGCGCATGCGCGCTCCTCCAGCGCTAGAGATAAATCACACGACATAAGGTTCACTTACTACCAGCAACAGTGGTCCATAATGTATATAGAGGGGGACCTTAGCGTAACGTTCAGGTAGGCTCCATGGATTCCGTGAGAATAACGATGAATGTTTTATTAAATTTCATTAAAGTAAATTAAAATTCATTAATGAATTGCCTCAGGGTTTGGCAACATAATGAATGAGATATTATTGTGATCAGTGGTGTCTCATAACAACACCTACATTATTGAATAAATTATGGTTTAGGTATCTTCTGTTACTCAAGTAGGAAAATTGATAATTAAGAACTCCAAGGTGATATACACATTGTGGGATTGTTGTAAAATCATTCATTGTGTTGTGAATTTTTTTTGGTAAAACTTTTATTGTTATAGGCCTACTAGGCTGGCTTCAATATCCTCAACATAAATGGTCACAGCTGTAGAAAACAGCAGCCAGAAAAGAAACATTTTGTGTCTGTGTTTTGACTTCTGTTCACTGAACAAAAATAAAAGAAGAAAAGAAAAATTTAAAAAATACAAGGCAAAAATGAGCCATTGTTAATTCAAAAATGTATTATAGCCTGCTTTTAGTAGAAGTCATAGTTTTGAGGGGACTTCTGTCAGTCTTTTCACTGCCCAGTAAAAAGACTCTGTCAGAGTTCAGATTGCTTTGATCGATAAGACTGGTTGTCTGATTCAGTCATAAGAGGTAAAATATTTTCTTTTAGTTGGTGTGAAGTAAAAGGTGACATGTTCATCACATTGGCCCCTGAGAGGTTCCACTGTGTCATTCCAGTAATTGCATTCTATTGATTCAGGTTGGACCAGAATAAAAAGTAGTGTATAGCCGGCCCCACACTGACCAGTAGAGGGCTCACACTACATGATGTCTGTGGGGAGATCATGCAGCGCATAATGTCCTAATTTCAGTCCCCTATTGTGTAGTTTAATACACCCTTCATAAATAAATACAAATTATTTCTGGTATTTATCCAGTGAACATCATATTGCTCCGAAATGTCTTGTTTAAAACATTCATAGAGTAAAAAAAAGACTGTTCTTTTTTATGACAAATGACATCAGTGTCTGCTTGTTATTACACTTTCCTAGATTGGATCTTGTATCATCAATTTCAGGATGAACAACATGTTTTAATTTCCAAAAACAATATACAGTACTTTATAATCAAACTCTTCCCCTAGTTGCGACCATTAAAATATTCTTGGACTCCTTTCCACAGAGGATATTGCACAACTTGAAGACGTAAAGAGAGCAGCAGCAAAGAGCGGGGAGAGAGAAAAAAAGAATAATTGTAAAACTGCTCCTCAGACAAAGCAAGTAGCCTGGCCCACCGCATATTGATTCAGGGCTGTTTCAATAGACAGACCCCATCTGTCGGGCCAGAATTCAATGTAGCCTTTCATGAGACGGCAGCAGGACACTGTGATGTAACACATTTCAGGAATTAATTAGATCAGATCAGAGCAATGGGCACAAGGGGTTTTTAAGTTTAGAGTTCAGAAGGACTGATGAATCAACTGCTGATTCTGATTCTTCTCTCGTTGGATGTGTTTTATGCATGTGTAGCTGCTTTTCTTCACATATATATGATTGATTTATCTATTGTGTCCATGATCAAAACATTAATAAAGAATGGGAATTCCCTGTCATACTTCCTCTGAGCTCAACAAAACATCTTCATTTTCTTCAGTTTACTCAAAAATAAGGGAAATGCGCACGTCCTCACATTTGACAAAAATGATAATTCAACTATGAAAATTGCTAATTTTAGTTTAATATATAATAATACGACATGCTTTATAAGATCAGCATATGTTTAAAATGTAAAGTTATTGTATCAGACAAATGTGGAGTTAAGTGTACAATATTCTCTTTGAACCATAGTTGAATTGAAGTATAAAGTGTACATATGTTTATGTAATATTTTTATTGTGTTCAACCTAATTTTACTCAAGCAAAGAATCTGAATACTGATCAAAATGACAGTTCAATACAACTTGACGTCTACTGTGTCTTATAGAAATTAAGGGAATCAAATTCAGTCAGATTTATGGAGTAAAATATAATTTATTGTTAAAACATCTGTGCTATGGAATCACAGTAACTGTGCATTATGATGATTAGTTCTCAGCTTCACATATGTGAAGTGTGTATGTGTGTCCAACTAAAGTTAAAACATGTGCATGTGTGAGAGAGGAGTGCTTTTGCCTGATGTATGTGACAGAGGAAGACCTCCCTGAATGTCTTTGGATCCTGGATGGTTTAAAGGAATTACAGGGACACTGCTCTGGCTGTTCGATAATTACAGGTTCAGACCCACGTCTGCGGGCCAAATCACTTCTGCATGGAAAAAAAACAAGGAGAAAAATGAGTGTGGTAAAACAGAAAGCGATGCTTAACACAGGCTCTCCTAAGTACGGCTTTGCATGAAGCCAAGAGGTTTAATCTGCTTTGTGGGTGTTTTGGAGGGACGCAAAAACTTATATCAAGCTGCAAGCAATGACTGAATGCTTGGACAACACCAAGAAATGCATGAAAAACAGAAATACTGTCATCACCTTTAGTCCTGTATCATTATTCTTCAACCTTTCCTCTAATTTTGTCTTCATCCTCAAGCAATCCCTTCTAGTTTTCAACCTGTCCTCCATGAGAGGCTCCAGCAATCAGGCAAAAACGTGAGCTCATTAGTGTGAGGGATATCAACTCTGAATATTTGTCTTGAAGCAGCATGCTCAGCAGTAAACTACCTTCGGTAGATTACTTTTCACATCAGAGTTGTTGAGTCGTAGAGAGGGTGAACGCTGACGGGCAGCTTGAGGGAAGGTGATGGAAGTATGTGTCCGTCAAACAGGACGCATTGGCATTTCCTTTAATATAATTTGTTCTTTTCTTTTACATGAGGCAGTTAGCTATGTGGCAGGTCCATTAACTGTGATGGAAGTTTGACAGACAGTATTGTATAGAGCACTGATACAATTAAGAGAGATTCTAGCTGCCGGGCTGTGTAATGTTTGGAGGAAAACACTGAACCTGGTCCCACTAAATATATATGCAGATGATTCGCTTGCACACATTCATAGGCTACATACATCCTCGCTCCACCACATCTCAGTGTGCAATGGTGCATAGAGAACATTTCCAATCTAAAAAGCAATTAGATTCTAAGCAGAAAATAGAGAAAAGTATCCAGTGTATAATCAAAGCTTGCTATTATTAGGGTGAGCTTGCCTATACCAGTGGTACATAACCCAAGGTTCTATGGCTCTTTACAAAGGACTGCAATACTTTTCCCTCTTCAAATAACTCTTCGTAGTCCATCAGCACACTCTGCCTCTTGCTTTAAACCCCTGTGGTGGCAGCCACACTGCTGTTTCCCCCTCAAGTTCAAGCAGAGAGGGAAAGTCTTGATCTCAGGCAAGGAAGGGAACGCTGTTTTTTCTTTTTATGCTCCTAAGTTCTGAGGCAGATTCTTGTTATTTGCCAGGTTAAATTAAAGCAAGCTGCAGTGGGTAAGCCATGGACGAATACCTTTGATTTCTACCTTCTAAGTAAGATGGAGCTGGGCATGTATTTGCACTGTTAACCATTCACATGCACTGTGAAGCCTAAAATGTCAAGCAAAGCTGAAGAAACGGTTAAGGTTTGATTGCCAGCAAGAAAGAGAAGGTTATTATTTATGACTCAAAGACAGAAAGGAAGGAGAACAATAAAAAACTGTCTATGAGAACTGAAAGCCAGCAAATTATCAACAAAATGAACAGTTTCCATAGTGTATTTCAACACTTTGTATGAGACCTCTTATATTAAATGTCCACTTTAATTTTTGTTATCATTAGCAATGGAGGGTTCAGTAACTTCCAGTTCTTTTTGATTAGGCACCAAATTCTCCACAGGATGAAAATGCCAACACAGCAGCAGTCCACTATACATAAAAACAATAGATCCTAAAGTAAAGTTAAGCTGGGACTCAACAGAGCCAAGAGCTCCCATCTGTTTATGCTATACAGACATAGGCATTGTCAGAGGAATGCTGCGGCTTTTTCTGAATGCCATTTTTCCCTGTTAACTCGACCCAAGGAAAGGGGATAACTGTAATTGATCAGATCACTGTGGTGGTGGTGGCACGCTTGATGCCAGCCCATACGTGTCCTGCCAGCCACACGCCGCCCGTGTCCTTTTCAGCACGGTCGCAGGCACAGCAGTGTTCACACTCATCTGCATAATGAAATTACCCGGAGCAAGGTCTTTCCACGGATGAATCAACGTCTCCACTCCAGAGACAATCGCTGAAACTTCTGTTGTAACCAGCCTTCATAACCCACACGTCTGGCGACTGGCAGGCTCCGACTGTACACCAGAGCCGCACGGATTCATACTGGATCCTTGTGTAACCTTTAAAGCTGCAAAAATGACACTTTTTGGACCAAGGACATTTAGCTAACTGCCTTTCCACAGAGCAAAAAATGACCCTCTCCTGCAAAAATGACCTTCTTCTGCCGTTGGCTCTGTCTTTGCTTGAGAATATGTCTCAGATATTTGAAGCAGCCAGACATGATGATATACTTGGAAGCAGTTTTGAAGGCTCTAGCTTCACTCTAATGCTCAACAAAGAGTCAATAAAATTGTGCCCTGGCCTATGAATAAGTTCAATAAAACAGAGGGATTGTCAAAAACATGAGTGGAAATGAATATTTCAAGTTATACAAATAAATTCAAGCTTGATCATCTGTAAAACTGCAAACTACAATCTGTTTCAACTGTAGCAACAACCTGTATCATAAACCCTGAAGATGATCACTTTTATGAGACTCAATGGAGTGCTGAAGTTCAGCTAGAACATCTCTCACCCAAGCCCCACGAATATGTACAGTCAGAGGATGTTTACAACCACGGTAACAAACACGCAGCACCCTAAACCTGTATAGCAACCTGAGCTGGCTGTGAATCCCAGAGATGTAGCTGTGCGTGTGTGTGTTCAGACGCTGTGCAGCATGTGCGCCAGAGAGACGAAGTTTTGTGCGTCTGGATGCTTTGCACGTGCACATAAACCAGTGCGTCTGTTTACAAGGGTGCATGTGTATACATCAGTCCCAGTCATTTTTTTGATGTGTAACATTTGGCCCTCAGTCTGAGGGCCTCTGATGAGAACCACAGCTGATCCGAGTTAATGTGTTCAGCAGAAGATTGAGGAGGAGAGCTGAGTTGAGGGATCCTTTAAAATGTCAGCTCAGGTCTCCTTTGCCCCAGCCTCGACTCCTCTGGTTAGTGCACACCAGAGGAGGGCTAAGTATGAATAAAACTCTTGTTGATGTTAAGGAATTGTGTGTTTTTTGATGTCATGTCTTGAGACAGAGTTATTTGGTCGCTGGTCAGGAGTCTATTGGCTCTGCTGCAGTTTGGCAGATGTTTGAAGGAGCAGCGTACCCTGCGGATGACATAGACGAGGGGAGGAAGGAAATACGGAAACATGTTCAAGAATACACCTCTATGACCTGTTACTAAAAATACCCTGAGAAAAAAAATACATTCAGCTTCTCAGTTTTTATACAGCTGCTTTTTATACAGCAGCCACAGTGACTAGTAAAAATAGGAAAAGGACAGGTGAGCCATGACAGTGAGCCCAGCTATGTCAGGAATTACACCAAATTCACTTATAAAATGTTCTGACAACAATTATAAAGGTGTGGGTTTTCCTGTCGAAAGTGGTGCAACAGGAGAGAGTGAGAGCTGTCAGTCAACCGCAGTCCCTACACACCCACAAAGTCCTGAGAAGAAGCCTGAGAAACAAAATAAGTGAAAACACATGTGTGAGGAGGCAGTACCACAGGTAGTGTGTGTAATGTGAAAGGGGTTGCTCCTGAACATGACGAACCACAGAGAATTATCATCAGACTCTGGCAGTTCCCCTCAGAGTTTTATACCTTTGTTTGCCAGCATTCACCTTCACTGTGTGTCTGCACTCTCACTGCTGTCATAACAGCTGGCAGCTGTTTATGATGAAAACCCACCAAAAACCCACTGTACCCTACTTGCACAGACACATTTTGCGACTAGCTGGTGAACACAGTGGATCAATTGGCAGCTAAACAGCAAGATATTTTATTATGAGTTTGTGGAGAGCACAACAAGAACTAAAAGGACAATGGATCCCTGACTAGTGACTTAAGTCTGTTGGATGGCCTATAGCAAATGGGCAATAAGTTTGCCACAGGTGATGATATGTCAGTGTTGTGTTTACAGCTTGTTTCCAACACCCTAATTGACCAAAACAGCAGTTTTTGTAGGTGTAAGTGTTGCTGTAACGCAGTTAATATGAACAAACAATTTCAAACCATCCTCACAACCAACTGGTGTGTTTAAATCATTAATTTGTGACTCTCGCAGCAGCTGCTTGTGTGATAAGCAAAATTTCATTAAATCCAAGGTGATCAGTCGGTACCCTCTGGTCAGAGATGTGCCACGTCAGTACCCGTTGCCATAACGCACAACTAGCCACCATACACACTTGGCCACTACAGAGTAATCCCACACATCTTGGCAAATACCAGACTCGCCAGTTATAATATGGCAACGTGTCTGTTCGTGTGTGAAACTTTCAATTACCAGAACTCATTTGTCCTGCACACCACAGTATCATTTTCAGCATTTTTCAGCATGTCATGTTTTATTTTGAAATGCAATATGGCACAAACTGTGATGCCACGCCAGTCTTGTTAAGTTCCCTTTTGTTACCACATATTTCTTGTCTTCCTGTTTTAGTTAGAAAGTAATGTCTCTCTCTGTTTCAGGTGTTTGACTCCCGGCACTCCTGTGTCTCCTGCCTCATCTGATTACCTGCCCTGCCCTCATGTGCTTCACCTATGTCTCATTGGTTCATTGTCCAATGAGCATCCGTGCCCCTGAGTATATATTCTGTGTGTTTCCATCCGTATGTTGCCAGATCGTCTGTCCTGTCACTTCAGGTTTCCAGCCTTGCCTGTAGTTCCCTTGCCATAGTGAGTGTTTCAACCTTGTTCTGTTTGGACCATAGTGTCTTGCTTTTGGACTTGTACTGTGTTTGGTTACTGCTGCTCCATTGTCAATTAACCCTTTACCGTATATCACACTGAGTTGATGACAGGACATTTTACAACATAGATACTGGAGAACTATTACTGTTCCCACATTATATCTATCGTCATTGTACTAATTAACTATTTTAAACACAACCCATATGGTGTGTGTGTGTGTGGCATGTATCACTGCGACTTGCTCAGCTTTTTCAGAATAATGACATCAGTGATGCAACCATTGTGCCTGAGAGTGTATACAATATTCCACTTCAAACTGCAATGATTTGGAAGAATGGTGGAACAGACTGAGACCAATCCAGAGACCCTTCCCTAATCTTTGTTTCAACAACAGTAAGATCCTGTTAAATATTTAAACCAGTTGATATTAGCTGAGTAGCCATAGATTATATCAGAGGGTCTGTACCACAAAAGAGTTTGCTCGCACATAGGACTCAGAAGGAAAATCATTTAAGTGAATTGAATGAATTATGGGAAGACTTTCCTGGCAAAAGAGCTTTTATTGTCTGTTGGATGCCAGTTATGAGTCAAATCAATTTTATCAAGATGTTCCTCTGAATGCCATTAGCATAGAGAACCAGCTTAGACTGCAGGCACTGCACATAAAATCAAAATCAAATGTGAAGCGCTCAGAGCAGTTTCACGGTGTGCCTTGCATCAGCGATACCCCCTCCATCAGTGCACTCCTACTCTGTAAACATGCTGTTTGATTTATAGTCGAGTGAACACATAGTGGAGAGTGACTCGTCACTGAATGCTAATGTGCCAAAGTCAAACCTTGCATACAAATGTCCCCCCCTTTCCCCTTTGCCAGCACAGTTCTCGCACTATTTCTCCCTCCGCCCTCCTGAGTCTCAAATTCGCTTTTATGCCTACACTTCTGCTCTTCCTGTCCCTCTGACTTACTTTCCCACTTGCTCTTGGGAGACAACACACAGTTGACAAATTGTTGGGCCATGCTTATGCTTCCTACGTAGTGGAATAGTTTCAGTGGTGAAGACAACATGAGGAGAGACGAGTAGCTCTGACGTTTTCCTTTGCTCTTCCGAGTTCTTTCTTTTTCCTCTCAACTTCACTGGGGTTCAGAGCCAGATGTTCACATGGTGCCTCAGTATGTAAGTGGAGCCACACACCAGGACTTCAGCCGGGATGGGATATGGAGGGGACATGCAGCAATCTTTGTTTGTGGCTAACAGAACTCCACTTGGACTGTAATTTGTCCACATATGTGGTTTGGCTTATTATGTGCTATTATACATCAGAGCAAACCAGCATCTTTTACACTGATAATAATATCATTACATGTATGGAAGAACAGAGATGAGTGGAGACACACAAGTGAGATCAAGCGCATCAAGCAAAAGTGCTCAAAAATCAGCTATTTTCCAACTAAACTTAACAAGTTTCATGTGTCATGCTTTTCGTTCTGGGATCTAGAGACACACTGTAATGATTTTGTCCCTTCCATGTTGGCATGAATGTAAATTATCTGTGTAAGGCACACTACTCAAAGGGTCTCTTCAAACAACTTCAATACCCTTTCTGTTCGGACAGCAAATGAGTGGAAGTGACATAAAAATACATGACAGTGTGTTCTTCATGAGCCAGCTGCACTTAACCATTGTGAAGACAGTTCTCAATCTCAGCAGCGTTATGCTGGGCTGCTCCTCTGCAGCTTAATGCACATGAATAGTAAATTGAGGAAAATATGACCGATGCAAGGATCGGTCTTGATATAAGCAGACTAATCTAACCAGGGCCTTTGTGTCCATGTAAGATGTCTCCAGTGTAAAACAATCAAATCTCCTCTGACAAGTCTGATTCTTTGGTGCATTTCCTAAAAACAAGCAGAGAGCAACAGCACACAGGCCCTCGTTGCAGTTTTGTTTGCCAGCTCACGCAATGCACGGCAAAGAGATGACAGATGCTAAACAAAGGCTGAGCATTCAAAACACCACAATACCACAAGCAGCCTCGACATATTTTCCGTCAAATGTAATGAAATTGAACTTAAATGTTGCATGTACACAAGAGCGCCTGGTGTACGGTACATAGACCCTGACTGTGAGACGATTTAATGTGATGAGCAAGTTAAAAAAAAGAATGATTGTGTTAGTATTTTTTGTTTGTTTGTTTTTCCAGGCAGCTTGCTATTTTGGTATTCTAACTGAATGTTGCAACAGACTATTTTCCGCCATCATAATTTCAAGTTTTCAGTGAAAAAGAATGGAGTGCAGCAGACATTGTTTGCCACTGATTGTCATTATTTTGACTGAAAGCTTGCAAGCAGCCCATCTCAAACCCACTGTTTAAAAATGAAAATCTGATTCATAAGTGCCCCCAGAGCAGATGCACTGTGGTGTACGCCCAGCATAGTGATGTGATAGGTGACGCAATCTATTAATGATAGTCAGGGCTGAATCAATGACCTGCGGTAAAAGAGAGAACTTAGTTAAAAGTGTCCAGCCCATGCAACGACAGCATCACTGCCAAAGCCTGGGAGATAGTTAGAAAGGGGGAAAATGGTTCCAACTCCCATATAGCATTACAGAGAGTGCTCTGATACCGCTGCTCAGCAGCCTCATATCACAAATAATGACCACAAGTGAAATTCCTGCACACGCATAATGATGCCTTTTGTCCTTTGCTGCGCTCCGGGCACCGTGATATTTCAAGCTGTTTATATCGTCAACTAGGATTACTGCAATTTCACCATGCTCCCCTGTGATATAGGATACAGTGTCAGTGAGGCTCTAATGGGCCCTTTAATCTGCACATCTTTTCAACAGTGGAGCCAGGCACAGCAGACATGGGTGTGGACAGATGTGGAGGACGTCGGGGAAAATATTTTGACTGGTGATAAACAGTGGCTTGATAATGTTTGGACATTTTTCTGCAACATTTCAATTTTGAAGGAGATTTTGTTGTGCAGGTCTACGTGTTTGTTTGAGCTTATTTTGGTCCTGGACATCTGGAAGCGATTCGACAAAGAGAAGAATTTCTACTTTTTTTGTGCTGAGATCAAATGGACTAGCATTTTTAGTTCCTTTTTTAAAAAAAGAAAAAATGTATCAGTGATGCATACAATTTATGCATGCACACATTATGTCCTATAATGTTGTATTCTATTGAAACAATGTTAATGTGTATCTGGATGACAGGTACAGTCATGTGACGTTTATGTAAATTGTCCACTGAGGTTAGGGGACTTTCCCAGCGGGAATTTCCCTGTTACTCAGAAGGAAGCATTTTAACCTCTGAAATTTTATGTCCAATACTTTTGGTTCTTACAAAACAGACGGACACTCTTTCTTTCACATTGAGTGTTTTTGCAAAAGTTAGAAAAGGAAAGATGCTACACACTGACTGAACCTTCAACTATAGAGCAACTGACAACATATACTTGTCAGACAGAAATGATGTTAGATAATCAATAAGTTATTGTTCAAGTTTCCGGCAGCATCCCCTCTGAATCATTTGTCCTCTGGGTGGCTTCATCAAATCCTTCACTTATGAACTGCAAAGGGGCGTTGTTGTTTTTTTTTTTATGACTGCAGTATTTTCTCACCATATTTCACAAAGTAGACCAATAGATTTCAAAGCTATTGACAGTTTAATTAACACAATGCAACTTTATAAGGATCCATCTTTATTGCCTGTCTGGTGATGATGCTTGTCTCTCACTAAACACTCACAGATGCACTGCAAATGATTCTCAGAGCATTGACAACCTGTTGCTTTAAACACACTATCATTATTCAACAGATCCATCCTAATATACTGTGTCCTATTTAAAAGGGAACTACTATTTTATACACAAAATTAACTTCATCTGTCATGTGAAGCACTATACTCAGCCTGTGAAAATAGTTGTATAAGGTCTTTAGTGGGTCTGATGGGAGCCCCCAAAAGTTTGAAAAATGAAGGTTAGTAAAAGACACTATTGAGTTGCAATAAGGGAACAGTAGGATCAGAGTGATTTTGAAGCTTGTCTCATAGGGAATAAAATTCATATATTCCCTTCCCTTGCTCCAATTTTGAACAATAAAAATCTGTCTCTTGTGAGTCCCCAACTTCATATAAGTGCAATATTGCTGTCTGAGCTACAACATTTGGTAGCCAACCATGTTCTCCTCAACTTTTTCTGAGCCTGAGGATTTGATTTAAATGATTGAAATGAAGGTCACAATTTTGACAAATGCAACCTGAACAAATTAACCAGTGTCGATGAAGCAGACATGCCCAAATCACTCAACAATGATCAGACTCTGGTTCTCATTTAGTAGAAGCTGTCCTTTACAAACACATTCCGTTTGAAACTGGTGAAATTCACTTTGAGTGTCACTAATGCAGCCTTAGGGATGTTGCTGTGAATACTAATGGCAGGCTTTGAATTCCATACTGAGTGTGAGGTTAATGATGATGATAATGAGTGGGTGGAGCAGCAATCATTTTTCAGTGATAATTAAGCAAAGGTTCAGTGCAGGTTACACAAAGTTCAGGCAAACAAAGTGTTTTTAAAAAACAGAACACTGTGTTTAACTTCTACCCAAAGGTGAAGTTGGTTCCCTTTGAATGACACATATGTAGAGAAAGTGTGATGCAATTTAGTGATATATGAGTCAGGACAAGGTGTCTTGTGACACCTTTAGTGAGCAAGGTGAAGAACATTAAAGCCAAGTACTGTCAAAAGGTGTTGTGGTGCAGTAATGTGCAGTAATCACTGTTGAGTCCAATGCTCACAAAGTGAGTGGGAAACACAAGCCCAAATTTAAGTATCCATATACTTTTGGACTTCTGGCCATGCAGCATAGCCTTCCACTGGGAGGGCTGCATGTGCAGCAGGTGTGTTTCCCACAGCCCTGTGCTTCACCCTTGTCCTCCCTTCACTGCTACATCCAGCTCTCTCTTAGCAGCAGTTACTTTCCAGGGCTTGCCACTGTGAGAGTGTGAGCCTCATGCTCCAAATACAGATCATTTTCACTCCAAAAAAGTCACTCAAGCTGTTTTCCCCATTTTTTTTTTATTGGAAAGCAGAGTGGGAATGAAGTTTTGTGTAGTGAAATGACTATTTTTGACATCTCTGGCAGTTCAGAAATCCGGACACTACACCCTGCCTTAGGCTGTCTCAAGATGTGTGCAGTCCTCTTTTTTGCTTGCCTAAAATGAACTAACCCAACCACATGTATTTTGGATTATAACTTGCTGCTTTGACACCATGAATGAATGGAGGTGAAAGTCCTGCCATGTAATAATATGACACGGGAACTTTTTATGCCTTTGGAGCAGGTAACTAATGTGTTTAAGATGTTGGAAGAAGACCTCCGGCAGCCAATGGGGCTCATTTTCCACTCTATTTGTGCAACAAGTTCTCCACTTTCCACTCCCCATCAAGTGGAAAAGTTGTGAAATGCATATCTTACAATAGTCCAATAAGTTTTCTTTTACTCCTGTATCTGGAGACAGTGATGGAGTTTGTTTGCTGCTGCCAGACAAGGACAGTGTTGCCATTGTATATTTGCATGCTTTGCGTGAGTATCAGAGAGTGGGAGAGCGCACACCATTACAAACAACAGGATGTGACAATGCAATGCCCTGAGTGTCTCTCTCTCTCGCTCTCTCCGTTCTCTCTTACAGCTTTAAACCAACATGTGAACATCTTGAAGTGCTTAATCTCATCAAGGCTTCTTTTTTCATGCAGCTGCTCTCCTTTAGAAGTGGTGGGCCAGCAGGACTGAATACACTCCACCCATGCGCAGCATCCCAGAAAGTGTGGACCAAGGCCTGTGAGAAACCAATTAGCCATTGGTTAAATCCTTTGATGATAAGGACCAGTGGATTATCGACAGGGCAGGAACGGCTATATTTCAGAAGCCTGAAAAACAGCGCCTCCTGCAGGGGAGAACAGGTCAGGATAAAGGAAATGCGATGATAAACACAGGTGTGCTGTTTTGTAGAGAAAAACAGGGACCTGCAGAGAAGAAGTGCTCCACAGTGGCACAGTAAAATTCGCACCCAAAAACTACAGTGAGGCTGTAGTATATGGAGGATTTATTTCTTGCTGGAATCATAATCATTGCCAGAAGTGTTTCTTTTCCTGCTCCCAGTGTCCCAGAGAGGAGCAATCAAAAGAGGTCCCCAGGCAAAGCCAACCTGTTATACGGAGACAGACTCGTCACACTGTGGAAGAAGCAGCTTTGAGGTCACAGATCTCTCTCCCATCCCACACATTCACATTACAAAGCCACTGTTCATCCATAAATCTCCACCATCCAGCCATCTGGAGCCCATCTTCACACTCTGACACACAAACCCCTCTCACAGGCATTGACCTCACTCGCACAAGTCCCATGTACAAGGGCCCAAGCATGATATCACTCCGGTTTGTCTCATTGTACAAACATAGGCTCGTCCGTGCACACACACATTGAATTTCTGCATTCTAAAAGAGACAATGCACACACACACGCACACACTGCAGAGTGTGAACCAGAGAGGAGGGGTCATCCAGTAAACAGTGAGATGACTGAGGAGTGGGAGGCTCTGCAAAGCTGATCATCACATTTCAAGTTTGACTTGGTAAGCACAGTTCAATATTGGCTGTTCGGTTTAAGGAACTCTCACGGCTTTGTGTGTGTCAGGCGGTTATTCGTTTGCCTCCGTTTCAAGTCTCCTGCTAGTGGGCTACATTTCACTTTGACAATTTGCAGTTCAGCGTTTCATATTTTCAACAGGTGCAGGTCCTGGCGGTGCACCGAAACAGAACACATGCAGGAATGCTAGACTGTTGCTCAAAATAAAACCTCTGAACTGTCATATAAATAAAACAACCATCCAAGGCATGGGGGCTTTTGTGAAAGTGGAGCTGTGCTAACAGATGAACAGCAGAAGGTGCCCAGAGTGAAACGAATGAACGTGGGGATGCTGGCGCTGGCACTGAAGATGCTGATTCATGATGTTTTTGCAGTTCTTATAGTGATGGACATAACATTCAATATTCACATTCTGCTGGCCTTTTCATATATCTAAACTTAGGGGTACAAAGTTAAGTCAATAATAAGTGCATGATTAAGTGTTTTGAATGAAAAATTTATGGAACAACATTGGAACTATGAAAACTGTTCACACCTTGGTCTGTAAATTATCCAGGGACATGTTTTTCCTCATGATTTTTTCCTGACCTTTGATAGAGAGATACAAAAAACCACAGCATGCTGATGGTGACTCATGTGACAAATTTGGCAGGTGCACCTTTTCGCTTGTATGTACAAACAGTAGCTATTGATCCACGGGGCCCAAGTATTGATGACTAAACAATGATGCAAATGGATGTAAATTAAATGCTAATAACATACACTGACAGCTCAGTGATATCTCCTGAGACAAGTTGATGTGTCTGATCTGCCGTGAGGACAAGGATTCAACAGCTCAGGTATGAGGTTGTATCTCACAGGCAGAACATAGTCAGTGACATTTAAAGGACATGCAAAGATGAATGTCTTCTCAGCAGTAATTAAGCTTTTACAATGGGTTCTGTAATTACAGAAAATGTTATACTGACAGATGCATTACCTCTTCATTATGTCAGTGTTTGCGTTCATGTGTGTTTATGTACTTGGGTGGATGGGCATCTCAGCTGGCGCCAACCTCCAGCTCAATGGACTAGTTTAAAGATCAGCTGAGTTTAACTGTTTTCTGGGCTATATATGAATAGATGTACTCATATGATGGATGGTCATATATAGTGTCTTTAATGCCATTTCCATTAATAAAAACATATCCAGTAGTAGCAGTGAACAGTCAACACTGAAACCATTTCAAGCCTTACTACCTGAGACTTGAGCCAACTGTAACAAACTTGGGAGTTTCATGTTCACATCTTCTCTGCATTATGTATGTATTGATCTCATTGTATAGCATGACACTTCATGATTTATGTAGCTTGTGTCTGTCTGTCCATTCTCTCTTTTTGCTCTTTCTTGCTGTAAATTAGTTGAATGGTGCTGCAGTGTATAGAGGGAATGTTCACCATGCCTTCAGGTCAGGGTGGTGGTATAGTAATGAAAAGGCATGAGCACAGTGAACATTTACACAGTACAATCACACTGTTCTATTTTTGAGAATTTTAACCATTTATTATCTATGAGTGACTGAGCAGAGCTTTTAATATTGCAAGAAGCTACATAGCCTTTTTTAAAATGAATGTCCTCCATACTGTGTAAATAAACATTGTTGTTGGTTTTTTTTTTACTGTCTCTACTCAGACAGGGAAGTATATTTCCTCCCTTGCATGGGTAATGATGGGTAACAGTACTGCACAAATTAGAGAGCTGCCAGGGGCTAGGTATGTGGATGTGCCATTACTATTGTGCTCACAGGATAAAGCTAAAAAGATGTGTAGAAAAAAACAGCTGAGAAGGCAACACAATTCTGAACTTTGCAAAGATGTTCCTCTCTGCCAGGCTTTATTGCTACAACACATCTATTGTAGTGACCCCTTGTCATATTGTTACATCTGTCTGGGGAGAACCTGTGAAAATCAATAACAGCTCTGATTTTGTTGTGTGTGATGAACCTATTCACACAAGATTCAAAACTCAAAGGGATGAAGTCAACATATCTATATTTTCAATTAAAGCCAACTATTGTGCATAGACCACAATGCAGAGTAAGGGGATTATTTGACATGCAAACAATGCAGTGAACTGAGGAGGGATCTTAAATCAGAGGCCACGGGGGAGCCATCACCTCTCTATGGCATTGCATCATGTTCATAACTCACCACTCCTACTCCCACATACTGTAGCAACAGACAGTCTTTCTCCTCAGATACACAAGAGCTCCTTCAGCTTTTCTCCCAGTAGGTTTGGACACACTAAAGCCCCAGGTGTGAGTGTTTATGATGCAGTCATGTGACAAACAGAATTCCTTTTGTGTAATTGGCACTGTCTCATTCAGGGGCCTCCAAAAGCAGCAAGCTTTGAACAGTAATAGGTCACGGATGATATGTGCTGTTCTCCTGTGATTTGGGCTGTAGTCGAGAAAAGCAATTGACTGTATTATGTATCCAGAAAACTGGCTGCACTGTGTGGTGGAAGTATCACAGCCAACAACCATCAACATATCTCCCCTATACAAATATCTACCCTCATTGGTTTATAAAGAAAAATGTCGACACACCACGACACAACCTACATATTACTTGTAATAGGAAAAACTACCACTGAAAGTTTCAGTAGTGGAGTTGATTTGTTGCAGCGCAACCATCTTTACTGCATTACAGGAAATTCCACACAATGAATTCCATGAGACCATCAGCCGTAAAAGTGAAGGACAGATACATTCTGAGAAACATCTGACCCAGTGATCTGAGGTCTTACAAAAAATACAGGTCTGGTCTGAAAGTACTGTTCATAAATGAGAAACCATGAAGGCCATGATGGTAATTTTCATTGATATGATGCTGCCTGGTAAAGGATTATAAGCCTGAGCAACATTGCTTTGATGATAAATCTTCAAGCTTGTGTGTTTTTTGTTCAGCTGTGAAATGTGACCAAAACCAAACAAGGCTAAAACTCACATCACATCGTTTCAACTGTAATTAAGAACAGTCGAGAGGGAGACAAACTGTTCGTGTCAGCCTCAAACTTTGGAATTTGGAGCCGGACATACTGGGAGAACTTCAGACACAAATTATATCTCCTACTTGGTGAAAAGAACAACAGACGTGTCAACAAATTGTTCACAGAATGACTGCAAATGAACCACTGCAAGCAGCCGTCAATATGAAATCCAGTGTTAACACCAATACGAATGAGACAGCGAATTCTTACAGAAGCAATACATTATTTTTTGTCTGGAATCACAAGCAAACTGCTACACTAGCAATGTCAGTACTAAGATGCCATTTTTCTATAAGTTCAGTGTGGTTGGATTCTAACATTTGGATAATTGGCACTAAAAAACGTACAATATTTCAATAATATACAAAATGAAACTGAATACTAATTTCATGATGATCTATCCAGTAGCTGTTTGTCACCTGGTAAGTAAAAATCAGCGGTCATTCAAATTGGAAAAAAGTATAAAATTGCAAGAGCTTCAGTCACTACTGTAGTCACTTCAGTAAATCTGATGAAAATAGGTTCACGTTAATTAGATGAAATAACTCTAAAGTGCATAAATGAATAACAATTAGCTATTTCATTCCCTGGACTACAATAAGAAAGAACTATTGGTGCAGATAATCCTGTATTCCCTTTGGGAAACATACTGTACGCCTCATGCCATAAATAATAACACAGCCCACAGCCCCAGTTTCATTAGACACATTTTTGACAGCATCCACCAAACACCGGTGGAAAAGTATGTTTTAATAATCACTTTGAGGAATCAAAGAACAACATCTGGTAAAGTACTGCTGGAGCCCCGCGGCATCTTCTGCTAAACAAGCTAAATTACACAAATTCATCTACAATATGGAGCTCATGTGTTTCTGATTTGATTTGCTTTGATGCACAATTTGTCCCAAGCTCTCTAATTATGACTTGTCCTCCACAGCAGAGAGGATTGCTACTTATACAATTGTATCTGTTTACATCATGCAAAAGACCAGTATATCAGTTCAATTAACAATATGTGGTGCAATAGCCTCCCAAAACGACTGTCTGTAAAATAACGCTCCCACCATATTCTCTCCCTGCAGAACAATTTTAGGGAACCTGCCCTGTTTCCTTCACCATTCACCCCTTACTCATTTGCCAAATGATTATAGTGTGCTCCCACAGCTCCCCATGTGCTCCTCAACAGTAGGTGTGGTGTTACAGGAACAACCACAGGCCATAGTGGTTTGTCCAACACCATCACCCCTGTAGCAGGATCTGTGAGGACTCAGGGCGCTGTGAATCCACGAACACTGGATCTTACATTTATTCTTTTCACCTCAGACTTTGAGCAATCACTCCGCCCACCCATGGAAGAGATTGGCTTCAAGTGACATGTCAATGTTTGAAAGGAATTTTCCAGATAACATAAACGGAAAAGAATGATAGTCCCAGACACTTTCTTCTCTGTTTTGTGCTTTTCCTCACTTATAACATGGAGCAGTTGAGTGCACATAGAGGTATTTATGCCAATGTAAAGAAATGCAAAGAGGTTAAATTGCTGCAATTTGCCATAAATCAGGCTCCTGGTAAATCTAAAAGCATTTGCACTGGAGAAGTTGCATTTCAGGCCAAACAGGAGCATAAACATGACCAAAATTACCAGTTTATATAATTTCAAAACACTAATTGTTTATCCAAAGCCAAAATATTTTGCACTTGTTCTCTTTGAGTCAATGAGACATTTTCTTCTGTCATACTCATTCATTTTTCTGATTGGTACGGTCATAAATGGCCACAAAACCTCCTATATACAGTGCATCACAGCTCGCAATGACTGTTGATGCACAAATTTCACTGAGGAAAATTTATTGGCATAAACTTTATCAGGACAGGTCAGAAAAATACATTTATGATAAAGGGAGAAAAACATCAAAAAAAATAACCCTATGGTTAATTAGTTTTGGGTCACTGACCATGAATACATGTTCGTTAGGCAGCATGAATGATGCTTTCCTAAAAATTAGTTTAGTCTGTGTCTTTTTTTGAAAATGAAGCCCAACATACCAAATCAATGCTGGGGCTGTCAACAAGATACAGTTTTGCCTCAGGTTTGTGTACATTGCAAAATTAATGCTGTATTATACAAACAGGCAAATTACTCAAATGCCAGATACACATAAACACACGTGGTTAACACACACACATGCACACAAAGAAGGTTCTTTCTCACAGACTTTCCATTAATTTAATTTCAGCAAGCCTTCAGGATGTAGTTGCTGGAAATTAAGCCTGTAGACATGCATGTTTGTGATTTCTACATGTGCTCTGCATGTGTTAGAGCATTTAACTTATCAGTCTTGTAAAGTCTAAACGTGAACACAAGATAAACACGAGTAAATACCAAAAGGTAATAAAGGTACACATGGGAACAATTTTATCTTTATTATTTGATCTGGTCTACATTATGGTTGATATATTCTGTCATGAAGATCCATAATACTGTATGCAGAGAACTTCTGGAGGCCAACAGCCCTGCAACTGGCTCCTTGCAGCAGCTCTCTGTGAGTTCAATCCTGGAATTTACAATGTAGAGCTCTATGCACACCAGAATTAAACCAGTTTGATCATAGAGTTAATGTTATGAACAAATAATGTTATGACTAAATGACACTGTGGAGAAAAAAAGATAACAAAAACAAAATAAAAAAGTAATAATTATTATTTAATTAATTAATTTAATTAAAAATAAGAAACTATAACATATAATCAAATCTCAAATTTTTTGTTGACATAGAATGAACTCTAATTAAGTGTTTTTCTGCTTAGTGGAGTGTATTGATTTTAGCCTTTATATTAAATAAATATCCAGGCCACTTTATCTTTCCTTTGTAACTCTCCATTGTTGAATCTGGTTCTGGTCAAATCATTACAGATATAGACACTGTAAGTATTGCAGTGATGTCTTGTTACAAGCTATGGCTTTTGGAGCTCAGACAACATACAGTGATGGGAAAAGGGGCTGACATTTAAACCTACATCTGATATGATGCTACCAAGAAAGGAAAAGTGAGTGTGTAGTGTTGTCCACCAAATCACTGAGAAAGATGCCACAAACAAAGAAGCGACATTACAGAAACTGAGGTGTTGTTAAAATGGAAATATAAAAATCTGTTCAAGCGGGATTCTCTGTGTCTGACAGACAGATTAGATCTGATTATACAAGCAGAAAGAAAGGCATGACTCATAATCAGTAGCCCCCTCACTCATTAGCTGTATGTGCGATACATCACAAGTACAACTGTGTATATATTTAATCCAGCCCAAATAGTGCAATTTCCTGTGTTTAACAGAATTTAATTTTACAGTAAACCATTGCAAAGTAATAGCCTAAGGGGTGTATATTGTTCCTATACATGTTTTTTCTCTTTTACAATTTCCTATACACACTTTCTGTGAGGGTGGGTGTGGTCAGCGTTTGCTTTACAGCCTGGTTGCAGGGACAGAGAAATGCTTCCAAACACACAGGTTACACTGTTTTTCTATGGAGCGTCAAGGAAAGTATCCATATGTGTTGCGCAGAGCAGAGTGAAAAAGTGAAAAAAGCAAATGCTACAACACAGTATTCATCAAAAATGATTTGAAAAGCAAATCAGACACCCACACCTGATGTACCGTCTCACCCTGTGCGTGTTTGTCCAAGAGTTCAGCAGATGAGCACCTCGTGAGCCAAGTTTATTTTACAATACACCCAGATGTAACACATATCAACCACTCTCATCATTTATCTTGGTGTTTACACATAGCAGTCCTCTTATCATAAACTTTGGGTATAAAACATAAAGAAACTGTGCACATGTCATCCATTATTACTTTGGACTTTGGCTTTGTATTTGAACACATGACAGATAACAGATACTTGAAAATAATCCATATTTCCCCCTTTTCTTTTGATAATCATACATTCCTTCATCGTTGCTTATCAGGACATTCGATAAATAAAAATAAAAGGAATGAAAGTTACTGAAAGTTGCTTAAAGTACATCTTCAGATTTTTCAAACATTCGATTTTTAACACATGCTTTAATGATAAGATCTGACTTCATTGGCTGCATGAACTGACAATGTATTCAATTCATGTGATGGAAAACTGCAACCACAGCATTTCTCAAAGTTAAATACACCCTAAGGATCTTCATCAGACAGTATATTGATAACTCCTGCCAAAATGCCTTAAGCTATCGCCATATTATATCACAGTGACAATGACAAATCATCAGGACATGATAAGGGAAATTATGTTTATCCATTTTTTTTAATTTGTACATTCTGTAGCAAAAAAAAAATCACATTCTTAAACATATTCAAATTAAATTGATATTTGCATGTTGATCAGATGTCAGTTTTCCCTCTCTGCTAATGGATTCATGTTACATCATTTTAAATTCTAATGAACAAGCTCTTCCTATCATGGCTGGAGCACAGATCATTAGATGGCTGACATGTTTACTGTCTCTGTCATAGTGTACATTGAGACATAAAATGATCTATGCCCATGGTTGTGACAGCTATGAGAGAGACAACAACTGCTTGTCATATGTACAGAGACCTCGCACGAGCTTCATAGCAAGCCAAAACACTTCCTTCTCCAGGGACTACATGAAAAGCCACATCGTCTCAGTGTTACCATCTGAAATTCATTGGCTTCAGACTGACAGAGGTTTTTCTTTCAGCGCCCCCATTTTTTATGATTAAATCATGTGTTGTAGCTGCAACAAAATAGCCTGGTTTAGTAATAAATTATTTACAACACACTTTAAGAGTATTGTATGTTCCCAAAATCTGATTTAATGTAACTATTATAGCAGTGAAGAGTCTTTTGAAGTTTTTTCTTTCATAGCCTCTACAAACCAAAGTTAAGCCTTTAATTATGTTTCTGTAAGGATGGTTGGCATGGAAAAAATCAAATCTATATCACTACTGTAGTTTGGAGCTAGTGCCACTGTAAGCATCTTTGCTAACAGAACACAAATGTTCACAAATGTCAGTGTCTGGCTTTCAAATATAAATTACATTGTCAGCATGCAAAACAAATAATATATATATGTTAATTCAAATATAAATAAATTTTAGAGTTTAGAGTCTGGCAATGCTTCAGGACATGCCTTTTTTTGTGATGTCAAATTAAATTGAATACTGGCAGTCTTAACAATGCAGCATCCTCAGGGGCATAATTAGCCCACATTTTGTATTTTACATGTTATTGTTCTTTGAGGGCAGTGCACAACTCATCACATCTTAAAAATAAATGCTATCCAGAAGACATCTCAAGTCTGTAAAACAATAGGGAGCCTGGAACAAATCACCAGACACTAATTTGTGTACAGCAGAGTAAAAAGAGATTTTCAACAATTATGCAAGCATTAAAGAATGTCCCTTTTTTCTTGTTTTTGCTATTGTGCCATGATATTCGAGTTACAAATCTTATTCCTCATCGAGCTGACCCCTCTCCATCCAAACAGAAACAGGGATTGCATGCAAAATGCAGCCGAGCCTTTTGATCCAGGTACAGTCCAAGAGAATTTATCGACCATGTGGTGTGCAGATTCACACAATAATTCATCATTCGTTGGAGAAGAAGAGGTTTGATTCATGATTTCTTGCTCCGCTTGATGGTTCTTATCTTTTTTCGGACAGCAGTTTTTGCTTTTCAAAACCAAAACAATAAAAACTAGAAACATATGGCGAGATGGAAGAAAACCAGAATGACCTGCTGTGCTCTCCAATATTCAGCATCAAAAGAACATTTCTTTTTAAATGCCTTCTGAATTTATTTATATAATCAGTTTGTTCAATTTGTGATTGAGGTGAGGAGAATGAGGTAATCCTGCAGCTAAAGACAGATGACATTAAGTTCATCTTAGCAACAGCCCAATACTAATGTAGTAGTAGTTGTCATAAAGTGAATGATAGAGGAATCAGGGTAATAAGTACATTTTATTACTTATTTATTATATATTAGGAAATTTAGTTAATTTTCAAGTACCCAAGACCCCTACTACTAAGTAGAAATGGCCCACATTTTCTCCAATTACGATTGACATTTGAATGTACATATCCCAGCTTTCAAAAGTCAGTCTGCAGCACATACTGTATTTATCTTCCAAAGCAGGAAACAAGTCTATTTTCCACGCCATTTAGCATCACTGTTGAAATATTGGATGGAAATGATTAAATGGTATTTGATTCTTGCAAAAAGGTGTAATAATAACCTGTTTCTTTTTTTGTGAGGTTCTGGGAGGTTAGTTTTTGACAAAAAAAATTAGGCAGATGATGAACAAATCAGCCCTTAAAATAAGAAACACTTGAAAGCTGTGGAATTATCATGTCCCATAAGGATAATAAATATAATAAGCTATTAGCATTTATTGGCTCTGCCCTGCATATATGCACCTTGAGGGGAAGAATGATTGATCATAATCTTCGCTGTATGGCAGAAAGTGTGTCTCAGTTTAAAAAAAGAGGTTTCAGGAAGCAGGAATGAGATAATATCTCTTTTATATCTTCACATCCAGACATGCTATGCTTATTTTTCAATTGTCTGAAGGTGTTTATGGGACCTTAAAATGACAGTTAAAGAAAAAATAAATAAAAGTCAGTTAGACATTGATAATCACATTGTAAAATACAGTGAAATAGTCCAGAGTTGACTGAGGATGTGGACTAATGGCAACGAACAAAAAGTTCACCTACTTTCCATTAAATCAAGAGACATCTGCATATCTGGACATGCTGGGAAGGATTCAAGGTGGATTCTTTGATTTTTTATTTGGCGCTGCCAGATTCCAATGAAACAGAAGATTTCTGCAGACTGAAGCCAAAACAGACTCCTCCACCACCATCAGATTATCATTCCAGTTTATTTCTTCAGTTTTTACTTCCTCTGCCAGAAATAGAGCTTGTTTAAAGCCAGTTCCAAAGTGTTCCCTATACTAACAACACTCTGAGATGATTAATATGCTGAGAAGGGCCTGCATGACTCTGCCATTAATGGAACTTAAGGACCAGAAACTGAAGTAAAGAACAAGTCATCCATCATCGATTAAAAATTACTTCACTTTAGGTGATTAAGTGGAAGGGCGTTATGTGTATGCATAGCTGGACATATTTCTCCTCTGCATATGTTAATTACATTAATTTAAATTGTTTTATTTCAAGGTCAGATGCACAGTATTGTATGCTTAGAATATGTTATTTGATATATCATTTGATATTTTGGACTTGTGTGAAAGTATGAAGAAACGAATGTAGAAATCAATCACCACTTACTCTGGCAAGTGTGTCCAGAAATCACCTCTCTGGACACACTTGCCAGAGTAAGTGATGCATTGATATAAAAATCATTCATACTGCAAACTGAATAATGGACACATTAAGGTTTAAATTGGGTTGCTAGTAGTAACTGATGGTGGGCATCCATTATTTTGAGTCCAGAAATGTTGTTGACCATTTAAAAATTAAGAAATTACATTTAATCATCAGCATATTATCTATAGCCTACATTCTTTTTCTATTGCCTGCGGGCTTCATTGCATCAGATTTTCTTCACACTAGTGTGTTTCACATTCATGACTCACACAACACCATTTCGACATTCCCATGTGTGAACTGTAAGAACTGAGCAGATATGCATGTACAACTTGCAGCTCTGTAAATTCATGTGGACATCTACATGGCAATCTATTCAAATAATCCATAACAAGCACCAGAATGCTTCACACGCAGTCTATTTATAGGTACATCTGCAACAGCTCCAGGATGTGGGCTAGAGAAGTATAGTTAGATTTATTTCAGGGCAGACTGGAATTGCACCTAAATGGTTTGGGTTTCAGATACAGAGTTGTGACAGTTCCCATTTCACTTCACACTTTGACAGGCATAATACACATCAAACATTCAGCTTTTGTGGGTTTCTGAATTTACTGTATAATGTTGACCAAAAACTATATCATTCATAATACATTTCTTATTGTTTTGGATATAATACACTGAGACAGTCCAGACCCTCCAGGCTGAAAGGTCAAACCATATAAGTGGTATGTTTTGAAAATTGCTTTTACTGAAGTAAACAAGCCACACCAAATCCCTCACTACAGCAGTGCTTGGTAAGTCTCTTTTGTGGTATAAATGTAGACATTTTTATTCCCAGAATACTTTCTCCTTCCAACCACAAGCCTCTGAAGCCAACAGCAGCTATTCAACACCTCCATAAAGGATCCTTGATATTATGTCAATTGAGCTGCTGGCCAGTTGTAAAGGGAAATGATTTAAAGGATATTTACTGTAGTTATACTTTGTAATGCATTGCATTTATCTATTCTAGTAATGAGTAGTGTAAAAGGTTACAGTTCAAAATGTAGTTGTATTACAGCTACACACTAATCATTTGGAGGTCATCTTGTTCACTATCTAGCCAGTAGTTGGATGGATGGTTTGGATCAGTTTGGTCTCACACTGAATGTACTGGTCTGAAACGTGTTAGCTTGGCATATTGGTAGGAGGTGTGGGAAGTCAGTCAGCCTCTACCAAAAGATTAGAAATGCACAAATTTCTTAATTACACATTCTGCCTTCTTAGCCAGATGCTAATGCCACTGCTAAGCCAACCTTTGGATGTAAATAGCTTCATTGGGCAAGCTGGTCTTCTGGAGAGCTCAGAGAGTTCAGTCACCAAGCCATTGTTTCAACTAATGTCTTGTTTTCTGTTTCAACACATTAATAAATGTGTATAAATTCAGAATATATGCTGGTTAGATGTTTAAAGGCACCTTTAACTATCAAAAATAAAGAAATGAGAAACATTATGTGGCCTAGTGTAAGGGACAATAAAAGAAAAGATTGCAATGGCTTGGAGCCACCTACCTTTACTAAATTAATTACCCAGTATTTTTTCAATTCCTTCTATGAGAAATTTCATCAGCAACTTGCCCAGCAGTGCAAATGACAAGTATGAAGTCAGCAATTTTAACTATAACAACTTTAATGTAGTTTTTTGGATGATGATTGACTCTGATCCCAATCCAAGCCAATTCAGTGACCCACTTTAATCTGATGACTGAACATATACACCACTCTCTGCCAACCTAAATCTCTGCGTCCTTCCAATAACAACAAAAAAGCATCAGTAATTAACCAGGATTAATGGCAGTGCTTTCCCATCTATAAAATGCTACACATACCAATGCTAAGATCATCCAGAAAACATCTTTGAGTTATGGCTCACTGGATGAATTTTAAAGTTATCATCCTATGCCAAAAGTTAATATATCCAATTGTTTTAAATTATCTTTTAGGTTCTCAGCTGGACCAAAGAAAACCATCTTAAATCATGACTTGCATGAATAACAGAATGTTTCTAATGTAAAAGAGTTCTGTGGAAAATAGACTGAATTCATAGAATAGCTTGCTGCAATGTATGATAGATATATGAGCTGGGAGATCTATCAAATCCAGTGCAGGAATATTGACTTGTTGAACTTGAAATCCTCCTCTATTAGAACCATGTCCATGAATTAATGTTTGGAAGAACTTGTTTCATCAGCTTTAAAGTAGCATTTATATGTTTAAGTGTTGTAGGCTACTTGTGTTAATTCACATCTGACACATCAATGAAAGATATCCTACATCCAGAAATCCAAGTATTCAGTTCTTACACAGCATTGTTTTAATAACAAACTGCTGTACATCAGCTGCTGTGCTCGGCCTTGGATGAGGTTGGGAAACCTTTCCTCCCTGGCCTGTACCGCAGTCTGACCCAACACGTGGCTAGCGCTGATGTGGTATTTGCCTCCTGGTTTGAGCAGCCATTTACAAGATGTGCCACCCAGTGAGAAGGCAGTGCCCATTCAGCACAGTGATTATCAGTGGGAGGTCCAGGCTCTCCCTCTCTGTCTCTCCCATTACATACCTAATCTGTCTCCATGTCTACAGATAAATTCCTCACTACATGATAAACTTTTCAGGATTTAATAATGGCATTGGGTCTGGTAGTCTTCAGATCAGAATCGGGTGTAACCATAACACACAACCTATGCACCCAATAACTCACACAAAAACTAATCATCCACCTTTAGAAGAAAGAGCTGTTCAATCCCCCAACCAACCCCCCGGCAGACAGCTGAAAGTCTGAGACTGAGGCTGCTCAGCTATGTGTGCTTTGCTCTCGGGTTTACAGACTCTCACTATGTGAAAAAGATTGCATTTTGGCAGAAGTGCTGATAGAGAGCCAGGATGGAAAGAATCACTAGGAGCTTGGCTGTTGAGAAGGAGTTGTAGCTCTAAACTGAAGCCTCCTGATCCCTTGAGGAAGATATAGTTCTCACCACACTCTTATTCTACAGAGCTTCAGGGTGATATTAAACTAATTGATAGAGCTTTACCAGTTACATTCTGGCATTTCTCACAGGAGGAAAATAAATGTGATTTTTTTGTGCTACTATTAAATATGAAAAATGGGAAATAGTGAATAAATAGAATAGAATTAAGTGAAATTCACTTCCAGAAACATATATGATATGACATTATATCAAGTCAAGTACTATACAGTTATGTGAAATGCGAACATTGAATTATTGAATGATCAACACCTGAAGAAATGACACTTTATCTTCATTCAGTGTTTTAAAAACCTCCCTGGTAAGAAACATAAAACCCTGAAAAACTTGAATGAGGTAATACCAACTCACTTGTGTTTGGAAACCACAGTTGGCTTTGGTCACAAAAGGAAGTACTTAATGTTCCAGAAATAAGCAAGATTGATAAGGGTGCATGTTATATTCTTATAACAAACACAAACCAGAGAGGGAAAAAAACTTCCTCCACCCAAAGATTCAAAATTTTGTACTGTTTTCCTTATGATTTCACAGCTTATTTCAAAAACAAAATTACATTACACAAACGCTGACTTTCAGAAGAAGTAGCTGACCTACAGGAAAGAATCAGTGAAGACTGGGTAAATTATGTCATGAGACCAAATGAGACCAAGCTGACAAGTGACTTACAAACAGCACCAGCCTTTTTTGCATTTCTGTTTTTAATCATCTCCAACACTCAAATGTGTCATTTATTCTGTCAAACTGAGAGAACGGACAAGCTCTTTCAAACTGCTGTGTGAAATGAACATCTAAGAAATAGACACACAGCAAAAGCATACCTGAAAACACAAAGCAAAAACTTCTCTTTGCTCAGGATGGGTGCATTCTCAGTTTAAGAATGTGAGCTACAAGCTTTTGCTACATTATGAATGCAGAGGCAGTTTAGTTCATCTAAAAACAAATCTCAGACATTTTATCCTAAAACAAGCCATGATTAAGAACAAGAACACCTGCAATTCATTTCTGTGAGCAGCATTTATCTTGAAGCTGTGTTGGCCTTTTTCTTCCTGTGGGTTGTAAATTGGGACTTGTGAAAGCCTGAGCCAAATAAAAGATAAAGAGATAATGTTTTCACTTGCCCAGGTTGTGGAAGTGGCAGAAAGTAAAGCACATGTCTCAAATCCCACAGGGAAAATGATCCCACTTAGGTTCATATGTACTTTTATGAATTGAAATTAATTTTACTGAAGGTCGAGAAGTCAATTGGCACCTTCATATTACAGTTCATCAACTTTCTTGACAAAGGATATTGGCTAAGGGACAGAAAATAAAAAGATTAAGAAAAAGATGAGAAGAATGATCTTGCATTAGTATGCTCAGTATGAACCTAGAGCTAACAGGTTATTTCAGCATGAAGCCATTTGCCTCTCTGTTAAAAAAATCCAATTGCCCTGCTAGCACCTCTAAATTTGATAAATTAACACGTTACTGTATATCTTGTTTGTTTAATCTGTACAGAGAAGTAGCTGGCTGTTTCCCCCTACTTCCATTCCTGATACAGATAGTGTGGTATTAGTCTCATTTACCTCTCAGAAAGAAAGTAAGCAAACACTTGCCAAAATGCTGAACTACTCAGAAGAATACCACTCCAGTTATAACCTAATGTTCCATTTTTTTTTTTTTTTTTACTGATTTGCTTTTCTAGTGCAATTCCTTCAGGTGATAGTGTATATGCAATCTGAAAGTACACTGCAAAGATGATAAGAGAGGCTGTCAAGGCACACACATGCAGTGAGATAATGGAAAAGTCAGTGTGGTCAGTGCGAACACATGAAACAACCCATGAAACAATGGGAAACACATGTTCCCATAGTCCCTTGGGGAGGGGCCTATGGCAAGTGGTACTTACATGCAATCATGTCTAATGGCATAAATCCAGTTACAAGAGGGAATGGAAATCCCTGACTCAAATGTAAAGTAAAGTTGAATGCAGATTATGCAACACCGGTCACCATCAGAGCTTCACTAATCAATTCGATGTAATATGTTCATCATCATGGAATGGGCGGAATGGAATGGACAGGTGTGGCAGCTATGGCAGCTTTGGAAGCTTTCCATTATGTTACACATCTGACTAAAAATTCTGGCCCCACAGTGTATCTACAACCATCATGTAAATGGAGTGTGTAATAGCTTGTCTTGTACAATAATACTTTGTGTGATAAGAAGCAATAGCAGCAGCATGCTTGCTTTGCATGCACACTTAATGTGCTTCCATCTTGGCAGGAGTCAGGGGCCAGGTTGCCACATGAGTGCTTGCCCAACCATCACCACATCCTTGGAAAATAATTCAGATTGGTCAGATCTTTCATCACTGTAATGTAAAAACACTAAGGAATAGGAGAATGCTAAGGGAGGACATGAGGAATGGAGTCATTTGGGACAGAAATATGCCACTTGTGGTATTTTGCTGTAAAAGCAATTTAACCATAGCTCTCAGACTACATCAGATTTAAAACAAATCAACATTTACAATTGAGATTTAGTCTCCCTCCCAATTCACAATATGAAGCACCTGCATTTCCCTCCAAAAATAATCCCTTTTTCATACAAGAATGAAAGAATAGCGTATTGGCTTCTTCTTCCGCTCTTGCAGAAATGTGCAGATAATAGAATGGAAGAAATTGGATTATCCATTCATAAAATCATTTCAACTACTCATCAGTGATAAATGAACCATGACTTACTCTACTCTCCATATGCAGAGCTCGTTAGTGTGAGTGTTTTGGCTGCAAATTAAGTCCACAGGTGCTGAGCTGCACTCTCTCACCACATTGGCCTACTTTGGAGTGCCACCTAGAGGCTCTAGTAAAACAGTGAAACCCCAGGGGAGGCACCCATTCCAGACAGTTGCCAGTGAAAGATTTTAAAAACCCAGTCATAGATTTTTTTTTTTTTAAAAAGCATCACCTATTACGTTTGTTTCGTTAAATGTCACTTTAAATCATTTCCGGTGCACATACAAAAATTACATATATGCAAATATTTTTTTGCATTGAACTTGAACAAAACTACTGCAGGTTAAACTAATCTTGAGGCTACAACAGAACAATTGCCAATTAACCTTTAGCAAAGGGGAGTGTATAGGGAACAATAGGGAACATCTTGATGAAAATAAGCACTGTATCATAGATATCAGAAAGTGTCTAAATTTGGAGAGCTTGTAAGTGATAACTTGTTGTTGTGATAACCTCCAAAGTAAGCCTGCCTGTGAGTTTTCAGTTATTTACCCAGACTACAGAGATACAGCGATCATGAACTCCTCATAAAGTTTTAAAGTCTTTCTGCTGCCGCACGAATAGTGTATGTGAATGAATCCTTCAGTTTTCCCTGGCACAAAATCCTGACTGAAAGCACAAAAGAGCACATCTATGGACAAGCAAAACCCAAAACCGTAGCCACAAAGATACACAATGATAGAGTAAAGGCCATGTCTTTGAATGGAAGAATTGTCCACATGAATAGCCACATCCCCAGCCGCTGGCATATCTCTGATCATAGCCACATAGCGTGATCCCAGAGGCACTGAAAGACCACTAAAGTGGTGGCACAGATGACTCCGAGCCCCCAACCACACACCCCCTCATACTCCGAGATGCAGAGCAGAGTGAAACTCTCCAAGTGTGATGTCAGTCCTTCCAAGGCCTTAAACTAGAGCAGTGTGGTGTCACTGGCTGCATACCCTCTCCTCTCTTCCTTGCCACTTTGCTCTGGTTCTTCTCTCCACTGGAGGAAGTGGCTCCCAGAGGTCCTGCAGTAGTGGATCTTTGTTCAGCTTCAGAGCCTGGCTGTAGTTGTCCCCTCCCCTTTGAGCTTCACAGATGATGGGTTGGAGGAAATAGCCCTAATAGCCCGAGGAAATCAATACAGACCTTTAAAGGAGGTAATACCCAGTTTTATAGTTTTTGGGGTTTTACGCAGATAAAAATACAAAATTTAAAACCAAATAAAGCAACATGACGCCTTCATGCTGTTGTCTGCCTCCACTCACACACAAAATGAGCACTGTTCAAATGATCATTACTCGGCGTCCTCCAGTGTAAACACATCTGGCTCTGAAATCTCAGCTGGAGCATTGCCTTGCATGCATCTGTTTGCTGCAAATCAACCTTTCAAAAACAACTTGAGGAGACAGTCAAAGCTCAAGGGTCCTCATCACCACCACACACGTTGAACATCCATGTAGTTGCAGTCCATGAAGTGGGAAATTGTGACAGTCTGGGCCCAGGGAGAGTGTTTTTACACCTGCTTGGCTGCTGTGCAATGGAGCAGACATATCTTTATGGTACTGTATAAGACTGTTCCCCCTGTAGATTAGACCCACTTGTTGTAAAACAGTCCAAGCTCACCTGTACCATTTATTGCACTATGTCTGGCCAGACAGGGAGTGTAAAATCTGATACAGTATGTCAAAGGGTCAATAAGTATTATAATAACTTCTACGAAAACACCTGATTAATCATAATTTTCCTGTTTCATGTTAAGCATTGAAATGCTGTTCATTTAATTTCAGTGAAACCATAGGAGGTCTTACACTGCCCTCATCTGAGGGTTATTGGTACTACAACAGCACAATTATATGACAACTGTCTTGTTTTACAGTATTTAAAACTAAGCCTTTTCCTTACCGATTAGTGGCTGTAGTTTGTTGTGTGTCTGTTTGATAATGTGACATAGTGTTCTCTCAAACAGCTGCTATTTATTTGAAGTCGTTTTTAATGTGTTTTTTTTTTTTTGGCTTAGTGCTTTTGTCAGTAAGGTGGTAGAAAAATGGCATGGACAACAATTCAGCTGATATTTTTTGTTCCATAATGATTGCTGAGCATTACTGAAGAGAAAGTAAAATCATCTAGTTATGATTCCAACTCCAGTAATATCATTGTCCCCTCTGAACAGACTCCAAAAATATTCCAGCCTTACCCCTTAGGTATAGATATCTGTTCTTTTTACCAGTCACATAATTTATGCAGTTCAAAACCCGCCACTTGTTATGCATCAGTCATTTAAAAAAATACTTGTTGCCTCTGTGGTAAACTGATGCTGCAAAAAGCATGGCTGCAAAACTAAGTCTGTCCACACAGTATGAAACTGAAACTGAAAGTTACTGCAGAGTGCTACGTGAAAAAACACAAACATGCACAGTTAGCACAGATCTTTTGTTGAATCATGAATAAATGAAGTGAGCGTTTTCAAAAGCTCGATGCACATAAATTCATTTCAGGCAAATCCTGTTTCTCACTGCCACAGACCACAGGCCTCTATCCACACGACCATATACTGTTGTCTTACTCTCGCTCACTATATAGTAGGCTGTGTTGAAATAAGCTTTGCATGTTTGAGATCACACCAGGTATATAAATATAAGGCAATCACTGTATGTCAAGGGGAGAAAATAAACAGAACAGAAACAATGCCGCATAAAATATTAACCCTGACTCCACATGTCCAGTTTGTGTTGAGTTCTGAGATTAACATGTATAAAAGTCGAAAGTGTTTTTTTCAGCAGGTCTGGTCATTTTTAACGGTTTAACTGTTCTTTAATAAGAAAGACAGAAAGAAAAACCTCTGCGTGGAGACTTCCTTGTTAGTGTTTCCATGGCTACCGACGATGAAGTCCCTCCCTCCGCGCCGTCACTGCTCAGTCAAATTCCTGCACTCTCACCACTTGACACCTGTAAACAGTGAAGTCCACATGAAGCGGATGAGGCCGGTATACGGCGCGTCAATGAATTGGTCCGCGCTGAAGTTCACTTGTCAGTCCCCGGTACGTAGTCTGCGGCGCTCAATACTTCTCTGTTGCTGTGAGTCTGACGCTACAGCTGCTGTCTGCCTGCTGTTTTAGGGAAGTCCTCTCTGACTTACCTCAACCTTTGAGTTTTTGCGAAAACGATTCCCGACAAGTTTGTTATCTTTTCGTCATAGGAAGTTTCACGGTTTAAAACGTGTATCTCGGAGGGAGAGGAAGTGGACGTTTTATCCTGTTGACACGTGTTGTGTGAAACTGGAAACCGCGGTTTGCCTGACTATTGTTTTGCTTATCAGCCTTTCCTCCGGCTTTATGTTTACACATGGCAAACGTTTGTGGTATTATTTTTTACGACATTTCCGATGGAGCAATTAAGCAACCTGTTTGTTAAATTGCAACCCCCCTCACCACCTCGGCTGCAGACGACTGATGATCGCCGTCATATGTGAAAGATGGCCGTGACCTCCCTCCAGGAAATGAGGTCGAGCTTAAATTTGCGACGTATTGTACCTGACAGACGGATGTGTAGCCGGATGAATAATTGAGTCATACTAAATGCATCATCATCACTCGACACGTTTGTTGTGCTGGCTTGCATACTTCTTTATTGAGCTCGTACTGCTAATGAAGGGCTTGACTGTTTATGTTTGACTCTGGCAGACAGGAGGGAGGCCCGCTTATGTTCGGAATCATCCAGAAAGTACAGAAAGTGTACAGTTAAAAAGTGTGCCACGGGATGATCACAAAAAGTATCTTTTTTCACGAAAGGTGGACTCAAACGTCAGGTGTCATCAGCTCCCTCTATTACTGTAGTTGTTGGGTTTTTTTTTGTTGTTTTAAAACAAAACTGAATGCTCTATCTATGTACAATGTTTATCTTTTTGAAATAAGACACAGCTGACTTAGTGCAGCGAACTTTTACTCAGATGTTGTACCTGTCTTGTCAGGGTCAGTAGAAACCAAATTTATATCCAACTGCAGATGGCACAAGCAGAAGTGACAGATGACAAATACCTATCCGAACTGGTTCCAAATAGGTAATGAGTGAACATTTAATACAGCTCTCAAAGTAAAGAATGTTTATGTTGTATAACTTCATTGGCAGTAGTGACTTGAGCAAGAGAGCTCTCTCTGCAGACCACAAACTAAACGTGTGTCTCTGTAGTCCTGACCACAATGTTGATGTCTACTTCAAATATATCTTACAAGCCCTGTGTAATCCCTGTATCCAGCCAGACAAGAGAAACTCTCGTCTGTTGAACACACATTGTGCGTTTTGTGTATATAAGCTGCCGAAACGTGACTATTTTGTCCACAGTCGTTCAGCCAACACATGAACTGCTATAAAGTTGTGTGGCTTTAAACACAGTTTGAGTTTCTGTGTGCGCTAACTCTGCTCAGCCGGCGTTAACTGCTGTAGCTCTGAGGGGTGGTTTCAGGTCAAACCCTACGACCGATAAGGTAACTATGCAAAGCAGTGCGTTCCAGCATTTACCCTCACTTCTTAGTTACATTACAAATTGTTTTGTGTCCATTCAAATAGGATTTTATTCCCCACAACTTGGGGAATCATTTGCCAGGTGTGATCTGTGGACAAACTGTCTCTCTGTACCAGTAACTGTATGGAAGCGACCATGCCGGCAAAAGCCATCTGTTTGTCTTGTTTGATATTATTCGACACCAATCATAGGTCACTGGCCACCTGTCTCAACACACTTACCCAAATTTTAACAAAGGAGTCAAAACCCTTTCTATGGCTTCTGGCCAGTGGAACAGCCTGTAAGGATTATGTTTTTATCATGTGTCTGAGGACAAAAGCACCACGCTGCTCTCACCAAATCGCAACAGTTCCCTTTCTCACCCTTGTGGGTTGGTGTCTTTCCTCGTGAGGTTTGTCATGCTTGTGCGAACTTGCACAATGTTCAGAATCAAACTTCCGAGCATAACATATTCAGAAATGGCAAAGACCATGCCACTTTGTACAGAAGTTGAGGTAAATTACATGTTTAAACTCATTTCCTAGTAGCCTACCTTTTTGAAAACCAAACTTTTTATTGGATAAATTAGGTTAATTTTAAGTATTGAGCTCCAATATAGCCTTAGGGAAATGGTATATACTGACAGTTACAAACAAATTAGATCAAATGTATGATTTGAAATGCCCTACTGAGCTTATGAACAAAAAAATTGTGTTAGAGTTAGAAGTACTTGTAGACTGTGTGTATTATGTTGCTGACCCCTTATTTCCTCCTATCTTTCCACCTGCCAGCACAATTTTCCCTTTTTTTCTGTCTGATCGTCTCATACCTGTCCCACATCTCTACATTCGCATTGGTCAGCACATGCACACACACACACACACACACACACACTGTCAGATGCTCTTGTTTGTGAATCGACTGAGTCAGCTCATGATGCACAGCAGCCTGTGGAAGGCAGTCTTCCAAACCAGTGCGCAAAGAAATGTATTCTGCATGAAACCCACCACTAAGCGAGTAACATCAGTCAATATTTCCAGGCAGACAAGAGCCCCCTCATCGTACCGCAACTTTCCTTTTGAGTTTTGGTTTTCCTTTTTACTTGTCAGATGACGTTAGCCTCAGCAAGATATCACACATCATACGTGTGCCTGAAGAAGTAGAAGAAGAAGAGCAGCAGTTGTTTTAGGTGCACAGCACACAGTGGGCTGTGTTTAATATGTGTTAATAACTATAAAAATAATTGGAAATTATTTATAAATATTATAATTATTATAAAATATTATTTAAAATAGAATCACAGAATGTTAAATTTTAAATTCAGTCCAAAAAATTTTGACATTATCAGCATGATGTAATATAGAAGACGATGCATCACTGGCATTTTTTTTTTTACTGTTAATATATAATGAATATAAGTGTATTAAAGTGGGCCTCTTATGTAACATGTACAGATCCGGTTTCTCTTAAGTCTGCTCTTTTAATGCATATTTGTCACTGAGATCTCTATGTGCTGGAGACAGTGGTATTATATCCTTTTTTCAAGTCTCTTTCTGATTCATTAGGTTTAAAAAGAGCTGCCTTTCATAGAATTCATAGACTTTCATAGTCAATAACATGTTTTCTGTTGCAGTGCATACATGTAGTGTATTATTATTAATTATATTCAAGGAGCTGCACTTATTTAAACTGAATACTCTCCTCCTGTCTCTCTCCGAGGTTTCAATGACTAATTAAAGAGGTGGTTGCTAAGAGATGACAATCTATGACATTGGTAAAAGCCTGTGATGTACAGCAGCCTGAAGCTCGACTTCTCCAGAATCTCTTTTACTCCACGCCTCGGTCTGTACCTGGCTCATGTGAAGGACACGGGAAACACTTGCATCCAAACCCGTAAATACCATGGCAGCTTTTCCTGCTCCTCGCGCCATCAGCGACACCCAGACCACCGCAGTTGCCCAGACTGCATGGCGAAGCCAAGGAAGTGGCGAGCAGGAGGGGAAATGTGAGAGTGGGGATGTGGGACAGAACACTATCCTGGAGAAAACCCACGAGTTCTTCCAGATGTGCGACATGGAGAACAAGGGCTTCATCACCCGACGTGACATGCAGGTGAGGGTCCTGATGACAAGGAGGACTGCTGTAAACCTATTAAGCTCTAATTTATTTTAAAAACTGAGATAAATTGTATCTTTGCTAGATATAAGTAATTCAAGTGAGAGAGCATTTTGATTTCATGTTAGTATAGATTACACAGAGGAATACTCACTAGTTACTGTTAGTAACTTTGAGAACTTTTGGAGACATGTAAATGACCAAGTATCAGCACTGATTTGTTGGACACAAGTTACTATTTTTACATCTTCTTAATTTGAGATAATAAGTCACTCATCCAGACTAGGCATAAAATGCAGGGACAGTTTGTGCATTCAAAAGTGATGCTGAACAGGACACAAATAGGACATGTGCACCTTATTCACAGCGACATAAAAGAGACGGAGACACGGCGAGCGGCGCGGAAGCTTTGTCATGCATCTCCTCCACTCGCATTATTGTGCAGATTCACTTGTGCTTGGGATATTCGCCACTGTCGTGGCTTATCCTTTGATGAAGCACTTGTGGGCTCTTGCTCCCAGGGGCGTAAATGCACAGAGGGGAGGCTTTGATCTGGTGTTTATGGTAATGGATTTGAAATTAAATGGCGAGCAGGACAGCGGTCCACTCGACCGCTTGTACTGAAGTGTAGGGACTGTGATTAATCGCAGAGCCTGATACTGTTAGTTACTTGTGTTACACTTCCCTTCCACCAGCCAAAGTTTGTAGATGAACTACATACTGTAAGTGGTACTTACCTTTTTTTTGATGCAGGAGTTTTCAGTTTGTGTTTTTGCTGGACCTTTGTAGCTTAAAGTACGATTCACACAGTGATCACCAACAGATTTACAGCTTTGCAGTTCTACGGTTTGCTGACATAGGGGATATGTTCTGCCTAGATAACGCCTTTTACAAGACAGCTCACAGCATTACACTGATGGTATCCTTTCCCTGCCCTGGATGGTATGGGTGGCCTCAGTCAACAGTCGCAGCAATGTAAACACGGCATAAAAAACTGGCTGCTTGCTGAGGTGTGGCTGTGTTGGCTTTTCTTGTAAATGTGCCAGCAGTTACTGTCATGGTCAGAGGTTGTTTTGTTTTTTTCTTTTTTGGGAGAGTCACACATTGGATTTAACCATACTTACGCAGCAGCTGTCATTTCTTTCTCAGGTACTGTCTCTATCTATTTACTTCAGATCATCTGTTCCAGATGATGCTCAGTGGTCAGTCAGTGAAGACTAGGTACCCTGAGAAGATCCCAGGTGTTAACGTGTTGCGTGTGAAGCACAGAGGAGGGCATATGTTATGGGAATTAAGCATAAAGTTCCGGTTAAAATAAACATTTGAAAGTAGTCATTTGGAATGTAATTCACATCCTGTGTTAACGCTCATTTGCCGTAATTTAGACTGTCACAGGTTAAAACTATAGGGGGCTGCCACCAACTGCTCCCGAGCACTTGATCGCCACTGCACAAATGACTGTCCTTTATAAGTCTGAAGTAGCAGTTGTTATAGCTACGAGGCTGTGCCAACAGCAGCTGTGGTTTGTGTCTTTTTACACAGAGGCTGAACGGCGAGCTCCCTCTCAGCGCAGAGGAGCTGGAGAATGTTTTCGATACCCTTGATTCCGACGGCAATGGATACCTCACCCTGGATGAGTTCTCCTCTGGCTTTAGTACGTTTGTAATCTGTTTCTACTTGTAACAGTTCCTCTTGTGTCATCAGTAAATTCAGTTTGATGTCCAGCCTGAGCACCTGTGCTATTAATTTTTCTAGGCAAGTTTTTATCTGGCCAGAGGATTTCTGTAGAGGAAGGGATGGGGGAAAAGAACCCCAGTAAGAGCCCAGCAGAGGTTCTGTACCAGACTCAGTGGGAGGAGAGCCAGGCAAGAGCAGATGAGGATGAAGAGGAGAAGCACTTCTGCATGCTAATGGAGAGCCTCGGAGCCAACAGTGTCTTTGAAGAGTGAGTACTGTGTGTGTGTGTGTGTGTGTGTGTGTGTGTGTGTGTGTGTGTCTCTCTCTGAAATTCCAGCCTTGTTAGGACTATGTCATATCTTTGCACACTTTGTCAACATTTCCTTTGAGCCTACGTTTACATTTTTAGTTACTTAGCCTGAGACTGTAATCAGCTGTGCAAACTATACAAGAGTTGGAAGTTTCCACTCTTTAGCAAAGCTGTTCCTGTGCTCCCTCTGTACTTTTTCCCAGTGCTGCATTTGAGACAGTAGTTTCATTTAAATCTGAAAAAGCTTCCGGAAAACAGTCCCACTTAAAAAGCCTTCACAAACACATCACTGTAAATTGTCTCTGCGCTGATATTTCACGCATTAATAGGTCATGAGTAACTCCAGTTGAGGTCTGTTTAGGCTTTGCTTTGTTAGACTGCAAGACATATTAGGACAGGATCTTATGAAACGCATGACTAGACTCACCTTTAACAAACAAGTCCAACTCAATAAAAGTAAACAGTAGTGGAGGTGGATGCCAGATTTATACATCCTCTTGACTCCCGCCTACCTGGCTACAACTTCAGATGACATTTTAGATCAGATCAGTTTGTGCAGCACTGACTGATATTGATGTTGGCCAGACGTTAGGGATAAGTTTAACTGTTGAAAAGTTTGATTTCCTTTACCTTAGCTCACAGACACATTATACTGATTCTTGTGGAAACAGGATTGCGTCATTGTTCCATTATGGTCATCAAACTGTTTTTTTTTGTCTCGAAACAGCTTTAAAGCACTTTTTACTGCTTAAATCTTTAACTTGTGTTTTGTTTTTGCTGTCTTGTTAATCAATTTTTTTTTACAGATCTCGGAACAAACGGAGGCATTTTGGAGAAGCTTTTTGCCATAATAATAAATGGATTTCTCAAGGCAAAGAGCATGAAGTTCTGTTTAATGCCACTAAAATCTAGTACCTGAGCTGCCTCTGTGTTTTGCTGGATCGTTACTCTGCTGAAATTTCAACCCATGTCCTCACCATATTAATTTTTATTTTTTTATTCTAAAAAAGTATAATAGATTTCTAGTGGAATCTTGTGATAAAGATTAGAAATGGCTGTGATGCTGCACTCGGTTCCACCCACTCCTTTATTGTATCCCACCAGTCGTGCTGAGGTGCGCAGTTTGTGGGCCCAGCTGCGCCGGGATGAACCACACCTTTTATCCAATTTTGAGGACTTCTTGGCCAGAGTGACATCCCAGATCATAGAGGCCAACCAGGAGAAGAGGGAGATGGAGAGTGCTCTCCAAAGGTCAGGGCAGGATGTGTGTATCTGATTATCACACAATGTGAAAGGTTGTTAGAGGTGTAATAAATTGTTATTTCTCCAGTCAACAGTTCCTGGTTGTCGACAGATGAGCTGCAAAGTGGCTGCTTTATAAACATGTTCTTGAATGATGGATTTTGTAGACGTAGGAACATCAACAGGATTATTAAATTGTGCTAATCTTGACAGTTGTTTCACATGCATGTATAAGTAATAATAAATACTGTATGTCGTGCGTTATCACATCTTAATTTTATCCATACAGAAAAGCAGCAACACACGTTGATGAGATCCAGCGCCTGTATGAAGAAATGGAGCAGCAAATAAAAAATGAAAAGGACAGGATTGTGCTGCAGGTACATACCTATCAAACACATTTTTCTCCTCACTTCCTCCTTCTCATCCTTAAACTTTGATTGCATCTTCCCTCCCTCTTTTTACCTGCACTGAAAGGACTACGAGCGCTTCCTGTCTCGGAGTCAAGACCTGGAGCTGCAGCTGTCAAGTAAGGAGAAAGAGCTGGAACAACTCTTCCAGAAACAGAGAAGGGTGAGGGAGATCTATGAGAACGACTTCACACGCAAATCACCTCTCTTTGGTTTTCCCACGGGGAAGCTGTCAAGAGCGGCAACACACGTTTGGCACATTAAACAAGATGAGAGATAACGCAATGTTGTAAAAAAGATAATGAAGTTATTTAGTACCGTGCTACCATTAACAAACCTATTGAAATATCATTACATAACACAGGGATAAATGTGAGCCACCTGCCTACCTACAAAGACATTTTTTTTGTTCATGGTCTTGTGTCCAATACAAAATGCCTGTGAGAAATGCAGGCATTTAGTAATACTGAACATTTGCCAGTGGATGACTCCCTAGACTATGACCAAGCTGAACTAAATATACTTGATATGCACGGTGCACTTCATCTGTTGTGAAAGAGCAGATTTGTGCAGCAGCGTTAACCTTTGAAACTCATTTAAGCGGAGTTGTTATTTTGACACTTTTATCAAATATAGTGTAATCAGTGCTTGAGTGAGCGTCTGCAACAGCAGCTTGTGTTTAATAGGCACCGATAGATGTTAAAAGGTTCTGTCACACCTCCATTTACAGACTTGCACTCAGGCTTTTACGGTTAATTAGTGAACTGAAATGAATTCTGGTCACACCAGCGAGGAGTTTTCTTCCCTTCACAGCTCCTTAGCACCGCTAATTAATACCTCAGCTTCGAGGTGTTTACCAAGTTTCCTGTTTGTGGAGAACAATAACTCATACACTGGTATAACTGCTTCATCAGCATTTAGTTTCTCACTAGTGGTGTCCCTTGATGGATCTATTGTTACAAAGACCATTAGTTGAATAATTGGTAGAGACAGTCAGCTCCGTCCTCGCATGTCCATCCTATGACCAGGAGCTGAAGATGTCACTGTATATTTAACAGCCTCTCATTTTTAGAGCTGAAGTCAGACATGTATATGTTTCTACACAAAGGGCTTTAGATTAATCAATACATTTCAAAATATTTAATTCTTATGTGATTAGCTAAATGACTGGCTTATCTTGACTGAGATTTTCTCCCTTCTTTTTTGACCGCCGGTCTGTCTCCAGTTGGAGCATCAGTGCAAGGACCTTCACAGTGAGCAACATGTGACCAAGGTGGAAAATGTGAAGCTGAAGCAGACGAATGATGAGTTAGCACGGGAGCTGGAGCACACCAGCCAGGAGCTGATCTTGGCCCAGGAGCAGCTGAGTGTTCTGCAGGAGCAGTCCACACGGCTCCACGAGGAGAAGGAGATGTGAGTTATACTCCAGCTGATCTTCATGAGTCCGGTTTCTTTACAGTATAACTCCAGTCCTGATTATTTGGCCTCTTCATTTTTTAAAATTTCTTTCTCATTGGTCGGGACGCAGTCACATGTTGCTTCAACAGATAGAATGTGTTATAATTACAAGTCTTATATTATAATTTTGGTGATACTGTATGTTGAAGAAACAAGAAAACATCATGTGTCCATGTTCTAAAAACTCACTGTCATTTTGCCATCTTTGCTCTGGGTCATATTTTCTAGCCAGGTTTTAATAAAGTGTTACCGCAGCATAAACTTTGTCTGCTTAGTCATAGAGCAGCGGTAATAAAGAATGCATTGTTGTTCAACACAGGGAAATTTACAGACTGACTGAGGGACTGCAGCGAGAGCGAGCAAGTCTCCTCAGACAACTGGACCTGTTGAGGTATGTTTAGAAGAAAAGAAGCGGTACAGCTGTGTAGGCCGTATTATATCATATAAAATTATTTTTTTCATATAAAAACATTGTTCCTGTAAAGCCTTGTTTTTATACTGTAAGTTAAATGTGTTATAATTTGGGAAGCGAACTCTGCAATTTGAAAAAAATCTATCAAAAACAAAAAGTGTTTGTTTTTGGTGGCACAACCGAGCCACGGGGTCACGCTATTCATCTTGCCCAAGTACTACTGTAGATTTTACCTATGTGGTGGCATTTCTTTTTATCTAACAGAAAATAATTTTACAGCATCATCTCAGTGGGTAATTCACCTCATATTAGTCACAGCTCAAAGCAGGACTGATTACCTTCTGAGCTTTAAATCTTACTTAGATGAAAGACTTGTTCAGCATTTTAAATACTTTCTCAGAAATGATCTGCTTGTCGTGATCAGCCACAGAAAGATGTTTGCCTGTGAACCTGAGAGAGAGAGCTCTGTGTATCACAGTCATTATGGTTTGGCCTCAAACAGCATATCTAACAAGGCCAGGCATTCAGATTGACAATGACTGGTGAGTTACATGAGGCTAGTAATTTGTGTAATAGTTTAGGATGAGAAGACTTCAGATTCTTACTATGTCTTCAGTATCTTTATTTCTGTGTTGTATCCAGGGAAATGAACAAAAATTTACGGGATGAAAGGGACATGTGCTATCAGGTACATGCCATTTATTATAGTTATTTTAATTTAATTGAAGTATTTGAATTTCCCCTGTCTGCACATGAATAAAAACTTCATGTTTTCATTCTGCAGAATCCAAAAAACTCTAAGAAATCACCAAGTTCAAAGCAGAGACCTTTAATTGGTGTTGTGAAACGCGCAAATGCAAATCTCTTCAAAAGGTAACTCATCACCAAGTCATATTTGAAATATAATGTAAAAATGTAAAATAGAACACAGCCTTTTTGGTTCCATCAAATGTGTTGGATCTGCTTTGTTTCTGTTGGTCCTGTGGGCTGTAATGTTACTTTGTATCTGCAGTGGGGATGAGGAGGATTTGACCTCCAGCTCTGTGAGACAGAACCTAGCCAATGGCTCATACCAGCCAGCTGGCCCGGCAGAAACGAGAGGGCACCTCCAGAGGATCATCTCCATCGAAGAGGACCACCTCCCACACTTGCTCCAGAGTGGCTGTCAGGGTCAGACCCCTCTTCAGGAGTGCAGTGAAGGAGAGGAAGTCTCCGACAATGAGGGGAATATGGACTTGGTGATGAGCGATATCTACCCCTGCACGTCTTCTGAGCAGCAGCAGTCAAAGGGAAATGTGGAGACAACTCCCGCATCTCCAAGGGGTCAGCCTGTTGGCAAGGAGACCAGCATAAATGTAAGAACAAGGACATCAAGTGATATACTGCATGTAAGCCACACTTCACATAGAATAATCTTTTAATTCTATGATCAACAAGACTACAGCAATGCAGCCATTTAAAGTTTTTCCTTTTGAAACAAGTGTTTAATCTCTCATTGAGTTCTTATCATTACCCTGTTGTAACCTGGCTCACATAAATAAAATCTCTGCCACTTAACTATAATCATCTTCTAATAATGGCTCCCATCATTCCTGCCATCCATTCAGGAGGAAGGTGGCCCCTTGCCTCCTGACCGCCTCTTCAAGATTGTTCTGGTTGGGAACTCAAGTGTAGGAAAGACCTCCCTCCTTCGACGATTTTGTGACGACTGCTTCCAACCTGGCACCTCTGCCACTGTGGGTATGTACTCTACAGTGCAAACACACGTACCTCCATGTGGCCGAAGGCATCAGACAACCAGCCCTGCCCTGTGGTTGACCTCAGATTTTGTATGTGTTTGTCTATGAAGCACTTAAATGTACCCGTTCATTTGACACTGACACAGTTCTCAAAGATGTGTTGTGAGACTGAAATATGGTATGCTATACATACATGCACACACACACACACACACGCACATATATATATATATATACAGTATTTATTTATCGAGTAGCACAGTATGTGTTGTATTCACCCTTACATTTGTTAGGGTCAGGATTTCAGGATAGAAAAAGACTTCAGGTTTGCCGTTGATTACAGAAACCTTATTCTTGTGTGTATGTGCAGGTATAGATTACAGTGTAAAGACAATAACTGTGGACAACAGCCAGGTGGCACTGCAGATGTGGGACACAGCAGGACAGGAAAGGTGAGGTTCCAGCCTGAGATGAAATCTGAACCTCAAATTCATTTCTGTCAGTTGTGGTATTTTGCAACACTTTCTTTCAGGAGTGCACTTGATGAAATCGTAGACTTGTTTCTTCTAAGGTTCAAATCCCACAACACTGCACCTCAGCAAGCAAATCTGAAAACTTTGCTCCTGCATTTTCACAAGCACAGAGGGAGTTTTCAGGGAGTTTTGATTTACAAAGCACTTCACTACACTTTTCCCTGCGTCTTCTTCCTCCTCTTCCTCTTCCCCTTCCTCCTGCAGGTATCGAAGCATCACCAAACAGTTCTTTCGCAAGGCCGACGGTGTGGTTGTGATGTATGACATCACAGCCGAGCAGAGTTTCACAGCTGTCAGACAGTGGTTGACGAGCATAAAGGTAACACCGTAACCTTAACCTTAGAACAGAACCAGTGTTTGTTTTCCTTTGTTCCCCTGTGCAGTTATTTTGACTCAGTCAAACTTGAAAAACAACTTTTCAGGAAATGGAGAACGTAATGCAGAAAACATGAGATGAACAAAGGTCATTTGCTGTATCTGATACCAGGGATGTCTGGTGTCTAAAAATTACAGGGAAATTAGGGAAATTACAGCTATTAAGGTGATTTTCTTTTGGTCTGTGTTCTCTCTTTCTCTTCCTCCATAGGAGTGTGCAGGCGAGGACATTCCCATCATGCTTTTGGGAAACAAAACAGACAAGGAGATTGAGAGACAAGTTCAGATAGGAGTGGGTGACAGACTAGCCAAGGTCTGTCTGTTTTATTCCACCATGTTCTGTACAAAGTAATGTCTGATTCAGACCACTGTCAAATGCTGTATTAAATGAATGAAACATTATGACTGTCATTGAGTGAAAGGAATTCTATGTTTTATTTGCTCTTGCATGATTCAGGGGGTGTTTTGTCTTCATCTCTGTAGCTTTTTTATTCTTGTAATCTATTGTGATTTATAGTTTCTATCGATATTGGGAAAAGTCTCTGAGAGCCAATAATATCACGAGAATTTTTTTTCTTTGTGCTTTTACCTATTAGTACAGAATTTATTTAAATGTTTTTAATAGGCCTACACTCACCAGCATGATAAAAAGTTGAAATTGCTCAGAAAAAAGGCTTCAGTCTTTGGTGGCAATGACAGCCATAATCACCATTTGGCTTTTTCTCAGGACTGCCAAATGACTTTCTATGAGTGCAGTGCATTCTCCGGACACAACGTGGTGGGGTCCATGGTTCATTTAGCCAGGTGAGCACGTGGCAGTGTGGTATGTGTGAGTTTATGCAAAGTGAAAATATGTCATTTGTTCTGGAGCTTTTCTTACATGCTGGTTCTGTGCAGCACACCAGGAAACCCACACTCCCCTTCACACCAAATGTTCATATCATGATCTGCATCATGGTGTGCATAACATACAGTATGTCACTGACTTTCTTTAATTCAGTCTGAGACATATTAACAAAATGTTCAGCAATATGCTAAAAAAACTGCACTATTGTCTTACTTAATCTATTTATGCTATATATTACTGCTAAAACTGTTTAACTGTCATTTGCAGCTGCAAAGCGCACATCAGTTTTCAGAGCAAAGGGCACAGGACATTGTGGGGCTCATTGTCCTGTCACAGCTGCCTCATGTGTTTGTCTCATTATGTTTCTTAGAATTCTGAAGGAACAAGAGGACCGAGAGAAGGAGAAAACTGTCCAGCTGGTCAGCAGCCCCTCCGAGAAGAGGAGAGCCTGCTGCAGTTAACAGTTAAGCAGTTAACACATGATACCACTACCCTTTACTAAGAAACACAGCGTGATAGTGTGACCACATGCATCAGTGGGGAAACATTATTCTTAAATGTCAACACAACTGCTTTTCATCTACTTCTCAGCCTCCCAACACCACAGTATCAACTGTCATGCTGTCATGTGTCACAGATGTTATTGCACTAACAGTCAACTATGTGATTGTCCAAGTTTGTGCTCGCAGTTCTTAAATAATCTTAAATTTAGATTTTATGAAGATGGAAGATGGTATAATTAAATTTTGAGTGTGAGGTGTAAAAACAGCTGAACAAATATGTCCCTTTTGAATCAAACTTAGTTTTTCTCTCACTGACTGTAACTTTGACATTTATTTAGCTTCCAAAGGCCCTTTATCTGTCACATTTGGGCATTTTACTGTGTACATTAATATCTTCACTCAGTGTTGTGTAATTCTTTAGCCGTGTTGCTTCTTCTCCTTTTTCTACACATGTATGACATGGACGCAGTCACATGTGCAACTGTAAAACGTAGTGGTTCAATGCAATCAGACAAATTTGCTGTAAACACTACCATAGTATAACCTTTAGTGTTCAGTTTTTGTTGTCAATATGTCAGAAGCCTTATTCTGTGGTTATTTGGGCTAAGGTTTTTTTGGTTTTGGCATTTGGCGCTACAGGATATTGTGTTTGTTAAAGTGTTTCACTTCCTTGACCCGGTGGACAAGAAACACTGTCATGCAGCATAGTACAGAAGAAATGTACTTGCAAAGAATAAAACAAAAATGATTGTGTAGTTAAAATGAACATCATTAGCTTCAAATGTATTTCTTCCAGTGCTGTTTTAGTTAATGGCATTATATTATACTGTTGTTCATGTTATTTTGTCCAGGTAAATTGTACAGTTAGTGATTTAGGTCGTTAGGCTGGGAAGTTGGCTCAGTTTTGTTGTACTTTTTAACATTTGAAAGACAATACAGTTATTTGTTTTTCTCATCAGACCAAATGAAGATTAGTGCACAATATATTTATTTCATATCACCTTGATCTGCCTCAGTGCCAAGTATTTTATAATATAATATATAATCATGTGGAACATTGTAATTAAATTACAGTTATCACAGTTATCTGTACATTGCAGGAAAGCTATGGTTGTACAGGTTTTGATAAAAAAGTACAGATTTTACTTTTATTGATATCGCACTATAATCACTAATAGTGCTTTACTACTGCCAGTGTCTTGCACATCACTTTAATGTGTACATAAAAATGTAAAAAGCATAAAACAAATCAACGCCTATTTGTTTATGTGTGTATTATATGTAAAGCACCTGGTGACTAATTCATATCTTCTTGTTTCAATGAGATTAAAATAAGTTATATAGCATCACCCAGAGAGATGAGTTTGGACATTACTCTTTATTCAGTCTTTAGGTTGACAGTATGTGAAACATGTTCAATATAAGTTATACATGTGGAATTAACATACCAATTCATTCATTTTTATGACTTTTAAAATATACGGCATTCTCGGTTTACCTTTAATTTGAGCAGCTTTCTGTGGACCGATTCAAAAAGTGCTCATTCGATATAATTATAATTATTCTAAATAAATAAGATGATGTATCACTTGTAAGTGATTATAAGCATTAACGACTCATAACATTGTAATTTTTTTTTGTACCAGCTGGCCACCTGTTGAATTTACAGGATCAAAGAAATAGTCAAACTGTGTGCTCTCACGGGGCAGTTTTCAGTTTGATACTGCACATTTAGTTGATTGTTAATAGCAGTAGTTGCATGCTTTATAAATGACCTGTCATTGCTCCTCAAGTGTTCACACTGTACATTTTACTTACAGCCCTGCAAAGATTAATTAGTTGGTGTACACACTGTGAACAAGAAAGGAGGGTGATCCATGGCTGTTTCTGGACAGGACAATATAATAAGTCATCAGTATCAGTTACCATCTGGGAAAAACTCTTTCCAAAAAAATCCATTGTATTTAATAATGTGATCCTTAGCGGATATTTCAGACTACTATTAGGGAGAGAGATGTTTTAAAGTGATATTTTTAAAATTGTTCAAAACCTCTTGAGATGATCTTTGCAGATCTGCATTTCTCGATTGAAGAAGTCCCATCTGTGGGTACCTTGGTAATGAGTTTACTAAGCACATAGGTGAAGTGGAAAGATGTTTTCATCAGCTTCAATAAACTTGGAGACTGAGATACAGTCTGTAAACTCCTGTGCCATCCCTAATCTCATTTCGTATAAACAAGGAAGATATTAGCAGAAGTATTAAGAAGGTCTCCAGTTTTCACCATTATTACACTCAGCCCTCTTAGAATCCAGCTGACAGATCTGAGATCACTGAGGTTACTGGTGAAAAGCTTAGAAAATACTCTTCTCAATTTCCAGGTACAGAGTAATTCATCATATATTCAGGGTTCGACTTCACATGACTTATGTCCAGATGTAGAAAAGTCTAAAGATCTGTAATGGCTCAAGTCTGTGTTTTATGTGATATCTAATCTCAAACCAATAAAAAGCAGAGTTGGTAAGTGTATAAACATGAAATGACAGAAAACAGCTAAATCAATGCGGAAAAGAGCTAGGTACACTTCGGCACTTGGTCAAGGAATTTAGGATAGGGGAGGTATATTATTGGCATGTCAACATCACAGCTCAAACTGACAACATGGGGCACATCTGGAGTTTGCCACCATGTAAGCTTCAACACCTTCTATTACACACTCACAGAAAGCTACAAGTACACCAACTATGCAAACACGTTACCTTTCACGTTACACATATACAGTACGCAGGTTTGTCCTCAGCCGTGGCGTTCAATTGTTTTTAGTTCCCAAACAATTTCTAAATTGATAAAGCTATAAATTAAATCATTCCTCTGGCAATCATTCCCTACAGTGCACAGTATGACATAAGTACTATGCCTTAAATGTATTATCTATTTATAACAGAATGTGGAGAATACAGTAATTGATAAGATGATGGCCACTGTGTTTTAAAATTTCCATCTATCCCTCCATAAAGTCCAAGTCATTGTGGGAAACAAATATTAAACACTGATACATCACTCCATCTCACACCACATGTACATCAATAATCTATAACATTCATCGAGACGAGAAAAAAATTCCTGACCTCTGTTTTTTTTACATTCAGAACTGTTTAAGAGTGAGCATCAATAACTTCCTGCCTTCATTATACACTGTAGTGACAACAGTGATAGAGTCAGCGGGGCCATCTCTGCGTGGTCTTTGGCCTGGTCTTTCCTCTTACTCTCTGCCCCTTTTACATCACATAGTGTGTCTGTCTGTGGTCGTGGGAGTGTCTCTGTCTCCCTCTGGTGCTCAAAGGTTGTACTCTACGGGGCAGCAACGTCCCCTCAGACAAACTAACGCATCTTGTAGTCATGAGATATGGCTGCCTCACACAGCTGTCCTTTAAAATCCAGCTCAAAGGTGAAGTCCAAGTCGCGCTGCAGGTGAACACAGAGAGAGAGAATTGACAGCAGATCATGGCATTACTTTAACTCAGATTGCTTGAGTAAGACAACAGGAGAAAGCGAGGTGGGTCGGAGAGCACACAGACAAGGTCAGTAATAGAATCTATTTTTTGTCTGGAAGTCACTGCGGTGCTGCTGCCTGCTTGAACACTGTCCAACACTGAAGAGAAAATCTGCTGTGGGCAGACAGACCAGGAAATGAGTCATTTCTTATACATATATATATATATATATATATACACATACATACAGATAAGAGCCCAAATTATTAAATGCACATCCTCTTATCATTGGCGCTGCAATTCCACAAACCAATAACAAATTAGCTTGTACAATACTCACAATGTTTTTCTCATTGGGCTTCATAGCAATGCTGCCACTAATCTCCTCTCCCCTCCGCACTGTCAAATAGTCCTCCAGGTAAAACACTGTTTGCTTCCAGTGGGTGTACGGAGCGTCAGGAGCTGCGACAAACACGCACAAAGGCACACACTTAAAATGAACACCAGTAGTTCTGTATTTAGGGAAGCCAGACAACTTCCTCACAAGGTAGCCGAAACAAAATGTTTAGACGTTGTTGGTAATAACTTTTCAGTAATGCCTAGTTCTTTGTTCATTGTGCTGATGCCACACCGATCAGATATAAGCATTAATAATACGAAGGCTGACGAGCCACTATTTGTCAAGGGCAGCGAAGAATCTAGATATATAGTTACAACATCTTTTTGAATTTTTCAACTTCAGATATGATGAATTACTATAAAATCCTGAACAATGACCTCACATTTACAACGTCTCACTGTAAGTGCTGCTGAAGATGTGATGCGAGTCTATGCAAATGTAGGACTGGGCTGAAAATGGAGAGACACTCTGGACAAATTGTCAGTGGGCCGGCACAGAGAAACAGTCATAGCTATAAAGTCCTCTGTCTTTCTGACCTGAATGTCAGGTAGAGAATACACTCAAGCTTTGCAGAGAAAGAGCAGAGGCAGGAAACAGGGTGAGTGTTCTTGTTGTGAATAGCAGCATCTCCTCCAGAGTTCAAGATGACAGCATTGAAGAAAAGGCAGAAAAGGCATGACTGCATTCTTGACCTCTCCGCTGCTGCTTGAGTCAATCTGCTTTTATTAGCATTTCACTTTGTGTGTGTGTGTGTGTGTGTGTGTGTGTGTGCCCGCGCACGTGTGCATTGAAGCAAAGGCTGGTAAAACCTGAAACCCAAGCCCCAAAACAAATGTGGGTATTCTCGAGTGTCCTGACCATCACTGATCCACTTGGCCGGGATTCTAAAGGTCAGTAGCACCTCAATCGAATTTCTGCCATCTGTCCTGGGGCAGATTGGTAGCTCTGCCTTTATAGACAAGCTCTTTGTGAGCCCATAGATAAAAAGGCTTGCCAATCACTATGGCTGCTGCACAGGTCCTGCTCTGGGTTTATGGGTATAGCTCAATAAAGACACTGACAAGTTAGCTGTGTTTCATTGCGGCATTTCCACTGAACAGCATGCATTGTAATCTTTGACCCCTACCTGCTTTTTTCTCCTTGGATGAGAGTCTTTGTGTTTCTGATGTAAACGTCTTTCAAGACTGTATGGGGAATCAATCACACACTTTGGCACTTTGTGTGAGTTTAGATCTGTATCTTAAAGTTTTGGCAGACAAAGAGTCTCCCAGTTTGACTCTGGAAAACTTACTTGGCAGACACACTTGAAGAAAATCAATACAAGGGAAGTTGGAAGGGCAGAAAAAGCTGAGGTTAGGAAATTAAATTAAGTTTGATTTTTGTACACATGTCTTTATGGGGAAGATACAAGGTAGTGAAGATGCTATAATTAAAAAAATGCTTATCAGCAGTTACACACAATTATTAATACCAGGCAGCCAAATTATCAAGTGCTCAAACCAACGTCTGACATGATTCGTTCTGTTTTTCATCTCATTCCAATATTTGCTAAAAGATGTGTTTTCTCCAGTACCACTAGAGGGCAGTCACACACAGATTTTGACCCATTCAGCACCCAGGCCGGCCATTAAACTCACTCTCATGCAACACTGTTTAAATCATATCAGTCAGCCTGATCTGAACTGCTTCTAATATACAGTGATCCATCTCTTTAAAGCCTCATCAAAGACTGCATTAGAAAATTGTTTTTCAGCTATGATTAGCGGTATCTCTAATCATCGTGAGCGAAGATGGCAGAGTGCATTGACTACAATCACAGCCAGACTTCTTATCTTCTTTCTGAGTAACCAGCTAACAAGGTTAGTTATTAAGCCACCCAGTTCCTCCTAGACTTGGATGAAACTCAATGAGCTTGAGAAATGGGCCACTGTAATGCTTTGGGTCTGTTATTCCCATTTTACTTCAGCCGCATTATCACTTCATGTGACTAGTGGTAATGTCCTGGAACTGAGTGACTGGATTTCAGACCCCTGGGAGTATTAGTTCCCACATAAAATGCAAACAGTGATGCCAGGTTTGCTGGACATAAAAGCCCAGCAATATCCTCGCTTGTTCCCTCATTTTTCTCCCATGCAGCAAGTGTATAAAGTGCTTGCAGGCAGCAGGGAACGTATCCTACAAATCACAACAATGTGATGTTGGACACTCAACAGAGACAAATAAAGATTTGGATGATCCTTACCACCACTTTAAAAGATCTAGTGCAGCTTTAATGCTTTAAGGGTGCAGATGTAATGTAAGGGAAAATCTGCGGCACATTACCGGTGGAAAAACCAGTCTTCTTATGACACTTTGTGAACTCGATGTTGAAGTACGTGACCAGTGCGTGGATGTAGTCATTCCTCTGGATCTGCAGGCAGAACGCTGAGGTGAAAGAGAGGTCCTCAGGCTTTACTGTGTAGATGTCCACCTCCTGAAAGAAATGGACTCTTCTCACATATCTGGACCACATGAGCAAAACTCTGTCACTGTATGTCAATACTTATATTATGCTTTCAACTTCAACCCTTGACATTCTTTAGAGGGAAGCTGGCACTGTAATGTTGTGAAGCTACTGCAGTGCTGCTGCATCCAGAAAATACAGAAAATTAGAGATGTCATATAGGATAAAGAAGATAAACTGTCATGGCAAAACTCCACTGGGAATATGCCATGGTCCAACGATTAGTTCAGTGATACTTTATACAGGTAGGACCAGGAGAAGGAGCCTGGGGTCATGCGCGTTGGAACTAAAGGTTGCAAGGCTCCAGATGTTCATGTATTCATGCATGGCGCTTACAAGCTAATGTTCCCTGGTTCCATTCAGTTTAACATCATCCCACAAGACCATGTTGTTCCACACTGTGTGAAAGACTGAGCCAACACATCATGTTAAATAAGTGAGTGAGAGGGGGAGTGTGCATCACCTGAAACCTACATTGCAGGGTTTACGTGTAGGTGTGATAATCTTGTTTCATGTACCACCACTGCTAAATAGATATTCACTGCTTGCACACTGCATGGCTTTGGTGCCAGATGCCACATTTGATGTGAAGGAATGAGCCTTATGTTTGCTGGCAATAAAAATGAGGCAATATCAGTGTCAGATTCCCCCTGCTGTCTTTAATCAATAATTACTCCCATAAACACATTTACCGGATATTTGCAGCGTAAACTTCTCAAAGTCACATTTCAAAGTTTAAGACAGCAGTGTTTACCCTCTCGTAATTATTATAAAGGCAAAATAAAAATTTTAAGAGCACTAACATTCAGGTTGATAATGTAAAATTCATTATTTTCTGCAGGATTATACTTGATAATGATCCACACTGAGCATTGTTACCAAAGTTTCAAGCAGAAGTTTAATAACATGAGGTCCTGTGTGTGCTGCTCCTCAGCTATACAACTTTAATGAGGTCATTCAGTAATCCGTTTAAAGACAATAAAGTTTGTCAGCGGGGTAACATTGTTGTGAGGCTTTTTCTTTTTCACAAGATCCAAAGACAAGCGGCATTCCCACTAGCTTCATACAGATTTTGATTAAACTCTCATGACTGATCTCTTCACTGGTTTTATGAAATATCTCACAGCATTTAAAATGTAAGACTGCCTGTTGTCAAAGAAAACAAAAACAGTCGACAATCAGGAATGCAGAGGCAGCAGAGAAGCTGAAGTCAGGTAATGATCGCATAGCAATATTCCCCCGGGACAGAGGTGAGGTGGAGCAAAGCTGTCTAATCAATGCCAGCGATAAGAGGGTCACTGCGACAAGGAGCACATTCCTGAAGGGCTGCTATTGACATGCATGGCACAGCCTGATCAGTTAAATCCATACAGTGAGAGGCTAGGTCCTAGCAACAGCCACGCATCAAGGTTGAACTCAGACCATTCACAGCATATCAGTATATTTACTTATCGGTCAGTGTCGCTAAGTAGTGATAACTTACATGAATCTGTGTGTTTTATCAGTGAAATAATGCCATTATCCCTGCTACATCTTCCAAATGTCTTTGAGAGACTGATATATAACCAGAATTTGCTAACTACAATCACATATTCTAACCACAGCTGTCATTTTCTGACCAATGAGACCTGCTTTCTGAGTGAAATCCAGGACCCATCATTTCAAAAATTACTAAATATTGCAAACTTGTTTATGTTTTAGACTTTCTTTTGTTATTTTTGTTTTCTGGGTTTTAAAAAATATATATTTTTTTTTTTATATATATATATATCCTAGTATGTCTTCTGTCTGGTGACTTCCTATGTTTGATTGTCTGCTCCACCTTAATGTGTTCCACCTGTGTCTCCCTCCTTCATGTGTATATATAGTTTTGGTCCTTCCCACTTAGTCTTTCCCACTGTCTTGGCTGGTGTGTCTGTTCTTACTGATTTGCGCCTGTTTTTGTCTGCTCCTTTATGCCTGCTGTTTTTCTGTGCTGCAATTTTGTTTCTGCCTTGAGATTTTTCGCTCCCAGTGCTCCCCCCAGAATTTTCCTTAGTTCGCAAGTTTGCATTTTTTAATTTCCTGGTATTTCCTGCTACTACAAATTTTTCGTCTGTTTCACTGCTTATTATCATAATTTGGACACTGTTGTTTTGTTAAATAAAAATTCCCTGCAATGCACCTCCTCACCTGCCCGCCTCTGTCTGCATTTGGGTCCAGCTCCTTGTGCCTTTGTGACACCATGCAAGAACATAAAGATGAGTAGATGTCTTTAAATAAAAAGCTGATTAAAGAAATCTTTTCATTTTTTATTTAATAAAATTGTTGTTTAAAGCAGAATTTTCAGGGCCCCAGTTACCTCCTAGTTATTTATTGCCCCTGTATCTCCCTTTTTACTTTCTCCTCTTCCAGTGTGTGCCTGTGTATATGTGTGATGTGGGCAGTGCTTTCCTCATCTGGTGCCACTTGTCACCAGATTGTAGAGGACCTTGGCCACCCATTCTCATGTTGTGCTTTTCTTGAGTTTCCAGTGTGCTTGCCAGTTTTAACTAATTGTCTTTTCCTGTGCCTCAGGACCTCCAGCCAGCCCTTGCCTTCTTTGTATCTACAACTTCAGCTGCTTGAGTCATTCCCTGCCACCAATCGCAAGCAAAACCCCGCCATCCAGCCAAACTGCTGCAGCTAAGTCAGTCTCTACCTCTTCATCTGTTCTCCCTCATTTTCATCTGTGCTTCCTTAAAACCTTAAAACACTGTCTGCTGTCTGGTCTAAATCCAAACAGGCCATAATAAAATTATCATTATTGGGTTATTTAACTCCCTGAACTGCCTCCATCCACAGTGATCTCATGCCACATACAGTTCTACAGGATGATGAAGTTAACAGCCCACTAATGTTTGGCATTATGACAAATTACAGACAGTGGAAATGCTTGTCTGCACTGCATTATGTCTACACATGACATTTAGCCAGGCTTTGTGATTTTAAAAAAACAAAAACAAAACGACGATCAGCCAAAATATGGTGAATATTTTACTCACCTTGACCAAGCAGGAGTTGGTCACCACCTGTTTGGGGTCCACTACATCTACCAGTGGTTCCTTCATCGCTACGTTACGGATACACGTCATGTCAAATCCATATACGTTCTCCCACCCTGTTAAATACATCATTGCTGAATTATTTAAACATGTTTGTATCTGTTGTTTGGAAAATGAAAACAGATGAAGCACTTTCCATGTTTTTATTTAGCTTTGATGGCTGGAAAAGCCACAGGAGGTGTAAACAGTTGGGCTGCAGCTGTAAAACAACACTAGTTGGGTCATAACTCACACAGCTCCCCAGACCTGTCTGATCTGTGACCCTATAGAGTTACTCCTACTGTCATTTCAAAACAATTCTCATTTTGACAGGAGAAAGTCACATCGCATTGACTTGTAAATATCAGGCGCCCTGAACACGGGTGCCACTCTTGCATTGAATATCCCTGCTGCTTAGACTAAACCATCCCATACATTATTCATTAATCTCCTTAAGAGACTGTGTGAACAAACATTTCTGTCGTGACCCAAAAGGAGAGAACTACTCGTGCACGTTGGAGAGCTGGTGATAATGAACAGGTCACAAACCTCTGAGGATTTGTCTAAAGTACTGTATTTGCATTTCTTGCTGCCCACTTAACTAAAGGCAGTGTGCAGCCTGGAGTAGTACTAATGACCACAGGATGCTCCTAGAATACTGGAGTATCTCAGAGGGCCACTTCTAACACAGTCTAAAGGTCGTCTTTGTCCATCTGCCTGGAGAGAAAAAAGTTTGTGGTCAATAAGTGCACTCATCTCACTGCTCACTTCCATCTGGCCATGTGTAGACATAGAGTACAGAATAATGTCAGACTTAACTCAGGTATCTAGGCATGATGGGAACACTTGTGATGAGGTGAGACGATGTGATATGACTTTCTCCGGATATTATCTGGTGCACTGTGGTTGTATCATTTCCCAGACGTATGGGGGAGTGTGAGTAGGAGGCCTATGGGCTATTGCTCAGTTTGCCTGCTGTGTTTAGGTTGTGCACTGGCTCAACACTGACTTTGGAACTGTTCCTCTGCTTTATGTCCAGCAGCAAAACATCGCCCACAGTTCTCCTTTTGGGTTTAGAGTGGGATGATACAGAGATGGAGCGGCTCGTTGCCTTATAATATCAATTATCGCCCCCAGTCTTACGCTTGAGGAAAAGTTCAAAGTCATTTGCAGAGATGGAAAGGTTGTGTGCCACAGATGTGGGTGCACTCACATCTGTGCGGGAACAATGCAGAGGTGTGGATGATGTTCTATGTCATAATCCTGGTTATAGCCACCCAAGAGTTCCATATAGTACACCAAGCACAGTACAAAGTAAGTGGCATTTCACAGTCCAAGTTCAGGTAATAGGTACACACACACACATACATAGTTTTTCACACTGAACTTACAATGTATTTTAAAGTCTTTGTACTGCCTGTCCTCAATGGCCACCACATACAGTGAAGCACGGTCAGGAAACATTAATCCACCAGGTTTCTGTTTTGAAAAAGGAGGATAGGAAATAATTTAGCAATTAATCCTGAACACATTAGGTCTACCTTACAGCTTGGGTGACATGCCATTTCTCAGCCTAGAACAATTTTAAACCTTTGTGGTGTTATTGTTCCCTCTGCATAAAGACTGGATCAGAGTAGGAGCACTGCTCTTGATTTACAACTACAGGACTATGACAATTGATAATAACCCCTAATCCAATTAGGAAAAATTAAACAGACATAAAGGTCTGTGTTAGTCGTTAATAATGTGACAATCCTACTAACATTATGAAGTTCTTATTAATGTAGGCTAATACAACCCACAATTAAATGTTTTTCTGTAAAGGTAAAGGTTATGGCATTATTGAGTTTAGCAATTAGCAATAAAGTTAGCTTCTTCTCAGCGATAGCATCATAATTAATAGGCATCTTAAAAACTATTTTCTTCATGTAATAGTAATCACATCAACAGCAAAGCAAAGTAGGAAACTGCAAAAAAAAAAGTTTTTTAGACTTTACTGTTTTTTTCTAATCTTGGATTATTTTACATAGTGCTTCTTTGAAAATCACTAGTTTAAAGAACAACAGTTGTTAATTGTGTTTTGACCTTTGTCCCTTCAACTGATTTTTGTAGCTTTAAAATTTTACTTACAAAGCATATTCAGTCAACTTAACAATGCTGTTAAAAAGTCTTATGTTGGGGGTTGTGACATTATTTGCTGAAAAAAAATTAATTCATGATTTATCTTGTCCCAGGGAGCTTTTGTAGGTCCCGATGTTAATTTTGGATACATTATATCATATCACACACTCACACAGACTCCATACATCATACCAGCCACTTGTCCCTGGCAAAGATGACGGTGTTGAGCATGGATTCGTAGAAGAGGCAGTAGCCCATCCACTCAGATATAATGATGTCAACCTTCTCAACAGGAAGCTCCACCTCCTCCACCTTGCCTTTGAAGATGGTGATCACTGAAACACACAATGGATCTCATTAACCATAATCAATGTTCATATTTTGGCATGGAAAAAGTATTTACAAGCCAGTCTGCCCTAAAATTTAGGACTGATCAGGACCAAAAATGTATAAATGATCATGCAGGGATACACTTAGTCAAACAAATGAGACAAGCCTTCATAATTGTTTGATGAATTACATAACCAAAGAAAGAAAGAAAGAAAAAACATCATTTCATACAGTATGCGCCATGGCAGCCCTGCTGGGGCTCACAGTGGAGGAGTGGATCTTTGCCCTGCCTGTGATGAGCTGACTTCAGCTTTGTTCTGCCTTGGCAAGAAGACATTCTGTCAGAATGTCATGTGAACCCCATTCCTCCAGCTGGTGATCGCTTTCTGCTTAGTCACTGTCTGGAATGAATGTAGCGGTAACTCTTCTCTCAATTACTTGTGCAACTTGATATTCATAAGTTTAGCTAGGATATTTGCTGACAGGGAGTTTTATGGAGCCGTTATTTGGTAGATGCACATTCAGTAGCTTGGCTGTGAATTTGATGTCACAGTTGCAGAGGTGTTACAGCATACATTTTGAAGCTGTATAAGTTGAAAGCATGTTTGTGCAAATGAATACAAATGAGGCAGCACAGTATGGAACGACAAATACAGATTCTAAATTTGCGCATCCTGAACAGTGGCCACCCTTTTTCTTCCTCTTCTCTTGTTTTTGTTTCCTTCACTGAGGGTGAAGTGCAGTGTCTTCAAAATGGAGAGATAAGGAACGGCAGCAGTGCTTACTGCTGTCGAGGTGGTTGGACTTGATGATCCTCTCTGAATACTCTGATATACTGGAACATTCAATCTGACAGAAAAAAGAAAAAAAATCACACATTAACTGACCATATATGAAGGACTGTGATACTTTGGGAAGAATATATTTATGGAACATTTACAGCACTGGCAATGACATGTCCTTAGCCCTATGATGCAGAACACTAAAAATGGTACTGCAGCACTGACACTGACATGTAAGACTGGATGTAAGAATACATCTCTGATGAATGTGTTTCCTTCACTGGTGTACTTGTTGTACCTGATGCAAAAGTCGAACAGAAACAGGACAAAAAACACATATCTGTTTCTCTGAGTAAAAGCAAAAATAAACTCTCAGGTGGTTTGGTCGCTTTCTCTTTTGCTGTCTTGTTTTCTCTCTTCTGTTTGCTATGGAACAGAGGATGTCTTCAACTTTGCTTTATCAGGCAGGCTCAATCAAAATTATGTAGACTACAGACATATTCTGGCTTCAGAATATGTGGGGGATACAGGGAGATTCCATGTCTTGACAAAACTTATTATTACAAAGGCTTATTGTCAACGACATTTTCCTGGTTACAGTGTTTGATAGCATTAAGTACATTTTATCACTTACAGTATGTTGGTGATTCGTGAGCCTGAAGGCAGCAGGTACTATCAAGGGCAGGATTATCATCTAGAATTGTGCACTAAAGTTAATTTAGCATTACACAAAGCGTCCTGAAGAATTTACACTATAGATGAAGTGCTGTATCTTACTTAAAGTAATTAAGGTAATGATTAGTCGCTGCTCAACTGCAACCAGCCATTTAGCCTCCATGGGACTTTCTTTCATTACTCTTTTGACATTTTAATTTTTATTTAAATTATCCCTATGCCACTGTTTTTGTCCCACTTCCCTGCTCCTGAAATATCTACATCGCTGTCACATTTCCCTCCATGCGCTCTCCTTTGTAGCTTTTCTTTTCTGTCCTCTATTTGAGCTTTCTGATTTGCCCACCAATGCACAGCTCATGGTTGATTTATTGAGGTGCCCGAAATAACAGAGTTATGTAATAAAGCTCCTTCATTCATCAGAATAAGGTCTTGGGACTTCTAGTAAGCAGTTTCCAAACAAAATAAGGACATAATTCAGCAGGTGGAATTTGTCTGAACCAGGTTTTTACAGCATCAAGTAGTCTGAAAGTATAGATTTTCACTAGATTGTGTATACTCTGTTCCACGTACCTAGGGACTCAGTTAGTCAGAGGTGTGTGGACCTATTTGTGCTATGAGAGAAATCCATCTGGTCGCAATAAAGCAGAGGACTCCCGAATGAACTCTAGGTGCTCTGGATCATAAAAAGTCAAAGCCAGGCTCGGACCCTTATGGAGAGAGCAGACTGATAAACTGCCACTCAGCCATGTCTCAGACTCTTGTTGAAGAACATGGTCTATGGGGTCTTTCATTTTGGGGCCAGGAACTGATTAGACATGCCTTATGGCCAACTCATCTATGATCGAATTAAGTTATATAATTTTGCATATTTCATTTTTTTGTGGCAGAACAGTATAACCTAAACATACCGAGAAAGAACCTTTGTTTTCCAGGTGAGGTCTTTCGCTTTTCCACTGAGCATGCATATTGAGCAGGGATTTCACATTAGCACTGCCTCCCTCCAGCAGCCCTATTCGCTGCTGCCTATTAGTGGAGGAGGCTGCTGGTGGCGCCCACAGCCTTCCTGTGCATCTGCCCATTAAACATAAGGTTATATCAGCTCTGTAAACAAACAGTAGTACCTAATGTTGCACCAGTTGCCGGAAGGCATGAGTATTTACGGATTTAGGTGTATTGCTGTTCCATTAGTGTGCGATGGCAGGACTGCATTAGACACGTGTCCATCATCCATGCTTCAGTGGGAGTACTGAAGCCTCTCTGAGTGTTTACAGTCAGAAAGTAAATTGTACAACAAATGCACAAGCTTTGTGCCTTATCAACCAGCTAACATTAAGCGTATTAACCTAATGGTACATACAGGAGAAAACCACACAGGAGTCTTAAAAGTTACAAAACATAGCTACATGGACAGCTCTTTACACCAGCAATTCATTTAATTTGGCCATTTTATCTTTTTAAGTGTAATGCAGGGAGCAGTTTCCAAACTACAAGACCTTTCATGCATCTGAGCCTGCCCAACAAATATTAAGTCACCAGTTTTACCTTTAGTCTGCAGTGAACTGGTTGGCCTATGCTTTTTAAAAAAAAATAATAATAACTCAATTGTATGGACTGACCACAATAAACACACAAATAATTTGCTGTACTTTGTAATCCCACATCCTGCTCTAATGTTTGTAATCAGTGATGATCTGAACCCTGAGTGGCTTCAAGTGACTCTGTGGACTCTTATTTCCTGTTTTACTTTGTAAGCACTTCCTAGTGTGTCTTTTGGTTGCATTTATTTCCCGTCTTTGTTTGTTTTCCCTCCTTTGGTGATTGCCACACTCTGATGTCTTTCACTTCTTCCTGTCCCCTGCTTCCCTTGTGTTTGGAAGTTTCTAAGTTCCCCTCATTTCTTTTCGGTTTGTCTTTTAAATTTTGTGGTGTTTCCTTATGCTTAGGCTCTGTTCTGGAGTTTTCTTATGAGTTTTGGATTTTCTGTGTTGCGTTTGCTTGCCTGTCTTCCTGTTGTCTTGTTTAACAAATATTGGTTTGCACCTGCCTCTGCCTTGTGGTTTGTCTGCATTTAGGGCATGTTGTCGTGACTTATCCAGTAACTCCTAGCTACAGGTAAGTGCTGTTTAATGTACACTCTGTTGCGTGTACTGCAGATTGCTTGAGTGCAAATGAGCATAATGTTATTCAACCATTTACAAGGTTGTACTGCTGGTTTATGCTTCACAATCATGGAGAAAATTTTCAAGCATAATGAAAAAACAAGCTTTTGTTAAACTAATTATTTTCATTTTGGATAGTTTTATTTAACATCTATGGATCATTAGTTTTGAAGTATTAAATATAAGTGACTTTTTATGTTAATCATTCTCTCAAATTCATGATATTAAATGTGGTCTTAGTGTATCAGGTTATATAGCCCTGACATATGGAATTTAGCACCAAAGAGTCTTTTATAGGTACTCATAGATCCTGAATTGAAGTCATCACTTTTCTATTGTCTTTAATGAGGTCCATATGAGAGAATGATGTCCTTGTTGGCCCAAAGCCCAGTCCTTCCACCACACAGGCCCAATATTCACATCAAGCTTTATAAGCCTCAGGTAGGATAAAGGTATGGGGCTTTGGTGCAGAGCTAAAACTGAGGGGATCTAAGTCAAAGGTAGACTAAATCCCTGAAATTTTAGCCCCATTTATATGACTAAAACCCCGCCAGATGGGCAGCAGTCACAAAATATGTGAGGTAAAGCACAAATTGAAGTGACATTTCACTTAAGAATACAAAAACAAAATGGTAGGAAGAAGGAGGGAGAGAGAAACTGAGGGAGGCAGCGGAAAAGGAAAGGCAAACAAACACAAGCCACAAGGCAAAGTCACACACAAAAACACATAATGGCTCCGAACAAGTCTCTTGGCAATTCCAGGTTAATCATTCCTCCCCTGAAGCAAATCAACGCTGTCTGGAGCAACCGTACAAAAATAAGTTCCACGTGGTTATTCCAAGTTAGTGGTGTGTATCCAGCTTGTATTCTAAGACATGCCCTGACTAGCAATTACTTCTGCTCCAGTACAAGATAACAGTGAGGGCTCTCAAATAGCCATGGCTCAGCCTGCCAATCTGCCTGTGAGGCCCACACTTATATCACCTGCCTGTCAGACAAGATGTTCCTCAAAGATTACAGCGACTGTAAATGGTTAAAATGTATGCACAGACACACAGTATCATATATCGTACATGAGCACAGTGTGAGCAGCTTGTCAGGCTGGACTCACACACAGGGATTAGATCCTGATGGGTAGGCATGGTACTGCTCCACTGACAGGAAACGTGTCTTACCCCATACACGTGCTTTGCCCCTGCCTTGGCCGCGAACATGGACAGGATCCCAGTCCCACTTCCAACATCCAGCACTATTTTGTCCTTGAAGACATGCTTGTTGTGGTACATGGAGTTCCTGTAGGTGAGCGTCCTCACTTCATCCTTCAGCATCTCCTGGTTTAGCATATGACAAATAATATCAGAAGGATGTTGACACCGCTAACCCCTGCGGAGGGTGGCAATTTGTTTTGTTGAATTAAAACACTGGCTGGACATTGTGAATCTGGATTTGCGGTGATATATGCAGTGGAGCAGTGACAAATAACACACAGGCTTCATCTAATCTTATTCTGTTCCATCACAGACGTACGATTCTACAACCAAATCCAAATAGTGTTTCTAAATAAGCCCCATGAGCCTGCAGGCTCAGCCTGTCTACATCTGTTTTTTCTACCTCTACCTCTCCCAGTGCATGAATGTCAGTGTGAAGAATGTTCAGAAATGACAAAATACACCTGACCTACATTCCAAATATATAAAAAAAAAACCCTCGTCCACAGGTCACGCTAGGAACGTGAATTTTTTGTAGATCTGCTAATGCATTCTTGCCCCCCTATTCACAATGCAGCTGAACTGTGAGGGAGGATTCATAAAGAAAAAAACATATCACAATCGATAATGTAAACATGGCACATATACAGATAGAAAATGATTGTGTTAAATCATGTCTCAAGAGTTTGGAACAAGTGTATCTTGATCAAAATTGCACCAGTCCCACGCCATTCTCCATCAAGTCCAGACTGTATGCAGGGATGGTGGTGTCAGCCCTGGGTTTAGCCTCCCAGGCAGAAACCTCTCTCAGGCAGGATTTGGACTGTATGCCCTTTGATGGGATTGGCTCACTGAAACCCCGACCATGGCCCTAACAATCTATGACACAAAGCTCTTGGTTGTAAGAGGTTGTTGGGGCAGTAAAGATCAGGAGGATGAGGTAAAAGTCACATGTAATCATTGTGGAAGTACCTTAGCAATACACAGCAAAGGAATCTTTAAAAAGACATGCAAACCAACATCAGAATAAAGGTGAGGGAGAGTGAGGAATCAGTGTAACCTTTGCAAGATGTAAAGCTCTGCAGATTTCAGTTACGTTTGTTTGCCTTTGTTCTGTTTTCAAACCAAATCAATAATTCTATCAGTCTGATCTGAAGTCTCAGTGACTCTGCTAGTGGTGCATTGAGAGGAAAACAGGAAGTCTGAGGTTTAACTGAATTATCCAAGGCAAACGTACTATAAATGTCAACTAGACCTTGCAGTAATATTTCCTGGTTCAATTTTATTCTATTGCATTTCCAAACACAGATTTATAACGCAATGCAAGATTACCAGGTGCATTCTCTTCTGGTGAATGACTGGCTTCAGCCACATCTTCTACAATGTGAAAAATAAGTTGTTAGCATTACGGTAGTTTACATAAACTTCTGCAGTAACAATCTAAAGTACTTTGTATGCAACATAAGAATTTTATTTGTGTATTTATGTAAGCAGTTGAAAATGTATTGATTTATGTGGAGTTTTGATTATGATTATCTGATGGAAATTGATTGTGTCAACATTGCATACACCACAGGTTCAGAATTTAAATACAGGTGGTGCAAGAGCCTGTATTTGTCCTGGAGCTTTTGTTGAAAATGTGGTGGAAGAAATGGGATTTTTAGTGAGATTCCTCATTTCCTAGAGAATGTGGTGAAAACAGTTATCCTGCATGATTCACAGCTGTCTGATCATCACTGGCAAGCACAGATACTGTATTACAGAGGGAAAAACTTCAGTGATTCTCACTGTGATGGGACTGTACCTCATGGATACCAAAATGGGCGTATGAGTCAAAGTAGTAGTCTCGTGAGGTCATCTCCTCTGGATTAAGGAATTTGGCCATCTTGCCCCGCCCTGGACAACTTGGGAGGTTGGCAGCGTGGGGCGTGTGTGGCGGAAGAGGAGGCCGTGGAGCATGTTGAATGGAAGGCACAGGCTTGGGCAACGAGGTGGGCTGTGCCGACTGGGATGGAATTATGCGGATTGGCTGTGGCTGTGGCTGCGACTGTGGCTGCTGGAAAGGGGGAAATGAAGGAGAAAAAACATTTGATTCTGGATTTATTCAGTCCAGCTCCTTTTTGAAGTAGGAGACACAACAAAGATGTGACAACAACTCAGAGGGTGTAATTTGCATTCATGGACAGTAATTGGCTTGGGCTCGTCATCCAACCCCCCTTAATATTATCATTTTGAGGCTTTTCAGCTTGTCTGTCGGTTTGCTGTTCCATGCAGCCGTCTGGTGAGTGCATGGAGCCAACTGAGTCTGGAGGATACTCTGATCACTGACATGAAATCAGGCTGTCTGTCAGCAGAAGGCAGGAAGACTCTGCTCTGCACAGAAGGTACATCCATAATGCCCTGATTATCACCTCTGAGGCCTGCTGAGAAGGTCTCGACATTGGGTTGTGTGTGTTGGTGTGAGTTTGACACAGAGAGAGGGATGGTGAAACAGATGAGCCATGGGGCCATTCTGCTCATTCAAACTGTACACACTTCTAAAAAGAAATAATAAATAATAGGCAAGGTTGACAGACATGGGTGTTTTTCGTACAGCAAACAGGGATATTTTAGTATTACAACACTGTATTTAATATTTTAAAGGTAAGAAGAAACAGTTTAGCTTATAGATTTCATCTTTTCTCAAGCACTTCAGCGTTTTCAACTATTTCTGTCACCTCTTCAGTTTGCATTTAGCCAGCCTGATCTTGCAGCACTTTATGCAATATGCTGCTGCTGTAATTTAAACTATTCCTTGGATGGTTTTTTTGCTTCTGTATCTTTCAGTGCTGCATTTTACAGTATTTGATGTGCCATACATATCATATTGTTACCTCTAACTGAGGTATTCCAGCTTGTCAGTGTGCTCTTCATTCTTCAGTTGATGGACAAATGTGCAGCGAAGTGCAGTGAAGTGTTTACAACAGTAACATGCGGGGCAGGTATTTGCAGTTTTTTAGAAATATAAATGATCACTTTTGCTTTGATGAATAACGCTTGTCACATATCCCTTGATTTATTCTAATAGGACAGACATATAACAGAGTCACTGAGGTGGACAACCTCATTAATAGATATATGGCTGTGATTTACAGCGACCTCACTATGTGGCACAGAGATCTAGTGGACTTATGTAAAATCAGATTTTTGTCAGTAGAATTGATTTTTCTTATTTCCTTTTTCTGTGCAAGTCAATTGTGCCTCTGTTCCATCTCCTTTTCTCCCCACCTCTATCTTTCGCTCTAAAATGATGCTCATTTATTTTTGTCCTCTCTTTTGCTGCTGGACTTAAAAGGCACAGGCCAGGACATAGTGACCAAGAAAATGATGTGTGATAATACCAGTCATAACATGTTGCTTCATCCATGCTGAAGCTGACCTGGGTCAGTTAAATATAAGGTGTTCACTGATTATGTTAAATTGTAGAGGCCATCCTGCACATGGGTTTGAGATGGTAGTGTCTGTCTGTTAGTCCAGCACTTTGGTCTAGACAGGAATGCCTCAATGTCTCCTGGATGGATTGCCATTGAATCTGATGCAGACATTTATATTCTTTGAAGAGTTACAGACATTTTGGAGAGTCCCTGACCTTTCACAGTTTTTACTGCATTGCACTGTTAACATCAGTGTCCCTATGAGCATGTTAGCATGCCAAAATTAGCATATGCATTACCTCTTTAGTAACCATCTGCTGGGAAATGGGAAAATCATTGACACAAATTAATGTCTCTGCTTGGTAAAGTTCAGAGAGTTTTTGATTGTTGGTTATATAAAAACACATATTTAATGAAGACCTGATCTTAATGAAGGCCTAACTTTTAATTTAAATGCAAAGACCAACTGTTAATGCTTAATCCTTAAAGCCATGGTGTTGATCTGCAGAGGCTCAGTACACTGCAGCCTACAGCATTAACCTACTATTTCTGTTACAGATATTCTCACAAGATGTTAATCATTAGGGTCAAAGTAATGTAACACTCAAGCAACTGCCTGAATTAGTTTTGTAATGTTTGTATTTTATCAAATTTTCCTTTTAGCAACTGACCAAGTTACATTATGGTCAGCACATGGTCACAGATCTAAAGGCTGCAGATTTAAGCAAAAAAAAGAAAAAGAAAAAAAGAATCATCATCATTTGATAATCGGCTGGCTACAGGCTAACACTCAGTCAGTAATTACAAGACAGGGCCACAAAGGAGGTGAGTAAAGATGCCAAGTTCAATTCATGAACAAAATTTGCAGTGCAGAAAGACAAAATCAGTATCAGGTGTCAATAATGAATGGATTGAAGTTTACTTGGGTGCAGTCCAGTCAGATGAGAGCAGCTACAGTGGGTGTAACTGTGATGCCCTGACACAGGAAAGAGGGGGGCAACCGTCCTTGCTGATAAACACATTTGAGGTTCTGTTTCAGACTGGACCCTCATGTCTACACTGAGCTGAGGTTACTTGAGAAGGACATCCACTACGGTAAAGTGATTCAGTCACTTGACTGTTGAAGTTGACCCCTGCTACTCCCCAAGTCAGTGGCAGTGTCAGCAGCAATGCCAGTAGTTGTATTGTTGGGTGATTGAAGGAGGTCTGATGTTTTCTTGCACTTTACTTTAACACAGTCAAAGGAAATCAGCATCTTAAATTTTTCATTTCATATCCAAAGTGACTACAATTACACCACTTAAAGGCAGCTCTGATAACCCAAATATTCCAATAGTAGAGAGCAGCAGCTTGATCCATGCAGCCAGTGTGCTCTTATTATAATGTACCAGATGCCTTCTACTCTCAGACTTATTATATATAAAATAATGAGACTTTGAGGAGGGCCTGTCGCATGAATAAACTTGCTTTGAGGGAAACGTTTTGTTATGAATAATGTATAACGAAACAAGATGAGGCTGTCTACAACTTCACAGGGTGTTAGTGTCATTACTTTCATGCAAATGAGCATCGCCCCTATAGTATCCAGACACACTTAATACAAGATGTGGCAAAGGACTCAATAAAGCAGGGGGATCAGATTTGTGCTGGCCTGCATTTACAGCCCAAAAAAAACAAGCCAGGTTAGATCCCATAGTGGATCCCATAATGTGCCATGGAGGAAAAATATTTTTTTGGAGGGCTGCAGGATGGCTTACTATCTGCACCCTGGAAATCCACATTTAGAGATACACCCACCCCACCCCACCCCGTACCCATTTGGTGTTCCAGTGACACGTTCCGTCTTTTCCTCACCCTACTTTCTGCAAAATCGCTCTCCCCATCTTGTTCAAGCGTTCTCCGTTTCGTTTGCAAGGTGCTGCAGCACCTTGGACAGCGCAAGTGGGATAAATCCGATCTCAGTGCAGCTTGAGGAAAGCAGTACTCCGTCCCGTACAAATGCAGACTATTGTATATGTCACACAGTATATCAGTTATTCAAACTGCTTATATAATGTCATTTTAATGCAAATGCGTTCAGGTGTTACCAGACGTTGTCTGAGGGGTACATGGTTGAAACCACTGGGACCAGTAAGATTGTGCGTGACAATTTCCAAGCGCCCTTGATTTTGGACATACTCACATGCCTTGCGCCTGCTCTGCACAAGATGCCCGTTTTGTCGCGACAGGGGGGGACATCCTTGCACAGAGGGACACTATTACTCAGATTGCTGTCTCACTATCCGGACAGTCAGCATCTGCATTTTGTCCGGAATGCAACTTCTGCTGAAGGTAGGACACATGCTGCAGAGCGCCTCCGACAGAACGCCCCCCCACATCGACCTCCCCAAAAACTCTCAGGTTTTAGTTAGGAAAATCAAAGGTGTCTCTCACACTTACCTCACTGCTCTCAGACTCCGCCATTTTTCTCCTGATGAGCATACAGCGGGACGAGTGCTTAATTCCCATAAGAGCCAGCAAAAAATGTGCTCACACTCGATGGAAGTAAAGAGGAAAACAATATTCACCGCCCGATTTCTTCACTCTTTTTTCCGTTACCATCAACTAATTCTCATTCATATTCCAGGCTGCAGTGTTCTTTCGAAATGTTAAGACTGTGAGAGGACACAAAACTACATGAGGTCCCAAAATCATCGCGGCCACTGTTGCCATAAAGTGTTCTGGATTCCATGGTGCAAAAGTTTGCAATCCGCTGGTTCCTGAAGAGCATTAGAGGAAAAGGCATGATCAGCTGAGATATGAAAAAGAAAGATGTATATGTAACGTCCTACCCCATTACTCGGTGAGCGCAGATGGGAATCTCAGAAGACTGCAGCACTAAAAGCAGCAGATTGTCATGAAAACACTGTTTTAGCCCCAGTTTGATTGATTCCTCTACCGCAACATTGTTTCTAAAAATAGTATCGCAGCCGCTGCTGCCTCACCGAGTGGAAGACTTGCTGCCGAGTGCATGCACAGAACCTAGCGACTCTCAAAACGTGCTCACGGATTTCTTATTAACATATGCCACCATTAAAGTCACCCTCCCCCCTCCTCATCATCTTTAATGTCAACTCCTTTGGAATCAAAGCTCTCTGCTCCATTTATTCGCTCCCCAGCTCCACAAAGTGCTGAACGCCGCCCGTCCAGAGAAAGTTGGAGTTGGTTTACTCTCTGCTGAAAAGCGAGGACGCTCCGTGCTCAGGTTACACACGCGCACATGCACGCGCGCACGCACACACGCACACACACACACACACACACACACACACACACACACACACACACACACACACACACACACACACACACACACATACAGACAAAGTGCAAGGGAGTGACCACTCCTTTATCACTGGCCGGAGAGGCAACATCAGAGCTGTTTGCACGCCAATAATATGCCTCATCTTTTCTGTCCAAGGATGAACCATGATATCCTCGACATACACATACATATAAACACTCTTATTCTTGATGCCTCTTTCTTCTCTAAGCTGTTCAACATCCCCACAGTACCTCTCTAAAATAAAAACTTCCTACAGTCCACTGTAAAGGGCTGCCACTGCATTATTATTTTTCTTATTATAAAACTCAGTTATTTTTGTAACTTAATTATTATAACATTAATATGATTCTGTTCATACTGGAGTGCTTTTTATTTTGTAAAGTACTCCAGAACCCCATCGCTGTTGTGTAAGTAAGCGCATATTTGTGTCTTGTCTCTAAGTCTACTACTTTTGCATTGGAATCTATTTTGAGGAGAGGCCATCCCCGTCTATCACCCACACCACTCACCACTTGTTACATTATTCACCAGAGAGGGTGGGCAGAGACTCAGCAGGCAGTGAGCTGGCACCAGGATTGAAACCTGCCCGATGCTCTTTTCATTGCCCACGCCATTGTATATGTCAAAACACCTGTCACATGTAAGCAGGCAATGCATGAAAACATGGATACAGGTATGATGTGCAAATGTGCCGCATATATTCAGGGAAACAAAAATGACAGTTCCACTGGAAAACATGGAGATTGCATGCAAGTATAAGTACTTATAGAAAATCTGAATCTGAGATGCCCTGAAATCCCTTCAATTATCTCATTCTGCCACTCTGATGTGTAGTCTTTCATCATAGCAGAGATGATTGCTGCTGAAAATACCTCACTCTGTGTGTATTTTTTGTCTGATAAAACAGAAATGTTAAGATCAATGGTAGTAGTCCATTGTCCACAGATACAATATTTGCTTCCTTCTCTGTTGCAGTGAGGGGATATGACTCTGTGTGTGTGTGTGTGTGTGTGTGTGTGTGTGTGTGTGTATAAGGAACTACTCATTATCTCAAAGAAGGCACTGCAGCCTTGTGATGCTTAATTAGGCAATTCTGCCTCCTTCATTTGAACATGAACTTTCTGAATTGTAGTTTTACACTTACAAACCGACAGAAGTAAAAGAAGTAGCAATGTTAGACTTTTTTAACTTCAGTGTATAACGAGAGCTACAGGAAAAACTATCAGATATTTAATTCTATGCTTACAGTTCATGAATTCAGCTTGGGTAGCCATAAAGAGATCTGAACGTGTGTATTTGCTGTTTTACATATTCATTCAGCCGCTTTGATGTATTCCACTTACCCACCCTCTCTCCTGCGCTCTTGTTTGATTTTGCCTTAGCATTTATTTTTTTTCCATGTCTATTTATCCAAAGTAAATCTTCCAATGAGTGAAGAGATTTTCCAACTCAACAGAGAGTATATGCAAGTTTTAATACATGAATTGTGGTGCTGATAGAACCTGGAGCAGATGTTGATATAGGTTTACTGGTACAATGTAACCAAAGAGCTACGATAAAGAGTGCTGACTTTTACTGAAGAATTCAAATATGCAGAGAAGAGTTTGGCTTTGTCTGGGACTTTTTCAGTTGTATATAAAAAGGATTTCTCACTTAAGTTGACATTTCTTTCCCAACTGGAGTCCTATTTCTCTGTTTCCAATTTTTCAGTCCAAGGTCTTATACACCTATGTATGTCCTTATAATGCATTAAGTGTTATTACAGGTGAGAAAAAAATTCAGCTTGTTTCAGAGGGTTATCAGTTGTCAGGTGTGGATCTTGTGACAAAATAGGGAAATAGTATTTTAACAAAGATGCTGAGGGTTTAGTGTTGATGATAACATTATAAATGGAGCTCAATACTATTCATTGTTAAATATACTGTACATCTCATTATAGGGAAAATATAAGACTATGGGGTGAAGGGGGAGATAATCATTAATACAGTGCAATAAAGAGGGAATAAACTAAAATGTTTAGCATAAATGTTAAGCAATTTCCAACTTGTAAATAGTGTTGAAACTTGCGAAACTCAGCTTTGTGATTAATAATACTTAATGGATATGATGCTATTTTATCAATGCACGGTATTTTATTAACCTTCACATGACCAGCTCTGTAATTATACAACGGTCTTGTCTGTCACTGCAATAGGACTCATCATCCATGTTTCAGTTCTGGGTCAGTCCGTTTCTTTTCTGTGACAAGGAAAATCGTGTTCCGTAAACTGCTGTAACCTCTTTCTCTTTCTACAGTTTACTCTGATCTTTCACTGCTGGTTTGAATTATACTGTAAATATTTCCTGGAAAACATGACTTCATGAGAAATATGCAGCTTTACTGTAGAAGCTACTTGATTTCATTATGAACCACTGTTCAGAGAGACTTGACTTTGATCTTGTACTACTCCCGGTAGATCTGCTAATTGCACAGTATACTGTATTTTTGCTTGTTGTTGTATGAAGTCCAGCATAAAATGGTAGAGCAGATGCAAGAACAACTGTGGCTGTTATTGTTCATTTGTCGATATAATGTCAACTATGTCTGTGGTGCAAGGCTGCCGAATTAGTTCCCCTAAATTTCTGCCAGTGAATGTCACAGCAGTTCCTTTGAAATATTTGGCCCATTCCACATCTCCTCCACTAACAACCTCTTCACTGTAACTTACAGACACCGTACCAATCCTGGAGAACGCACCTCTCTTTTGAAGTATTTGATCAAAACATGTCACCATGTCATCTTCCCAGGGCAGACGTGCAAGTCCTGCAAAGATGGTCTCCACATTCTGAGCCTTCTCCAACCTTTATCAGCTTCTCTGTCATTAACATATGGTGGTACCTCATATGTCATCCAATTATGTTTACCCCCGCTGTCTTTCTTCCCACTTTATGCAGCTGATTTGGTTTGTTTCATGATTTAGATCCCAAAAAGCTTCCACTTTACTATGCGACAGTATAATTTCCACCAGAGAACAGTTGCACATATTTAGCCCTATTGTGAATCAATGAAATATTTTTGTTGATATTAATTCTTTCTTTAGACAGTTGCAACTGCTTCTTTCCTTTTTTTGGTGTGCCTCAATTGTGCATGTGATGTGGATTTTAAGCAGATTCAATATATTTAAGCACATGAACTCTGCCCCCTCCCTTATCAGCCTGTGGGAAACAGATAGTTTTCACAGCATCATGACCCTCTAAGGTCTTACAAAGAAGTACATTTTTCATTATAATGCAATAATCACCATTGAAACATGTGTGGTATTCATCGTTTAATATGCAATGAAGCCGGCCACCCTAAATTGCTTGTTAATATAATCATTAACTCTGCTTTCCACGTATACTAGGCTGCTGGCAGAGTGACAAAACTGATAATTAGATGCCTTGTGGTGGTTTTGAAGTGGGGCTAAACTCAAAATTGCACATAATCGTCATACAGTACCTACATGTCTCCTTATCCAGGCAATGTCAGATAGGCAATGTCAGGTCGTGGGCTCACAGCTTGACAGGTACCCAGGTGGATAATTGGCCTACATGAGGCAGGTAAGCCTGGGACCTCATTACTGCAAGTCATCAGTGTGTTGTTTTTCCACCATGAGGCTAGCTGATAGCTTTCTTTCCACAATTCATCAATCACTCCCTGACAGTTTGCAAGACCAGCCTTATTTATTCCCCGTCACTTTCTCCACAAAGACACTGATAAGGCATGTAGTAACAATAGACCCAATAGCTTCTTATTAAAATATGGTTCCCGTTGAAGACCGGCACAGCGACTGTCTGCAATGTTTGCTGTCAGCTGTTAAAGTGTTAGAACAAATACTGATTAATTTCACATCAGTGGTGAGCTTACAAGATACAAAATGCTTTCACACACTGCAGTCAAAGCCTGTTTGCTTTTTTCAGCATGGTAGCTGTGTTGTTTGGCTCTTTCTTGTTCCTTGCTGATTAGACCCGTGTTGTGAAATGAGGCTGAGAATAAGAGTGGATGTAGTCGTGTATGAAGAGATGATTGACAGATCAAAGGTTGACTGGGGGCCTTATTATGCTCTTTCTGTGTTGTGGTAAAATGTTCCCTGATTATATGAGGTTGGCTTTAGCTGGTTTGTTACCCCGAAGACACGGATTGGCAACAGCCGCAGTGATCGGCTTCTGATGATAAACTGTGTTTACACAGGCATTTAAATGAGTCCTGTTCATGTTTGTAATTTACAGCAGTTGATGCAGCCATTTGGCTTCAGAGGCCATTGTCCTTAAGAGGGTGTATGTTGGTGTAAAGCCAGAATCCTTAATTTGGAAACAGCAATTAATCAAGGCATGTGTGGTTGTTATACCATGATGGAAGTTTGATAACATTACAGTGCAGCCTTAAGATTAACTCTCACACATACCCAATAAGACAGGGACCAAATCAATGTAAGAAACCAAGAGAAAGTGATAACCAAATCAGCGATTCTAAACAGAACTCAATAATCATTACAGGGGATGCCGCGGGTAAGGACTGTATGCAGGTTTATGTTTATATTCCCGAGACAGGAAACTTGCCAAATTATGTGCATCATGCTTTGACAGACTCTTGCTCACAGCAGAGGTGTTGTTTCAAAGACAAAGCCCTGTGTTTCCAACTCATTATGAGCTGCTCTATGGAGCAGTCTTTAGGATAGTTCTCTGCACTGGAGATGGATCAAATGGAGCCGGTTGCATGAATTGACTGTGTGTTTTGACTTTGATGAAGCCAGCTACAGTTACACTACAGTACAGTAGGGTGTGCAGATTTGCATGGGAGCAGCAGAAAAGCATGTAAAGTCTATGTAGACAGGCTTACATAAATACTCATTAGCAACACCTCTTTCTCTCTCTCTCTCTCACACACACACACACACACACACTCACACTGACACAAACACACACATGTTTATCATTCCAGTGTCGTTTTGATATTCTTTGCTGTTGCCTTTTTTATGGGCCTGGGAGATACATGGCAGACTGACAGGCTCTTTGTTCCATGTGGCTGTGAAGATAAAACAAACAAACCTGCTGCTGTCAAATCAATCTGACTGACAATATGTGACAATGCAGGAGTTAAAACAGAGACAGTGACGCAGATGTTCATTTCACCAATGATACTGTGTGCCAAAGCGTTTTTTCTAAGACAGTTTTGTTTTTCTTTTGATGCTTGAATTTGAAGTTATTGGCTGGTGAAGATGAAGATGGGAAGTGCATGGAGCAGAAAATATAATCAATTAGAATTGAAATAATAACTGCATTACTCTGCCAATTACTCAACAGAAAAAGTAATTTCTTTCAGATCTCGTTTCATTACTTTTTACTCACCTCATTATAAACGGAAAAAAGTTTCAGTTTTCTGCCGCAGTCACATTAATTGCAACTGTTGTGCCTGTGCGAACTGAACTGTGAGGTGTGAGATGCAGTACAGATAAATGAAATGGCAACACTTGATTTGTCGCATGTGCTCTCACCACAGAAGGAGTGCAAGAACCTTATGATGTGTTACTTTTTAAATAAATTCAGCAACAAAGGAAAAAAACAAAAGACAAATCTCTCAGAAATAGATGCTCAGAAGGCTGAGTCACTCTGAGCAAACCCACAACAGGTATTATTCTTGTCCTTCCCATAAACCCACTCTGTGAGAAAGTGAGGTCAAACTGAGCAATGAGGTGAATGAGGTTATTGTAGGAGGGCATTATGGACATGGACGACATCCTTGTCCTACAGTCCAACAGCTTCAGGGTCTGAGGGTGTGAATTATGGTGTGACATTGAAAGGGAAGGGTTCTTTATGTGGTCTCTTGAGTTTGTTGGTGTGAAAGACATTTCACACGCCGTTTGTGGTCAATTCATTCCAAAAATATAAACAGTCCAATCATCCCTAAACTTTTAAATATCATCATAGTCTCAGGATATTTGACACATAATCAGTGTGTTTCATGGGCAACTGAGCAAAGAAAACTAAAAACAGAGCTGCATCTAAACGTAAATACTGTGTGATGCAAACTGTGGTTTCACATTCTGTGCCTTTGAGATTGGAAAATAAAAGCCACAACGAAAAGGTCATGGTGAATGCAAATAATCAAGAGGACCGCAGTGTTATGCTGGTATCTTTCCAGGGAACAGAGGGTTAAATGTTTGTGCCTTGTTGCAGTTTTCTTGCACTCAGCTCTCGCTCATTCTTCTTCCCTCCCTCTTGTTTTCCTCTCTCTCACAAGTTCCTGCAGTTGTGACACTCTCTGGGGAGAGGATCCATATTTAATGACCCAGCAGAAGCTGCATGGAAATGGGCCACTGAAGAACCGAGCAACAGAGCCAGTGGCTCCTTTTAATGCTACACAGCTATTTTAGGAAGACAGTTAACTTTATTAATGTTAATGAATTAACATCCACTCCCCAATGCGACAACTATGGCAAGGTGCTATAGCAAAACCTTTCAATGGATCATTGACCGAGAATGCTAAACAGCTCAGGAGTACACAAGATGGGAGGCTTATTAAGTGAAAGTAGCCTCACAAAAGAACAAAAATCTGGACTTAATTTATCCTAACATACATATTAATGTCTTTCAGGCTTCTGCTGCAATTTTGTAGCCTCTCCTGATTTGACCCAAGGTGTCGCCATGCTATTAGTATTTGGCCCCACCGGCTCTGGGCCAGCCCTGGGGTCACCTTTAACTCTGCCAGTCCTGGTGTGCCAAAACAAGCTATTCAAGAGCCTTCTTTCTAAATAGCTGCCAAAACCACTACTGGTTCTTTTTCAGGAGTACTCTACCAATTTAACATTTCACCCCTGTAATGCTGTCTGAATCCAATGGACCGTTTTGGAAAAGCATCAGAATCAATGCAGCACAAAATTAGAGTTTCCCTTTAAAGCAAAGGAGCAGTAGTTCTATTTTTAATTCCACTGCATGTTAAAACTCTCCACCCTGTCCCTAGATGTCCCACAGAACAGTATAAACTGGTGCAGTAAATGAGGAGTTTATCCTCCAGCCTCAGCTCTTCTTTTTTACAAGCCCATTTGAGTGTCACTAATGGAAACATCTGCCTTTCTTCTTGTGATACATTCTGCCCTCTTGAATGGGATGCCAAGATGTTCAGTTCCCAACCTGCAGGGACCAATCCACCTATTTTGCTACAAAGAACAATGCCCCCTGACATGGTGGCACTGCTCCTTCATCCCTGCTGCAATGCACCTAGTGGCAAACTGCTCAAACACACACAGGTGAATTATAAGGTCAGTAGACATATACTACACTACTGCATCAAACCAAACAACATACAGTACTTTCCTAATTTTGTACTTTGTTTCACTGGCAATGAGTTGGGCCTTGGAGATACTACAGTGGGGTTTTTTTTTAGTTCAAATGGATAAAACGGTTGTATTTGTGTGTGTTGCATGGACAGTACTTATTTGGGATATTTTAAATGCAGAAGAAATAATGGTTAGAGATAAATGGTTGTCAAACTAATTAATGGTTGCAACAGTGTAGAAAAAGTAAGATTCTCGATGAGCCGACTCATACTGTATACTGTGCCATGCAGATGTCATTTTTATTATTTCTTAATTGGTGAGTAGATGAGATTGTTGATGCAAAGGGCTGACTGTTCATCACTTTTCATATCTGAAATACGGCAGAAGAAAAAAGCTGCCACTCTGTGCTGACCGACTATTTATTGTGAGGCTTCATAATGAAGCGCTTATCGCTCACTCGTTTTCAATAAGAACTGTCATCTGTGTGTGTGTGTGTTTGTGTGCATGTGTCCACACGCAACTCAGTCACAGCTGTTTGTTTTGTTAGCCCTATTATCACTGATCTCCTTCTCATTATAAGGAGGCAGAAGCCCAGATTGATGTACAATGTGCTTTTTTAAGCTCATCTAGTGAAGCAAAAGTGTATTGGCTCAGAACACACTGCCAGGCAGACAGTTTGCAGGATGGGAATCATCCAGATGCTGCTGATGTAGGACATATAGATACTGAAAAGGTACAGTATGTATATATCACAGCCCATACCACACAAAAAACAGATCTGCAAAATTAAAGGCTCTACTTCATTTGTTAATAGTTCAGTATCTGTACATTTGCTAGAGGACCTCTACTTTGAATTCATGGCATACTATAATACAATAAATCATTTTGCAGAAAAATTGTTTGACAGCAATCTTGGCCACATCTCACATGGCAGATTCATCAAAAGCTTTCCATGACCGTATACATGTCTCCACAGAATGAAATGAGTAGTAAATGAGTGTTTATTCAGCAAACATTATGAATGTTAGAGCAGCACAACCAGTGCTTGTGTGTGTCATATGTTCATATGACCATTAATTATCAAACTTTGATTTTATTTTTGGCTGACTTTTTTTTCTCAGACTGATTAAGTTCCTTTGGCTTAGAGCGCCTCTAAATAACCATTTTAGAAATGTTGACATATGGAATTTTTTAGGCTTTTGACTGCTGGACATGTCATCATTTAGTGTGTGTGTGTGTGTGTGTGTGTGTGTGTGTGTGAGAGAGAGAGAGAGAGAGAGAGAGGTTTACGTATGGCTGCGTGCATAAATCCCTCCAAACCCCAAAGGCAGTCTATGAAACCCAATTCACGAGTTCATCAGAGCCTGACAGAGCTGCAGGCACTTGCCATGTTTGTTATAACTCCTAGTGGAGTTATTTAGCATTAGGCCTGAAGTGATTTAAACCTTTGTGTTACATCCCCAGGCCTAACATGTTCCCTTTAAGATTAAATGCAGCAACCTGAACGTTTAGAAAGGCAGACAGCCAGCCAGCTAGCATTCAGTCAGAATGCCAAGTGCGCAGCTTACATTGTAGCCAATTTCAGAAAGCCTGTCACCTTTCACTATGAACAATTTGTGTCTTAGCTGGTGTGAAAGTACGAAGTTAATCACATTTAATTTAGACTGTAATTATCACCCTTTCAATACGATGTAAAACTTCCAACAATTTATGTGGACATCCATCAGGTTCTAACAGCCAATTCCCCCTGCTTGGTATGCAGGGGTGCAGAGGGCTGTAAAACAGCTCACTGCAGGTGACATCCTCCTGAGGGCAATATAAAGACTGAAAATTCATTCATTCTGGAGCACCAATTCATATTCATTACTCTCTCACGTCCGCAGAACATGACATATTGATTGAGCCCCCCGAAATACCATTTCTCCGTCATCCAACGTTCCATCAGCAGTAGCTGTATTCCTGAGCAACTTGATTAATCATCACTGGTGTCTCAGGAGCGCTTTGCCAAATGGAGAGGACTTGGGTAAAGATGGGAGGAGAGTGACAGGGGTGAACATCAATGAGAGCGGGTCACTCTCAAATAGGGTAATGGCAGCATATCCAAGACTGGCAAAAGAAACAGGGAGAAAGAAGAAAGGTGATGTTCAATAAGTCGTTCAATCCCCTGCTGTTAAAGGGAGGGGTAGTATTCAGAAATCCGACTTCAGCAATACAGCAATGTACAGCACTGTAAAAAACTCCTTAGCATAACCCTAATCTGAACAATATTATTGGACTGTAATCGCTGATGTCTTGGTCAGAAAAAAAGGTCAGAAACACTGCTACCCATTTTTCGGAATCTGTGATTATGCAAATAAAACTGTGAAATCCATGTTTTGACAGTAGAGCATTTAAATCCTGGTCACTTTATTGATGGGAATCCATTTGCCCGTGGAGGAAGCGGAGATGGTGGCTGTCTTTCTGGGTCCATCTGTGGCTCAGCAAGATAAGAGCTACCTGGCTGCTATCCTCCTGTCTTTGATGACAGCAGATGACAGGGGATGATGGACAGCAAAACCTTATTATAGATTTGACATTCAGATCAGGGGGATCAGAGGTACAGATGCTGAGCCTCAGAGGGTGTACTGACTGCTTAAGTCCTGTATATGTAGACTCTGGGCTTTTCTTTGTGGAGATTTCATTGATTCAGGTTTCAGTGGAATGTGCCCAGACAAAATTAACTAATTTTGTTAATGACTTGTCTAATGACTGAAAAAAAGATTCACTTTCATGTAAAAGCATGCTCTTCCATTAAGAGAAAATGCTCATCTTAAAAGTTTGTGAAAACTATCGCTTCTATCTGTCTGTCTGCCTGTCTGACTTATCAACATTGTTTAGAAAACCATCTTCCAGGACTGGCTCTCAGATATATACAGGATCTCCATGAAAGGTGATCTTTCATCTTGAGACATCAAGATCCCACTCCTTGGCTCTTAAATCTGATCATGACATTGTGATCTCCAATGATAAAGGCCACATTCCTCCCAGATAACTGTTCTCATAAAAAAACAACTACACCCTGCGAATCAGGGATGGCAGCTCCAAGGACACCTGACCTCATCTGCCCGGAGAAATAACTTTATATTTCCCACTCTGGTGACAGTTTAAGAGCTTCTTGGCCCCGCACAGTGAGACAGATTTGAAGTTAAAATGATATGGATTTTGAGCTCCTGTCTTGACATTTAGTCCACGAACGTCTAGAATTTAAGGGAAATGGTATTTTTTGGGCTCTTTCTGGGTTTTGTATGGTTTTTTTTAATAAATTATCATCCTTAACATGGAATGAGCTGCACAATGTAGTTAGTTATTATGTTAGTTAAAAATGTCAATAAGATTTTGAGTTCTGGTTTCACTTTGGCTCTTGGTACAGCTCCTATGAACATCAATTGTCTAAACTAAGCATCCAAACAAGGGTTACTTCATAACAAAATAATAGTGTGCTCTTACACGTGTTGCCTGCTGGCTGTATTTCCTGACCATGTAACTTCTATCTCAGTCTTTTATTTTTATAACATGTATGTAGCCATTAACTGCCTGTTCAAGAACGTGTTTTTTTGTCATTTTTTTAAGCATTATGCGAAGGACATTTTTCATATTTCTTTTAATGATTACAGCTGATAAATTATCTATCTCTGTCAGCAGTCATATAGAGAAGAACAAAACTGACATACTTAACATAGCAACAGTAATTAAAGGGGGCAGGGCATAAGGAATGGCCAGTTAACAATCTATTTAGCATTATTACATTTATCCATCTTATCAAGTGTTAATGGCAACATTATCTCTATATTTTGCCCTGACAACAACATCTTATGACCCAAGAACCTCTCTAGGCATTAATTGCTCAATTGTGAAATGTCTTTTTCTTGTTTATGTCGTAAATATTTTGTTTGAAGAGCAATGGAATAGCCCTCTTTCCTTATATAAAAGGCCAGGTGAAGTGTTGCTCCTTGCTGCTTTATTTTTATTTTAGTCTTTCATGTGACAGCTGCATAGCAGGTATTGGGTCATTTTCTTGCCTGTGTACATGAGCAAGTTAAACCATGGAAAGCGCTGATCGCCACTGTGCCTCCCATTTGTCCTTAGTACATCCAGGGGCTAGCTTTATAGCAGTAAATTTAACATACCATTCTTTTCTAAATGCATAGTTGCCATCTGGAAGCAGCCCTTTTTTGTCTCGATTATTGTCAGGCACATCAGATAGAACCAAAATGTAGACATGCACACACACAGAAGCACAAGTCTTACTTGGATTGGACACAAGCATGCAAACACAATCAGACAAAACTCCTCCCAATGAGGTTAAATCAGTGAAGTCTAGACTGAATGATCAGGCTTGAATGAATCAGCCCCAAAGCCCACCCTCCTGCTCTTTCACACAAAACACACCCGCACACATGCAGACACGCAAAAGTTAATTTGAAGGTGGTGCTGACGGGAAGAAGAAGAGCTCAGAGGGCTCTTTCTCCATCAGTGGCTCCTAACCAATCTTACCAATCTTCTCTAATCAGGTTTAACTTCGTCTGACTGTGAGGGGAAAAAGTGACGTTGCACGGTGAGCTTATGATTTCTCAGTCAAAGCACTCAGACTGAGTGCTTCTTCTTCCCCTGCTACCTGCAGAGGATAATGCACTTTGTTTTGTAACATGATTAAAGTACAGGGAAAAGCTTTGAAGCTGCATCTGAATTCATTCTGTCGTTGGGGGAAATAGATCCTAACTCTCACCGGGTGTGAAGTAGACCTTTTGTGAATATTTCACAAAATTGGTAACATTGTTTGATTCAAATTTAATACTGTATACTCCCGAGAACTTAAGTCTATTAGTCAGATTCTGGGGAAGCTGTTTTCTCCATCATTTAGCTTCATCTACTATGCTGCAGCACACATATAAACACTCACAGATTACAGCGGATGCAAGATACATTGTGGTTTTGAATTAAAACTGACATTTTGGAAAATGTGGTCATTCTTTTTCTGGCTAAGAATTAGATGAAAAGATAGATACCACTCTTATACATATCCATTTTACATGAAGCTGGAGCCAGGAGATGGTTTGCGTAACCTAGCATTAAGGCTGGAAGCAGTGGAATATATATATATATATATATATATATTCATATATTTGTACATCAATAATTGAACAAACCATACAACATGTTAGTGAGCTTAAGGTGTGCTGCTCGTATTTTCTTATCTTTGTGCACAGCCAAGCCCCCCACCCCAACATAAAATATCAATCTTCTTATCAAGGTCTCCTGTAGAAAGCAAATAAACACATTTCCCAAGATGTCTATTTTTAACTTTAAGCACCCTCTATTAAAAAGGGCTCTTAAAGGTTGAGCAAATGAATGTCTTTAATTTTGTTTCATTACACTTGCACATTGAGGTACTTGCTCTGCAGCACTCTGGCCCCTGCAGCATCTGCCAGGTGCCACTGGGTAGGAGGGAGGCAGGTGGCTCGGAAGGCCTGGTGGCGGTGAATGCAATGTTCGCCATGTCACCTCCATGTTGATGCATCGCTTCACAGGACGCGGCCGCCGTCTGCCGAGAGGAACAGTTAGGGCACTGCAGATGCTCTCTCATCTCGACTAACAGGGAGGACCGCCTCCCAGACACACACACACACACAGATTTCCCTCCACTTCCATGGCTGCTGTTGCGATTACTCCTGCAAAGTTGAACAAATCCATCAGACAGAAGTAAGTGAAGGAATGACAGTGGCTCATTTGCTGCGACAGTCATGTCTGTTTGCCAGAGTGGCACCATCACAGGTTGATTTCACAGTGAAGTCAACAGGAGACACTTTATTTTGAAAAACAGGACACCTTAAACCATACTGAATGAATGATGACCCATCTTCATCCAGAAAAGATCTTTATAATACTTTCACAGTGCATGCAGGAAAGGAAAAAGCAAGTTGTTTATTATTTATGAAGATTGCAGCCATTGATAGAAACACTCAACACCCAGATCGCTGCAGCTTCCCAGTGACTGAGCATTTGTCCCTCTGCTGACAGTGATGATCAGCTCTTATCGTACAAGGAAGTGGTTTTTAATGTTCACCATCAATAAGAAGAGGGGAGGAGAAAGGAATCTAATTTCCTTCCTCTGCATGAAGCTATTTTCAGGAGTTCTCAATCCTTTCCTCTTTTAATTAATTGGAATTTATTGCCGTGTAAAAATAGAAAAGTGTGTGTATACTTGTGTGTACTTTTTAACATGAGCAGATTTATTTAACCATGTCTTATTGCCGTGAGCAGCTACATGCACTCAGTGCAGCATATTGGCTTTATTAAGTGGGAGTACCGCACAAGCACAATCCAACTATATGTTCTTCTCTTTATATCGTTATTATTATTATTATTATTATTACAAAAAATGACACAGTAACATAGTGAAAACTGGCCAAAACAGCTGGGTCTCCAATTCTGTGTTTAATACTGTGTCTATACTGTGTTGATACAGTATTGTAACTCTGTCTAATACTGTGTCGACACAATATTGGAACCCAGCTGTTTCAGCAGGGTTCTATTACTATTTATTTTCTTGATGGGGCCAAAAAAACAACACAGTATTACTGTGTTGACACAACTTGAACTGCTTCTTCATACAAAGTCAAGGCAGCAATGCAGTGTAGCTTCAGCTATTGCACAAGGCAGCAATCCCAATGCAGTTTTTCAGAAATTGCAGTTTGTGGTTTGTTTTTGCTCTGCAGTCATGAAGTACAGTATTTGCTCCCACTGTTGTCATACAGCCGACAGCGGTTTATGCAATAAAGCAGACATTGTTATCCCACTGACCCAAGACACAAGTTAATGTGCTGGACTGTGCTGAAAGTTTTGCCTCACCAGAGAGCCTTCCTGTGGTCTTTGTGGTGTGGGTGTGTATTTGTATGCGCATGTGTGTGCACACATCCATTTCTCCTTACACTGTGTGGAGATATGAAGGGTGGGAGATACTCAAAACTTCATAACAGACACTGAGATGACACTGGTAATGAGTTAGCCATCATTCAGTGATAAGCATCATTAACCTCTGCTGCTGCTGTCGTTTCTCCAGGTTTCATGACACTTCAGCCATGAATTTTAGGGTTTCCCATTTTGTCCCTTTGTTGATTAAATCATATCATATCATGATTATGTATGTTTTGTCTGATGCGGTTTGGTGACTATGTCCTTGGTGAGTGAATTCTGTTTACTAACAAGTTTATTTAGCTTAGTTTAGTTTAGGTTTATTTTGTATAGTTTTGTTTTTTCCTGTTTTTCAAGCTCTTGCCCCACAGAGAAGTCAGAGAGCTGGTCAGGTGACTGTAGGACTTTGACACTGGATACTGTGATTCATATCCTGCATCTGCATGAGATTATGGATTCAGCTCCAAAAAACGAAAAATTGTACATAATAACATCGTTTTGAATGTCAAAAAATTAAATTAAATAAGTAGGCATGGTCCTTATTGATTCAAATCTATGTTGACTTTTTCTGTATTTGACCACGATAAAAAAATCTTTCCCTATCCTTAGCCAGGGGCTCTGAGTTGCTAAAATAGAACCATAAAAATGTTAATCATGTTTCAGTTGCCAGTAGGGAATATTGTGAGGAAAGCTGACATTGAACGTTTTACTGATAGAGGCTTTGTAGATACATTCATTGAGAATGTTCCCTCATTATATTGATAAAATCCTGGTTCCGTTACATTTCTTCCCAAACGTATATGCTGTTACAAATTATTATTAATAAGCATATTTTAATATATATTGAATTTCATGTTGAACATTGTACTCACTAGAGTCACTGCCGAGAAAGGAATATGGCAACATCACTATGGGTTAAGAAACATGGTGAAACACACAATGAATAGGTTGCAATGCAATGTCAGAGCCAGATTAACTATACCACTGAAATGAAAAGTGCTCAGGATCATCATATGAAGACACGCACCTTCAGCAAGCTTTGTAGGTCAAAACTGAACATGGAATTTGGTGTGTAAACTGTAACAGATGTTTAGAGCTGACTTTTTCTTCTGCACTTAAGCCTACTTAACCTGTAATTTTCTTTAAAACTCATATAATCTTCTGACTCTTTGTATTTCTTTTCCCTGACTAATTTCTTTTCACCAATGTTGCCACGCTTCAAGATCTCAACCACTATTTTTGGTGCCAGAGGTATTATTATTAACTACAGTAATGTTAGCCAAAACCATAAAAATCGGATTTAGGTTGTAATAAGATGGAATTATACTTTTGATACTTTTGAAATGCATTTAATTTTAATGTTTTATTTTTCCCAGAGGGTTGGATACATTCTATGTTATCTTTCCTAACTCATGCATCTGCCACAGCTTTCCCCTTCCAATTAGATCCTCATGATCCATTCTCCTTTCCCATTGTCTGCCACCAGCTTTGCCCGGAGATTTAAAGCCCCTGGCCTGACTATAAGGTGTTGTCCACATTGTCTACAGCTCCCCTAAACACTGACCACCATTCATTTTCACCCTGTCCCCTCAATCTCCATGGCCATATAGCAAGAACCTTGGCAGACAGACAGCCAGGGGCCTGGTCCCAGGCCCTGACTCCCATAGCATCAGCCGCTCAGCCCTGATAGCATAGAGAGCTGCACACGGGCTGCCAGCTGATAAATGAGCTGACAAGCCTTCTCTCCGTTACTCATTTCCCTCCTGAGGGAGGTACAGAAAAGAGGAAAAAAATAGGAGCATTAGAAAAGGGAGAAAGAGAGAAAGACGGAACGAAAAAAAATGAATTGACTTTGCAGTAGGGCTATTTTTAGTAAGCCTGTAATATGCTCCATTAGTTTGAGAGGATACAAGAGCGAGTCGAGGGGCTGAGGCAGGGCGACAGGTGGGAGAGCGGGCCTGAGTCGAAGATAAAGGGAAGGGAAACGTGAGGGGCAGCCTGAAAGAAGAGGAGAATGAGACTGATGCAGGAAGGTGAAAGGAAGAAGAGAATAATGAAGAGGAAAAGGGAGACCACACAAGGAAAACATTAAGAAAATGCATGCACAGATGACCGTGCACATGGTGAGAGAATACACTGTGTTCACTTATGATCGTCCCCTGAATTAATTGCCTCTATCTGCTGTCCCTCAGTGACTGCATCTGAGCATCCACAGCCTTATTTTTCCTGGTGAATTCTAATTTTGTGCAGCATTGTGCTGCTGCTGATGTATGTCTAAAGTGTGGTAAATAGACCTAAAAAAATAGTAATTAGGTCTGTTATCTTCCATGGCAGGTAATTACAAAAGACAACCTCTCAAATGTCTTGGATAAGCTGTTTTTTGTGCAGTTTTCAGTCCTGTAAAGTGTGTGATTTGGCTGCAAAGGCACATTTTTTCCATCAATAGAAAACAAATCTTTACGTTTCATGGGTAGGATGATCTGGAAGTAGCTGTCAAAATCTTTCTTATTTTACAACTGATTGTTCATACTGACTTATTGTACACACCCACCACAATCTGCCTGAAGCTCTGCTGAACTTGCTGGGAGACCATATTGAGCAATCAGGCCTCTGTCAGTCATTTTGGTTTTGTGGGGCCTGAGTGGACTTTCCTGGCAACACAGCACTACAAAAACATTAGCAGTAAATAACGTGACATGCTCTTCATCCTTGGACTCCAGTGGGTCCTTAAATGGGAGTCTTTGTCGTCTCAGACCCAGTGACATGGGTGAAACAATCCTTTAAAAGGGCTTCTAATTGAAACAGGGAGCGGTCGGGAGAAATTTACGCTGGTATCGAGTGAACTTTAATGCTTCCACAACATCTATCATGCAGGCTTTTACAGTACAGCCAAGTTACCTATTTGCGGTGAGAGGAGAGAGCTTCAATCTGTTGACAGTGGACCCTGCTCCCTGATCTCCACAGCCACACTTCATCACCACAACTGATCTCAGAGTTATTTGATTTGGTCGGGCAGTTGCAGGAATTTGGACGGAACATATTCAGTGCCAGTTTTACTACCCTAGCTGCAAATTTCCAGCTTTTCTTTGATCGTGTGTGTTTGAATAACTTGCTGCTGTTCTAATTGTCTGACGACATTGTGTTTTGCAGCTGTTAACAGAAAGGCAGAGAGTGGGAACAGTAACTCATCAAAGTGTCAAAAACTGGATGGTCAAAAAAACAAGCAGCCTCATGCTCTAATGAAGCTGAAGCAACTTTTCTCAAAGTGTGTCTATCATCTCTGCAGGTTCATTTAACAGGAATGTGAAATATATTAAGTTTTGCAACAAATATGGGGCCATTCAGTTTCATATTACATTTACCACATTGTCAGCTACATTAGTCAGTATTTCATATAAACAGCCTTGGGAAAAATGCTTTCTCAGTTAATTTCATACTATGACTGATAGTATGACATGTATGACATTATGACAATATTTGGTTTAAGCTACATCAGTTTTGCCCATGTCACACGAGAGCTCTTTCCTCTTTAAGTTTTGATAAGTGTTGAATATATAACGATACACAGATAAAATATGAAGATAAGATAAGATATGCAAACCAGCTTTTCAGGGGCTTTAGCAATGGTGTGCATGACTGTAGGAATGTTTACAGGGTACCTAAAATCCGAAACAGAATAAAAACACTCCATATAAACACTTCAGTCAGAACAAACTAAAATTTTGGTTGAAGAGGGTTAAACCTTTTTTTAATAAGCAATAAAGGGAAGACTTAACTTGATTACTTTATTGATGTGTTTGAATGAAATAATATATGCCAGCAAATCCTTCCACGGGATGACACAAATTAACATAAAGTAATGGAATAAAATCATTATCCAGTGAAGCATTACCATGTTAATAATTTAAAATGTCAGCTCTCTCTGCTTTTTGCCCTTTTGCCAGTGTAGGACTCTTGGATTTCTCCACTTATCATCTATTATTGCAAACATTTCTGGTTTCTGAGAGTGTTTGAAAAATGAAATGTTAACGCTTTGATTCATGTTTCTTTTATGGCCAGCCAAGACACACTGACTTGGTGACATCTCGTTCATCCCTCTTTTCTATTAATAAGGACTTTTCTTTTATGTTGTCCATAGTCAAGCCACAGCTTGGCATATCACAAAGGAGATTTGTCTATGCAGAAGAGAAAGGCTGGTAAGTGGCTGGGTGGAACTTCTGAGAATTTGCTGGAGTAAAAACAGAGAGTAAGAGTAAGAGTAATTTGGGATATTGAATAAACAGGTGCTCCTTCAGGCCTTTGTAAGTAAAACATGTTTATACATCTTACCAGATTTTTGGCTACATTGCTTAAAATTTGGCAGTAAAGAACAAGTCTTCACAGTTTCTCCATTCCTCATGCCCTTTGTGTTTTTCTTGCAGCTTTCTGCATGACTGCAAAAGTGGAGATCAATCCAACCCCAAAGAAAGACGCACCAAGAAAGCCTTTCTACATTCTCTTGTAAGTGGCGGGAATGATGTTTTCAAACAGTGGAGATAATTCTGTGGACTGTTGCTCTGTGACAAACAGTAAGCCCTCCAGGGTGGTGCTGGCACCATGGTCAAAATGGGTTCAAATTGGACTGTGAGAATGAATGAGGGACACACAAAGAGTGAATTGGAAAGATGGGTCAGAAAGGAGGTTCTGGAAGGACAGAGAACTCTTGGGAGCAAGACCAATTTAGAGGCTGCCGTTTGAACAGTCATTCACCACAGTCGGAATCAGCCCAATGAAAAAAGTATATATTGTATATACAATCACTGGCCTGAGAGCAGTGACCTTTCCATGAATTTTTCCATTTTCTGTTTCCACAGTGGAGTTCAGCGTTAGTGTGCTCTTGAAAGATGAAAGAGAAACGCTGCTCCGAGCATTATGTTAACCATTGGTTTTGACAGAAAGTAATTTTGAATCAAACAAATATTATATTATTGTGCTCAAAACCCCATCGTTATGTAGTAGCCATACTCAAATCCAGGACAGGAAGACTACCTTGGAACAGTGAAATTTGAATCAGAAATAGGCTAAGACTTATGTCCTTGAGAAGAGAATAAAATGTACAGCATTCTCTCAGGTTCCTTCTCAGCCACATAAGACACATCATCAACCCATTCCCGTTCCCTCTAGCACCACCTGGTAGTCAATTGGAAACACATTGTGATTAAATCTGCCCTCTTTCCTTTCTGTTTCCACTCTTGTAGCCACCCCTACCTCCTCCTCTCTCTATCTCTCCATCCTGGGTGCAGTCTCCATTCCCTGTTTATTCAGACGATCATTTCTCTGCCTGGGACATGCGAGGAAATACAAATCTAATGGCCTGGATCTCTGGTCCCATTTACTTTGTAAATGACGGTGCCATGTGTCACTTAAGGCAGAAGATGCTTTTTATTGTTATATAATTTTTTTGTTGTTTAATTTGCACTGGTAGACATTTCAATTTTATGCACGCCCTTGTACTCACACATAAGTAATGATTAATATGATGCACCGTGTCCTTTCGTACGTGGCATTTCACACATTTGTAATGAACAGCAGTACAAATCATCTTGGGCGGCTGCTTTACAGGCTGTTTTCATTTCCCGTGTGCTGGCTGGCTGGCTGGCTGGCTGGCTGCCTCTCTGCGGTTTGCTCAAAGGTTATCTGAAGCATTGTCTAATTGGTGCAATTTTATAAACAACAAATGGTGGAAAATGAGACCATCTGCTTTGTATTTCCAGATGGCTCTTCAAACATAGATTTACAACTTGGACTCACAGTTGATTGCAGATTCAAGTCTGGTGTTAAAACCTCAAAATCCATACAATCAGAAGATCTGAACCTGCATTATTTGTAGGCAGTCTTCTGCCATACATCAAATGTTTTGAATGGCATTAATGTAACTCTTAATATCTCTGTCAAGAAACATTACAGCTTTGAGGTACAGAAAATAAATTTCAAATTAAACTTACAGTATTTAAATAAGGAGAGCAGTCTAATGTGTCCACCAACACATGCTTCTCAATGCAGACTTGTATACAAGGGTTGAGACAGAAACAGTGTCTTTAGCCACATTTTGGTTAAAAAAATAACTGCTTGGAGCAAACTGCATACAAATGAGCAGCAGAAAACAGAGTTCTATTGCAGCAGTCTACCCAGTTTACCCAGACTAAACATCTACAGCAGCTCTGTGCTTTGAGCTAGAAGCCAACCTTAACATGCACATGTCAGTGTTAATCTACTGAGGTTTAGCAGATATAATGTTCGCCTTGTTCACCATCTTAGTTTACTAATCAGCACTAACACACAAGGTCCAGTTTGTCAAGGAACAGTGACTACAAGTTGTGCAACAGTCAAAATGCAGCCAGTCAGTCGCTACATGCATTGCTTAAAGCTAAACTCTGTCACACAGTTCTCAAGTGAGTTAGTCACACTTTTTGAGGCTGCAATGTTTTCACTAATGTTGCTAGAAGTTAGTTTGTTAACATAAAAGCTGAGTAGGTGGAAGAAGGAGAGAGCTTTTGTCAAGGTGGACTTGCTAGAGTCTGTGCATGTAGCTATCTCCTAGAAGCAGTATGTTTATCAGTGCACACTGTAAAACTTATAAAATACAGAAAGCGCTAGTTTTAATACTTTTTCCATAATTAAAACTGGTCCTGACTGAAACTTAATGTAACTGCCATGCTTACAAAGTAACCACAGCCTCTGTTCTCCCTGAAGGTGCAAGCTACAAACAATTTACAGCCATCCTTCAAGTCTAGGGAGTGAGTTTCTCACTCAAAACTCTAGTACAGTGCGTTCTAATGCGTGGAAATGGATGTGTCCATCTTTATCTCTAGAGTACTTGGCAGCTGGTTCAGTAGAAAAAGTATCCAAAGCTGTTCAGTTTGGTTGTTTCTGTTCCTAGTTTCTTATGCTGTTGCACTTGCCTCCAGGCTCAACTGGAGCTGCTTGGTTTTCTGTGCACTCCAACATCATACAGCTGCTTGATAAATATAGAATTTGTGACTCCAGTGGGTCACTGCAAGGGCAACTGCAGACAAGAGGCTGCAATGCCAAGCATCTCCCCCTGCCTCTCCCTGCCTCTCCCTGTCTACCCTGGACTATCACTGTCTCCCCCTGCTTCCTCTAATCTGTTGCTGTCTCCACCTGCCTGTTCCCTCCCCTAATCTTTCTTTTCCCCCCGGTCAATCAATGTCTATCCCTGCCTCTCCCTGCTTCCATTCTTTCCCTCGCATCTCCCTGGTGTTTTGTTTTGGGGGGGGGTTCTGGTTAGTCTTTCTATGGTGATTCGGCTGTGGCTGAAATGTCCAACTTGGTGGCGTTAAGAATCATACATTGCTCTTTTGACTTTCGTGATTTCATTACCTGATGCATCAACAGCAGTAAGGATGTAACTACTTTCTGGTTGGAGCGCTTATAAAACTGAGCCTCCTAGTAGTTTGAGATGGAAGCCAACTTTATGGGAGTGAAACCACCTGTGTTATTTACAATGCAGACAAATGTCAAATGGCATTTCCCTTTGTTTCATTTAAGTGAATGATTTAAGTGATTTAAGTAATAGATCATAATTAGCAATTCTAAAATAATAAAGGTTTAATCAACAAGATTTCTGATCTACTGATGCATACTAAAACAGGATGATACTTGTGTGCAGCGGCACATGGAAAAAAATCTGTTAGTTTGTCATACACTTGTGTGGAAGAACCACATCTGTCAGTCAGATTGTAAGAAACCTGCTGCTTTAAATATGGAATAAATTGAGCAATGACACTCCATTTGTGTGGATCAATAAATGAGCTGAATGAAATATTTATTAGTACAGTGATGGGCTGTTAGAGATCTCTCTGTGTAGCTTAAAGCTGCTTCTTTAAAGTAACATGATTCTTAAATGTATTCCACAGATTTTCACATGTGGCCTGTGGGGAGAGCACCTCTTTTAAAAGAAGTGAAGTGTCTTTATTATAGAGCAGACAGATAAAGCCAAAGATCACTGACTGTGAAGAAACCTGTCTCCACATTTTTCCACATTTATCTTTTTTCTTTAACACACGCTTTTCTTAAACGTGCTCCAGAAATTGTGCATGTGAAAACCCATTGTACTTGAGAATGGGGCAAAAAAAAGAAAATGTCTTGATAAATATTTATATACTATGTTCCAGCTGTCATTCACTACAGCAAGCTCACTTATTGGAGATCAGAATATGTTAATTAAGTTAATGGATTTGTAACTTATTTACATTATGCCTCATCAACCTTGGAGAAAGAGCGAGTCAGTCTCGGAGGCCCCGTCTGTAAACAGACACACAGTTCGTGCGTGTGCGTATGCAAATGGTGTAGGAGTGTATTTATAAGCATGTGTCTTTTCATTTGTGTGTCTTTCTGGAAAGGCCAAGTTCACTCAAAACCTAATGGATGGCAGCTGTTAAAGGTTTGTAGAGAAACTCCTGAGGCTTTCTCTACAAAATGTTAGGGTCACTTATACCAGGTAAAAATGTAATATGCCTTATTTCTCTCACTCTCTCTCTCTCGCTGAATCTACAAAGTTACACATCTATACAAGTTAGACAAATGGACCAAGAAAAGACAGATAAAACATGTAGCTGACACCCTTTTGAGACTGATGGGATCTGTAGAATTTGCTTTATCTGAGTTATCCTCCAGCGACACGGTTAGAAGGTCATGTGGCTTTGATTGAAATGTTTGCATGTTAGAACGCCAATGTTTGCAGTGAGCTGCATCACAGCGCTGCTAGCATGGCTTGATAGCATGATATTTTCTACATTTAGTAGTAAAGAAACCCCAATCCTGATAATGCCACAAACTAGTGTTGGCGGTTTAAATTAGTTTGACTCACAACAGAGGGTTTTTAAACCCAACATTGTTTCAAATGTTCACAATCCATAAAACCACATGTAAGATTACACAGATGTGGAAACAAAACAAAAATGAACCCAAAATGTAACCCATCCTGGAAGGAGTACTTACAAGTACATTAATGCATACACAGGAAAGTATTTTCATATTCACATCAAAAACACACCCCTACATGCTAAACTGCAGCTGAGGCTAGTGAGCCGCAAGTTAAAGTGAACCATATGGCCTCTCACATCCCATAAGACTCCTCAGCAGATGCCTGACACGCTAAACTGGATTGTTGTCCTCTGCCCTTTCTTTCTTCCTTTTTCTTTTAGAAAACAGTTTTTGCGAGAGGTTATAACACTCACTTGTCTAACAGACCCAAACTTCTGTTCAGTCTTTATTGGGCCCTAAAGGACCTTTCCCTTCCAGTAGTGGAAGGGAAAGGTCCTTAATGTTTGTCAGGTGATATATCCCTGAAACTAGTTAGGGTTATTTTGTCATTTCATGTGTTCTATTTTTGCACCCAGAGCTGCCCTGATCTCATTGTAGCCTGCACAGTTTCATTAGTCTGATGTGAAGCAGTAGCCTGCAGTAAATACTGAAGAAAAAAGACAGATGTTTTAGTATGACTTCTGGATTATTTCTGTACTGCTTGCTTTTTTAATCGTATTAATTGTGTTGGAATGGATTCATTCTAAGCTAAATGACTTTCTATTCTGATATACAGTATTTTAGGTTTTTTTTATATCTTATGTCAGATTGAAACATTAAATATTCATAACCCCACTGCTGCTGGATCATACACTTCAGGTAATTCCATTGAGAAAAAAAGAAGTCTTCTATGTTTCAAAACTCAATGTCATAGTGATCTCAAACTAAAGACATCTGTATCGGAGACAAAGGCCTCTGCTTGAGGTTTGGGAAATACTTGAGTCTCTAAGTAGCCATTTTGCCTCACACAGCCTGTGTTATCACCCAGGTGAGATGAGTCAGACCACTTGAAAGTGAGGAGGTTTAACCTTGTGCTCTGTCCCTGGCAAAGTCACATTGCCTGCCAGTAACACTTTTTTAGTTTCAGCCCCAAATGACAATAGACGGGAATGTGATTTCTGGAAACATGCAATCATTGCTTCAAGGTTGTTTTCCTGCAGCCTGGCGAGTGGCGGCTGCACACAGCAGTCATCAGCATTCATGTCAGGAAATTAGAAAACTGGAACTGTCTTGCAGTATTACCGCGAAGAGAGAGCAGGGTTTCTCTCTGTGTTTAAATGTTGCCAGAAAGAAAGCAAGAAACAGAGAGAGAGAACAGCTGAAGACTATGCGCTGGAGGAAAATTTGTGAGAGTGCTGATTACCAGTGCAGAGACTGAAGGGCTGTTGGTAGGATAACATAGGGAGTGCGAGGGAGCAATGCAAACATGGGCACAGAGAGCAGATGAAGAGAGAGAAGAGAACAGCTTCAGGTCCAGAGGTCTTTGTTACAAGAGTCCCATGGAGCTGTCGCTCTGTCAGTTCTGGCTGTCAGACCCGCTAGTCCACCAGCAGTTACAACCCACACAGGAGAGGTGGTCTTCTCTGCAGCAAGGGGTAACCGCCACTCACACACATGTACAGCTAAAACTATAGGGTCAGGCAAGGGGAGTTTTTCATAAAGGAACATTCCAACACTTTATATGCCATGTGTTGAATATTTAAAGACAAGTATATATTTATTTGATCATTAGTGGGGTAATACTGAGGTCACCTGCTCTTTTCCTGTTCTGGCTGATGACAGCATGATGAAAGATGGGAATACTGTGAGAATTTCAAGACCTGATCTAAAGTATTTCAAAGCATATCACTGTGAGGCATGGTATTTTGACGTACCGAAATTAATGGATGAATCATTTTTGTGCAACTAAACTGATCACACTTTAAAAAATCCAGGCCTATTTCACTGTCATGTTTTAAATTATTAGTGATGTTGAACCTTTTAGTTTAACAGACAAAAATAAATTAATTAATAGATTTAGTTTTACCACATATTAAAGTCTAGTGAAGCCACATTGTTTCATTATATGTCATTCACATGTGCAAACAGGAAGCCAATACCCTTTCCAGTGGCTTTTTAGTATCTGTGGCCTGTGTATTTATATATTTTTGCATTTATTTCTGAGATGATAACAGTAACGGCCTTCATCCACACAAGGAGGGAAACACGCATACTATGTACTCAGGCACACGGACAGTGACAGGGCAATGAGGTACAGGTGAGGCACATGAGGGCAGCACAGGTAACAGGTGGGGCAGGAGACACAGGAGAAAGTCAAGACACTTGAAACAGTGAAGAACGTTACTTTCAAAATAAAACAGGAACGTGCCAGACAGAAACATGGAAACAAAAGAGAACTTAACTTGAGTAACATGGCATGGCAGTATTGTTGCTGATAAAAAGCTTTATTTTCAAAAACTTTCATCCAGACATGGCATTAATTTCTTTCCCCTATGAGTTGACACCATTTGCTGAATCATTTTGTGTAAGTAATTTAATTTTATTCTCAGAAAATGCCATTGTTGTTGCATATCGCTTTAGTGACTTCATTTTGTAGGTTCTTGTAATGACAATGCTGCTGAACAAAGTGCCACTTATTGTGAAGGCAATGTTACAGTTTTTTATATAACATAATAAAACCTATAACCCTGCTATGGTGGTCTATGAGTCTATCCCTTGGCCAAATAGCCAGGTGAAGAAAATTAGAAGAAAAAGCGTAAATGTGGGTGACTCATCTCCTTTTATTGTTGTTTCAAAAGTTCATCCCATTGGCCCCTTTCAAGCCCAATGGAGCCATTTCACAAGGTAAGGGCGCCTAGATTCACCTACAAACTCTGTCCAGTTAAATCTATCAAATTACACCATGTCAGTTTAAGTGAAACTGAACACAGTGATTTTACACCATGCTGTTTATTTGTGAATGGAGCTCTTTTCAACATGAATATGTTGACTTTGAAGGTACCTTGAATATTGATTGCAGTAGTTCTGTTGTCTTCCATACCACATAAGGGTCCAATCAGTCATATACAAAAAGAAGACATTGTGGTTAAAAGAGCACTGGCTATTTGGCTTTGAAGGCCTGGCTCAGTGCTCCTGCAAAAGTCTGAGTAAGATCAGATAAAGCACTTAAAAATAAAAACAGTGAAACTGTTGCATGATAAGATCTTTACTTGGTTGCTCCTTAAACCCAAATAAACCTTTAGTCAGTCACTGTGGCTAAAAAGCAGTAAAGAAGTGGGTTTGCTTTAAACAGTCCTTGATAAATAAATCCTAAGTAATGTCTAGGGTTAAACTATGGAGTCAAGTCCTGCTTAATCTGACTATAGGGTATATAACCCTACATATACTCCATCATTATTTAAAGGAACAGTTTGCTGTGCTCAATATCAAGCTATAGGCAAGAAGCCACTTAGCTTAGTTTAGCATAAAGGTGAAGCAGTTGTGTCTGTAAATCCAGCCTGCAGCCCCATGGAAACTACAACTTCAACAAATCTGTATGTGAATGGATCAAACAAAAAAAATTTAATGCCTTAATAAGACAGTGAGTCAGTTAGCTTTAGATGTCTTAGAGGTGGATTTTTTTTTTTAGGTTTGGCCAGAGGTTACCTGTTCCCCTTCTTTATGCTCAGCTAAGCAAGCCAGTTGCTGGATGCATCAGACATGAGTTTGGTATTAATCTTCTCACCAAACTCTGCATTATGAGTTTTCCAAAATGTCACACTATTTCTTGGTCAAACTCATGTTGCATTAAGGTAACCTTTGAAGTACTGATCCATCCTATTCTTTTGATTATTCACCTCAAAGCTTTTGCCAACGGCATCGTATTTTGCCGTACTGAGGTCAGAAGTGTGGCCTTTTTGGCTGAAGGTGCAAAAATAAAAGGCTTATATGGCTCCATCCACACTGATTAATAAGGTTGATGTAGATAGTGTCCTCCCTGGCTGGCGTCCCTGTTATTTGTTATCAAAACTCTTCAGCTCACATGGATTCATTTAAAGGCCACTCTGTTGCTCCTCAGAGCTTAATGGTCTATTTAAACTTTTAATAAGCGACTCTGTTGATATGAAGCTGCGTGTTATTCAGGTCATATTTATCAGAGAGGGGCCAATAGCCCTTGGGGAAAGTGAAATTGATTTAGTGCCGATAATGGCATGTCCCCAGTCCGGTTTAAGGTTTTGTAGTGTTGCTTGTAGTTCTAACTGATAATTTATGGTAAAACGTGTCAAGGTGTTGTCTTTGTATTTTTCTGTTAATGGTTTCCATATGGAGGAGAGCATGTGGGGGGGCTGGTAGGGCATGGATGACCTCGTGGGGGAAGGGAGGCCTACTGCTTCTGTCTCTCCTCCACTCAGCTCTGTCTCTCCAGTAGCATGCCTTTACTGCACAAACACACAGTAACACTGTCACTAACAGATGGGAGCTGAGCAGCTTTATTAATCTTACTCCAATAGGAACAGATAATTGGATACCATGGTTTGAGTTTGAAGACTTTAAGAGGTGAAACTTCTTTTTGTCTCACACATTGCCCCAGCTGAAGCCATGCATCGACTCAGTCTTAGACTCTTTTAGTCTTTTTCTCACGCTCAGCTCATCATGTGGGAATGGAAATTGAGCTTTTAACACTGGAGCATGAGAGAAATGTTGCTGTTGTTGGCACATTGTATTTTATTGCTGTGAAAGTGGTCATCTTCTACATTAGTAACCAGCTCCCAAAAGGTCATTGTGAAACAGGGTTTAATTTGACTTACTCAAGAGCTCATTGTTATGGGTATTTGAATTTCCAGTGATAGAGACCCATCACTTATCCTTACTCCCCTTCTTGTGAACCAGGGCATTGTAGTCTTCCATCTTATTCTGTTCATATGCTTGAGTTATTTTCACTAATTGATATCAGTATAACTATGCCATATACTCGGTGTGGCCGCTAACATGTTGGTAAATACTGAGATACCAATATCAAGCTTGAACTTTTTTATGCATTTCTGACATTTTTTGAAGTTTGATGGACGAGAAGCATTTATGCATGCCAGTGCTTGATAGCATTGTCACTCGAGACGACATATAAACAGACCCCTGACAGTGACAAAAAGCAACTCATATTTCTTTCATGTTGCTCTATTTCACTCATCAGTCCTGTTCACATACTACTAAAAGACTATTTTTGAGTATTGTTTGAGTAAGAGACCTCAAAGTTGTATTACATTGTAAGATGTAGTTAGTAAGATGGCTCTCAACTCTGTAATCACCAATTGTGTTTCTAAACTGAACTGGATTAGACACTTACTGCATAGATGTTTCAACTAGATAATCAAAGAAAGTGAATTTGGCAGCCCGTTTATTGTGCCAGTCCTCTGCTCTAAATGGTAAACTTAGTGTCAGTTTTCTATGTCTAAATGTGCTAGCTAGTTTAGAGGAACACTGTGGGTGAGATACATGTTTAATGGAGTAAGGTCTCTGCACATACACAACACATCCTGGTCTGCTCACAGCTCCTCGTCAGTGTGACTTGATTTGACTCCAGCTAACATCTGCTATGTCCTGAGGGGAAAGCTGCAGTTTGCTGTTTGTGCAGTTGTTCGGTGTAAATTAACCAGTGTCCTGCTTAATAGAAATGTTGCTGCCCACTTCTCTTTTCTGCCCTAATTAGCAGTGGGGAAAGGTTAAAATATACCAGAATTAATCAGCATGGTTGTTCATTTTTTCTACACCATGCATAGACTTTTTAAACTTGCACATTTGCAAGCGTTTACATTTGCTGTTTTCAAGGCAATGTATGCTGATCTGTCCTCCTTTTTGAGACCAATATCATATGCAGTATATCATGTATGCATTTGTGATCAAAATCACATTACAATTTACTCTAGCACAAGCAGAAAATTTGCTTTGGCAAATGGTAGTAATTTTTAATGATGTGTGTAATCGGCCGATCACTCATTGTTGATTTTACTCATGACAGAGTGGAAAGGAGACTTGGAGATGATTAGCGCATGTGCTCATGCAGGTAATCATTAGCCTTCACTGTATCAACATGGTTTGTGATGATCTACATGTCAGTGTTTAAAATCTGGATTGCCAGAATTTCTAAATAGATATGAATTTAGACACAGTACATTTGCGCAATTTCTCTTAATTTTGATTTTATCAATCCCCTTCTGGGGGGTTTAACAGCCCTTATATTTGCATTGTCATAGAATAATCAACTACTGACATACAGTATATAATTTTTTTCTGCACTGTTAGCTACGTGAAACAGAAATCAAATTGAACTGATATCTGCAAAAAATCTTTTTAGTGCAGTCCAGTGTTTCACACTGTGAACAAGAACACACCATAGCAGCACATCTCCCAACCATGAAGCCTTCAAGACCATGTGAAGAACAGTGTAAGGTGAAGATTTTTTGTTTGGATGCCTTGTATACATACAAAGAGCTGGAACTCAGTGTGCAAGAGAAAAAGTAGCTGATGAACATAACTTTTTGTACCTTTGTTACCAAAGGCTGACTCTGTGATTACCAGATTCCATGTTCAGGTACAATAAAAATTTTAGGTTTAGTCAGATTTCCATGACAGACACAAACATTTTCCCCAGTTAATTAAAATGTTTTCCCATATGAACAGGAATACAGTTTTATGTGGAGCAGTCAGTTTATACAGTTATGCAAATGGTTCAAAACAAAACAAAAAATGTTTATTTTGCTACAAGATACTGTAACTTCCACATGAAATTGTTGTCTTTGCTCATTTGCACAGTGCACACAGTGTTGCCTGAAGCCTTATTTCAACCTCAGAAATAGCATCATCCATGCTTGCCAAAATTTCTGAGTGCACATTGTTTGCATTTTCAATTGTGTATCTGTCTGTGTGTCTTCGGAGTCACACTGCCTGACAAGGACAGTTTCTTGAGGGAGAAACCAGCCACTGGACTCTGTTCCAGGCCCATTACAAAATTGTCAGTTTGTTATGGCATGGAGTTGGGCTGTTGTTAGTGGGGGTGAGAGGAGCTGATTGGCTTGGCCCACCTTGACTTCACCTGCTGATGATATATTGCTCTTACTGACAGTGTATTCACTCTGCTCTGTTCTCATTTCTTGATTTCTCTGACATGAAACACACAAAATGAACTTGCTTCTGAGTTTGTACTTTTGCCAGGCTCATGGGAAAAAAAGTGTGCTCTGTTGATAATTGCACCTTACCAGAAAGAGAGGATGAGGAGAGAATTGTCTTTTGTTGTCTTTGCAGGGAAAAATCTGCTCAACTCTGCAGTGACAAGTAGCACTCACTTTTGGATGCCATGGCAGTTTGGGTTGAAATTCATTAAATAGCTCAGACTTTTGTCAAATTAAGAAGAAACTATTCCAATTTATGTCTGAAAGGTCTGAAGCATGGTCACACTTAATCAGTTACAAAGACACAGATTTATTTCACAGTAGCAATTTCTTGTGGGACCAGGCTAAGGACAGGGGATACTCAAAACCTGTTTGTGACTATATACTTTGTGTTTAAATGTAGGATGCATGTGTTTGTAATCTGTTCTGTTTGTCAGACATCATTTAGAAGGAGTGAGGCTGTAATATGAAAACCTTTCATTATGTAAACACCCACTATGCAGCCAACCTATCAACAGCACCTCTGTCCTCTTTCTGTCTGAGAAATTCAGTTTTCCATTTACCTCACTGGCAAGTTGTTTAGATAACAAATAGCATTTCAAAAAGGCTTGTGCCTCTTTGACCAACCACTCTAAAATATGAGCAGTTTACTCTGATTGAGACTGCTCCACAAGTGACCTTGAAACAGAATGAACATAGATGTACCAGTTAAGCCTCCCTCCAGTCAAAAATGTGTTTTGCTTATTGTGACTTCTTTGTTTATTTCCTGGGTTGACGATCCCAGAATGGTGCTGAAGGCTTCTGACCTTAAATCTGAGTTGAAGATGTGTACATGGGAGCATTAGTTTGTTACACTGACATTTGTAAAAACTGGTATGCAGGCCAGTGACCCCAGTATGCAATTTACACAGTTTGTGGTGTGTACACTTGAAGCATCCATTTGCCCGTGCACTGTGACAGGACCTTTCAATTCAATCTGGAAAAGAGAGAAGATACAATTGTAAGAAATTAATATTTTGAAATAACATTGTGACCTCATCTTGACCTCATGACCTAAAGCTAAAGAATTATTGTTTGTCTGCCCTTCTCTGCCCTCATCATTAAACCTAACAATATTTTTAGTAGAGCACCCCATATTCCTAATGTGCTAAATCCATATCTCTTCAAATCATATGGCAGTGTATTGCCAGGCACTGTATAATGTAGCACTACCATCATAATACTATCAGGAGCCTGTCTATGCCTGTGCTCTAATATGATTCAACTAAAAAGTCTTTACTCACTGGGATTTCTACAGTGTAAGAGAGGCAAGGGACAGCTAACCCTACCCTAGGAGCAGACAATTTGCTGTAGTCTGCAAGCCTTGGCCTTTTATTTTCTAGTGTCTAACAACTGATTTAGAGGAGTTACATATTACATGATTTTTGTTTCCACTAAAAGTCTCAGGACCACGTTTTTTCCTCACTGAGGAGCATTATGGCCACAGTTCTTCAAGGACATGTGAGACTTTAATCTAAACTGACCCTCAGGCGAGCTCTGACAACCTATTATCTGGCTGTGCCATCTGCATCAAAGACAAGGAGAACGTACGTGCCATCTTCATGCTGTAACAACAGACTCATTATGGCTTACATATAAACACTACTGTATGTTTACAGAAGGTGATTAGTGGAGCATGGCTGCCAAGGTACACCCCTGTGTTCCAGATGGCTGGGTCTCAGATGCTCCTTATCGTGCATGCTCAGACACCCGTCATAGGGGCCCTGCAGACAGACAGACAGGGGGACAGACACCCTTATGTCAACCGTGAGGGATCCTCATTAATGCTAAGTAAATGTTTATAGTATTTACATTATCCATCAATTGGCAGCAAAAAGAAGTGTCAGTGTGGTGATGATGTCACTTATTTCTTAAATTAGCATCATAATTATCAGTTTAAACTTTGTCCATGAGCTCATTTTGAATATGGCATGAGGATTATGATGATCCCAGCCTCAGTGGCTGATCAATCTCAAAAATGCTTTGATTTGGCATTTAATTCAATTTGCAGGCTCGGCAGCTTTTCACATAATATTTTTACAATAATTCTGTGAGAAAATTTCCATTTTTCTCATTACAGCAGGAGACAGATGCTGCTTTGAATTCAAGTAGTCTACTTGACATACTCCCTGTGGTTAAATTAGCCTGTTTGCAGACACACAAGAAAAAAGACAGAGCTCAGATGATCAGGTCAGTCCTGAGATGGCATTAAATGATCAGTGGAGTGTAAACTGTAAAAATCTGTCATGACTCCTAATGAGCCCCATGGTGGGTATGGCAGGTTCACCCTTCACCCAGACCTTGTGCTGTAATTGTTCTAACACATGAACACGTATGCACCATACTGTTCACTTACTGCATGTGTGTGTGTGTTCGCCGCTCTTTCTTTTCTCCCTAGCTTCTCTTTCTTAACAACCTAATTACTGCTCCACTGGAATATCCTCAGAGTCCCAGTTCTCATAGTAACTATGATGTGCAAGCTTTCACGCCATGAAAAGTCTCCCCGTGGTCACAGACCCACCTCATTTTATGGAGAATGCTGGCTTTCACAGCATTGTGACAGAGATCAGATTTTACATGGACTTCCTGGTGTGTTCCTCAGAAAATACATGGAAGTGTTTTTATAGTAGAGGGGGCTTAAAGAGGAAAACCTGCTGGGTTCAGAATCAGGGAGCTTCAATTAGCCGTAAGATTCGTCCGAGCTGATTGGCCTTACACTTTTGGAAGTTGACAGGGTGCAGAGGTTTTGAACTAACCAAAGCCAACTGGTTCATTAGCATTTACATTTACATTTACAGTTCTTGCTGATTCTCTGTCTAAGATAACTGATCAGCCTATTTAACATCCTCAGGGAGGCCTCATCCTGCCACAAGACAGAGCCACCTTTCCAAGTCATCTGTTGTTTAACGTAGGATACAGTGTCCACAAATGGTTGATGTGTATGGTGCAGTTTAATTAGAGTCATTATGCTTCTCAAAGCATCTTTACAAGGTCTCCAAATAGAGAGCTGAACCTCTGCTCTAATATATGGTGGTTGTTTGTTTATTTGAGGGCTGGTTGGTGAAGTGTGATGTGTTTTTTTCCTAGTCAGCCTATGTTTATATCTTTGCAGTGTTATGTAGTAGAAGAACTGTAAGTCATAAAATGTGGATCTGTCCTCCAATTAATGTGACATGGCAATAATTTGAAATGCCAGGGGAAAAGAAACTTTAACAAAGTAATTTCACAGAACTTTCTCACCTACTCCCTGTGATATTTAAAACTGACACAGCATACACATATACAAAGCTTTTTGATGCACAGTTGTGGTCAGTGCTTATTGTGGTGACGAATACATCACGTTATCCTGTGACCACGTTTCAGCAGAAGGTACCCTGTGTTTAGTCAGTTTGGCCAGTAGCAGGGGATTTTCATTTAGCATAGTCCATGTAAGGAGCATCATGTTAGGAGACTAAATATTTAGGCTGTCACAAATAAGAGAGTGAGACCTTATTTCCAGCAAAACATTTCTTCACTCATTCACAGGGCTGTTGTTGAGACATAGACATCTTCAGATGCTGCCTTTCCCTCTGTCTAATCTCCCACACAGTCCGTCAGTTTTGCTCTGCTCTGCATCAGTGTGGCAATAAGCCATGAAACAGACACTGCTGTAGGCTCACCTCAGTAATAAGCAGAACAAGCAGGCATGTCCTGTTCTGTTTCCCTGTCAGAAAGTCATAAAATTGCAAAACAAGCAGTCACGGAGGTCCCAACTCTGTTACTGCAGTGTGCAGAGTAGTGTCTTACTGCTCTATGACAAGCCTGCAGAGGATCATTGTTAAACAAACTCAGCTCTGTGCATCAATTGCCTTCCACTTGCAGGTGTTTAATGGAAGCTTATGGCTGCTCAGGAGCTTCTCTTAAGGGAAAAGCCTGCTGTCCCATATCAAACTCTGCCGCCAATTACGCATTTCATTCTGCTTGAAATCGATTTTGAAGGCTGTTTTCAAGGAAGTACGTTTCAGGTTTTCTTTTTTGAGGGTTTAAAGTGGAGGTGATTGTTAGTTGTTTCAAGTGGGTAAATTGTTTTTCCTCCGCTGCAATCCTGAAGCTGCTTTAAGGGACTTTTGTCCACTAGCGGACAAAAGTACTCTCATAAACACACTCTTAGCAACATACAGACAACACACATAAAGGCACACCCTTAGACTCATTCTCTCACATTTGAAGGGCACACTACAACCTGCATGGCATGCAGCGTTGGCATTGAGGTTGGCATATTTGCCCAATATGGATGTAATTCCTAGGAATTACTTGGCTATAAAAAACAAATAGCCATGTTCAAAGTCATACAGTACAGTGTTGCTCAGTGAAGGTGGATTTTGCTAATGTGGAAAGCAGTGGGAAGTAAGTAAATATCAATAGAGTCCTTACTTTACCATATTTTTGCACTATAACATGGCTGCTGAAAAACATTTCCACTCTTCCTCTACTATGAGCACGACATTTTTATGTTCCGTCTGTCCAGCTTAGTTGGCATCCTAATGCTGGACCAGAACAGGTGGCCGGTGCAGTGATGAAAACCAAACATTAGATGGAATGAGTCAAGGGAAACCAGAAGCAGCTGCCGCATCTTTTTTGCTTAACCATGTGGCTGGTGAAAAATTTATCAGCAGTTTGCCACAATGGGATCCAAGTTCTTGACTCCTCAGCTGGACTTTGTAGCTGCCCATTACTGCTGCAAAATGAATGAAGTAGACACTCACCATCAGTGTCCCACTGTTAGAAGGGTGTCTTCAGGAGGTATTGGGAAACAGTTTGTTCTTCTTGTAGCCTATTTACTGATTTGCTGTTAATCTGTCAGCTGCTGTATGTCATCTTTTATTGCCTGTATTAAAAACACTAGTTTAGCGAATGTCAATTACACATGTTTTGAAGCCCAAAGGCATATACAGGCCACAATTTTCACTTACCTCAGGGCTCATTTGTGACCATGATGAATGATGTGTATTACTGTAATAGCTTTTAAAGTAGCGTCCCACAGTGGGAGTGTCAACTGCAAGCATATAGAGTCTCGTTGTTCACAAACTGTTGGATGTTAAAACCAGGGAAATGCAGCATGCAATCCAATATGAGCAAAGCTATTTAGGATATTATATGAGCTGCCATGGTGAGGTCCCTGTTGAGATTGTGAATCATAAAACCAAATCCCTTTTCCACCCTGCAATCAACAGTTAGAGTGAAGGTTTAACTACTGAGGGAAAGCCCTGGGCCCTTTGGTCCCCAGGACACACCCAGAGAAGGGAACACTTTGTCATATGGACATGGAGAAAGCCAAATATTTGCAGGGGGGCAAAAAAGAAAGAAAACCCATCTCTACTATACTTATGAATTGACATTTTTGCTGTGAGATCTGCATAGCTAAAAAGTAAAGCATCTGGTATTATTTATTCCAAAATTCATCTCACAGTCACAATAACACTGCTTTGGTGCTCATTACCAAACATTGGGTTGGAAACCTAAATGTGTCCTGAGCCCAGCTGTGATTCTGTGTCTAGCTCCTATTGGTCACTGCAGATAGACTATTTACCCACTGATTGGCAAGCCACCCTACCGTAGCACGTGAGAGCTGATGGTTATTTTGTTGTACAGCTCTGCTGAATGAGGTGCTTTGTTGTGAGATGCTGTGCGAGAAATACAGAAGTGTTGTTTGAAGGTCATCTGTTTAGGCAGATGAAGTGTAATAGTAGCACAAGGGTTATTGAATAATTTATAACAAGGTTCCATTGGAACTCTGATTCTTAAATAGCTGGTGGATAGGCTTGGAGCCAGTTGCACAACATCATGTTGGATAATAGTTATTTGGAAACAGTGCTGAACTGAACAGTGAGGAATTATCCTTTAAAATTTAGTTTATTATTTATTATGTTTATTATTTTATTTATTTATTTTATTTATTATTTATCATTATGATACTGGATATCATTTAGCACGATTGTAGTCTATAAGATTTCCTTATGTAAGTATAACCAAACCTTTTTAATTTATACAGCATTATTTATTTTTTATATTATCAGATCAATTTTATTGTTGCTTCTTGTTTTTTTTTTTGCTCCATGACATGGCCCTGGATGAGGACTACACAATGTGAAATTAATACTCTTCATCCATGTAATTCTCATAGCTCTCTATGCTAAATTAATTTGTGTTTTGACCTTTTAGAAAAACAAAACCAAGGGTATCAACTCCCTAATGCTTGTCTTGAGGCATGTGCAACATTAAATTACCTCACAGCTATTTTTCACTGCATTAAAACATTTGCTAGAAAGAAGCCCATGCACCCCCTAACAAATCCAAGACAAATAGCTCAGTATTAATGAAGACTTCTGTCTCACTGCAGTTTGTTCAAGCCCCTCTCCCCCCACACACATACACACACAGTAATAAGAACGTCTTCCACCTGCACAAGCCACCAGTCAATGATGAGGGTCCAGCAGCTACAAAAACAAACACACCCTGATTGGACAAAAACTGACTCGAAATGAATCAGCTACATTTAACTGGGCCTGACTAAGACCAATTAAGTGTATTTGTAGAATTATTTCTGTAATCTGTTGAAGATTAACTGTGGTCTGCAATTCATCAGTATATGTAAGAGAGGGGACATTTATGAGCATTTATGAGAGTATGTACCTTATAACAAGAGTAAAATAGAAACACAGGTCAATTTTCCTTCATTTGACAATTTAAATACTTCATACTTGAATATTTCAGGGCAAGTACATTGTTAAAATCAATGATGAAATGGATAGATAGTGTGATGTCACTGAAAGAACAAAACAATAATACAACGATTTCAGGTTTGGGAGGGCTTCAGCTGCTCTTGGCTTGAGCAATGTTTGCATACAGTGAGGCTTCAGCAAGGTGTTCTGAAGAAAAATGTTCCGTAATCGACATCTGTTGAGGATAAAAGCTGTCAGTCCTAATCCAGTCATTATGTTGTATCATGTTTCCCACACTGTCTTATACCAAAGCTCGGGAAAGTGTTTACAACCTGTGGTGTACCACATATTTGCATTTGAAGTTTGATTTTTTTCATACTTGTAGTGATGAATGACTTGTCACTCATAAGGTTATTAGTAGAGACCACATGTCAGGTTTCTCAACCCTTTTTCCCAGCATGCTGTGCTGTGGTTGTTCATCATTGCTCTTGTTGAGAGAGGTCTGTACGATAGGCTTCAGTGATTATCATGGGCATGCAGGTACTGTGATTAGTGCACGTCTTGCTTACTTTCAGGTGGGTCCCATGATGGTTATTAAGTCATTAACTCAGAATTCACCTCCTGAGCTGCAGATCCAAGCTATACATATTACTGCTGCTTAGAGGAGAGGCACAATTAGAGTCATATTATGACCCCTTCTGAGTCTTTTTTTGACAGCCATCTTTGACCCACTGCTGACTATTTTACAGTATTTACCCTGACTCACTATAGGTAAAGACTGTGGAATGCAACCTGCATAACTCTTTGAGCTTTCATTCCTAACTCTCCAAAGGTTGCCTGACCAATCCCTGGCTGGGAATGTTTGTAAACTGCAGTGATTCCCAAATCCATGACGTGTCCAATCCCTATGCCAGCAGGAGGCCCCCCCCCCACTGAACTTCAAGTCATGTCTCTACATGGCAAGGGTTAGCTTGCAAAACCTGCAAAAATGGGGACATTAAAGTACTGACAATGGATACTGTTTTCAGTAAATTCATCTAATAGTATCTTCAGGGGAAGATCATTTTTGGTATCTACAACAAATGGATAGAGTGAAAGGAATAATGTGACATTATATCTTCATTTGCATTTTCTTGCTGAGAAAGGGGGTGTTATGTGCCAAACCAGTTCTCCTACAGTAGCGTGTAAATAACAACGCTAACTGCCCAGCAACTGCTCCAAGGCCAAGAAATAATCCCCATGAAACATCAATTTGCCATGTTTACACTTTAATTTGTATGAATTAAAAAAATATATAAAGCTCCAGAGGTGCTAATGCGTGGATTTTGATACCACTGGCGGTTTCCCCCTGTTTCCAGTGCTTATGCTAAGCTAAGCTAACTTTATGCTGACTGTGGCTTCTTGTTTAATGGCCATGTATGAGATCAGTGTTAAAGGCGAACAAAATGCAGAACGGTTGACATAGTAGTATTACTGCTCGATTAAAAAAAAGCTGAGGGGAAAGTCCAGCACAGAGAGGAGCTTTTAAGTGCGGTGTCATTACACCGAGTTTAAACACACCAGGTCTGCTTTCTGCTCAAATGATCCCATCCATCAGGCGACCAGCATGTGCAGTTTAATGATTATGTCTTTTAAATTTGTTTCAGTAAAACTCACGTAATAGCGACATAATCGTGACAGCAGGGGATCCGCAGACACCCATGGTGAGTGATGAGTTCAAGTTCTCCCATCCATACGACACAGTACAGGCTCACCAAACTCCATGCATGTTTGTGATCAAGACACACGAGCTCTATCATGGTCTTGTGATGATAGCGTGCGTTTTCTGGCTGTGGCTGCTTCGATTCATTAAGTAAATTACAAGAGACAACGATGAGTGAAAATGCTGTTTAAACTCATCACTGAAGGATGAATTCCAACAACCAACCCCTAGTATCCACATTAAAAATAATAAAAAAGATGAACTAATGCACTATAACTCCCATTTGCAATTTTTTTAATCGTCTATCGACAAGGAAATGTCATTTTCTCATAATATTTACATTACCAAGGTTTCTGCGGTCAGCTGTCAAAGCTCACGTTTTTTTTTTTTTACAATTGTCAAATTATTATACTAGAGCCTAGTTCAACCTCTGAGACTCATCATAATAAATCAGACTGGTTTCACTTTTTACGGGCTCCCCAGCCTGCTGTAATTCCCGCATGAAGGTCCGAGGCTCTGACGCGCCTGCAGGAGTCAGTAAGAGCCCCTTCTTCTTCCTCAAACTTCATTTCCTCCTTGTCCAACCAGAACACTCAATCCCCCAGTCATCATCTAACAGACATAAAGCGGGCATCGAAAGTTGTCAGGAAGAGAAGTCCGACTTTTCTTTGGGAAAGGGCACGATAGCGGACTCTTTATTTTATTTAACTTGGCAGGACAGAAGCGGAATAATACACCAACCCACGTCCGGTCGGAAAGTTTGGGGCTGAAGCTGTTGCATTCGAACTTTGCGTGGCTCTGGTTGCCTCTCCTCTTCCCCTGTCGTCTGACAGGTTGCAGCCACTGAACAGTGAAGGAGCTCCACACTGACGTTCGCCAGGTAAAGAGGCTGTGTGTCCGCAGGTTTGTTTGTTGACAGCGGTGTCTGTTTTCAGGCCGTAGCCCGTTTTAGCGCTGCGTGATGACGCCGCAACTTCACAGTGTGTTGTACACCGCGAATAAACGCGGTGCCTTGATTTGTGTGCTCTTTGCTGCTCTGTCCCCGCTGCAGGATTTTGACATGATTGCTCACATTAAAATGAGACAACCACAGCATGACGTCTCCATAACGGGCAGGCGAAGAACTGTAACATCCCAAGTTTGTCGTGACCTTATGGCATTTTACTGCTGTAGATAATAAAGTGCTGTGCGTTGTTACAGTGTGTGTGTGTGTGGGTACAACTGAGTTTTAACGGGGTTTAATATCCTTTATGAACTCCTGTTAAGACTATAAAGTCCCCATTACTATTATTTTATGACCACAGGCTACTTATTTTTGGAGGGGATCATGAGTTTGCCACATGCCAAGATGCTTTTTACTGTTAGGGTGAATAGTTATGAAATATAGGCCTCATACAAAGAAAGCATTTTTAATTTTATCTCTTTCTCTGTCTACTCTGCTGTTTATTTTATACATCTATTTTTTTAGAATCAAGTTATTTTGCTCCTGTTTGGTACAAATGAAACATTTTGCATCCCGAGCCAATACCCTTTTATTTATTTTTGGCACGAGTGATATTTGAAGCTGATCATGTAAGCCTGAGGGAATGTCAAAATTCAAAAGCATGAATTCTGAGTCCTTTCAGAGGCAACAGCTGAATGAGATGCTGCTCTCATCCATGTGAGCAACACGCCTTGTTCAACAATAAGCTCATCACCCACACTTCCTCACTGATTGTCCCTTCCTTCTTTTTCAGCATTGTACAGTGTGTAACTGATTGAGCACAGGCACTCTGATGAGCCCAATTGTCACTGTTGTGTGTGTTTATAACTTCAGGTTCACTTAAGGTGGCTGGAATTGTGACTTTAAACTGAGCAGTAAAGCTTTCTTTTTCCATCCGCAGACCTCAGCGCTGTTTCCATTTACGATTTTAATGTCACCCCCTGTGTTAAAAGGCGCCTGTAAAGCAGAGTGGTGATTGAAAGAGAGAAATGAGTGATGTTTTGTGTTGCATCCCGTTCACTGATGAACTTGCCAGATGTGGAAAAGGCCCTGCACTGCAAGTCAAGCTTTTGACAAACTTGGCTCATTTCATCGTTATTATTTGATTCCACTCATAAGCCTTTGTCTGAAAAATGACCATCTGTCGTTAATTTATTACAAGCCTGTGATGGAATATCTGTCATTACCCGAGGGAGACTGTTGAATTCGCAGTGGACACATTTTGAAAGGGATACAATGCTTAGACCCAATGCAGAAGTCAAGTGGGGCCATATCAAAACAGCAGCTCCTCACCGTGGTGGTGTGCTGTGGATCATGTCTATTCTGGTGTATGGGAGGGAACAGAGGTCTTCGTTTCTGACCCCACATTCCTGCTTCTCTCATGGCATAGGGTCTAGTGAATAGAAATATGTTCTTTTTCTCCTTAATTTCACTCACTCACAATTTTCACCCCTCTGAGTGGAGTGACGCGCTCTGAGCCCTCAGCTGCTTCTCATTGTTTTTGGCTATTCTGTGAGGCCTCGGCTTTCATATTGAAACCAACATCCACTTGCTGGCATCAAAGGTTGCTATCAACAGCTAAATTTTTCTATGACTATTTTGAATTAGTAACAATCATAACCTTTGTGAGGAGACTTTCCTCGCAGGCCCACTGGCTGATTTTCTGCGGTGGTAAACAAATGCAGCAATGTGAGCCTCCCACCGTGTTTACTTCCTCAGCTTTCCCTCTGTCCCACACAGTCACCATAGAGCTGGGCGCTGTGTTCTGTCCCTTCATGAAAGTTCCTATTCTCTAGGACGAGGGGGGCAGGACAGTTCGTGCTGGGCAGATCTCATTCCACTGGGCCTCACAATGGATGAGCTGTGCTGCTATATCAACATTTATCCCCCTCCCCTTTCTTTTCTCTGCCACTTTAATCACATCCCAGTGAATCAGAAACAGGAAGAGCAAGGATGTGTGTCACTGTCTTTGTGTTTGTCTTTGTGTGAGGTATCAGCACTTCTGTATTGGTGACCAATGACCGGTGCAATGACTCACGCTGACTTTGCGTCCTGTGTCAGAGAAGCGTTCACTATGCCCCTTATTTCAGGCTGCAGACTGGTCTTCCCACCTTTTTATGCAGCCTTCCTAAGCTGTGCATTCACAAGATGCAGATCAGATATCTAACTCCCAGCCATATATACACTACGAGCGGAACATTCTGTGCCTATATTTTGACTTTGCTGTGTGAGTGACAGCAGCTTGTTTACAGTCAAATCTATTTTCGAGCCAGGATCCTGCCTGCTGAAGGTACAACAGATTTCTCTTGCCAAAAAGAAATTCATGCCTGAATTTGTATGAGCAGTTGAAGTTTCAGGGGGATACATCCTGTTTCATATAATTTTTTTCTGAAAGATTTTTCTTTTCTTCAGTGTTAAAAGCTTGGATTACTTCAAGCATTTTGTTTATGTGTGTCACTGCCAAATCATCTCAACTCATCACATCAAGACAATAAAAGAGCCACTGCTAAAGAACAGAAAATCCCCCCTGCTCAGTTTGAAGTGAAGTCTATCTTGTGAAACTGTTGAATTTCATCAACATAAATTTGGTCTGTGGCACGCCATGTATTGGTGAAAGTGCAGTCTCGACGGCTGCTGTCTGCCCTGCTTTTATATTGTATGGTGCTGTTGTTTTAGGCCGTGCAGGGTTTGTAATGTCAGACTTGTTGACTTTAGCTGGCAGTGCTTCCTCTGCTGATGCCTTGTGTAGCTGTAGCCTGTGTTGTTCGCCTTTGTCTGTGATGGTAGGCTGATGTGTGTGTGTGTGTGAATTTCCTTTTCATGTGATTTCTGAGACACAAGCGATCATTGGTGGCTAAGTAGAGAGCTCCACATGCCAAACTTTTCCAAAATCATGTCTCCTCATTAACTTGTAAAGACTGCCAAGAAATTAATCAGTTGCAACGTCACTTTAATTCAGTTTGGTTTCGTTTCCATGACAATTACATGGGTATCATTTTTTTTAAAAGAGGTGCATAGCTCTCTGTCTGTCTTTTGCCATTGCTTTCTTATAAAGTGTAAAGTTCTGCTTGTAGCGAGCTTTTTCCTGCCTGTCTCATCAGATGATGTTGCACTGGGTAATTGTGTTTTCACTAATAAAGAAATTGGCCAGGGGCTACACATTTCACTGCTAACTTGTTTATGCAAATGTTTAGCAGAGGTGCTGCTCATAACTCTCCTCCAACCTTTTACTTTTCTGTCTCTTCAGATTATTTAGATTCTTTGCATGTATATTGCTTTTCTAAAGCAAGAAAAAAGGAAAAGAAAGTCAGCACCTAGTTGCAATTAATGATGTTTTTGTCTTGTTATGTCTCATCTATATTACTGTAGCTATATATTTTACATGATTAGATGGTGTTGATTTTATTTGGCATTAGTTAATTTAAATTTGGAAGTGGTTTCTTTCATTTGACTGGCCCTGGATTGTATTTGACTCTTGTAGCCTGTTAAAAATACTCCTAAGGTCCATGATTATAGGTGGTCCAGGAACTGGGGGGATCCTATTATCTTGCTCCAGACCATTGTGAGCATTATGTGAGAGCCATGGCTCCAGGGACTATAAACAAGACTTTGATCATGGAATATCTTAGTGCATGTTATGTCTTAGCTTTCTGCGTTTTAACTGTATAACCAGCACGCTGCATAAAATGTGACAGTGTCTTCAGTGTTGATGACATGTTCTGGGAAACAGACGTTATATTAAACCACACTGGGTTACTTTTGGACTTTGCCTTTTTTTTTACAGGTCTGGTCTGTTTTACATACTGTACATGCATCAAAGGCATGGAGTTCAAGGTATCAAAGACAGAGATGAATGCCCACCAGCATCCTCCTTAAGTACATCATGATTAAAACTAAATCTGAATAAGGGCCTATGGCCTGGAGCCTGACAGGAAACAGTGACCTCTGCAGTTAGTAGCCATTAGATTCATTCATTCATAACTAAAAATTACCAGTGAGTTAAAGTTAGAGTAGTTAGAGTTAATCTGACAAAATATCACCATTCGCAATTTTATTAAAGGTGTAGTGTATTTATTACCAGACTTTGTATAGTATTTGTATAGTTTTACAATAAACTCATCCAACTGTTTGTGACTCAGTATGCAGGAGCATTTTGGATTTTTTTTCTGTCTGATCATTTTGTGACCCAAAACATTGGCATTGCAGTTTTGAAAGGTTTGTTTATGAAGGTTTGTACTATTATTCGGTGTGACAGAGGCTGGCATCAGTCATTCCTGTTTAAATCACATCCTCTGATCCTCTCCTGAAGCAGAAATAGTGTCCTGTGAGCAACAAGTATCAGTATCTGAGTAAGGCAAGGTGTTGTTGCAATACTTGAACTCTATGTATGCTTTCAAAAGCATGGTCAGCATGTCTTGTGTGTGTAATGGCAGGTCAGGGTAGGCTGTGCTGGGGGCTTTGCTGAGGGCGGTGAGTGTACATCACATCACTGATCCTCAAGGATTGTTTTAAAGCACAATTTGTGATTACAGGTTGGGTGCATTTCTCTGTGGATTGATAGTTTTGATACTGTCACCACACCTAGATGTGCATTATAATAAAACAAGACATGGACAACTTACGTTCTACTATATGGGACCTTTAATGCCAATCATTATTACCAACCATGTTTTACTTAATAAATGATCCTATTAACGCAACAGAAAGGAAACCTTGATGTTTATATTGAGTACATTGAAAGCAAACCCTGTTTTTGTGGGTATTTAAGGCATCAACATTTTGCTTGAAAAGGCACTATGAGTTTCAACAACCTGTAAATATTCATGGAGAAAAAATGAAAGGAAAAAAAAAATCAATCCACATTTCCTATTTTGCCACCATTGCTAGCACAACCTCGGGGTGCAGCCTTTCCTGTTCTGCCATGTATGGTCTCCTAAATGCTTCTTGGTACAATAAAAAAGATCCTGAAAGGCTTAATTCGTTACCAGCTCTGAGCCTGCTGTGATTAATTGTACACAGGGGAGCCTCATTGGCAAGGCAGGTCCAGCTCTCCTCCTGTCTCATGCCAATGCTCTAATCAAAAGCACCTTTGTGAGCCACAACAGAGCCTGGCGCTTCTCGGATTGAGACCTCACCATGGTAATTGAAGTCTTTCAACATGATCCCCTCTGCTTTCGATGCTTATTGTCCACTTCGCTGGTGACATACCGTTTTGAAACCTGGCTCTTCCTTTCATCAGTAGTAAATTGTAATTTAGGGATGATGTCAGCAATAAGTGATACCTCCACTTACTACGAAGCATGTTTGGAGGTCATTACATTTATGTAGCTTGGCAATACTGTCCACTCCACTTTTGATGAATGTTGGGGAAGATGATGGGTTGGACTGGCAGAATCTGCACAGTAGAGTCTAAGTTACTTCAAATCAAGGAGTGCATTGAAAAGGAAAATCTTGTGAAGTCACCAAACACACATGACCTTTAATTACACACTGCTGATTTATCAAAATGAAGAAATCACAATGTCCAATTATGCAGTTAAGCTTCATGTAGACAGAAATTACAGTAGGTTACTAAGTAAGGCTTATTTTGGATGCAAAATCCACAACAACCATCAAATAATCCATAAAAACTAGAGGGAATTTCTTCAGTAAATACCTGGTCTAAATTCAACTTTGTGGTAAAAACATTTTGTCATTACTTCTGTATATTAATCTGCCAACATACTAAACACTGACGAAAACATTTCTCTGTGCTGCCAAATGTTAAAGATCCCAGATGGACATAAAATATATTGGACTTAGTTATTTCAGAGCATCTGGAGCTGTATAGAACTGAAAGCTGAATTTTCTCTGTCCACTCTATCCCATCAGTGAAATATAGACTTCTATCTCATGGGTCATTTGCATTTCATTTTCAGTCTGATTTGTATTCGTGTCATGACATGGCAAGCTGAACACATGTTGAAATCATACATGCGTCTGCACATTTTTGCCGGTTGACTGCTTGTGACAAATTGGTGGATTAATGCAATCATGCAATCATCCAGGCTCTTCACATCTGATCTTAAACAGGCTTTTTCTTTTTTGCTCTAACTGTTTAACAACGAAATTCAGTGCACACATTCATGGTTACCAGATGATGAATCTTGGTGACTGTGGTGCAGAGTTTTCTACACAAATGGGTCATTTTAACAGGTTTTCTTTTTATTCATATGACAGAACAATGTCATCTGCAATTTAATAATCAGTGGAAAAGCTCCCTTTGCTCTCAAAATTTATAATTTTCCAATACGCTTCTGCAAAATTACCATTGTCTGTAACATTGTCTCTAACAGTGTCTGGTGCTAATTAATTATTAGCTTAACTAATATTTGCATACTATAAAACTCTGCTAAGATAATGCTACATTAATGTTCTTTTGTTTAAACTGTAATAATGAAAACAATTGCTAATGTTTGACTTGTTATTTTAAGCTGGAGATGTTGGGAATTTTTGAGACCAGAAATATCTCCAACTTATTAAAATAACATGGACAAACTTTTAGCACCACTGCTGGCAGACGCACCAAAATAAAATTCTGATTATTTTATATGAGCTATACACTGCTTGTATCTGGTTTCACTATATAACAAACTGCTACAAATGCAGTACAACACAACAAACACTAACACCCTTGAACAACAATGCTTGCTTGTTGGAATAAGGAGGGGGTTTTTGTTCTTCCCTTTGTGTTGACAGTGTCACTCAGTATTCCCTCAAAGATTTCTGTGTTAGATGTTTCGCATTAGTCATAACTTGAATCCTCCTCATTTTCTAATGTGTTTTTGTGTACATATATGTTTTTTGGTAAGAGAGACAAAGTGACTGCAGATATGAAGCAGATAATCTGAGACCAACAAAGAGTAAAAAAAATATGAAAATTGACATGTGAGTGACATGTATTCATTTACCCAGTGGAGGGCCACAAACAGATCCTTTGGTGAATACTTTTCTGAGCTTGCACATCCTGTGGCCTCTGACTTCAGAGACAGGAGCCATTGTTTGACAACTGTGACACTCCAAAAAGTAAGTGACAGTTTAACTCAGCCCTTTTAATATGAAAAATGGGGCTTGGTGTGGAGGTTTGATAGATGTGATATTTCCCTCTTGTTGTTAATGTTGACATGTTTTGACATTCTCTAAAATCCTTCAGGGAATGAATAAATCTCCCCAGGATTAACTTCCGTTTATATACACTCACCGGCCACTTTATTAGGTACACCTGTCCAACTACTCGTTAACACTTAATTTCTAATCAGCCAATCACATGGCGGCAACTCAGTGCATTTAGGCAAGTAGACATGGTCAAGACAATCTCCTGCAGTTCAAACCGAGCATCAGTATGGGGAAGAAAGGTGATTTGAGTGACTTTGAACGTGGCATGGTTGTTAGTGCCAGAAGGGCTGGTCTGAGTATTTCAGAAACTGCTGATCTACTGGGATTTTCACGCACAACCATCTCTAGGGTTTACAGAGAATGGTCCGAAAAAGAAAAAATATCGAGTGAGCGGCAGTTCTGTGGGCGGAAATGCCTTGTTGATGCCAGAGGTCAGAGGAGAATGGCCAGACTGGTTCGAGCTGATAGAAAGGCAACAGTGACTCAAATAACCACCCATTACAACCAAGGTAGGCAGAAGAGCATCTCTGAACGCACAGTACGTCGAACTTTGAGGCAGATGGGCTACAGCAGCAGAAGACCACGCCGGGTGCCACTCCTTTCAGCTAAGAACAGGAAACTGAGGCTACAATTTGCACAAGCTCATCGAATTTGGACAATAGAAGATTGGAAAAACGTTGCCTGGTCTGATGAGTCTCGATTTCTGCTGCGACATTCGGATGGTAGGGTCAGAATTTGGCGTCAACAACATGAAAGCATGGATCCATCCTGCCTTGTATCAACAGTTCAGGCTGGTGGTGGTGGTGTAATGGTGTGGGGAATATTTTCTTGGCACTCTTTGGGCCCCTTGGTACCAATTGAGCATCGTTGCAACGCTACAGCCTACCTGAGTATTGTTGCTGACCATGTCCATCCCTTTATGACCACAATGTACCCAACTTCTGATGGCTACTTTCAGCAGGATAATGCACCATGTCATAAAGCTGGAATCATCTCAGACTGGTTTCTTGAACATGACAATGAGTTCACTGTACTCAAATGGCCTCCACAGTCACCAGATCTCAATCCAATAGAGCATCTTTGGGATGTGGTGGAGCAGGAGATTCGCATTATGGATGTGCAGCCGACAAATCTGCGCCAACTGTGTGATGCCATCATGTCAATATGGACCAAACTCTCTGAGGAATGCTTCCAGCACCTTGTTGAATCTATGCCACGAAGAATTGAGGCAGTTCTGAAGGCAAAAGGGGGTCCAACCCGTTACTAGCATGGTGTACCTAATAAAGTGGCCGGTGAGTGTATATCTATGTCCGTTTTCAGGAAAGTTGCAGTGGTTTCCCAATTTCCTGCTGTGTTATTTGTATTTACACAAATGCTGCTTGAAGAATTTCATCTTTATATTTATAGAAGAAGACTTAGTATTTTTGCCAGGATTCATTAAACACACAATGGTCCATACAGGCAGATTTGGGATTTTCAAGGTCTTGGCTTCCAAGTGTTGAGGTCATATGTTGTTTGTATACATTATAGCCTTTTTGGTTGTCGACAGGCAGATTTCTGAGTTCAAATTTAACAAGTGGATATGTAGGAATGCTGCAAATCTCTTAATGTGAATGCTGTTTTGAGTAGTGATGATTGTTGACTGAGGGCAATGAACCAAAACAATGAATAACTGGCACTTTCTCTGCATTGTTGTTATAAAATGAGATTCTTCAGCCAAGCATGCAGGGTAGCACGTACAAATACCAGTTATACAGCAAATTATGCATTTAATCCTTGAGACAAATGAACTCTCAGTGTGTTGTTGTGTGGACCCAATATTGTCAACCCTTTAAAATCTGCTTAAGCCATTTGCTTTTATGCCAAGGAAATTTAAAACATGCTCAGTTATCCAGAATGGTTAAGATTAATGACTTGGCTCTGGTATCTCTCAATCTCTCATGGTATAAAAACAAAAATAATAATTTGGAATAATCTCAACATATATTACACTGGGGGTGTCAAAGCCCTATTATTGACAATTTCATTTGAACGCTATGGTTATAATAATATAAAGTTGCTGCTGAACCTTAAGTTGTCTTAAGGTTTTGCTGTGAAATTTCATTGTTGCTAATGACTCCGTCTTGAATGAGGTGAGCAAGAACCATGCTAACAGCTGACTAATAGAACAAGTTGTGTTTATTTAGTTCAAGAAGCAGTCTCTGATCAAGCATTAGTTACAGACACGGGCAAAGTTTCATTTTGTAATTAATGAAATTACAATGTACTTTTTTTTAGCCATATATATTCATTTGAATAACTTGTATACAAACACCCATGAACAAATATGCAACTGTAAACTGTAAACTTAAGAAGTTTCCTAAAAATTTGTTATTGTTGTGTTGTATGTTATTTATGCATGTAAATTTGACAGGTTGTTAAATTTTTAAGGATTTTTGTTAAATCCACTATCTCTGGGTTGTGGACACAGCCATTACACAGCATTATTTCTTGAAAACCTCTTTTATATAATAAAGTTACTCATGCCTTTAGCATATGACTTTGCTGACAGGTGTGTAATGCGCTCAGGAGGTTCTTGTTCTTCCAGGCCTGGCTCACAAACCGGTTGGCATTTGTTGGCATGATGCAGTGTGCTTGACCCATGAACCTCTTCCCTCCTTCTTACTTTGCTTTCTCTCCAAACACCACTGGAGGGTGGTAACAGGGGACCTTTCTGCCTCTGCTCTGAGCTTGTTTGACACATGCATTCACATATTTTGAGAGATCCCATTTAAGATGCAAATCAGATGGACTCTGAGCTTGCATGCTGAATAGGCTGGCTTATACTGAGCTAACTCAGAATGCAGTTTTCAGGTTGATGATTGTGGCTACAAATCAGACCCCAGCAAACACTTGATGATGTATCGGTGAGATCCCTTTCATCTGTGTTTTCCTTTTCAGTGAGAACACAAATGGTAACCACAGCAAGGCCATGCAGGATAGCACTGGTTTCTGCCTGAACTGTGTGAAAGTTTTGGACTGAATCGTTTTCACCAATGTGTTTCCATGAATTTTGTGCTTCTTTTAAACACTGTGGTCAGGAGTGATGTCCCTTGTTACTGAATGACCACACTGACTGAAACTCTGAGCTGTGAGAGTACTGCTGGTCCAAGATGTGAATAATACAGCCCATGAAGGATGATGTCTGTCACTGTCTGCCTCTCGTCAGTGTCTCAGTGTAGTAAAGGGGGATTCTTTATGTTGTAACTTTGAACATTTTTCTTGTTTTGTGTTACTTGGATTTCCTCCCAGAAAAAAATGTGATTGTAAACAGCCTGGTGTAGCACTCTGAGGAATCCAAGCTGAATGCTGCTTTCTCTGTGTTTGACTTTTTGGGGACTACTCATAAGCATTAAAGTGGCATGTGGCAAGCAAGCCCTTCTAATTGTATTTCAGAGGTATTTCATTTCCATTATAGCCATGAAGTTCAGGAGAGATAACACTTACAGGAGTGCGCAGTATGTTTGCTTCTATTATAGTTCACTTGTCAAACGAGTCTCCTCTTAATATTTCTTTCCATGTCTCAACAATTTCCATGGTAATTATGTGCAGAGTAAGTAAACACTGATCCTCGCCAAGAAAGAAGTTCATACAAACAAATGTTCACTCTTTGTGCTCTAAGGCAAGTCCAGCTTTGGGGAAGCTAAGTGTGTAATTTCACAGGAGAAATGTTTCTCATGATGAATTCACAGTAGGAGTGCTGGTCTTAGAAGTGATGTATACAGATGTTTTCACTAACGTCTCTTTCACAATCAAGATGTGGCAGCTCCCATAAACAATCAAGGCACATAAATGGTATCATGAAAGATTCAGTGCTGTGATGATCAGCCGAATCATGTCCATGTTTTGCACAATATATCCCCTGTCAAACACAGTTTCCACTGTTGGCTGAGATTTCATCTGGTGACTGGGTGTGCGTTAGAGTTAGGCTGCTGCTGTCGTCCCAGCCCTGAATGAAGACTGTGGTTGAGGCATAACACTGACATGCAGACTCGTTAGTGAGACCTTTCAACAAGTGCCTTGTCCCTCCTGGGTAATCATTGCACTGCAATAATTCTTTAAGAAGGACATGACTTAAGACTTGACTGCTCTTGACTCAGGGTAAGTGTTAATGTCCTGCTAAATCAATAGAGGTTCTGATCGCAGTGAACATGCATTTTCCCATTTACTGCCTTGGCTCACTATTTAATATGAATAATTCCCTTTGGTTGCTTTGTATTCTCAGCTTGTTGATACGTCAGTGCTTTGTAGGTCTGTGTGCATCTACCATACTGCACTGACCACTGAGGGATTATCACTTCCAGACAATTTGATTGGGCCAGAAATTTAATTGTCTTTAACTTTCTCACATTTTTCTCAAGAAAAGACAGACCACTTTTTTCATATCGGCCATACTACAACCACATGTATTATGCTGTTTCTCTGTGATAAGTCATTGGTTGCTGATGTGGGCTCTTATGTATACTGTTTATGAGCCTGACTCGCCCTGACAATTTTTGTCACAAACAGCCAGCAGCTGCTTGTTATTAGCTGTTTTCCAGAAGTTTGGATGTGTGTGTGTGTTTTTAATTTGCCATATTATTTTATCCAACATGATTTTCTCATTAGGGCTCATTTTTGCTTCATATTTGTTAATTTTATTTAAGGCTGCAAATATACCTTCAAACATCTTGGCCTAATTGGATAGAAATCTCTATAAACTATGTGATTTCATTGTGTAAAAACTTTTAGCAAAGTTCCACAAAATGATTCACCTTTTGTGTCATCTGCAATTGTAGCTAATTATAACAGCATGCTACTATATAATTTTGGAGATATTAAGTTTTATACAAGTGATTATGATGCTAAACAAGAGCAATAAGGAAAAGATTACTCTATTTAGTATTGAAGTCATTCACATTGTACTTTGTTTGTCTGTGAATAATCATCATAAACCCAAATCTTTAATCAGTGAGTTGTGATGGCCTCAGATCTGAAAGAAATCTCCCATGTTGTCGAGTCAAGATGCTGAGTCATCAAATTGTGTTCCCACTTCACATTAGTGCAGCAAAAGCTAAAAATGACACTAACTGGATCAGATCAAAAGTTGCATAAGAGGGGAAATCAAGATTTATTCAAAACAATTGTATAATAATGCATACAGAAATTCTCTTAAATTTAATTTTCTTTTTATTAAATGCAAAGGTTGCTATTCTTCAGCTCTTTTGATTTCAGATGAAACCTTGGTCTCCTTGGAAAGGCAACTCTTTACATTTTACACCCCAAAGTTCTGAAGTCCTAATGAGTCTAAGAGATACTTAACCAAAGTTATGGAGGCAGAACTTTGGTAGAAAAATGAATGGTTGTTTTTTTCGCCTGGCCTATTACCTTACTTATGCATGTATGCGCTTACCTTGCATCAAAAAGGAATACAAGGCCCATTAGTTTTATGCTTAGTGGAGAGACTACTCAGCCATATCCAAAAGTCTGAAGATTTTGAACTTGTACAATTTGTCGAGATTGTATGAAGAATGAGTCCAGTACAGCTCAATCAAGTTATTTGGGCATTGCTGCCTTTATTTTTTGACAGTGATATTGGAGGTAGAGAGGAAAAGCAGGGGATGAAACAACGGGAGTAGGCCAGATTTGAACCCAGGCTGCTGCCATAAGGACACACATGGTGCAAACTTAACCAGCTGAACTACCAGGCACCCGAGACCAAAAAACACCTCAGGTAGAGCGATCAAATCCAAAGCATAAAGGAGGAGTGTGTGATCCATAACAGCTGTGTGAAATTATGTGTGTATGTGCATTTGTGTGTGCTGAACTACCTTGTTGAACAGAAGTCTGAAGGCCTTTATGAAAAACCCCAAAAACTGCAGTGTCACAGAAGGCCAATGAAATGCGTAGTGATGCACAAGTAAGACAAGGTTTTTACAGTGAGAAGTTCAGATGGACTAACCAGGCTACGTTAATGTCAGCCTGCCTTGAGGCTGATAGGTCTGTTGTTCCTTACAGAGGTCATAAGTGGCTTCGGGCATCAATTAGGTATTTCCTGTTGAGCCATCTGACCTACTGTGACCCCATCGTGTTTTTTTTCTTCTCTTTTCCTTTGCTTCACATGCACATGGCTGTATTAGACAAGCTTGGTGAAGCCACAGCAGCATGTGGTCAAAAAAGGCCATATGTTCTGAGATGCAACTGCAGTTTCTAAAGTTAGTATTTTGCATTTCTCTAGTTGCATTCTCAGCCTCATGATCAATTATTTATGGAAAGAAAGTTCTCACTTATTGATGTAGGTTGTATGCCACTCGTGTGAGTGCTTAAAGCTGCCAGATCCTCTCAGTGATTGATCACCACCACATTTGTGTTGGTGTTTATCCAAAGCTGTGTGGTGTGTGTCCAGCCCCCCCCTGCTTGGCTTTAACTGTGCATCATTAAAATTGAATGCCTGGCTACTTAAAAAAAACGCTCTAACTGCTTGCATGTAAATCAATGTTCTGTGCTTCCTTTAAAGCACTCCATCTTTGCTGCAACACACACCCTGTGATAGATATTATTTGAAAATTCAATAAATGTCACTGTGTGATCACACTGTAACTATTTCAAATAGTACAGCAATCCATGACAGACACCCTATACAGTAGCTGATCATATTTGACAGTGTGATCAGGATGCCTGCCTGGGAGAGTATAAATAGAGTTTTATCTCCCCTGATCCAGTCTTTCTGTTTGGACTGCTCCTGAGGCTAGAGGGCTGTCTGGCTCAGGCTGTCTGCACTGCAGCACTTTCTCAGGGTAAAATTTCACTCTTAGTAACCTCAGATGTGCAGGCAGGGATTCAGATAGGCAGACATGGAGATAGTTTGGTGGACAGGAGAAAAAATAAACACAGTGGTTACAGAACAATAGTTAAGCAGGGGGATCAGGCAGGTCGGCAGGCAGGTAAAAGTCTCCTCCAGTGAATTAATAGTGACCACAATACAACATTATGCATTTAAAGGCCTAGACCAGATTTATGCACTTTTATTCAGCTAAATGGAGGGAACAGTGGTTAAAAGGAGATAGCACTATATTTCTATGGTTACTGTTTCCCATTGCTATCACATTTTTGCTCTTTGGACTGATTCATGTGCAGAATATGTAACATATTTAGGATTCAAACCTAATGCCTTAAAAACTTAATCTAAGAGAAATTTGACTGAAACAATCAAGACATTATCAGGGTAGAGAAATACATGTTGGAGCTCGACATCTCTACAGTGTACATGCAATCATTTCAGCTCCCAGAGACCGAATAACTGAATAAAATGAACAAATGTTTATATCTATGTGATCTACATAGGTAATAAACCTCCTTGGTAACACTTAAACCATCCCATTCTATTTCATTTATTTAGTTCCTTTCTTAGTTGGATAGAAAAATGTCACAGAATACTGCTATTCGATTTCATACTCTTCTTCAATTCTTTATGTAGCCAAAGTATTGTGAAATCTTGCAGAGATTCCAGTGTCACAGAGAAATTGAAAAATAAAAGATTGATGGGCCGAGCCTAAAAAAGAGACGGGCCCCTGGGATCTGGAGGAGGGAGAGCAGAGAGGCAAGAAGGGAGAGGCACTACTAAGAATATACTGAAGGAGCTTCTCATGCCTTTATAACAAGCAGCTGAAACCTCAGGGGGATATCCACCAGACCTGCCTACTGTACCCACTTACACCGAGAGCTGTGGGATCCAACTTTCAGAGTGCTGTTAATATTATGAAATCACAAGCGCCTCCATGCCAAACTGTTTTGTCAAATCTTGAAATATTTCACAATAATTAGCAAAGGTGCAGCTTGAAGTTACGCGTTGACATCCAGGTGTCTAAGGCAGATCTCATGTGTAATTTGCAGATGGGGAAATCTCTGACAGGACTCGCAGCTCAGCAGATAAACTGTCAGGGTCATTCTCAACACATCACACATTTCAGTGTGAATGAGTGAACATTTACAGTATGCAGCCTGAGGGCAGGTTTCTTCTTCTCTTTCTTGTCATTATCTTAAGTGGCAGCCTCAGATGTTTGACTTAGACACGTTTTGCTTTGATACTTCTTCTGACTTGATCCCCAGCATCAGATATCTAAGCTAGTTTGTTAATTCATCAACAACAGTGACTTTTTAAACAGGGAATATCAGCATGGTGTGTCAAAAGTGTCATGCTGAACCGTAATTCAGTTTTTTAGATCAAATCCGCCCCGAAGCCTCTAATGAATGACACAACATCTAGATTAGATGTTGTTCTCAGAAGTCTGCCCAATATTGGCTCCAAAAACAAAAGCAGTGGAGCATAATGCCCTCTGTTCTTTTTTATCACACATGCAAGATTGAAAATGTAGAAGGGAAATGTCAGTTCCTGGCCTTATTAATTCTACCCTCCAGGTATATAGTTTTGAAGCTGCAATGGAAAATGGAAATGAATGACTTGTTGACTTTGCATTTGGCCAAAGTGGTGGGAAAGCATGAGTAAAAAGGTGCCAAGTCTCCAGCTAACATTTGCGTCTTGTTTTTAACCCCCCCCAGCTTTGGCCTTACCTATTTTCATCCTATGCCTCCTGCTCCCTTCTTCTTCCTCTTTATTTTCTTCTTCTTAATTTTATTAGTTTGCCCTTTGGTAATTCTTTCCAGTCATCTGTCCTCTGGTAGAACCACGCAGTTAAATGTTAAGCGGGGGCACCTACCCTTGCATTGTGTTGGCACGCCATCTTGACTGACAAATTTAGGGAGTATATGGCAAGTGAAAAGTTGCAGGCTTGTAGGCAGCTTCAGAGGCCACCGGCTGCGGTTTGAGCTGACATCGTGTGGGAGAGAGCTCCACAAGAAAGCAGGCGGCCTGGTTCAGAGTCTGACACAGCAGGCCATGGCGCATGGTCTGTGGTTTGAAGTGTGAGCTCATTTGAACGGATTATGTTCTAGTCTGCAAGACAACCTGCAGTCTCCACATAGAGACTGATTCACGGCGAACGCAGCATACCGCGATGCTTGTCATAAGTATAAAACACGCTGTGATTTACACAGCTTGACATGCTTAAAATAGTTGTCCATGGCTATGATTATCAGGCAGTTGGACTATTTGATCTTGTGACAGTTACTCGTCTCCATAGTGGCCAGAAATAGCATCACTGCGATGCTGGGGAAGTGCAATGGCATGGGCTATAATTTTCCTGTCTGTTCAGTGCATACTAATAGCTCCAATGGCAAAGAGCTGTCGAGATGCTAAATCTGTGGTCAGTAGTAATGGCCCTGCCTCACGAGGGAGGCGGCTGCTTATGGCCATGTCTTTTCTGTGCATTTGTATGGCATTGTGTTTGAAAGATGTGTTTTTAATGGGAATTGAAGTGTGCAAACATTCAAACAAATGTCCATATTTGACAGTTGTGTTTGGGTCGCTGTGGTGTCGAATAACCTTCACCACTGTTCCAGATATACGTGACTGTCATGTAGCTCTGTCATTTCTCCAAAAATCTGCCTTTTAACAGCCCTGTGCATTATTACTGTTACAGTAGGTGTCTTTTTTCCCCAATCAGCGGATGATTTAATCCAAGGAGTCCTCAGTCCCTACCTTTCTTCCTCTGTTTGACAGGCTGTCACAGGCGAGCCAGAGAGAGAGCCCACTGCCGCTGTTTGCAACCACATCTGAGCCAGTGAGAAATCATGTCATGTTACTTGTTTTTTTGTTTTTGTTCTTCCCTATAAATTACATTAACTGTTTGTATGCAAAATCTTCCTCGAGTGACGCTCACGATATCCTCTGGGACCACTTAGTTTTAACACTAAGTTTTGAGAATCAAGAATGGATGATGTCGGGAAAAATACGCGGGAAATATGTTGAGGAATAAGTCTTTGCTCTCCTGTGGGTAGTGGGTGTTTCTCAGATTACTCTGGTGTGTTGTAATAGAGAAGACAATAGTCATTTCCGGAAACCCACCTCTCGGACAAAAATAAAGATTGTTCAGGGCTGACTTGCTGCTGTGGTATGTGTGTGCTTCCTGTCAGCCCACCTCCCAATCTTGAGATGGAGGCGACTGCAGGAAAAAAAAACCCACACCCACACATATTCAGGCCTTATGCCTTAAATTTAATTTTTAGTGACATTTCACCTGCATGACCTCCATTATATATACGTGATTTTGCGGGGTTGCAGCAAAAGCAGCCATTATTTTCTTATAGCATGTGGTCACTCAGGTCATTCATGTCATTTAGTGTCAATAGAAATAGTGAGTGGCAGCAATTATTTCCCTTCTTCTATAAGTATGTATCTGAATGAGCCAATTTGCTGTGAATACTGCTGAAGTTACTGTATGTCTACAAAGATCACTGATAATTGGTCATGTACTTTAAATGCATTTCTGCCTCCAGATTTTGCCGTTCCAATTGTAGCACAAATGGGGCTCTGTGTTACTAATATTTGAGTGTGTGTACAGAGTACGTGGAGGGAGCATTGCTGGTGTTAAATGTGTGAAGATAATAATGCATGTACTGTCTGTGTTTGAGTAAAGCAACACTGTAAGACTGCTTGTATCTGAATATCTCTTACACTTACCTCAGACTAAGATGTTTAGCCAGACGTGTTTGATTGGTGCATGCCTGCTCTAAGCTACAGTATGTTGTGCTTGCAGAAGCATGTCCACGTCTATAATACAACCCGAAAGCCATTGGATAGAAAGTGTTTTTTGAGTCAGCGGAACAGCTGAGACGGCCTCTTTTTTGAAAGCACATGATTGTCACAGCATTAACTGATAGGGTTCGACTGTGGCCTTTGACTAGCTTGTGTCTTCTTGAGTCAGACAATACTATGTATCTTTTACAATAATAGCATTTATCTAATTCCTTGAAAAGTAACAAAGAGCCCATTGATAACTTGTATCAAGCAGAAATTATTAAATAAATTGTTGAAAACATCAGTTAATGATTATTGATTTGCAGAAACAATATCAGAAATACATCAGTATGATATGCTCCAGTTAACTCATTAACTTCACATAATGCATCACAGACCTAAGTCAACATGCAAACAACAAGTTGCCTTCTCAGTATCCACTGAACATTTCAGTGTGAGGTCAAAATTGCTGCAGGGCTGTTGCATAGCAATAGAGTCCACACACATATTCACGCTTACAAATATGAGGGCTGAAGAGGGGGAAATGCCATAAAATGCTAATTTCTTTCATGTTGCAATTATGAGGCTGAATGATATGTGCTAACTTGAGTGAGAAAGCGCTCTGGGTCATGACTATTCATGTAAAACGGGCACCACCAGGTGTAAGTGTGAAGGCAGGCTGTTGCTTTTCATTCTGGGGTCATGTGGTTCCTGCACCCTGTCAACAGTGAAGACTCAGATTCCTTTGCTCTAAAAACTCTTTCTTTAATTTTCTGAGCTCGGGTCAGACACTTTGATTATAAACAGGATCAGCGTCCTTGGCTCCAGTTGGTCAGTGATTTTTTTGGAATGTGCAGTGTGGCAGTGGCCACTACAGGTTCTGCAAGCAGTAGCATGGCATCTTCCAATGTCCAAATGTATATCTTAAAGAAAAGTTTGAGGCATAGTTGTGTTTTAAGTGTTTTAAGTTTTTTCTGAGGGAAACTTATTATCCATGCGCTTTGCAGAGAAAAGCTTCATAGGCAGCTGTGGCTGTAGAATGTTACTCTTTTCTATTTTAGTTCATTGGCAGCTACATCTGGGCCCTAAGTTAGCTCAGAGTAATAAAGAAGGTGGTCCATGGTCCATGGAGACCGGTTGGTCTGGACTGGCTGTGTCTGGAGGGGAAAAGGGGAAATTAATAGCCCAGGGTTGTCACCATAAATCCCTGTTAGGCAGGCTAGATACTCAGCTTGAGGGGAAGCCTTTATTTGTCATGCCTATTCACTTTGCTTTTTAAATTCTGCTCACCGTTTTGTCCTTTTAGGGGGGTCCTACAAGGGCAAGAATAAATGGTCGGATTTTTACATTCAAGCTGAATTCCACCAGACTGCTGTTTGAATTGGTTCATTTTCTCAGTTGGCATAGTGTGTTCTTTTATGTGAACGTGTCTTTTGTGCATGTGCTCTGCTTTCATCTCTTGTTTCATTTTTGTGTCATTTGTAAGTGGCACTTGGAACACAGGTGGTAATCACGAGCTGGGAATTGGCAGCACTGGTTAAATGAGGAACAAAAATGGGACAGATGTGAAAGTGTAGTTTGTAGCCCATATGTATCAGGCAAGAAAAAGAACAAAATCTGATGACACTGATCAGTGCCTGAGTGATCGGAGCATCCCTGTGTGGTGCACAGCTTGTCAGGCTCAGCTGTTCTTCCTCACATTTTGCTCAACTTCAGTCGCTGTAGCTCAGCATCCATCAGACTCCTCTCTGTTCCAGCTGCACTTCATCAGCTTCAATTGTTCATTATTTCTCTGTTGTAACATTGTGGCTGAGGTTGATAAACTCGCTCTTAAGCAGCACAAATTATGGTGAAAGTTTTTAAACAGCTAAAAATGAGGAAGTCCAGATGAACCTGATGATGAACAGAATACACTGATTAAACTGAAGCATCTGCCATTTCGTGGTGTCCTAAAAAAGGCGACTGTGGCTAGAAAGTTCATAACTGCTGTCTTCTATTCCTTTCAATCACTGGCACAAAAGAAACTTTTTGATTAATTATTCATTGCATTGAACACTTAAGTCTTTTTTTTAGTCCGTAGCACTGGTAAGGACATCCTCTGGCTTTGAGTTCAAGGAGGAACAGGGTAAGCTGAAATGATGAGAGTTGAGGGGTTTCAGGCAACATCACTCAGTACACAGTAAACCCTGAGTGTGGAGAGAGGGAGGATGAAGGAAGCAGAGGTTGAGGGAGAGGGAAAAAGGGCACTGTATTTCACAGTCCCAGTTATGTTCTTTGTGTAAAAAAACATCAAGGCTTTGCCTCATTGCGCTTCACAGCACGGCTCCCCGGCCCCTCTGTTTGATGGCTGTGTTAGCAGACCACAACACAACACTTCTGCTCTGGCAGGGTCAGACGGGTTCAAAGAGGATCCTGGCCTTTAATCAGAACAGAGGCGATGCTGTCTAATGTTGACTTTGGTTTAGGAAAGGGTGCTTTTTGTCTTGTTATACAAAGGTAAGTCTCAGGTGTTGCTTTGATTTTAAATTGCTTGTTGAAGGTAATTATTTAAAAGGATAAATCAGGTTATTTGAAGTGTTTTTTCTAAGAACTACAACCCCACTTCAAATAACCCGAACGATACCTTTAAAGTTTGTGACCAACCAACAGGAATAATGTTTGCCTGTTGAAGCTCATACATATTTAGCATGTTGACCTAGATGTTGTACATTATATTTTTATTCATCTTTGATCACTAATTAATTATTTTTTAAAAAATGCACATTTCTTTAAGATTTACCTATTACACTACGTTAAGTTTTCCATTCTCTTTTCAAGAAAAGTAAACACAAATCATTTTGTGTCCTGCCATACAAAGCTCACTTCTCAATTTCTGCGAAGATAACAGTGCATAATGCACGTACGAAGCTCATTAATATTATGAAGATGGACACACCATTCAAAGTCTTCTAGCTTGTGCTCATAAAGAACACAAAACTGGATCAAAGCAATTTTCTTGCTGTTAGTAGCCACTAATATTAAAGAATTTCAGTGTCCTATTCTGCACCTTCCTGCATTTACAGTGGCTCATTGCCAACAGCCCTAGAAGATGATATAATACATGTAAGTTGTAATTTCATAACTTCAAGCATGCCTAATGAGTTCTCAGACACAGATGAGCAGGTATTAATCTCCCACTACTGTTGCAGCTAATTTTGGACTTATCAAGTGACTGATTATCTTTCTCTTCCTCTGCAACAGAAACAGTTTGCTCTTGAAGTGCCCTCTGCAGATTTCACTCCATTTGGAAAGAGTGTTTGTGGTTATGTATTGCATGCATTTTGGGAAAGATTAATGTCCTGACGTATGAGTGTTAAAAGTAAAAAGTAGGCATTGAATAAAATACGATAAATTGGATGCATTTAAATTAAGTTAACTTACAAATAAAGTTTATCATGGTCAATGATGTCTCTGCTTGTAGATGACTTCAGCACTATATACATTAGCCTGTAGCACTTTTCCAGAACTTTTTGATTTGTTATATTTTGCATGGAGTAGCTGCAGCACATAGCCAGCATTGCATAATGAATGGGCTTCCTTTGCTCTCTGTTGAATCAAATGAGCCCAAAGTGGTACACCATCCAAACTCTGCCTCTCCAAACTTTCTCTCACAACTTGTGGGCCAGTTGTGGTTGTTTCAACATGTAGGCTCTGTCCCCTGAGAGGACCTGAATAGCATATAAAAGCCCCAGAGTCACTGATGAGTGGCGTTTTAATGGCTAGTGGAGAACTCTTAAAATTGCATACAAGCATTTCTCTCCCACTCTATATCTGGCTGGTTTATCTTAATCACCGTGGTAAAAGAGAATGAGGATTAATATTTACGCTGACTGTAATAGGGGCCTCCTTCATCCTGCCTGTAACTGTTATTATTGTTAGGTTTGCGAACCGTGCTAAGGAGCTAATTGCTCCAATGTCTACTACTGTGAGTGTCATACCTTGTGATAAAAGTCATTCTTGTCATGTTTAACCCACAATTTACTAGTCTGTCCCATAATAAAACATATGGGAAGAGGCATAGATTGTTGATGAATCGTTTGGCTGTCAACATAGTAACAGTCAAGAGCTGAATCCTATTTTTTTGACCAGTTTATACCAATGATATAAGCTTAACTGAACTTGACACTGGAGACAAGGTACAAAAAAGGCCCCTTTTCTGGCCCAGTGTTGGATGTTGCGACAAGACTCCAAATAAGGAAAATATCATGCAAATAACGGTCTTACTTAAGTTACATGTGGATCCTGAAGAAGCAACTCCCTTTAATCAGAGACATAGTCATGCAGCGTCTCAGAGACTGCTCTGATTCATCCGACAAATTACTGCAACTCAGCACTCCCGTGCTATCGTAATTATGCCCACATTTTCTGGTAGCTTTGATGGTGATGCCTCAGCCTCAAACCCAGTGGAAGAGACGGCCTTTCAGCCACAGCACCATGACTACCTTATCACATATTCTGCTACCGCCATGTTGATTTGCACCAAGGGACATTTCAAAATGGCTAATGTTAATATGTTGTACAGTAGATTGACTAGTTGATAATCACAAGTCTGCAGAAGAGAGACACAACTTTGATTCTGTGGCTGTTGTGTGGGACCTCTTAAGGTGGACATGTGACACTACAATCAGTTAATGGGATAAAACCGATGATTAGACTTGAATGTTTATCCATATTAATGCAATTTATGTTGAAGCAACAAGAGTGCTGATCATGGTGTGCCCTTGCAGTGGGCGCCATCTAGTGAATCTCGCGCATTATAACACATATGGATTTTTTTCTGCGTAATTCATGGCCCACATACATACTGCTACTGCCTTTGATAGTCTGCACCTAATTTGCATGATTACTGCCTAGCAGCTTTTTAAACATCCAGCCATGCTTCTGATTATATAAGCGTCCGTTTGCACTGCAATAGCAGACAGGCCTAATTGGAAAGGTAAAACAATTTGCAGAGTTAAATAAAGAAATTCTTGCATCATGAATAGTGTCTCTGAAGAAATTCGATTTGAGATGCTGTCCAAGCCTCGAGGCTCTTAAGTTGTTGTTTAAAAATATCTCGAAATGCACTCAGCACCAAACCTGTAACTTCATTACACAGTAGCATGAAGAGGTTACGCTTTGATGCCCCCGCCGAATAGAGTGGCTCCTAGTTCATGTCAGGTTTCTATGGTAGGTGCAACCCACAAAAATCGATATTGTTCAGATAGAAAATTTCTAAAGTATCTTCTCAGGAGAGAGATGGAGAGAAACGAAGGAGGGAGGGAGACAAAACCGAGGGAGACAGAGAGAGAGAGAGAGAGAGAGAGAGAGAGAGCACACCGGTGGATAATTGGAAAGCAGAGAATGCGGTTCACATGGTGTTGAAACAAGCTGTTCCCAGCGGCCATTTATATCACCTGAGAGGCACTAGACCAGTGTCACTGACTTAAAATCAATTTTCTGATAAAAATTACTTCAAGAACAAATTATCTCTCATTCATGGTCTGCTCTCAGGAGCCCCTTTTTCCTGTTGACACCACTAGAGGTCAGTGCGACCCTGGTGTGAGCACACGAGGGAGTGAAGATGTCATGTAGGGTTTGGAGGGGAGTTAGCAGCAGCTTTATGGTAATGTCTGCAGAATGACTGCATGGCGCAAAAGCCCCGGTTGCTTTCTGCTGCAAACTAAATCGCTTTCTCTGTTTAACTCTCCTCTTGCTCTGTCTCTTTATCTCTTCCCTCCCTTGCATTTCAACCTGGGATGGGTTCAACCTGTTTATGCAATTTGCATAAGCTGGCTTCAGAAATCTGTGCTTACCCCCGTGTATTGCTCAGTCAGAGTGAGTTGGCTGTTCAGAGGGAATAGCTAATGACTCCATTGCCCTCATTGACGCATGTCAGTCTATTTCAGGCTCCACGACTAACACTCTCATACATGGCCAAGTAAGAGCTGATGATCTGCATGCTGGATCAGCCCTGCCATGTCAGTCTGCCACTTGGTTAGTCAGGAGAGTGTTTTTCAGTGGGGCAGGGAACCGTATGCTCATGCCTATGAACCATCACTGAAGTGTATATACTAGCCTTGTGTCATGCTGCTGACAGCACTCCACCAGTGGTGGAGACGAACTGGGATATCAGACATGTGATTTGACCTGATGTGGCAGCAGTGGCATTTCCTCACCCCCATCCCGCTCAACCTCTCTGCCCATAACAGGAGCCATCCTTTAGCCCTGTCTCCTTATTGATCCCTATTTGGCTGGGGTTCATTCCCCCCTCTCCGTTACCGACCATCAGTCCCCGTCCTGCGCTCCGTCCACCACTGACCTATGCTCTCAGGATGAAAGGAGCTGTAATTGGAGGGGAATGAGGTTGAGAAGGGGGCGGGTTTGAGAGTCAAGCCATACAAGGGGCGAGAATGAGTGAGGAAGAGCAGCGATGAACAGACAGAGAAAGTGCGAGAGAGCGATTGGGCAGCTGGGTAGAGACGCATGGCATTAACTGGACTGAATGTTGAATGCAGGGGCAGGAAGGGCACTGCCAGCCGCGGAGGCTTGTGGCCGGCTTTCACATGACTCTCCGTATGCAGGGACGCAGGAGAGTAATAGAATCCCAACGTGATGTGCTGGGATGCTTGGGGAGGAGGGATTAAATTTAGCCACAGCCGCAGGCAGGCAGGCAGTCAGCTCTGCAGGGCTGAGGGGGGATGTTCACAGCTCTGGGGCCTTCTCTGGCTACCTCTCCCTGGTCTGCGTTACCCTTCCGGAAGAATCATGGAGGGCACTGCTGCAATCGCAGTATGAATCACCTCCTTTCCATACCTTAGCAGGCTTAATGGCCAAATGGTGAGATGTATCGTGTTGCAATGTGATGGCAGTGGGAATAGGGTGGGAGATAAGTCAGCCGCACTTTATTTGCAGGCTCCGTTAGGGGTAGCATCTGTTGGCTTGTGCAGCTATTTGGTTTCAAATGCAATAGTGCATGACATAAACTGACGATAGACCAGAATTTACATGACGGCTATACAGATGTTCCTCTGACGCTAGTCATTCAGGCAGTTAAGTTACAATAAAGCATTTTTTTTTGCTGCCAAACATGCAGGATATGGTGTCTCTCAATGTCAGTGGTTTTGTCCCTAAATGTATCACACATCTCCTTCTGCATCGAGCCCTGCACCCTCCTCTCCCATTCTTTAGCCTTATTCATACCTCCTTAAGCACACTGTAAAACTTTTCAGTGTAAATTTACAGTATTTTACTGGCAGCAGCTTCGCCAGCAAAATACTGTATTTTTTACAGCTTATTGCTGTATTTTTGAATTACAGTATATTACTGTAAATGAACATGCAGTTTATTACTGTAAATTTACGGTACTTTATATTGCAATATCTGATATTACAATACAATACCTGATATTGCAATGTCAGGCGATTATCAAAAGAGGAAAGGAACTTTGGAGTGTTTATTTCTGTGTTCATACAAATATGTTGCTTTGCAGTTATTATGCAATTATTACCTCCTCCCTATACAAGGCCAATCAGTGTGTTGACAGTCAATTATTTTTCAGTGGTTAGTCAGGCCTAACGAGCTCTTCAATGCCATTAGTGATAAAGGGAGATAGATTGAAAGGTTTGATATTCATCTGTTAGAGAAACAAATATAAAGCTGTTTTTTTTTTTTTAGTTTAGTTTTAGGATTTTTTGTACAATAACTCATTTACTAAGTAGTGGCATGCCAAAATAAAACCTGTTGTCACCCCTGTTGGATGCGATTTACTATTCAAACAAGAAGACGGTTAAAAACAAATTGTGTGCACCTCTTTAAAGGAGTCAAAGCATGTGCCTCACTGATGCAGTAAACATTTCACAAAGAACTCATAATTAGCTCAGGGAGTTTGCTCCTCACCAGTTTTTTTTTTGTTTTGTTTTTTATGATCATTTATCTTCAAGATTCAGCTTTAATTACTTTGCAGCAGATCAAGTAGCACAGGAGGCAATAATCTTTTTCCCCTCAGTGATAGTTCTTCTCACATAAAGCTAGCATCTTAACAATCAAACATGTATCATTTCTTGCAGTTTACTTCAGGAAAAAACATCTACAGAACATTTGACCATGGTTCTGTCAAGTCCTTTGAGCCAGTTACCTTTGTGTTCATGCTCTTAATAATTTGAAATGGGTTGTGGTTGGTCATGCACATGGTCTTTTCATGAACCTCAGGCAGCCTGTGATGCTTGTTGTTTATAACTGCAGGTTTATAGTGTTGCCGTATTATCTCAGATGAGGTCTTCAGTCCTGAATAACAAAGACTGCCCATCTGTGCAGTTTGTCTCCAACTACGGCACAAATGATTTAGCCATTCAAAGCACATCCTACTGAAGCCATAAAAAAAATAATTTGGTGTTCACCAAATGTTCCCCGCTTTTTCTTTCGCTTGGAGAGCTACGGATACAGATGTTAAAATGGCTGGAGGTTTAGATGAAACGCTGTGTGCGTGTTGTGCGAGTCAATGCAGTGTCAACAGCATTCTTTATTTCTTTTGCTTGGGTTCTTACTCGTCTTTGGCAGGGCTGAGTATTTGCCTTGGCCCGAATCTTTATTTCAATTCTTTCTGACGGCGCTGAACAATGGATAAGCTTGGCTTTTCGGAATTCATTTAAACACTGGCAAATTCTCTTTAGAACTAAGTGGTTATGATTTGGCTTTGCCTTTGAGAAATAATGGCTAAGATAAAAAGTAGAAAGTAAACCTGGATTTCATCCATGTAATGTCCTTTAATACTGTTTTCTGATGAACAGATGATACAAAGTCTTGGAACCTTTTGCTTCATGGGACATGTATTTAAATTTCTGGGTGGGCTATACTAACTCAGCAAGTTGCCAGGAACACTTCAGCAAATTGTTGATGCGAAAACAGATTGAAATACCACTAATTTACAATATACTCACTCAACAGTTGTCTGCTGCGTGTATTGTTTTTTTTTCTTCAGAGGTTATTATGCAGAAAATCTCTGAAACATTTTCCTATCATTTGGATCTTTTAATATCCACAACCCAAAAGGTTTTGCTCCACAAGAAATAAGTGTCACCTCTACCTCCCTCTTTGTTTGGCACATTTTGAAAGACAAACTGTGCAATGAGATGAGATACTGCATTACAAATGTCCTTTAAGACCTAAGTGTCTTAAAGTATCATTTTAGCAGACCAGTGCTGGTGTTATTAACTGATCAAATGTTATTCAGTCAAGGCAAGGTCAGGGAGACTTTGTTTTGGAGTAAACATGGGCCATTTTTGGGTCTTTCCAAACCCTAATGCATCTGTTCAAAAGTCATACTGATGTGGCGTATCAAACACGTCTTTCAAAATGTTTTCACCCATACGCAAATGTTGTCAAGAGCAGACATGTAAATTACACAGATACAGTGTGGTGCTAACAATATAGTGTCATTACTGACAACACATTACGTCTCCATGTGAGTGGAATCCAGTCACTGATTTACCTCAGCCTTGGCAGCTGAGAGCACTAGATGTTTTTTAGTAGTTGTTGAATTGCTGCTTTTAGACATTTTCTCTAATGCTCATCAACATCATTCTGTACTATTCACTGCTCCTTTTATGCGTCTGTTTTCTATAATACTGTGCATTAACAGCACTGGTTTACCTGGATTTTAAGATGTTTGTATGTTTCTCATCTTTTTGATCAATGTAAGGTTTTGACTATTTCACTCATCACAGTACATAATATCTTTAAACAATGACACGTGAAACATCATAGTTATATTTACATGATGGAAACAGTAAGTCCTTTTCTTCTAGGTGATGGAGCATCTAACTGAAAGAAGTGCAGAACTGCATCATTAGTTTCATGTTGACTCTAATGTGTTCTTGTCATTGGGAATGCAAAACTACTTACATCTTGCGTGTGGCACAGATGCTGGTGCCGTGATTGCAGAGCTTATCATCAGCTTCCATGTTTCATGCTTTTGTCCCTTCCATCACACCATGAGACTGGCTAATTCCTGCAATAACTCATTGTTGAGACTGACTCATCCAGACTGCACATTCTGGCCAAACAGCACATGAGCCACAGGTGGGATTGGATTGACTCTTTTTTGTTTTTTAAATGGCTCCGGCTCTCCATTGCCTTGCCCCACAGCCGGAGTAGCGCTTGGGTGCTCAGTGATACTGACTGCAGTACTATATTGACAGGATGAATGGACTGTCCTTAAGATGCAGTACAATGCTCTTTATTAGGATTGCAAAGTCAGCATATATTTTGATAGCTTTCCCAAACTGGCAAGCCATCATACAACATAGATCACAGAAGGTCTGGCCTTTCACAGATGATGTTGACCTCATGGTGCAACCTCTGTTTGCTTTTTTTGTCAAATCACTTGGTTGCATTACAGGGAAGACTGATCATCAACACAAATATGCTGTAACTGGAAGTAACCCAGCCAGCATTTTATATTTGTTGTCGTTATCTGCTTAAGCATAAGCCTGTTTTACGCAGCGATGGAGCTTTCCGTGCAAACCTCCCTCTTATTTTTAACCATTTGGACCTCAGTCTCTGCCGATGTGTCAGTGCCAGACAGTGAATTAATCGGCATTAAAGCTAAGTGCTCAGGTGTGGCAAAAGAGACCAGGCATTTTGCAGAGAGTGGCGCTGAGAAAGTGGTCCGTGAGTGATGAGGGATAGGACCGATCCTGACACTTTGACTCAGCCTTTACTCAGTGAACACCTTCTGTCATCATACACCCACCGCTTCTTTCATCTCTGTCACACGCAGAATGCCATAACTGCCTTAGTGACAACCATAACAAATGCAGACTAGTCCTCCGAAACACATACATGTTCTGCGTGTGCCGTTCAATACAATTGCCCACCATCTGGGGCCACTACTGTATGGTATTGTATTTTTTAACACTTTGATTTATACTCTGGGTTCTTTACTGAATTGCCTTTCAAGAGATCCTCTAATAGGCTGTTCCTGGTTTAACTCTGGACCTCCGAGATCATTTCTTGACGCCATAAGTCACCTTTGCATTCATTTTATTTCTTCTTTTTAACAGCTCCAGCAGTTAAAAAAAAAAAAATCATCAGGCTTTCTCTTGCTATCATCCAGGAGAATTTGCAGGATACAAGACAGATTGATGAAGGTGACACTTGGCTTATGATTGAATCCATTTCAATGAGAAAAACACTCCCACACTCATGGACACACACACACACACACACACTTATGCAAACATGCACATCTGGAGAAAGGATAAGACCCAGTCACAGACATATGATAGTACTGCACAGAGCAGTGTATCTAGATCCCGCTCAAGAGCCCCTGTGGCGCTGTGAGAGACATTTTAGTCGCCGGGACACCTAATGTACAAACAGTGGCCAGGTGCCAGGTAGACGGCAAGGCGTCTAATTCATCACTCCTCCTTGCTGAGCGACAAACTGAAATAACACTCGTAGTGAGTGCGCAGTACCCAGACCTTCTTTGTCTCTCCATCTCTGTGTCTCATTACACGGAATGGCTCGGAAAAGGCTAACATGCAATATCATAATTAGCGGGGCACATTAAAATTGAAGCCGTGAAGCGTGTCATTAAAAATCTTCTGTTGCAAGCCACTTCCATCTACACTCCCACATCCAAAAACTAAAAGTGCTCACAGACTCGCTGTGGATTTATCATTGCGTCACTGTAATCTGTTTCTTGGCCTGCTTTATCTCCGTCTCCCCTGTCCTCTAGGCGGCAGGACTGACTTGGGCCCATCCGTCACTCTGTCAATCCTCGAAGGGTGATCAAAGCCGCAGGAGGGGACCTGTTCCATCCGCAACATGATTTAGCCATGAGAGGGAGAGGATCCAGACATCTCTGTTCCTCAGTGTGTCTGTCAGTGCTCTGATAAATAAGAACCACAGGGACGGGGGCGTGAAGAAAGAGGGTTTGAAATGTGTTGTCTCTGTGGAATTGTCTTATCCTCTTACTGGTTTTGTGGATGGATAATAAAAAGATGAGGGTGGAGCGGTGGAACGAGAGAATGCGAGACAGGTTGTGTGCGGATGTGCAGAGGTGCCTGAGGACTGGATTTCCCTCGGTCACAGGGCAGCAGCAGAAATGGATGAATGTCTCTCTTGCTCTCCGGCTGCCTGCTCAACGCTCATCATCAAATGATGTAGCTCCCAGTCACCTGACCTTATACATGCACTACTCTCCAATGTGCTTTTATCGACCAAGCTTACTGCAGTGAGTTCCCCTCCTCTTGTATCTGCTTCCGCTCCATCCTCTCCAGTGTTTTTTTTCCATTTTCCAATTTTGAAGTGTATCATCAGACCGACCGGCAGTGGCTCCAGTATTAATGTGTCTGCCAAAGCAAGTTTCCTCAAGCTTTATCTCATTTCTCCCCTTATCGAATGCAAAGCCAACTAATGCCAGGATCTTTTGAGAGACTTGAGCAAGAAGACACAATTGGCAGGAAGCTGATATTTCATGTGCATCTGCAATTTATCAGGCTGAGGTTGTCCCTCTAATACACACAAACACACAGCTACAAATAACAACAAAGGAAATAGTTGTTCCCATGTGTTTCTGCTCTGTAATCTATCTCAAGATTGCTTTATTTAGTGTTGCCTGCCGGTGCTTTGTGAATTCATATCAAGTCCATTCGCCAATTTGTAGGAGAGGACTTACAGACTCATTGGTTCAGCGGATGTGACAGTGTCTGTACTTAAGATGTCTGACCAGATCAAAACCCTCCAAAGCTGGCTGTGGTGCATAGTGTAACCCATCACGTGTCAAAGGTCACATACACGGTTCCTGTTTGTAGACTGCTCTAACAAAACCCTTTTTCTTTTGCTTCACTGCCACTTGTCCCCATTTTCCTTGCTGTCTCGAATCTCTCCCTTTGAGTCCATTTCACACATTACCTTCTCCTGGTTTGTGCTGTTTTTACCTCCACACTTTGCTCTCTCTCTCTCTCTCTTAAATCCCCTTTCTCTTAAATCCTTCACTCCTGTCTGCATGCACTTCATCGTTCCTCTCACATTCTCCTGTGTCTGCTGCTGACACAGTGCCGAGCGGATGCCTGACACCTGGGGCTGGCAGCGTTTTCTTCCCTGCTTAGCATGGCCCGGAGAAGGAGAGGGCCCAGTGCCCCCACGCCTGCCTTGGTTGGGAAGGACCAGTGTGGATCGAAACACCTGCAGTGAGCTTGTGAACAGTGCCAAGATTTTCACTAACACACATATTCAGAAACAGGCATGGACACACATAAAGGAAATATATTTCCCATATTTCATAATAGGAAAATGTATTCGCTGTGCATATCTTCTGGCAGTCAGCACCTTGTGTCAAAAGGAGATCGTAACAGTTGTTAAGTAAAGGCAGCTCTGGAGTTTATGTGGACCACAGGGCCTTCATCTGCACAATGACAGAACCACACTTTGTGTATATACAGTGAAGCAGTGTGGGTGAACATAGAGATCAATGTGTGCTGTCTTCTCCTCTCAACACTTTGCCCATGCCTCGTACCCCTGCCGAAGAACTGTGTGAAAGTTCTTTTTATAGCGACTTTGTGCACATAATCCCGTCCCAAGATGTATAGAGCATTAAGAGGAGAAATTGTTGGATTGCTTTAGTCTGCTCTATCTGTGTTTTGACAGTCTGTAGTGGGGCTTTGTCCTCTGCAGTGCAGCGGGATTGGAGTCTATGACAGCCATTTTTGATAATTATGTTTTCCGAGCACATATTTCATCAGCTGCTCACTGTTCCCTGTCTGCACTTATCACCCCCATCCCCCCTCCTTTTTCGTTTGGCCCCAGCTTTAATTCTCTAAGACTGTACCATCATCTTGTCTATTACCTTAATTTAAAACTCGGGGAGAGAAATGAAATAATAGAGGTTTTATCAGCTATAATTCCAGTATGGCATTACTCAGAGCAGACAGACTCTTTGGAAATGAGCATGAAGGATATGAGCTGGTAATACCACATCTCATGTCAGACTGATATGTTTCCTGTTGTTCATCCAGAATCTATCCATCCATTTTCTGCTTAATCTGTCACCCTGTTGGGGAAAGTGGGGCACAGGGGTCGTGCTTCTGCATATTAATTTTTGCATTTTTAGTTTCACATCAAAACTGTTTGTGCAATTAATCCAAAAGCCAGGAAGTGAACGAGCTCTTTCAAAAGTATAAAATGTCCCATCTAAGGCAAATTAAATCATCATGCCACAAATGTCTCAGATTTTTGGAATTTCAGGCAGTGTTTGAAGTCATGAGCTGAGCAGAACAGAAGGCTGTGAACTGCTGATGATATGCCTTTGTATGTGATGTGGTGGATTTTGTAAGGTCATGGGTGCTGACAGCTCGCCTCAGTAGCGACGAAGCACATGCTCTCTCCCCAATCCCCTGTCGGCAGTGAACTCTGGTGAATGCGTTTCCAAAAATGTGTGTGTCTGGGCTGATGGGTGCACAGCTGCACCTCTCCCTATCACGAGTGCGTGTCCAACAGATGCTGTAATATGTCTGCCTGTGTTTGAGGGAGACTGAAGAATTCTGGCAAAGTGGGCACTACAGATGCCCCTGATTGCACGCTGGATCAGTAAGGAAATTCCTCTAGGACGAGGACAGAAGATCAACAGCCAGAGCCTGCGGGGGCAACTTGGCATGGCTTCTGCTGTGAGCACAGGCAACCCGTATCCACACAAGCAACCCAGGCATGTACGCACACATACACTCACCAGGGACATCAGACCTGGATCCATTCCAAACCTCTGGTGGTGATTGTACACGATGACCGCTGTTTATCTCCTGGCTGAGGTGATAATCTGCTCTCATGACTCCCCTGAGTCTCTAAACCTTCTCTTGTGCAGTGGAGTCACGGTTGGCCAGGGCCACAGGGGATGGTGGTATGGCAGGATTGCACTGTAGAAAACTGAGAGATTATTTGTTGAAGAAGGGCCTTGGGGAAAGCTTGAGTACCTTGGGATTTGTCCAGCATCAAGGAGCTCTACAGCCCGAAATCTCTACATGCAGCTGGGTGTGAGGATCAAGAGGACCTGCATTCCAAGGAACACTTTTTGACATTTTTCTTATATAAACTGATAAAACCCTACCTTAAGGTGGGGACAAACGTCACAACTGTTGAGCGGATTACAAATGTGATTTGGTCATGACGACTGTGGGGCAAGGTCTGTTCCATTTGTGATAATGTGTGATATGCAAGTTTTTTAAAAAAATCTTAAATCTTCAAATCAAGTTACTGCCAATCAATCTCATGAAGATATATTAATGTTGAATGAAGCCAGTGATGGGGAAATGCACTTCTGATGTGTGGGAGGCAGGCATACTGGTAAACAAATGGCTTCACCTCAAGTTAGCTTTGTTTTGCAGAGTTCACTACCCCTAATTTCTTCTGCAGGCTCTAGAGTACACATTGCCCACACCGCTCCATCCAGGATCTTACCTAGTCTCTGCTCTTTCTTTCCTCCTTCTCTGGCTTTTACAGTACAAACTGCACTGCATCCAAATGCTGAAAGCTGCCGGTTCCTGTCCATATTTGTGTTGGTACAACAACATGAGACATTCTTTTGGGATTTGCAGGGTTATGTATCACCAGAACTCCAATCATTACCAGCCAGTTTTTGTTGAGTTGTCTAGTGTATTTACTCACTCACAAGGTTTGTGCTTCTTCCTGTCAAAGATGTCAAAATTCTATCCAGGTTAGTCAAAGAAATCTTAATTTGTGGTTTGTCCAGTCTTTGTAGATTTCACCTAGTTTTCAAGTTTGTCCCAGGCTTTAGGCCCCATCAGTGCAAGTAAACTAGACCAAACAGTGTTTGCTTTTTTCTTTTGCAGAAGTACTTTAACTGCAAGGGTACATGGAACTAAAAATTAGTCATGCAATAGCTGGATGGGACAAGAGGCTCAGGAGTGGATTCTGTGTCTATTATAGGACTGGATGCTGGTGCCTCACAGTTGGCATTAAATATTGGCTGTGCCAGCCAGTATTGCGTGGGAAAAACTGGCATCTGATGCTGGGTACCTGGCAGTAGGATGGCAGTAAATGGATCAACATCTGCAGCTATAGACAAACTGCAGTCTGCAGTTATAATACATTTATATAGTTGTTGGATTCATTTGATAGCACTGAGTTGTACAAAATACTGCATAATTAATGAATCATGAACGTTATGGAATGAGCATATGACATATACTGTGTATCTGGTATCTGAAGCACGCATTTGTTCCATATAAATGACTACAGAGAATGGGACTTCTAAATTCGGACATCTCATTTAATATGAAATATCTATTGATAAAATGACTGTTTATTCTTCTTGTTGAAACTCTATTTTGTCACTGTGATTTATTTTGCATTTATTTTGTATTCTGCATCCTTCCTCTAAGTCCATCTGTTTATTCAACTCCCACACATAAACTCCTGGCAGAGACCATGGAGAATTAAGGGGTAAAAAATGGATGGAAACTGCCAGAATACAAAAAAAGTATCTTACAGGATGTCATTTTTGACCCTGAGATATGTACAGGCTAAACCTTTACGGTGTGCCTAATATTTTGCTCATCCCTGAAAGACAGAGACAAAATCACAAACTATGATATCTACATCATCTTTTGACTCAACACAAATGTATTATTAAAGGCTGTGTTGTTGTGGGGAAGTTGAATTGGGCATTGAATTGCAGGCTCACCCTGTGTCAAAAAAAGGGGAAAATGACAAGCGTTTAGCTCTGAAGCAGCATTTGCTGTCCGGATGACAAAGCAAAACCTTGCTGCAGGGCGTGCGGGCAAACTCTTTATGTTTGAAGATTTGTTTTCCTTTTTTTTTTGCCCAATCAGGGGCTAATTGTCGCTAATCACAACAAGCTCGCCCGAGGGCCCTCATGCTGCATCTCCCTCTTCTTCTAACTCTTGTTTTCTCTACGCCACATGTTTCCCGATGAGATAGCCATCTGTTCCACAGGCGCTACATAATCTGCTGGAAAACCTAAACCTAGACAACCAAGACATTTTTGAAGGGCAAGCATCTCAGCTATAAACAAAAGGTTATCGTGCAGAACTGTTGCAGATAAAGCAGTGGAATGCTTTTAACCCATTTGTCATGCCAGTTAACCATAAAAATCTCTGTTCCATTAAGTTTTATTCCCCATCCCCGTTTGTGTCTTGTGCTTGCTTTTTTTGGGTGTGTGGGTGTCTTGCTAGACCAGGAGCTTTTAATTGGATCATTTCATTTTAATCTCATTCCTATGACCCATCCATCGCCAGTTCTTAGTTGTTTGAAGGAGCCCACATAAATTCAGCAATGCCACACTCAAAAACACACCTCACATACAGAAAAAATGACCTTATTAATAACACTCTAAAGAGCTACAACATTTGGCAGTGGCTCCTACTTCTCATCAACTCAGTTTGCCTTCTGCAGTCGTCTTTTTAAAGTGTCGGTGGTAAAGTAGCGTAGCGGTAGTGGTGATTTGCCCACCCATGGCGCAGATAAATGATGCAGTGCAAGTCTACGGTCAGGATGGCGAGACGGAGCACAGCTATTGGAACTGTTTGTCGGCAGAGTGCCATGAACCTTTGCACACGGCTGACCCCTGAACTCTTTTGAACATAGCTGAAGTGTGATGTGTGTGGGCAACATCTTAATACACAGTATGAAAATGCAGAGGCAATTATTTTTATCCATTTGTCTATTAATGAAGAGCTGATCGCTTGTGAGTGAAGGTGAAGTAATGAACTGTTTAGGGGATGACTGTTTTCTTCACATGAGAAAACACTGAATGAAAATTTGAAGATAAAAGCAAGCACATTATTACAATCACCTTGACAGTCCAAACTCTATTTTCTTGCTGTTCTATTTCCAATTGAAGATGGGCTGTGTACTGAAGCTATGCTGACAGCTTTTTTTTCACCCTCTGTGTCGAAAGTAATTGCATGGTTAAAGCTATCCATTGAATTCTGCCCTGCCTCTTAGAATTCAGCTTCTGCGGGAACCTCCAGTCGTGTATCTCATTATTCAGCAATGGCACACAGTTTGGTTCACTGCCAGAGCCTACAGTACCCCCCCTCCCACCAAACTTAACTTACACACATCAGACTCCAATCAGCGCATTGCAAAGCTGCCCACTGTCTAAAATTACAAAGCAATTTACTCTGATAAGTACCTGTGCCTCAGTCATACAAATGTCTGAAGGTTGGTTTCCATACAGGGATGGAGGAACAGAAAATTTAAGCCAAAGTTAAGCCAACTACCCAGCCTCAGTTCCCTGTTTCCTCTTTTTCATTTTCACATCCCTGTGGTGCCAGAGGAGCAGTGGTGAGTGTGTGTGTGTGTGTGTGGGTGGGTGTGTTTCAACCATCCACGCTGCTTGTACGCTCCATGGAACGGGATATGCTTTGGCCCCTTTCCAACATTCCCGGGCGGAGGCGTCATGCCCTCCATGCATGTCCGTCCTACTGCGAGTGAAGGCGCGAAGAGGCGAAGCTGGGTGAGACTGAGGCACGACGACAATGCAAAGAGATGAGGGACCGAGGGTCCGATCTTTCCAGTGCAGCTGTCGAGGATTTGGAAAGTGAAGTTTTCTCCCCTTCAGCACTGTAGTGCTGGATTAAAGCTGGACAGCACTGTAGTGCTGGATTAAAGCTGGACAGCACTTAACTGTCCACAGGCTTTGGCCTGAGAAACCTTGTCATAAGCAGAGGAGATGATACAGGGAGGGGAATGACAGTGGAAAGAGATTGACCTGAACAGACAGATATGGATAGGACAGCTGTTGGGGTGAACTGAGAGAAGGGAGGATGGGAGGGAGAGAGAGATAGAAGAAGAAAGAGGTGTATGGTATGTAGAGTCATTTATGTAGATGATGAGTTAGGGCCGCGTTAACAAGGCAGAGTCAGCAGTATGGCAACTACAGTACACAGTAGCTTTCTTACACCTACCTTCTCACACAGATACACACATGCAAGGCTGTGAGGAACTGGTGAGACATGTACTCAAACTTCAAGGCTCAGCCAAGGAACAATCAATAGCTTGTCAGCTCCATAAATGAAGGAGTGATACCTTAATTTCACTAGGAAATTAGGGATGATTTCGTTCCGCATCCTGTCATTTCAATTTCGCTGTCCCCTGCTCAGACTGAACTGTATATGAAACAGAGATTAAGCAGTGTTCTGTCTCAATTCATGCCTTTGTGCAAGAAAAAAACGATGAAGTTTGGAAGGGATGGAAGGCTCTCTGCAACATGCTGTTTATAATCCTTCAGGGTGTTAAACCCAGGATGGCATGATTCATGGAGGCACATTTAAACCTGCTTCACACTCATTTCAGTAAATGTGTCACAATTGGACTTTTGGCGTCACTTCCTACAGAATTACCAGAATCAATCAGGCAAGTCTGCAGCGTAGCCTCCAGGGGTATTGTCAGCCAGTTATCGTCCATGTTTATGACTGCATACATTCTTCTAACACAAACCTTTTTATATTAACATTTAATCTTAAAAGTTCTTATTACCCAGAGCTGTGGTACACAGCATGCTGTGCCTGCAGGCCTGTCGGGCAGCACTGCATTTCACGAACACTTGTCTTCCTCAGCAAGAGGAAAGCCAGCCTTTCTCAGCTGACTTGCCGATGTGTGCCAGCGCTGGCAGACATCGCCTCATTCACAGCTGTGTGAGCTCTGCATACGCCACAGCTGCAGGGCACTGCTCTGTCCCATGAGACAAATGATACTCCATTACCACACACAGCACAGCAGCCGATTTTCAACGCCTCTCCCCCTGCTTTCTTATTAAAACAAGGTTATTTGTTGTTTGCCGTCTGTCATTGCAAGCCTGCATACTGTATTCCCAGTCTGTAAAAAAAATCCTATAAGTCTCTGAAAGCATAAAGTGTTCCTCTGAGTTAAAGCTCTTTTTTGTGCTTGTTGATTTGTCTTGGCCTCGAGAACAGTGGACTGTGTGTTGGACTGCCAAGGTCAGCTTTCATCTTGAAGAGTTGCATTTGGATGCTCACATGCAAACACCCACGGAGCTGTGAGAGGACCCTCTGTGTCCACAGTGTGCGTCGCTCAAGAAAGCTAACTAACTACCGCAGTGGTTGCTACAGGATCTCACTGAGCACATTCAACTGTGTGCACGTGCTCTGCATGCTGCATGCGGACAAAAACAGGGTAAAGGGCCACAGATGGTAAATATAGCTCACTGTGAGCGAGTGATCACATCTCAAGCCGAATGACAGACTGTTTATAGCCATAGGAACATCACTAACTCATGCTATGTGATGTCTGATGACCAGAAACCAACATCTACCTCCTGAGATTCTGTGGAACTGTTGTCCCAGCGTTCTGCTAAATGAATGCTGACAGCCATCTTGTTCTTTTTCTGTAGCCACTGTTTAGAGTTGGCTGTCCAGTTGGCTGTCTACAGTCCCCCAGGGAACAGAAAGGAGGCAGGCCTGCAGTGATGAGGAGTAATGATGTAATGTAATTATATTTGTCTTGTTACACAGTGCGTCAGTAGAGCCCTAATTAATTCTGCCCGCTAATGGGGGGAACACACTGTCTTGTTTTTGCCGACTGTGTCACTCTTCAGTTTGTACTCCTTTCATTCTGTACAGCGGTTGGCACATTTTCGTTCTATTGATTGCCACTTTTTTTTCCTCTATTCCCCTTGCTGTCTGTCTTTTTCCCTATTATCTATCAGTCCTCACCTTCTGCCTCACTCACACTCAAACAATATGCTCTTTGTCCTCTCACTACTTACCTTCTTACTTTTTTCTCTCTGTCTCTGTTGTGCCTGCCCACCCAGCCACACAGTGCTTTACCTCCACATCTGACCTCAGGTCTTTTGATGTCGCAAACCTTTGTTAGAAATTTTAGAAACTGAAAATGCTGAAGTCACTTCATTCTGTCTTGTCATCACAGTCAAATCCTTTATGTGATAAACGTGTTAAAAGAGTTTCTGAAAAGACTGGAAGAAAATCGAAGTAAGACAATGAGGGCCAGCATAAAGAGGTTCACACCTGACTAATGAGATACATTGTCTGCACTCATTGCGCCCTATCAATCAGGCTCAAATGATTCAGACATTGTGCTTGAATGGACAGTGACTTTGCAGTGTTCCTCCCGCCATGATCCTCTCCTGCGTATCAATCTTCAGTAGATTGTGCTGGAAATTGAAGACACGTTGAACTGCCATCGCTATCTTTGCGGAGAACATTACATTGCCCACCAGAAATGGCCCCTTTGGCACTGGCAGTGGCCATTGTCCTTCGGCGAGCTTATGCAATAGCTTCTACAACAGATAGAGGGAAACTTTAGCCACCTCTCCTTACAATAAAATGAAAATGAAAGCAGCGGCTGTGCCCTCGTAAGTCATCCTGTGTTGGTGGGAGGGATGCGACCCCTCTTATGCGAGATTGAGGCCCTAAATCAGCCTGCAGACACCTCCTGCTCCTCTCATCTGAAGGTGCTCCAGGAGAACAATCATTCATGCTGGAGAGGAGGTACAGAGCTTTGATATTTGGTGTACCTTTACTTGGCTGTGCAGCTCTGTGCGTCCACATGGTTTTCTTTTTGTGCTCCTGTGTGTGTTTGATCTTGACAGTGTGCTTGACAAAGAAAGCACTGAAAGATAAAGAAAGAGAATTCCATATGTGCACTGCTCCATAGATGTGAAATGGACAGATGCATTTGCTTTCAAGACCCATTCACCTGGACGTGTTGCCCGGTGCTCCTTTGTGCCTCTGTTTTGTGCTGCAGCATGCAGGGTCACACTCTAAGGGCTTTATTGCCTTGACTGGGGCTCAGACCAGCTGGTTGACCATTCTGTAAAATCACAGGGAGACAACTTTAGTGCACTGTTGTGTAAACTGCAGTGATGTATGTAAACACACTGTGCCCGAAGTGGCATTGTGGATGCTCCTGAAATTTTAATAACAACTCCAGACTGGTCAGATACAAGCCCAAGGTTTTATAGTCCTGTTTTATTGTTTGAATAAACTTGTTTCTCTTGGACATTATAATTCATGGGAAGTGGAGGTAGGTAAACAAGCTTGTAGGAGAGCGTTCACTGGTTGACTGATTTCGTAAATGAGGGGGTAAACAAACAAAAAGAAGGGAGCAGAAGAATCACATCCCAAACACAAGTTTTCATTGACAGTAAGACCAAAACAACTGATTCACTGTTTTTTGGGTTTGTTTTTTTTTTACAGAATTTTCACCTCTGCAGCCTGAGGGGCAGTCAGTCTCTTCCTGCTTCTCGCCTTCCTCGGAAAGGTAAGATTTCTGCCACACCTCTCCTCCATCTGCTATAACAATCTGTTAACATCGCAGCAAAATGAAACTGAGAGCCTCTAATTACCCAAGAGGATTTGATTGCACTCCTCCTCAAACTCTCTCTTGTGTATCATGCTGTTTATTCAGCAATCCCCCTCCATTGGAAAAACACTTTAGCTCACATTAATTCAAATATTTCTTTAATTTCGACCCACACCTACGCACCTGGCATTGTTCTGCACACAGGCTAGATTAGTATATAGATGTAGCAAGGTGGATAATCTTGTCCAGATTACAGGAGAGCTTCATAGATGGTCAGGTGAATCCCTCTTCCTGAGAGTGTTGGGGGGTGGGGGGTCGGGGGCGGCACATGGATAACCACCCAGAACTCCCTGCTGTGTGGTACCCCGTGCTTCAAAGAGAAGAGCAGCTTAAAGAGGCTAACTAAAATTAGCCGGGCAACAGATAACCTGTACCTTGAGATCAAAGCGGGACTGAATTGTCAGCCTCTTTGACGGTGCCTGTGGTGGCAGAGCCTGCAGGAGGAGGAATGTGGAGCAGCAGAACACAGAGATGGTGCAGAGGATGAGTGTTCAAGAGGCCCCATATCAAGGTGTTAAGTTCCAGAGAAGGAGATTATTTATGGCTGTTTTGGACTGAAGGGGTCAAGGTTGTGTGTGCCGCATGTCACGCTCTCACTCCCACGGTGCATCTCTGCTGCCCAGAAAATGAAGCATCCTGCACCAGGCTTTACAGCAGGGCGTGTGATTACTCCGTTTGTGTAAATGTGTACTTCTGGAAAATAGTGCTCAACAGGACTATTATTATCTAGCTAATAAAACTGCAATGGGCGTAATTTTAACTACTTTTTGTAGGTACAGATGCTGAACAGCACCAATTTATTATACTTGATTTGTTGTTCATACGGTGTTTTCTATATAAAATATGCATCTATAGTACGTATAACTGCAGCTGTCAGATAAAATGTAATGGGGAAGAACCTCAAAATCATACCCCTTTTCACTAAATGCACTCCACTATACTGTATGTTCCACCACTGCCTGGTCCTGGCTGCTCGGTGCAGCTGAGCTTCTTGAACGCATGGTCTTAGCCTTAAGTAGCCTTAATTTCAGTAAATCCCTTTTTTATGATCAGGTGTATTTCTCCTTGAAGGGTCAATATACCGTTAATCATGCCATCTTGTTATTGATTTCCTGCTTTAATTAAATGCTGGCGGCAGATTACAGACACTCCTTTTGTAGCTGGTCAAACAACATTTTTAATTAAATTAATCTACTAAATAACAAAAATTTAGCAACGTGATGATGCCATATCCTAAGCTTTCCCTAAGATTTCTGTGGTGAATTATCAAATGATTATTTTTATGATCATTTGCATTTAAGTGAAGGGGCTCTTCCGCTGCTTCAGTGTGCATATCAAAGCACATATGTATTATTTAGATAGCAGCACAACGTGATGCAAAATCAAATGATAGCCTCAAAGCCTGCCATGCTTCCTATGTCATCTGTAGGGAAAAATTGCATTTTCACTTGTTTGTTATTTTCAGTTCTTCTTTATCTTTGACATCTCCAGCATTACTGTGGTCTTTTTTCATTTTTTCACATCTGTTTTGGACTTTCTGAGATTGAATCTCTACATCTCTGGAAGCAATTGTGTCCTACTTGTCTCTCTCTCACCATGGAAGTATCAGTATCTGTGCAGCAGAAAAAGACAGAGAGGAAGAGAGGGACTATGCAGCTCAAGAGTTTTCAATGTAATGAATTGCGCGATGAAGAACAAAACAACAAGCATTTGAAAGTAGGGCTGCTTAGCAGTGTATATCTTGGTTTCCTTATTCTTCTTGATGCACTGTATGTGTGCTGGCCATTCATTCATATTGACAGACAAGGACACACACCAGCACATCTCACAACATTTGAGCCAGGGCTAACTGCTCCTTCAGGCCTCTCTGGCCAGCAGCGGCCTTGAAGCATGGTACAGGGAGGTTAAGATACTGCCCGGGCTTGTGTGTGTGTGTAAAAAGTGTTATTGATATGCCTCCTGTTGGGCTTGCTGAAAGATTCTGACTGATACTATTCAGCCAGTGAACCATTTACATATTTATTTCCCCGGCCAAGCAGCACACATGCACTGTCGGCCACTGGAGACCTTATATGCCTGTCTTTAATTGGCTATTGATTGACTCTGCTGTGGCAGAGGGAGACAATAAATTACCGCCTGCTTGAGAGAGGGAGGTGGCAGACGAGTTGAGTGTGGGGGGCGTTGCTGTTATTCTGAGTATCAAACCTGTGGTTGCATTATTTATTCATCTCTGGTTTTTATTTATGTGGTAAGAATCAGTGACGCAATACATGATGGAACGATAGCAATTCAAGCACCCTTTTTGGACATGGTTTATTTGCATAGGTCAGTGAACATTGGCTCTGTTTGGAAGGATGGTGTGAGCATGCCGAGAGGCGCACAATATATTTGCAAAGGATGAGCAATTCAGTTTTCAGGCTTGCAGAGCCTCCATTTGACATGAAATTGGCTCCTGTACGCCTGTGTCTTGATTGTTAGCATAAATAATGTAACAGTATGTATGTATGTGCAACTGTTATACAGGGGTGTGTGAACTGATTCTCATAACAATAGGAAAATGTGCTCTTCTGAATGAATATAAATGAAAAAGAAGAACTATGTTTTCTTTCAGTTGTACCTGACAAATATTTCATAATAGTGGCATTTCACCACAGCTGTCTAATAATGGTATATGCACAACATGCCAGTGGTGTTGTGGATGGTAAAAGATTTCTTATTTCTCTAGGTAGGTAGGTAATTATTCTACTTATGTGTGTGCCTGAGGGGAGCATGAGGTTGAGCTCATCAGAGCCTTATTGCAAAAAAATTCATTCAGTATTAAATCCGCAAAAAAACTTATTCATAGTAAGAAACAAATGCTGTTTGATGTTTCATGTGATTTTTTTTTTATTTCCTTGACAAAAATGAATGTTATACACAAATTCAGTACAAATAAACTTCACTGTAAAGTACATGGAGTGTATTTTAGTGTATGATTCCTTGTATGAATGTATGAATGTATGTATGAATCCTTACCTAAAGCTGTGACGTTCACCGCACATCAACAACACAACACAATGATGCGTCACTCACAAATTACCGCACACAAATTCTTCCACAGAGGTTAACGGCCATGCGGCCACACACACACACACCTCGCTGACACTTCAACCTCTTGATTGTTTCTTCAACCTGTTGCTTTGTTCGGTCACTCAGCCAGTTCGTCTGTTCCAAACTGCTTAATCTAAGCAGCCGACGGAGCCGGAGGAATCTGTGAGCAGAATTCCACAACTCTGTCATCCTCCAACTGTGCTGCTGCGCTGGGCTGGGAACTATCTCGGGAATGTCCCCTCCTGCTGTGTTGCATACATCCAGGTCCTGTTCCGGTACATGCCAGCTGGCTCAGATGGGCTTTGATGCTAGCCTTGCACGTGAATGCCTCTGTGTGTGTGTGTGTGTGTGTGTGTGTGTGTGTGTGTGCGCGTGCGTGAACACATGGGTGCATGCGTGTGCGTGTGGCCTGTGCTAGCATATGTGCATGTTTGTGTGAATGCTGACAGGCAGCCAGCTCGGGTATTGATCTGTAGCCATTCCGACTGGAGCCCAAAGGGCAGGCTGTATCATCTGTCAGTCTACTGAGAAGGGCATTAAGGGCACGCTGATCTTAGATCACAAATCCCAGTCAGAGAGATAGAGAGAGGGAGAGCGGAATGGTTGAGGGAACCAGAGAGGTAGAGCACAAGAAAGACAGAAAGCCTGCAATAAGAGTTGTGAAAGATATGTTAACATAGTGTGTCAGTGCTCTGCCTGCTGAGTGGACCCCCCCACCCTTCCCCCCAAATTCACTACCCCTAAACAGTCGTATAGTCCTTGTTGATTGAGACAATCAGTTCCACTTTAAGGACCCGTGGGTGAAGACAACACTCAGCATTGACCCTTGCACCTCAATGACCACCCACTTGCAGACCCCCCCCAAAAAACCAACTCCTCGCTCTGTCTCGTTCTCTCCTCGCAGCTCTCTCCCACAATTCCACACAGTATGCAACACTGATACGCAGCTGTTTCTTTATATATATACGGTATGTACAGTACATATATAAATATATGCACACACATGCACATAGCCTGGGGAATGGGGAAATAATAAATCATAATGTGTGGAACATATCGCAGCTCTGCCCATAATGACTGCAAAATGACTTCAAAGGTTACAATATCTCTTGCTGAGATAAGAATATGAACTGAGCTGATTTTTTTCCTTCATAAGACCTTAAGTCACTCGTTTTTGTTTTTTTTAAATCTTTGTATAAAGTCTATTTTCTGAAGCTCCCTCATTGTTGTTGTCTACATTTACTGGGCTCTGGTGTAAAAATCCATCCACTGTAATCATGGCTGAGATTGGTTTTGATTTTAAGTAGTCTGAAAGGCAACCAGCCCTGTGTTGTTTTGAGATAGACACAGCTGATTGTATTGACGAAGTCCAAGGTCACCACAACTAGTCGAGCATGACTCCGCTCCACCGTGCTCCTTCACAGTGATTATTCCATTATGTGAGTCTTCGAAATCTGTTCCCACCACACATTTAACACGCTGATGGGTTTCTGTGTGGCTTCAGTTTAAATGTTTAATGACATCAACCTCAGAGTGTGGGAGACGCCTAGACTCGTGAAGCAGGAGAGCCTATAATGGATAAACAGAGGCCCATTTGTATTTGTTACCTTTTTTGTCACCGTAATGGATAAATGTCCAGTCTGTGCTTTTGGTGCTGGAATGGGGAAAACGTCATATGCTAATAAATGTAAGTCCCTGTTTAAAGGAGGTATATTGTTGCATTTGGTCCAAATAGCCATGACACTGTCACTTTGGTAAACTGTCATGGGACAACTTTACAGGAAATCACATGAAAGAAGTTCTGAGATGATACTACAGAAAACAATGATTAACTGAAATCCATTTAGTACCTCTGAATTATTTGAGGCCCAGTGGTGTGGTCTCCCATCATGGGGCTTTAACATTGCAGTATCAGTCATTTTTATGGGTGGACTCTTTTAATAATGGATTTCGGACGAAATCTCAGAGGGTGAGGTTTGATTCAGCTTCAGTTAGGTTCTCAAAGTGAAGGTGTTTCATATGACTCATTGTTTTCTCATGCAAATGATTTATCCAGAACACCCCCAGTGATAGATGTGGCTGTGTACTATAACTCAATCAATTTCCAATGTATGTTATCCCCCTTAATAGAACTTCATATGATTACAGCTGTATGCATATTATCTATCTATTATCTTAGCTATTGCCTATAATCCCATGCAGGTTGTATTTTATGTTTTTTGAAAATAATTATTTTCACCTCTTTCAATTTACATGTCATCTTTCAAGCGGTGGCAGCATATAATTCATGCTTCCCTCTGTTGTAGCTAATCATCTGATTAGCTGTTTTTTTTTCTTTTTCGAAAAATGGCCTGTCACACACAGTCCGGTTTTGTTAGGCAAACACTGCAAACTAAAGATGACTTCCTTTTGAGGCAGATTGCACAGTTTACACAGCAGGTTACCGAATCAAACCCATCTCTTGCAGAGAGGTATCGACCGAAAAAAGGCTGAGATGAGCCAGAGTCTTTTACAAGAGCTTCAGTGGCCACTGAGGGATCAGCAAATATGAGGCAGATAATCTTGTTTGTCACAGAAATATCTGAATATTGATTGAAGAGCGCAATATAAGTTCTGACAATACTTTTGAACCTCGCTGAGTGAAATCTTGCACCAACTGCAGGAACAACTGTACGTGGAATAAAAGGTCGGTTTAACCCTAAAATCACTTGCCTCAGTCTATTTCACAGAAGTTTTAACCCATGATTTAGTTGTATGACGTGTTTGCTCAAAAAAGTGTGTTGTAAAAAGTATGCTTGTGGAGTGGAATCATTTCACCTGTATTTCAAAATTTACTCAACTATTCTTAAGAAAAATGGAATTTTAAGAATGCAAGATTGGAACATCAGCTCACACTGGAACTGGAACTGGAACTAAAAAAAGGAGAAGAAAAAAAAAGTGCTGTGATCCTACAAATTTAAAACCCTCCATCTCTGTTGGACTGTAACCTGTTGGCAGCACTAAGTGTTTACTCTCCCTTCTTTCCACCTGTGCGTTGATCCTGTTCACGATTCCCAGTGGAGATCATTTAGAAACAGTGTTTTCATGCTGTAAAGGCTGATCTCATGCATTTCTTTGTCTTATGTTTGAAGTGATTTTGTAAGTGTTTCCACTTTGGAGGTGATGTAGCAGAGTGCAGTGATGTCTTTTTGCCAGGTGCATACTCTGTGTGTGTGTGTGTGTGTGTGTGTGTGTGTGAGAGAGAGAGAGAGAGAGAGAGAGAGAGAGAGAGGGAGTGAAAGAGGAGTAGAGGGGGTTATGATTCTGCATGATGATCTCTGTGTTGCCATGGTGAGGTGATAGGGCAGCCGCCATGGAGTCGCTGTATGCTGTGGATTTATTTGTGTGCGTGGGTATGTGCATGCATGTGTGTGTGTCTGAGAGAGAGCGAGGGAGAGGAGTAGAGTGGTGTTAAATGCGCAGGGCTGGAAGGGTGAGTAAGGATTAATTTGAGATTTCAGTCCCCAATGATCCAGGATATTTTTACTTTAGGGGTGCCCTCTGTCAAGCCCTAATGGCATGTTGGCGTGTGTGTATGTCTGTGTCTCCCATTATTTAATGAACATGTGAAAATTACAAACTTCTTTCATTCATTCATCTTTATTTTTGCTGAGCTTATAAAATTCATCCTGACTCATGTCTGTTTACTGTGAGTTCTGCAGCTTAAAGCCTGTCTGCATCTAAAGCTTTACTCAGTGTGCCTTTCACCATCAGTATGATTGAACACTCACCTCTGCACTAATCCTCAGACAACAGACACCGTAGTCACATTTTATCTTATTGCTGGCACAAGCTTACCTGTATCACCACTGTGTATCTAAATGTAGTATTCTGGGTTCAATAATAACAGATATAATCTCTTTGATTCTTTTCATAAAACAGCACCATGGGCAGGATGTTGACATTGTGGTTTGAGATGCTGAAGTTCTTTTAAAGGATTATGTGTTGATATAGGTCTGTGGCTGCTTTAATTGTTCACTGGGTTGGAATTTGGGGGGGGCTGGTGGATTTGAAGCAATCATGCTCTGAATCCCAGAGGTCTGCTGACAATGTAGACAAGCAGATGGGCCATTTTCAACGATGCTGTCGAATATTGCCACTAATACGGAGCATCAAAGGAGATCAGAGGCAACCTTTCACCTCAGAGGCAAAGCCTATGACAAAAGGAGACTGGCCTGGTAGAGGGGCTCACCCTGAAATCTCCATATCAGAATTTAAAGCTGTACAACCTGATCACCAGTCAAGCACATTGATATTGGATGACAATATTGAATAACATTGACTTTTTTTTTTTTTATTCAATTCTAAATTATGGTTAGGTGTGCTCAGATAGAAGGCGAGAAGACTGTTAGAGTTAGTGTGGCTACTGTCAATGTACGACATGAGTAGTTCATTAGATGAATATTCACGAACATGTACAATAGTACAAAGTGACACAAATACACAATGGCACAAGTTGAAAATATTTTAGAAAGTGAAGCAAAAAAACCCACCCATATATTTAGATTATCAATCTACTTTATAAATGTTTTATGGTTCAATCAGAGGCTGAACAACCACATAAAACAGGCACTTGCATGTGGCCATTTCTAACCAGTGTACATCGACATCTGTGCAGTTGGTATATTGGATACTGGTTGTTTGAGGAAAATCAACACTGACTGCAAAAATGGTCCAGTGGTCAAGTTTTCACAATTAATAGGCATTCGGTCAAGCACACTGCTACAAAACACTCAGTTAAAGTTAGGAAAAGATTTTGGTTTGTGGCAGGACTTTAACTCCAGTTTTCTGCATCAAAGTCAGACGTGTCACACGCTTATTAGCCTGCCCTCGTCCTTTATGCCATTATTTTCCGCTACACAAGGCACACTACTTCCGGCACTGAATGTTGGCATTGGGCTTAAATTAGAAGGTGTACGACACAGACAAAAGTCCCAGAGGTACTGCACTGACCCCACACACAAACACACACACAACTTTTTTCATTCACTCTTTTTTCATAAAAAAGTAGAACTTGAAATGTTTAAATTGATTAATTCTTTTCACTAGATGCTGAACATTTGAGAAATGTGACAAAGACAGTATATCATAGATGTACAGTGCATCAGAATTTAGATATTCCTGTCTCTGTCCAACAGCGGCCAGATGTTCTTCCACACTGCAGACTGTATTTTAACACATACAGATATATCTTCATGTACAGTCAATTGTCCACATAATGACAATCTCCCAGGCCCCACCCATGGGTGTCTGTCACTCCCTCTCAGTACTTTATGAGATTTACATAGTCTGTTTATGAATAGGGAGATTATACTTGGGGGTTGGCTGGTGTCTCCCATTGCTGTACAATATCTGCTGCTGCATGTGCTAATGCTTACACCATACATGTGTGTTGACGTATTGTGTTTTTTGTTTTGGGGGAGCAGCTGCCCCCATCAGGCAGGAAAGAGTTAGAGTGATGGGGATAAGGTACAGTGGGCTTTGCTTGTCCCTTGCCAGGCCTCCTTTGTCTGGAGATCATCTGCTCTCCCAGCCTTAAGAGGATTATCACATGTTATGACATTAAACTGGATGCACAGCTATCATCTCCTTCTAACGCCGAGCCGTCCGCCACACAAGCCGACTAGAGGCAGCTGTGCATTACTGAGCACATATATCATGAGAAGCGGCTGTTTACAGTTCACTGCAGCCTCACTTTACCTGTGACGTTTGATTTATAATATATTGAAACAGGTTTCTGTACTTGGCAATCAGTGTCAGTCATTTGTTTGGCATCCCTTATGCATGCATACCTTCTAAAGACTATTTAGTTATTTAGATTTATGATGTGCATCCACCACTCTGTCTCTCCGGTGCACCTCACATCAAGATTCTTCCTTCGCCTCCTGCGCCTGGTCGAAGCATTGTGCATACCAACACATTTGTTGTGTGTTCATATCCCTCAAGAGCTGGTGAAAAAGAAGAGAAAGGGGAGTGATAAAAGGGGGAATTGCAGGAATAAAAGTGGGACAAGAAGTAAAAGAGAAGCAGAAGACAGAAAACCAACTTACAAGTTGCAGACATTTTTTTCCCCCTATTTTTTTAGTTTGGAGTTTGTCTGCTCCATATTGCCGAGAGCTGCCACATAAATTGGAATTGAAACTCCATCTGGCCATGAGAAATGCATTGTGATTTTTTTTTGGTAGTCTCCAACCTTTTTCAAATCATGTATTCCTGTCTTCCAGGTGGACTTATTATTTTCTACCTTTATACAAGTCCTCCTCCCTTTCCCCCTTTTCTAAAAATATGTGTGAAGGGTACTGGCTTTCTACAAAGTGAATTTCTTTTAAAAAAATCTTCTCCCTGGCAACCTTCGAGGCTGAGTACGTGGCATATAGCACCCCCTAAAGTGTCTTCAGAATTTATCTGGTCCCGCACCCAACAATATTCATCACAATGTAAAATGCTGTGCCTCTGCAATACATCACAATCCGGCCACAGGGCCACCGTAAATCAAAACTACAATGCCCTTGACGTCTGCATTAGGCCCATAAACCACGCCTTTTTTTTTGTAGTCAGACCCAGTGGATGTTGTGAGATCCTTGTTGACCATAGCATTATGTACGTGTCTGAGCGTGTGTGTATGTAAAAGCTGTGGGCAATTGTAAGGGGAGTTCTGGGTAGCGTTACAGCAGATGGAGACTGTCGGTGTCTACGTCTGTCCCTGCATGGCCTGACTGAGCAGTGATTTATGGACCCTACCTGCTCAGTGGCTCTGGTCCAGGCCTGGTGTGGTCTCTGCACTCTGTGCACTCTTGATGAGCGTGACGTCTCCTCTGCTACAGTGTTCTACCTTGCCCTCATATACATGCACACAGTAACGCACAGTGACAGCCACACCTGCGCATGTAGCGAATTGCTCTGTACTGAAATGGATCGGGCACGTGCACATGCGCGTGTGAAACTCATTGTGGATACATTAGGGAGTATTTTCAGCAGAGGGTATTTGTTTTATTAGTATATATAGCAGTGAGGAGTAAGTTACTTTTAGATTGACTTAGCAGCTCAAGAATGGTGGTGGGGCTCAGATGTATCCAACTGGTTTCCACATATTGTATATATCAGCTCTGTCTGTGGCATGTCTGAGAGCACTTTCTAGTTTCCTGTACCATTAAGAGATCCTGAGTGAGGGTAATGTGTTATGAATTGGTGTTTTCACATAACAAGTCCCTAATCTCCTGAGAAGAAGAATCTGTGTGTGATGTAAAAAGCAATGAGCATGAGTAATTTAAAAAAAAAAAAAAGATTATTCCCCCTCTCTTGTGTCATTTGTATTCTTAGTGGGAGTTTTTCTTTTCTCAGTCTGGGGATTACAGAATAACTTCCCCAGCCCTCCTGCGGCTGTCATTAGCCTGCTGACTTGCCCACAGTGGTTCAAGCAGCTGAAAACCTGCAACAAGCACAGGGTGCAGCAGCTTTGACAGTGGATTAAATACAAAGCCTTGGGCATATGGAATAAAATGCTCTAAATTGATTTGGCCTGTGCTGTTTAAATGGTGAATGCTGCTAATAGCTTTTCATTAACACAGGTCCATTGCCTGCGTACTTGGTGATAGTTCAGTAGACCCCCATTAGACAGAAGGCAGATTCATTCACTTTAAAGGGCTGTAATATTGATACAAGTTAAAAGGGGTTGTGTGGATATTTTATTTGTATTGCTTTTAGTGATTGCAAGTTTGAAATGATAGCACTGTTTGCTGCAATGCGTTTTGATGTCACAATCACAACCAAACATGGATATGAGTTTTAGAGAATCTGCACTGTATTTTGTGGTTTTACAGACATCAGCAGCAATATGAAAACATAATTTTGCACAAAGCAAAAAAGGGGAAAGAGATATAGTCAAAGGGCAGAGAGAGCAGTTGACAAATGTCAGAAACGCTGGATCTAGTGTGACAACATTTTTTATATTTCTGTCCTCACTGTATTACTCACTGTATTTTGCCCGCAATTTTGCTCATACAAGATTTCAAACAAATGTGCTTGTTTAAACTTATTGAGTGCCAGTTATTCTTGAGAAGGCGCATGTTATCAAACACTCTCAAATCTCATTGTAGTGATTCCTGTTCCTGTCCATTTGTGGCCACGTTTCATTCACAAAAATGTTTCTCGTGGAAAAATTTCAAGTTTTGCTGTCTGGAAATCAGAAGATTAAAAATAACACATTTTTACTGACAGTTGCCAATGGAGACCCAAATAATTTAAAAAACATTACAACAGCTGCAAACAATGTGTCTCCAGAGCAGTGCTCGGCTGTCACAGTAAAAAAGGTGGAATGGTTTCATATGATGTTAGATGCTAAAAAAAACATTTTGCACAAGCAAAGTGTCCAATGACTCAGATGGGAAGTGGTCAAGAGGGCGTCGTGGCACTGTGGTTGAGATGAATGACTGTTTTCCAGGAGTTGATTTTAGACTGTCGGGTGCAGCAGGAGGACAATTACCTGCAGCGACTTTCATGAAGACCCCGAGGCAGTTGTCAGAGTGGGAAACTTTTCACTAAACTTAAGATGATGGCTTGTCAAAATATACCAGATTTAAGAAGTAATTTGGCAAGCCAAGATCATTGTGAAGCTGAATGAAGTTATGAAAATATTTATTTTTATTTTTGGCAACTGGCTTCATCAACACACCAAAATTAGTTTTGATTAAAGGGGTACTCAGAGGCTCTGTAAGGCTTTTCTTGGGCACAGCAATGCTTTCAGCTAAACGTGAAGCGTGTCAACATGAACACAGTGACAATGAGAAGATGCTGGTTTGCACAGTATCACCATACACAAAGCTGAGGAGGATGTCGGGAATGTTGTCCGACTTTGCCTGTTACATAGCCTCATCTTTCGAAATCTACTCCTCTAATTCGTAACACAGGTTTGCTGTCAAATATCACATCTCATGACGAGCTCCAGATGACCCAGATGTCATAAATACAGCGTGTTTTTGTCTCTTCAAGGAAGACAGACTGCCTGTAAATGACAGGTCTGGACTCGAGAATTTTGTATGTGAAAACTGGTGTTTGCCCTATGGAGTGCTCTATGTGCCAGTTTAGCAAATCTGTTCAAACCTGTGCATCTGTGCGACGGGTGTCTGCTACAGTACTTGCTTCTCTGTCAGTCACATCGACACAGAGTCTTCGTATTCAGAGCCTGAGCTCTTATTATTCCACATTGTGTTTTCTAAATCTCGGCCACCTACTGGCACCACACACGCTCTGAACTCATACACCCGCCACACACACCTGCTCTCCTCTCAATGCTCTCAGCAGGCCTGCCGCCAGTCTCCTCAGCAGTTGGCCAATCAGTCAGTGCTCTGTAGTTTAGATCAGACAGGGGCCTCCCCTCATAGGTTGACTCAGACCCAGACAGCCAGGCTCGCGGGCAGCAAACTGGGAGAGCGGCACTACATTGTTTTGTTGTGGAATCAGACAGCCTCTATTCAGGGCAGGGCTGTTTCATTAGTTTAATGCTTCATCAGGTTAGAGGCTTCATTAGATAAATGTACCATTTCTTCTCTAATCAGATCAGCAAAATCAGATCAGTCTGTATCATCAGCCACCTTTGTCACATGAAGGGATTGCCTTCAGTACAAAATATTGGAAGTACAATTGTCCCATGAGATTTTTCTGCATCTCTGTGTTTCTCACTGCCCCTTTTTACCTCTCCCCAGCTCTCTTATTCAAACAGTTTCCACCAAAAAGAGTGCACGCGAAGCATGTCGAAAAATAGCTTTTTTTTGTGTCTGTGTTCACTTTGCATTCCGTACACTACTACGTACACATCTGTGTGTATGTGTGTGTGTTTCCTTTTCTCTTCATTCATTCTAACCCACTGCTGCAGTCATGGCCAAGGGATGAATCCACAATTGGCCTGCAGTATTTCTCAGGTCTAACTCCATGGAGAAAACTCAATCTTCGATTCTAAAAAGGCAGTTTCGTAGAGTCACACACAAATATAGCCTGCAAAGTCAGGCGTTGAATTCAGTGAATGGAATTAACTTTTACACATAATACAGTAGATAAACTTTTTCTGCATGACGTGAGACCTCAGATTGCTGAAGGTGCAGCGTGGCTCCTGTTAGGTGCAGAGGAAAACTCAAAGAAATTGCTCCATACAGTCACTAAAAGGTCCCAAGGTAGGTTGAAAACCACCAGCAGCTGAAGCTGCTTTTTGGCCTGCTTTATCTCGCTAATGTCGAGCCCATGGGTATTCTTGAACCTCTGACCTCACTTCCCTCGGTCCACTCTTTTCTTTTCACATGCCACCGCCTTCCTTTGGGGAGATAGAAGTGAAGTAAATTGATGAGCTGTCCTGATAAATATTTTGCAATATCACTTTTTTTTCTCTCTTTTCCATCTTTCTGCAGCGGGAGTGGGTCGCTGAGACTTTCATCCCTCCCCTCTTGACTTAGTTGTCATGTTCACAGATGTGATGTGGTGCAGACAGGCCTGTTGTGTGTGTGTATAGATATATTTTTTTAAGTTTTCAGAGCAATTAGGCATGTAGTATTTTGTTGCTAGATTCTTCTCAAAACCTCAAACAATGCCAGATTTATGAGACTCACATTCATTGTCATTTATTCATTACATTCCTTTGATCAGACATTAAATCGTGTCCTGTCTCACTTGCTGTTCGAGGACTGATGAACTGTTTTTGAGGCTGGTGATTATGCAGAGTAATTGTACACACATGAGAGAGTGGACTCATACTTTTCAAAGTGGATATGGTGCAGTTACACAAATACCCAAGTCAACCACATTACTAGTGAGGAAACTTTGCATTCTGTTTGCTTATAGCATTATGTGTTAAACCTCACATGAAAAAAGCAGACTGATAAATAAATGATATGAGCTAAGCCCACTTTGCACTACTCTTTTTGAAGCAGGTGTGTTTTTTGTGCATTTCAGTAAGTGAACATGTTAGATTATTCTTAAGGAAGACAATTTACTGTTCCAAACAAAAATGAAGCTCTCTTGATCTTTAGAATAATTTCCTCTATTTTCCTTTACTTTCCTAGATTTAATATGGCTCCAGAGTAGAATTGAATCCTTTACCTTGACAACTCTAGTGCATTTACATACAGTGCAGTCAGAAAGCGTTAGAGCAGTGATCTGTTTTTCATTGTTTTGCTCTACTCTAGCACATAGGATTTAAAATTAAACTTGACAATGTTCAACTTAAAGTGCTGACTTGTAGCTTTTTTCAACAGTCTGGGGTTGTTGTCATCCATACTGGGTGATTATACTGTGTAGTCCCCTAGGTTTATTACAATGCAGCAGGATACATTCTGTAAACATGCAGATCAGGCAGCCAAGGAGCTTTTTATTGCTTAACAGTGTGAAGTTCTCAATAGTCATCTGACCTCAGTTCAATTGATCATGTGTTTCACTTACTACAGACTAGACTAAGTCAGAAACCAGTACAGAACAGGGCTGCCATGACCAACTGTACCAAGTGTCGGCAGAGGTCATATACATAAGTTAGTCATTTGCTGCAAAGGATTTACCAGCAAAATAATACATGACTTTGTTGAAGTTTATAGTTATATTGTCCCATTAGCTATGCCCATGTACCCCTTAGTTCCCATTGCTGCACTTCTTACACTTTCTGTACTCACACAGAGCAGTGATAAAAGTGGCAGTTTGGAAATGAAACAATAAGGGCCCTTGACAGAGCAGGATTTTTTATTTCTAGCCAGTGAATGTTAGTTCTACACTCTAATAGCATCCAGCATCAGGTTCCACCCATGGAGAAATTATATACAATGGTTTGGCTTGTTGTGAATGGGGCTTTTTTAATGTCTGTAATAGACCAGAACAATGCAGTAACATACTGATATGTTACATATGTTACATCCAAACATTTTAAAAGCTTGGATGAATTACAACCCAATGTGCACCTCAGTGCCTATTTATAGTTGCTAAGTCATGATTGGACAATCACTTTTTCAGGGAGGGGGTTTAGTTACTTTCTGTCTAGCTGGGGGATTAATTATAGAAAAGGCTACGTTTCCTACATTGTTCATGTGGGTGTAAACATCATCAACATCATGCTGAAATTTTGCACCTTATCCTTGTTGGTTCAGATCCAATGCACTGAAACACAGAGTCAACACAATGTAAAATACATCACTGTCCTTATCCTTTGCAACTGTACTATATTGATAAACTACATATTTATTGGTATACACAGCATTATCTGCATGACTGCTGGTCATTACTGTGCCCGTATATCACAGTCTAAGGCCCAATATACCATTTCATCACCTGCACAACAGAATTCCGCTGACTAATCTCTGTAATGTAGGAATGTGTTGAATATATAAAATTAATTTGGCTCTATAGCATGTTTACACTACAGAAACTAGTTACTATTTATAATCTGCTGCAGCCCCAAGGAGAATTTGTTTTCTGCATTACAACAAAAGTAGGTTCAGGGCATTGAATGCTAATTAATTTCAGAAAATGTTCATCCAGAAACCACAGAATTAGAAAGAGCAACACATCAACTTAATGTTTTTTGGCATTCCTAATTCAAATTCAAATCAATATAAATGAAGAGACAGATCCTTCTGTCTTTGTTAGGACAATGCCTTTGTCACTTACAGTTAGTTCCACCAGTCACTCATTTTTTTGTTGATAATATAGAATTTACAGTGTCAAACTTGGCTTGAAATCAGCTGCTTTCTGGATCCTCTGAAAATGAGAGGACCTGTAAGATTGTAAGGTGTCATGTATCTGAGGGACAGATTCCTGGGAGAGACTCACACATTCTCCCTGTAGGTGCCAGGTGACTGACAGCAAGCACAGTGTAATGTAATGCATGCACTGATGTGAAACCGTTCCATTCTGGGTATGACGCTGAAACCAAAGCTTACGAAAAAATCCAAATAATGTTCAGGGAAACAGACTGACAAGATGGCAGTTTACTAGTGTGTGTATGTTTTGGTCTTTTTTCATGCTGTTTAAAAAATTAATGGAGCCAAATGGCTCTGACTGTCATTTTTTAAATATGATGACTGTGTAGTCACAGCAGACTTGGACCCAACTTTCATTCTTGTACTGAAGACAGAGCTGGCATTGGGCCAATCTGAACTCAGCAGATCCAGCTCATTAACCCCTTAACGCCTGAATTTATTTCCAATTATCAAAAAAAAAAAATTTGGTGTGTGTTTTTGCTTTCAAGTAGATGCTAAATTAAGTTGAGAGTGTTAATTTGAGTATAGCATATAAAATAGATATAAAATAGATATAAGTCTATTATTATCTATTATCTATTATGCAAATTAGTGACAACAGGTAATAAAGGTAAAAAAAAAATACCTGTTCCCATCTCAGGTATGAAGATTCTTTTATTAATGTAACAAAGCAATACTAATACAGACGCTATTTTGTCTGTTTTATAGCGGAAGTGGTTTGATGCTAAATCGTGACAATAGGTGTTAAGGGGTTAATTATAAAACTTAATCAGATGGCATTTTCTGCAAATAATGACTCATGTATGTTATTTTAAAATCTTCAGTCTTTACGCAATCCACTTTCATACAAGATGGAGGACATGGCACCACAGAATGTGTAGGTCCCCTCTTTGCCACCAAAACAGCTTTGGCCTGTCAAGGTATGAACTCCATTAGACCTCTGACGTGAAGATTTTGGCATCAAATCCTTTTAAAGCCTTTAAGTTGCGAGTTGGGGCCTCCATGGATAAGAGGGGTTTTTTTGTACATCCCACAGATCCTGGATCAGATTGAGATTTTGGGAATTTGGAAGCCAAGTCAAGACCTTCATCTCTATTTAATGTTCCTTTATGGAGACCAGGCCTCTTTCTTCCTCTGATCCATGGTCCAGTTCTGATGTTCAGGTGCCCATTGTAGGTGCATTTGTCAGGGGACAGGTGTTGGTTGAAAAGCATGAACTTCAAGAACTGAGTGTTCATGTGCTGTGAGATTATCAATGCTCCTTATGTCACCTGTGATTGGTTTTATTTTATGGCTAATGATGTGTACTGTGGATATGTCTGGTAAGATGCATATTGTTAATATTTATATAACCATAACATATGAGTGTCTCGAAAAGAGTAGTGCATATGCTTTTAAAAAATACCTATTTTAACAGCAGGATTTCACTGCTTGACCCACATTAGCATTACTCAGTGAGTGGCATCAGACCAAAGGGATGATGTGACCCCTTCCTCAGCTCCGAGGTCTCGTCTCCCTGCTCCACTATGGGTTCCAAGTAGTGGGAACACCACAGAAAATCCTGCTTCATCCCCGGTGAGGTTAGTTATTAACACATGGCTCACAGATGCAAATTACCCTCCTCTCTGCCTTTGGACTTTGTTGACATTTCAAGAATCAGGTCACGGCTGCTTTCGAGAGTGAAATGGCACCAGTGGTATTAGAGCCTTTAATGTGACAAAAGCTGGCTTGGACAGATATTTAAATACAGTGATCAGAGTGGGTCACTTTGAGTGGCACTTGTGGAGCAATGAAACAGACCTTGTTCTCTTACATGCTAGTTTCCTTTGGAGTATAAGATGAAACTGTCAGCCAATCTGACTAAGTCACTGAATGACAAATGAGGGGGCCTAGCAGTGAGGTTGGCATAAGTTTAGAATTGTATGGGGTTGCCAACGTGCCCAGAGAGCTGGTTCGCAGCCACTGTTTACACACTGCTGGAGAGAGTATTCATCCTGGATGAGGTCCCGCTACTGGACAGGTCTCATACAGTGGCACAGCCAGCAGCCAAGCAGGGTGACCCGCTGTGTGCCACTGGGGCCTGGGCCTGCCTGTCATACTGCCACCATCCAGTACTGCACTTGAAAAAAGACAATGCATCAAAGGCAAAAATGTGACATTTAATCCTGAGTATTCTGCACAAAGGGAGCAGAAGGCATTTAGCAGTGTCAAGCAGCAGCTCCACAGGGGAAGTGGGGCTTAGCTTCATTACAATATCTGAGGTGTGGTACAGATACTTCCAACAGATTCTTTATAGTAGACCATAAACATTTTTTTCAACCTGTGCTACATAAAGAATTGTTCCTACTATATATAATATACATTGCAGACATTTCCAGCAAACATTGCTAGATTTCTGCCAACTGCAGTGCTAAACTCACTGACCTTTTCATTGGCTTTGTCAACTTATCTTAAAGAAGGGCTAGATGAAAACAACAGATGTCATCCATCAGCACAGAGAGTAGATTGTATGTTAATTTTTGGTTTACCCCAGGATGTTGACTGACCTGAATGTAAAATTAATTTACAACACTTGGAAAAACTTATTACAGGGGAACAAGAGTAGGAGTCTATGGCCTCACAAGCAGCGCTGTGAGGTCGTAGCCCCAAGACAAAAGGAGGATTACTGGGGAGACATTTCATTCAAATCCATAAATGTCAACCATGGTGCCATGGTGGCACTAGAGGAAAAAGTCAGGGCATCACCAGTCATTATAATTCATCACTCAGGGAGCCTGAATGTCAGTCCAAAATTTGGTCACAATCCATCTTGCAGATCTTATGCAGATAGTTCATGTGAAAACCTGATCGCTGATGGTTCTACAAAGGATGTCAGGGGATCAAGAAAATAAGTAGGATTCATCCTTCCATTTCATGGCAGTTCAACCAATAGCTGTTCACTAAAAAACAAACTAAATGTCAACTTCAGAGTGGCACAACACGAAAAAGAGAGATCACCAAAAACAGTAACAGGTGACCATGAATGTCTGCACTAAATATCTTAGCAATCCACAGTGAAGATATTTCATTCGGAACCAAAATGTTGGATTTACCAACAGTTCAGCAATGTCATTCTTATACCATGCTGATATAGCATGAGTAAAAATAACTTGATATTACTCTCTGAAGTGTTACACTTGTTTCCAAAATGGGTCCAGATACTGATGGCTCCATGGTTTCAAGCAATATCATTTGAAAATACCAAAATCTTGTCTGTTTTGTGATGTCAGAAATGAGGTTTAACTTTTTGCCTACTGATGAGAAGTATTTAGCCCACTTGGCACAAATTGTCTGCAGCAATTAACAGGATGAAGCTGAATGGGTGGTTAAAACAGGGAAATCCACTTCTGCAAACAATGACTCCATGTGAACAGTGTGTGGAGACAGATGGGGTCACATCCAAATGAATTAATTCCAATCATGAATTATTGCTAAATGTAGGTTTCAATTAACAATGGATTTTCATTTATGTATGAATAAGAAGAGGATTTTCTAGCTGTAGTTAAAAAAGGAAGGTTGGGTTCATGTTGGTTGTTTAAACTGATTAAAACATTTGCTACTTTTTAGTTTAAATTGTTAATCCAGGGGTTTATTTTTTCTTTTGCATTATTGTTGTTGCTGTTGTAGCAAACTAACAGAATGGTTCTTGGTTGAATTTTTGCTTCGTTGCAATCCCGTGCACTCAACTTTGCCTTGCTCTCAGTCTTTATAAAGACTGTAAAATTGAACTCGTAAATGCAGGGTCCCTGGCTCTTTGCAAGTGTTTGAATTAGATCTGTGCTACCTCCACAAACACAAGGTGGGGACTGTACAGAATGTTTACTTATATTATTACGTTTAGCCACCCAACCTGTTTACCTTCTCACACTGTGTGGGAGATCTGGAAGGTATTTTAAATGTTTGAAATGACAGAGTTATCACATGGCTCAAATACATGGCTGGAATTATAGGGTGAAATACAGGAAACAGATGGACTGTACAGTCCTAAATGTAGTATACCTGAGCAGCATGTTTTAACTTGGAGTGGAAACAATGCTTCATGGAATTACAGTGCATACATCTAGCAAAAGTCACTGAGTTCACAGCAGAGTACAAGTCTGTCATTTTTAGGTTGGTGACATTAGGTCCAAAAAGCATTGCATAGTACTAGATCAGCATAAAGCTTCAGTCAAATGTTACCATTAACAACCATAAAGGATGAAAGAAAGGATGGAGGGAGAGGCAGAGAGAGAGACATAGACATAGTCTTAAACCTTTATTGCATTCTCCTTATCAACTCATTTAATCAGGACCAGTGATTGATTAAGCAAGAGCTAAATGGGAATTTGCCATCTTTTTTCATTTGAAAATACTGATAAGATGGCCACCAATTACTCTGTCTGCGTGGCAGCCCAAAAGTCTTTTTTGGATTCCAATCTATTTTTCCCCCTCTGCAGTTGAACTTGTTTAAGAATCCATGTCCCAAGTTTTCCCCAGGGTCCATTTGCAGTGCGCCCTGAAAGGACTGAGCCAGAACTATAGCCAGGAAGATGTTTGCCCTATGAACCGTGTCTGCCTCAACTGAAAGTAAGCCAGTTAGAAGTAAAGTGTATTGCCATCGATGCTTGTCTTAGCTCGCAAGCTTCAAAGATTTGAAAGATTTTTTTTGACTCCAGGTAGAGCTCTTCCTTGCCATAATCCTTTTTTGTTTGAAGGGAATATTCAATACTCTTTTCTTCTATTATCTCAGATAAGTAGTAGCCCAGATCCATGCTTTTCCACTGTTACAGGCAAGGTGATTTCATAAAGAGCTGATTCAGCCTCCTAATATCATAGCAATTATAGAGCATGTGGACTCTGTTTTAGCCTGGGTTACCCTTTCTGATTGCAGGGCTTGTTTTACATTGCAGCTCACATCATTCAGAGTAATGGGTTTGGAGATGAGATTTGGCACTTGGACAGAACGGTAGTGAATCAATCCATCCACCCACTGCCCCTAGGAGCCTGAAACACTCCAGTGTGAAGGGAGGAAAGGAATGTGTAATGATAGTGAACGTGTGATTCTCTTCCTGAAAAGATCCATTCATAGTTTCTTTACTCCATATTTTACCCTGTGATTGTGCCAGCTCAATGAATTGGATCAGAGAAAATTGTAGCACCGATGCTACAAGGCCTCCCCAAGCCATAGTCACAAGCTCTCAGTTGTTATATTGTGTTAAACCATTTACCAATCAGGAAGAGTCCTTACTCTTTCACCTTGTAAAAAAACATATTTTTGCCGTTCAGATTAAAATGACTGCACATGTTTGAGTGTGTGCATGGGCATAAATAGATTTTTGCATGTCCTTCGAAGTCTCTAGATGAACCTGGTCTCAGGTAACCTTTTTAGCTGTTAACTTTCGGGGAGGTCATGGTCATCAACTAAATAAGAACTTGATTCTCCTTTACACTGACTTTTCCTGCATTATTGACTACCAACCTTATAGTTGCTTCTTATATCCTATAAAAAGTACATCAACGGAATTCTCACACAGACACACAGTATATACCACAACAATGTCTCGCATTCTTCCTGGTTTTCCTTGACCCAGGTCAAAACCCAGACTTTGGTCAACATTTAGTTTCTATCACGGGGTCATTTTAATTTAATGTCACAGTTCCAAAAATATTTGACTCAACTACAAAAAGAGTCAAAGGAAGACAGAGACAGAGATACAAGCAATCGTGCAGACTGCGAGAGAACTGGGACTGAAACCTAATGTTATTTGGTGTGTTTGTAATGTAATTCTGTGTAATTCTGTGGTTTAGCAGTGATGTGTTTGGAAACACACTGTCAGTTTGGAGTCTGTGTGAATGCTGACTGCGGTCTCATATGAAATTGTCAAGCCTTCAGTTCATCTATATCAATTGCACACACACACACACACACACACACACACAGAGGCATGCATACAATATATTTGCTATGTGGCATTTTATTACTGCATTTGTAATGAAGGCACTGGGAAAGCGGAAGAAGACTACATTAAATGGTAGTAGTGTGTGTAATAGAGGGGAAATAAGGAGATTTAGCCATAAGCTCATTCACTGTATCCAATTTACTGAGCCTTGTAGTTCCTATGTAGAGTGAACTTGGTTCATAACCCAGATATTAAATTGCATTTCTATGCAGAACATGTGTATGATATGGTCACTGTTGCTTGTAGAGGTTATAGATATGCTAATGTGGGAGACAGCAACAGATAGTCAGCCTCTGTGCACATGTGCATCTGTAGAGGCTTTCATGCTTTCAGCTGACGTGACACAGAGTGAAAGCATGGCCAGTCCTTTTTCATTAATGCTAACTGCTAGTGTGCGGACTGTGCTAGCCCTAAGACAGGTGCTGTTATAAATTTTAGCAGGTGATTGACATGTGGTTTGATGTGCGTGCACACACCATAGGAGTTGTGTATTTTCTCTCCTAATTCATCACGCTGATGATTTTTGACAAATAAAAACACCTCCGCAGGAATCCCTGAATGTTAACAAGGTTTCAGTGTTGAATGAAACCTCTGGCACTTCACGTTTGGAAATTGGAGAGAAAAGCAAAGAGTGTTATGCACAGAAAATGCAGCCTATGCTAAACACTTAAATGCCAGGATGTCAACATGATATGTCATCAAATTAATAGAGACTGATAATTTCCTTACTTAAAGCTAACTGGGGAATTACACAGTCTGTCTCCCTTGTGAGACATTTCCACCTGCTGCCATCTCAGAACCATCACTAAAACTGGAAATCTGACTTAATTCAATGGCAATTGCACTATGTCTGCAGCAAGAATGTGAGCAACATTGATGTTGCAGCCCTGCAAAAACTAATATTTGGCTCTGATGCAGAGAAAGCAGTGCCAGCCACACCTTACAGCCAATACTTTTAAATCACAAGAGGGATGAGGGGGAGGATGCTTTCCGCTCGTCTTCATCCCCTCTAACCCTTAGGGCTTCATTGTTCCCAGGAAATCGTGTGGAGGTGTTGGACTCCTAAGATGTGCCAAATGTTTTGTTTTTTTCTTCTTTCTCTGGCTGTAGATTGTGATTGTTATTCTCCAAAAGTATGCGTGACTTGCCGTGATGCAGGGAGAGGCAAGAGTTTTGTACACACAGTACACAGGAGGTAGGCAAAGTGATCCTTCCAAATGTGACAGTGTGGGACCTTCCAGGCACAGAAAGACAAAAAAGGAAAAATCCACATGGATGCACATGCACATCCATAAACACACAGCTGATGAAGACAAAGAGTAAAAATATACAGTTTAATACAAGGATTTACGAGCAGGCATGCAACACACAGCGTGACATGTGATTTGTTTAACTAGATGTTCACATAGGAATAATTAAACTGAGCGGAGTTATGGCAAACCAGAATAATGAATCATTAAGCACAAGCAAGAGTGAGTCACATCTTGCAGTGTTGTGCACTCACTTTTCACATTAGCAGCCTCTTAAAAGTCGTCAGACAGCAGGGCCACCATCTTTCATCTCCAAACAGAGAGGACGCCAACAGCGCCGGCTGAAGGGGAAAGAGAGAGAGGGGGATGCCAGGAGAGAAATTGGGATGCTGAAAACAGTTGGAGGGGATGAGAAAGAGGCTAGATTTGCGTGATATATTTTGCAGAGAAAGCAGAATTAGGAGTGGAGGGTGTAGACTCAAATGGGTGGATGAGAGGAGATGTTATTAAAGGAAGAAATGATTTGTTTGGTTTGCAGTGTGCCAGCTGAATGCCAGCAATGGTTTTTGCTGTATTGGAGTCAGTGAGCGTGTCTGACAGCCAACCACTTAACTCAGTGACCTGTATCACAGGGCAGGGTTGCAGCCACACCACCCTTTAATCAACCAAAAAAAAAGGAGATGCTCACCAGGAGGAGCACTATGCCTCTTCCAACACATTTACAGCTCCCCTCTTTACTGGCAAAAAGCTGCAGAGCGACAACTGTAATTATCAGGTCATACCTTTGTTTGACTCCTTCCTGAGAGGCGAGAATGAGGAGAGTGTTAAAATGGAAGGGTGCAAAACATCAAACAAAAATAATTAGGCAGAGTACAGGTGCAGTTGCAGCTGGTTACAAGCAGACAGAAAATGTTTCCAGATTTGCTTTTATTTGAATACCAACCTTTTAAACCTCTGTTTAGATTCTCATTTGATTTTTACCAGAACTGCAATCACTGCATCATTTTGCAACCATTTCAGTCATCTACTATGTATCATAATGCTCCATAATTATGAAAGTTAATTTCTTCCCAGTCTTAATTCATTAAAAGAAACGAAATTACCGACTATTTGCAAAAGTTTGCCACTGCCTGTGCACGGTAGGCATTGCTTCCAAGGCATGCTGTTGTTGTGGATTGTAAATAGCAGTGGGTGCCATCAACAGAGCACCTCTTTGGCTTCCCTTTAAAGTGGTGATCACTGCATTGCAAAGACTATGTCCTCTGTGCATCCAAGCCATCATAAATTTATGGAGTTTCAATAAAGAGCGTGGGTCGTTCAGGTTCCTTAAATAACCTGTGCTCTAAATCTCATCCCGTCAAAGTCACAGTTAAATGGCAAGGCAAGTGAGAATGGCAGCACTTCAAAAAACCCATGGGTAACACAGAGGGAAGTCATGAAATTGTTGTGTCTGTCTAAGACATGTATTGAAGCGGGTTTGTCTATTTTAACCGGCAGTGTGATGCTTTATTGAGAGGGTAGCTGAGGGTATTGGGAGGAAGGGAAAAGATGCAGAGGCTAAGTGACAGAGCGGAGCAGCTGGATGTGGGCTATTGAGCCACTGTAAAAAGCTGCTCACAGTAGGCCACTTAACAGATGCCCTTCCCCTGTCAGTTGATGCTTGAAGTAAAGTTGCAGAGTAGTGTTCAACTCAGTTCAACTTTATCATGAAGTGTACATCTCAGAAACTTGAATGACATCTTTATAAATTCTTCCGATTTCATGGAAGCCCTTGCACAGAATATCAATTCGACATTATCGATTGTTTTCATCTGTTTGCAGTAGGCTTATGCTCAGATGTGATATATGATGTTCACTAAATAATTTGTGTTCAGATTTAGATTTAAATTAAAAACTACTCAAAGCACAGAAGAAATTTCTACAAAACTTTGTCTGCTCAACTGTAAGCTACCAACCCAATGCATACGTTAACTGGCTTAACTATTCCTGTACCCATGTATTTCCAATACCAAGCTGTGTAGTATTTCCTCACTGTGTGGGAGCTGGTCCTAGATGCTTTTATATCAGAGTATCAGGAAAGTTGCTAGCTAAATAGGACTGAAGTTAGACCATAACTGGTAATCCATGACCAATCCCCTCTGGTAGTAGGCGAAAAAAATCTCTTTTGGAATGTAGCAACAGCTGCTGCATATCTCCCGTCTAATATCATAATGGTTCAGCCATCAAACAAGTATTTAAGAGCTAAATTGTCAAAGAAATTAAGCCAAACTCAGAGCAACTTATTCTTTTCACATCCTGCACAGCCCTTACTACTTTGTAGGCTGTGACTGAAGTTGAAGTTTTTTGTATCCTCAGACACAGTATATTAAAGACAACATCATGAAAATTTTATAATCCTGGACCTTAAATAGAAAGTGACATTTTCTGTGGTGTTTGTACCATTTTCTTGACATGCTGTCTGGTGAATCCTGCTCATCTAAATTGAGTTATTTTGTAATATGAAGTAGTCTTTGCTTCACACATTGACAAAAACAACGCAGCTTGAATATTTTACAGTTCACTGGTGCACTGGTTGGGTAGTCTGTGTGATGGAACATACAACTGGAGAGAAAATCCAGAGAACTGTCTAAAAAACTGCAGTGCAGTATTATGACATGAGAGAGGGGGTATATTATTCTGTCATCTTGCATTTTATGCTGAAGTTGTCGATACCTGGGTCTTGAGGGGGCCTGAGATCTGCGTGCGAGCCTTAAGTAATGAGTATCCCTTGGGCCTGGACCCCAGCCTGGGTTTGGACTTGAGTTAAGCGTGAATGCATGGACGGGAAGGGCCAGCTAAATGAAGGTCCTGGCAAAGAGCTGTCATCCATACTGTAATCACAACTCTGTCTGGCTTTGCATGCACAATGTGCTGAGCTCAGATGTCTCTTATCAGGGAGAGGCATAGTCCACAGGGCAGTCAGCTCAGACCCATGCATTAATCCTCCCATGTGGATGAGGGCTCAATCTCCAGCAATGGCACTTATACACTGTGATCCCTCTTAGTTTGCTGTGATTATTTTGGCTTACATCCTGCTTTAAACATTTACCTTTAACCCAGTGTTCCCATTGACAAACTTCAAATAACTAAGTGTGCTTAGTGTGCTTAATATAAATTCTTTGTGTTTACACTGGTAGCAGGTAGCAATGAATTCCACTTAAAGTTTAGCAGTGCTGTTATGTGGAATACATGTGGAGCACTGGCATTGCTCGGTTATTCAACCTTGCAATGCAATACAGATCATACACTGTCAGAGACAGACATCTTCAGACAAGTGGCAGCTGCTTATTTAGCCAATTACTCAAGTATTAACTGTTATGAGTGTCCTCACAGAAAATGGGAAGAGAAAAAGAGAATCATTGTGGTGCTTAAGAACTTTTGTTCTCAAGTAAATAATTTTCTCAGTTACCCTGTTTCAGTGCTGTGGTTAACCTGGACCTGAATATAAAATATCAACACAGATGGACTTGTTCATCAACTGAATTCTCACCTTGTGTTGTATGCGCCTGTGTGATCATACAAGCAGTTTTAAAGAGGTGTTAGTGTTTATTGTTATTGTACACAGCTGTGCATTTTGTCAACTGAGTAAATAGAAAGTCACCTGTGATTCGTTTTTTTGTTGTTGTTTTCCAGTCACTGCTAATACTTTTTTGTGAATTACAACCTATATTTTACAGTGTATCTCAAATCATAAATTCATCCCCAGCAGCATGTTTGGCTGGGTTATCACATTTCTGCATTTCCCAGAGTGAATCATATCAGATCATTGTCACATAGAGTATCTTCTACATTGGTTTTACGAAGCAAAATAACTAACTGCAGCTTTGTTTACCCCTATGGATGCACTGTATAGAAGAAATCTGTGAGTAAAGGGGGGAAAATGTGCACAGGCATCTTATTGAGGAATACTTAGTAATTACCCAGGCTGCATCCTATTACACACAGTAGATGATTCTGGACTCCCACCGTGCTCTTCATTATTTCAGCAGCCGTTTCAGAAAACAAAGTAACATGAGAAAACTCAGCAAATATATTTCATTATCAGAAATGCATTCAACATGACCCGATTTCATTATCACAGATGCCTCTAGCATATAGTAGCAGTGCTCAGGTCTGTCTAATTACATGGCTCTGTTTAGGTATGTCTCCTTCATCCTGTGTCTTAATGTTACATCTGTTCTGAATGGTGCATCCAACCTACCACAGATGGAGGAGAGTGCAAGGTCCTTGTCTTTGTTTTCCATTCCTTGTCGGCGCACTTGAAGGCTAATTCAATCTGCTCTCATTGGTTTGTTCCTCATATGCTCTAACACTGCAAATTCAGTCCTTGTATGAAAATGTGCAAGCATAAGCAGAAATGTGGTGGGGGTAGGCAAGAGGCCTGTGAGTGTGTGATGTAAAAATGCAAGCAGTTGTAGATCGGACAGGGGACGACCTCTGACCTGATTTCCAGGCTGTCACAGATGTTGACTCCCTGTAGATTCAGCCTGTCATAGTCACTACTCACAGTCAAACCCGCAATGTGACCACGTCCCGCCTAGAGCTTAGGACCCACCTAAATCTAGACACAGATCTGGAATGCATTAAATATCTTACTGTGGTCATGTGACCCAAACAGTGAGCACAGATCAGTTCTGCTATCCTTAGAAGCTTCATGCGTATGAGTGCAGAGGCTTGTTTAATAGCGTGTATCATTATAGCTCTTCATTTGAATGTCCGCTTTACTGTGATTTGTGGAGACAATCACAGTGCAAAGAGGCTGCCTTTTGAGGATTTCTTGAGAAAAAGATGAAAACATTAAAAAGAAGAAGAAAGCGAAGACAAAACAATGCTGATTGAAGCCAAAAATAGCATCTATTAATGAGGCAAATAATGATAGACAATTCATAATTAGATTTCATGGCAGTAATACACTTTTCAATGTGGCTGTGAGACTGCATTCCCTGCATTTCTTTTACCTTGGTTTAGTGGTTAGGGCTACATAAAATATGAAACATAATGTTTACCAGCAAGAGCTATTACAGCAGATTAAATTTAATTTAGCCCTACATCACACCAGAAGGTTGAAAGTATTATGTTGTGAATATTTGGTCAAACAATTATGCTCAAATGTATGTTTACATGTCACAGTGACCTTGAGTGACAAAATTCTTTACTGTAATTGCAGTATGAAATTTGCATGGATATTGGATGAATATTAATGCGGATGCAGCACAAAGCCAGAGACAATGTAGTGGGATTGTTGAATTGAAAAGTCAGGTATCTGCTGTCCCTCGTAGTAAACGTAGTTTAGATAAAGGTCAGTTGTCTTTTCAGAAACTGGTATGAGTAATAATGCAGGGACTGCTTCCCGTTTGTTTGAAAAGCCCAGATGTCTCGCCCTCTGGTATTTATCAGGAATACCAAATGATAATGTGGGTGGTGCCTTATGAGAGAAATCTGGACTATTAAAAAATGTATCCCATTCCCTGCACTCTGAAAGCCTTAAAAAAACTTGTTGAGATGGACTCTTCAGCCTTCACAAACTGGCTTTCACTTGTCAGTATGTGAGATGCAGGTTGGTTAAAATGGATAATGACTGTGATACGTTGAAAGAGTGAAAATGAAGGACAGTCCCCCTCCCCCTAAAGCTTTCTTCTGCTTTAACATTCTGTGCAGTGTGCAGTTGCTCTCCGCCTCCACCTGTGATGTGGCAGGCATGCCACAGTGGAGACGGACTGGAGCCGAGCGTGCTCTGAGGGGGACATAAAACTCCTGACGAACTGAATTAGGGACGGCTGACCCAGCTCGCACACAGGCAGACAGAAAAAACATGCAGGGGGTAGAAATGGACACACAGACAGGGTGACATTATAGGTGCATTTTGACAGGTTAACGTGGAGGTCACGGTCTGAGAGTAGTTTGTTTTGCAATAAGAGAAACGATAACATTTGACCTGCCACTAAGGCAGCTAAAGGCTGAGCATGACTGTCAGCTGTTAAATCATGCTGAATTTTGATACTGATACTTGATACTCTGCTCTTTTTTGCCCTAGGAGACTTGACCATTATTTCCCACATATTCTGCTCACATTGTTGTCTCCCATTGAGCTATAAATGCAGTATTAATGGCTCTACAGGTATGCATGATGATTAGCGTACTATCACCGTGGAGTAAATTACTGGATCTTGTTCTCTGGAAGGACAAAGTACTTTTTTTGTTTATATGTGAATGTGAATGTGCTTAGCTGAAGGTCAGTGCATGAATAGGAAATGACAGGGTAGAGAGAGAGCAACAGTGTGTGTGTGTGTGTGTGTGTGTGTGTGTGTGTGTGAGAGAGAGAGAGAGAGAGAGAGAGAGAGAGAGAGAAAGGGGCCGAGAGAGATGAGAGAAAAAATAAACGCTTATGTGTTCACTGGAGAGAGAGAGAGAGAGATACTGCATTAAATGTAGTGAAATTCTGCAGGCAGACATGCTGTTCCTCAGTCCATATCTGGTTTCTCATGCGAGCACATAGTTAAAGATCTCCTCTGTTCCTGCCGTGCAGGTGTGTGGAACAGTAGAGCTGTGCTTTGGGAGCGATGGAGTCTTTATATGAGGTCCACTGTCAGTCCTCTGCAACAGCTGCACAACATCGGTTGTTACCTGGCCGAGTCAGCGAGGGAACATTATCGGCTCTGGCTTTCCTAACAAGCAGCTATTTAAGGTGTCTCGAAGAAGTGATAATGTTGTGAGCAAGGTCGTATGTGCAAAGAACCGGGTGTGCTTTAACACTGCAAGTGTATAAAATGTGACTCTTTTTCTCCTGCTTCACAAAATGAAGTGACTTTCAGACTGACAATCTGTGCCCTCCTGCGACGGCACAAACAGTCGCCCCCAGCAAGCTGTTTTCCATGCAAAACCTCCCATTACATTAAGTAACGTCACTGTTTGATGTGTGCAGATTATGATTTCTGCTCTCGGGAGGAGAAGCAGATATTATAATCCCTTGCCATGGGTGATGGGTCAGAGGAAAGCTATTTTCTGGCTCTAAATCATTTTGGGGGAAACCTTGTGCACTTGAGAGTGATATAAAATTGATGATTGAGTGGCAGAGTGGTTCACATTTCCTTCCCAGTGGCCTCTCTGCCTCTGAAGTTTTTGGGGCATGTCAGGGCTAATCTTGTTAGAATTCATATTCAATCATTTCCTCAGAGAAAATACATCCATTTACACTGCTTATTTACATAGTGTATATTTATATGTATAAGCACACAATAAATAATGCTCCACTCATTAATGCGCCGCATAAATTGCTTTTGCCTTCATTATGTTTTGGGATTTGTGGTGAAACAAAAATTATTTTCATTTAAATCATCTACAGGCAATTCTGTTCCAGTATGATGCTGCCAAAAGCATGACACGGGGTGCGAGAATATTGACTTAATTTATAATCATCAGTCCTCAAAGGGAATGTGCAGAATTGGGAGCCATCAGCACGAATTGTGTAAGTAGGTGGAATCAGAAAAGTAGCCGGAGCCAATTTCAGCCTGGACTCTGGAGAGACTTACTGTCTGCAGACTTTAATTAAGCATATTCTGCAGCCGTGCAAATGCTCTCTTTCTCTGTGTGAAACAGATGCCTCTGCAAGTTGCAGATATTCAGAGTAATAGATTACTTGATCATTCTATAAAGTATGAGATTAAATTAATGCTGTCAACATTACAATGCTGGAGGGACGCAAATTCCATTTTCTGCTTGGGGAACCTATAACACAACGTGGGACTTCACACAGAATAACTACTATATGCACTGTATGTGCATATTATGGGTAGGATGGCATGTGTGTCTATCTTTGTAATTACTGTATATGTTTTGTGTATCTGGGTATTCTTGTGAGAATTTGTAAGAGTGCAACTGTGTGTGGATATTTTTGTCTTCATGAGGTGAATTTTTTTGTGTTACACAACAGATGGATATCGTGTTGGCACGTCACATAATGTTTTTTAAGATAATCAGGCAACCTTTTTTTTAGTATTTAGCAGGTCGTGAAAGACACTCGTGGTTTGTTCCGTAACATTTATGCAGCCTTGTTGACATCTGCTGTTTTCACCCCCCCCCAGCCATGAAGGTGAAGAGGCACTGCATGTTGCTCTGTGTTGTTTCGTAAAACAACCATCAGTTCTAGTCTGGTTTCCACTCGTTGCTGCATCATATCGTGTTATGTGTTTAGATGGGAGCTCTGCCTTTTACAGCAGATCTCTGTTTTTTCTGGAAAAAAAAGGAGGTGGAACTTCCATTTTATGTGGCGTGAGGCTTTATCTGTTGCTTTATCAGCAGTTGTGGATCCATATCTGGAGATCGCCCCACAAACACAATGACATGGCATCTGCTTCTTTGGAGGAGGGCATTAATCCGCGGCAGGGCATTTCCTGGAGAAGTGAAGGGATCCAGGGCATTTTGCCACAGTGTGCAACCTTCATCGCTCCTCTCTGCTCCTCTCCTCTGTGATGTGACTCCTTGCTGGTCTGTTGCCCTGGCCCTCTCTGGATCACAGTGACAGAGCGGCTGCTCATGAATGACCACAGCCATATTGACAGTGTCTGTACCAGGAGCCAGAGCCCATGTCCCTAGTTCAAACACATATACACCACACACACACACACACACACAAGTCAGCTTGCCACTTAGACAGGCTTGCCATATTGAGGGGAGGTGCTACCCAGCTGGTCGGATTGGAGCTGAACTCTTGGCCAGTTTCTCCTTTCTGCATGTTTCCACCATACTTGCACCATACTTGGCTGGATCTGTTTTTTTTTTTTCTCTTTTTAGATTACATTTCATCTGTGCCGAATTCTCTCTCTTTCTCAGTATGCATGGGCATGCAAATACTGTTTTATGATGGGATTATGTTAATGAGAAGATATGTCACAAGCAGCTCAAGATCGTGCATTGATCAATACCCCTGAGGTGCAAACAAAAGCCTGGGAGATGGAGATGAGATGTCTTCGTGGTGCCAACAATGGTGAAGCTCCCTAGGCATTCTGTTGTGCTTTTAATACATCCTTGCCTTTGAATCCTCAGCCAGGAGCCGTAGCATCGAGTAGCATGGATGGCAGAGATGAATACTTTGCCAGTCCGTCCTCCCTCTTTCCTCTTATATCATGTATCTCCCCCTCCGTTTTGTCCAACTGTGGCTCTCTCCATCTTCGTCAGCCACACAGCAGTGCAGCCTACTCCTCCTTTGTTTGCATTTCAGCAGCAGCCAGCTAAAATATTGATGAACCCCATCTGACCCCTCGCTGCTGTGTCAGCAGCTTCTTTAACGTTCCTTTTGAGAGGCTCGTTGCTCATCTCCCTTATTGACTGGCGCTCATGTTGGACACACTTCACATGATGCAGACATGTGAAGTGTGTGGCGCCAGCTGTTTCCCACCCTCTTCTGTGGAGTGGGAGCTAGAGATGAAAACGTGGTGTTGACCTTACTCCCAGCAGATAGTGACCCTTTAATCCCACTAGATGTGTAGACATAGATCACATACCGATTTGAGCTGGTGGGGGGCGTTGCCTCAGGAAATACACAGCAATACCCACCACACTACAACCATTCTGACAACACATAGAGAGAAAGGGCATCTCTGTATCCACATGCAGGTGCCCCTGGGATGTCCACAGATCCAGACAACATGCTGCAGACCTGATTGTCTCTAATTGTCAGTCTGTCTCGCTCCCACTCCTTTCTCTTAGTATCCCTCATCCCTTTAGCACCCAGGGGACATTTTTGTCTTTAGGTGCCCCAGCATGCCCTATAACCTGTTCCCCCGAAGCACAGGAGGAAATTTAAGTGTGTTTTGGATTACTTATGAGGCGCCACACGAACACAGCTCACCCGCAAGGCCCTGGGGTTTTAGAGCAAATAAAGATCTGACCACCATATACTCTTGTTCCTCCACAGCTTTATATAGTTTTTATGTTGTACGAGTGGCATCCACAGGTTATTGAAACTTGAGCACTGAGTTGCATCGCTTCCGTTGCGGTTGCCATTTTGTCCATGTGACTTAGACTCGTAGCGATAACTGCATTCGCTTCATCGCAGCTGTCTTTCACTTCCTGCAGCACATAAAAGACCTATCGCCTTTTTCCCTTTGGGGCCTGTAACTGTTACTCACACTGTACTACATAAGTAGAACTACTCATTTGTATATCCAAGAAAAGATAGTGTTCTTCCTTGTGTTTCTTTTAAGAAGTTGTGTTTCAATTAGTTTAGTTTGTTAATCTTGTTCTACGTGGCAATAATAGTGCCATATATGAATTTCTTCACACTTTTAGCTTATACACAGCAGTTTTAACAGTGTGTGAATTTGTTAATCACGTGTGAGCTCATGTCTGCTCAGAGCAAAAGCTCTCTAGCACATTGAATGTGTTGTTCCTGCAGGCAGAAGACAAAAACTGCTGAGGTGATTGACGACTTTGTCTGTTGCTATTTTCCTGCCTTTTGGAGCATTAATATTATGTAGCAGCTTCATGTACAAACCAGTGGAGCTACGTGATGTGGTGGAAATCAATATCATGATGTTAATAAAAACCTGATCCTCTGGATCGGTATCGGGGCAACCCAGGCATCTTTCAATGGATTAATATCAGCAAAAATAACACTGATCAAAATCCAATTCTTTCATTACTGTACTCTGTATGCTGTGCACTGTTTTTTCTACCTCAGCCTTCTGGTATTGTAGCTCCTCCTCTTTAAGACAGCCGGGCTCTACAGTGCAGCTTCCCACCCCATAAGCCAGTGAAAATTTGAATATGTGAATGTGGAATATTATTTTGCACAGCAGAACTTTGAATTGAAGTGATGCTGAAGTTGAAAAATACAGATTGACTAAGCTCCGATGCTATTTGCAAGCAGCTTCTCATTTTTAGCTGAGAGTTGCTTTTGGTGGTTAAAATGATAAATGTCACTGGCTGTACATCACATCAGCTGTCACTAATTAATGTTAATTCTGTCAGTAACTTGATGACAGGCCTAATTTAAACTTGGCTGTTGTCTGTGCTGCTGTCAGTACTGGTCAAAGATAGTTTGTGAGTGAACAGCCTTCTCATTATTCCAACAAATACAGCAAGGTGAGACATCTTCTTTCTATTCAGTCCGGTCACGTCACCATCACAAATGGCTTTATCCCCAACTGAAGTTTCATTCATATCATATCAATAATTTAAGCTTATAAACTTTACTTTTTTGAACCATGGCCTTCAATACTTGGATCAGAAAACTGATAAAAAAATATATATATATAAGGTGTGCAATTAGGGTTGTCTGTCGCTGTGCTATTTCAATATGGAAGACACACAGGCTATATATATCAACATTTAAGGAATGTAAATGTATGTATGAGAATTGACTCATTATTATTTTTATCTGATTGTTGCGTAGGTTTTTGAATAGTTATGCCTGCTCTACATTTGAAAAATCTCAAGTGTGGCATCTTTCACAGAAGAAATTCTGCATATTTTTTGAAGACCCCCCGGTCAAGTTTAATTAACTCTCAAACCAGTCAATCGATAACCGGATCCTGAATTCAGTGACTCACTGCACACGTTCCCGAGCTTTGGATATGATTCATATTGCTGACATTCCATCTTTTTCCACACAGTTATGGTTCTCTTAAATATTAAATAAAGCTTAAGACAGTGGTGGACTTTGCTATTCCACTCCTTTGATCAGTGTTATCAGAACACTGTCACTCCTGATTTCTCTGCTAGGCTATTCAAGGATTCATATGTCATACTGCTACAGACATCACAGGCATTTGGCCCATCTGCAGTGGCCTGTATTGCACTGGACTATCCTGCACTGTGATACTATGTTGCATTTCAATGGCAAGAGACCTGAATTAACTTTCTGGTCTAAATGCTGATGTAGTTTTGTGAAGTTATACTTACTTTACTTGTAAACCCTGCCTGTCTCTCATGTCCTACCTTATCTCCCACAGCTCTGGTGGAAGTGTCTGCAGGAATTAAGTTTAGATTGGGACTTGGCTGCAGGATGGGCTGCTGAGGCTTTGGGGGTCTGTGTGTATTAAATTTATATGGGTGTGTGTGTGTGTGTATGTGTGTGTTTGTGTGTGTGTGTGTGTGTGTGTGTGTGTGTGTGTGTGTGTGTGTGTGTGTGTGTGTGTGTGTGTGTGTGTGTGTGTGTGTTGGAGCCCTGTGTGCCTGCCTCAGTGTCTGTGTGTAGGTTTATGGTTGTGTCACAAGTGCTGCTTCTTCACTCAAATCCTGGCAAGAGCCACAAACATTGATCTCCACTTGCTCTCTCAGTCTCTCAGTGTGAGCATCAGGGGTTGCCCTTCTTGAGAGGACAAATAAAGAAATACAAAACAGTTTAGCAAGTTTGCATAAGCACATGACATATATCTGATGGAACAGTGTCCAGCTTTGTAAATGGTCAGTCAACACCGGCCCCATGCTCGCAAGTATGGTCTGTGTGTAGAGCATTTGACTTTGAGGATAAGAGCTTGATCCTTTCCAGCTTTAAAGCAATTATCTGGAGCCTTCTCATGCTATCACATTTGGATCTTTGGGGGAGAGTGATGTCATAAATTTCTAATTAACACCTTTTCCAGACACCTTTATTGACTTTTTGGTTGCAAATCACCCAAGAATGACTGAAGAATGGTGAGAGTGTCTGGACAGCGTCCTGTCAGAGGGTAATATTTAGAGCATAAAAGGGCAAGATAGTACCATTAATATAAAACCATATTGACATCTGACTTTAATTTGATTTTGGGGTTGAAGCAGACATTTGAATAATTAGCTTGTTAGCACATCTCCACATTACTGTGTATTTCCTGCCCAGAAGTCAGAAGTCTCTACATGATGTCACATTTTTTTAGCATGTATTTTTTCTGAGTAAGTTCCCATGCCATCAACATTGGATATGACGCGTCGTCTGTGGTGTCTGTTTGCATCCACAGCAACAGACTCAGCCAAATGCTGAAAGGATCTAAGAGCCACTGACAGTGACATATTGTGTGAGAGGAAACCCTTTGTAGTTTTAATCCTCACCTCAAGCCCTGGCCTTGATCATACATTCACACCAGGATCATGTGCTGTCGCATGTCATACACTATATGTCTACATGTCTAATATGGTTTCAGATAGACTGGCCAAAGGTATGCAGGAGTAATTCCTTTTGTAACATGAACAGACAAATTAGCTAGTAATTATCCAGGCATTTTTGCATTACATGAGCATAAAGCAGCAGTCCGGCTTTTTGAATGATTGAATTATTGAGCTGGGGTTGCATAAGACTTTCTCGTTGTCCGTCAATGGCATCATAATCTATTACCCGTGAATAGAATTTTCATTTTTTTATGATAATGACAAAGCCTATTTAAAAGCATTTAATTTTCAAAACTAATTACAATGATATTTAATATACAGAGCAAACTAGCAGACATGGAGTGAAAAAATGAACAGACACGGATTGTACAGTCACTCTTCATATCAACACCACATAAAACAGATGAATGTTGTTTCTTTCCTTTTCCCGACAGTGATAGCAGAGAGCACTAAAACACAGTGACCATTTTGTCTGAAGAGACAGATCTGAACAATGCAACTCAATTAAAACAATCAAAATAGGACCAAACCATTTAAAATGGCTTAAATTGAACTCAACTGACCTGCTGTTATGGAGTCTGAACCCGATTCTCTTCCTCTCCGTCCGCATGGATTTAATCAAAGGCATCAAAGGAGATTGCATCTTTGTCTTGGACATACAATTTCTCTTTTAATTCTGACCTGAAGGCTGAACCCATGCTCTGCTGGAATCACCAGTGCCACTTCAGCTAGAGTTTCAAGTTGGGAAACATTTCATGGAAGTGGTCAGAAGTCAGCAAGACTGTGTGAATGTGGAATTTCCTGCTCACTCTGCTGGGATGAAATACCACAACTTGTGTCCCTTCTGCACAAAGGGCATGGCCACAACCCTCTTCTCCCTTAGGGGTCAAAGGCAGGCCTGGTGGACCACGTGTGGTTATTGACAGTGTTGTGTGTGAATGACTTTACGTCACAGTAGATTGCACTCAGTGTTCTGATCTGTCAAAATGATGAATGGCCTTCAGATTTTTCCGTTACTCTTAAAAAAAAGTTCACTGAGTGTAAGAAAATATTCTTTTAATGCAACCCCTGTTTCAGAGGACATCAGTTACACCTTCATATACTGTAAATTTTGGTTTTGAAAACATCACACTTTTGTAAGGTTTCCTCAATTGAAATTTTATTGGAACCAGCATTATTTTTGGATGCTGTCATGTGTGAGATGACCTTGTGACTGTGGCTGTGATTGTTGTGATTCAATCCAGTCAGTAAATTAGAGACAGTCAGTGGCAAGATATCAAAGACATCACAACAAAAAATAAAAAATACTGACATTTTCCCCATGAAAGACATGATTCTCTTTATTAATTCGGCTAAAAATAGTGGAACTGCATTTTAATTCCTCCTGGGGATATCTTGGAAGATTTTGAAGCATGGGAGGTGATTGAATGAAAACTTTTATATATCAAATTAAAAGAAAAACTTGATTAAATCTTTCTTGTGCTAAAAACAAACTTCTTGTGCCACGAACACTTAATCAGCCATCAAAACACCAAAGATTTTGTACCAGATTTCATCAACAAGCGAGTAAATATTCTTGAGAATTTTGTGTCATAGTCACCAAAACATGCTAGATCACATCAACCTTGAAATTTTTCCGGGAGCAGAGCACTCCCTCACCTCTTTCGTCCATGTGGTGGGTTAATTATCTAATCTGTTCTAAAGTCCACCATGGTTCTTTTATCCAGTGACATTTGGGGAAAATGAGTTTCTTAGATGAGCAGAGCTGCCTTTAATGATTTCATAATACATAAATCTATCAATTATGTGGTGATTAATAGACTAATTAGTCATGCAATCTATAACATGTCCAAAAATAATGGCAGAAGATTATTACAAGTAACCAGAACAACCAACAGAAGAAAAATATTCCTTTTGTATATAAATCATACAAACCACAAGGAATAAAATCTGCTCAAACTTCTCAAGCGATGACAAAAAAATAAAGCCTTCCAAAAAACACACAATCACACAATACATACACACACACAGTCTTGCCAGACACAGTCATATTTCATGTCATGGTATCAAAAACCATTCTCACAAGAAAACTCAGCTTTGATACAAACAAGCTGCACTATAGTTTTTTTCCCAAGAACACACTTTATCAGCATGATATTTCAGCTCATCATACAAAGCACTATATAACCTAGGTTTATTTCATTTTTTAGACTTCATATTCTGTCCATCCATCGTCCTCTCTTGCCCATACCTGCTGGGATCACTGATGACCACTGACTGTATTTTTGGATTCTGAGATAATTATGATGCAGTCATGTTTTCCAGTAATGGATATATCTGCACTGATCAAAAGCAAGTATTCCATCTGCCAGTGCCAAACTTTACCAATGTATTGCATGATGTATTTCTGATATGAGTTCAAGGGGATTCCACCAACACACAGACATGAGTTGAAAATATAATCTGCAATAAAAGAGCATAAGCAACTCACCAATTCAAACATCCCCCCTAAAATTACACTGATATACATATATATACATACATTTGAGAAAACTGCAATAAATCATGCTGTTGACTGGCTACAAGAGAAAGTTAAAGCCTGTCAGATTCTTTATAATATGGAGAGATGTCATAGGGAACATTACACAAGGCTTAAAATGATAAAGTAACTTAACACAGCTCTCCGGAAAATATATTGGTTTTGTTTTTGCTACAATATTTTTATAGCTATTTTTCTCAAACATAATGCTTGTCTCTATTACAAACTGAGGCAGCATGTTATGAAGTTTATTTGTCAAGTGCAGTCTTATATCCCAGGTGTATAATGCAAACCAAACAACAGAGATGTGATTATTAGGTTTACTGACACTGTTTAAAATTACATTTTTCACCCAGTCATGATGAAAACGCATCTCCTGCTGCCAATTGAAGGAAGAAACATAGTCATCTGTAAGACATTTAAGGTTTAGCTATTATTAAGTACAATAAAACACAGTTGGTTCAATTTTCTAAATAAAATATAGGACTGATTTCTAGATGCCAGAGAGTTTCCTTATTTTTAAGATGTTATTTGAGCTATTAGTGTGTAGTTAAAAACTATGTTTCCAATGAGGGTCTTTAATAACATAATTAGGCAGCAACAGACTTTTACTAAATTTCACTCCCAACTGTTTGTAGGATGAAACATCTTTATTTTGGCCACATACTGTTTACCCTGGTAAGCTAATATTTGTCTTGCTACTAATCTTAGCCTTCTCTTTAATGGATAGCCTGGTTGGCCCCCATATCCTGACACCACTCATGTGTCATTATTTTTTTAAGTGCCCTGATACATTTCATGGTTAAGTGTTTATTTCCCATTATCATTTGTAAAGTGATTTCTGAGGCACCCTGGACTACTCTCTGGAAAAGTTTGCTCCCTCTAAACTCCAAATCTCCTCTGTCCTGTCTATATTTGCATACATACATACATGCAGTTGGGTCTAAAAGTCTAAGACCCCTTTGCAGCTGCCAGATTTACTCAAGATAAGAGAGAATGATTGAATACAATCATATTTCACTTCACCCCTCCTCCTCCTCCCACAAGTCCAGGCTGTTTGCCCTGGTCTGCTTTGTTGCCACGCCGCATATTTTCTCATCTCCTCTCCAAACCTCAGTTCCTCTGTGTCATCCTTCAGATGTCCCTTTCTCCCACACCTCACTTTATCTCTCCTTCCCTTTCTCTTTCCCTTTACCCCCTGAAACTGTAATGCAGCAGCGCAGAGCCCCATTGCTCTGGATGGATGTCGATGGATGGATCTGCACTGAGCTCAGGAGGGAGTGGGCTCGGACGTGTCCTGCGGGCTGCTTTAGGAATCAGTAACATGCACACTAAGAGCCCCACTGAGCTCTGATAAATGCGTGTGAACTCAGATTGTACTGAATTTAGAGTTAAGGGCCTGAAAGCTTACCAGATAGAAAGCACCTAAATTCTGACAGCCTGTATTCAAAAGAGCTGATAGAGAAGTCACTTGTACATTGTGAGCAGCTATACTACTGTATACTACTAATATTAACATTGTATCAAAGCTTCCTTCAGTGTGTGATATTCTGAATATCCTGCAATCTTTCAGTCAATACAACCCACTTAGAAACCTCATGAAATCTACGGTCAAGGTGAAAACTTGGCACTCTTTTTATTAGTTCCTGAAAAGAGAAAAATTGAAAAATATGCAACTTTCTCTGCATGAATATCTTAAAATGACGGTGCACGAGAGATATATTTTACTATTTGCATTTTGTCCTCATAACCAAAACATTACATTGTTGGTAACGCTCAGGTTCTATCTCTTTACAACACAATACACTTGCCCTTGAAGACTATTTTTTTGGAACAATCAGTTCACTTTTAAAAGTTTGGGAAATAGGCTTTCTTGCTGAGATCAATAACCTCTGATGTCTGTGCTTAAATGCAAGCCCACACCCAGCAGCTGGTTAGCTTAGCTTATCAGAAAGCCTGGGCAAAGGGTTGCATAATTTATCCTTGGCTCTAAAGGTAATAAATTCACCTACCAGCTTCTATAAAGGCCAGTTACTAACATATATCTCATTGGTTTAATTCACCCTGCAAAAACATCAAATTGAGGTTTTCGTGTGATGTGCTGCAATATTATTTGGCTGAAAGAGTCATCACTGGTGACGTCATGGAAATGACACAAATTTGGGACCTTGCTCAGCCAAGAAATAGTTTGGTACATAATCCCTCATAAAACAACACTTTTTACAAAAGAAGTTTTAGATTTGCTGGTAGCGGATTTCTTACCTTCATTCAGACTCTGTGCCCCTGCCCCATTTCCAGTCTTTAAGATAAGATACCTGACTGCTGGCTGTAGCCTCATATTCACCACAAAGACGTGAGAGTGGTATCAATCTTCTCACTGTGCCATCAGCAAGACAGACAATAAACATACTTCCTAAAATGTGGGAACCTGCTTTGACATAATTTATATGCATTTCAACCACAATACGTGTGCTTCCTAAAGGCAGATTTTTTCCTCCACAATGGAGAAACACAAGAGAGTTGGATTAGGTTGTCTATGTCAATTGGGTATTACTGGATTTCCCTTTAAGACCATTCTGTCAAATCTCTCCGTCCATCTGTCTGGAAGCTGAGCCATCACCAGCAATCAGATGAGAGAAGACCATTATCTAGGCAGAACAATGTGTCTGGTGCTTGACCTGTTCTAGCTGGGCTCTGTTTGAAAAAAAACAACAGAAAAACTTATACTGTTGCAGTAGACTTTTACTTCTACTTCTCAGTAAGGGTAATTCTGTATTTCCAATTGTTATGGTGTAGTGGAGGTAAAATTAAAATCCAGCACACTCAAATAGATCAACTTGAATATGGCAGTGTTGTGTTTTATTTGCTTTAGTTGCCAACCCTCACAGTCACTACCTTGAGGGTCCTGTACCATTATGCCTTTGTTCTCTGATGCCATGCATATGTAGCTATTTGAGGAGCTCGATAAATTTCAAATCAAAGCTCTGTAATATCTTGTCAGCTTGGTGTGTGAATCAGCAGGGCTATTCAGCGTTTGACCCTGGCTTTGCATTGGAGAGTGTTCAGCATCTTAAGGCCACTATCCCCTTTCCATGCTTCAGATGGTGCCATAATTCCAGAGCCTGCACGCTTCCAGTCAGCTGGGTCCCCTTACATGGATATGGGCAGTGCAGTGATGAGTAACACAGAGCAACAGGGTGACCAAACTGCAGTTCAGTGCTGTCACCACCATGCACGTCAGCGTGGTGAATACTGATGCTTCAGGATAGTTTTACATGCACACACATATTGTATGTACATGCATACATGAATGTCATTATATATATACTTAAAAGGCCATACATCTCACACTAATTAGAATCAATTTCAGTTAATTAGTCATACTAATTTTTAAATCATGATTAAAAAAACATAATATTTATTTAATTAATTAATGTAATGAAAGTGAAATGGCAGTCTAAGTTCTTATGTCATGTGAGTAATAGCAGGTCTTTGTCACTGTATGCAGTCAGTCTGACAGTCAGAGCTCCTCGCATACTAAAGACCTTGCCAGCTATTTCACACAATATCTTTCTCTCTCTCTCTCAGACACACACACACACATACACACACTCGTTGTTACTCCACACACAGCCCGTTACTTATCTACAATTACCTTGACAGTTCTTTTTTTTTACTTTGTTTGTTTGTTTTATTTTGTTGAACTCATCTCTGGCCCCTCAATTCCCTTGACAGCAGAGATGAAATTGCTGAACATGTATAGTCAAAGCAAACACAGTGCTGGGCTTATTAAAGACACAGGGAGTGGAGAGGAGGAGCTCAGGTCTGGCTGCAGCTGCTGCATTGGCCGTGTGCTCAGCAGTGGGGAGGGGCTAAGGGGAGAAAGAGAGAGAGAGAGAGAGGGAGAGAGCGAGCTGGGGGAGGAGGGCAGCGCTCTTGCTGGGAGATAGGGAATGCCCGTTAGTTGCGTCTGCCGATAATAGCGCATCAGCCAGAGCACTGCTATTGAGAGAGCAGAGCACAGCCAGTGCGGAGGTCTGAGCCTCTGAGCACAGAATGTTACACTGGAGAAGACAGGCACACTGAGAAAGAGAGAGCTGGAGACAGAGCAAGGGAAGACAGAGCGCATCAGAGCACACAGAGAGGAGGAGGACAGAAGAAGGAGCAGAGCAGTGGAAAGAGGAGGGCAGAGTGTGTAGGAGAGAAAAGTTACCAGGTCAGCAATAGAAGGTGGAAGTGGAGCAGCTGGGACTCACTGGGGTCTCACTCCCACTGGAGCAACCCGACACAGCAATAAGCAGCTCAGGAGGAGAGTGATATTACAGGAGGGGATAGGAGGAGTGGTGTACCTTCTACCCGGAAAGGCAGTCCTGTCATAAGGTGAGGGTAATGCTCCTCACAGGACCCTTCTGCACAGCTACTTCAGGACTATCACAGCAAGACAGCAGGAGCCAGCAGAAGACACTTAAGCCTGACAGAGGTGCCTGAGCAGTGCAGTTCTACTCACTTCCATAGTGGAGACTTTCTGATCCAGTTGTGCACTTTGAAGTGGATGTAACTGTGTTTCTGTGAGGCTTCTTGTCCTTTTTTTGCTTCAGAGTGTGAAGCACTGGAGATTTGGAGGGCAAGTTGTTCTGTCCTGTCACCTCAGAGACTATGGTAGACTGTGCGTCAGGAAGCCCTTCAACAGCAGCTGCAGCCCTAGAGCATGGAGAAGTCCAGCAGTGAGGAGTCAGCCATTCACCGTAGCCCCTCTGTAGATAGCCGTGACTCCGACTTTGCTCAAGCCTCCACGTCTGGCCGCCCATTTGGCGGCCGCGGGTTCACTGCCGGTGCATTCTACGGCTCTACGGGGTCGCGCAAAAACGCACAGCAGGGGCAGGCTGGAGCGGCAGCGGACGCCAGCACAGGAGACAAGTCCACGAACAAGCACAGCTCGCCCAAAGGCAGCAAATACGTAGTCTTTTACCTGGATCTATCATTTGTGTTCCTTTTAGAATTCAAGAAGTGCAACATGGCAAGAGGCTGCCTCTGCTGCTTGAAGTATATGATGTTCATCTTCAATCTCATCTTCTGGGTAAGTGGCTCATTATTTATCTTAATGTTTTCCTCATCATGCATGTTCACACTCATTTAGCTAATGTTATGATAGCTATTGTGAAGGCTCAGTGGGTGATAATTTTTTTTTAAATGTTCATCAGGAAACATTATGGCAAAGTGATGGTTGTCAGTGCAATAATGTGTTTCTAATTATTACATCAGGGTGTTTATGCCTGTTCCTCTCTGTGCATGTTGCTATTCCTGGATGTAATGACAGAGTCAGTGGCATTGCACCAGGTCTCCTTTTGTATGTGACTTCTGAGGGGGGTGAGGTGGGGGTTTGGGGGGTGGGAGCTGGATTGTGGTGGTAAGGGGGAACGTGGGTTCATTCGGGTCACTCATTCAGATGATTTATGATTTACAGTGAACATGAAGTTGAAATGCCGCTTGTGGTATGCGAGTGAAACAGAATATCCCTCTTCACTGCCATTACATTGATGAGCGACACAATATGCACCAAGGGGGAGTGAGCGGAGGTTGGTCAGTCAGGGTTTCAAGTGATTCTGGGGGAGATGATCTGATTTGTGTGCTTCATATTAGTATTTACTCCTTTAATGAAATGTCTACAGCATGTCCTCGGGTAAAAGTATGATCAGTTGTATAGAAAATGTTAATAATTACAGCCAAAGTCCAGGATAACTTTAACTGTTGTTATTATCTGTATTTGATGATGCAATTATCTGTGTTAAATGATGTAATTACAGTAATAATAGAGAAAAGGGAGTCTGTGTTTTGTTCCCAATCTACTCTCAGATAGATTTCACTCAGAGAACCCTGGACAGTTTGTGGCAGGCTCTAATTGGTACCAATGCATGGGCATGTGTAAAAGTAGGTATCCCTTGGATGTTTACAGAATGGATTATAGGGCTTATGGGTTATGGGGCCAAGTCTTTTGTTTGGATGCAGCGAAGCGTGAAGCGTAAAAATATCCAAACACTGGGGACCCTTCAAACCACAGCCCACCACGACACTGGGTTGTGAACCCTGCTTATTGGGGCACATTGGTAGGCGACCGGAGCCGGCATTAGTTGGAGCTCAGCCGCGAAGTGGACCAGCATTTAAAACACACACACGTCCACATGCACCACACAAAGCAAGATCTGTCTCATCGTCTCCCTCCATATATGAAAGCGGACAGCTCCGCCAGTGGCCAACCTCCATCTGGAAGAAGCAGGGAAGGTCTCTGCTGCTTCAGGGAAACATCTCCATATCAACCTCATATTATTACTCCATCCACTGAGGCAGAAGCAAAGGCAAAGATGGTGAATTGGCTCATCGGATCTTCTATGTGCTGCTCCTTAATGTAAATGTTTGTATAATGGAATGAAATGGTCAGAAAAGCCTAGCTTATATTAGATTCATTAATGCAGACATATCCGCGTATATCATTTACCTTGATGTGAATGACCCTTTTGAAATCAGTCAGTATATGAGAAGTGCAAGAAAGTCCTCAGGCCTTGACATCACTGCTGTTTGAATTACGGCTGGCAATTTTAAGCAGTTTCCTGTATCAATCACTGGGAAAGTGATCAATCAACGGTCACTCATTACAAAATTAATGTTTTCTCTTATTGAAAGTGTCATTTAAACTGAAGAAACAGGCTTTTTTATTGCACAAGTGGCTAAATATGATAGATCAGGGTCTTCTTAGACTACACTGACAGAATGACACCATTAGTTACCTGCGTGACACTTCCTGCCAGCTTGGCTCATGTTATAGATCAGAAGCTGCCTCGGCTATAGGAGAACCTTTAGCAGAGGTCATGAGGTCATTATGATCCACTATCCTCTTGAGGGGTATTCGCATAGGATTTGTGTGAAGGCGTTTACTTCCCAGGTTCTTCCCAGGCTCAATTTGTGTTTAACCCTTTTCAGTGGCAAAACCCCACCGCTAATAACCGGCTGCCACACACCACTAATAAGGAGATGGAAAAGAGGCTTTGGATTTCATGGTGGCCTCTGATTCCTGTGGTGTCTAGCTCATTGGCCTCCATGGATATGCACTGAGAGAGTGCAGAAGCTCTCCCTTTTGTGGGAGATTTGAGTACTCTCTGTCATCATGTGTGCAAATGTGTTTTTGTGTGTGTGTGTGTGTGCAATGGATGGGGACCTTAAGTGGCTACGGACTATGCCCAGCGCAGTGCATCCCCTGCTGTGCAATAATTAAATTTTTATTCTGGTAATGTTCACTTAATGAACACCCACCATTCATATTCCCCTCTGTTCCCGCAGATTGATCCTCTTGTTTTCTTTGCGGCACTCAATCATTTTAATAACAGTTTAATCAGTGTTCCATGGGAGGAGATTGGGCTGATGTGTGGGTTATGATGCCACGTGTGACTGGTGGGTCTCAGTCCATCAGAATGTGACAGCTGGAGGCTCATTGGCAGCTGTTTGACTGGCGTGCTGGATTCTGGGGCAGCACTGTGCCGAGTTGAAGGTTAGAGCTGGGAATAAAGGATTCACTCACCAGCGAGGGGTCGAGACAGAGCACCCTGAGTCAGAGATAGGCAGGGGTGAGAGGAATGATGTATCTTGACACCCCTGGGACCACTCTGATCACCTCTGACACTCCAGGAATCACAAGGTTACTGTAGAGAGGTTTGCCTCTGAAGCTCTTGACATCTCATCTCAAGACTGAAGGGGGAATGGTGCGCCACGGTAACCCGACACCAGGTACGGCAGGGGGTCTCTTCTCTCTGGCTGTGCAAACATGCGCAAGAACACTTGCCATACATGCGCACACATAACAGCCATCCCTGGGAAATGCACTCACCACCCACACACCACCCGCTCCACAGGAGCTTACAGTGGTAACTTGAAGCACAAGGTAAACAGCGACAGGCACTCCAGGCATCTTCATACATGCGTTCATCCTCAGCACCCCTAGCAGTTGTTCATGACCATCTGGCTCCTCCTTCTTATATGGGATTAGAAAAATCTGAGCTGCGGGGGGAGTTTCGGGCAGATTAGGGCAGTATTGGGTGGTGCGATTTAAGGATTGAGAACACGGCTCCTTCGGACAACTCTGTGCTCAAGCCAACAATCGTCAAAGCAAATGGCCTTTGTACTGTGACAATTTGTAATTAAGTATACGGTTTATAGGGAGGGGGATTTGTTGTGCTCTCTCACACACGCTCACCCAATGACTGTTTGACCAGCCTGATTGGGTAATTGATGCTAAATTCTATAGGTGTCAACTGTGTGAACATATCAGTGCTGGTGTTCCTGCTGGGAGCATGGATTTCAGCCTCTTACTCTGCAGTGTGTCCTCTCTTCGCAGCCTCCTCTGTTAATCTCTCCCATTCAAGATTCAATTTATTGTCCACTGCTGTACTCACTTATCTTGCCCCGTGATACTAAGCACTTCGGAAGAGTAAAAGGATAAAATAAAAAAAAGGCTTGAAAACACAACACAAAGATTTATGCAGCCAAAACTCAAGCAACATCACAAACAAGCTTGTTTCCTTGGTTAGAGATAGGTTGTATAGCAGCTAAACGGGCCCATCCCGGCTGTGCCATTATCATACCATATCAAAAGCTAAAGCCTCATTTGATATTCATATTTAAAAGAAAAGTGTCAGCTCAGCACTCTTGTCCTACAAGTACAAGAGAGGTGGTAGTATCAAAGCCACTCCTTTTGTTAGTGGAGAGAAACCAAATGTGTTTAGCATTCATGAAACCCTGTGCTTACTTAGGGGATTGCTGCAGGATTTATAAGCCACTTGGTCTAAGGCAACAGAAGATTAGTTTTCCCATCGATTTAATCACTGACTTTGACATTTAAGGTTTCAAATGTACCCACGCTCTGATGCTACAAAGAGAAGAGTTATTGACAGACTCGAGGTGGTTTTGTAAGGAGTGAGAGTGTATGGGAGTGTCTGTGTCTGCTAGAACGGAGTTCCACAAAGTGTTTCCTACAAGCTGCCCCTTTCCCCTGGGAGTGCCATCTAAGGTGCTGAAGCAATTTGCCTGTTTCTCATTCTCCATATCGGCACATGAAAAATTCAGTCGTCTTTTATGGCTCAAGAGAGTGTGTATTGTAACAAACTTTTCTCTTTTTTCCCTCCTTTTTCTTTTTCCTCATTCTGACAAGAGGCACAGCTGAACTCCATCAGTCACTGCCAGGTGAAACAGGGGCTGGGGCACAGGAAAACAGATGAGGGCTGAGCAAGATGGTGAAACAAGCTGTTTATGCTGTGCTGTCGCATGCATTTAATCCCATTGGTTCACCGTGGAAGGCTCTGGCTCTTGAATTGGCTTTGAGTTTGGCAGAATGCAGCACCAACCTCAGCCGATCTATTCACCTAATTTCTAAGCCTCCAGCCATGATAGGATAGGCATTCAGAGGTGATTTAATCAATATGAAGGCATGCATGGGTGCACCTCTGCTGGTCAATATTAATAGACATATAGTATGTCTTTAGAGTCATCCATATCTAGATCAAAAATTTATACTTTATAATATGTTCAAATTTCAAGACATTTCTTTCATCAAAGAGTGCCTTCCCTTAGAGTGTGGCTTTTAATCTTAATGAAACATTCACATAAGATCACAGACACAGAAAATCACTACATTTATATGCATTTTAATCATTTCAAGTCTTATAATTAGCATCCCGTATAGATCGCTGGGACCTTGATGCAGATCTGCTGACCTGCTTGGTAAAATATCTCCATGCGCCTGCCTTTGTCCGGCAGATCGTCATGGGAGATCGCTGTAATTTACACGTCTCTCCCCGGTTGCTTCGATTTCCCAGCCGTGCTGCGTAGCGCCTCTGAGCTCATTAGCTCATGTTGCAGATCAACTGGAATATGGAGCTGCTGTGTTTCACTCTAGAGGGTTGAGGTAATAGAGCAGGAGATTTGGAGGTACGTCCCTCAAATGCTGTGGGTTGGTATGTTCTCCCACACCATTGTCTTTGGACTTTGAATCAGACGGCCTTTGGACTGAAAGTTGGATTTTGCATAAGGTGTTTATGACACAGACAAGATGCAGAGAAATGCAACATTTGTATTCACTGAATTAATAATTTATTAAGTTGGAAATTAAATAACCTCCCTCACAAAATAACTACACCAGTCTTAAGTGATTACTGGTCATATTAAGTTTGTTTAAAGTTTGAAGTTGCTCCTAGTTGCCACAGTGTCAGCTATGTGGCACAGTCTTGTAGAGACAGATGGACATCATGGGAGCAATTGAAAAAACAATAGGTGCTAGGTACAGAAAATGCAGCGCATAGAATACCTCAGTCTTCGTTAGGCACCAATTGTCCTCTTTTTCCCTCTGTCATTGGCATTACACACAGATGTCTCCTTCATTAGATGCAGGAGGCTCAGACGGAGCACAGGGATGCCTGTCATACCTTAAGGTCTCCACATGAGAAAGTACACCTTCACAGTCGCAAAATTTTTCAGCATCATATTAGCTGGCAAATCACCTCTAAGAGTACTATACAGTACCACAGCCCTATCTTCTCTTTGCTCCAGCGCTTGAAATGCAGAGATCTTGCTTTCTCTAAATTTAGGCCAGAGGAGTTTAGAGTAGAGAGGATGGGAGAACGAGGGGAAAAGAGGAGTGTCATTAGTTCTGCATACATGAGCAGATCTTTTGTAATGACTGTGTGCCAAATCTTGCACCTCAGGCGACAGGAAAGGCAGCGTCAGGCAGCAACATTTTTATATAGCTGTCCAGAAAAACAGGAAATATCCTCATAGATCATCTTTTTGCTTTGTTGATCAAAAAGTGTTAGCCCATCTTTCTAGATGTATTTGTATATTTGATCAATTGAAGCATCCATTCAGAGGCTGTTGGGGAAAAAAAATGTCCACAAAATCAGGCTTCTCTGTGCAGCTGATGATTTCACATCCCATAATGGAATTCAATTTTGTGCTCAGTGATTGGTGTTATCAAGTAAACTGTGGTACAAAATGCAGTAGTCTGGCTAAATCAGTGTTAGCAAATGAGTGCAATTATTGTAGCATTTCATCTGCCTTTGAACATTTCACATATCATGTAGTGACACTTTATTGCGCCAGTGGACTTGTAGGGATCCAGTGAAGCTGTGTGCCAATAAACAAGACACACTGTGATTTTGGCCAGCTCAGACTTGAAGAGCTGTTGCAGTGTCTCACTGTGACAAATACCTCTGAATATACAGCACATTCATCCTGCTTTGTTAGCCTTTTGCAGATCTCCAGCTTATTTCATCCTGGTGAACGAAATGATACTTGGTGTAGCAAAACATGTTAGAGCGTTCACCCCAGCAACGCTACAGATAAAAAATGTTTTCAGCGCAGCTTTGTGTCCTTGTGCCGCAGGAGTGGCTATAAATTACCTTGGTCTCTATCCTTGCCATATATTTTCACCCCAGGAAGACCAATCAGCGCTAATATACACCTAAGCAGTGAATTAATGTAGAATGTTAGAGCAGCTTGCTAGTTCAACTACTCAGCATTTTTTCTGACACCTAAAGGCAAAATTACAGTGAAATCAATGTTTCCCAGTGAGGAGTCTCCACCTCCAGCTCTGCTGAGGAAGCTTAGCGAATATCATTTTCTTGGTCTTTTGAGAGCAAACAAAATTCCTTTTAGATTACTGTGCTCATGTTTAATTAACTGTATATGGGTTAAACACACACACACACACACACACACACACACACACACACATATTGTGCATATATATAGAGAAAGAGAGTCAGTCATCGATGCATCCTGAAGCTGAGGATGCATCGACGACTGACTCTTAAGATCTACTGTATTTCCCCCGGGCTGCTACCTCCATTGATTCAATTGGGCCTGATTCTTTTTCCACTGTGACCCCACTCAAGTAACTGACATTTGTTGCATCCTTGAGAGCTTGTTTCCACTCATTTAGCTCCACTTTGACTCTCCGAGCAACATTTGCAAGACCCAGCACAGACAGGGTGACCGTGCCATGGCACGTTGAAAATGTGAGTAGCAGATTGACTTTGAATCTGTGTATTTTAAATGTGTCATTTTAGATTTGGGTCAGGGACTCAGGCGTTCGCTGCCTGAATGATAACAAGCCAAGGACCCAATCTCCAGGAGGGCTCCAACATGCAATGAGGCACACGCTTGTTGTTAGCCATGACAAATGAGAGACAGATTCATGCCTTAAACATTACAGCATATATTGATTTATTTAGCCGAACTGCCGCAGATTACTGCTGCTTTATAACTCAGTCATAAAACGCAACATATTGCAGCCCTCCAGATGGAAATGCATGAATTCATACCATAGATGATCGCCTGCAAGTGCCTGACATGTTTTTTTGTAGTATTTTTTTAATGGAGCAATTTCATGTTGTATATTCAGTATAATGTAGAATTCAGACCATCAGCCAATCTCTCAGAGTGTTTGTTGTGATTTGAAATGGATGTATGTCTTGTTGTTTTCAGAGCGAAACCCAGATCTTTATCGGAGCAGGTTGTTGCAGTGCTCTCGTTATGTCGGATCCAATTCGAGTCTGACTCTTATTTGATGTGCATGAGGTGTGCTCACAAGCAGCTCTGATATTCTCCCTGAAGATGGAAATGCAGTAACTAGTCAAGATCCTTCACTGCTACAGTGGCAAGATAACTGTCTGGCTGACAGACTGTGTAAACCTAATAGGGATTATTGCCATTCTTCCTGCATGCAGATTCATCCTCTCCGTTATTACAGCCACGCTTTAAACTGTCCCCTTGACTTTGGCCGAGTCTTATCACACAGCCAAAGCAAATGGTTCTGCCTGTTTATTTTACGCCAATTTGCCATTACCAGTCGTATTCCCAGACATGAAAGAGCATTTGCTTTATGTATCTGTTCTTTTTCAGAAGATATAAGAGTTTTATGTGTCACAAAATCGGAAATCCGAGGCAGTCTGGTTGCCTGCAGCACGCAAAGTCTTATATAAAACAGAAGCATAGAAAGCCAGCCTCGTTCCATCACTTTGGTATTCTATCTGGGGCATGGAGGGATGACTTACATCTTACTTTTTAGAGAGGACTTGACAGTTTTATTGCATAGTAGAAATGCAAGAGCCATACAGTAAAGACAGTAATTGCAGATATTCACCTGGTATGATGATTGATCAGGTTAGAGGTGCTCATGTGCCTGTTATAAAGTCCCTCTGTCACAAATTATGAGTCATTTAAATAATGCAGAAAACACAAAAAACCTTAAGCTCACGATCGTTCTTCTTGACCTCATGTAAATAACAATCATGTAACAGAAGATATTTCAAACAAAGAAATGCTTTCGCTGCTGTCATCGTTGAATACCATTTCTAAATCAGGTTTTAATTTCAGTTTTAATTTTGTGCATTTACATCATCTTCTTTTAGTAAAAAGTGGAGTAAAAAGATGGTTTTATAAATTGCTTATGTACTCGGTTTTGTCCATGTGCTATTGTAGGAAATTCTTAATTAAAAATCAAATAAAGTGAAAAATTGGCGTAGCCCCCCCCACACACACACTCAGCACGTGTCGTTTGCAGTCCCCGTCAGTAGTCATTATTTCTGCACAGATGTCTCCATTTCTCTTATTAAGCCACCCGGGCTTCAGTAATGGATGACTTAGGATGGCGGTGGAATACAAAAGAGTGAGTCCGAGTGGAGTTCGGTGTCGGCAGATGGAGGTAAGGGAAAGGAGTCTAATTTGAGAAGTCGATTATGGGGTCATTCTCCACCGTCAGTGAATGATCTCATTTGTCTACAGTGAGCCAGAGTAATTATAAACATAGACCTTTTGCTTGTGTATGCACTCATCGGGGCAGTGTAGTGAGACAAATAGCCATCACTGTGTTTTATCCAGTAAAAATATCAGCAAAGGACACAGCAGCAAGTTTGGGGTCAGCCCATTAATGCCCCTTCCATTTCACACTGAATTTTAGCTGTTTCAGGGTTGGCTTGTCCTCATTTGTAGCTCACCACCGCGACAGAGTTTCAAGTTTGCTCACACTGGTTGCACAGTGGTGAACTGGGACAGATGGGTTTGGCCAGATTTTTCTCCCCAGTCCCCTTCTGAGAGGACAGACTGGCAGACCTGAAACTCTGTCCTTTTCCTGGGCATGAGGAAGCGAAGCATGAAGGCAGAAAGGGAGGGGAGGGACTTCTCCCCAAGAGCATGTGAGGTGAACACATTGATGTTTGATGACACCCCCCTCCACAAGATATGAGTCACCCTCTCTCTCTCTCTCTCTCCGGCATCCACATCATGTCATTTTTGTTTTTTCCACCCAGGGACAAATGTGAAAATCGTTTGGTCTGTTTCAGGAAGACTAAACAAAAAATGCAGAAATCAATTCAGCTTAAACTGTGGAAATGGGTTTTAAATATTTAAGCAAAACAACAATAAGAGAATTGTATGGATTTACCCTGTGTTTCCCTGACTTGTCACCTACCTTGTTTTCAACTACTTGACATGCCGCGTGTTTAACAAATTGCCACTTATTAGCCCATAATTTGCTACACACCATTAATTACAGGTCTTTGTCGGGTAAAAGCTCACACTTGATTAAAGAACAGGTCCATGGTAAATCTTTTATGGGGAAGGAGCATTGCTGCACTGACCTCTATGGATCAGCTTCACCCCTGACAACGTGCAGCTCTGTTGGTCCTGCCGCATCTGTGATTCATACATACATCTGCGGGCCTAAAACTAAGACCTTCATTATTCTTCACAGACAAAATTATATACTTGCTTTGGAGGATGCTTTGCTTTCCAGTCTGTTAATGGTAATAAAATGGCAGGGCAGCGCACCAAAGCAAAACATACAGCACATCTACCATTGTGGCCACAGGTTTAGTCACATTGCAGTCACCCAGGACTATGCCATCTGGAAATCATTGAGTATATGCCTTTCTGGATCATAGATCAACTTCACCTTTTCCTCAAATTTGCCGGCTGGACGTGGCTGTTAAACTAAAAGCATCTTTCCTAGCTGAACAGTCCAAACAGACACACTTAAAGAGCAGGAGATTTGCAGGAAGATTTCAGACGTTTCTGTCTGTTGTCACAACAAGGTCATAATGTTTCTGCAATGCAATGGCCTTCCCTGAATCTTTGGGGATTTAGAGAATTCATCTTTTGCAAGAGTTTGCTTTATTTCATCTGTTCAGGCATGAGATGAACAGATGGAAAGTGGAGGCAGGTGTACCCAGAGAGCAGCAGTCAGTAGAAATAAACTGACAAAACTAATAAGTTTCTTTTTCCTTTCGACAGCTCTGAACAGCCCAGCCTGATTAGCCCTGCATATACAGCAGAGTTTAGGTTCATGTTTTGCATTATTCATCTGGAACCTGCGGACTTTAAAGAGATAATTTGGGTTATTTGAAGTGGGGTTGTATGAGGTACTGAGGTCTAGTCCTTTGGCATTAGGCACAGTGCTGAAGGAAAGGACCGTTTAATGGAAAGATAAAGCAGCGACAATATTTTTACTATGGCGTGCATTTAAACTGATATTGGATTTTTATGTAGACCTTGTTTTTGATGATTAATATATGTTTTTCACGGCCCCCATGGACAGCAGTTCATGGCTCAGTGTCTGTGTACTGTAAGTCTCCTCTCTTGTGTCTCCAAGCTGGGAGCACACAGACTAACTCTACTGCAGCTCATAAACTGACTGTACATCAGTACCTCATACAACCCCCACTTGAAATGACCCAAACTATGCTTTTAACATTCTTTAATGCTGGGCTTCATGAAAGTAATTAGCCTATCATAATGGAATTAAGAGCCCCCCTTGGTTTATTCATTTATTCATTTCCTCTAAAAGAAACAGGATGAAAGTGCCCCCATCCACCGGATATGATGGGTAGCTGAATGGTTTGTTGAGTATGAAAATCATGTGAATCATATGCTGTGGCCTTCACAGTCTGCAGATCTCCACCTAATTGAACACCTATGGGAGATTTTGGACCTACATATTAGACACTGCTCAGCAGTCAGTTAGACAGTTGGTGTGTGGTGGCATAATACCTTTAGGACACTTGAGTTCTGAAAACATGTTGGTGTACCTGTATCTGTGTGCCCATGTGTACATAGAAAATAAATGGTGAATAGGTAATGTCTATGTGACAAAGACAAGGACAGTGGCAGCCCTCATCTTGAATGTGAAGGCTGACACATCGGCTTCCTGCCGTCTGTCAATTATATTGAGAGCCTAGTAATTGGCACATAAAAGCACATATCTGGCTGAGTCCGAACGCAAGTCCTCTATCTTCAAAAGCCCCCCCCCCATCCACACCCCTACAGTTCATTTATCATTGAAGTGCTTACCTTGCAAAAGAGATGTGAAGGGGAAAATATTGTCCTGAAACATGTTCTCACGCAGTCTTTAATTCTTTTCACATCTGTTGGAAAGATGAAAGGATTTCTCTGTGTATATATATATATATATATATATATATATTTACAATTGTCTGATAGGATTTATGAATCTTTTCTAATGGTTCATCACAGATACCTGTGACAGGTGGAAACAACAAGAAAATAATTCTAACACTGTGGACAAATTTGTCAACCCATCTTATTAATCTTTAATGCCTAAATAAGCAGAATGTGACTGTGGGTGAATCACAAGAGGGCTGTGGCTGTCATTGTGGTGAAGAATCTTCCTCAAAAGCAATCACATTTCATGCTGGTCTACATCAGAATGGCTTTATTAGCCTGGTTTAGCTGCTGATCCAATATCGCCTTAGAACGCACTCTAGCTGAGGAATCTGGCTGTTTTTCATATTAACTGTGGTGGGCGGTCAGCTTTATCGCCCATTGAATTCCTCCACGATCAGCAGTTTCCATTTTCATCCATGAGACAAGAATAACTTCATTCAAAGACACATTTATTTGCAGAGGATGTGCTCCAGTAAGAAAGAAAAACAAAACATCAATAAGCTTCGAAACGGTTTCACTCCGCATCAGTGCTGGTTACAGGGAGATGGAGAGTGCCGCTGCAGTGGTCCAGGTTCTCATTATATCAATAGTCCATCTCACACACTAACTGTTGGGTCCATTGAGATTCAAAGTGCTAGTGCTGGCGTAGAGCATGAGTGCCGAGGCATTGCAAAAGAATCAACGTTTTTGTGTTCTGGATTATGCATTCAGTTGACCTCCAGTATATTAAGAAGGCAGCCAAGGTCAGAGAAGTGTAGCCCATGTATATTCATACCCACAGATCCGAATTCATGTTCATTTAGATGCTGAATTTGCTGTTTCTACTTTCCAACATAAAAAGAAGTTCCTGGTTAATGGCTTTGCTTTGGTACTGTCAGTCACTGACAGATCTCCCCCACGAGCCCAGCTCTCTGCGTATCTAACCGTTTATTATAGTCATTCTGATAATACATCTCAGCAGGTTTGCTGATCTCCCATTGTTCTTTTTAGCACATGACTGACAGTGCAGCACGCCAAACAAAAGCTTCTTTCAGAGAAGATGTGTGACAGGGGGGAGGTGAAAAAGTGGGATGCCATTAAATGGGGATCTTTTCACGGTGTGCTGCAGTTTTCTCATGCAGTTTAGACTTTTGTCTCAACCTCACCAGTAATATGAGCTATTCTTTATCGACACAGGGGACATAAGGTGGTCACAGCTCACAGACATAAAGGAAAGTTTGTTTCAGTATTGAACTGTATGGATAAAGCAAGTGAGCTGTTTTTTTTTTTTTAAATATGGGCTCAAGCAGATCTTCAGGGTCTTGTATTTTTTACAACTTGGCATCAAGTTGGAGTTTTTCAAGTAAATGTATCTTTTATTGAGTTGCTCTTTTCTTTCTTAGTAGCTGTTATTAATTCATTTGCTGTCGTCTTCCAGTTAGCATGAGTTGACATCCTGCTATTCTTTTGGGGGCTGCTCCAAGTAGCATGTCATTAGAGTTGGCAAGGACAGTGGGGGCTGTAGAAGCAACTTGGTTCCACATTGCTTTTAAAATCAGGTCAAAATTAATGGGTAAGGTGAGGTAAGATAAGGTAAGGTAAGGTGAGATTATGTTATTTGATTTGATCAGTGGTGAACTTGGTCGCCCGTACTGATCTGATTGCCATTATCTTTTTCTGACTTCTCCTTGTGATAATTACTCAGGAGGTCTTCCTGTTTCTGGCAGCCTAGTGGCTACACAACATAGAGCCTGGGAAGTGCCATGTCATAAGCACTTACTCATTATACTGCAAATACCCAATCACATATGGGTCGTGCGGTACACACAGGAGATAACTCTGGCTCCCATCGGCAGCTGTGCTAATACTCTTTCCACATGTTCTCTGATATTAACTCATAAAAATGGAAAGAAACCAGAGGCTAAACGGATACTTTCTTTCAGGAAATGTTTTTTATGTAATGGAAAAGTAAATAAGTTCAGAACTTCATGGGCAAACAAGGTACAAATATTGCCACAGAAGCAACTATCATAATCAGCAGACCTGATTTTGAAATAGCCTCTGGACACAGCGATAAGTCATGATGGCATTGATCAGATTTAGCTCCATCCCCTGCCTCATTTGTTCCTGTCAAAACGAGATAGGCCTGCTATCTGTTGGCAGCAGTCCTGCGGTGACACAGTGACAATACGACGGGCTCTTCAGAACCTTCACCTGTACGGTGCGTGTGGAGTGTAAGCCAACTTGTCACGCCGCCATTATCCGGCCCAAACCATGAGCATCGAGGACAATTAGAGGACAAAGCAGGCGGGAGATAGGCATGCTACAAGCATGTCAAGACAGCAGGGAGCCACAGAGAGAATTAAATGGACCGGCACCTCTGATGTTGTCACTGTATTTCGACAGGTGGACTGGCAGATAGTCTTCCTCTTGGAAATGTCCCTGCCTCTTTGGCAATCGCAGGGGAAGTTGTAAGCCGGAGCACAATTTTTCTTGGAGCTGCCTTTCAGCAAGGAATGCTCTCTAAGCACTGATTGTATCTGGATCCATCTGAGGTGGCCTACTTGAGAGACACCCTGCACAGCACTTGGTTAAATGTGCGTGTAATCTAGAGACGTTTCTTGGTAAACAAGCCCATTCCGGGGGGGGGGGTATTTGCATGCTAAAGGAGAAGAACGGGAGGGGTAAGACACCTGTTGCCAACAGTGGCTGCTGGATGTCTGTGATGTGCTTTGATTTATGAAGGAAAGCAGTCTGGCTCAATCTTCACACTCCTCCTGTGATTTGATTCCTTTTCATCGACTTTCAGAAGTCTTTTTACGATTTCCTTTCTTTCAAATTGCCTGGGTGTTGTGTGCAACTCCAGTGTATCTGTACTTCATCCTTGTTTCCCCAACTATTAAGTAGATCTTTGCATCTTGCCAAATCCCCTTTCAGGAACTCTGCAGGTAAAAACTCTGTCTCTTAAAGTGTTATGTCATGATGGGACATCTGTACTAAACAACTGCCTTTACACTACAGTTTCTTGTTTACGGTAAACTTTGCCTTAGATTTAATAGCTTGTTAAAGCCACTTTGTGGCCGTGGCTCAAAGTAGACTGTGTCTTAATCTGTCAAATTCGGCCGGAGGTTGCCGGCTGAATATAAATAGCATAAAGAGCAAACTGATATTTTTTGTGGCAGCCTGCGATGTAATCAGCTCCAGTGACCACGCATTGTAGCAGGACCAGACTCAGCAGTAGTGGCACATCTTCTGATATTATCCACCTCTCTGCGCAGTCTTCTCACCGCAGGCCGTTCCATTACATTGGAAATGAAGGGTGAGAGAGGTCAGGGCAGTCAAATAAACAATTTTAGTTGGAGAATTTTATTATGTGCAGGCTGAAGAGGATGCTTTGTTGAGAGATTTGTTTCTTTAACTAACCTCTGCCTGCAGCTGCAGATGGGATCTCTGTTTCCAGACTGTAGTAATTAGTAACTAAGAGAATGGTCTTTATTATCTGGGAAACTCTGCTTTATTGTTGGACATGTAACTTTACTCTCTGCTCAGCAGGTCCACTGTTCCAAGACCAAGGATTAAGCTAATCAAAATATTTGCTAGTTTACTTGTGCAGTGGCTTGTGTAGTGTTTGTCATCCTTCTGATTCTTGTTCCATCGTTAGTCTCTGGATCAGCACTCCCTGGCCACCACAGCTCCTTCCTCAGTGCGTGTTTTGATTGCAGCGAGACTGCTTTGTTGTATTTCTTCTAACAGTGTTCTGTCGGTGAGATATCAGAGTGTATGTTGGAAGTTTTCAGATAGAGATCTGCTTGATTCTAAAAAGGTGTGAAACTTCCAGCATTAAGCTACATGTGCTCTAACAACCAGGCAGATGTGGACACACTCCCTTACTTCATACATGTGGACACGCACACATTGTCAAAGTTGTATAGCCTCTTCTGTTCTAAAGCTCATCTTGTACTGTGGAAATACAATATTCACATAGTCACAGCTTCTTTAAGAGAGATGTGTGAACCAAGAACACTGAGCAAACAAAAAAATGTCGAAATAACTTCCTGTCATATGATGCTGTGATGTACCAAATTAATAAACAAGAAATAGTCAACATATAGTGTATATTGATAATGAAAATATACTTCAGTTGCAGTTCTTCCTGTGAGGTTAACCATGCAAAACCATAATCAATTTCAACTTGGCCTACTGTTTTTTCCCCAAGACCTGGCAGCACATTTAATCAAAATTCCGATTCTGCATTATGTAAATATAGTAAGCAATGTTTGATTACAAACATTGAATCCCAAAGCGTTGTGTCATCTTTGTGCACTTGATTGGAGATCCAGCCAGAATGTCAGATGTTGTTTACCCAGGGCCAGCCATACAGAGCCCGAGGTTTACTCTCCGTCGAAATAGAATATGAGATGTAGCCAGAGCTGATAGCTACTGTGGTGAAGCAGCCCACACTGCCTGATGAGCTGTCTCCGTGCGGAGGGAGTGGAGTGTGGAGTAGACTGGAGAAGAGACAGGTGTTTACAATATGAACGTGGAGGGGAGGCAAAAGAGCTACGCGAGCAGACGACGGGAAAATGTGTTTACAGCAGTCTGCGTCTCGGTCAAATCAATTACCAGTCATCGTTGTGCTTTGTATATCTCTGTATTTCTCTCTGATGTGTGCCACATCATTGGTTAAACACTGCTGACCTCGTTGTGATGGAGTGCAGTGAACCTGGACTGGATTAGTCTGCTTGAAAATCGACAAACATCAGCATCATATTTGCTACAATTATTATTATCAAGACCTCCAGGTGACTTTCTCCACTCACATTTGTTAGTCAGATTCTTGCAGAGTGATTGCACATAATGGATGGGGGAAAAGAGTATTAATTCTGAATGTCATGCTTTCACGAAATCTGCATCACCATGCTTTTTTTAAAAATCTGTTTCAAAGCTATTCTAAAACCATATGTTCTCCTTTTATATTGATTTACACTTCTTTTTCAAGAGACACACCCTTGTGTGGTTTTCACATGTGGACAGTCTTCATCTGGATCAAACAGATATTAAAGAAAGATTCATTCAGAATAATTTAAAAGAGAAATTCAACATCTATTTGCTATTGAACTTTGCATATTTTTCATTTTCAATAAATATTAAGCCACTCAAAGATGACAAGAACTTGCAATTAGATATCTGTATAACTGTGTTGAATAGAACTTAGAAATATTTTTTTTCCCATTTAATCATAAAAATTAAAAATCAAAATGTAAGACTGTATGTTCTTGTGAAAACTGCATTATAATTTCCATCCTGTGTTTTCATTATCTGAGAAAATGTCTTTCACTAAACTGAAAACAAATTTTACTGGCCTATTTCCCATGTTAGCTCTTGTTTCAGGAAATCTGAAATCTTGTGGAAGAGATTTTTTTTTATCCTCCTGCAGTGAGTAAACCTCTTCTCCTGCCTGATGAACATTATTCCAGCTAAAATGTCTAAACTTCACACTCAAGCATTTGTCCATGGGCATTCAGGGAAATGACAAAATCTTTAAAGTAAAAGCAAAAAGACAAAAAAGACTGGGGGGGGAATAGTTATAAAAACGTGAATTACAACTTTTTGTCAGAGGAAAAAAAAATTGCATTGTGCATGTATTATACAATGGAATTAACAGACTGATGATTAGTGACTGTTTTTTTAACCCAGAAGGCCAAAAATCTATGCCATCCACACATTTTTGGAGCTGAACCTGGCCTTTGAGAGTGATTTAAAACCTGACCTATTATTTCCACGGATTCTCTGGCTTAAACCACCCCACTTCTACTATTTCATATACGTTAATCAACGCCTAAAGTTTGTCTATGTCTAGAATTTCATGTGCCCCTGACATTTCCTAACAGAGACACAGAGTCTGGGTCATGTCACCGACTCAAACGTCTTTCACTCTGGCTCAGTCATCCTGTGGTTTGAGCTAACATACCTCACCCGCCCTGCCTCACAGCATTTGCTGTTATCACACAACGCAGCCCTCCAAGTCATGTAGTGAGTCAGACACGCCACAAAAAGAGCAGTAAGTGGATGAATATATCCAAAGTATATATATATGTATAAATGATGTCTCTTACCAAATATCTTATTAATTCCCCAGAGAAATTAGCATTGTCAGCATTTTACAGCCTGTGAAACTATATGATTTTGGTACTTGGGTGATTAAAGTTGTATCAAAAATAGTTTGAAATCACCCAAAATTGGTTTTGATAAAGATGATTATATGTAATTGAGACTCAAAAATATTTAAAGCAATCCAAAGTATTCTCTATTCCTTTTTCCAGGGGATTTTGCAGGCTGTCTAGAATAGAAAATGTGCTCTGACAGAGGGATAATTGAATTGACCAGCTTCACCGCCCACTGCTATCCGCCTTCGCTTCACACCTCCTCTGTGTCGGTGCAGCGGGTAGTGATTCCTTTGAGCTTCAGAGAGAAAATAGTAAGATGGGAGTGTATTGATCATTCTTCTCCAGAGTGGAGCTTCACAGATCACTGAGTTTCCCAGGCAGCCAACATTTGTGCACCAGAAGGGATGCTCTTCACATCCAGCCTCTGGTTATCTCTTGCTGAGAGCAGGGGCTGCTAAGAGGCTTTACCTTATCACTGTCCAGAATATAAATCACCTTTTATATACCCATCCTCTTGTGAATAAACAAAACAGGGAGATATGAGCCACCGGGCGTCTGCTTCTCTTTTTCTTGCAGCCTCATCGCTCCAGCCAGAACAAGTCCTGAAATATTGTGATAGAAAATAAAGTTTAAAAACAAAAACAGAGCACTCTAAGCAGGCATCAGTTTCCTGTGGTCCATAGCTATCCTGCAGTGGAATATTACAAGGAAGGGGCAGAGACAAGATCATTAATTATGCATACCCATGCAGGCAGATAGAAAGTGAGTACACTGTCGGTGCAGGTGGAATCGGCAAGAAAAATTGTATTGAAAGATATTTTTCACACCTTTTGATTTCAGTTACTATTTTGATGGCCTGGCTTTTTTTCAAAATAGCATTCTAAGGTTACTAATAATGACCTGTTTATGGAAAGAGCAACAGGGAAGTGTTTATATTTCAGGCATTTGAGATTACGCAGCGATCTGTATAACATAATTTCTGCAGCCAAGACTGCACCCAGTTTGTCTTCAAGATCTGGCCCTTTGCTGACACATACAGGAAGACATGCATCTTAGAATATGTAAATGTGTCTGCGGTCATGTTTACTGAGGCAAGCCCATCTTTTATTCCCTATTGACAAGGTGGTTAGCATTCCGTAAGGCATTTTCCTTTCTTTTATTAAATCTCCATAATGATGTGATCATTTGTGTTAACAGATGAAAGAACTCTGAGTGCACAAAAAATATATGGTAACATAATCCTTACCTTCCTCTTCTGTCCCTTTTCAACACTTTCTCGAATAAGCAACGTACAATGAGTTCTAGCCTTAATATTTCAGAAGTGAGCAGCTTGGCAAAGCGCCATCTCCCTTTGGGCAGAATATGGAAACCAAATGCAGTGATGTGTCAGAGCAAGTTCCTCATACAGGCCGCAAACTATTTGTGTGTGCGTGTGCACGCGCGCGGGCGTGTGTATATGCATACATCTGTGTATGTTTTCGGTGTATTTATTATGACTATCCTCAATAGGCAATCATGCAGAACAGCGTAGCACTTTTTTTCCTCACAGCCCATTTCCAGCGGCAATGTGCCAACTTTAACACTACATGACCTTCTATAGTATGTTCACATCTAATTACAACCCAATTATCCACACTGTGCAGCTGTGATCATGATGTCACAGAGAAGAGTAAGAGAGTCTTGACATATTGACACAGATTGTCTGAATTTTCTTGTATGTGCACTGCATCTTCTGCCATGCATGTGTGTGTGATTTTAGAAATGCCTACCTACAGTATAAGAAGAGGGCCAAGCAGAGTGGCTGGGTCAGTTGCACAGCTAAGTAGCTCTAGACTTGGGGGTGTTTGTGTGTTTTAATTTTAATCAGGTCCAACAAATGCACAATGGGGGGTGCTACCCAATTTCCATTTTCATCCTCCATGGTTAGTCCACCACTTAATTCTTATTGTTGTGTCCCGGAGGAACTGATTTGGTGCTGATTATAGTACATCTCATTATATCAAAAGACAACCACAACAGTACCCATGAGGAGAAATCACATCCACAACAGGCATAAAACCAGCTATTTCAATTTTGAGACCGTTTCTTCCCTTCTTCCCTCTCTGCCTTTCTTTCACTTCTGCAACAACAGCCTGCATCGTCTTCAGCCTCAGTCCAGCCATACAGACTCACATATCAGCTACGTTACACTGAATCTTCTTCCAGGAATCTAAATCACAACTCTCTGCCCGGCATCATGAAGAGATACGAGAGGCACGGGAGCATTACAAGGCTGTGCTCCAGAAAACAGCCCAAAGTTGCCAATTTAGATGTCATTTTGTCTTGTTTTGAAGTCCAGCTTGTTTGATAGCAGCACAGAGAGGAGATGTAGCAGAGAGCAGTTATTGCCTCCAGTGCCTTATCATTCACTCATACACAACAGCTGAATGTAGCGGATCCAGAAAGGGATGGTGAGGTAACAGCAGGTGATTCTTCATCGGGCCTAGCTGTCTGCTCATTGTCTGGCATGAAGGCAGACAGACGGGCCGTGTCAGAATCCCAACCTGTACTTATCCAGCAGAATCCTAATGTGCATGTCTCAGCAGCAGGAATAAAACAAGAGCTGTCTCCTGCAGCACCATGTGGCCTCAGCCAGTCATAATCATGATAAGGTGCACTGCATGTTTTATTCATAAGTTTTCTTTGCAGAAAAAGAAACTAAAAATAGGAACCAAAATAATATCAAACATTCTGTTAATTAACTGCAAGCTGAAGTTTATGCTTGGCCCCAGAGGTTCAGTTGGCTCCGGAGTGCGACCTTATTCTATTTATTTATTTATTTTACTCCTCTGTCCCTGGTGTGCTGTACTAAGGTTGGAAAGCACTAATAGGCAGGCTCAATCAAGAGGAAAATTAAGTGTGCACAACAATGCCAAATGGAGTGTTTCACTACTGTAATGACTGTATATGTCAAGATGAAATGGCGGAGCATGCGACTAGAGGATAGTCTGTTGTTCCAAAGCATTTCAATAGTCTTACCAGGCTGAATTGGATTTTCTTTCATCGCAGTCTAAATTTCCAGGATGAGTCCAGTTGTTTCACACATCTCCTTATCATTACACATTTAAACCTTAGAGACTTCATATGCTAAATAGTGGGGAGCAGCCACTTGATGGGTTTTCCTGACAGAAGTCACAAGGTTTTAATTTATCTAATGTGGTATTTCCAAACTGATAGTCTTTATTTTTCATTTTAATCATAATTGCTACTCAGCATGTGAGCTACGACCCAAAAATGTAGCCTCAGGTGGTGACGAATGGAGAGGGAGCTTTTTTATGTACCGTGGGGGCTTTTTAGTTGAGTTCATTTCAGGTTAAAGCTCCATTAAAAGCTCTCTCTCCTTCTCTCTCTCTCTCTCTCTCTCTCTCTCTCTCTCTCTTTGTCTCTGTCTCTGTATACCCTTCCTCACTCTCTCTCTCTCCTTCCATTGGGAGAGTGACAGTGTTTTTTCAATTAGCTAGGGCAAAGTTGTCTTCATTAATTACACTACATTAAGATGATGCAGGAGGACTTTAACAGGGAAATTATGCAAGGGTCCCAGGAGTGGACCTTCTTTCCTGTTGCCCGTCCCTTGTGTTGCACTTAGCAGGAGCTTTCACTAAATGTGAGCAGTATGAGCATGCCTAAGATGGGTTTACAGCTGTCTGCTTCTTAATGTCAATCCATAAAACATCACTTAAGACCTAGTGGCTCCTCGCTCAGGCCAGTTCATAATGTAGATTTCTCTGTGACCTCGTTTGAATACTCGCTCTATGATTTTCTGTATCTTTTGTGAGCTTGGTAGTAATCTTGATATCTTAAACTATTACATTATCTCCCATTAATCAGTGGGCTTTCTAGTGACTGATCATGTTTGATTGTCATACATCCCATGTGAACACAGACAGCTGCTTTAGCCCATGTGATTATTTAATTGCACATTCAAGGTGAGCACCGCACTCTGCAGCTTTTTTTAGCCCTGACCTGAATGTAGAGGAGCATTAGGTTTTTTTCCCCACTCACTGTTATTCATGGATCCCCACTGTGAAGAGGCTCTTTTGCCTCTCTATACTCCCCATCTTTTTTTTTTTGTTAAAGGGGAAAAATTATTTCAACAGCCGAGTCGCTTTCTGCCTTGCTTCCTTATGGGTTTTAATTAAAATTACAGCATGGATCAACAACCAAGTACACTCTAATGAAGATGAAGACAGGACGGGGGAGTAAACAGGCTAGACAGCTCTCATCAAACAAATAATGGCTCAGATAAAAAAAAACATGATTCCAACAATAGGGGCATCTCTCTCACTCCCTCCCAGGAGAACATTTTATTTGCACCTCTTAAAGTTTCAGTTTTTCATCAGTATCCCCAAAAAGGCCCAATGGCTGCCTTACATCTACCTTGCAGACTTAATTACCTTTAGATAAAGAAATGAGTAGTTAGAGAGCAGAGAAGTAAGGGGGACATCTACAATAAAAAATGTGAAATGTTTCACTGTTTGTATGAACCATGATGTGTTAATTTGCTCTTACTTCCTAGAATTTTGGAAGTCATCAGATGCTGTAACGTAGAAGCTGCTCTAATGAAGCAGCGAAGGATAAGGTGGCCATAGATTTGCAGCGTCATGGAAGAAGAGAGAGAGAGAGGCTTAGATAGTCGGAGAAGAGCAAGGCATTAATGTCAGCTAGCAAATATAGCTCAGGGTTGTAGCAGTCCTGGCCACATGGGAGGGATATGGCAGTGTCAGGCCTCTGTGTGCCAGGCCTGATGGATGGGGTGGAGCAACTCGTCAATCACGAGGGCTCCCGTTTCCCCTAATAGATTGGACCTCACATTGGGAGAACCTACCCTCCATCACTACTGCCACCGCCACCACCTGACGTCCAACCCTAACCCGCGAGGCAAAAAGCCAGTTAACCTGCAGCACAAAGGGTTGGCCTCTCTGACTTTTGAGCAGGAATCCCACATCTAAAAACAACTAGCTGGGACACAGGATCTGTACTTTAACTGTTGACCACATTTGCCTAAGGTCATGTGCATATATTATAGCACTAATCACTTTTCAAAGGCCTATTTCTGACCAGCTCTTGTTGCATAGTTATCAGCTGCAGACTGCGGCTCCACTTGCTGTAGCATTTGACACTGAAGCAAAGGCCAGAGCAATTAACCCATTTCCAAAGGGTAACGAGAGTCTGTTTCTTAATGCAGATCAGCTGTCATATGGTTAGTGTCCGTCCAGTGAATGATACAGACAATGGTGCTAATTCGGCTTTCAAGGCAAATATCATGGCTTGCTCGAGGTCCAGTACAGCAGAATTAATCCTCCACATTTCTATCACATAATTCGTCAAACCTTCATTAAAGGTTTCCCTTTCCTGAGCATTTTTTATTTTTTCAGTACAGAGTAAGCTATGGCCACACGGAAATGTTAACTTCCAAGTAGTTCAAATTCTTCCCTTAGCGTAATATTGTTAGCAATTACTGCATACATGAAATGGCCTATTATTCACTGGCAGTGGCAAACAAGGTGTGACCCAGAGGAACTCACTAATTGACAGCTCAAGGCCAGGTCCTTCCTCTCGAGCTGTAGTACACACAAAATTATCTTTCCTGAGCAGGAGTTTGTGTGGAGTGTATAAGCAGTCACATGCTGCCTGATTTGCCCAGGCTGCTGGATTAAGCTTCATCAGCCATACACACAGACACACACACACAAATGTCACAATACTTCGCCGGGTCCATGATAATTGCACGTTAAGTACTTCTCCCTGTGTAATCTCTGGCCTCTGCCCTCAGCACTTGCACCTCACAAATCCAATTTTGAAGCTTCTTTCTTATGATGGAGGTTTTCATAGATTTTTTTTTCACAGAAGGAACTAGCTTCATTGGGAATGTGCACATTTTACAAATGAATTTTCCATACTTTTATCTTTTATTCTCTAGAAATGCTGGAGTTAAAAAAGATTGCATAAAAGCAGTAACATTCAAAACTGTAATTTCGTTCTCGTCATTTTCCCTCCTCTGTGTCTCTGCTTTTGGTTGAGCAAGCTTTAGGGTTGATACTCCTTTGCCTGGCTGACTCGACGATATCGCCTCAGGAAATCTTTGTTTTAATGGTTCTGACGAGACCAAGTGTCAGGGGGTTAAATTTTGCAGGCACTAACAAAACATCACAGCATTCATTCATTCAGCAGCACAGCAGGAATAAGAGCACAGGCGTATGTTTTCTGCATACAGATCTGCTCTTTATTTCCTTTAAGGATGTGTTGATTTGTGCTGCATGAGACTGCTGCGTGCAAATTGTATCATCTCTATATTTTCAAAACCACAAAAAATAAGAAAGCCATAATTAATATTAAAGGGTTGTTCACTGTGAAAGAATAAAAAAAAATCATATAAGTCAGTTACAGCATTAGTATTAATAGAGTATGTAGAGTATGACATGGGCTCTGAATTATTCATTTTGCAGATGTTTATAGTTTGATGCTTCAAATATGTTATCAATTGTTTTAGCAAAGGCTTAAGTGACAGGGCAAATTATCCTTCAATAGACTTTTACAAAAGCTGTGCTTTAGTAATAGAAGCAACCTGCTCAGTGGAGCCAATTGGATCTTCTAGCAGAAAAAAGGGTTGAAAAAGCAGCATTTGCTTTGCATTATTTATTTATTTTTGTTTTGTTATTTGTTTGTGTTCTCTGTGAACAGACAAAGGCCCAAACCCTCCTGTATTGAGCTAATTCAGAGAGAGAATCTGTCTGACATCCATCTGATCCTCAGGGACGAGCAGCGTTTGGGAAGCTTGACTAATCACCATCTGATATTCTAACACTTTAAAGTCAATACAACACATTCTCCTGCATTCTCTTACTCCGTCAGCATCTTCACCTATCAGGTTTTCTTTCACCCTTCTGTCTCTGTCTCAGACCACAGCGAGTCATTCACACTGTCAGCACTGAGTTCCTGCTAGATTACATGGCATTGGCCAGGTGAAGATCACACAGACAATCAGATCATTTGAAAAGGCCTGGTCCGATGCAGGGGATGAAGCTTAACCTTTCAGGGAGAATCGTAATGAAGAGCTCTGCAAAATGAAGTGATTATTGCCTTCAGTGGAATGATTCAGCGGCTTGGGAAGAAAGGATAGCTTAGTGAGAATGATGGGGGAAATAGTATGAATCCATTCAAGTTAATTAGGCATTATTTCATCATATTTTAGTGAAGAGGTCAAGTCTGACGTTTACTGTCTCTGTGCAGTCTTTCACCCTGATTTTAATGTCGTTGCTTTAGCGCTACTGATGATGGGAGCAAAATGCATCAGAAAATGAGCTTTTCTTCAAAATTTAGCAAAATTAGGGTTGACAGATTCTGCAAGTGAATATTAGCTTGTTTAAATGATGAAACATGCCTGCACAATTGTATGGGCACAGTGGAAATGAAAGCCCAGAGGGCCTCTCATCATGCCAGGCTGCCTCTTCATCTTCATCTGTGATATTGGGAATTTTAGTGAAGTTACCAAAGGCCACAGAGGACATGATTAAAGGTGAGGATTTATTATTATTATTATTATTATTATTACTGATATTATTATTATTTTCTCTTGACCATGAGAAGTGTTTTGAGTGAATCTTTAATTAGATGTTAGCTGTCTGCAAAACAGGAAGCACACATTTTGTGATTACAAAAAAACAACAGAAGGGACATGATCTGACCTTCCACAAAATAAAGGGTGGGTTAATTTTTTTCAAACAAAACCACCGTGTAAACCCCCTTCTCATCTCAAATTTGAATTAAATCTGAACAAAGACTATCAGCCACGTGTTAAACCTTCCGTTCAGCTCTCCCAGTCGACTCAAACATAACAGTTAGATATTCCTGGAAGGTTTTCAACAGCTTGATCGTGTACAGTGATGCCCTCATTTGCCCTCCGGTCCAGCAGTCACAGTTAAGGACTTATCTGGGGAGCATGTTGACCTGGACACGAGGATCTGCGTACTGATCAATCTGCTCCAAATCTCAGTTAAAGGAATAAAGAGGTTAAGGCTAGATCTTTTCTGCAGTATTGTACCCTTTCTAAACACAGTCTGCCCAAGTATACTTATCCCACATTGTAAAAACATTCATTTTAGGTTGCTTTCTCTTAACTCCCAAGACAAATTTAATCTTCCGGCTAGCAACTCCGAAGGTCTTCATTTCCTCAATCCTTCCTATTTGTGCTCAGCTAACAGGGATTACAAATGAAAGTCTGTTTACTAAGAAAACTATGAGCAGCATGGATGACAGCTGTAGCCTAAATTAATTAATCATCTCTGACATTTAGAGAGATGCACCTTTGCGGCACTTCCTCTGTTCCTATGCCAGCCCCAGTGTACAGTACACACTCACACACACAACACCTCACCTCAATACCCTAACCTTAACTATAACAACTAAATGCCTAACCTCAGCCCTTACCCTTGCCTTAAAAAAATTGTAACCTCAACCCCAAACACAAGTCTTCACCCTCAAAAAGCAGTCTCTGCACATAGGGATCTCTAGTCCCCATGGGTTAGTGTGCACTCCCCAAAGTCCCCAAAGGGATAAAAGAACAAGCCCACAGTTTACTGATACTTTACATAGAGCCATTTACTTATTTTCTACAGTTAACAAAGGACTGTGTGTATGTGTGTGTGTGTGTTTTTTGTGGCCGTAGGGGTTCACACAATGTCTGGCATGTAGTGTGTAATGGACTTAATGAGTCATGCTGGAGATGGATGGTGTCTTTTAATCCCCAGTTGATTTTTGCTTCATTTAAACAGCAGAAAGAAAGAAAAAATACAGCCCATCTTAAGACTAAATTGGTTATACGCTGATATTTCCCTCTGTTTCCATTTTCATTTATGAGGCATGCATGAGTGGAATTTCTTTTCAGCACTTACTCTCAAGTGAGGAGTGTGTGTCCAGAGTGTGGAGGCCAGGCTTAATGAACATCTTTTTCATTTTTATTACAAGTAAGCCCATCAATCAGAGACTGTCCCTGTGATGCAAATTGTCAAGAAGGAATGAGATGAGAATTAGGTGCATCTAAGAAAATACTCTTCGTGGCACTTACTGTACCTCCATCTATGCTAAAAAAATATTTTCTATCAAGATGCCATCAGACTCTGCAATATAGTCTTTAGACTATAGTGTATCCACTCATCTCATCTTTTGTGACCAATTTTTTTTTTTTTACATCCAGACAGAAAGCATCAAATAAAGCATCAAGTAAATCTGTCTAAGTGTATCAAAAATGTTCTGACTCAAGGCTCACTGTAGTTTTGTCTTTTTGTGTCCAACACTTATTATGCATGTGTGGGTGGTTGTGTGCTATATTTTCTCTTTCAAAAGTTAGATACAGGACGAAAGATCGAGTAAAATGTTTACTAGTCTCTCTCCATTTTCCTTTTGTCTCCATACACATTCATGAAGCCCTGGGAACTTGCGTGGATGCATCTGTGCATGAGTTCACCTGTTACAGTCTAATTTGCATCAAATCACATCTTTTCACACACTTTTCTGCACTTAGAGGGTTCTATGAACACACAATTATAGCTGAAGTCATAAATAATAAAAGCACCTCTTGGGTTTTGTTGTTATACCTTCCTTGCGCTTGTATGATCAGTATGGCTAATGTTAGCTAACATTAGCAGACAGATATACTGCTGTGAACTGACATTATTGTGTCAGTTTGCTGACTTGATTAATCTTTTTTGTTATCCCAAAATGTCACTCTGCTGCCTTGGCTTGAGTGGTATTTGCTTTGCCTGGTATGACATTGAAAAGATGGTCTACCTATAACTCCTCTGTTCTAGCTACCCACAATTAATGTCTCATCATCCTCCATTTATTTTGAATTGATTCACTTCATCTCCTGAATCCACAGGGGAAATATTGTTCTGGTTTGTGTCATGGAAAAGGGTCTGGTTCCATTACGCCATTGGCTGATTTTAGATTAAAGATCTTGCAGTAAATCACGGCAGGCCTTGTGACACAGCCCCGGCGTGGTCCCCTGTATGAGTTAGCTTGCCAGTACTATCTATATATAACCACCTCAATCAGCTCATCGGCTGGTTGGACTTCAGCTGACCTTACTGCATTATATGGGACAGAGGGACTCACGGGTTTACTGACCGAGCATGTCTTTGTGGTGATTTGAAAGCCAGGTCCTCTCATAGAAAAATTGGCAAATAGCCATTTGTATCCAAATCTCCTGAACAATTAGCTTATTTGGACATGAAAATTTGGTTGTGGCCTCTGGAATCATGACCGAAAAAGTGTTGGACTTGAAGTGATGAAAAATTGGAGACGACCTGCAAGGTGATGGTCGTGTGACAAATGGATACAGTTGAAGGTGTCATTAACATACTGATTGGCGTTGCTGATATGTTTACTTAACTGTAAGAAGGTAATCAGTAAACAAGCACATTCCACCACTGTTATGCTGTTGTTTGCTGATTACTGAAATTGCAGTAACGGCAGTAGAAGGAGAAACACGGTGAAGCTTGTTAATCAACCTGCCACTGATTTTTTTTCCCCACTTAGTCTTTAGAATGTTATCAAATGGAAAATGCTTATGAGAGATGTCTAAATTATTTGTAGCAAATCAAGCTCCCACAACATATGAGATTATACCCTTCATGAATTTTCATACAAACAAAACATCTAGTTATTTTTGGAATAATTTTGATTTTGATATATTTAAGGGTCTTTATAGGGGCTTGAAAACAGCTAACCTCAGAAATAAGTCAAGAGAGGGATGAGTAAAGCAGGTACAATTAAATCAGACAAAAACACCCACTCCCTGTCATATCTTCATTATTATTCTCTATAACTGAATTTCATTGAGTTCTTCACTCATTTTAAGACACTATACTGCTACTTCAAATCCAGGCTGCTAGATGGCGCATTACGCTGGAGTAGTAAAAAATGCGATCGCATGCACACAAGAAGTATAAATCCTCCTGCTGTGAAGTTAACGCCAGCTCAACGTGGGTGCCTCTTTTATTCGTATCACAACCCAGGCACAACAGACGACCTGCTACGGACCCCCAACCACCAGTTAAGGGGGAGGCAACATCTTCAATATAAGTTACTTTTCATTATTGAAGAATTTCCACTCATATTCAGTTTGTGGGTCTGTCACCCATCAGAAGAGTGGCCACTGGTCCCAGAGTGGAAAAATCTTAAAATGCCACCCTTTCGTTTTTGTGTAGAAAACCAATCCGCAACGTTTTTTAGATACAATAATGTCATAGTCCTGCCTCTTACCTTTAACCCCAAGTGCACTGGACGTAACAATTACGATGGACATTGTGTTTGTGCTACAGACTCTGCTGAGTAACAGCAATATCTTCTAACCATCTCCAACTACGATGAGCTGGCAGGCTCAGAAACAGTAACCTACGATAAATACTTTTAAATTCACCACGGTGTGAAACTAGAAGGAGAAGCTTCATGCACATGCTCCACGCCTTCTCCTTGTTTGGTGTGTTTCTGAAAAAAAGAAAAATGAAAAAGATTGTTTCTGAAAATAATCTGTTGTCATGTGGATATAGCTTTAGTTATAAGGTTAGGGAATCACTGAAAACAGGCTCTGTGAAAATCAAGACGTACAACCCAGTAGTGTCATACTGTCCCTGAAACTTCCTTTGTTCACACTGAATTCCTTTTGTAAATCTACTTCTGCATAAACTGCATGCCTGACTAGGTATAATAACTAAGGTCATCTGTTAGAACTCAATGGACCTTTCTTGGTTGTAAAGAGAAAAAAAGTTTCCTGACTCCTCCAAACTCAAAGTCTGTTCTCCAGGTATTTATTTATAACTGCTGTTCTGAAGGGACTCACAACACGACAAATGATGAACCAGTCAGCTGTCAGCTGCCACATAAAACCTACAGCCTGCAGCTTCTCCTCCTCCCTGTTCACTTTGCATTTAAATGACTGGGTGTCACTGCATAAGAAGAACTCAGCATGTCAGGAAATAATATGGGCAGGGTTTTTTTTGCTTGCTTGTGTCATTTTCCTTCCGGGGACCTGACCTAGCTTAGCCCCGACACTGACCTGGACCACAGGCGTGCTTGACAGGTCTCTAAATCAGCCGGGCCAACATGTTCCCACGAGGACACTGTTTACAAAAGCAACCAGAGAGGCACCAAACATGTTCTGTTAGTCACATACACTCTCTATTCTAGGAAGGCAGACGGGACTAAAAAGGATTTTTTAGACATTAAGATACACGCATGTACACAAAGCAGAGAATAGACAGCAATTGAATGTGAAGATTAGCTGCACATTTGAGGTCAGAGTTAAAGATGACCTCTCTCTCCAAAGTGAACTCTTACCCTCTTCATGCGCACACTATTGCCTTGACACAGTATGGACCGTGGGGGGAGGGATGGAGTTTAGTTTGTACAGAGATTGCACAACACAGATAAACACCAACATCTAAACATACTTTCTCACTGTTTTAGGTGATGGGTGCAATGTTGTTCCCCTCCTTATACACAGGCAAAGGATGGGGAACTGATTGCTGAGGGTAGAGCGGTGAAGGGGAATTTGTAGAGGATTTTCTATCCCATCGTGGAACTCTGTTACCATGCTTTTAGGGATGCAGTAGAGGTTTAGCCTCCTGTGTGTTTGTCAGCAGGAGTTTACCCATATGAGAGGTACTCAACCTCCCACTCAAATACATCATCACAACATTTCGAGGCTGAGTAAACAAAATCATATCAACTTATTTCATCTCATCTAATCTTGTGATGTCTTTGTACGAGTAAATTAAAGTGGATTTCTCCTGCTATAGGATAAAAAGTCTTGGACATTTTGAATCGTACATATCTGACTTTCAACTGACTAATAATGAAAGGACTCTGTCCCTCTTGCGGTGTCTGTGTCCCTGCTTCGAGCCTTTGGGGTATCTTGATTTTAAATAGTTGTGCTTTAAAGTGGATCTGTGATCATGTGAGTTATTTTAAGCAAGACGGCAACATTTGCATGCAGCTCCGCCAACTGAAAAAGGAAGAGCTTAAGGTCTTTTAGGATTACCATATTTCACATTTGCGGGCCCTTGACAAAATGTTACACTCTCCACAGTGAAACTCATGCTGTGGCTCGTGACCAGGCGAACAGTGTAGTAATCATGTACAGAATTTACACACAATATTCTGTTGAAACTAATCCCCCTGTTAGCTTTGTCTTTGAAGTGGTGTCTGATGACAGATCGGCCTCCACTGCGGGCGCTGGAATTCTTCAAGTGATGACTGGAGGTCACTAGTAGCAACTGGAAAGTGAAATACATATAATACGCAATCAGCACATAGACGCACACGTGGCCTTATGCACATTAAGTTGCGCAATACATTTCATTCATTTCAAGGTATATGGTTGGGAACCTTGATTTGAGCAACATGCTTTGGCTACGCTCTTCAGTGATTGTGCCTGTAAAAGTTGTATTAGAGAGAATTTCAACCACTAACAAATTCAAATATCAAAGTCAATATATAGTGCAGACACATGTTCATATAAAGAAAAGAAAAAAAAGAAAGATTAGTGAAATGTCACAAATGTATGCAACAACTGTAAAAAAATAAATAAATCAGGACTTACACTATAAAAGAAAATGATACAAGCTGCCATTAAAATGAATGGCTGTAATACTTTTCAGACACATATTAAATGTCCCTACAGGGTATTCTGGAGCCATAGATAAGTGTTGTAAGATGTGCTCACTTGTGGGTTGTGGGGAGGCAACTAAATGTGTGACAGTGTGTGGCTTTACTGTAGCTGCGTATACTGAAGGGGGTTGGGTGGGTGTTCATTAAAGCAACTGAAACAACTGAATCCCCACCCTGCTCTCCTCCAGCTGGCCAAGAGTTCTCATGTTGCTCCAGCACGAAACAGGCTCCTCAACTTTCACAGGCCTATTAAGGAATAGCATATATGATGTCAAAAGGGTTAGTGTGACAAGCTAAAGGCAAGTTCACGGAGTACAGAGTGTTTGTTTTCTGACAGCCTATAATGTAGATCTAATGAGTATAGATTTATTCCAGTACTGTTCGCTGAACAGGCATTGATCCATATGTTCCCTTCTCAGTCTGTCATCCATACTAGTTATCCTCTCCCCTCAAATCAGAAGTACACTGTTGTTTTTAAAGATGAGTTGGCTGTTTAGCCTCATTGATGCGTCTAACCACATATCATTTGTGGACCAGTGTTACTCCAGCACTGACCCAGCATTTACTCAGGGCAGGAGCTGTGGGAGATGATGTGGGTTGACGACTGGCCAGTGGAGGTCAATGACAGAGTCATGTTACAGAATCCTCAGTGCAAGATTACCGGCTGAATGAAGCCTCATTTATTCTTCCTGAGTTCTTTCTCTCCTCCCTGAGGTGGGTTGCATTGAATAACACAGCGATGATTATATTACAGCATTAATACAGGGACCGGTGCCCTGCTTTTATTTAGTGATGTATCAGTGCCTTGTGATGAGGGGCTGATAGGGATTCAGAGGTTGGCTGACCAGAGAAGAGCAGTTACATAGTCCATTTCACTTCTGTACTAATTAGCATGTCAACTGTAAAGGCACATCCAATGAGCCGTTAAGGGGAGGATATGAGAGGAGAAGAACAGGGGCAGAGGCAGTAAGGAAGTTTTTCTGCACCATCAAACTGCCACAAAAACTTGACCTTGCCGTCGGTCAAAGAGGGAAGTCTGTACATTTACAAGCGGGGTGGGTTTGGTGGTGAGGTGTTGTCATGTTGCAGCCATGCTCAGGCCTCAGGGGTTTGTGGTGTGAGTGTGATGCAGAAATGTGTGATTGAGTGGAAAATGTCAGAGAGATTTCACTACTGCCAGGTGCTGACTGAAGGTCGAGATGCACACAATACCTCCTACTTCTCACCCCATCATCCCACTTAAACTTTTTTCAGTGAATGAAGAGAAGTGATAGGATTCTGAGGGAGAGAGGCATATAAAGGGAGACAACTCCTGCGACAACCACAGGTAAAGTTATCAGGGCTTCGCTATATGGAAAGAAATTGTAATGAATTGAAATTGTAATTGTAATAACAAGTTGGAAGTGTGTTTTTTTTTCTTTCTGAAGAAAAAGATTTTATTTTGGATGAAGCTGAAGTATCTTGTTTTTGTTAATACTTCACCTGTCAAGGCTTCATCTTGCATCAGTTCTTTTCTTTTTACCTCTCAGTCTTGTCTAAATGAAGGACAGGGAGCAGGTCTTTGCAGTGTTTTTGGCCTTCAGACAACAGTCAGGTGTTGTGGCTGTCATGCCAAAGGTGAAACAGAATCACTTCATCCCCTGTTCACCTCTGGATGAGGAGCAGAAGAAGACAGAGCGTTAACGCTGCGCCTTCTGTGAATACAAATTGACTCTGTGCATTGCTTAATGTAAAGTCTAAGGTAGGAAGAGGCTGTTTCCTTATTTCAGCAGTTCCACAATATTTCCAAAGCTTTATCTGCTGTAATACCGCAAGAATTATGGCGTGAATTATAGGATGTTCAACATGCCTGGGTAAAAATGAGTAAAACAAGGACTGCTCCCAAATGCATGAAAAGAAGCAATAGGGGGACAAATACGATATAAGGGGACAGGGAACAGGGCTAATAATGAAAGCCTTAGTTGTACACCACAAGGCTACTTTATCACTTTACAACAAAGGGTATAATAACATTAGCAAACCTCTCCCTCTACAGCAGCTACACTTAGCTTTGTCTTTAAAAGTGTGGTGAATAATTTACTCTATGAAGAGAAAAGGGTATTAAAAGGCCCTTTATAAGTGCATCGGAAATGGTCATTTACCCTGTGGCGTGATATGCAGAGTGACTATTGATTATATGTCTTTCAATCTGAACATACTCTTTTCTCAATAGGCATCCGCCTGATGCTCTGGTTTTCACTTAAGCGGATGTGCATATTTTACGTCTTCATCTTCCCTCTGTCCCTCTAGGGATGCATAATGCCTTGCATTGCATAACAGGAGTGTTCCCATTCACAGTACCACTGCTTCAGGAATAAATATGTGCTTAGATGTTCACAATTTTACTCTTATGGATTTGTTAAAAATTTGTTCCACCCCTCTGCAAACCAACTCAAAGCACAATAGAATAGACAGCATGTTTTTGCGCAGCTACAGAGTTCAGCATCACTTCACCCCCTCATGTTTGCGTTGGGCTCCAGCCGCCACATCCCATGGCAAGTGAAATCCTTCGTGTTCATTAGGAGTCTGCTTCACATGGTAGGCCATGTACTTACACCATTGTCTCTAATGGATGTTGTGCTCCAGCAGCAGCAACAGGTCAGATTTTTAGAGAGCTGTGCAGTACTCAGACAATCCCTGCAGCAAGGCCACATACTCATGTTTTTTCCAAGTGAAATGAGATGATAAATAATCTAATACACATAAATCTGCATGCACACGCACATCGGCACTCTAACACATGCACGCTCAGTGTTGCCATTCTCCCTAGAGAGCTCACAGTGAATGCAGCAGCCTATTTGTTTTTGCACAAAGTAAGGCAGACTGACCCCATGGAGAACCTCACAACAATACACCGTATGACGCCCAAGTGCTTCACTCATTTCCAGAGAGAAATCCCACGGGGGCTTCTCACCTCATTTTAGGCCAGCAATTATTGGACATTTTACATTGGACACTTTACATATTGGACACATTTGTAATGACATGTTTTGCTCTTCTGGCAATCTCAGACATAGCCAGCTAAGGTCACCTCAGTTCATCCCTCAAAGTCTCGGTGCCCATTAGAAAAAATTAATTTATGCTGCAGTTGTAGATTTGGTAGCAGAGGCTATTGTTTTGATTGTATTTTTCAGAAAGGAAATGCAAAAGGATAGAGTGGGTGTATAAAGCGTATGGATAGCTCTGTAGCAGATGCTCCCATACAAGACCATTGAGCTGTTGCCTTCAACATTGAGTGTTTGGCTCATTGTGATACTGCGAGGGGTGAAAAGGAGCAAAGAAATGTGCTGAGCGCAACACTCTGGCTTTCTCTTTTACTTACAGAACACTATAGCTGCCATATTGTGCACTAGGGATTTCCCATCTCCTTGATCCCTCTGGTCGTCTGCGAGGTCGAGGCAATGCACGGGGAATAGGTTGAGTCTCCAACCTGTCTAACACACACAAGTCAGAGGACCACGGCCTTCCTCTGCTGAGCCAGCATACTCATTAAGCCCTTCAACTAGTGAAACTCAATGGGAGACTGTCCAACCTTCTGCCCGCCTCTGAGGATTTTCGGCATGGCTGCACTGGCAGACCAGAGTGAGATATTTATACGAGCCAAATGTTTGTGTGCCTCGACAGGCGACACGGTTTATGTGGAGGAAAACAGGCACCCATAAAAAGGCACTGCCTTCACATAAATAGATATTTATTTTTCTTAACACATCAACTTTTTATTGTACGCAAATGTCTCATAAGATATCTTCATAAGCACCTTTGATGTGAACAGCAAGCAGCAGTATTCACATTTAATTAGCGCCTTATGTGAGGAACGTCTCCCTCTGTTATCAGCTCCGTTTATGTATTTATATCTCATTGTGCTCATTAGAACATCACTGGGATTTTTAAGGTCCTTCATCTCTTTAAAGGACTGAGCACACTGGGCTTCTAAGCATTGCTTCTGAGCTGACTAGGAAGAGATAGCGTTAAGACAGGGCAGCTGCCATCCATGCAGCAGCCCCACATCCACAACATAAAGAAGTAAAGGAGCTTTTCTCTCCTGTGGCAGTTTTTGTCTGTATTTGGACCAGGGCTATGTTCTTTGGCTCTGTGCTTGTTACTCTGCCCTTGGTTTGCAGGCCCCATTTCCCTGTGCATCTCTCTTTCCATCCACACTCTCACTCTCTCTGAATGACTGTTTCAAGCAGAGCTGCCTCACTTTTGGGCTTCAGTCGTGGGATGGCTTTCCCTGTTCCTGGTGCTCTCCTACTTGTTCTCAATGCATAATTGAAACCTGCCTTTGGGTTCTTGGGCTGATTAAAGCATCTTGTAGGGATGCACCGATCCACTTTTTCATTTTTGATCTGATTCCTGAATTTGGATATATGCTAATACTGAGACTGAATCTACTTTCAACCACAACAGCTGACGCAGTGCCCATGCCAGAGGGGCACCAAAACCAAGTAATGATCATCGTGGAGTCACACAAATGAGATCACATGAAATTTTAACTTGCACACTTTGAAAAAAATTGTTTGCATATGCAACCAATTTTGGTCGCAGTCTGGAGCCCGTTTTTTCATTTAAAAAAAGGTCTAACGATGGAATGATTCCGATAGTGGATAACTGATTATGTCAGTATCAGCACCTGATTTAGATATTGGATCAGATCAGCCCCGACTCAGCTTATGGGGGTGTAGATCTAACAGCTGAATTAGTCAGGGATATCTCATAGTTTCTTCTGCCATTGTCCCAACTGATCTTTCTTTTAGTGTTTTATTCTCTAAGGGTAGAAGTTGTCGTCAGGAGTGAGAGAGGGTGGATGTGTCAGTGTAGACAGCAGGGATAGCTCCCGACATGCAGTGAAAGGCTTGTCTGTCTTTAATCCTGCCTGGCACGATTGATTTGGAGTCACTTTGAGGTGAATACACCTCTCAACTCTTCTTGGGAGTGAAAGACAGGGAGGGAGGGAGACATGGCAGATCCTGCATCATTGCATCACTGAAGAGCTCTAAATGGGGTAATCAAGGCCCCTGCTTTAAAGTGCCCAGCTAAAGCATCCAACCAGAACCACCAGAGAATTGTCCCTGGATGCTTGACTGAGCATGTGAAGGATGCTGGGAACTCTACCTCTGCGGAAACATGTTGGGACAGAAGTGAAAGCACAAGTCTTTTTGTGTCATGTGTTTTTAGAGTACAGATGCTTAAAGGCAATTAAGACATGTACACAATGTACCTGACCCCATAAAAGCTCAGTTTTCTACAAATTAAAGTCTACTTGATACTTCATGGCTCATAGAAAGCCATCCGCTGTTATCAGTTGGCCTGTGAGGCAGTGTGATTTTCTAGGTAAGCTTTCGCATGGTGTAAGTCTGCCAAGGTACCACTCGGTGAATGAAACTTTAACCAGGCAGATACAGTATATAGCTTTTTAATGTTATGCTCTGCATCTGTCTCAGCCATTTGAATTCACGCAGTGTTTATTCTGAGCCTGAAAGCACTGTTTCTTCAGCCACAATCAGAGACCCTGTGAATAATTTACTTGTTATACAGCTCACATCAGCCGTGCGATATCAACTGGGGAATGACTGTGGTGCCCTTAGGAAGCCTGGGAAGACAGGGATGGGAATTTTACTGGAAAGCTGTATATTGCCTACAGCTTAGCTTGTCTCCCATCATCGCAGATAATATGTTGTGTAAGGAGATATACTGCAACACATGGACCTCATAATGGAAGGGTTAGGGATTCATTTCCTACTATAACTAAACATCAATCTCAACATGTCTGTTTTTAATCATAGATGTATTTTTCAAAACTCGCTCACACCATGTGTTGGATCCATCTGGATGTTTTGTTGCTTGTTTGTGAAAAACTAGATTTCAGTGATAGTCAATAAGAATACTCTAGTTAAAACCTGTTCAACTACCATTTAGGCTATATAAAATGTTTCTGAAAAATTGTAGCGAATGTCTCAGTGAAGAAAAATTTTATAATGCCAACAGAAAGGTCTGAAACCAAAAGTGCAGCATAGTCCCTAGTCATAAAAGAAATTGAGAGTGATAATGTGACAAATAATACACCATTATTTTTTGTCACCAGGGCTTTTGATTTGTTTGCTGAATTGTGGTCACTATGGAGGACAAATACAGTACATTTCTACTCATTTATCAGGAAGAAAACTTAAAAATAAAAAAATAACCCTTTCCAACAGACACACACAATCAAACAGTCTCTCTTGAGAGTCTTGTGTTAAAATGACTCATTTTTCTTTCATGGCATAATTCAAAGAGGACCTTTTCCTCCTGCTGGGTAAAAAAAAAAATACAAATAGCCTGTTACTTTTAGGCTATTTCACTCCCATTTGATGTTTACAGTTGCTCTATTATGTTTGTTGTTCTGTGACTCTGTCTCCTTCTAGCAGCTGGCAGGCCATTTAGTACTTATACTGTAACATGAATCACAGGCTTGTGGGATCACATGGCGAGAAATGAAAAATCTTCTTTTATCTGAGGTGAATATCCTCTGTCTTCATTTCAGTGCAAAATCAATGCCGACGAAGGCAAAAGATATTGTTTGCCTCAAGAAAAAAAATTGTTTTTTCTCGAACAAAAATAAAGATGGATTTGCAGTAAAGGGCAGAGGGGGTTGTAAAGTTATAAAGTGACTCCATCTTCAAAGCGCAGACAGGCTGGCATTTTCCCCAATTTTATGTTACGCTATAATGGGTACTCTTTAATTACTTATACAAGAGGATAGCTTCCAGTGTGTCACAACAGATGTCTAATTTTTTTTAAAAGATGGCTTCTTTGTTGACCAATCATTTACTCTGAGCTCTAAAGCTCCTTGAACTCACTGAAACTTCATAAACTCAGGCACAGTGAGGGCTTTTGTGACGAGAGCAGCCATGGAGTGCAGCGTTAATTTGACAAGAGCTGTCATTCTTGACAACAGCATGTGACCTCTGTGTGCGCTCAGAGCGTGAAAAGGTCAGTGTCCTCCAACGTTTCACTAACACGCACAACGCCCACCCTACTCTCAGACCCCTTTCCTCATGGGGGGAGAAGTGGGGTCCCCTGTCGGGTGGCTCCATGTCACTGAGCTGGTTACTGCAGTAACTGATAATTCTCTGAGCCAGCCACTTGGATGAAGGGTCAGCCCCAATATTCTCCTTCCTCTCTCTCTCTGTGAAAGCTGTCTCCCTTTTTCCTCACATACATGTCACATGTGCGTCCAATCTTTCTGACTCTAATACCTTTTTCGAACTCTTTCTCACAGGTTATGGTTGACCTCCCTCCATCTTTCCTTCCTGTTTTTGAAAGGAGCCTCACCGTTGCTTCACACAGTATTATTCCAATTATTTTCACCTGAGATTGTTACAGGCCCCAAACAGTAAGGCCCTACTAATCCAGCTAGATAGAGCAACATCTCACATTTTCCAGTTTCCTCTGCCAGAAAGTTAATGTTGCTCTTTGCTGCTGTCCTCTCTGCTGGGCTCATTTTTTTAATTCGTCCACAAGTGACATTCAGATACTGGACTCCATTCTGCCTTCGGAGGTCCTATGAAAATATTGCACACGTATGAAAAGGTCGCATTTTCTCTCAGCCCACTTGTACTCTTTTTCATTGATTTTTTTTTTGAAAACAGTTCTGTATCGAGCACAATTACACTCACCCAGCATCTCTCCCTGCTGTCAGAAGTGCTGTTAACTTTCTGAACTCAATTCAGTGTTAAGAGCAGCCAGCTTTCTATTCCAGACTGTGAAGAATTTTTCATTATCACGGCTGGAAGATATGTTCCTATCAGCCTCAAATATGAGTGTCAAGGTGATGAAAAGGAAGGAAGTGTCTCTGCACTGCATGTATGCATGGGACCAGGACAAAACAAATCAGCCAAGTAGTTTTGACAGTATTTCCGACTAATTTGATAAGAAATTCTGCATGTAACTGAAAATCGGTACTGCTGAAGGTTGTTAAAACTGAAATAGGAGTCGACCAGGCAAGCTGTCACGAGTCATACTCAGTTTCTTAATGATGGGTCTGTACCCCGCAGAGTTGCATACATGGATGGAGAGGACAGTGAAAGCATAGTAATAGCCCAGAGGCTCCTGCTGGTTGTTACTATGTGCACAGATAAGTGAAACATAATCACACAGGTTCAAGTTGCAGAGATCGGGACCCTGCCGACTAATGATGTAAACAGTTTTACATTAAGTAATACTATGGGACACTTGTACTGAGTGAGTAGCAGATCATATATGAAGTATGAGCACTTCACTAATATTATTGCATCAGATGATGTATTGACTCACATCACATCTTTTAGACCACATTTGAGTTAAAACATTAGTGCAACAAATTAAGTTAAGTTAATTAAGTTAATTTCGTTTTTCCATGTCTTGAAAAAATATGGTCATAGGCCAATTTATTCCTCACACCCAAATATTAATCACAATCCTGCATCATATACCATTCTGATTAATGTAGTAACAAAGACTGCCTTGATAGTAAGTGAGTGTTTACAAGCCTCTTCAGTGTTTGGGCATCCCTTGATCCTTTCCTGCAGATGGGATATCAAAACATGACTGCAATTTAGAGAAGATAAGGAGCTCAGCAGAGGGACTTGGAGTCAAGCTCACTCTCACACGCCAAGGTCAGATCAGCAATGAGATCAGAGCTTGCGTTGGAAGTACTTCCTTTGGCACCGACACAGAGATCTGATGATGGTGTGCTGTTGTAGTCGTCGTAGTAGTGGCATTAATGGTACTAGAAACAGAGCAGAGATTAGACCCTGCTCCTGGTAGGTTCAGATCAGACAGATTGAGCGGGGGCTGGGTGGTTTCACAGTCACTTAATAGGGTGACACACTTGGACGAGCTCCCTTCGCTGGGCATTAAACACAATTAAGCGAAGGCATTGTATCCCTCCCCACCTGGACTCATAAACCCCCTTGGCGTTCCCCCTTGTGAGCTTTAAATCCACTCTATCTATCTAGCCTCTTAAACTTACTATTCGTCCCCTGCTTCCTCGAACCCTTCCTCATGCTCTATATAATCTGGCCTTCTGAGGGTCTCAGCTGTGATTCCATATATTAGCCGCTCTGCATAGAGACATGACCTTTACCAGCATTTTCAATTGACGCCTTCATTTTCCCATTTTTAATCAGGGAAGCATAAAGAGCCAACAGCTGCCTCCCAGCGAATACAGCTACCTCTGAATTATTTAAGCACAGATGATTGAAAGTGTGTCGAGCGCCATTGCACCCCTCTTTTTCTTTCTCTTGCTGTCTCTCTCTTCTCTCTCTTACTGTCTCTCTCTCTGTCTCTCTGTCAGGAGTATCCGTCATCCCATTCTGGGTGAGATATTTACTTCTTCCACATGTGACTAAACAAGTGTCCCACTTGAGGCTGACAAGCGGGGCCCCCGCCCCTTGCCTTCAACCTTGACAGGAGAACTAAGACTTTCACTCTGGGCTCCGCAGTCAACCAGTGCTGGAATTTCTGCATTACCAAGAAAAGCTTTCATCCTTCCTGAGTCATTTGAGCACAGCCCTGATTCTTTCTCTGTGTCCTCACTTTTAATTGCATCTAGTCATTGCTTAGTCCTCAGGAGAGCACGTCTATCATTCATCGGCCAGGGCACACTGCTCTATACGTTCCGGAGGACTCTCATCCATGGAGGTCCGTACAAATTGTACAGACTCTAACTTCGCTTCTTGAAGGTCACAGGTTAATGAGAGAGAGACTGCACTCATCTGACATTGGGGGGGGGGCTTTGAACTTAGTTTATATATCCACAGATCCTATAGGACCCATTATACCCGAGGTGTCTCTCACCACCTCATGAGGCTTTGCCTTTAAAATTCCTAAGTTACTGCTACAAATCATCACCTGACATCACTGAGAGCCTCCTTTTCAGTTCAGTGGCCTTGTATGTACTTAAGATCACTTTGTTTGCCTATGTTGAGATATAGCTGATTGTGTGAATGACTCGTGTCATCAGTCAAACTGAAGCTACACTTGCTTGTTACAGAAGTGCTGAAACTGCAGCACATTTCCATGTTGATTAAAGCTTGTGCCATTTGTCTGTGAAACTTTATCATCTCAAAAAAATTAGCACTGTGTGTGTGTGTGTGTGTGTATGTGGTGGGCACATTACTTTATTCTGAAGGTGAAAAGGGAGTTGAGATTTACCTGATGATGACTGCGTGTGGATACTCTATGTGAATGGATGCCTCGGTGTGTGATTGTTTGCATGCACAACAGGGTTGTTGTACATATTTCCGGCTGGCATTGAAGTGCTCTGGAGCAGCAGTGCGAAGATGAGAAACAAAGAAGGGAGCCATGTGAACAGATGGATAGAAAGGGCAGCGGTGCAGTGATTTACTATGGTGCAGCTCCATATTTTACCTCATTTGGGTTTTGTTTTTTTTTATTCATGGCAAGATTGCTGTGGGTATTTCATTCCATTAGGTGCAGCCAAAAATGTCACCACCAAGTGGGGGCATATTGTATGGCTCTTTTCTCTGATAGATGGACCAACAAGTCTGCAGACGGGACACTCTACTCTGCCAATCAAAGCCATAAACACTTGAATGCATTAATGGCCTCACACTGCAGATCTCACACACATATCAGCTGGGGCCCTGGTAGGGTGACACAGAGGAATTAGGGAATTGCTCCCTCTAGGTGAAGTTCAAGCCTACTGCAGGTGGTTTTGGAAAGTTTTCATTTTTGGGGGTGGAAGTGATTAAGTCTCTGCTCTGGATTTAATGTAATCAGCTCAAACGCGCAAAACCAGAACAGCCCAAGTCCAATTTCTGCTCTAATCTCTTGCAGAGCTGTTATTGGCTTATCATAGTTGTAATTGGTGTAAAACCTCTTGTTTTTTGAGCCGTGTTTGGTGATGGATGGCTGCAATGGTAATTCCCCAGGCATCCAGAAAGAAATAGAGCCTGTTGCATTGGGGTTTTGAGCTGGAATTATTTGGGTTGAGTTATTTTGGAGCTAACCTTACTCTGTAGACTACTATATTGTTAAGCACGTCTGTCATTATGAGCAAAATCAGAGCTTGAAAATGATCACTCTAAAATGATCATTGGAAGTTAACCATGAAAAGATGGCGGCGTACCTGCTCTTTGTTTTCTAACCTTGTCACCTGTTTCTTCTTTTGTCTTGCAGTTGTGTGGCTGTGGGCTGCTCGGCGTGGGCATCTGGCTCTCTGTGTCTCAGGGCAGCTTCGCCACCTTCTCGCCCTCATTCCCCTCACTATCGGCTGCCAACATGGTCATCGCCATCGGCGCCATCGTCATGGTAACGGGCTTTCTCGGTTGCCTGGGTGCCATCAAAGAGAACAAGTGCCTGCTTCTGAGCGTGAGTTCAATCTGCATACCTACGCAGTGCCCCATTATAAATAAGCCTCGCATAGACAGCTGTCCAAGCATAAATGCACACACTGAAAGTCCCTCCTCAGTCTTTCTCTCTGCCTTTGGGTATTTGTCTTCTCAAATGCCCACACATCACTCATGCAAATATTGACAGAAGTGTCTTGTGGAGGCATATGTGTCTGTACACCTACACATGCTGGTCACAGGCCAGTGAGAACTCGCGAAGCAGCGTATTTGTATTTGTCTTCCAGCCGGAACATCAGCGACGGTAGGCGACTGACAGAGGGAGTTCAGTCTGCATCGTATCAAACCTCAGGGCCTCACAAAGGAAAATTAAAGCTGAGCAGTGGAATTCTCCTCTCTGCAAATTACTACCAACGCATTCATGTCATTTCCATGTCTTTGGTCACAGCTCAGTGAGATAGCTCTCAGGCCTTTTGTGTCACCAACATGGTTGAATTGCTTTATGTAAATAGCACACTAAAGGCTTTTGATGATTTTGTATTTTTCTGCTCAATAATTGAATGTTCTATTACTGGGTACAAAGAATAATCTAAAAGTATTGTATCTTAAGCACAAGGTAATTAAAGAATTTCACCCAGTGGAATGACATGCATGGATCTGCAGAAGAGAAAAAAAAACTTTCATGTAGAGACACTTCAAAATGAGAAGTGGAGCTGGGGCTCTTGGTACTTAACATCACTAACAGCCAAGGCCCTTGAAGCTCTTGCATCAGACAAAAGCTTCACCAAATCCTCAGTTTTAGACATGGCTTCCTTCACCTGCCTATCAACTGTACAGCAGAGAGAGAGGACGAGAACTGAGTGCAGGAAGGGAGGGAGGGATATGTGAGAAAGATGACTGGAATAAAGGAAAACAGAATGGAAGAAAACTTAATGGAAAATTTGGAGGCTCTGAGGTAATCACCAAGTCTCTCGCCACATCTTTGTGTGACAGCGATTCATATCTGGCCACAATAGATTTATTTAGTGCAGAGGTGTCTGCTAGTTGTCTTTCCCTTTGGCTGTGTGTCCATATACACCCAGAAGAGGGAGGGTGTAGCACCTGCAAACATCAGAATGGGTTTAGATCTCCCATAGCAAACAGATCTCAATGGTTACCTTGACATGTTATCTCTGAAGTTACTCTGTGGGGAACTCTCTCTGGATTAGTAATATTCAAAGCCTAGAAGTCCTTAGCTGTAAGTTTTCCCATCTCTCTTTTTGCTGCCAAAATTTGTTTACTAAGACAGATTAAAAAAAAAAAAAACAAAGTGGGAAAGAAAACACTGAAATATCTGACTGAGAAAGAAACTCTTCAAACCTTTGATAAGCAAATGAGAAAATACATCCACAAAGCTGCGTATGTGTGTAAATACATACACACATTCTAACACACAGCCATTGGACCACCACCAATTTACTGTATGGGAGTTGTTCCTTTAAATTTCAGCACCAGAGAAATGTGACAAGCTGACTGTGAGGTCTCAGTAGTGATACCCTAAACTAGCAACCTAGATATTCGACCAGCAGCAAAATGTGGAATGTAATAGTGTAACTATTACAATTGGGCCTTGATGCAAAAAATTGCCTACCCTCTTACTCACAGGTGAGTTTGGAATCAATGTTTTTTTTTCTAAAAATCTAAGATACGTGTCTCCTCCTACGCTGTGCAGAAAAGCTTGGTAAATATCAAGCTGAAGTGGCGTTAAGTAAGGAGAGGAGAAAAGATAATGAGATGCAAGGCCATGTTGAAAATGAATCTTAGTAAAAATCTTACTAAAACTTCTTCCCTCTCTTCTCACGTGTCCACAAACCCTCCAGCACTTTAATTCTCCTGTTTTTTTTATTTCCTCCATCACTCCCACTTTCTGTTTCATCTCTCTCTTTCTGTCTGTCTATAATCTTTTTAAAGGTTTTTGAGGGCTTGTATCTGGGCTGCAATCATTAACTTTAACCTTGAAGGAAAAGCAAAACATTTTAGGAAATACACATGCTTGTTTACTTGCTTTGAGTTAGGTGAGAATATTGATAAAGTTACTGTGCAGACCCTGATGTCTGCACAGTAACTTTATCTAGTTAGTAAATATGATTTAGTAAATATGAGGCTACAGCCAGCACCTGGTTAGTTTCACAGCATATTAGACCAGGAGCGAAAGCAAAGCTAACATAATGCATCTAATAAGAGCTCAGGGACAGAAACAACTGCACCAGCAGCCTAATCTGTCAGAGGCATATTCAATATGTTTTCATGGTGGATTTACTATACTGCTAGCAACTTTTAAAACAAGACTTTCCCTCCCACTCTCTCTCTTTCTCTGACAGTTCTTCATTGTCCTGCTAATAATTCTCCTGGCAGAGCTGATATTGCTCATCCTGTTCTTTGTGTACTCAGATAAGGTAAGTTCATTTTGTTTTCTGTGTTGTGTCTGGATGTTGAAGCTTGCATCTGTTATGATTCCTGTTAACTTGCTCTATGCAGTGTGAAACTTCATCACAGCTTATCCAGTGTATGCACACAATGCCAAGACTGTTAGGCATTTATTGTCGTCTGAAAGCCCTAACCTAAGAAAGTTACCGTCTTAAAGCTTGAGCACACATACACACGTACACACACAGAACCACACACAACTGCACAAAGCAATAAAAGGTGTAAGAGTGATAAACATATCCCTGTTCCAGTTGCTTCCGGGGGTCAGAGTTTCTTCTTTTTATATTTGTCTGTTTCCTGGCCAGTAGATTGAATGTCTTCATTCTCCCATTAACCCAGGAGTCAAAGGTTAGGCCGAGAAAGCAAGTCCAATCCCCACCAGTTGGCTCCCTGTAATTGGTCCCAAGCACATTTCCCATGACCTCTGCGTGGGCTTGAGTCAGGTGCATGTCTGTGTGGCGACAACAGATGATATGTGAAGATCTGGGGATTATTGACAGGCGGATTCTTCTCTGCACTCAATCAAGTCCCCCCACAAATGTTTCATGCTGAAGTTGACAAATGTCTTGTGCGGGACAAGCAATGAAGGATTCTATCTGTTTTCAAGGACGCGGTACTGATATGACTGGTCTATTTATACACTCAAAGTCTCTATGTCTCCTGGCCCTCGAGATGTCATCTAATTCTCTCTCTTTGTTCAGAGGTTATTGCTCAAATTTAGTCAGATAAAGGAATTCATTTAGCATCCAATCCATTCTCAGATTTGGATCTGGTCTCGCAGCCCCCACCCCCCCACCCCCCGTTGGGGGTAAATATGTCTGTTGCCTTATCTTGAAAATATTACCAGCTTAACTTTGAAAAAAGAAAAAAAAGAGCCAAATGCTGATCCCTCCAGTACAATTTAAATTGAGTCTCTTGACTTCACAGTGGTGCCTAAGGTAGGGAAAGATAGCCCAGAAGGGCTAAGGATTTCTTAAATGAGATATCAAATGAGCCTGCTTTAGTAAGGGATAGGACTTTAGTCAGGGCGAACTGTCTCAGTCACACCAGTTCCAGTGAACAGCAACTGTGTTTTATTGTTTGGCCCTTCTAGCAGAATCCAGTGTGTTTATCCTTGCTTACACCTAATAGGATATGAAATCCTTGATAATGCTGATCACTAACAAATATAGTTCCCTTTATTGATCTTCAAATGGCATTGGAAAGAACATTACTACAAATGAGCAATTATATTATTGGGGATGGCGTTTTGAGACTGCTTTCAAATAAGACAAATTTGGGGAAATTGTGCCGTTCTATTACTTAGAAGGCATCTTATGCTAAAGAACATCAAGATTAAATGAAGGACAATTGGTGTACATCACACAAGCCCTTCAGATATTGCTTTCTTTGCTTTTTTTCTCTCTTGCTTGCTTTTCTCCAGTGAGATCTAGTATGCTGTGTGAGGATCTCCTCATCCTCCCTACACGCTGTGATCAGAGGAATCACTAATTCACTTCTCCTATTTGATCTCCTAATCACAAGGCATTTATTAACAAGTCTGGAAGACATACAGTAGTTGGCAGCTTTTAAACGTGTATCAACAGAGGCCTGCAAAACAGATATTTTAGTCTTTCAAATAAGTTATCTTTAAATCATGACTGATGCCTCTGCAAACTATGATCCTTCCAGGTGACAAGCTGTCGTCAAGATGTAGAGAAGGAACAAACACAGTATCTGTTTTTTATGCAGGAACATGTTTTTTTCACTGCTTTCATGTAGTCCCCCCCCCCCCCATTTCTACATTTCCAACAATTTAACAGGTGGAGCTCTTTCTTCTTAATGGAGAATTTTTCACTCTGCATCTTCAACCCAACAGCGATGCCACAAGTACAGCTTATGTGTAGACACCCTCTCTTTAACACCACTGCCCAGTGGTGTTAAGCCCTCTGATGAAATGCCATGTTGAGGCTGTATTATAATAAAGGCTGGCCCTGTAGTTAGCTACCAGCTGACTATAGCAGATGGCTAGGCCACAAACCAGATTACAGCCATCCGTCTTTAATGCTGTGACCTCATTGTGCCTCCGTCGACCCAGTGCGTCGGGCCTAATATCGCTGAAGGTTTATTAGCTCAGAATGAGGAAGCAGAACCTGCTATGCATGGCCGACGAGTACACGAGCATGTGCACAGGGATATAGGGGAAAAAGGGGAAAAAATGCAGCAAGGTGGTGGGAGGTATGGTGAGAAATCAGGTGGTCAGGGAAAAGATATGAATGTGTCAGGGAGGGAAGGTGTTAGACAAGACAGGGAGAAATGCATTAAATAAATAGTCTAACGAGAGGATTGAAAGAAGGCAAATGTGACAAAAGTGAGGTGAGGTGTCACTGTCAAGTTTTAGAGGCAGTCAGGAAAAAAGTCTAGTCACATAACATTACTGTTCTAGGAGGCAAGCAAGGCTAGCCACTTCCCTGATGTTTTGCATTTGTTTACAAGCAATATTATGTTCCATCCCTGGTCATGCTTTATTTTTCCAGACCAATTACAGTGTAGTAGTGGGGGGTCCTTCCCTCTGTGGCCTGCCCTCCGGCTACCCGCCACACGCTTGCAGAGCAACTGAGGGAATTATGTATCCTGTGTTATGATGTGCTGTTGGAGATCTCTTATTCCAATGCTGTTTCTCTCCACATCCATTATTACACTTTCAGCGCAGTTAGCAAATGCACTTGTCCAGAGCTATGTAATGACAGCAATAGTAAAATACTGTTTGCTTCTGTTCTTAAGGTCATAAGTATCAAAAGATTTGATAAATTACAGTATACATAGGACCCAATAATGATTGTGCAAGAAAGGATAAGGATACCAGACACTTGAAAGAGCTAAGTGTCATTACATGTCACTTTTAGCTTCTGTCTCTTTAATGCTGCCCTTCCAAAAAGCCTGGTCTGATCTGATTGGTTAGTTCCCACAGCTTTGTAAACCAAAGACCAACTCTAAGCCACGTTCCCAGTCTTCCGCATCCGCTCCAAGATTCGTTGAAGAGTAAAGTCCAGACAAAAATGCAGGGGTGGTGCCACTGTTACCTACATTCAACAGCAGAAACACTATGGTCGTTGGTGTTGCAGTCCCTGCAGACTGTACTCCCTGGGCATGCCGGAGCCCCAGAGTTGACCTGATCCATTAAATGGACACAAAGACAGGAGAGTACAAAAAATTTTGAAATAAAGCCTTCAGAACAGACTGAAACAGGGGAGTATTTTATCATATGTTCATTTTGTGTTTTGGAACTTCAGTTATGCTTTAACCTGGACATTTAACATCACAACAGCATATAAATGGGAAAAAATCGTTTAAAAAATTATATGACTCCAAGTGGCCAAAAAAGTATTTGTTGCCCTCGAGTTTGAATGTGGTAGGCTACAGGAAATGTGCACAGAAAGTGGCAGACAACTAAAAACTAAAAGATTTAGCTGGTTGTAATTTGGCTCCCTGAATAAACTATTGTCTTATCTCACAAATGGGCTATTCTTGCTCTTTTCAGAGTGGTTATACTGAATGTTTACTGAACCCCCTGCATAATCTGTTTTTTATGAAAGCGTCCCACAGAGACAGTGATTGATTTGGAATAAAAGACCGTAAACATCATTTGAAGATCGTAATTGCTCAAAGTGATAAACAGCAGTTGGGTAGAAGTGAATAAAACTTGCACACAATACACTAATTGCTCTTCTATAAACCCATCACAGTTCTTACTGTAAGTAAGGAATGTGTTACATGAGCTTCACACCATTCACCAAATGGCCCTCTGAGACACAAGTTGTTAGCCAGTTGTCCTCAAAGGTAAAACTAATGTGAAAGAAATACAATCGAATCAACACTGGGACACTTTGTGCTCCCATGGCAGATTCAGTCAATTTCATGGCACAGATATAACCTTTGCTGTCTGAATAAGAAAATGAGATTTGTGGTGCTCATTGAACACCAAAACAGAGACAGAAAAATCAGATCTTCCACCTTTTTGAAAACTGGAGCAGCTTATGTTCTCTTATGAGTCGTATGAATAGACAGCATGCCTCCATGTCTGTATAGTGACATGCAGGTACCAGTGTGCCTGGTCCCCAAGGTTACTGTACATGCCACCTGATCTGGGGCCCAGGTCTGAGAATGTGGAGTCCCTGCACTGGAATTTTTTTCACATAGTGCAGAGAATACAAATATTTCTCAAGCATTTTTCTTTCCCAAGCAAGGAAAAACATTTCTCTCTTGGGGAACTTTGGTAAAGTTGAAACATAGTATTGTTTAAAAAATAAGACAGACTGCAAAAAATGTCGCAAAAATAAAAAAATAATAAACATAAAAATCTAAAATAGATTAATTTCCAATTGATTATTTCAATAATGACTGGATGAATTGTGTTCATATAGCATCTCAAGTGGTAAGCAGGCGTTTAACCGACAATCCACCATCCACCCTCTGTTCTCTGCTGCCATACACACTGACAGAATATAATCTCCAATTTCGATTGAAAGCCTACCTCCTCCTCTATCCTGTCACAATGTATACAGTTTCTGCACTTCTCCCATCCCTTTTCTTCCGTTCTGTGACGCTTTCGACTCACGTTCTCCCAGCTGGCCGAGATCACCCCTTTAAATTTCTGTGATGAATGTGCTGTCCTTTATTGCTGAGCGTGGACTTGTTCAGTCCAGAGGAAACTGCCATCTTATCTGTGTAATGGCAAGCATGAGCTGTGTCTCAGGGTCAGTATGCCCCACATGAAGTATCGCACTGATGCCCTGTGGCAACTTTCAAAGAAAACTTACCAGGAGTTAGATGTTGCCACAATGTCTGTTATTTGTGAGCATTTATCAGTATGGGCAATATGAGTTTCAGTCATGAAGTTAGTTTTCCTTATCAGAAAAAAATAGGCTAATGCAACAAAGGATGTGTTTGTGTCTGCTCCTTTTGCAGGGAGAAAATGGGTCAGAGTGTTGCATGATCAAATCCCTGTTTGTTCTGCAGTCATTTGTCTGCCTCTCGTTAGCTGTAAATCTGGATCATTAAGTTTCATTTCAGACTGTAACAAAAGACTTCCTCACATGAAATGGAAGATGTGGAGACTCAAAAGATGATTTTTATTGTAGTAGGGTGCACCCCTGCTCTCCAGCAACTGTGTTAGTGTGAGGAGTCAGTAATGAGCAAGAGACATCACATATACTGTAGTTGAAGAAGAGGAGACAGAGGATAAAAACAAAGTACAAAGCAGAGATTGATGATGCTGCTCTTCATCTCATTTTCCTGCACAAGGACAGATATGGTGGGACCTGCAGCCTGGGGTGCAACACAGAGATCTGTTCCGCTCCGTCGTAAAGCTACAGAGCGACAAAGGAGAATGTGATTTGAAACGATACTAATGTTATTTCAGAGATTTTAGAGGATGTTTTAAATTTGTGGTTGGTTACTAAAGCACTTTATTGGCATGGAAATCAGCTTGACTTTTATGTGTAATTCAGCAAATATTTTTATTGTGCCTTGCAGCTCAGAAAACATAGGTTTGAGGCTTCTCTTCCCAATTGCTGAATAACTTAATTCATCTTAAGCTTAAATTAGTACAGTTTTAGCTGTATGATCAAAGGAAGCTTTGGTCTGTCTCTAACACAAGTCACACACACAATACAGCATACAAAGGTAATTAGACAAGTAACATTAAAATGTATTTTGTAAAAGCAGACAAATTATCTACCAGGCTGCTTTACTTTTCCTGCTTCCGTTATTTTTTTTTAACTGACGGATTTACTGAGCAGCCTCCAAACAATGTCTAACTGAACACCAGTCCTCCTTCTCAGACAAAAGAAAGTGGAGAAGAGCTGAAAGCACCTTGCTGTGCCTGGCGGTGACAGACATGATGCTGCTTCTTATCGTGCACAGTTTTGGGGTTGTTTTTTTTTATTCCCGGGCATGGTCTGATGCCTTAAGCTAGAACTATTAAAGCAAGTGTGTTCCTTTTGCTATGATATAACTTGTATTGCCTGTAATGCTGTACAGGACGATTCTGGCAGTACGTGTCATTTTTCCAGCAATAATTGCCCTCTATCTGAGGCGCTTCTCAATCTATCCTGGCAGTTAGCAAATCCCCACAGGCAAAGTGAGCTGCAGGAGAAGTAAAGCTCTGATTTTGTATCTCATTAACACATCCAATGAGATATTAATCTCCATCAGACAGGGCGCAACCCTTGGCACATTGTTGGGGTTCAGTCAAGAGGAAAGTGATTTGCTATCTCTGCCGATGGGCATTTTGAAGCTGTGTGTGCATGCGTGTGTGCGTGCATGTGTAAAAAAAAAAAAATGAGACAAAGAGACACATGATGTGTCAGATCTGCAGTCATCATGCAAATGTCTAACTCACTGTCACAAAGGGGTTTTTAGATTAAACAAAGGTTACTTGTTAGCTGATATTCTACATCTAACATGTAGCTGCCGCCCCGTCTGGACTCTTTTGGTCACAATGAATCAGTTCATAACCCTCTAAAATTCCTAAAAAGCACTTCCCTACATGCCATGGATACCACCATTAATCGTATATACTTCTGTGGAAAAGACATTGACATTTTGTGAAGTCCAAAACAACGTGTACGCACTCTTCATCAGCTGCAGACACCTGGTACTATACTGAATGCTGTGATTCACTCACAGCTCTGGCTGTGCCAACCCCTTTAAAATGAAGGTCCCTAACCAAGGCTGGTCTGTTTGTCTTTTTTGTCCCAAGGTGAGTGAGAATGCTAAGCAGGATCTGAAGGATGGGTTGGCTCTGTACAACTCAGAAAACAACATTGGCCTGCGAAATGCATGGAACATCATACAGGCAGAGGTAGGCAGACGTGGCACATCGCAGAACCTCGCACCATGCATTACATCAAATGTTAAAAAACATTAGGGCGTTGTTAAATCACAGCATTAGAAGTGACACATAAATGCACAGTCTTACTGAAATATTCAAGCTAATGTATTTCCTGGCTTGCAGGTGTGGCATTAATGCAACATTAAAAGTCAAAACTGGCTGTTAGCGTACATTTTGGCCCATTATTGTAGCCCTCTTCAAGAAAATGAGTAATTGCAACACTTACATTAAAGCATTAACTAATCTGGTGTCCATACACTGGTGTCCGTGTATATGTGTTGCATTCACAGTGGAAGTGCTGCGGTGTGATAGCATACACTGACTGGCACGAGGCCCTTAAGGAGAAAATAGTTCCTGACCGCTGCTGCCAGGAGCATTACCAGAACTGTGGACGTAACTCCACCAACATGTTTTGGAACAGGGTGAGTAAATTTACTTTAAGAAACTCAAAACCTCTACCAATGCACGCAGAACGATCACAGCAACGCATAGTTACCACAAAGCTGCAAGGCAACTGCAGCCACAAAATGACTACAAAGTGACTGAAAACGACCACATATACACACAAAATGACTACAAAGAGAGTAAAATAACCATAAATGATGTGGGTTTTTACATTTGGGATCATCAGCCATATCCAAATGATCTTGATGTTTCATGTCTTGTTTGAAGTTTTGTTTGAATATTTGCGATTTTAAATAAAAATTCTGTTGCTCTAAGCCAACACTGCTGATATTAGTAGAGGATTCCCCTGGGACATAAGAATCCTAAATCTTTTACATCTTTAATCTTTGGCCCATCTGCTGAGAAGCTGTTTTTACAAGCTTCTGTGAGTAGTTAGAGTAGCATTAAAGTTTTCCTCTTATTACTGAATTCTGATCACATTAAAGTTTTCCATTATGCATTAGACAACACCTCTTTTTTTCTCAAAAACCTTGCAGTGCAATGTTCAACAATCTCCCCCTATTACAAGTTTAATCTGCTGTTGGTCAGGCATGTGGCTTGTTAGCAGGGCCAAAGTAGGGGATTAAAAGCTGTAATTTAATTGCCAAAATGAGAATAGGCAGACATTGAGCTGGCCCATAGGGAAAGTGTCACACTAAAAGCTTGTGTGTAATCCTGCCCAGAGGAGACAGCCACACGCTGCACAGTAGAGTTAAGACCTAGTGTACATGCTGCCTCAGCGACCACTTTCCATCTGAAATCACCATTAAGTCCTCAACCCCACTGTCCTGCCAGTTAGTGGCTTCTGAATGACCTAGGTGAGAATACGTTAAAGATAAATTGCACACGTATGTCCATATTGCCCATAATTCTGCATAAAAAATTCATCACCCATTGGTAATTCACTACTTTCAACGCCTGACTGGGTAGTTTGTTCATACCTGGGTTTCTCTCATATGCAAGACATGCATGATCTTTGGGAAAGTGTGAACTGGATGGCCAGGTTTTTCTCGGTGAACAAACAGGCTATGAGAAGCACTGGAGCTGAACTGACATGTTTCATTTCAGGGCTGCTTCGAGAAGGTGGAGGAATGGCTTGATGAAAACAAGCACCTGCTGGGAACCATAGGCATGGTCATCTTGGTAGTGCAGGTAGGAGGCTTGGTGACAAATTGCTCTTTCCTTCTCTATTTTGTTAGCTTCTCTACCATTTATTCTCTTTTATCATTTTTTTGTCACATATATTTTTTGTTCCCCCTTTTTCTTCTTTTTCTGTGCGTCTGGGTGCTGTTGCATTTGTCTGCCTTTCTGGAAACATGCTTAAAAAATTGAATAGAACACTCTTGAGAGCACAGACCTCTGGAAAGGCAGCATATGCTCCTGGAATGTAGTGAACTTTACTGTCTGTCTGTCTGGCTGTTTGTCTGTCTGACAGTCAGACAGACAAACAGACGATGCAATGAAAACATAACCTCTTTGGTGGAGGTAATAAATAAAAAAAAAAAAAACGCATCCAGTCCAGTGGACTCTGTGCCTCCACCATCTAGTGAGAAACTTATGAGGCCTGTGCTCAGTGGGCGTTGTGGTCACCCACTTGCCTTGAAATATTGAAGTCACTATCTTCTGCCCCCTGATCCTGTCTGGGAGAACCCAAGCCATCTGGTTTTGTGCCAAGCAGGCTGTGGTCATGTGAAAGGAGCCATCAGAAGAGAGGAGAGCAAAGATACTGATTATAGTGGGGCAGGTATAGAGTCAGGTACAGATTAAAGGCTCTGGTGAGCAATATGCCTCTGGTCATACCATTTCCCTTTCCATCCTAAACTTTGCTTTACATCCATCCCTGTCACACAGTTAAGGTCTCACTTTCACTTTCATCAAAGTAGTTTTTCCACTTACTCAGAGTTGGAGTCCGTAAAGTGTCTTCAGACTGGAAATCAAAGCAATTTTTTTCCTCAGGTTTGCACAAATTTGACTGCTGGACTTTTTGCCTTCTGCCTTTATTTGATCCAGACAGCCCACAAACTAAATGTAAGGGCAGTGCTTGAATGGTAAAAAAAATAAGTGGCAGTACTCCCCTTATTCACATGCAGCATGCACATCAGCTGGTATTAGCAAATGATAACAATTACATTATGATTTTTTACGATGAATAAAGGACATTGGGAGATATTGATGATGTTGACAATATGTATTCAAATCTGCAACATTTATATCACAAATCATATCATATCACATTTTGTTTATTAATGAACATGGATAATCCAAAAGTTTGGGAACAATTTTCAAATAACTGTGACTTCATCCTTGCTAACAGTCCATTTCACAGAAAATATGAATATATGGGTTTCTAAACACCATATAATATTTATCCTATTAGACTGGTCCCTATTGATAATACTTGTCCTTCAGGTTGTACACTCATTTTGATTTGCTGTCTAAATCATCAGGCCTGCAATAAAGAACTCCACTGTGAGCAACGAGTTCATTGTCAAACACACAAGGTAAACGTGTTTTTCAGTGGATTTGAAGCAGACACCATCCATATTCCAGACCATTTCCACACCACAGAAAACAGGCAATTTGAATTCAACTTATCTGGGTTTTATTTAACCATTTAAACCAAGAAGTGGGTTTTGTACATTTTCTTTTAAATGTGCTAAACAGTGCTTCAAAGTTTATGATTAGGTGCCTGTGCATCTTCACTAATAAATAGTAATAGTAGAAAAATAGTAAAAGATGGACAGAAAATGAAAAGATTTGAACCAGGAATATTGCAGGTCACGGTCACAAATTTAAACCACTACACCGCCAGGACCAACAGCTGACTTTTAAAATGAAACCCACTGGTCTTCACATCAACAATAAACTGGACTGGACCAATAACACCACAGCAATTTTTTGGGCTGGATTCCAATATTGTGTTGTTTTTTGGCCCTTACAATGAGAAGAAATAGTGAAAGAATCCTGCCAAAATGGCCAGGTTCCAGTACTGTGTCGACAAAGGACAGCATGTCTCTGATGTCATTGGGGGAAGATAGTGCTTGAGCCTTAATTGAAGTTCACAGCCACGCTTACTTTTAAGCCTCTGATCGATATGTATTCATGACAAGATCACACACTCTTCTTTCCAGCTAACATGCACATACACACACACATAAAGCACATGCAACAAATATCAGCCCTGTCTGGTAACTGATAAAGTCTTTGTGTAGAATTAAATACTGCAACACATATTTGAATGATGATTAATTTGAATGACTTCTCTCCCTCTTTCTTTACACACACACCCACACACATACACACACTTGCATGTTCCTTTGCTTCAGGTGGGGGACAGACCAGTCGAAAAAGTAGACCTTGAGCCGTCAAATTCGCAGATTTGAAGGCAGGGTGAGGGACATGATGGTGAAGAACATAAAAAAGCAGATGCCCTACAAGTCTGCAGTGTTACATAAAATTCTGAGGCACGGAGAACTGGCTTATGAATTATTTAGACTTGCAGTGAACAACGTGTATGACAGACATTGGCAAAAGTCTATATGTATAACTTCATCCACAGTGGTTTTGGAAATCTCAGCAATATTTATATATTCTTAAGCACGGACTCAGGTGAATGAGCTTTGAAGAGCCCTTTAGGAGCAGCTGTCATGCTGTCTGATTCAGACTGAATGAGTTTGACAGGTAAAAGTTTCTGTGCACGTCAGTGCTGCACAGAAGAGCCAAAGGTAAATAAGTCTGTTGGTTTTGAAGCAGTTTTCTTTTCATTAATGTTCCTAATTCCCTCTAGCTGGATATTTACCTCAAACTGCACTTCTTGTTTTGATTGATAGCAGCTTAGGTGACACGTTATCTGAGGCAGACATATGAATTAGGTTCAGACTGAAACTCAAGAAAGAGGCTAATCACATACCATATGACTCCTCAGTGCACAAAGTCCATGTCGCCTTTTTCCTATAATATGCATCATACAGTACTTTTCAGTTTCCCTGCTGTCCAGACTTTGCCCGATAATGGTTTTAGGATCAGCCTTGTGGCAGTGTTTGATGTAGAAGTATCAGGGGTAATGGAAACTTCAAAGAGATAGTTGGCTACTTTGATTCAGTTGCATCTCAATTTACTTCATTGACTTAATGTTTGTGCACGCTGTACTTTTTTTCCATCACAAAGATTTCAGAGCTCGCGTTTGAAGGCCAACTGAGAAAAAGGGAGTGAAGGAAAATGTGCTTGTGCTTCACCACAGGAACAATTGTGCATCAAAACACAAACTAGCTCAAGGCGCTGACATCAAAAACATCACACGGAGACACACACACACACACATACACAGGCACGTACACTATACATACAGATCCAAATTCACAATCTCCGTCTCCTTTCCTCCACAGCTCCTGGGCATGGCGTTCTCCATGACGCTGTTCCACCACATCCACAGAACGGGGAAGAAGTATGATGCTTAGCTTTGGGGGGAGGCACCCAGTGGAGAGGAGCCTGAGACTCTGATTTAAACACCCCTGCTCCCCCCACTTTATAACCTCTTTTGAGCATCCTTTGCCCCCATGCCACTTCCCAGACCCTTCTGTACAGATTCCAGCTGTGTCCCCGCTCTGATCTGCTCTCTTCTCCCACCATTCATTTTGCCAAAGAGTAACACAACTGGAAGAGAAGGGACCCCTACTTTTGGCAAGTAATAGAATCCCATATGTTGTCACTTCTCTTGAGTACTTTTTTTTTTTGCTTGGACTAACAGTTTGCTGGAAGGAAGGACAGACTTTGAAACAATGAAGACCTTACTAATGTCCCTTCACCACAAAAAAAAAAAAAAACCCTGAGGCAAAGCGAACATATGATACTGATACTACACCTCCAAAAAAGTTCCAACTGTTGTGGACTTTTTTTCCTCATAAAAAGTCAAGCCCCCCCCTCTTTCTTTTGTAAATGAAAAAAGTTCCAACATGGCATGCTAGTTTTCTACTTAACTGATTTACCTTTGTTGTCAAAATGTCAGACGATTTAAATTTTTTCTCTGTTTTGGGAGTGTGTTATCAGTGCTCATGTGGAATGTAAGTGTTGAACAGATTAGTGCAACAAGCTCTCCGACATGCAGTGTGTGTGTGTGTAGGGGATGGATTTGAAGTGACGTTGCTGCAGAGGGACACAGACCAGGATGGTGTCTAATATAATCCATGATTCTTTTTTTCATTTGGGTATAAAAGATTTGGGTAAAGTGTGTATGATGGAGGAATTTTATGGAGGCGTGAGGAATCATCGGTGGATTTATCTTATAAAGAGTCTCCAGTACCCTCTGAATGATAACTTGTAACACCCAAATCTGCCTGTGATTGCAGACACACACACACACACACACACACACACACACTTTGTGCTGCCACACAGCAGCAGTATTCCCATTCCCTGTGACACAATACAAATGGTGTAAAATGACTGTTTATTAAGGCTCCACCAGGACTGGCAAGTGAAGAGATCTGATGAAGTTACCACCTCAAGAATACAGACTGAATTGTGTATGTGTGTGTGTGTGTGTGTGTGTGTGTGTGTGTGTGTGTGTGTGTCGAATCACATTGTCCAAGCTGCAAAGAAAAGAAAAAAAACAACACAGAAATCCAAAGACGTGAGGGTACAAGGGGCAAAAACAGAGCAGACACGTTGTCTCGCTGCTGTCATCAATCGTGTTAGCGGAGGCGGCTAGAGCCTTTCCCTTCCATGTTGTTGTGATCTCATCCATTCGCTCTGGCCTCCTCATTCTTTCTCACTATATGGCTGTCAACTCCCCCCTGCCGCCATCTTTCTGTCTTTCACCCCAATTTACTTCTCTCATGTCAGAAAGCAATGAGCGTTTTTGCAAACACGCAATATCTCTGCTGACATTCATGTGCATCATGCAGTTCCACCTCTGGTTTGCAACTTCTCTGATTACTAGTAAGCTTCCTTTTTTTGCTGCCAACAGAGAAGGGGGTGGAAAGAGTGTAGGCAGATCAAAGCTTAGATGACAGCTAGGTATGGCAGTGTGCCCTATAGGACATGTCTGTTCATGTCTTTTTACCACCACTTTGCTGCAGGGGGGTGTGCATCAGCCTGTCTCCTGGAGACTGGAAAACTTGGAAACCTGGAAAATGCCCTCCGATGTGGCTGCCACATTTCTGCAAGATTGTTTAGAGACAAGCTCACTTTTGAAGGATAATTTTTGACTTGGTCATCACTTTTTTATATCACTGGTCTTATTTAGATTGCACTCTCCAGTAAATGCTGAGATCTGAGGAAATGGCTACATCGTTTTAGTCCAATGGGGCAAGAGGCAAGCAGTAGATGAGCGGCAAGAGAGTCGTGATTAGACAGTTTACAACACAACACTCAAAATGTCAGTAGTAATCTGTTATTTCTGTGTGTCTGCACAGATACATCATATACAGTGGGTGAAAATTAAGAGTCAGTCTGTAAACTCCCATATTTAATGAAATGTTTACCTTTGTTTTGTCTACCAAATACATTTGGCTAAGAGGGGGATTTGTTTAAAATCTTTGATCATCATGCTCATGTTCCTTAGGCTGATAATCAGACTGAATTATCTTGCCCTAACAGGTGAAACAATCTACAAGAAATAGTTAATGTGCTGCCAATTAACACCAGTCTGTGAAGTTGTCTAATGGATGTGTTGATTTTATATCTTTTAGTTGACTCTCATCCACAAATTTTATGTTCATGTGGCTGTGTCCTAAACCACTCCCCTGCTCACTCAGTCACTACTCCCTGTATAAAAGATGGTAGCTCAGTATATTGTGTGCAGTGATCATCACTTTGACACAGACAGAGGACATTCCTTTTCATAATTTTGCCTTCCAAGCTCAAATTGATTGCAATTTCTGAACAGGGAAACAGCCGTCATTGATATATATTTCAATTGTTGAAAAAGTCTGGATAGTAGGCAGCAATTCAAGATATCTAGAATCTGGTTACTTGGTTACCTGGTTTTGTGTTCCCTCAGACTTTGTAGAAATGCCAAAACTTCAAAGAAGACTGTGCTCTGATAAACTGAAATTATGCTCAATGCCAGGAGAGGACAGATGACCTCTTCTATGCTGTTATTGAAAAAATGAATAGAGAAACCATTGGGACCAGAGGTAGCTGCATTTTAAATTGTGTCCAAGGTGATCATCAGGCGGAGACTTGGCTGTTTTGGATGAAACCTTGAAGTTCAGCCACTGTGCATTGCTGCTACAAGAGCTAACACAAGTCAGCAAAGAAGATTCACTCGAATTCACTAGATTCACTCGCTGGACATCCTTCTAGCCTGCCAGTCTGTTTGCCTCAGAGTACTACCTGAGGTCATTCTTAACATTTTATTATTGGTTTTCCAATGAGTTCATCTAAAAGTGACACAGTCACAGGAGGCTCATGCCCCAAGAAGAAACAGATTTGGGCTGTGATGTGCAGCGACCCTGCTGGCTGTGATTCACTCTCTGCCCCCATATGCTTTGACTCTTCTTGTTGTGTCAAAGAGGGGAACATGACAGCTGCTGATGTACAGTGCAGGCACGAGCAGTCACATCTCCTCTGCTTGGCTGCCTCCACAAACTCTCTACACATCCCTTATTTACTGCCTCGCTCTGCAGACACCCAGCACTACATATACAGTGGCTGGCAGCACTGACACTGTAGAAATACATCTGTGCTCCTTGGATGCCTAGAAGCAGCTGTGAGGTAAATTCAGCACCCAGGCGAGGTTATAGAAGAAATAACTAACAGTTCTGTACATCAGACTTGCAATGTAGCCTCACCGCATGGGAAGAGGTTTTGAAGATAAACATTTTGTTGTGCTGCTTCATCTTGCACTGGGTGGAAAAGGAGATGTCACAGGAAATGACCTAAGCAAAGCTGATGTTTTGTCTTCCAAGCCTGACATTACACTTCAGAGACCTGTCCTGCAAACTCTGTAACTCCCTTGCCAACAACTAATCCATGCCACCAGACCATGCTTACATTCTCACATTTTCTCCTACTTGTGAACGCCCTCTCAGCTCTGCCACTGTCACCTGGTTTTCATGTCATGGGAAAATTTCTGTTTTTAGAAAGCAGAGATGAATGCCAATTTAACAAAAACTGTTTAATGATTTTATTTTTGTACATTGGTTAGTACATTGCTGTTTTCATGGGTTTTTTATACAATATATTGTTGTTTTTCTTGCTGTAGGCTGTTTTAAATTTTTAAAATTTATTGGCAAAGGGTCATTGCCGCACGTTGTGAGTACATGACACCATTAAGCATTTGTTTCTTCGAGGATTAGTCTTCACAATGTTTCTCTACAAGGTGCAAAAATGCCTTTCTGTCTTAACGTTGCTACTGTCGGTTAAAGCAATTAAGTCAGAATTGATAGAGAGGGAAAACATTTGGCATATAGCATTGGGTGATGCCCACAAAAGACGTACTGCACTGTTGTTGATGTGCTTCTCTGTATTAAGATCTAGTTTAATTAACTTATGACAGGCTACTATATTTTGCAGTATGTCTTTTAAAACTGCCAGTATAAGGCCCATTTATATTTCTTGAGCATGTACTATTAGATGACACTACAGCACAGAGCAAATGTTACAACAGTATATCAGCCCCAGATGTAAATATGCTAATTTTACAACTGATGTAACTTACTTTACCTCTGCCACTTGTAATCATATTTACATACAATTGATTTGCCATTTTCTAACTTTAACATGTCTGACAACCCATACTCAACTGTACTCATTTACAGACATATCTCCACCTAATTGTTTTGCTCATCTCATGTTTGATAGATTTCCTTTACAGTACAGGAGCAGTGTAAATTTAATGTAAATTTGTGTTTTTGTTAGTATTTCACTATACATCTTGTTGTAAGACACATTTTTCCTCCTGTGTTTTTTTGTTGTTTGTTTTGGAAGGAGTATAAAGTACTCCCTCTCTTCCATGGAAGCACTCCTAGTAAGCCACAGAGATGTGGAAGAATGCACATGCAGTAATTGGGTTTTGTCTGCTGTGAAGAATTTTGAGACATAGAATCTATTTCTTTATTTTTTATTTTCACCTTCAATATATTATTTTCTGTAATCTCCTCCTAATCCCCCTTCATGCTAAAGCTGAATATCTGAGCAGTGAAAATGTATGCTCTAGAAATGGTGTGTTTGATGTTGTGTTCTGCTGGGCAGCTCGATCTGATACCTGCCAGCCTTGTCCTGTGGAGTTTTTCTGCTACATGTGAAAGCACTCTGAATATCTATACTAGGTGGTACACTACCTTCTCTTTATTCTCGAAATCAACTATTTTTTAAATAAAAGGAAAGAGTGTCACAAAAATCCCACAATACTGTACGCTCATTGCCTTTCATGTTTAATGACTCGATGCTCCTGATGTGTTCCTTTTAAAAGTCACTGTCAATTATATATGCAGCCTTTAAACAGTGTTTGATGCTGGATTTTTGGGGGTTGAGAGATAGGACTTGCCAGGAAGTGTAAAGAGAATCTCTGCTCTGTCTGAATGCTCTGTCACAGCACATCCCATGGTATATTCAGTAAAAGAGAGTACCATCACAATAATAATAAATAATATTATTATTATTATTATTATAACAATAATAATAACAAAACCTTTGGGACTGTTGTCCCAAAGATGTTGAGATGAGCTAATGGTAGCCAGCCAGTTGCACAGATTTTTTTTTTCTAAAGAACAAAAAGAAGAAGATGAAAGTGGGAACCATTGCCAATTTGTCTGATGTTTCTGTAGCATGGAGTGAGCAGCAGAGTGTTTTTGTGTGGAGCTTTATCCCCTTTTTTAACCTAATTGTGACCCATGTGTGACAGTGAGTGGATTTTATTGTGCCATTCCATCCTGGCTTTTTGTTTTACGTCACTGTTCCTTCTATGCAAAAATATGACCTATTTTAGCCTTTGTACAGATTATTTTGTATGAGTAACATGTATTGAAATAAAGTGAACAGAATCAACAGCAGATATTTTTTCCCCTGGTAATTATTATAGCATTTCACATTTTTCCCCTCATCCTCGGCTGTGCTCATTCCATTAACCTGAATTGGGAAGGCTCTCATTTTGATGAGACTGTTTAGCTTATCCCCACACATTATTCAGCTTGTTAGCTTGCAGTTTAGGTGATTTGCAGGGTGCTTCTGCTGCTATCTGTTCTTAATCCACATGTTTTCCCTAAATAAACTGGCTGTATTTTTAACTGCGCAGCAGCAAGGTATTTGCTCTTGGTCATGCTGCTTTGACATGACTTGACACGGAAAAGACAGCATGAGTTTTAAAAACTACAATTATTTCAAAAGATCTATTTGAATGACCTGTCTGTTTAATATTTGTTTGGTTTAAGGGAAAAGGTTACACCCCAACCCATAAAAAATGTTGCATGGATAGGAAGAGCAAACTTGCGGTGTATTTTATCTTTAAAAAAAAGAGAAGGAAGAAAAGACAGATCAATCTCATTAAATCTTCACATACCTCAGGCAAGGCATTGAGGTACCTGAGGGAACTTGTGTCCTTCTGTGATTCCACAGGAGACATTTGTTGTAATGAAAAAAAAACCCAAAAACTGTCATTAAGTATTCACAAAAAGTGTTCCTGTTGCCAAGGACAGTTCAGACTAAATTAAACTACATTATCATGAGCTATTGTTGGAAGTCAGAGGTGAATCTTTATACATTTACATTAACCTCATAATTGATGGGGTTTTTTTCCTGTAATCCCTGTGGCCACTCTCACGTGTGGTCTATTTTCCTTCTTTTCAAGAGAGAATTTGACTTTAAAGATGCAATTTGTAAATTAAAACAAAGCCTTTCAGAGGCAAAAATACTAACACTGAAATGAGAGACAATATTTTTTTAAGGCCCATGTTACAGGATTTAGGAAATTTTCAGTCACAGACACAAAGGCAGACAGAGCATGAAGGTGAAAGAATGTCTTCTAACAAGCAGCACGCTAACAATACTCCAAAGCTCATAGGCTTTTCAGCTGCAGTCAGCCAGACATATTTTTGGTGTAATCTGATTCACCGGCCTACATAGACAGTTCTGGGCCCTACCAGCATGGCGGGGCAGTGTCACATCCCCATTCCCCCTTTTTTAGCCAGCATAACACTCCTGCATACGACACCCTCCACACAGATTCACATGGCGACTGAGTATCTGTGAGGTGGGGCTGAATCCGAGGACTGTTTTGAAGTAAAATTCCCTCTAGATCTATGCGTTGGACCGTAAAAATACGAACAACAAATGATGGACAGGAAACTGAATCTGAACCGAGCTGAGACATTCTCCTTCGTCAACCCCTGGATCAGATATTTTCTCTTCTTCTTCAGCTTCTTATTTTGGGTGAGTACAGTTTTACAGTTTTGTTGAATGATTATTCTTCCTGTAGTACGGGTCAGTACAGAAATTTTAGTGTCCCAGGACATCAAATATTCTTAATATTTTGGAGGATACAAATCACAAGCTTTTATGGTGTTATATCTTTCCAAAAGTTAGATCTGCTAGAAAAGGAAGCAAAACTAAAAAGGACTGAAAAAAACCTTATTGTAATAAATAATAAATGAGGAAATGTGTCTGGAGCTGCATACAGCAGGGGTATGGAGCTTCTCCACTGCTACCTATTTTAACTTTACTTCCTTTATATATACAAACACAAGACTGCCCTTGTATCACTAGTAAATGTTGAGTGGTGTATTCTGATCTAATCAGCTGATTTCTGATTCATGTATGTTTTTTGTCAAGTACTGTTATTTGACAGACATTTTTGAATGTATTGTTGCATGCAACTGCATAAATTTGCAGGCAGCATGTGGGCCAGGGGTACTGTTGACAAGGACTATTTGGCTGCCTCATCAAACGCAGTCATCTGTATCATGAAATAAAAATTATGATTTGAAACTGTAACACTGTAACACTGTTCAGCTGTAACACCTGAACACTATGTGCCATGGTTAGGAGAGCATGAATGCAGTTGTAGTAGTTATCAGCGTAAAAATAGTTGGTGAAAGGTAATGTAAGAATGATTAAAATGCTTATTATTCTTGTACTCATAATAAAAATGCATAGCAAAAACTTTTTTTAAAAAGTTTAAAATACTTAATAACTATAAGTAAAAGGTATAGATACAATTTTGGTATTTTGTCTCATCAGCCATTACTTTCAAACACAAACACACACACGTTTGAGACTTAAGATTCTCTCTGAATGTCACTTTTACGCCAGCTATTCTGAGCAAACAGATCACATCTGTTGCTCTACCAAGTTCATACGTCTCCATCATATCCTTGTTCATCCAATACTACACAAACACATGAAGGTAGCAGACACTGTACCACACTCTGAGGTTTAGGACCAATCAGCAACAATTGCAGCGCCAGCAGCCACGCAGCACGGCCTGTGTTGACTTTGTTTATCAGACGTGGGCACAGAAATGAACACTGCAGCCCTAATCCATCAGGCCTTTGTCCCCACATCCCCATGGCTCAGTTCAGCTGGCTTTCACCTCTTCACACAATTTGCCAGGAGAAGACTGATTCATCCATTTGAAAAGCATGAAAACAGAGTTGGAATACATTCACTGTGTATATATCTTCTGCTGCAAATGCACAATGCCACCTGTATTCACACAAGCACACATAGTGGCAAACTGACAAATGGAACTGCAGGTGTACACACTCCCACACAATGAGGCAGCAACCCTTAAAAAGGAGACTTAACTGTGCTTCAAAAATCTCAAAACAGTGTAGTTCCATAGAAGATGTGTATCATCAGTGTTTTGTCAGTGACTGTGTTATCAAGGTAGATTATAGATTCAAAAATGAAGGCGAGAAAAACACAACATTTCAAAGTAACTGTTTATATTCCCAGAACACATTAACAAAATTGGAAATGGACGTGAAGGAAGCCAAATACCTCATTACCACACTAAAACCTATTTCACAGCAAACTATGCCATCCACCATGGATCCCAATGACCTCCAGAGATTCAGTACAGGCTTTTTACGACAAAAGCGCAACAAATCCATGTTAATACAGGCTGAGCAAAAGGCAGCCAGGCACACACACAATTAGTAATCAGGAGAATGTCTGTGAATCTCAAGTTTGGAAAAGAAAGCAGAGCCATGCAGATTTTTATTCAAGGTGAGAAAAATAATTAAGGAAAGGATGGAAATTAGTGTTGACAATGCATTGAACAGGAAGCTCTAACAACATCTATTTTCCAACCTCTGTGCTATTTCATTGTGTGGCTTCTGTTAAGGTGAACCCATATCCTCAGCAGCTTTACACCATGTACCACAAACAATACCATTACTTACAGCACAACACCTGGCCATCTGCCTTGAACGTTGTCACTGTTTTGAGACATCAGTAAAGGAGGGATTTCTTTCCTTCATCCACTTGATGTACAGTGTGGGCTGCCTATCTCTCTTTTTGTGTTCTTGATGGTAGAAATGATTTTCTAACCATGGTTAAGTTTAACTCAACAGGGAAACTCAGACAGATTATACTCTCGTGTAAAAACTAGGGAAAAAAGCTTTACGTTCTGGAGGTTCTGCTTTAAAACCAGTAAGTTCATTTTCCACTTCATTGTTCACTGTTAACACCCTCCAAATTCAGATGATAAAAGCAAAGATCCACAAGATATTTTTTCCCTCCTACATCCAACTGTCTTTCTTTTGTTCACACATAAACTGGCATGGTTACCATGGTGAGAGTTGCTCTGCATCCTGAGCAAGAAAGGCTCATAGTTATCACACCTGTCCTGGTTGACAGTGCAAATAAAGTCTGTTCAGAAAAAGAACCAACACGTTTTCCAACAGCAAAGTAAAAAATAAATCCATTAGAATTGCATTTCTTGTTGAAATGTAGCAAAGTGGTTTCAAAGTGGTCTGGCTCTTAAGCATCAAGCAGAGCTAAGATTAACATGAAGATGCAGGGAGCAAGTGGAATAAAACTTTTTAAACAGTTAGGACAAATAGGTTACTTTTTTAGAGCAAGCAAGACGAGCTTCCCACTATATTGTATTTTGATGCTAACCTAAGCTAATCATTTAAATTTTCCACTTCTTTTTAATGGATAGATATGAGAGTGGTGTTGAGCTTCTTGTCCAAGTCTGGGTAAAACAGACATATTATATTCAATATAAATAATATTAGCATAAAAATAATTGCATATTTCACAGTTACATCCTTGCTTGTACCTTTTTGGAAACAACTTACCTGATGCAGAAATAGAATGTTAATCAGATTTGAAGCAACCCTGAGTGAACAGAACAAGTAACTTGTTCAGTGTGCGAAATGAGTAAATTTTCTATGCTGCAAATTAGAAAATACATTCATATAAACTCTGTTCTCCATTTCACAGATTTTCTCCTTGATGATTGTTGCAATTGGAGTGTATGCTAAAGTCCAGAAAGCTACAGGTAAAGACAAGACAACATTCAGTATTTGAAAGAAAATTTGCTATGCTCCCATACAGTGAAAAAAAGTATATACACTGAGTATAGAGTTTGGATTCTTATGAACACCGGATGGTATAATATGTGTTGAAAATGAATAAAAAGGTCACATTAGGGCATGTCATAAAAACAAAAAATGCCATACTATAGTACACTGTAAAAATGCGATATATGACAAAATTTTAAAAGTCCTGAAAACATCAAATAAGAATGTTTTATAAAAACCTGATGATATAATGTGTCTTAAAAATTAATAAAAGAATAGAATAGTATGACATTAAAAAAACAAAAAACGACATACAATACTATGTCGTAACAATGCGGAAAAAGAAAAATTTTAAAAGTCCTGAAAATGCAAGAAAACATCAAATAAGACTGTTTTATAAAAACCTCAAAACAAAATCAAAAAAAATGCCATACTATAGCATATCTTTCAAAAAAAAAAAATGCCAAAACTATGCCAAAATGTTGACAAAATTTTAAAAGTCCTGAAAATTCAGGAAAAGATCAAATAATATTGCTTTACAACAGACATATTCTTCACAACTGCGACATTGAACAAAATTTCACATTTTGAGTCATATCTCCAGTAAAGCATAAAGATTTTAAATAAATGAGGTGTCCAACTAGCCATATGATTAGGATGCATATGACACTGGCTTAAGATCTTGAGCAACAGGTCCCCATTTTGATTCCTGAGAGGACACTATGAGTTTCTGGATTATATATTTGTATTTAGTTTATATATTCAATTTATAATATGCAGTAGACGGGCACCAACGATTTACTTGGGCTCATCCCAACTATTATGCCTTCTTATCCTATACAATCCACAACAGATCATTGATATTGTAGGGTAATACAAGCAGCTAATGTAGGAGGGCAGGTTGCAAAAATAGAAAAAGAGTGCAAGTGCAGAAATTGATTTGAATAAAGGTTAGAAATGAGGGTGTAAAGAATAGAAATAAATGCAGGGAGGAAAGGCAGTAAAGGCACAGATAGAGAAGGACAGATATCTAATCAGAGGCTGTTATGTCCCTGTCTTTCTGACAGACACAGTGCGAGACACTTTCCTGATCGACCCAGCTGTCATCCTAATTGTGGTGGGAGTGGTCATGTTCTTCATTACTTTCTGCGGTTGCATCGGAGCCCTCAGAGAGAACATTCGCCTCCTCAAGACAGTAACAGACATAATAGACACTTTACTAATACTGGGGCTGTGTTTTGCTTCTGATATGGTCATAAATACTTACAGCTTTCATGAATCTATCTTGGTGAGATTGTGTTTTCATCCATGTGTCTTTTCTTTCTGTAGTTTTCCTTTAGCCTGACACTGGTCTTCCTGACACAGTTGGCCATAGCAATTGTGGGCTTCTTCTACTCCAATCAGGTAACTGCCACTTCACTGACAATTCTGTGCACTGGCGTCGATATGCTTTCATATAAAGTAAGTTTAAGGTCACATTTGGTCTCCAGTTCTATTCCACAGTGACACCACTATGAATCATGAATGCCCCTGAGCTCCATTGACTTTGTGTATGCTGTCCTTTACATACAGTTTACATTTGTAAACTACAAAATATAAAACCCATGTTCTGCATTGTGCCATTGGATGGGATTGGATTGGCTGGGCACCTTTTTTTCTTCTTTTTTTAAAAATTAAAATAGTAGTAGTAGTAGTAGTAGTAGATTAATGCACACTTCCAATCTGCTATCACTGACAAACTTCAAAGGGTTGCACATACGTTTTTTCAGCCTACATTACAACAACCAATCAGACAAACTTATTGGCAGTTTATGTATGTATGCATGCCTCTGTATCTGTCTGAGCCCAGTATGTAACCCTGGTTAATGATTTAAAGGGCATGGAGGAAGGGAAGGAACCACCCCCTCCAGCATCCTCTTATTTCCCACAGTAACATCCCATTAGGGCTCCACTGAAAATGAAAACGCAACAGCCACTGGTGGCCCCGTTCCCTGACATTGGTGTCTGGTGCCTGATGATACTTCCCCTCTTCCTTGTGTTCTCTGTCAGTGCGTGGACTGCCTGCTGCTAAACAGCGCAGTTTAACAACCCTTCCAGCATCCTTGCTCGCTAAATGATTCAAATGCTTTGGCACTTCAAAGTGGAACCAAATGTTCAATTTCAACAGATCCCTTAAAGGAGACTTTGCTGCTAATAACATGGGGAGGTGTGACGGTGTGTTCTGAGGCCCAGAAGCATAGTGGAACAGAAGGAGGGCTGGGATGAGGATAGGGGGATCGCTGTAAAAATCCTAACAAAATATAGTAAAACTAATTCAGGATAAAAAATTTGGGGCTATTTTGATACAGCTCTCAGTATTTATCAACATAACCTGTTCTAACAGGGGCTGCAATACACACAATTCACAAAGAGTTCAGCAAACTGCCAACAGAATTTCATTTCAAGCTTAATGAAATTTTAAACTTCAGCAGTTTATTAGCATACAGGGCTCCTATTAGCATATATTACTGTGGAACTCCGTCTGTATAACCATAGCTCTCCTTGTTTTCAGCAATTTTAAAGGATGGATATTTGCACTAAATACCTTAACTAAATAACTCTATGTATGGGTTTAATATCCTGAAAAGGAATAAAATTAACCATGAAAGGTAAGAAAGTTAAGTGGCACAAAGTTTAAATGTTTGAATCAACCATTTAGTTTGAAATCTTCATCTTATTCATTCAAATTAATGCATTTCATTTATATTTCATCTGAATTTTTGTTTTTTTCAGCTCAAGCGGAGCTGATGAAAATTTTAAAAAATGGATATAAGTTCAAGCGGTTATCTACTGTGGCTGAAAGAGTGTAAAACACACATTTGTTATGTGCTGTCTGCACCAATCTCAAAAGCATGAATGGATTATTATGGTTCCTCTGCACTCCTGTAGTCTCATACTGCAGCGGCACACCCTGCTTGCACATCCCTCCCCTGTTGTTGAGCGCCTTAACCTGGTTGCAGAGACACTGTTAAATCAACTGATTTAACACCTCAGGCCATTTTACCAAAGTTATTTAAACTTAGAAGGACGTAATTTCCGAAAAACATATAATAGTGGATATTAAAGCAGTTACTCAGTAAATTTACCACACTATATCCTCTCTTCTAGACTCGGGATGCTTTGGGAAAGTTTGTGAAGAAAGCCATTGTGCACTATAGGGATGACCTGGATCTGCAAAACCTGATGGACTACATCCAGAAAGAGGTGCTCTGGTCACTTACACTTTTCACCCATTAGTCGATGGGCTCGTGTCTGTAGCCACCCCCATCACACATGGCTTCAAACTGATAATAGCCAGTGTTAACTGAATATGTCTGAGCACTATACCGAGAAACCACAGTCAGTGACCACAAGGGCTGTTATGTCTAATGTGTGTTTTTCTGACTTGGTGAAGGGTTTTCCACGTGACATGCTACATGTAAACACATGTACTTTGCGAGTCTCCTCATGGGATATTCCTGTAACACCTGCACACACTGGCACGCTTTTGAGCCTGGGTTTTTCCTTGAGAGAAGCCCAGACATGCAAGATGTATTGTGTAGTGCAAGGCCATGTTTCTACATATATATCTGTGTTGTATTCTCCTCTTTCTTGCTTTCTCTTCCCTTTGCTCAGTTCAAGTGTTGTGGGTGGAACAACTACACAGACTGGTCTTGGAATCTGTACTTTAATTGTACACACGAGAACCCCAGCTCCGAGCGCTGTTCTGTACCTTACTCCTGCTGCACTCCTGTTCTCGGAGAGGTGCGTTATATTTTATAAAAAATCAAAATATAACAGACTACTATAAACACCTCATGTAAAAGTGCTAAGCTTAAAGTAACAAAACAAAACTTCAAAGAAGGCTTGTGTTAGGTTGAATGACGGTTAGCAGCATTTTTTTTTAGCTGCAAAAGGAGGTTTCAGACTAATGTGAGGCAGTAAATTGAAAGCGCTCTGAGCAAAAACCTGTAGATGTATCAGTCAGCAAGGACGCACAGTCATTGATGAACATCTGACCAGCTGCAAAGCTGCAATGCCAGCAGTTTCAGACTTGAGTTCAGGACCTGGATAAAGAGTTCAACTGTTACCACCTACAGGCAAGAAAATTAACAATCAAAACCTTGATGACAAACACTCTCTGAGAAACATGGGTGACATGTTTCACCCAAAAAATGAAAGAGAATCGCAAATGTATCCTGATGTGCATCTTCCACAAGCAAGGAACGTAATGCATTCTGAAAGGTTATGGCACCTGCAATGAGGTGGTGAATGTTAGGCTGGTCCCAGATCTCTGACATTCAAATAGGTCTGTGTTGTGCCCACTGATGCATGTTACTCCCAGTTTAACAATCGACCAATCAGAGCTCAGCAAGCAACGCTGTCCCAAGCAGCAATGAGACTGGGGACATCTTCTTACATAACTGCTGCTGGTATTACTATCCATGCCTCTCGATGAAAAGGGCTGTTGAACATAGAACTGCTGTGACAATCAACCAGTTTCCCACACAGATTACATATACTGACTAGCGTTTGAATTTAAATTCAAGTCTTTAAGGATAGGTTTTCTGATATTTGGTTCCCGGAACCAACACACACTGTTTCCTGCACATGCATTAAAAATGAAATACGTGCAGCTGAGGATGCATGCTAAAACACAAACAGTATGTAAATAGTGCACTCTTGCATGCATGAGCACTCACTTCTCTTCGAATGAACGTGCTGTGCAGACACAAGGCAGCTGAAACTCAAGGCACATACACACATCACCACAGCTCGCAAGCCACCACTGACAATTCTTTCTAGTCTGTGTGAAGATAGAAGACTGGAGAGTCAATGCAGATCCATCACACCAATATTGATTAGACATCATGCTACACAGAAAACAGATCACTGCAACCTTTTTCTACAAGGGTGAAAAATCGATTAATTAAGCACTATTAGAGCCGAAGCAGTGCTGCAACCTGCTGTTCATAGCCTGCAACTGCGCGGCCACTTCCGGGGCAAGAAGTCGTCCTTGTCAGATCAAATGGAAAGTTGATCTATCACGCTCTTGTTTCCTTTTTTCAATTCCACGTCTCTTAGTTCAGAAAGCTTCAGCAAAATCTTCACCAATGCAAAATAGCATAAGAGAAGTTTATGAGGTTGTCGATGCGACCTTTAAAGCTCTGACAATTCTCCCTCTCTCTGTTACACAGGCAGTGGTTAACACTATGTGCGGTTTTGGGGTTCAAACCCAGAACTACCTGGAGGCAAGCAAGTCAATCTACCCAGTAGGCTGTGCGGACAGGGCCGTCATGTGGATCGAGTCTCATCTGTTGCTCGTGGGGGCTCTTGCGCTGGGCCTGGCCTTGCCTCAGGTAACCGCCACACACGCACTCGCTAAATGCAAGCTGTGCAGTAACTGGCAGTCGCCGTTCACCGTTGGCATCCTCATGCGATTCCGGGCAGAGGTGACTCTGATCTTGTCTTAAATAAGCTCCAACACACACACGAACACGAGTCAATGGAGCCACTAACTGGAGGCGTACTAGATTGAGCGTGTAGCAATCGACATATCGACGGCCCCTGCTACCTCAAAGGCAGGCTTTCATGGCGCACTTGGATGTGGCTCCGAAATAGTGCGAGCAGCACTTCATCAATCAGGATCTTGCACCATTCCTCAGGTAACACATACATCAACATCAGTTGGTTGAGCTTCCAATAACTTCCGAGCACAAATCCAGCTCGTCTCACATAGAATAACCCGTCCTCATACAAAAAGGACATAAAAATAAAGTCCCCTAAAAATAACTCTAAAAGAAACCAACAGAGCGTAGGGTTAATGTGAGGCCACTGAGATAGAACTGATTTAAAATGGGGGGGTTACACCTCGACAGCAAAAATTAGGCACAGTGGGACAATGAAATTTTAACTGCACATTATTCATTTATTACAGTGTTCTAGGTGGAAAGCACAGGTTAATGTGCAACCGAGGTAGAAGTATGTGAGTGATTATGTGAGATTATGTTTTGAAAAAAGGATTCACTGAGCACCGCTGCACAAAGCATCTCAAATCCCAAAGCATTAAGTAATGCTAATAACTAGAGTCAATATGTTAGATTGGCCATAAAATCACATTAGCACTTATCAAGAGCTGTCTCTAAATAATTAGTCTGCTAATTTATCAAGATGATCCAGGTACTGTCATGGTGCATTCTCACACAGGATGCAGCTTTGTCACCGGATCTTTAGCTTCATCTCTCTCACCCTCAGATCTGCCTGATTGGGTCCCTGATGATTCTGCTGAGAGGGAAGCATGTGAATTACCCATGAGTCCTGTCAAAACAATTTCATTAGAACTCCAGTTGCTCTGATGTGCAGTAAATCTGATGATGAAGTTCTCTTTTTTTTGTCTCGCACATCGTTAAACACTATTACAAGATTTGTCTTGTAACAAGCCACATTTAAATCTAACCGTCAATAATTGAAAAGCTTGGTTAAGTGGTGTGTTTGCCAAGGATGTGTTTCTCCTCAGTGTGAGAAACACTTCGTGATCTGCTGTGTAGGAAGTGAGAGGTATAAAGTACTTACGATCCTGTAATTTATAATACAATGCAATCATTTCCAGTGACTCTATCCAAACAGCCTCATCTAATTTTGAAACATTTCCTCCTGGTGCCAAATGAGCTTTGGGACATCATTCAGAGGGACCTTGAGATGCTCAGCACAGGCTGCACATTTACCCAGTGCCTGTCCTGTAATCTGAAGTGGCTGCTGCTGTCCTCTAGATTGCAGGGATCGTGCTGTCCCAGATCCTGATCTCTCAGATCCAAGATGAGATTACCTCAGTGTTGTGAGAGCGTGCCGACACAAGGGAAAGCGAAGGGAAGAAAAGAACTTGCAGTGCGCCGCTCATTTCCTCTGACATGTGCAAGGGCATCTTTTTTTTAATGCTACTTTATTTCTGCGATGTTTGAGTACATTTCTGATACTTACCATGCTGTTTCCCACAGGCATACAGGTGTGGTGCGCTTTATTATGTAACTCAAATAGTCACTCACTTACAAAGTGTTTATTTATTGGTTTTGATAACAGTTTTGTATTGTTATTGACATGAAGATTTTATTTTGAAATATCTAAACACTATTTATATCTAAATGTGACATTTGCTAATAAAATTCAGAAGAAAGTCACAGTCATCTACACGGAGGAGAGATGTCAGTTTTTTAAAAGACATGAGTCTGTATCACACTATAAGAGTATTTATTATGTAGATTGGCATCCTTTGGTTCAGATTAGCTCATAACCTTGAGATATGTGCAAAATTATTCACTTATGAAGCAATCGAACAGTTTTACACTGAAAACTTTGCTGTATAAGAAAATGTCAGCTGTCTTCACAACAGTTTCAAATTCCTGCAGATGGGTAAAGGAGTCTCCTAAAGCCAAACATCGGCAAGTCACATTATGATGTTACTTTGATGTTTTATGCATGGGAGCAGCTCTGCACACCTTGCAAATCCTTCTAGACGTGAAGAGCCAGCGCTCTCTGCATCAGACGATCAGTCAGGGGGGAGTTTGGCCTCATGGCATCACGCTCGACTAGAAGACATCTGGAGAATTCAGTAAAACACAAGACAGTACATCGGCATGAACACGGGTTTAGAGCAACTACAAGCTGAGAGGCTAACCTGATCAATAATGAAAGTGCAACATGAGGGTGCAGACGGGATGTCGGTTACACGTTCTCGTCACGCGCGTGGAAAGGCGGCAGCGAAAGAAAAGTGCATTGGGCCGCAGCCCCAACTATACAGGATCATGATGAAACCCAGTGGTGCAAATCGTGCAAGGTCTTTCTTTTTTCTCCCGTAGTCTCTCATTCGATTCTCGCACAAAAAAGACAGCACAGACGTACAGAACTGAAGATGGAGAGGAGCGAAGCACTCTGTGTTTGGCCTGAAATCCCAGTTGTGCATTACCTTCCCAGTTTCTGGTGGTGCTTATTCTCTGACTTCATGGCTGCATGAATAAGAAGTTGATTGAAAATGTCCCTCTGCAAAAAAAAACGGGACAAAATGCATTAGTAAACACAAGACCATCCCAACACTGATTACATAGAGTCTTTCTACCCTGTTGTGTTATCCTGTGTGTAAACCGTTGCACCTTGGGGAACAGCTTTCTGAACACAAAGGACATAAACTCCATCAGCATCCATCACAGCAATTCATTATTCATACACTGGTGCACTGCGTTCCACACTCTCACACTATGTAATGCTGCATGTTCATAGACTGAAAGGCTTTAGCTGTTATGCACAGTGACTTTCACCTCTGGCCTATTTCCACACCACAGGGATTTCTGTTTTACTCAGTGAAACACAACACAGTACAATCAGTGACACCCAAAAGAAGCAGTCTCCTGGCTGAAAGCTTTTCAAAGCTGCGTGATGGAGCTAGTGTTGGGTTTGGGCTTGATTTCTTTTTTTCATTCAAAGTTCTTGCTTGTTTTGAGTTTACCGCTTTTCTCTGGACCTTACCTGAGCATCACTGCCACCAACATTCACAATGCGGTAGCGCAGAGGGTGCAGGAGCTCCACGGTTCCACTGTAGTTGCCCTGGTCGTACTCTATCATTGCCTGACACATGGGTATGCCAACAGTCACAGCCACCTGATGTTGCTGATTTTCCCCCGGCTCCCTGTGGAAAAAAGAAAAAGAAAAAGAAAAGTGGTTTAAAAAAAGAAATGACATTTCCTGCTACAGCTGGAAGGTTTAGAAACTAGATGAAACTAGGAAGAAGGCTTTTTAGTTGGTATCTTTGTGGAAGAATAATCCATGGGCCACAAGATTGTAATACTAATCTTTGTGCATGTACATGCACCTCAACAAACTGATTAACTAAGATGGACCAAAACCAAAGGGTGACGTTTCCCACGGATTGATCTTACACTTATTTACTAAAAAGCCTGCTGAGGTTTTGTGCAGCAATTTGAGAATGACACGTTTGGTTTCATGCAATGTGTATTTTAAGAATACATACAAACACCTGGTGCACCTAAATTATCACTGCTGAATAACCGCTGCGAGAGAGGAATCTGTACCTGAAATTCTATAAACCGAAGAGGTTGAAGGGTTGAGGGAGAGCGAGAGACAGGCAAAGCAAAAGCTACATTCTAAAGTGACTCTTCAAGAGGGGCAGCAATCCAACAACCTGCTGTTTTTCACATGACATGACCTTTCTGTTTCCTACTGTGGTCCTGACCTTTAATGGCTCACAGCGGCTTGAGTGCAGTTTGAAGTTAAGAGTGGAAAGGTTTTTGTATGAATCTTGCACATTCATGTTTCACATCTCATTGAATCACTGATCTTCTTGTTGCACTGACAACCTTCAGGCTGCTCTGATTAACCTTCTTTTCACAGGAGGAATACAAGCCAGCAATTTTCAAAAAATGTCGTCCAAACTGACAAATGACACACGAACATGGTCGGGCGTCACATCTTACTTAGCAGCACTTAATCAAATAAGAACTCCTGTGGCTGGGCTCATTTGCATCTGCAGTCTCAGTAAATACTCGAAGAAGATGCAACATTTCCTTTCCCTTGCAGTAATTTGCAACAGGCTTAGCAAATATTCCCCAAAGTACCATATATTTTTAATTAATGAAAACATTTAGTTCATAAGACCTTTTGAAAAAATAATTTGGTTCCTTATATATATATATTTAATTAAACTACTCTGAGGATTTAAACATGCAGGACTGTCACAAACTAACTACTTCAAACAATAAAGGACCCCTGCTGTCATTTTCTTTTACCAAAATTTTTTTCATGAAAAATCATGTATGAAAATCAAGAAAATCTACAGAAAAGCTCCAGGTTGCTTTATTTGTAAAGACTGACAAGAGTATTAGAGCTTTACTCCACTGAGATGTGAAAGGCGTGAATATCCATGCAGAATTTCCTATACTATAAAGGCCAGAGATTCTATACCTTTGTGAGGCTTTCTTGGATTAACCAATGTTAAGAGTCACTGCCTCTGCCTATAAAATTACATTATGGCAAAATATGGATTATGTAAAGCTGTGCAATCCCTCCAAACCAAGTTAATAATAGTGACAGCATACTCTTTGTGAGTGATGGAATTAAATAAATGCAAAGCTTGCACATGTCTGCAGCTTGCCTGATGATTAGACTACTCTGAGCTGTGCTCAGGAAAAAAAAAAATCTGTTTCTTAGTTCAAAATTGACTTTCAAGAGCTGCTTTCTCCCCCGAAGGTGCAACATTCCCCAACGCTTGTGACTTGAGTTCTATTATGTAACAAAAACATGAGAATTTAAAGGACTGGTTTTAAATGGCAGCTTTTCTGTGGGTTGTGTGCCGGACAAAATGGAGAGCACAGGCTGTCCATGGTCGGGATGCCAGAACACATTATGACCACAAATCTCCACAGAGGCAGCAGCTGCTGGTACAACATCTGCTGCGGAGGGAAGACCCCAGTCTCTGAAATGGACTGCAGCTCTCAGTGACTGTCTCCGCTCTGCATCTCGCCATCCTACGCTTAGCCTTGTTTCTGCCTCTGCTTTACATAAGGCCTGGGTGGCTCTTATGTAAGCCTGGCACAGTGGTGAGGTGTGCAGCGAAGAGAAGAAATGGTGCGGAACTCACTTAGCCAATTCCTGGAGGCCCTCCAGCAGCCGCTGAGAAGTCCTGCTCTCTTTAGCTCCCAGCGACACCATGAGGAAGTGGAGGTCATTATATAAGGTCACGTGATCGTCGGAGTGAGGCTGTGTTACCTGGAGCAGCTCTCGCCAGCGATCCTTCACGCACGTGCCTAAAAAACACGCACCAGCGCAGTGACACAAATCATGGAATGAAAACCACGGTCAGAGGTTCTGTTAATTACACGTCGTTCTAACACAGCACCTTGAGCTTCTGATTAATGAGGTATGATAAGTGGGATTTTCTCACTCATCTCACTGTTGTAGTTTCTCAATTTCTCAGGCCAATTACTGTCATTATGAAAATTTCACGCAACACATCCGGAATTTCAATCAATCTCTGATAGGTGATGGCCTCGATATCGTGTGGGACAGACAGACAGAAAAATCAGGACTCAGATAAAATGCTCTGTGTATTCCCGCATTCATTCGCACGTTACCCTCCATTTCCAGTCTGTAGAGCAACGAGCTGGCATCCACAGAGTCCAGCATGGATCCTGAGGCCTTACAACGTCTGAATATCTTTGGGAAACAGGAAACATTGTCACCATTCACTTTGAACACTGAATAACGCAACATATGTCATCTTTCATGGAAATAAGATTGGAAAAAAGACATGTCTTTATGTTTTACTGGATTCCCCTGACGGAAGAGATTAAACATTCATGAATATCAGCTAACCTGATGTACGAATTCTGTTGTGTTTAAACTTGTGGCAATCCAGAGTAACATTATGGAATGTTCTTATAAAAAAAGGACAAGACATCAAAGAGCTTTACTTTGAAATTCTCTCTTTTTTCCCTATTTTTAGAGCAGATAAAAAAATAATCAGCTTTGGCAGTTGACACTGAAATGGGCATTGGGTTTCGTTTGCTCTCTCCACTGACTTCCATTTGTTCACACTTGCCCTCTTGATTCACAAGAAGCACAACACATTGCTTTTAGTCTGCATCCCCTGTGTATTGTTACATGCACGACTCTTGAAAGAACTCAGAGTGTACTTGGGCAGCGATATACCATTAAGGTTTTGATGCAAGTTCTCAACAATAAACCAACCTGAGAATCGTATATTTGCAGAGCCGCTTCATATTGCCCCTGCGGAGGGGGGAAGAGGAGGTGAGAAATACGACTGTGAATAATTTAAGATTTAAAAGATAAGCAAAGTTTATAGATTGTGTCACACAGATGCAAACACAAATTAATCTCTACAATCATCTCCAGACTTCAAATTACCCCCAGCAAAGGATATCATCCATATCATAAATAGAAGTTCCCCAAACACTCCCACTGACAACTCTTCGCTTGACTGAGAAAACTCATTATAATCTTTACCTTCTCGATGAAGTATAGCGCCCAGTGCCAATAGTTATGACCGGCCAGCATGTCAGACACCTGGAAGTGAACAATACATATTTCAAATATTTTTCCCATGGCTATATTGTGGGATTGCTGCAGGAGCAGCTGTTTCGGCAGGGTTTCTTTTCTGTAACGGCCACAGAACGTCACGGTTTCAATACTGTGCGCTGTTGACATAGAATTGTGGAGAAATCTGCGCCAATTCATGCAGCGTGACTCCTGAATTGATGGGACAAGTGGTTTTTAAATTGTCACACATTAAGCAACAGGTGGTCCCCCAACTGCTCCACTGACTCTAATGTCAAACGAGGTGTCTTTCATAGGGACCATCTCAGTCAATCTGCACAAAGGACACATGGATGTCTTTGGATGCTCACTGAAGTAAGATTTTGTTTTCGAAACAAGGCATTTTGTTCGGGGTCTTGCACTCAGTCCACTTCTTGCATTAAAACTGTGGCCCGTGCATCACCATGGCAACCTCTGAGCGCTGGCACACAGCTGATTCAAATCTGTTGATTAGACGCCTTCTCCTCAGACAACCTCTTCTGCTTCTTCTTCAAAACACAAAATCAAGGCAGCAATCCCACCGCAATTTCTTCAGAAATTGCATTTTCTAGTGCAGTTTGTAGTTTAACTCAGTGCTGAGGATTGTACAAGGTTACAGACATTATTTATTTATTATTTGTCATTCTAAAAAAAAATCTCCAGAGTCATTTGTACCTGCCAGTCTTTCTCTCTACTCTCCATGAACTTCAAGCCTTTGTCCACCTCAGCCTGCATCTCGTAAACATGGGCTACAGAGTGGAAGGACCAAGCGTCATCTGGAGTCAGAGCGAGGCCCTGCATGAGAGAATTTCACAGTTTGAAACATGGAGAATTTCTTTTTTGCTTGCATCTGTGACACCAGTGTAAATTCAAAATTAAAAAATAACGGCACGCTCAACTCTGTTTTTCTATGATGTTCCTCGAATCCTTTCCCAAGCACAGAGAAGAGTTGGGCAGCCGAGGTTTGGTTGAGCTGCTTATCATTGGCCTTTGACAGCAAATTACATGCTGAATGGAAATGACACAATCGTTGCTGGAACAGGCTGCCTGGAACTCCCGGCTACAATGATGGCAACACACTGCGGTGTGGAACAGGCTATTACAGAGAAGAAAATCTCACCTCCATGGCTACTTTTTCAGCCTTGTCATAGTAGTGAGTCTCCAGGAGGCCAAAGGAATACAGTCCTTTCAGGTAACTGGGAGCACAAATGCACAAAAACCCTCTCATTACAAAATACAGGAAGGACAGAACTTCTATTCACCATTTCAATTTGTGATGGCTTTATCAGGTTTTCTGGAGTGATGGCAGTGCACGCGGGTTTTATGAACAAGCAATAACAGTGACAGCTAAAGCGCATAAATGAGAGTGATCTGCAGTGACCCCAATTGGTTTTAGGAGATGTCTACCAATCTGATGGATGATGGGCATTGCTTTTTAAAAAGTCCAAATTGCCATTAGATCACTGTTAACCTCAGTGAGCTGTCACTAACTTTTCATGATGCTGATAAGTGCCTACACATGAGTGCTCTATAGGAGTGTGGGCTTTTATTTACACCGTTATGACGGTGTACTGCAGATTTGTCTGCGCAATAGAGATTGCTTGAGGGCATCGTCGTTGCAAGGCTAGAAGGTTCCCATTAAATGCTGAAATACAAAATGGATTTTGTTTGGTCTGACTCGGCTATACACAGTATATTAAAGGTCCGGGAGAAGGGAGGATGTGGAGGCAAACCATAATTGACTCACTTCAGGTTTTCAGCCGCGAAGGACATACTTGATTGCAGGGTGAAGACGAAGGCTACCCCCTGTGTTCAGTCACTGTCTGCACCTCGACAGACTCCTCTTGAACCAGATTCCCCACATCCACCAGCCAGCCACCCACACCACTGCAGCTACAGCTATGTTGCATGCTACGCATGTTAAAATGTCCTTGTCTGACTTTGATGATCCTTTTGTTAAGTCTTATCATTTAAAACATTTCTGCTATATAGATTTCTGTGTTTTCCTTAAATCAGCATATTTAGTGAGCTAAACATGAAAAGCCTGACTTTTGAAATGTGCAATAACAGATATATAAGATATGACAATTGCACCAATGTAACATCAATCATTAAGCCCACTGACAAATCCAGGAGATGTAGAGACTAGAGTATAGTTAGTGAAAGAGTTGTATACTATATGTATTAATGCCTGATTCAGATATGTTTAAAGCCCTGAGTCTACAACTCAGCCGATGCAGTCAGCTCACAATATGATTTTGAAATCAGCCAACATGCTTCTCTAGTACCTGGACAAAGGAACGTGTGGTTTCCAGTAAGGCAGCACCCGGGCCACAGAGTCCCTATTCTGGGTTTGGGCTCCCATGTAGAAATAGGTATCGTGGGCAAACTTGAGGGCCAGCATATCGGTGGGGTGATCAACCAGAATGTCTTCCCATACATCGCAGGCCCTGGGAAAATTTCTAAAAGAAACATGAGTCACTGTTATAAAAAGGCTGTGAAGTTGTGAAGGACCACAGAATGACTGTACCATAAGAAACACAAGGGTTACAGAGCTTTGTGCTGAATAGAGGGAATTAGAGGCCAATGAAAACTAAATGCACCCTCCAAGAGAATACTGAGAAACACAATGTGTTCTCAATATTACCATATATCCTACAATACCATGGGGAAATAAGACTGCAGATAAAATATAAATATTACTTGCTAGGCTGGGACTGAAATTGACAGAAGAGTCTTTGGCACACATTGTGAATCTGAAGCATTACACTATATCCTGTGCAGTAGACACAGACCTTATTGATGAAGGAATATCGCCTCATCGGTAAAACACATTCTTGTCGTCTTCTGCTGTCTAACAGGGCATCGTCATTTCCTCTGGCGTGATGATAAACAGAGCTCATTAGGTGTCTGTTGAGGCCGACTGCTGTGTAGTCCCAGTTTAAGAACACTGAATCAATGGAAATGTCTCTCTTTCAGACATTTTATTTATTAAACAGTTTAATATGGGGGGGGGGTCATCCCAACAGCACACACCTTTTATAATAACCAATCTTACCTGAGACTATTTCATTAACTTTATTTCATATTAAAGCCACTTTATGACTGTAAAACCTTACAGCAACATTTATTTTAGTATTTGGCATTCTGCCCAAATTGTTCCATTTTTGTCACATCAGACCTTTAGAAAGTTGTCTGACAAACACCCAGCAGGCTGTCATATGCCTTTTACTCAAAGTGGCTTCTGTCTAATCGCTGACTGATGGAGTGCTGCTGAGGTGGCCGTCTGTCCTGCAGCTTCTCCCATCTCAGCGCAGGACTTCTGAAGCTCTGTTACCGTTGGAACTCTTTGTCACATCCCTGACCCTTCTTGCTCAATTTGGCTCCAGGAAGAGTCATTTCACAATTATTGTGGCCGCTGACTTCCTGGGAACACTCTGCCCTGATCTATGTCAAAGCACAATTTTCACGCATCGAGTTCTACAGAGAGTTCTTGGGACTTCATGTCTTGGCTTGGACCTTAGATGTTTTTATTATTATTTTTGGGTGATGATGATGATTTAATGTGCTGTTTCTCAATTTGACAAATCATTTTAATTTTTATTTCACATTCACTACGAGTCATACTTTCATGAGCTTTGCAAGCCTTTTGTTTTCTTAACATGTACTGTACTGAAATTTAACTATATCTCACGTTGCTAGACTTGAGATGCCCAATTATCACGTTAAAGTGCACGTGCCTATTGACACCCCTCTTTGAGAACCACTGGCCCTCATATGACATTTTTTGTAGTCATCCTACTGTGTTGACTGTATTTCCTGTAGCAATCTGGCTCTGGATCTTACCCTCGTGAGAAGAGCTCCATGGCCTTGACATGGAGCTTCTCTCTGGGAGAGATATCCTGGCTGTTGGCCAGCTCCACCGTTCTCCTCACTGCACTGGCCAGACGCTTGTCCAGCCGGGTGGAGCTCTTCGTTGCCACCAGCTCCAGCCCTGTGCTGATCACATGGCCCATAACTGCAGGGAACAAAAAAATAACACTGGCCTTTTCTCTTTGGACTTTCTCACTGTAATATAACAGCTAACGGGGAAACATTGGATGCACAGTTTTTTCTTTGGAACTGAAGCAAGGTATGCACAACTGTGCTGCTCACTGGTAACCGACTACGTAAAACAAGATGTTTACTCCAGTCATGAATCCCACTTTAAACAAGCTCAGCACTTGCGTAGTTACAAAGTTACTAATGATATGAAATATTGTTTGAATAATGCTTTGTTTTCTATCCAAAATGATAAGAACAAGGGCACCAGCAAAGACAATTCTGTTCTATTTACATAGTCAGATTGGACAAATCTATTGTTTATGATTCGTGTTAGCAACTTAATTGCTATTAAACCCTCAGACCTCAATTTGTTTTCTTTTGTAACCATAATAAAGGAAAGATTTGCAAGGGCCCCGGAGCATCAAAAAGTGTTGAACATGCACAACAGAAGCTTGATTCATTTGCATGAACAATAATCAAGTATTTAAAATGCTTGACGGGAGCTCAAGCTCAACACAAATCCTAGAATGGCTTAAATCGACAGACGGGCGCTGATCGACTTCTGCTCCATGACCTCAGGGCCAACAGATCAACGCTTTAGTTACGTGAACAGCACAGAAAGTCACAGCGAAGCATCCAAGGTCATCAATTCTTGCGAGTATAAAAACACTAATAATGGTCTCATGGACCAACTGCTGAGCCTTTTCTTTAAACGGCACATGCCTTGAATGACATAGTGGGAAAATCACAGGTGTAACCAACATTGACAATACCTTGGTTCCATTAATTGGCCCAGTGAGTCATTCGAGTGGGCGAGCATGCAAAATACTCTACCAGGAGCCTCACACTGCAATCAGTCAACTAAATGAATTGTAGTCACTTGCACTGTTATCAGTGACGCCTGCACTTTAAAGAACACATCAAAACATCTGCTGCCTGCAGTTGTTCAGCAGGGCAGGCTATATTGCTTATGTGACTATATTATTAGAACAGGTCCCTTCTATTTACGTTTTTAGATTACTTAGTATTTTTAGGCCAATTAGATATTATTCAATGTCCTCAAAGCATAAATGATATGAAAGCTTCTGTGACTGCTGCTCACTCTGCCCAGAAACTTCCTATGAGGGGATTTAAAGGAACTCAACTCTTCTGATTTCTGGTCACAGTCATTTATAATTAGGTAATTTTGGCAGCTGATAATTTTAGCACCGCAACCTTCTCCCCTTCCTTGTTTGCTAATCCTTAATTCCTAACAGTTATTTACCGCTGTCTCTTTTTATACTCTTCAACTCCTTGCTGCTGCCTCCTCGCCGGATTTATTGTCGACAGCCTCTCATCAGAAGGCGCGTGGTTAAATTAAAGGTGAAATGAAACACAACAGTGATGGGTCACTATTTACCAAAGTTTGGATCAGCAGCCTGGATGGCGGAAAAACATCCTTCGAGACCACCCAGGGTTTCGTCATTCCTCCATCTCACATACTAGGGGCCAAAGGAAATAGACATTCTGTTAATTTGGAATTTTGAGTTTTCAGCTGCAGTTGAAAAAACAATGATGCAGACAAAATGACTGTGCAATGTTACCTGCGTGAGTATGGCATCATAGAGTTTGCAGGCCTCGTTACTGCTGGTGGACAGTGTAAGACCCTGGGCCTTCCATGCCTGTAAAAAGGTAAGAGGTACTGGGATGCAGAGATTAACAGTGTACATCAACAGATATTAACAGTGTACATCAACGTAAAGTTGGAGTCAATCACGGGTACGTCATCTGAACCACAAAAAAAGTTTTCACTGTGTGAACTTATATCGAAGAGACCTGCACGTCTCGATAAACAAGTTCCACATTCTGACTGGATGTTAATGCAACGTCATCTTCGCGAGTTTAAACCTGCTGCACTTCAAGCAGAGCTTAACTAGTACTTCGTTTAAAACCAAGTGACAAGCGCAATTCACCAACATCGCCATGTTTTTCGCTTTTTCGCTCACTAGGTCACTGGCCACCACACATAACGACTTAAAGTTGCTTCATTCCCTTTGTTATTCTTTGGCAAAATGCATTTCCAAAATGCAAACATTTTACAAGGTAGAGTTAGCTACTTATTCCTGAAATCCCGATACTAACCTCACAGTCCCTGAAACTTGACATTTTATTTAAGGTACAGCTGCGCGATGACTCTACGGTCGACCCCACACTGGAGCTGGAGCTGGACCAACCGCGTTAAAAACACCAGGACCGGGACTTCGCTTCAGCTGTTTCAAAATAAGTGCACGGGAAACAGCGTGTAATCATATCTTGTGTCGAAGTAATGCGCACTTTCCGTGACAAACAATTCCATATGTATGTTTGTATTTCAGAACAAGTAAGAGTAGCGTTTGAGTCTGTAAGAGGGGGCAAAAACGTAGCTACTTACTGCGGGTTTTATTTCCGTCTTTTATTTTGTTAACTGCCCCACCCACTTATCCGCATAACCATCTTTTATGGTTTTACAAAGGTTGGTTTACTGGTCCTGAGGTGGACTAATCATTTCTTAAGTCCGAACAGATGAGGACAGTGGCGAGATAGCAAATAGCTCTTGCTCGCTTGTGCAAAAAAAGAGTTTTAGTGGACAAGAGATTTTAAAGAACTGCATTGTTTTATTGCCGTTTTCAGCATCCATCCATCACCCCTATGCATTTTAGCTACATGAAGCATTTACATTATGTCATGTGTCAACACAATGGTTTAAAAATTAGGATTCATTTTCTTTACATATAATACAGTTTGCACACTTGTTAATAAATATCAATACAATCATGTCAAACTTATCGCACACCATCTAAAACAACAACCCTTAAAATTAGGCAAATTTACAGCTCAATACCAAGTCATAAATATAGCCTCTAGTGTTTCTGTGCCGTAAAACAGTGACCACCTGGATATTTTTAACAGTTGACAAAAAGGATATTAGATTTGACTGCCCACCGGATACCATAGTGTAGAACCATAGCATTCCTTGTCTCATGCAAGTTGCTCATAAAGCACTCTGCATTTCTTTAGTGCCCCATTTAAACCATTTAAAATTCTCTACTTATTTGCTTGGGGACCTGCTGTATAAAAGTATTTGGAAAAGAAGTAAAAATCTACTTGAGTTCCAGTGGGATACACATATGTGACTACCTCAAAAACAAGTAAACTCAGAAAAAAATCAAATATAAATTAAATGTAAAGAATGAAAACGAAGAAGGCATCTTGTTCATGGGTAGAGGGTTAACACTGCCATATACTGATCTAAGTGTAGTGTAGTGTGTAAGTTCTTGTGGTGTACTCCTTAACTACTGCATATCCACCAGAGACAGTCCTGTGGCACAAAACGAGTGATGTGAGCTACACTGGTCTCCCATCAACAAAAATGAAATCAGATTCATGAATGATAACATCAAAATGTTAAACACATGTGGTAGAAACCTGAAAGACCGTTCTTTCTGAAATGAATCTTTAAAACAGTTGGTTTTAACTTGCTGCTGTTTAAAAAGGAGGAAACATAAAAACGCAGTGGTAAACGGTCAGTGTCATACACAGTGAATAGCACCTCACAGAGCCATCATTATCGAGCCATGTGACTCATTTATGCCAAAGTCTGTATTTATTGCCTAGTTATCAAAGAGTTTGGAAAGATCTTCTATGTGCCTATGGCCTTCATTTCCTGACATGCAGTGGCTTATGGGTGCATGGGAGTTATGCACAAGTGCAAGATAATGAGATTCTGGGCACTCTCCTGTGAATGCACAACAAAACACATGTTTATCTATTAAAAGCAAAGAAAAGCAATAAATACATAAAATAACACGTTCGTACTTAATGGGTTCTTGGTGTTGACTCACTAAACACTGTGGGGGGGCAAGCCTTTCATGGTGTCTTTGTGGTTCATTAGGATGCGAAAGTCAGTTTGTCACTGGATACAAAGGCAGCTTTAGCAGAGGATGTCCTCCCAGTAGTCTGACAGAAAAGACTGGGCCTGGGGACATCACTCCAGCATTTATACACACCTCTGCAGCAGTCCTTTTCGGAAAAGAGAACACCTTCATCCGCTGAAAATGTGACTTGCTCTACACATCTATACACAAAAACACAATTCTTTACAATTCCTTTACATCAGCAGGACCAAACTGCATTCTTCCCTTTAGATAATCGAGAACGAAACAAGTCTTTAAACATTCTCCCAAAGGCCCACCCTCCCGCTTGAGAGGATCCACTTCAAGGCTGTGATGATAAAGTTGCGAATGTGCTTGCCTCTCCACCCACAGAGAGAGAGAGTGAGAGAGAGAGTGCAAGCAAAACTGCAGAGTGATTAACTAGGACTGCCTTCGGGCAGAGGATATGTAAACGTTGCAGACTGCTTCATTGTCAGAGGCAGCAGCAGAGTTTGTGTTTGTGTGTGTGTGTGTGTGTGTGTTGAGGATATCTTTACACATTCACTGCTGCAGGTGCGACAGTTTGGGGACCAACTGCCTGTGTCGGTGTTCAGCAGACTACTCTGATCAAAGGTGATCTCACAAGGATGAGGACGCCAGTCACAGGCTGAACACGTTTGACAAAAACCCAGATGAGCTGTTATTTCGCTGTTCTTAGGCCCAGTTGAGATTGAAGCCTTTAGAGAGCATGACAGCTTCCAGGTCCTTGTCTTCCTCCTTCTCCCGAAGCCTCTGCTCTTCCAAGAGGGCCACCAGGGCATCGCGCTGCTCAACCACCTCCAACATCTCATTCAGGATCTGCTTTTCCTGAGCCAGCTCCTTCTCCGTCTTCAGGTGGTCTGAAAGAGGCAAACAAAGAATTAAGGGATTAGTGGAGTTGGAGACAGATCAGACCATACCTACAATATCATATTAAGGAAAGCACATTCAGGGCTATGGAATAGAACTGTTAACTGATTAGCATCCCTGCGTTTACCTTCCACAGCCATCCGCTCCCTGAGTTCCTGCTGCAGTCGGCTCTGTCGGTCTTCAAGTTCCAGTTCTCTGGCACTTGGGGACAGAAACAAAAACAGTTGGACAAGCTTAGTTTGTCTCACTGAACAATGAACTTTCAACATTTATTTTCTGTCGTCTCTGTCTTCATTGATCTATCCAGGGTTTTACAAAAATAATAGCTGTTCCAAAAAAGATGAATTCATCTAAAAGCTCTCAGTGACCGCTTGACATAACAATGGATAATTTAATTACTCGTCAGAAAGTAATAAAGGTGTTTCTCTAAATGGATTGCAAATGTGATGGCTTAACTTTTTAAACAAATGGTGCAATTAGTGTTCTTACACCATGAGTGGATTCTCTATTAGATTGTAATTGTCTTTTACTTCAATAATAAATTTATTTTACTACAGTCATATTACGTTAGTACGTCATCACCAATTTATCACATTAACAGGTTTCATTAAGCTCTTTGTAAAGGCCGGCACAGTCATGGCAATTCCTGCCGACTTTGCTGATGACTCGACACCCACTATTTGAACGCTTAATTCATTTATTGGAGAATACTTCAACAACAAATTTACCATATACCCATGTCTGTAGCACTACTGTGGAGGTTTTGACCTTGAGTAGCGCTATGGAGCTTACTACGGAGAGTGCTAGCTAATAAGAATTGGTGTAAACAACGTAAACATTCAAATTTGTGTGAAAAAATTGGCTTTGAAAATGTTTTACGAGGAAGGAAATGTAGTTGACACATTTGTTACACCTGAAGCCACACATTCAGCTCTGGTGAGTACTACTGAATGTTAAATAGAACCTTTTTTTGTTCACAATGAAATTCCACATGGCACCTTTAACAGCCTCATCTTCACATCAAGTTGCAAGTAAAGCTGCAGCTGACAATGTGACAACAATCGCAGGAAACTACAATTTAGTGTGACTGCAGGTGTCAGGTCTTGTTTACCAACTTATACCTACTACATTTTGCAAAGCTTTTACATACATAACTACAAAATTATCATCTGAATTATACAGTGCAAATGCACCTACATAAGAATATATGAAACAGAAGATATTTTCAACCTTCTCTATGGACAGTAGAAGAGCTGGCATAGGGACCACTGTCACACGTTAGCTTCGCTTCTTGGAAATGAAAAGCCCCTTTGTTTTAATCAGGTTACCAGTCAGCTAATAGATCCCAAAAGTCAAATGATGATGACTTACAATATCATGAGCTCTGACTCATAGCGGACCAGGGCATTCTTCTCCTGCACCAGCTTGAACCACTCTTGCATTAGCTTAGGATCGTCCTTCTTGCCCATGCCTGGAGGAAAAAAGGAAGCATAAGGGTGGGAGTGAGTGATCGGGCAGCCGGCGAGACACAGACACCGATGTCACACAGACAAGGACCGACACAGGCAGTGTAATGACAGCCAAGCCAGGATGTCCTTGCTGAGGGATGGTGAGGTGGAAGGAAGGACTGGACACCGACGTGGTCAGTTGCGACATACTTGGGGATGGCGCACAAAAGATGGCGTGGAGCAACTTGGTTTCAACTTTGGCACACACACACACACACACACACACACACACACACACACACACATACCTGTTGTTGCAAAGTTGAGAGTTTGTGTTACCCAGTTTGGATTTTGTGTCAGAAGCAGCTGCTCCTTAGCAGCAACTACCTCCTTCCTATCAGTTTTTTTGAGTGGGTAAGTAGTGAAAAACACACAGACACACCAAACACAGTATCCAAGTTATTACAGAGAAGTAAACCCAAGGACCATCCTCCCCTGCCCACATATTGGCCCACCAGCGGAAAAAAATCCCTTTAACAGCCCATTCATGCTGAGAGGTTTGAGGGTAGAAAACAAACTCATTGTGGTGCCTTCACATACCCAATTACAAGTCAAATGTTCATGGAATGACTTTGAGACCAACAGGGAAGTTTACACTCCCCTATTAAGTCTGCCTCAGGGAAATGCATGTTCAGTGCTACCGGCATCTTGCATTGCAGTTGTGCAATGTTTTAATAATCAGCACAATCAGTCAGAGCACGGAACTGCTGCACACGTCTCCTGCAGTCCCACTGTTCTGTATGCAGAGAGCACCAGTCCATGTGGCATGCTTAGAAAGGTCGACGCTTCCTTTCATTTATCTGACTGCAGCAGGTGGAGCCAAGCAGTTTCAATGAAGCACCGAAAGGCAAAACCCCAATGCAGCGTGACATACTTAGCTGGGGAAGAGGAGGCTCTTGCAAAACGAAAAGGAAAAACATTGTACACACATAAATTGCATGGCTGTGGTCTCGGGGGCAGGCTTTCACTAATTAACAGACAAGGGAAGAGAGAGGCAAAGCTGGAGTAGAGCTGCTGACACTGGTGAGGAATACAACATGTGCGAGACAAAGGAGGAATTACAAAGGCAAGGCTGAGTTTCCGAAGCTATCTTACAATGGGTGTTTTTTTTTTTCCTTCATCTCTCTGTGTTTTTCTCTCTCCACTATTTCAACCTGTTCCACTGGCACCAACCCTCAGCTCAAGGCTCCCAACACAAAGGAGAGAAGAACCACTGGTACAAGGCAAAAAACATGATAACGCAACAAAAAACAGCTTGCACACATGAAAAAAAAAGAAAATGTTCCTTTACACAGCTTAGAAGCTCAGGCAAAACTTCCAGTCGAGGTGTTAGATACAGGAACAAAGCCGATGATCCAATCTTTTTTTAAAGACTTGTTTTGAGTAAGACTTCAATACTTAACAAATCATCACACCATGCAAGTTTCGCACTCCTTCTACTGCAAACCTGCCCACGTCTCAGCAGTGTTCACCGCTCAGTTTTAGGATCATTTCATGATCATATCGAACATTTATTCAAGGGATGAGGGGGAGAATTCCCAAAAGCAGCTGAAAAAATTGGGTACTATGCTGCTTTAAAATTCATTGTAGCCAAACAGCAAACAGAACACATGCTGTTGATTAAAGACACACGATAGCAGAGTAGTTTCCCCTTAAAGTTTCTCTCTGCCTCCATCTTCTGAGACACTACACTGACCATTCGCTATACCCTGCCCCTGCACAGTAAATGGCCAATCAAGGCGTGGCAACCGTAACTAGGCGCAGAAACAGTGCTGCCAGATATGAGTGATAAAAAGTAGCTCAATCACAGCCGGTGAAGCCGTCCAATTATCAGTAGTTACATTTTTTTATTTTCATTTTGGGGATCCACATCTTGATTTTTCTGAAAAACTAACAGGCCTTTGATCCCAGAGCTGTGTACAAATAATACATGAATGAGAAAATAAGTTTCACATTCAATCTAGTGGCAGTAATATTAAAACGGTTTCAACAGTCATCACTTATCAGCCATTGTCAATCACTAATTAGATAAAAAGTACCAGCAACCCGCTGGAGTCGAGGGTCATGTCATGGCCTAACTACATCGATTTGTTACGACCCTAAAAAAATACCTGCTCAGGCCTGGAACATCCGAACCATGGGAGCCCAGACTTCAGTATATAAGAAGTGAAACTATCCGCTCCCTATTTGGTCTGGGAAAGATTTTTTTCCAACATTTTTAATATATTCCTTCATGATAATTGCCTCAAAACATAATTTATGAAGATTATGGGGAAATCTACTGAGCCCGATCACACAAAAACGACAGGGACAGGAAGAAGAGGAAGAGGACTGAGGTGGGGGTTGGGGGTTGGGGTAACCCGGTTCTGGAGATCCTTACGGTTTCCATGGTAACCCGCCACAACCGTCAGCAGAGGCGGCAAGGGTTACGTTACCTTCAGGGGAACAGCAGGGGCAGAAGGAGAGAGGTCTTCGGCGTGGCATCCCCACAAAGGGCTCAACTTCCACAAGACAGAAGGGAAAGAGTGTGAGGGGGTATTGTAGGTGGGGGCATTGGTGGCGAGAGAGAGAGAGAGAGAAAGAACGGGAAATGGTGGAGGAATAGAGATGTTAAAGAAAGAGTAGAGGGCACAGGGTGTGAGAGGCAGGGGGTAAAGGGGAAAGGGGTGTGATGAGGGAGAAAGAACATCAAGGAGAAAATCAAAGGAGGGCAGGAGCACCGTGATAGGGAGAAGACAAATCACCTGAGGAGAGGACGTGGGAGAGATCATCTGTGTGGTGTGAGGGATGAGAAAGGGGAAAGAAATAGGCAACAGAAACAAGAGAGGACAGAAAACGTGGAGCACACAACGGGAAAAATAATCCCCCTGTTTGATCCTGCATCTGCAGTTCCTTTGCTTAATCGTCGACAGCACCTTGTGCCAGTTATGTTTGCAGTCAAGCACCCGGCGTTTATTGTGGTCCACAAAAGAGCTTAATTCCACTGTAAAAGCTATTACTGACCACCAGCAGATCCCGCTCTCCTCAGAGACAAAGATAATTGCTTCTTCTTTAAAGATGTTTCAGCCTCTCCTTGTAAACAGTTCGTGAACATGTTTAGACCACCCGGCTCAATTTGTTTCCAGTGTGGGGACTTTTGAAGTATAGCTCCATCTGAAGTGCAAATCTGGATTTTTTTCTAATATGCATGGGCAAAACGGGGGGGAAAAAGTAAGATCATAGTGGATGCTACTGCTCACTATTCCACTGAATAAAGATCAGTGTAGGATGAAGAATAAATAACTTAAAATGGGGAAAAGAGCTTCGGGGACAATGTGGTGATAACTAAGGGAAACAGATCTATGATTAAAATACACAACTAAAGTATGCACAGGGTTCTCTGGTGGGGGTGAAGGAGCTAGAAGAGTGAAATACTGGATAATTAATACAAGGGACTATCACAGAGGGCAAAAAAGGAAAGCTGCAGTTTGGACTTTGTGTTTTTGGACAGATCGGAGCCCTAATGAAATTTTTATGGCTTCACCAAATCATGCAAATGTGGTTGTGAAATGCATCGTTACCAGTGAACACTCAATAAATCCTTAATTGTATGATAATCATTTAAGTAGAGGATGAAAAATTAAAAAGAGAGCGCTGACATACTAATCTCGGCTTTACTTCTGGTGCCCCCTGCAGGGCTCATGTGCTAAACGCTGACAAAGCAACTATGCACCTTACAATCTGTTATTCAGTCAAAATGTTAGTTGGTAGTTCCTCATCCCACGATCAAGACAAGCAAGACAAAGAAGACCAGCTGTCGGCAAGCAGGAGTCACACCGCATCCCGTTTACAAACCGTTGGATTTGAGTTGACAGGACCTCACGCTACTGCACAAGCAGTCAGGCTTTGTGTACGTATAGTACAGTACAGTACGTCCAAACTCCACGCAATCTCCTGTCTGATGAGTGACAATGACCAGCGGGGGAAAAAAACCCCACAGAGAAGCACGGGCCCTGCTCAAATGTGTGGAAATGCAGCTTTCTCTAATCTCGGTGTGCGATTCCACCAAATTACAATCATGTAAAAGAAAAAGAACAGAGAGCAAACACAGCTTTCAAACAAAAGCCTGCTGCCTGCACAGCAGACACGAGGAGAAAGACATGCGATCATATTCAGACAAGGCCACGGTCCGCAAGATGGTCGACACAAACCACGAGACGTCTCATGGGGACACAGGGGACACAGTTACTGCTGACTACTCACATTTTAGACAAAGCAGATGAGGGTCAAGGGTTGCACACATTGATTATTAGCACATACTATACAGGCACGCACACACACACACACACACACACACACACACACTGGAGGAGTTACACAACTGAGCAGGTATGAGAAAGTCCGGGGAGCCGTCACTGGGACTACAGGACAGAACTATAGCAGCACAGAGCTCTGAGGGGAAGCTAAGAGCCAGGCTGGCAGTTTAGTACGAGTCAGTGCAGGCCAGGTTACACAATACTTTCACAGTGTGTGCGGGTAGAGGGTGCCCCGTGTTTGTGAATGTTTTACAGGCTGCCTCTTTAGTATGTATCATGTGGGTATTCTTCGGCCATGACAATTAACAGCGCTATGTGAGATGAAGCAAACCGGAAACATGTTGTGTTTGGCTGCAGCTGAACATCATGTCAAGGCAGCTCAAAAAAGAAGTTTATGTGTAATTTTACACAATTGAGGAGAAAAACAAAACAGCTAAAATAGATAAATGAATGCCCCTGTGTTCTTTGTAACAATTCCTTTAGAGGATAAGGCTGGTGTTACTCCACATCTTTGTTACCAATAAATCCCATGAAAAGACCAAAACCAGCAATTCCTTAGTCTGTCTCTAAATTCTTATTGTGGCCAACGATGGCATTCATTAAACTGGTCTTTTTAAATAGAACAGGATTAGCTGCTGGGTTTGTTGGCGATGATGATGATAATGATGATAATGGTGATGATGATGATGATGTAATACCACCAGCCTTGTCCTTAAAATCAGAATCCTTTAAATGTTTGCCCATCTCCACCATCATTCACATGTTCCTGCCTACAAACTCTTCATTTATTTTGCATTAACTAAATAATACGATTATGCAAAGAATTAGCAGCACTCTTCAAGGAGCAAGCTCTGCACGTAATCTGATTTTGTGTGCTAAACAATGCCATTAATCTGCTGATTTTAATTTAGCCGTCACTGTTGGAGTTGTCCTCAGCACATGCACAAGGTTTCGCTGCTGCTTGGATTCCTGCCCCTGCAATATGTCACAGCTTGTGTTTCTAACAACGCTTGTATAGGCAAGTCTGCTTGCTGAGGAACAAATAAAAATTATGCTTTAATCCACTGATTCATCATCCAGAGGTTTAGGGAGATCAAAGGCGATCTTAAGAGGACAGCATGAGGCTGAGTGTCTGATCTCTGTTTGATATAAAGAGTGTCTGAACTGAAAAGGGAGGGAGGGATGCGGGGGGGGGTAGGAGCAGAAAGTATTGCAATGAGGCTAAAAGCCAGCCAGCCAGCCAGTCAGCCAGTCAAGGTAAATATGAAGGGTACAAAGCTCAAGTAGTAAAAAAAAAAAAAAAAAAAAAAAGGGGGAGGGACAGATTAGGTTAGCCATTAGGTTAGTCTTAAAGCGACAGATTTGAAATACATACCGCCCAGATGCAAGTCCAGGATTTCACTGTAATTAGAATCTCCCCAATAGTCTACAATGACAGGGATATATTAGAGATAGGAGTTATTTTTAACACAGCCCCAAACTGGGCACACAAACACGCACACACACACACACACACACACACACACACACATACATCCCGGCAGGTCATGCACTTTCTTGCAAAGACATAGACACACAGACTGTGCACACTGCAGCAACGCTCAGAACAAAGAGAGTCCATCAGTACTCACCACAGTGCGTAATGCAGTACATGGCATTTCCCAAAAATAATAAGGGACTGCTACATAGATTTGCTGTATTGCTGCGTACTGGCTCAGTCTGCTTAATTTCACATGAAAGCCTCTTGGGCTGTGCTGTGTGCGCAGATCCAGTTTGCTCGTATTAGATGCGTTTGTTGTAGTTTGATCAGACAGCTTTAATTTCCAGTTATGTACTACCCAATTCATGAGCACCAATGTTCAAGTACAATAATGTAATGATTTCGGTGGTGCTTATTTCTGACTGAGAGAGCGGCTGAGTGTTAAGTGAGATCTTTGCTTGCAACAGATAAAGTCAGACACAAGTCTGGATTGTGATTACACACCATAATAAAAAAAACTAAAACGATAATAGATCATGATAACAGATAAGATCTCATATCTGCATCAAGTCACTCAGCCATAGAAACCATTTGCTGAAAAATATTCTAATAAAGAAGTTGCCAGCCTGCATACCAATTTAAATTTGATTTTTTAGCCCGATTGCATTTATGCAATAACATAACGTGAGCCGAGTCTTGATCAGAGCAGAGAAACTCTCCTCATTGAGAGGCAGTGAGGAAGACGACACACATCCAGAATGAGCACAAACAAATCTATGTCGGGACACACATTCCCCCTTGGTTTCGCATGCAGCTCGGGCTGACGATGGCAGACATGTCATGAACGGACAGAGATCAATCAACATGTTCAGAGATGGAGAACTGTTGCAGTGTGTCACCACAGATGGAGCCTACATAACAGTGTCACATGTCATTAATAGAAAGTAAAAAAAAAAAAAAGGAAACTACAATAAATCTAATACCTGATCTTCTTTTGTGCTGTTTGGGTAATGTATAAGTACCTTTATACAATCCTTTAAGAGAGTAGAGTGGTAAACATGTTAAAACATACTCAGACATTTGATTGGAGAAACATCTGATGAGGTAAATACTTATTTGGTTGGTGGGGAAATGGCCAAATTGAAAGAGATATGCGACGCCTCTATGCGCATGCAGATTTGAATTCATTCTGTTAAATCAAGCAAATTAGGGAGGAGCACAGTGTCAACACTGTAGAGGATAACCTCAGTGCCTTACTGGTGTGCATACCTCACATCACTTAAATAAAGTGCTATTGGTACTGAGCCCTATTCATGCTTCACGTGCTTGTAAAACCGTAAAAAACGATGAACTGTACTGCTCGCGCTTGAATAATGCATACTGCATCTGAGAAGTATATTGTCTGTGATAGTCCCTTGTCAATGCCAGTTTAGGTTTATTACTTTGGAGAAACAAACGTGTCTTTCTGCACGCAATTCTCAGAACTGAAATACGCGTAGGCACGGCTGGATAAATGATAAACGCATGCGGTGATTTCGACAAAGTCTGAACGGCCGCAAAGGGACGACTTATCTGAGATAATGCAAGTCTACGTTACGTCATCCTAATCATCGACATTATAATTGTCCCCTTTGGAGCTCTACAAACACTGAACTCATATTATATGAAGATAAAGTATGGTCCCACAGAGCCAGCACTGGCACAAAAACAAGACTACATTGTCAAACATACAGTAAACCACTTGTAAGCGAGAGGGCTATGAAACTTATTCTTATTCTCATTATTTCACTGAATAGGTGTGTTAAGTCTATCTGCAGCAGCAATACGGACACACCACGCCCCAGGAAGTGGCCACATTGAATTCCTATTTAAATGGATGAAGGTGTTACCTGCTTCTCCTCTCAAAGCTTTCTCCACGGCGACGCCCCTCTCTTCCAGCTGCCTCTGCTTCTCCTCCACCTGCTCCAACTGTCTCTGGATAATCTGCGCAGACAGGACGGGGAGGGGGATCACACGATTCATGAAACGCACAGGAGTACAAGCACACACAAGTGGCACGAGTAAATTCTGAACAACTCAAGTGCTCTCGCACGGAACAATAACTTGTAGCACTAATTACAACTGATTTGTCCCGAAACTTTGTTTCCTCTCGACATTCCACTGATGCAACAGCTTACACGACTTTCATTAAAAAACTATCCATAGTCCTTCCTCTTCGGCCCACACCACACACTCTCCTGAAGTAGGCGAGCAACGAAAAGGCAGTAATGGAGGTGACGGAGCCTCTTCAGACACCTGAGTCTGATTCCGGTGCTCCTCAGGACCTTTGTTGCATGTCCAAATAGCCTATGGGTTAAAAGCTAAAAGCTTAAATGTCTGACTAATTACAGACACTCGAACATTTGAATCAAAGTGGAGAGTGCTTCAGCTAAATGATCTGATCAGTGGCAACTATCAAGACAAGAGCAGGTCAATGAATATTTCTCATTAATTTGTTGGAGTCAGACAGGTAAAGCAGCAGGTATAATGACCTTTGTCACCACTGGTTTTTAGGGTGCAATAAAGAAATATGTTGTCTGGATGGTGTGACCCAAATAAAACCAATTCACGACTCATAACAACAGTCTTTTTTTTAATGACATGAACAATTCAGCTCATGGAGACTCCTTGGATGAAGAGGAGAGTTTGTTTTGAAGTTGCTTTTCACATCTCATATTTAGTGGTGCAGCGTGCACAGTATTTCTGACGGCTGATAATTGCTAGATGAGCTGGTCTAAGGGGCAGAAAGAGACACGTATAAATAACTTACTTTGGAAACTTCTCTCATCTGACTCTGAGTCTATCAGTGCTGTGCAGAAACTGGAGCTAAATAAGAGAGCAGTGGTGCTGGGTCTGCAAATAGCCACTAAAAAGAAGGGAACTTCAGGGCCAGCTAAACACAGCTCCGCAAGACCAGACAGCGCTGAGTCAGCAGACTGTGAGTCTGACTGCAGAGTTACAACATCCATCTCTACAGATTTCCTGACCAAAGGAGGATTCTGGCCTCTTTCCAAGAGGTTTGAGTCAAATTTAGATGGGCATATGGACAAAAACCAGAACCCTCCCTTCTGTTTGATATGAATTGCTGTGATACTGTTTCATGCCATAGTTGCTGGTGGTCAGTTACCTGGGCTCTATGCAGCCTCTTGAGCTCCTCCTGCTTGGCTTGACGCCGCGCGGCTTTCTGGACTCTTCGCGTCAGCTTGGCATTCAGCTCTTCCTCTGTGTAGGTTTTCTGGTGGAGCAACAGAAACGAGGGTTAAAACAAGCCTCATTCACAAGCTGCCAATCTGCCAAGATGGCTCCACAGGGCCCTGGCCCTAAGACTGAACAGGAGAGGAGGGGGAAAACTCTGATTAAGATCTAGATCTTCTAAAGGTGAGGATCAAAATCACCTAGCACAACACATCTAATCACTTCTCCAGGCTCATAAATTGCAATCTAAAGGCACAAGGTACATGAACGTCTTAGAAAACGTGATATCTCAACTTCACTGCTACTCCCACAGTTATGAAACCTTCCCTAATGATAGGCAACGCGGTATGCGAATAAGCAGGGGCGTTGCCCCTTGTAGCTGACTTGTGATGACATGAAAAGCTGGCGTCAAGAAGAAGAAAGAGCGAACAGTTCTGAGGGGAAAAAGTGTCAAAAAGTATTCCAGTAGCCAGACTGGAGCACAAACAGGGCCCCGTGACAGATAGGCAAGTTAATACAATACCAGTCAGGACAGACAGGAACAGCCCATTATTTTGGAGAGATGGTACGTATCACTGTGCCCAGAAAGGTGACAGCTATAGGAAAAGTCAGGTTTTAACAGAGAGGATATCCAGCAGTGAGCGAGCGGGCGCTGCGGGCCGGCTGTCACATGCATCCAGGCAGGACGGTTAGTTTGAGGCCAGATGCACTGTGAGGTGTTACGAAGAGTAAAACCGGCACATGCTCAGAGGGGTGAGGGGCGGGGGCGGGGTGAGGGGTGATCAATGGGAACGTATGTAATACTACCTTTGTGGCGTACGATCTCTTGAACGCCAGTGCGTGAGGAACGTAAACAGACTTGGGGAAGAAAAAAAAAAAAAACATAACAGGGAGGAAACAAACATGATACAGATGATATGATTAAATGGGTTAATGATTATGTTAAACTGGTCAAAAATAAAACAAAAGAACAAAAAATTTTTTAAAAGTAATTAAAAAGTAATAATATAGTGGGTACGATCCAAACAGGCAGTGTTAATATCCCACACCAAAACAAAAATCTGACAGGGCGCAGCGACATTTTACACATCGTTGTTAATTCCAAATTAGTAACATGAAACTAACAGAAACTAAATTACGCTGTAAGAGACTGATTTTGCACATTCTAAGACCAAGACATTTGGAGACCTGTCTTTATGGGAAGACAGGTCTATTTATTTTCAGTACTACCGCTACAATGTTCCCTGCAAGAATACACACGTATCTAACACAGTCACACACGGAAAAACTACAAACACTTTACGAGAGACTATTCCTGTGGTATTGATTTGCACACGGCCTGGCAGGCATGATACGATCCCAAATACAAATTCAAACTGATATTCACTAATGGTAAGAAAATGTCAACTTATTTCTTCATGTACAGAATGTCATCGAAACGGGGGAAAAAATGTTTTTACGATGATTAATGGATCCATGCCTCTGGCCCTGAACTCAGCTGTATCTATCTAAACCACCAGATACACACACACACACAATGAGCAGCAGCTGAGGCAATCATTTTGAATTTCAGCCATAAACATAATGAATGCAAAAGAATTCAAATAAAAGAGCCCGTATTATAGAATTTTTGGGTTTTGTGTGCTAAATTTTTGCGCAGCCCAAGCAAGATCTAAGCCTCCCATATATCATCAACCCACCCTTGAATGAATCATTAATTCATTAATTCAGCTGATACACATCATTATGATGTACATCTAACATGTCATATTGTGCTGCTGAAAATGGGCTGTTAATCATGATTTGGGAGCTAGATTTGTTCTGAGTGGAAAACTAAAATCTCAACCTTATTTTTGATCCAAAAGCTAATTAAAAAGAGGCTCAATCAAGTGTTACAAATTAATTCATGCTCAAGGGCACAAAAGCCAGAGGCGAGCTACAGTATGCAGAGATGTGAGCAAATACAATGTTTATTTGAAACTCAAAATCATTCAGCCGCCACCGCGCAATACCTCCTCATCGTCTTTCTCCTTTTCTCGGTCAACCTCTTTTTCCCGCGCTCTCTCTCTGTGCCTCTCTTTCGCCCTCTTTTTTCCCTTTAACTCCCTCCTCCTCCCCTTTTCCAGTTTCTCCTCCTTTATCACATCCTTCTGCATGTCTGACACTAGGTCAAAGATGTCCATGTGCCGCTGGGAGTGGAAGAAATGATTTTAATGGAGAGTGTTTTTAAAAGGAAGCAAATCAGGAACAGCCGCAGTGGAGGTGCCGAGGACACGTCGAGCCTCGCAAAGCCTGTCTGCAAATATTGTTTCAATCGCTATTGTCTGGAAGAGGCTAAACAGGTACACCTGCCAGGGACCGACGTGGGGCTGTTTAAATATGCTTATGGTGAGCTTTGCACCGGACTGGACACATTGGCCATTCCTGTTTGTGTCAATTTTTTTTTTCTTTAATTTTTCTGACAAATGTGAGGTGAGAAATTGACAATGAAGTTTCAGAACCCCAATCAAGATTAAAAACTGCGGCTGTTCTTCGTCTCAAAAACACCCTATAGCTTTTGGACCGGTCCAGCTCTGAGCAGCTGGTCTCCACAGATTGCCCGCAGATGTTTTATGGACTAATACGTCTCAGCAAAGATGAGCTCCGTCAGCTCAAGCAGGCTTTGCGAAGCTCGACGTGCCTAAATACCCAAAGACAAAAATGTGAAATATCACATACGGTAATTGCATTGACTAATACTCACATCAGCCTTTGACTTCTGGGAGGATCTCTCCAGCACGTCATCGCAGGACAGGTCCGAGTCCTCGGAGAAGCTCAAGTTTCTGCGTGATTTCAAGTCTGAAACACACGATAAGTAAAGAAACGACCCGGCTTGTCATTTTTTTGTGAAATTCGGAGACTAGATTATTGCATTCAAAAAACACACTGTATGCTCTGGATCACCTCTTTCACCTGACGATCTCCCAGGAGGTGGTGTTCTCTTCTTCCCAGAGTCCTGAGTGGTGGAGCTCGAGGACGGCGTGCTCGGACAAGATTTGTCATCCTTCTTCTTCTTGTCCTTCTTGTACCCTGAGAACACGGCCTTCCATAATGACTTGTGTTTGGGAGGCGTCTCGTCCGTGCCGGAGAGCCTGCTGCTGTCGTTCTTGGCTTTCTTCTCCTTCTTGTTCTTGCGCGGTGAGAAGAGGGAGCTCCGTTTCTTGCTCTTGTTCGTCGAGGAGCCGTCGGACGAAGCCGCCGAGCTGTCCAGACTCTTGTTGCTGCTGAAGAAACGCTCCGGCAGAGTCTCCGCCTTCTTGGACTCCAGGGCTTTCACGGCTGACGTCTTCGGAGACACGGCTGACTTTTTACTTTTTCCCGAGGTTTCTGGGTTTATGCTCCAGGCCACTTTCGGTGAAGCGCCTTTGTCGATGTCAAATTCTTTCATTTTGTTGAGCTGCTTGGCCATGGCATCTTTGAGCACCTGGCTCTTGACAGACTTCTCTCTGGCCCTCATTCTCTCCTCAGCAATCTCCTTGGCTTCTGGAGAGAACTGGGTTGCCCTCTGGGTCTTTGAGGCTGCACTGCCTGGGATATTGGGTTTTCCATTTTCCATCGCTAAAGCCAGATGCATAGGAGGCCTTTCCCTGCCGGGCTTGCTGGTGGGTGGAGTATAATACCTGTTCAAGCTTGTTTCTGGTGTCCGCTCGTCATAGGTCTCCTCCACGTCATCGGCGAATGGAATCTCCTCCACCGTCTCCACGAATGACTTCCTCACCTCCTCCGGTCGAGGCTTCTTCTTCTCCCTCATGACAACCACTGGAGCCGCTTCTGCGTCCGCCTGTGGTGACGGGGCTTTCCTGGGTGCAGGCTTGGGTGCAGACACGGGGCTCAGCTGGGTCCTCGGCGCAGGGACGGGGGTCTTGGTTTTCGCTGGCTCTTTGGCGCGCTCAGGCGCACGCTTCTCTGTTCCGTTGCTCCAGGACACCTGGTGTCTCTGCTGCCTGAGCACGGCTGGAGACTGGTTGGCAGGCACAGGTGGCGGTGGACTGGAGGGCGGGGTGAGCATGGTGGAGTCGGACATGTTGTAGCTGTCGCTGTTTGCCGTCTGGCTCGTGGCCATGCTCCCGTTCAACCCCAAGCCGGAGCTGCTGCTGATGTCCCTCTTGTCGGAGCCATTGCTCTTGGGCTCCGCAGGTGCGATGGGAGTAATGACCTGACCCTCAAGAGTAATGTTGAGTCTGCGGATGACAGCTCGGCCAGTGAAGGCAGGCTTCTGCTCCTCAGACACCTCAGGAGACTGTGTCTTGACGGGGGTTGCGTCCTGCCTCGGAGCCTTAACAACACTCTTCTCTAAGATTTTGCTACTGCGGTCCAAAGGAGACAGACCAAGGCTTTTTCTTATCTCAGCGCTCTTTAACCAAAACTCCTCAATGATATCCGTCTTTTTCGAAGGAGTTTCCTCGGTTGACGAATCTATGGACTTTGTGGGCTCCGGCGTGCCCTTGTCAGTTTTGGTCATGGGCGTTGATGTGACCGCGGGGACAGGCTGAGTTCTGACGGGAGAATCGGAGGCGAGGGGCGACGACGGTTCGTGACAAGGCAAAGGCTGGGCACATATGGGGGAGAGGGGGTTGCCAGTGAGGGGGCAAATGGAGCGGTGAGGGTAAACTGGAGATTTAGGCGTGCAAGTCTCTGGCAGGGGGGTGGGCTGGGAGCGGATCGGTGAGCTCACTGGAGATGTGACGGGGGATCTGAGGGGTGGCTGGACTGCTGGCTTGAGGGGAGAGGCGACAGGTGATTTGATGGGTGAGCTGGGAGGCGACGAGGCCAACACTTTGACAGGAGAAGCGGCAGCAGGGGCCGGGGATGGGACAGAAAAAAGATCCTGGCCAGGAGCGGCTGATGGACACAGTGGGCTCTTGGCAGCTGGAGAAGGAGGCGTCCTCTCAGGCTTCGTTTCCTCAGGAATGAACGGATCTGGGAAAAAGCGGGTGCCAGGAGGCTTGACAGGAAGTATCTGGAAATAAAAAAACAGAGGAGATCGGGATTTGTTTAAAACTACCATCACATATCTTTTACATGGTGAGTGTGGAATTATCTCACCTGTGTCTCAGGCTCTAGTGGTGGTAAGAGAGGGGAAAGGACAACATCTTCTCTCTGCATTGGGCTGACGCTGGATGGTTCTGCTTTCACAAACAAAAATGCCCGGCCATTTATTCTTGAAAGAAATATACATATGTGAGTGAATGAGCAATTTCAAGGAATGTTCAGTGACATACCAATACTGGAGGCCATTCCCACACTCTCTGATTTCTTGTCTTCTTCAGGAAGTGCTCCGGCCTGCTCTGATTGGTGCAAACGAGCTTCAGCTTCTGCATCCGAAGGGATGTCATCTGGAATTAAAACACAATGTGAAAAATTGCATTGTTATACAGTTTCCCAGCTAGTATTTCACTGTGATGAGTTATTTGCAAACTCAAATTGTCCTTTTGCTGATGTGAAAGAACGGAGGGTTTCATTATTATCTGCGCCAGTCGGACAACGTACCCTGATCCATCTCTGTGCCGGGCTCCACATCGGGGCTGTCTGCCTCTGCTTCCAGCTCTTCGTCCTCACAGGGCTCTGGTGCAACAAAGAGAAGGCAAGAAATGAGTGGGAAAAGGATAACACATTGTGTGCTCAGGCATTAACAGACCAGGAACGTCTTACGACTTCCTAACAACCTGACCGTTTTACAGAAACTCTGGCTTTCAAAATAAACAAAAAAAAACCGCACAAAAAACTAAGCAAAAACAAGAATTCAAAGATTGCTTCCTGAAAAAAAAGCAGTCAAGACCAATTTTAAGGAGTCAAACGTAAAAATGAAAAGTTGAAAAGGGATGAAAAGACTCAAAATTAAAATGCTTTTTTTCCCCCGTGGGAAGCTTTGAGAAAAGTGTTCTGGCAAAATGAATGCATACATTATAAGTCTCTCAGTATGAGCAAAGGAACAGAGTTGCATTAGTAAATAGATACATGCAGCTATCCATTTTTAAATTTGCAAATGGATGGCATTTGAACCAAGCAAAAGCACAACCAACATGTTAATGACACCGGTGAGAGGAGCAGCAATCCCTCTGGTGAACAGCGTTTGGCGTGAGACTATTTTTCTAGCAAAACCTGAATCGGGTTGACGCAAAAACTGAAATCAAAGCACAGCGTTAACCATCATTTGTGCTCAATGCACCAAATGGGCCATTGTTCTAGTGGGTGCACATGTTTCTACTTGGTCGATCTTTACGAAACTTTTGACCCAGAACACAAGCGGCGTCCACGAGTCCAAACATACAGTATGTGTACGACTCTCATTCCATTCATTCCAAGCTTTTAAATGGTTAATTAAGTCCGTTAACATCCTCATTCTCTGAACCTTGTGCAAGTATGTTTGGCATTAAGAGGTTAGTTCAAAAATAAATAACGGTAACAGCAGATTCCAATGAAACAAACATTTCCCCATCAGGGCAAGAAACACCGCGATATTAAGCATTTTCAAGCCTTGATCGATCGTCTGTCTCTTGAATACATTACAATGCTGCACAATTTGTGATGTAAGTAAAGAGAAATACATATTTTGGAAATTGGAAAGGCTTGTGAAAGGTGAGATACAGGTGCCTGTTTGATCCCAAGAGAGCAGAACTCTGGAGCGTGACAGCGGGCATGCGTGGTGAGTTTTACTGGTGTCTGCACGTGTTTCTGCATGCTCCAGGAAAAGGTCAGTCGACAGACAGATAGAGTACGAGTCTAAGATTGGGATGACATGATCCCTTTGAAGTCTGAGCTACCTCCAGACATGGACTCCAACCAGACTCTCACTGCCTCGTGTCGGGCGGACGTGTGGGCAGGTGCTACGTTCAAAACCAGCAGATACGGAACAACGAGGGATAGATGGCAAGGGAAATAACAGCAAAGTAATTAGACACATGGGAAAGGACACAGCAGAACACAAAAGAACAAAGCAGAACAAAATCAAAAGGAACCGACAAGGGGGTTATATGGTGCGCTGGGATGTGGTTGAAGAACTTTACGTTCACCCCAGCGGCAACTCTAAATGACAAATTAAAAGACGCAACACAAAATTAGACATTCCGAGAACGAAAAGAGAAAAAAGGCAATATGACAAAAATGTACAAAATCAGAGGTGATTATAAACAACAGGTAGGTTAGTTGGGGGAGGTGGATCCTCCTGTCACAGACACAGACATAAAAACAAACAAACAACAGAACAGCAGCAGCCACACGGATGAAACGAGACCCTGATCCTTAACACTGTGAGGCCCTCCCAGCTGCTCAGCTCCTCTGGGTGGGTTACCTGCGGAGGAGGGCTGCGTGAGCTCAGAGGGTTGGGAGAGCTGGGAGGCCGAGTCCAGCCGGCCGTCCTTGTCCCCCTCCGAGTCCAGGTGGGTTCTCACCAAACCCGGAATGGCCTGGGGATCCACAGGCTGGAGCACCTGTTGGATCTGTAGGTTCCTGGCTGAACGAGGGTGTCGGCGTATGTTGCGGTGTTGTGTTTTAGGGGTTGTGACGAGGCGGTGTGAAGCGGGAAAGGGGAGGCAGATGATGAGAGATGAGGGTGGCAGGAAAAGCAAAGAAACACAGAAGAAGAAGAGGAGGAGGGAAAAGACAAAAATGAGGGAGAGGCAGAGAGACAGTTAGAATACAGTTGCAAAGGAAAATCATCAGAGGCGAGGAAGAGGGAGGCTGCATGCACAAGGCTGCAAAAAGTCAAACCATAATAATGAGCTTCAAGGTTATAAGGTTAAAAAAAGAAACCATGTCCTTTGTTGAACAGAACAATTCTGCCTCTCAGAACCAAACCATAAGTGCAGCACCTGGGTGGAGAACGCAAAACTCTCTGATTCTCATGAGATTAGTATCTTAAAGCCATATACAAACACAGAGGTATGAAATAAATAGCAGGTTAAAGTGGGACTCGCTTAAAAAGAGACACACTTTCCTTCAAACAAAACTGCAAACAACAAAACAAGACACAAAAAGGAAAGGAAAGCCACACTCTGTAGAAATCTTTGAAAACGAAACCCAAACCAGCCGGGATTAAAATTCACGCGCAAAGTAACTGCAAACGCATCCACAGGCAGTTCTGCTGCTACCTTTAAATGTACCAACATCCTCTTCATCTGTCAGGTACTTCTCCAGCCAAAGGCCTGACTGGAGCTCTCTGTCCCAGGGGCAGTAATCCCCCTCTGCCAGCAGGGGGAGACAGAGGCCACCCCCAAAAAAAAAACACACACACACAAACATACATGTATGCGCACACAAACAGAGTGGACATGGGGGGGCAGGGGTAATGAAGAGGAGGAGGTGGAAAAGGAGGAAAGAAGCAGAGGATGAGGAGAACAGTGTTTGAGACACGGCACGTGACACAGATTTCAGCAGAAAGCGAGGGCAGTTCTGAAGTGGACACGTGGAGACGACACGGGTGCAAAACGTACACAAGATGGACACCACAGTTCCAATTTTTCACCAAGAGTGAAAAAGACATTTACCATCGCTGGACTCCTCATCTTCGTCCTCATCTTCGTCCTCCTCCTCCTCCTCCTCCTCTTCCTCCTCTTCTTCTACTTCACCGTCTCTGTTGGCTGCGCCTTCCAGGGCCTCGCTCTCCTCCTCGTCGCCGCGGTCGCCCCTCAGTTTGGCGTGGAGCTCCACCGCCTCCTTCCAGGGAACGCCACCAAGGTCCGACGGGCTGCGAAGCTGCTGCTCCGCGTCCGCCTCCACATCCTCCTGATCCTGATCCTCCGGCTCGTCCTCCTCCTCCATGTCTGACTCTGAGCTACTGTCAGAAAACAGGAGTCCAAATCAAGTGTCAGATCACGTAATGAGAGCACTGAAGTTTCTGGGGACAAACTTTTGCTTGCTCCGTTCATAGTGACGCTAATTTTTAATTTCTACAGGAAGGTTCAAATTTGTGTTTTTCTCATTTTTCATATCCTATTAATTGTTAAATTTTTGATTATTTTTTGTCTTTAATTGGCAAACCTGTTAAGTGTTGGAAATGTGTGAAAAAAGACTATTTTACCAGAGGGCAAAGTGACCTCCTCACATTTCAGAGGCGGAACACAGAGAAAGGCATTTTTAACTGATAAGTGAGCTAAATGGACCTACATGGAATGTTAAAATTTCAGCTAATCGAAATCCCTCGTATCTCCTTGTGGTGCTCCTACCTGGAGCCCAGGTCGGCATCTGCGGCCTTGTCCAGCACGCTGCTGAGGTTGTGTTCTGCCAGCGTCTCCTCAGGCACCTCCTCCAGCTCCTCCTCCCTCTGCAGGGACAGGCGGTAGTTCTCCAGCTCGATGCGCTCGGGAGTTCCCCTCAGTCGCTTGGCCAGACTCGGCTCCTGCAGTCCGTTGACCTCCGGCGCTGAGACCCCAGGTGAAGGGACGACATCGGGGGAATCAGGTTGGAAGCAAGAGGGCAGAAGGAAGAGAGCACAGGACACACCAGAGAATCAGACGGGTGCAAAGACTTAGAGAAGAGGAGCAGAGAGCTTAACCCTCGCGATGCAGGCCATGATTCGAACTGCATGTGTGTCTCCGTAGAAACTGGAGTCAACCAAATGTAGTTTGTGAAAACAACTGTGATTAGAGATGCACATTCTGACAATGTTTGTGTGAAAGTATTTGTCGAGCTGCAGCAGATCCACTACACATCCAACGACGAAACTAATGCATTTCCACACTGATTTATGGTAAATTTATTTAAATTTCCTCCCACTACACTGAAGCGACTTTGTGTTGCTTAAAAAAAAAAAAAAAAACTGACAACAGCACACCAATTTAAGATCTATAACTGAATTTATTGTGTTAAGATTATATCCCTCCAGCAAATGTTAGCAACAAACACAAAGAAGTTTTAACACTAAAATAGTTCTATCATACTACAGTTGCAGGTACAAGGTTGGTGCCTTGCCTTTTTCCCATCCTGAGAAGCAAAAACTTAAAGCTGTATTTCAAAAATATGTCTTTCAAATTGCTTGGGCACTCGTGAATGTGAGTGAAATGAATAAAAGCAAGTGAGGCTTCTCAATGCCTCTCAATGAGGCAGCATGCCTAAAAATGGAAGACAGCTGTGAGGAAAAGTACTCAGTCAGTTAAAACTTCATATTTTAGCTTTGAATCAAAACCTACCCTGACAGTTAAAGGGCTATGGCGACCCATGACCTGACAAATGCAGTTTTCTGCACCGTTTTTGGCTTTCCAATATATTCAATATCTATTTTCAATATTTTAAATAACAATAATAAGTAATTACATTTACATGAATATTAAGAATAGTGATGAAAATCCACTAAAAGGTAAGAGAATTATACAGATGTTCGTTTAACGAAGCATCAGTTCTATTGTGACATCACATCACCGTGTAGTAAAGAGTGATGTGTGCAATATAAAGTGAGTTTCCACCTAAACACAAATAATGTGTATCATGATCAGAAGATAATCTTCTGGTTACTCTATTCTGTGTTGCCTACAAAAGCAATTTTTAATTTTGTTATCCTACATTTATCAAACGTAAATATTACTGCTGGTACTATGTTTATCACTACAGTATTTAAGGCTATTTTGATCTATAGTCCTATACTTGCCGCACACTGCAGCAGGCCTACACTTCACTTACTCCATGATCATATTTAACTATAATGTGCAAAGCAGTAAATGCAGCAAAGATGCGCCACTCTGAGCAAATGCAAGTCAGTCTTAGTAGCAATCTGTCGGGGGTGAGAGGCCGAGGGATGCAGGAGGACAGGGTAGTCACAGGAGAACCAATCACAGGCGCTGATTCAAGCATGAGTGGAGCTCTCAGATTTAAGCTGCTCTGATAGGAGGGGGGAAAGGTAAAGCTCACAAAAGCACTGATACAGACACTTGATCACAGTCCGGTGAGGTTCGCTAACAGAGGCAAAGTGGGTGCAAGACAGTTTCAAAAGAGAGAGGAACACATCACAAAGCAGGGTCGAAAAGAAACACAACACACAGGAGGAGGCCGAGGTAAAAGAGAGCAGTCACAGAGGAACAAAGCTTGGCTCTTCATTAAACACAGGCAGGAAAAAAAATCACATTAAGGTAAACAACTACCTTAGGATGCATGATTTGCTAAATGCCAAATTTTAACTGATATTTTGAGTTTAAAGTTTAGTTGTTGCTCATCAAACAAGAAAATCAGGATGAGAAGCACGAATAGAGCGAAGGGTTAATCCTGCTGCCTGGAGAGCTGACCAGAGGGAACTCTTACCAACTCTTTTTTTAATTTCCAAGCCAAGTAAACAAACAAATGATGCACCATTCACTCCTCAAATTGCTCTGCCAGAGGACTGCTTCAACTGCCTCGGTCAATCCAAGCCATAAAGTGGCTGCTTACAGAGACAGAAAGAATGCTGCATCTTCCAGAAATAAAGCAATCACTGAGATGAAGACACAGAGACTTCGCAGCCTCAGTGAGTCAGTAAAAATCAGCTTAATCTCTGCAGTCCAACTGACTTTAGTGGGCGAAGAGTAAAAGGAAGTAAGGAGGGAGGGAGAAGAGGGTCATGCTAGAGGAGGTTGAGCAGGACATTGATGGTGAAACAGCAGAAGAGGTAGATGCAGTAGGTGCACAGGAAGGGAGAACGGAGGGGGCGCGCCACTCGGTGGCAGGTCCAGGAGAGCGTGCGGCGGAGGGTACGCAGCGGAACTCCCAGGCCCGCGGCCAGGCGGCAGGGCGCAACTGCCACAGCAAGAGAGGAAAGTGGGATACCTGAGGGCTGGAGCTCGGCCGAGGGGGCTGCCGCCGCCGCCGCCCTTCCGGGGGCATCTACAGTCGAAGTAGGGGTCTGGGGCACCTGGTTCTCCTGCAATTGTAGAGAGACGGATCGCATCAGCGCCAGAAAAGTGGCTCTTATCTACATGTCGGTACATGAAGATAAAAAGCTTCCCTAATCAGTAACGTGGTACCCTGCCTGATCCATGTGTCCCTACGTCCCTAAGCACTGCTCTTTGAAGATAAACCAAACATTTGATTCTTCATTAATTGCCAGCCAATCCTGATTTCCCATCGGCTTTTCATCCAGTAAATAAAAGCAGGTACCTTCGCTGTGATTGGAGCAGGGGAGGGAGCGGGCCTCTTTCTCTGAGCGTAGCCAGACAGACGGTAACAGTAGTGGGGCTTGCAGTAAAATTTCCCTGCAGGATAAAGGAGACAGACAGAGAGAGAAGATAAGCATGCATATGTTGAATATATAAATAAGCTCATACAGTGCATTAAATCTGCAGATTTCCCCTCACAGACTCCATAGGCTTTATCTGTCCTGCAGAAGCAGACTGTGTGTTTGTCGTTTTGAATGATAAAAAAAAAAAATCCTTCTTTTCTTTCTCTTTTCAGATCATCAGTGGGTTTCAGTCCCATGAGTGCTTCTGAAAAACAGCTATTCTGTCTCCTCGAACAATCTGTGGCCTGTCCTTGAGCACAATAGAACCCTCCCAGAGAGGGAAAATATGGAATCACAAGACTCTGCTCTGGGGTGACTGAAACATAATGTAAGGTCACGTCGTATCTTTAAAAGTGAGCCTGGTGAACGTTTGTGAGACTTATGTCCATTCATCCCAGGGTTCTGTCGGATGGAGTCAGCTGTCTGTGTGTCGTCTGCTGCCACATTTTTTAAAAATGGGAAAATCTTCTTACCATCCTCCACGTCAAAAGCGTAGGAGGACAGGCGTAGCGTGGTTCCGCAGTAGTCGCACTTGAAGCAGCTGCGATGGAAGAACTTCCCCTCGGCGCTCAGCCTCTCCATCACGTACACGCGCTTTCGACAGAAGAAGCAAACGTCGCTGCCTCCGATGTTGACGGGGAACTCTTTTCTGAGAGAGCCCTGTGGACGGAGGGAGCATTTATTCAGTCTTTAGAGGAAATGGGAAAACGAGAAAAAGGGAACGGAGAGAGGAGGTTACAGCACATCAGAGATTAGGTGAACATCATGAGGCCACAGTCTCACCAGGCCACTGTCAATGTAAGGCCGGCAGTGAGCTACCTTTAAAGCTAACAACCACATCACAGCAAACACAGGGTTATTTTTCATTAGGAGCGAGGATGCTGGACGTGATGAAAGTGGTCATCTTTCATCACTGTACTGTCTACAGGTAAAGGGAGCTGGATCGAGGTTCATCTGTCACAGAAAACTAGCACACCGACCTATCAGCCATGTGTCATTGTGCAAAAAAACAGCACTCTCCGGCAAAGTGAGGCTTCGATGTGTGCGTCCCGCCTGGGACTCCCGGAACAGCGAGCTTACCAAATCCCTCTTTTCAGGTAGAGGCTTCAGGGTTTCCTGAGACTGAAGCTGATTGGCTATCTGCTCAGCCAGTGAGCTAACGCCCCCTGTGTACATCCTTACATATCGCTATTAATGGCAACAGGAAAGAGAGAGAGAGAGAGAGAAAAAAAGACAGGTGGACAAATATTAGAAAATGATGGATGAGGAGGAAAGAATGGGAGGAACAGAGGGGTGAGGAGTAGGCGAGGAGATCACTCAGCACGGCAACAAGTGTTTAAACACAGAGGGCAAACAGTGTCTGACAGGTCGTCTGGACACGGCAAAAGCAACATTTCCATGCTGGAGTGAATTCTTTCAAGCATTCAGATGTGCTGGCAGCCACACCTAACCAGTTAAACACCGAACATGCTGTTGCAGCTCGTAAAAACAACTCCAAGCCGATAAAAATAACTTCTGCCCCCAGTCAAACAAGCTAGTCCACAAACTACGTGGCAAGTTTACTTGCCAACGAAGAGAACATTGAAGTTAGGACTTTTGAGAGACAATGGTGACGGAGTATCGTTCTAAATGGTTTTGTTATTGTCTGAAGTCCACGGACCAAATTGTTTCAGTTTAAATGTGGAATTATCGATGCCCGGATTAGGCCTCAAACTATTAAATGATTGAACCTGAGTAGGAGAAGAATTGAGGTCACATATGGGATGAGCCAACCTAAGCCACGGACTCTCACTGCGGGTGAGATCTTGGTTTTGCTCTGCTCTGCTCCGCTGCACTGAGAGTTGTTTCCCTGCCACAGTTGGATTCGTGCTCGCCAACACGGGAGTCACAAAAGATCAAGTTTGCTTGGGATTTTTTTTTTTTGCCGCCAAGCTGCTCTTCCGATTCGAAACAACTACTCCCTTGGCAAAATAACTGTGGGAATTATAACTGAGTTCAACAAAGCCCCAGCTAAAAAAACAAAAAAAAAAAAACAGAGTAAACAACAACAGGTTGCAAATTAGTTCCGTCAGACTTCACAACAAGCGGGTGTCGGGTGAGCTGAAGACGTGTTAAGCAATTCTTTTTCTCTTTTATCTTAAAGCTAAGTGAGACAGTGAGTCATCCTGAAAGTCCAAGGTGCAGCATGTTAGCATCACCACACTGAAGGGGCTACCTGTCTCAAGGCGTCGGAGGAAGAGGGGGGAGAGTCAGGGGGACTCTGGGCTCGGGCCAGGTGCCACTGCTCCATAAAAAACCGTGACGGCTTTTTCTTAGGCTCCACAAAACAATTTAAAAAACAGGGGGAGGAAAGTTGTTAGAAGCCTCGTAAAGTTAAATTAAAAGATGAATAGAAAAAATGATCAGTTAACAATTAAATAACCTATTATGAACTTCAACCAGAAGATAATAGTATTTTTTATGTACTGTGTTTTTTTTGTTTTTCTTCAACACTATTATTACATCATTTGTTTTCCCTTTACTCTTTTTATCTTTTATATCATTTTCAAGCATAAAATGATCAAAGTGTTGTTGGGGGAGCAGCCTGTTGGTCAACCTCATTCTCTCCATCTTTCTACGCCCGTTGCTTGAACGCTGAGGAAAAACATGCATGTGTATGACGATGTGTGTAAAACAACTGATCTCAGAGCGGTGGAAGCTGAGTCGAGGGCAGCTCGAAGGACACACTTGTCTGTAGAGCGCTATAGCTAGATGGATGAGAGGATGGATGCCGGACGGTCGCGTCCACTTTGGCCTCGTTCAAAATTAATTCTATTTTAAGCTGCTGCTGGTTAAGCATCGCTTGACTGGTTTGACCAGACATCACTGCCTCTGGAGATACGGGAGGATTTTGGTGTCTACTCCTAAAAAAAGGTGACCAACAGGGCAAGTCTCCCCAAAAAACCCTGTGCTCCTTCCTTCACTAACTTATAGAAATATTAGGTTGATTATCAGCTGTCTGTATTGGGAGTGAATTTTCACCTGTGGTCCAGCTGGCTTGCACTCAAACTGAGAGGCAAGCTGCTCGGCCCTCTCCTGAATACTAAGCACATATAAGGGCATTTGGTCGTCAGAGTGCGGAGGCCTTGCCGACTCCTGCAGAGAAATAGATCATTCAGTCACCAAAGGGAGGAAAATGTAGTTATTCTCCATCCTGTTAGTGGTTTCCACAAACAATCTCCCTCCTAAAAAAAAGCTTGTCATCGTGGTACAGACCTTAGAGGGTTTGTTAGCCATTGTTTTCATAGTTCAAGCTGGGAGTCTTTAATTTATGTAGTAATGTAAGCCTGAGTGGGTAAACTATGAAAGCAATGCCCTGCAGTTAGTGAGGACATCCAGCAGAAATGCCTTGCAAAGCAGACTACATTTTGAGATAAGTGGACGGGAACCGAAGCTCACGTGAGCGCATGAGCCACGTCTTGAGCTCAAAGTTTATTTTTCAGTGCGACAGAGGGCGACGTGCACCCGAACCTAACCTTTCTGGAAGAGTCGGGAGAGGACAGTGGTGAGCCAGGACTCTCAGCGAGGCCTCGGGACAAGTACCACTGCTCTAAAAAGAAACGGGACGGCTTTCTCTTAGGCTCCGTGGAGAAAAGAGGGACGGTTGAGAGGGGGCATTAGACTTGAGTGAAAAGTGCAAATGTAACAAAACGCTCAACACTGGAAACCATGTTCACACAACGACAAGCCCATGCATGGTGTTCACCTTTGGCGGCTTGGCGGGTTTGCCCTTAAACTTTGAGATTAGGCGGTCAGCCCTCTCCCGTACGCCGGGTATGTGAATTGGTCCTGGGTCTGTCAGGTGCAGCCGCTCACATTCCTGCCAAGGAAGTTCTATTGAGACGTGATGCTGAGTGGGTTCAACTGATAGCTGAATGCTTGCAATGCCATGGTTTTAGATAAGAGAGCGCCTGGTTTGGTCCATACAGATGTCTCTTGAAAACAACTTTTGGTTCATCATAAAAATCCAACCACAAACAACAGAGCGAGCGGTGACGAGCTCCATGCAATCACTCTTTTACTCTACCCCGGGTTTGAGAGGCCTTTCGTAGTATTCAAGTTCCTCTTCCTCCGTGCGTAAATGCTTGAGGGCAGAAAGGAGCAGACACATGTACTGTATAAAGACTTTGTTTTGCGTCAAGCACAGACAGACTTTTACAAAAAGCAGCCGTTCACTTTTGGTTTTGGAGAACAGCTTGTTAAGAGTCTCCGACAGCGCCTGACAATAACATGAAAGGTTGCCCAAGGTCCCCGCGAGTCTACATTTATCTGCAGTCACCTCCCGACAACACCCCTTCAGCAAGAAAACAAGCTCCTCTGACAACGCAACACACAACCCGCTCACAGAGAGGCAGACAACCCTGCGACCCCTCCGCAAAGTTCACTTGGGGAAACGCGGCATTGAGTTTTTACTGGCGCCACACGCTGCCGAGGTCGCGGCCACAGTACGACATACATAACGAGGAAGACCGGTTGCGGGGATGGAAACGGGCCGGGGGATTTACGGCAGAGACAGACACACACAAACACACGGATACAGCAGACTGCGTGTCACCTCTGAGTGAAGAGAAAGCGAGGAAGTGGAGGAGGAAGAAGGGAGCAGAATGGTTTTCTTTGGGCAGCTCCGAGAGCCCGAGCTGGACAGCTGGTCCGCGACACTCCTGGCCTTGAGAGACGAGGGACAGGAACAGCAGAGTGAGCAGAAGGTGACGAGGATGAGGATGAACGCGACGAGCGAGCGCTGCGATGAACGTTTTGTCCACTGTCGTTCAAAGTTGGGTAACGCGGTTAAACGCTTACAAAGAGAGATATTCATCAGTCACATTTGTGCATCTCCTCTGCAACAGATTAGACAATCCGTTTGGTTAATATTGACCTTAGTCAATTAGTGTGGTGTTCTACTTCACCTGGTTAGGTTCACTTGAAACACAGTACAAACACCACTAAAGCCTGACATACTGACACACACGTACTGCGACAAAAATGACAAAATTAGACACTTGATAATAAAGTCTGATGGCTGTCAGGGAGACAAAAGGCAAAATAACTCATTGATTCTGTAATTAGATATGATTTCAAGTTTGAAGCTGGTGTATGGAAACTTCTTTTACTATATTACAGAACAAAGTTATAAATCACTCATACTGTCAAGGGAGCTTTACTTAAAATCATATACATGAACAGCCAATGAATATGAGTGCGGCTTGAAAAACGCCTCAACCCTGACCAGCTTGGGTGGGGAGGTATTTAGGATTATCAGCATTTACAGCCTTTTACAAGTGACTTTCAGGTAGTTTACACAGTGGCGAGAGACTTACGGTGCGGTGAGAGGGCATTTAAGAACAGCAGCGAATGAAATCCCACTAAACAGCAGAGTTCAAATCAACATCTGCGATGTAAATGCTTAAATCGAGCGACAAGACTAAAAAAAAAGACAACTAGGCAAACATCCACAGGAGAAAACTAACTTGTGCCAACTCACAAGGGGAAGCAGTGAAGCAGGGTGACAACACGGCTCTACTGAGGCTGCAGGGGGGAGTGAAGCGCCGGATCTTTCTCTCTCTTTTTCTTTTAAATATTGTAAGCAACATGTTTGTGCAGGACTGCTGGCAAATACAACGGCGAGCTCGACTGCCTCTACTTCTGTGGGGAGGGCTGAAACGTTTGCAGCGGCGAACGCTCAACGGGAGCTCACAAGTGGTAAAAAATGTGACAAGCAAGGCGGGGAAGGTAGACGTGATGAAGGAGACTAGGCGTTCTGTTTGTGTCTCTCGCTTACCCGACATTTAAACCCCCGTTGGAAATGGCAGAAATGGGAAATGTAAACCCTGTAGAGGTTTTGAGTACTACGCAGCGATAGGGAACGCTTCCAGGTCTGAAGAATGCACACCGTGCGTTTTGGTGAGTAACAGTAACAATGTCAACAGAGCTTTGTTTGCTTCCACAGAAACTCTACGGGGTGCCTTTAATTGGCTCGCGGCTGCCAAAGAAAGCTGGCAGCACCTTATTGTGTAAATGCCGTTTTGTGTTTTGAATATCCCAGCTAGCTTCCAATGCCCTCATATTGGCCCGCTTTCTTTATGACCATGCACCATCATCATCAGGACTGTTTTATGTTTCTAACACCCGCACTGAACAGGTGTTTCAACAGATTTTGGAGTCATGAAACAATCTTGCCGCGTTTAGCTGTTTGCTCTGCTTCGGGCCCTAATTTGTTCTCGCATCGCAGAATGCCTCTCGTGAGATGGCGCCTGGCTGGGCGAGGCTACCTTTCCCCCTTGCTTCTGGATTGCGGCACCAATCCGTGTCCTTCCGAAGGAGGGCGGACCTGGACGTGACGGGACGTGAGAAAGAAGCGGGAGGACTACAGGGGCCAGCGTACCTGCTCCCCTCTGTTGGGCAGCGTCTGACACTTGAGCATCTCTTTGTAGCGGATGCTCAGCTGCTCCTGCTGCTGTGTGCGTCTCTGAACCAGAACAGGAGAGGGAAGCAAGGAGGAGAGAGACCATGACAGTGGTGCACTCTTAAGTCTCTCTCTCTCTCTCTCTCTCTCAGACACAAAGGCACAGCGACAGCACGTGGTTTTGTTCACACACCTCTAAGCGCCTGCGCTCTCGAGTTAATTCCACCAAATCGGACGTTACAGACACTCACACTCGCTACAAACAAGTACTGATCAACACAGAGCAGCTTTCCACATTACACACACCACAGGGACACGCGGTTAGACGGTCAGTCTAGTGGTTAGTCTCTAAGGGGATGAGGGAGGGGGCGGGTCCACTCTTTACCTTTCTCCATGCTGGGACAGGGGCCAGGCGCACTGGCACATTCGCGGGGGTTTGGGGCGGGGAAGGGGGCAAAAGGCGGTCCAGATTGGGCAGAGAGTCCCCCTTTTACGGCCAGGTGAAGATGAACGACAGCGAGCGTGGCAAGCGAGAGGGCCAGAGCAACCGTGCGAGGCATCATGAAATGGTCCATGATGGGAGAGAGAAAAGACGGGAGAAGAAAGGGAAGTGGATCAGGCGCACAGCGGTGACAGTGGTCGGAAAATAAGCGCTCAAAAGGAAGTGGCAAAAGATTCTTATAACCCTGTAACATTTATAGTATATTAGCACGAAGAGATATTGCACAGTACAAGTCCTGCGGAATGCACATCAATAATAAATGGAAAGAGAGGAAGTACAGATGTATTTTCAGCCAGGCAATAGCTGTGCAATTCAGCCATTTAAAGTCCATAAAACATTCACCACAAATGCTCAAATGACTCACTAAAATAATCATATGATCAGCTATTTTCATGCATAGCTGATGGCAAAAGCGCTAATCAGGCAAAAGTCTTCACATTTAGAAAAAATATCAGGAGCAGCTTTTTCAAGTCGCACAGTAACAAGATGTTTTCTCAGCCCGCCAACGTAGAAAGTCGTCTTTCTCTCAGCTCCACAATACTCCCTAGTGTTCCCGCCACCCACGCCCCCACCCCCACATCGGTGCTCGTCTGTAAGAAATACGGTGCTTGAACCCATGCGCCCAGCCCTCCGAGCACAGTCAGCACTGTGAGGCCGCCTACATGACCTAGGAACAATACCCAGCCTGACCAAAACCAGCATTCTGGGCCTGAGCTCATTAATACAGTGGCCTACAGCTCATCCACCACGAGACTGGAGACCCAGTCGCACAATATCAAATCTACATGCTCATCGAAATACGAATTGTGAGGAGAAACAAACCCACAACGACTGTGCGCAAAGTAATGTGAAACATCTTTTCCTCGTCGCCCAATCTTCCCCTGGTGGGAGACCTCGTTCCCCCGCGCCCGGCTGTAACGCCACAAGCAGGAGACACGTGACTCCGTCCATACCTGTCTTTTGAAGTCCCGCAGGCTGGGCGGGGGCGTTCTCCTCAAACTTGGCCAGCAGCTGGGTGGCCATGACCTTGACTTTGTTGTGGTTCCCTACAGCAGCGCAGTCCATTTTTCTCTCAGACAGGATAGCGGGGACAGACGGCCTGTCTTCACGACCCGTCCTGGATGCTTCCTCCTGTGGGAGAATAAGGAAAACAGGTTTTTTTTGTTGTTTTTCTTGCCTGTTGCTGTCAGTCTGGTGGTACTAATTAGTCTGTTCTGGTTGGGCAGAGTTCTCAAACAGAAATCACAAGCTCACACATCCGAGACTCGTTGCTGTCAGAGCGACTCACATCTTCAGACTGACTGGTTTTCCTTCTCTTCCCCAAACCGTCGGCATCCTTCTCCTTTTTGTCCTGCTGATGACAGGTCATGAGTTATTTTAAGTCCAGGCCAAACAATGAAATGATGAAGCGAAGTGGTGTTTGAGAAGTGAAGTTTTTTTTAAATCGCCATGCCCACAGGCATTTGTCCGACACTGACCTTTGGATTTCGCTTCCTGGATATTGCTATGCTCTGACCAAGTTTGCTGAGGAAGGAGATGGGAGACTTGGTGCTGGCGATCAGCGCTGCCTTCTCCTCAGGACTCAAGTTGTGGTTATCTGAACAGAAATCCACAAAGAAAATGGGGGGTGGTGAAAAAACAAGGTCATAATTATGTTTTGACAGCATCTGTAAGAAGAAGACGGCATTTCTGTAAAAACAGACACCTGCTGTAGCAACTAGTCTCACCTCCAGGGGGCACTGTGTCCTTAAACATCTCATAGAACTGGCTGAGGTACATGACCATCGAGAGCTTGTCTGGCTCCACCACCGAAGACATCTCCTTGCCAGTCATGCAGGGCGAGATGCCAAATTCCTTCTCCGCCACGTCGAAACCCAACTGGTTGTTCCTCTCCTGGTCTCGCTCGTCCAGCGAGTCAAAGTCACTGAGGGCAGCGAGGAGGGGGGCAGAAGGAGGCAGAAAGATCAAAACACCATGTTAGAATGAGGTGGGAGTGGATGGGACGGGTAAATGAAATGAAACAGAAAAAAATCTAATCATAAAGTAATAAGCATTTCATCTCCTTGACCTTATTTTACATTGTTCCTGTAAATGTAACACGGATACACCTGCACACAGGCTCCACAATAGAGAGAGCACATCTATATATTGCAGATACAGCTATCCAAACAGTCTATGACATAATGGCAATTAGCTGACAGTGAGCCTGCATTAGACGCATTTCTGTGCAGCATGTTATGGAAAGCATTACTGTAGACGTCATTATGCTGCAGCTACAAACACCATTAACATGGCTCATCGGTGCGTTTCAGCTGCATGCGGTCCATTTAAAGGCATTAGCACTGGAACATAACGTCGTCCCCCCTAAGCGCCCGTCGTCTACATGCGTACACGTGAGCGCGGTTTTCCCAGAGCACCTCAACTCATCGGCCTCCCTCCCCTCCCTCCCATCGTCTGGCCTATCAAAGGCAGCAGAGCACGACTGCTCCAGCGATTGGTAGAGGTCAGGCAGGACACAGACACTAATGGCATATTATGTTAATTGCCGCGTTGCCTCCAGAGGGTAGCAAACCGCATTAGGCTGTGCGGATGGAGACTGTGTTGTTTATATAGTGTGTGTGTGGGGGGGGGGGGGGCGGGCTCCCTTATGTGACCCGGGAGGGCGTTATGACTGGTAGCTGTCACCTCATTTACAGTGATATACTAGCGCAGCATAAAAACCGACGTCCCAACCAGACAATAAACATAATTTGCAATCAACGTGCTCACATAAACACAGCGGGCCAGTCGTCCCGGGCACCGCTGCGGTTTTAACCCCTTTCACTCAACAAATTTACCATCTGCATTAATCATACTCACATGAGATCCGGCCTGTATCGGTGGATGAGGGCACACAGGGCCAGACCGCTCTTCCAGGACATTGTAAGGTCTGTCACGTTCACGTTCTTGTATCCGTCCGTTTGTCGCTGGCACCAGTTCAGCAGTTTGCTAGATCGAGCTACGGATTCTGGTAGGGCAGAGAGAGAGAGAGAGAAAATTGAAGGACTGACATCAAGGCATCAGGTTGGACAGAGCCCGGATTTCAACATGGCCAGAAATATGAACTGTTTCTGGAAAGCGCTACGGAACCCTTGCCGGGCAATCTCATGGCCTTGGTCAGGCAAGACTGAGCGCAGGACTATAAAGTTTTGTCATCCATGGCCTCGTCATCCACGTTAGTACAAGTTTCAGCCAGTGAGGGGGTGTAATGAACCGGGAGATGTAAAAAAAAAAATTGTAGTGAAGGAGAACAAGGATGCAGAGGAGAGGTTAGGACAGGATGCAGAATTCACAGGAAACCTTTAAAACAGCTCGTAGAGACATTAAGTGTTGAATATAACCAGGGAGAGCAGCAACGGCTGAGTTAGTATTTGCAAAAAAGAATTTTTTATAGGCTGCAATCAGTCCATCCACAAAGTTCCATCATTCCAGTATTTGTTTCACATTATTCATTCACGAGTACTCAGCAGGAAAACTGTGAGGAATCCCTGAAAAGCATCCCCATGCATTTGGACTTTGTGTTACCTTGCAACTGCTTGTCAAGCAGGCAATTTTCTAGAGTGAAAATAGTTCAATGTTACATTTCAGCAACAGTGATTGCAGCAAAATGCTACACTGATCAATAAGCGCGTCAAGGGTGTGTTTTAACAAAAGAGCAAAAAGCGCAAGCGGTACAAACCGTTCCTGGCCAGCTTGGGCGTCGACGTGTTGATGACGTTCTCCATTTCGATGCGCATTTCCCTCGACTCCCCTGTGTCGAAGAGGTGCCGCATCTGCAACACACACGCCATTACTACATATCTAAAACCCCAAACATGCTGTATTGCAAGACCGAAAGCCGCGTCACCTGTCTCTGGAAATGTTTAAGCACAAATTGGTCAAGCGCACAGAAACGTTGCAGAGCAGTTACCGCTGCCTTGACTTTTAACTGGCGCTATAAAACTTTGCGTGCGGTAAAGGCTGAAGCGGCTGCTGGCGCCGGTTCTCACCTGGCTGGGCTTGAGGAAGTTAAGGCTAATGTTGGGGTAACGCGTGGTGGGATCGACGCTGTAGTGACTGAAGTTCTTGCTGACGTTTTCTGGCGTGGTCTGGGGCAGCAGACGGTATATACTCTCCCTGAGGGACAGAGGGAGAAGGCCGTAACACGATCCTCTTCGCCGCATAGGCTTGTTACCAGCAGGACGGTATAGGAGGCCACTCTGGCATTGCATAAGGAAGTCATATCGACGTCGTTATCAAAGGGGCAGGGAGAGCTGCTGCAAAACAGAGGAGTCGCATTCCACTCGGCTCGTATGAGAGCCTCTTATCCCATTAGCACGAGCAGAGGTGGGACTGATGCTTGAAATCACACACAGGCACATTTCCTAGTACAGCACTTAGAGATAAATGGGTGTGTTTGAGGGGAGGGAGCGTGTGTGTGCGTGTGTGTTTGTGAGCATTTGAATGCAAGTACAGAGGGTTTGTTGTGTGTGTGTGTGTGTATGTATATCAGTGTTTCTACAGCCTCACCTCTCGGCCAGCACCTCCAGAGGGGTTTTTCCCTGAGCCCAGCTCTTCACCATCCAGCCCGAGTCCATGGCTGCCAGGAAACCTCGGGCGATGCCAGTGCCCATGGGCCAGAAGGGCTGCAGACAACAGCAGACGCCACATTCAATGACCAAATATGGCCACAGAAGAATCGAGGATGTCGAACGAGCAAGGCGGCTGGGGCCGTGACGCCGGATTCAAAGAACAACAACAGCCTCTGAAAAATGTTCCAAAACCTCCGTCGCATCGCTCACCTCCAACAGGCTGTCTCCCACCAGCGCCACCAGCAGCTTGTGGCCGTTGCGCTGGCGCACCATGGCGGCGTTCTCGGAGGCGTACATGCAGGTGAAGTCGAACATGGCTACGTCAGGCTGGCCGTAGTGGTTGATGGCAAAGTCCAGCGTGGGCAGCTGGTGGCTGGTGGAGAAATCGGCAGCCTCGCGGGCGTAAGACAGCAGGGCGGCCTGGTCCACGTTGGCTCTGGACAGCAGCAGCTCCGTGTCGGCATAGTCCTGCAGGGGCGATAAGAGAATGAGATTAGAAGAGGCATGGAGATAAAAGAAGAAAAAAAAATCATATGCAGGCGAAGGAGTCAGGAGAAAATGTAATGAAAGAAATGCAGCTGGAAAAATCAGCAGCTCTGGAAGCGGCTCGCTCGGCAGATGAAAGAGTGGTGCTTTCAGCCGTGAAAGAGAGCTGAAGGCGAAGACGACGACAACTTTTATTTGTCTGCTAATTGCCTGACAAAAGAATATTAACGCAAGGTTCACTTAAGCAAAGTGCAGATTAAAAGTGTCTGTGTGTCCTCGACAGGAGCAAACGATCTGGGGAGCAGAACTGAAACGAGCCGGTTCCTCGAGAGAATTACAGAACAATAATAAACAATGTTGTCACTGCAGCTGAAAGCAAACAAATGTAGGGATGAAAGTTGTGGCTTGCATTGTTGATAAACTTGAATTTTGATGAAAATTACCACAGCCTGTTTGGGAATACAAATCCCTGTATTGGTTACTGTATGAGCAGCTGAAGGCTCGCCTCAGAAGTGATCTTGGAAAAGGTGGTATGAGAAGGTAAAATGACCCTGGAAGTAATAAAAAACTGTTGTAAAAATAAAAAAAATGACTGAACATCTCTACAGTAAGTTATGGTTCCAAGGTGGCTGCTGCAGTGAGAGGCCCAGGCACTCGCAGTGGAATGAACTGTGCTGTTCACAAGTCTCTCCAACATGTAGCATCAAATCACTGCGTGCTTTCAAAGTGACATGTTTTCACAGAGGGCGGCGAGAGGCACATTCTTCCACCTTCCAGCTCCCCGGTCGGCCGGGCCGGGTCAGGCCGGGCCGGGCCGTGCCGGTGGTGACGGTGGGCGAGGGGAAGGGCAGGGGGCTGGAAGAGATGAACGTGGGTTGTTCTCCGATTCCCCTTCGAACCGCGTGAACTCAGCACCCTCAAGCCAACCCCTCCATCCTGCCTTGATCCATTCCCAAGGTACAGCACTGAGTCATCTCCACCGACCTAACAGGACATGTCCATGACTTCCTCAAATTAAAAAAAAACCCCAAAACTGCTGCAGTAAATTATGCCTTTTCATTAACATGTGCCTACTCATTCCAAAACCCGTCTGGCTTCAGACCTCACTGTTCACCAAAACCTCATTAATGTCATCGGCTCCCCGTGAAAACAAACACTGACTGGCACACACAAGAACACGGACAGAAATATGAACCTGAAACGCTCCGAAGAAAAGTGATGGCCGTGGCTCGGTTCACAAAACTGCTCACGTGAAAAAAAAGAACGACTTTCCCCCGCAGTCGGGCTTGTGCAGAAATGTTAAACGGGCTTCCTGGTTTCCTGTGGAAGGCGGCCAGGGAGAGAGGAAGCCGCCGCGCGGACGCTCGGCGAGTCTGCTCGAGCTGCCAGTCTGCTCCTGAACGCTGTTGGCTCGGTTCGACCATTAGGCCGACACCGGGGAGAATAAAAGAGCGAGAGCATGAGAGCGAGCGAAACAAAAAGAGAGAGACAGTCAGAGCTGTCGCGTCTGTCTGTGCCTACACAGTCTTGATGTCTGCCACAGAGACAGAATGGGATTCAACAGTTGTCTTTTAAACACACACACACACACACACACACACACACATACACACACAGTGAGCTTTGATCACTCACATGCAGAATGACTCCTTTCTCCAGCAGGCTCTGTTTCTTGGCAGTCATCACAAAGTAGTGCGTGTCATCCTTGTAGTAGACAATGTTTTCCAGGTCAATACCTAAAAAAGACCAGGAGAAAGACGTATTGTTACGTACCAAGCGCGGGCCTTCTCCTTACTGCCGCGGCTGACTCGCTGTCATGTCGGATTTGGAGGACAAGAGCGGCAATTACGCGACTCAGAGCACATAACCAAAGCCCCGGGGACATCGTCACGTCAGCAACAAACTGTGGACGGGCTTGGCATCAAACCTAATGTTGAGAGTTTTAATTGGATGAGCTGACAAATTCAGAACAGCGATCAAAGGCGGATTATTTGTCCCGTGTACCTTCATATTTAGCATCCACTGCATCCAGGAACTAGCCTGAGTTCTTGCAATTACCAACACAAATCCCAAGATGAAAGTAAAGTGCAGCAGAGAGGAGCTGTGGCTCACCTGTTGCTTCTCTGAGGTCTTGAAAGAACTTCTGGTTGAAGATGAAGGCCACGCCGCTGATCTCCTCCACCTTCGCCTCCGCTGTCGTGTTCCTGTTGATGAAGTTAGCAGTGATGGCGATTGCAAGCTTGCCCCGGAACTCCTTACGCCGAAACCCTGCAGAACACAGGGGGAGGAGGCAGACAGTGACCGAGCTGTGGGTCAGGGAGAACAGCGATTCAAAGAGTTTCTGAAAAGAGAGCGAACGCTCACACCACAAAATTAATTTAATGCGCCAACTTACATTTGCGTTTACAACATGTCAAACCATGCAAATACACACCACGCATAATAAACGCAACCAGATGTTCTGTATCGTGAGCAGCTTTCTCGTTTTTCAAGCTGCGTGAATGCAGTTCATGGTCATCCCAGAGGGAGCCGGCTGCCTCCCTTCTCTACTGCAGCCGGGTCATGGCACTCTGCTCCACAGGGGGATCCCTTTGCCAGTGCGGCTGTGTGCGAGGGCAAAAGCCAGGAGAGGAAACTGACAATTCAACAAATCCTGCTCTGCTCTGGTGGGAGAGCGCACGCTCTGCGAAGCTGGGAGCAGCAGCCAGACACAAGCAAACACACACAGATGTGCACAAATGCTCATTCACGAGCGAGGAGCGGAGTGAGGTCAGGCAACCCGACCACAGCTGTACACGAGCGTCATTACGAGGGGCCTACGCGTCCACGTGAGGAGACGAGCAAACGGCGCCCTTTGTGCCCCTGAGGCAAATGCGCGCGCGCTAACACAGACTTGCCTGGTAACGTGTTTCTCCTTCCATCTGCTCCAATGATGACATCGAACTCCAGCTCGCTGGCAGGGTGTGTCCTGGGGTGGACCTCGGCCCTCCAGCCTATCCCTGAGAAAACACAGCGCGCGTAATCAGACAGAAATGCGTCAGCAGAGCCAGGCATAGAGCCTTTGATGGATCATTCTCTGGCGAAACACACTGTTCGCGACACATCCATTTCTTTTTCTCCGAGGTCTGGCCACAGCTCCACTCGCTTACTTTCGGTGTCTTGATCTTCGGGGGGTTCGATGAGGCCCTTGAACTCCACGTTGACGTGGATCTCAATGCCCAACAGGAGAGCCACTTTGAGCAGCATTAGCTGAAGCTGACGAATACCTGCAGATCAGGGGGAAGCGAAACTGGTGTGAGATGAGGATGCAACCCCAAAAACAAAATCTTCCGACCACCACGCAAAACAAACAAAACCTAGAGGCACACGTGACCCACATTTCAAGTTTGTCAGGTGTACTCACTGATGTGATCAATGGCACCGGCACAGAACTTCCCGTAGAACTTCTTGGCCCCGAGGCCCCTGAGGTCCTGGATGGTGAAGGGCCACAGGTGCAGCACGTTGTTCCTGGAGAAGGCGTCTCTCTTCTCCAGCAGCACCACCTTGGCCCCCAGGAAAGCCAGCTCGATGGCCGTACGCAGGCCGCATGGCCCCGCGCCGATGATCAGACACTAGACATGGAGAAGTTATGAATGAGCAAGACGGAGCGGAGTCACTGCCCGTCTTTGGACGTGATCTGAAAAGCCACCTACAGCAGTCAGGCTGCAACTTGACACTGCCCTCACTTCTTGAAAAGAAAAAGACAAAGCGCCTGCATGGAGGCCTGTTTCTCACTTTAGCAGTTTAATTGGAAACGGTGCACTTCTCAGTTTTGATGACAGGCAGCTCTTTCTCTTTTTGAAGCCCACAGTATCCTGCTGATGCAGCCTTACCTTGGCGTTGGCACAGGCACGACCCTTCTTGTACTCCTTGTGGCTGGCCCGCTTGTCTAACTTGGCCCACAGCGCCTTGGCCTTCCAGTAGTTGAGTTTGGACTTGAGCTTGTGATAGAAGACCCTGGACTCGGTGGGCTTGACCTCCAGGTGGTCACACAGCTCCTGGAAGGCCTTGAGCGTGCCCTTGCACGTGGTCGCCTGGACGAAGCGGTCAAACAGGGCGTGGGACTGGTTCACCCCGTCTCCTCCAGCTGCACCAGCACCTCCATCCCCCATGGTCCAGGCTTGCACAGGGGCTGCGCGGGCCCTTCACCCCCGAGGCAGGGGTCTTTGGGTCCCGACCCCTGGGACGCGCTCTCTCTGGTGGAGGGCTTTAACTCAGGCCTCGGGCATCTTCACTCTGCGAGCGGGAGGGAGAGACATAAAACTGAGCCAATCATAGAAGACAACTCGGCAAAGTCTAGTACTGCACAAAACGTTCCCCACACGGCCGGCTCATCCCAGCAACACTGTGTACTTAAACACGATCCCATTTATTTAAGAAAAGCGGTTGGTGTGGTGACAGTTTGAAGAGGCCAGGTCGTAACAACAACCCACTGTAAGCGGCCCCCGGCTGCTTGTAGCTCTGCGTGTAAACATCAAGCCTGAGTTTCGCAGCCAGTTTACCTGCTACGACTCGCAGCAGCCTCACGTGTTCTGCTTTCTCATCCTCTGGGGTTGGGGGGCAGCCTTTTAAAAGAGCACGGTGCCAAAAGTGGCGATGATGATGATGGCTGCACCAAAGGAAACTTGTTTGATCAAGTGTATTTGCTGCTGAACAAAGAAACATTTCTCAGCCGAGCAGCGGCTCTGGTGGGCATCACCTCCGAGGGCCACGACGCAGGAACTCGCCCGGCTTGTTGGAAACTTGCAGCGGCTCAGCGCTCCCTGCCACCTCCTCTCTGCAGCGAAAAAAAAGCAGCGCGCTCTGGGCCTGGAAGACCGCGAGGCCAGCGCAGACTTAAAGAGGCATTTACAATGCAAGCTTTTAGCAAAGCACACACAGACTGTAAAGGGCAACCTGCACATCTGCATTCCCGCATGTGCGCTCACACACACCTCTGCTCGACAAATCATCTCCCCACCCCCCTACCCCCACCCCTGTGGTTGGTGGTTAATATGCAAAATCCGGTCAGGCACCACCTCCTCCATATGATAGTACAGATCTGCATTAACAAGAGAGGAATGCTGTGATCGACCAAGTGTCCGCGGGAATCAGCTTAATCGAAGCTGGGTATTTGAAAACGTCATTCAAATACTTGTCGGGTGTCCAAAGCCTGCTCTGGTTTATCTCCATGATGTTTACAGATGTGCAGTCAGGCTCCATGTGTCTTTCTTGTCTGGCCAGCGCCTGTGAAAAGACGATGCCAGCCAACACAGGTGAAGGAGAATCTAAAGGTTATGTTCTAACTGAAAATCGGGCCAGTGGGTCCGTTCAGATTCCCAGCAGTCGTAATCTTGGCACGTGGAGGCACATCCACGCAGTTTTCCACTGCAGTAGCAAGCCCCAGATTCCACTCTTGTCGACATAGATACCTAATAATTTCCTGTTTCCACAGAGTCTCGCACGTGGGAGTTTCTCCGTAAATCTTAACAAAGAGGAACGACTCTGTGATCTGTGTCACATCATCTGATAAACAGTGAACCCCTTTTAACCCCTAGAAGCAAAAAAAACAACAAAAAAAAAACAAGAGCACCCCCCTCAGATTCTTCACACTCTCCTTTCTGCCCCCTCTGATGGTTTCAAGTCAACGGCAGATCATCAGCATTGTAGGCCGTTTTCTGATGTGGAGAAGAAGAAAGCAGGTGGTCTCGAGCCCGGCGCCCAAAGCCTCACGAAAACACGCTTAGAAGAGATGCTTCAAAGCAGAACAGGGTGACCTCACAGGGTTAACATCTCACTTCACGGTGAAATCAAATCTTTCTTGCAAGAATCACGTTCAGCCGCTCGCCACGTCTTTCTCCCAGTCCACGGCGGGGGTGAAAAGTGATTCCCTGTGTGGGATTTTTATGTGGCTGTAAAGACGTGCAGGTCACGGAGACGCATGGAGCACCAGGCACTGAGCTGGCAGTAAACATCTAACACACTCTGAGGTCTTTGAAGGACATGGGGAGGGGGGGGGGGGGGGGGGGGACCAATATGCAGAGACCAATATGTCCAGAGAGAGGGGTGGCAGCATCTGCGAGGCGTTATGAAACAACCAGCTGAAGTATGCAGACAAGATCCTTCAGCGATGCTCAAACTCTAAACAAAACAGTTTTTAACGGGATCATAAAAAAGCAGGAATAATTAAAACAGCTTTGGCTCAAAAAAGCCAACCCCACATCTGGATAAAGTTGCAGGAAGTCACACATTCGCAGAATTCACACAAGGATTACGCACGTGTGCGCAGGCGTTTACACACACACACACACACACACACACACACACACACGCACGCACGCACAGCATGCCTCTGCTTCTCACTCATGCATTACATCAGCCTCCTGTCTAAAAATAGAGCCAGAGATTAGGCCACCGGGCTACCCATTTGACAGCACTGCCTTCATGCACTGTAAACACCGGCACTCCCGGCAGTAATAATTAACAGACTATAAATAAGGATCGATTTCAAAGCTTCCACAGAGGAGAGTGCCACGGAGGACTCAGAGTTTGGTCCCTAAAACAACACAGGAGCTCTGAGGTAAACAAGTTCAGTAGAGTGTGTGTCCACCATAGCTGCGCACAACAACTGGGATGACTGGGCTGTGTGTGTGTGTGTGTGTGTGTCTTTGTGTGTCCTTGGATGGCAGTTTGGCCCCCGTCAGTCTCCAGCTCGGGCATGACTGATGCTCAGAGGACACCCTGGAGAGGAAAGCAATATCGCCTCGTCCTCTCCTCCAGCAGCGCGGGACGCAGGGTGAACTGCAGAACACTGAAAACCTGGGAAAAACAGCTGGGATGGGACAGCTCCACGTCTCCCGTCCTCTCTTCCCGTCTGCCTTGAGGACGACTTCCACCCTGCCTTTGAACTGGACAGTGTAACGATCGCCTCGGCCGCCCGCTACACGCTCTCTCTGGTGGTCGCCGGGGATGGACGCACCGTGCAGAATGACTGTAATGCTAATTACAGAGCGGCATCGCAGCAGGTGGGGTCCACTCACAGAGCGCCTGCGGGCCGTGGATACATCACACTGTTGCCTCTTATTTCTCCATTGTTTGGGGGTCATTATGTGCGCCATATTTGGCCGGGTTCACCGCCACCGCCGTCATCATCGTGGAAATGGAAACTCAGCTTCACTTATTTGCAAAGCCTTTTCTGTATTTTACGCTGCTGTGAGCGTAATATGTTTAGGTTCAAAGCTGTTTGTTGGACAAAACAAGCCGCATACAGTTCAAACGTCTTCTTTTTTAGCCTCAGCAATAAAGTGATGAAAACAATCATTAGCTGCAGTCTATGTTGCCCTGGTGTGAACCACACACGCTGATACAATTAGTTCTCACACCGTGACTCATCTAATGGGAATTTATCAAGGTGCAGGCACAATGCGCGGAAAACCGGTCCATTCATAAAAATACTCATCAAAAGCGTCCAACCCTTATGTCTTTATGTTTTATTTTCTTTCGTCTTTCAAAAAAAAAAAAAAAAGACCTGAAGCTTCGCCCGGGATGCTCATCATGAATACGTCTGCTTTCAAAACCACATGCGTGCACGCCTCAGGTAAGTCTGGCTCCGCAGCGGCTGGATGATGGTATCGTGAGTGCTGGTGTGGAGAAAGCATGTCGGGCTCCACCAGGGCGCATAGTTACAGCCGCAACGGCGGCAGGAATGGATCGCCATTCCAAACCTTACCGCCGCGAGTCTCAGCACGATGAAAATACACGTGCAGCTGAAGTCGACCGAGCGGATGAAAACTGCTGCGTTGGCCTCTTCGGTACCCGCTGCCGTCCGACGCTCTCCTCGCGGGCCGATGCCAACCCAGTCCTGGGGTTCTGTTCGTGGAAACAGGAGGGGAGAAATCTCCTCACGTCGGCCGCAGAGACGAAGCCTCAGAGCTCGCCGAGCGCACGAACATTTCTCGGGTTTAACTTCCCTCTGGCGGAGGCCGCCTTGGAACCATCTGGCGTTCGAATCACTCCTGCTTCTGACAGTCGGGGCCGCGCAGCAGCTGAGCGCTTCATTTCTGCTTCCCACAACCCGTACACATTTTCTCCAGCGGCGGATCAGCCCCCGAGCCAACGCGCATACCGGTTCCATGTTGTCCTCTCTTAGACACTAAACAGACCGACACGTTCGTACTCGCACTGGAATAAAAACACCATGTTCTCAGTCAAACTCCCCACTCCTGGGAGCTGAGACACAAAGTGCAACGTGTGCACACCCCCCGCTCTGTTCGTGCCGACTAGTCGACTATTATTTGACCACTACATGCGCGCTACGGCACCAGTAAACGGCGCTGGATGCCTCAGACAGATCCTCGTTATGGATTCCTGCCTGCGGCACATATTTGATGCCCCCCTTTCATGCCCCTGAACGTTTTCCTTCCAGAAGGAGGACTTTCCAGGCATCTGGGAAAACAGTAAGTCGGTCTGGACGGTATCTGCCTCCCTGAGCGCGGTCGTGAAAGCAGTTTTCACTATACCTGAACTGTAACAGCACACGACCGTTCCCAAATTATGTCATCTGAAAGGTTCAAGTGCTTGTAGATCAGAGGTCCTACTCCGGGATTAATACCTCAGTTAAGATGCTAAGGCAACCCTCAAGTCTACCCCCCACCCCCACCCCTCATTTCTGAATCGGCTGGCATGTATAGGCCCGTTCTAACTGTGACAAGTGATTTCAAATGAATTAGAAGAGCAAATGAAAAACTAAAATCAGCTTCAAAATCTCTCCGAGACGACATTTGCTGATGACAAAGGGGCTTTTTTTAAAATGTAATTTGTGCTCAGGGGGAGTCTGAGCCTGCGCCCAGGCGGCTCGCTTACGGCTGTCAAACGCGGTTGATTGGAGCTGCCTGCCAGCACTTGCTGTAGCCGTTTGATTTAGGAAACCTCTCCATGACGAGAGCGGAGCAGGCACCGCAGCTACGCAGCTGTAGCGCACGGCAAAGCACAGCTACTCATTCATTTGTTCGATCCATAGGCCCGCTCATAAAAATCTTTTTTTTTCCCCCATTTGGCTATCTGCGTCTCCATTTGCATATTTCACACCACTGGGACGGATCCTACACTCAGATCTATCCTCGCCGGGGGAACCAGGAAGTGTAATCTGAGAACAGTAGGCAAACACAGTCAACACAGACTAATCTCCAGGGCTTAGTCATGACCGGCGTGGAATGGAGGCTTGCAGGAGGGAAGGAGAGGATGCCTCAGACTGGGTGCACGACCTGTCCAACTGATTTCCTTCTTGCAACAGAGGAGAAACCAACATATAAATAATCCAAAGCCGGACAGGAATTAAACCGACAACATGCACAATGTCAGTCAGAGTGGTTCTTTTCAAACTGATTTTTTTATCTCTCTGTGACAGATGATGGACAGGAATATAAACAGTTGGGCCAAGACATAAAAACTAACCTTCCAGACCTCATAACCAGATCGCACATGTAATACACAAGGGCGAGCCCGCGGCGTGTTTCTTATTCCGTCAGGCCTTGGGACACCGTCGGAGCGCTGCTCTCCTCGCCGTCTGGATTACAAAGCTAACGTTTAAACCTGGAAGAGGCTCAGCAATCAGACAGGCTGCAAAAACGCAACGGAAGAACGAGAAATGAGCCACTGCATTTTGGCGTTTTGGGGCTTCTTGCCAGGGCTGACCGAACTGAGCCGGTGCTAATTGTGGTCATGACGCTTTGAAACAGTTGTTGTTGTTCTTAATAGCGGAGATTTATGCTCTTGCCATTTGGGACAGAAAAGATCAAAACGACAGAAAGAGCTGATACGTGCAATGGAAAAGTAAGACAAAAACACCACATTTCACTGAGAAACATTACAAAAACGCTGCCAAAACGACACTGTCCCAATTGTTCAGCACTTAGAGAGTTATTCATTCCAGATTCACCAACATCAGTGCCTCATGTGAAACACTTTTTTTTTTTTTTTATGATTGACATCATCCGACTGCACCGTTGAACTCAAAACGCTGAGGGCCCACGCAGCAGTGACACGCAGCTGGCACAAGGCGTAATCCTGTCCGCATGCACACTTCACTTTCTCTGATCTCCATGCGTGGGCGCAGCCGTTCTGATGGTGAACAAGTGGCAGGATGTTGTATGTGTGTGTGTGTGTGTGTGTGTGTGTGTGTGTGTGTGTGGGGATCTGCAGGATGAGCAAGCGGCGATCCTGCCCAGCACCTCTGTCCACAGACCCCATGCCCGCTTTGACCTTCCTCCGGGGCTGAAACCTCCTCAAACTTAGATTTATGACAGCCTGTCAGAGCGCAGCGAAGCAGCTGCGGCAAACTAACGGCCCCTGAGGACCCCGTCGTGCAGGAGACGCAGCTCAGACTTACACTGAGCACACGGATAGAGTGAAGACCGGGAAACCCGATAGCATGACGGTAAACTGAGGACTGCGGAGAGCCAAGACCTGCACTACTTAGCATGAGGGTCAGCCAGAGAGTGCATACCAGCGAAGATCCTTATTCAGTGTTGGCTTTCACTCGGTAACGAAATCTCTACCGCCGCATTTGACTTCGCCACTCAGTTCACCTTTAACACATTTTTTTTCGTGTGAAACAAGGCACATCTGTACTTTCAGTTGTTTCTTTTCCCATCCCCAAGTCAAGCGGCTGGAGAAATTCTGTAAACACGCCCCCCGTCAAAGCAACGCACGCGTGCACGTCAGGCAGACAGTAGCGTGAGAATACGCAAGAGATGCTTTATTCCTGGCCCAACACCACTCCTCATCAATCATTTCATCTCCGGTGCGCCAGCTCCGCTAAAAACGCTCAGCACGCCCAGGTCCAGAGGACGGTTAGCTTCCCTGCGCGCGCTGAGCTGCAGGCTCATCCAGCCCGGAGGCAACCGAACACCCACACACTGAGCCGCGAAGCACGCCGACGGCTCGACAGACGATAGCCTGAGCGCCGAGTCCAACCAAATTACATTTCAGTCCCTGGCACAGATTACAACACGTAGGCGGGAGTTGAACTGAGCACTTGGCGGCGGCGGCGGGAAATCTCTGAGTGCTGGGTTATAAGTCATGTTTCAGTAAATAAACAGCAATGAAGGGTGGGGAGATGGATTAACTGGAGAGGAGGGGGAGGATAAATAGACCTTGAAGAAGTTCCTCTTGAATCCAGCGTGAGAAGTCACAAATCTTAACCCAGTAAAATGGCCGCGGGACGTTCTGTGTACTCTGCTGCTCTTTGAAACAAGAGGGGCACAAAGTTGAGGCCGACTCATGTAAGCGGGGCTACGTTAAACAAAACAAAGTCACTTTACGATGCCTTATTCCTAATTTGCATTTTTAGGGGAAGTTGCGCACTGTAACCCTGTTGTCTCAGGTTCGGGACAGAGGCCAAAACCAACACCTGCGCTCACCTACTGTATCTGGCAACGTGAACCAGAGCGAGAGAGGCTCCACAGAACTTCTGGGCGGATATGTTTGCGTTTGTGATTATGTGCACATAAAACAAACAAGCTGGGTTGGCTGACCCCTTTTTACGCTAAGCTAGGCTAACCATGCTCTCAGGGCCGCTAACCAATTAGCGTACGTGTCTTTTCATGTCATGTCTCTCAGAAAGCAAACCTCTCTTCACCTCAGGGTCGTGAAGGTTGTTTGGAAAAAAAAAACATCTACTGTAGCATCCCTGAAGCAGGTGGAAGCAGCGTATGGCCTCGTGGGGGCGTGAACACCACAACCCTTAACTTAACTTCCAGGCTAATGTTCCAGCGATAACTAAGACCAGCCGTCTGCTTGTCATGGCATCAGTTGCTACTGAGCTGAGGACCATTGCTTCGATGACATTCACAGGTCATTACATTCAAGGGTTAAAAGTGTGCCGGCCCCGCCCAGGTGGAAAAAAAAAGAAAAGAAAAGACAGGGCCCTTGTGGATTTGTTCGCTTTCTTCTGAGATAGGACATTCACATGACCAGAGGTTATTTGAGTACAATATATTTACTGAATATATTTGAAATGAAATGATTATCTGCAGCTCAAAGGTGGCACCCTGATAACAATGCAGACAGATTCATTTAGCAGGAACATTAGCCTCCAATAAACTCTTCCTTAATGCGTAGAATGGAAATGTTTTGATACATGAGAGACATCACGTACAGGAGGCAGATTTATGAGTCACCGATCACGGCAGCCTGGGAGCTGTGTTCTCCTACAACACGGACGTGAAACTCCTCCCGAGTCCTCCGTACACCTGCGTGTCCAGAGAGAGAAAAGTCTGCACATGGCTCTGCCGCAGGTTCAAGGGTCGGCAGACTGGCAAAATGCAAACGGTCTCGTTGGCCCGGCTTCAGGAATGCGTGTGTCACACTGACCTACTTCTGACCTGCGAGGTAGAAGAAACGGCCGAGAAGTAAGTCTGTAATCCGGTGCTACGACAGATCACCAAAACAAATGGACTGAGGGCGTATTTGTAAATCACACACACACACACACACACACACACACACACATTTCAAATTTGCCTTTACTGTAAGTCCTTCAAATCTGATCTGCGTTATGCCATGTTTGTAAATCAAAACAAGCTACACTGGTAGCGGGGAAGGAGAGTGGCGGTGGATACAGGTCATCGACCAAAAGGACAGGAAAAGGGAAGGGAAGTGTATCCTGACATACAGTAGGTCTCCAGTTTCTAGATAACATTAATGATGTCTTAATGGCTGTTTGCTTTTACAATGTCTGTCTGACTCAACACTCAGGAATACACCAATCACCATGACCTCACTCAGCATGGGACTAACCATTGAAAGGCTAACATGGTAATTGTCCTTCACTACACTGATTTCCTTACAGCGAGTGCCTGCTGCAAAACACAACCGTCCAACGGTTATCAACATGCCATTAGCATTCAGTTACCAACATCTCTCCTTTTAAGGAAGTCCCACAGATGAGCCCAATTCCAATGTGCATGGTGGTTTGACATCAACAGGGTCCGGCAAGACTGTGATGATTCATCCAGAGAAGCACACCTCAGAGGACTTCCTTTCATTTCAGTCAGAGTCAGTCAGGAACTCACTCTGTCCCTCTGAGTGACAGGTCACAGTGATGCAGCCCGCCCTGTCCCTTTGCACACCCACACTACCTCCCACCGATGCAAATGTACATTGATATTAACCATGCTCCAGCCTGGAATCTGACTCACTTATTTTCTGCCCGGCAGTTTCAGGGCATTCGTGGACAGCGCGTGAGTCATCTTGGACTCGTCTCCAAACACAGGGGTGTGTACCCGACATGGACTACTTTAACAAGAAACGTGACTCTTCATTATGAATAAACCAAAGCACCCAGAACTGCATTTATTTTCGCTCTTAGACGCCAATACTTGAACATATACACTACGAAACTTAGACGGGACGGACAAAATCTTACAGTATATCTAATGTTTTATCACAAGGACAATATATATATTGATATTGTGTACTTTGCTATGATTTTATTCAGTGAGTGAGAAGGAACTGCTTTGGGCTAATTCATTGAACATTGTACATGTAAAATCACAAAGACACAAAAGTCCTTGAAATCCAACGCTGCCATAATTAAACACCCACAACTGACACATTTCTACCATCTCAAGGTATATGTGTATATATAACCCATCCCTATGCTACTGCTTACAATATTGTTGTCATTTCAAATTAAGGTTTGGTTTGCCTCTTGTATGCATGTCCACTGGCAGTGAAAGACATCGAAAGTAAATTTCTTTCATAAAGATTTTGGAAAGTTCTATTCACTGGAGAAATAGGGTTCCAGGCTATCCATATCAGCTCCAGAAAACTGCACAATATAACAACTAACACAACACTGTCCTTGCACCCGTGGCAACAAATGTTGCAGAGGACGTTGCAGACTCCAGGTTGACCCAGCTCCTCTCCAGAAAACCAGACTGCAGTCTACCTCAGTTCTCACCGGGGCTGAGTCAGCCACCAGGCAAACATCCTCCTCCGTCTCTGCCCCATATCCTGATCTCTTGCGAGGGTGGCTGTGAGTTATGATAAGACGTGCAGCTTAGCAGAGGCAATGCATCCCAATTAATGTGTGCCTGCCCAGTAACAACCTGTGACCTCGGTGGGGGGAAAAAAAAGTGTAGCGCCGCTGGAGTTGCTACAGCTGCCACAGGAGGTGGGTGAAATGCAACATAAAGTCAGCCGTCACTGATCAACACAACGAATGCTCCATCACTCGACTGATACAGGATAAGAGCCTTAAGCATAAGAGTTGGCCACAGACAGACTCTTGTTGCTGTGTGTTGATGTATGGCCCAATCTGGGTCAGCTGGAGTCATATGGTATTGTTGAAGTCGGAGCGCAGCCGGCCGAAAAGAGCAAAAACAGAGGCATCCGATAAGAGCGTGCATCACTCAGGGGTCAGGAGGAGAATGTGAGTGACTTGGGAATCACACGCCTACAGACCGACTACACTGGACTTTAACAGCAGAGCGGCACCATCATCACAGACTCCCACTTTATACCACTGCATTGAAACTACTGTTGCTGTTCTACACTCTTATTTACCAATAACACATGAAAACCAGCGTTATTTTTTAAAAAACAACCCAAAAAACATGGTGTCAGACGTCCAGGATCTTCACCATTTCAGACTTCAAGCTTTTTGATAAATGATGCATGCCTGTGCTGTTACGTGACCTTGCAAATTCAACATTACATATTCAGGTATTTGTCTGTGAGAAAAAAACGCTTCTAGACTTACAGGATTCCGCACAAGGTGTCGATATTTCAGTATAAAGTAAATAATTCTTGCCACCATTCACCGCATTCCACAGGCTATTCCCGTCCGATCTGTAACAGGCTGAGAGCTAAACTGCTTGAAAAACGAGGCTGGCAGATGACCACTGATGCACCATTACAGCAATGTGCGTGTTCTGTGCAGATGAAACTGATTTATTGCACGGCCGTATAGTTAAATCGTTAGTTGCTCTATTAAAGCCACCAGACCGTGACATTCACAAACGTGCAGAGGTGTAGTCCGCGGATCCCAGGGTAACGTTAAAAATGCACCGTGTTTGTCAAGCGATCTGGGGGCACATCTCTGCTCACCTCTGTAGCCAGCGTGTTTATAATCCACTCGTATATCACCGAAACGAATCCATGTCCGTGTGGAGACCCAAATTCCCCCGTCAAATCCACGGGACAGGTCTATTATTTCATGGCTACTGCTTGTTCAGGCCAGAGCAGGGAGCCACACAGCGAAGGAGAGGAGAAGGCGCAACTTGAAACTGACAGAGAGGGATCGGTCCGAACCATAAGGACGACAAGGAGGGGGGCGGGAACCGACTATAAATAACAACACGGCAGCGGAGCGTTGCTAACTAATTCATTTCAACTGGGCTTGTGTAAATATGACAGGATATCGGAATTTTATATTAACAAGTGGGTCAAAATGGTGAAATGTCTGCATGGCTTTGACGTCCTTTGGCAATGATAGGTGTGGTACCCCTGCTACTCCTTGGAATGAGCCTTCGTGTTTTAACTCAGTTTAATCCGATTGGTCTTTTCCAACGTGACGCAGCAGCGCTGCTGCCTTCACATGGTGTCAGAAACATTAGACCGCTTTACACAACAGGGAAAGGCGGCGGGTTTCTACAGGATTGTCGAATTACAGAGATATTTTGTTTACATTCTTTTACTGATTCCGATATATTGTGTGTGAATATGTACCCTAAACAGAAACCTACTTGATTTGAAATGAGCGATTTAAAATAGGTAAATGTCAACAACTGATGGCAAAAAAGGAGGCATACAGATACATTATTAAACAATAATAGCGCATAACAAAGGGTGACATGGATCGATCTCAGCAAGATAATATTATATTGAAACTGTGTTGACTTAAACATATGTATCATTTACATTCAGAAATGTAGGGATTAACAATCTACGTATTGTAGTTACTGATTTGTTTAACTGAATTATCGGAGTATGAGCAGCAAGTTTGTACTCTTTCACTGTTTTACATGGCCTCTGTAGAATAAGTATAGGCAACAGTGAAATAAAGGAGAATTCTACTAATTGCTAGCGTGACGTGAAGTAATTCATGTAATTTCTCAGCCTCAATAAGCCCGTTGTGTCTGTCTGCAAGTGTCTTTTTCCTGTATGGAACCACGAAAAATATAATTCCCACTAAATTCCAAAGACCATTTGTTTGTTTTCTAACAAAGCATAGACATAGATTGGGCCATGGCTTTAGAGGAGCTGAAGCTTGCCTTAGTGGAAAACCACTTGAAATTATAACTTGGGAAAATTATAAGTTTCAAACAATCGCTTTCAAATGGCAAGACATCGGACTGAAAAAACAGTATACTGAGTCTTTGGCTGCTTCCCTCAGGCAGAAATATGCATCACTGATATGCTTCTTTGTCTCAATCACAACACAATCCAAGACTTCTCCTCATACTACTAAAGCATATTATAGCCTATATGCCAATGACCCAACAAATCCAGGCTGCAAATCCAGAGAACCTATTAGAGGCTATAATGATTATCTTAAGTGTCTTGCATGATTCAAAAGAAAGGTCAATGACATGCAGGCCCTTGGTAAAACCCACTCAACTATCAGAGTCACTTTCTGCTTCAAATGGTCCACTGCCAACAACAGGCCAGTGAAAATGGTGCGATCTCAGAATGTGACCATTTCAGATAAAATTCATGCACTTTAATTAAAAATAGACTTTTGTCTATATTTTGAGTGAGCACAACACTATGTTGAGCGCCGCTGTGTTGAAAGAAGAAATCTTACTGCCACTGTCAGTTCTCTGCAAATTACCAAGTTACACCTTCCTGTCACCTCCTGTCACTGGACACATAGGCCTGTGTTGCCGGCTTTTGAGAGCACACAGAGAACACAAGGCATTCAGTGTATAATCCCTCACAAAGATGTTGTGTACACGTCAATTTGGATGCAGCCACGTGGAAGTATGGAAGTGTCATTTTTTTCAAAAATTTCAGTATTATGTCAGCATTATCACTTGATAAATTATTTTAAAAGTCATTTGTGAAAAACACATGTTCTGCCCTAATATTTGTACAAGAGAAAGACAGAGCTACACAGGTATATTTAATAGGGTTAAGACAAGAGATACAGGGAGATGTATTGAGTTAATCACAATAAAGTACAATATGGTGCCAGATGCTGTCCAAATTACTATTCATATATCAAACAGCATTGTAATTTGCCCTGAATAAGCATTATAGGCAATCTGCAATTAGTGAACCTCCAGATTTGCCATTTATGGGGGTTATGTGATGTGACTGTGGTAAAACAAAACATTAAATGTATCACTTCCTGTAGCACATGGTGAATCAGCGTCTGCACTGCTGTATACCTGTGTAAGTGAATTATGGCCCTATGATTTCTTCTAACCCATGAAAAGGATCTCTTAACTGTCTTATTGAGAAAAGCAGTCACAGAGCCCAAAAAAGTATTCTGAAATTAAGTTTATGCGCACAGTAAAAATGTAGCTCTTTTTGTGCAATTGAAAACAGTACCACTGGACCACATCTTTTACATTTTGCTGTGATGCCAATATGAGGTTCAAGCCCATGCTAATTTAAAAAGCAATATTTTGACTGTGAGAAGAATTTCAGGCAGAAAAACGTATCGCTTCCACCACCACAAGGACATTCCACATATGAGGTCTCCCATCAGAACAAGCTGCCCTAGTTGGATTTGCACAGATTTGCTAATTAAACAAACCACAGGGGGACTCAGAATGTCAACTGCATCTGCTTGTGTGAAAATGAGAGAGAGAAAGGAAGACAGGCTTGGAGGAGCAATGAAGACAAAAAAAACAACAACACAGTGATATTTAGAATCAGGAGCAGACTGCTGCCAGATCACAATACATCAGAGAGAGAGTTTCACCACATTATGAAACCACCTCATATTGTGCTGAGCACCTTGGCTCCCATCTCTGTTCTCTGTTCTGGTTTGTCATCAGCCATTCATTGAGGGTCAGTGGGAGCTGACTACAGCGTGCACACAAGGGATCATCTACGAAAGGTGAGGTAGGCAGGCTGCACACATCCTCAACATAACAAAGGAATTTCACATGATGTCATCCAAGAGATCTTCAAAGGCATCTGCCATATCACATTATCGAAAGCAGATGACAATGGGCTGCATCAAATCCCAATCCATTCACCTGTGATGAAGCTGAGGGAGGAGGATAACAAAGGTAAAGTACTTACTGTACTGAGGGCAGACAGGCAGAAGCTGATGATCCAAAAGGTATTCCTCTGGCTGGGATTTATTCTCTTTCTATTTTCCTCCCTCCCTTTCCCCTTCTCTTTCCTCCTCTTCTCCCGCCTTCTTCCCCTCCTCTTTCTTACCACAGCAAGATGCTGCCTGGACCAGTGCTCGTTGTCATGGTAACCAAGACTAGGGGGATTTTCACGTGACTGGATCTCTCTGGGCACCGATTGGTCAGACGCACTGAAATAAGGGGGGAGGGATGGGTGGGGTGGTGATGTCACACACCCACAGTTCACAAATGGGAGGGATCCCCAGTCAGGCCGTCTGCAAGCACACACACAGACACAATGGGCGTCTTTTTAAGGTGGGGCTGAGCTGGGGCGGAGTTAGACGTTCCAGGATGATTCTACTTGACTGATAGACTGACTTAGTGACATGCTGACTGACTCAGCTGCCCCCTCCCCACTGTTTGCTCTCATCTGCAATGCTGTTGCTGCCACTAAAATGCACTCCAGCACTCTAAACCGCTGGGGGCTGGATGCAGAAACAACACAAGTGTTATAAGGCATACAAGAGCACCTATATGTGCCAGGTTGACCTCCTGGTCTACCACACACACAGGTGGCTATTTATAGTACCACTGGAACCAGACAGAAGCATAACTGCTTCTATTCACTCTTATACACAGTAATATTCATACTGCATACAGACATGGCATTCAAACGGTAAAATAACTGAACTTTTGGTCATTGGCAAATACAATACAGATGTAGACTGCTGTTCCTGCTCCTGCTGATAACAAGTAAATGACCTAAATGTATTTCCTGCAATAAGAGATTGCAACAATATGGCACATTTAGCTTGATGTGGAGCTTAAACAGAGATAAACATAGAAAAGCTAACACTGAACCACGGGCATGTGCTGAACAGCCCTGAGTGCCATAATTACGTAATGATAAGGGTCCTGCTGTCAGACATTTTATGAGCACTCTACAGACTTGACAGCTGAGGAAAAAAAGTTGGCACGAGAACAGCGGCGATGAAAGCAGCACTGACTGTAACAAAAAAATAAACTTTCCACGTTCATCGAGGCAATGAAAGCTTTCAGAAAGAAAGGTTGAGTGTTAACACTTGTCAATGTCACGCTCATTCCCAACAAAGAGCTGGTCCAGGCTTGAGTTCTTGGGATCGGTCCAGTTCTGCCAAAGATGAACAGCATTCTTGTTCTGGGAGACTCGGATGCCATTTTTTCTGAGCTGATGTGTTGCCTTTATAAGGTACTTGGAAACTCAATAATACATCTCGCTAATCCTGACTAGACTAAGTTTTGTCAATGTTAGTGAGGCATTTACTGACTGTTTTTATAGGTCATTTTGTTTTACCATTCATAGAGAGTTATTTTTGAGCATATACTCTTCATTCCTTATGGACAAACATGGAGACTGACATTGGACAGTTTGCTCACTTGGATGTGATCAAAAGTGCAGACACCTGTTATCTCTGTGTGTGTATACATTCAATACACATAGTAATTATACAGACATGAGCGAAACAATACCGCTTGACATATGTCAACATATACATTTCTTCAGTATTTTCACACATTTTTTAATAATAATGTGGGATTCAAAAAGTCTCTCTTTTCCATGCAAGTATCATTTTTTTTATTTCAAAAACCCATAAAGAGGATTTAGTCCATATTTCCACTGTAAAACCTGCCATCTTGAAGTGGTATGATGCCGTCTCAATCAATCAGAAGCATAGCTCAAACGTCGCTCTCCAAAGGCAACTGGGTTTATGCATTTTGTAGCCATTTTTCATCCCATGCATAACTGGGCACTGAGCTTTATTAATAAAACATGCATCGCTGTCTCTCAAGCCATCTGTTTCTCTGGCAGAGACTGCACACAAAAGGTGTTATTCACTCCAATGAAAACATTTTCTGTTATAAAATTTAATAATGTCAGACTTTGTAAGGCCACAAATGACTAACCTAGCACATCCTTCCTCCCCCTTATAAATCACAGGGAGCTTTATCTTTGCTGTGTTTTGAGCTACTTTTGAAAAAAGAAAGACAGATTTGTAAGAATAATTACTTAAAATGATAGTCCATGTATAGTGAGTCTTAGTTATAAGAGTCAGTAGAATAAAGCAGCTTTAGCTCTCTGACAGTACTGATACAACATGACACGTTATAGGCCACAGTCGATGAATTCCAGACACAGAGACACTGTCATGTCAATGAATATCCTGTACTGAGGTTACAACTGGCTTTTTTTCCCCATTTCTTATATGATATCTCAGCTCTTCAGTGACCATGACGAAGTTGCAGAGATGATGATACTAATAGATGATGCCATCATGTTCACCTCCTGTCATCAGGGAACCTGTTACAGGCGAGTGAAAACTGGGCTGTGGGGGAGCAGCAGGAGATAAACTCCAGAGCAATTAAATATAATGATGCAACCATAATGTAATGATGTCTGTATTATTTATTTTCAAAAATTCATGCTGCAGTTCATTAAGAAAGTTATGCAATCAGCAAACCACAAAAACTAGGTCAGCTGATAAGTGGAACAGTTTGAGAAAAAATACACTTTGCCATCCAGGTAACTGCATGATTTCCGTGTCTTAAGAAACCTAAGCATCTCACTGTGAAACGTTTAGAAAAGGACAAAAGATTCAGTAGAGGAAAGTACGCATTCAACACCAGCATGCTATCATGCTCACAGCGTCAATGCTAACAAGCTGATGTTTAGTGGGTTCATAATCTTTGTCATGTTTGCCATCTGTGCTAATTAGCATTAAAGTGCACCTGAGGCTGAAAATGAGAAATAATCATAAGATTGGGACAAAAGAGCAATGTGTGTAATTTGACAGAAGCATTTAAAAAAAGAAAAATCAAATCAAATCAAAAAAGTTGGTACAAAAAACATGCAAGTCGTAGGTATGTTAGTTTTCTGAATACAGTTTGTGACTAAAGAAAGCCCCATCTGTTGCATCAATCTAATTACACTGCTAAACTTGCCAATAACAATACTATTTAGTGATTACCCTGCTTTCTTGCTGCTTAGCGTAACAGACATCACAACATTAGTGGATTGTGCAAGGTGACCATGTTGAGCTGTAACGAGTGCATGCTGGCATGCACACAAACATACAGTAGCACCGGGCTCTCCCAACAAATGCTCAGAGAAGTATAATTTCCAGTTAACTGACCACATGATACAACAGAGTCAGATCGCTGCCAGCTGGATGTGTACGGCTTTCATACAGAGAGTAATTGTTTAAACCCGCTGATGAACACAATATGAACCCTCTCAGTCCTAAACATGTGATATTGAAAAAAAAAAAATCTTTCCAGAATCACGTCAGTATTTTCGGTAACATGAGTCTGGCCAGTGCTGTAACTTGAACATTTAATTTCCTCCAGAACAATGAGCACTAACCCTGTGCAAACACTACGTAAATCAGCTCCAGTCGGCCGCCCCTGAACACGATGGGTAGAGGGAGAAATGAAGAGAGAGTGAGGTGTTTGAGTAGGGGCTGGGGGTGGTGGCGGAGGGGTCCAACAGGGGAATGGAGGACAGTGAACGAACCTTACCGAGTGAAAACACGTCAACCAACAGAGGCAGAGGAGAGTGAGAAGGCAGACGGTGGGGTCAGATTTCAGGAGGTCTGGCTGTGTCTGTGGTCAAGCTGAGCCGGTCTAAATTTATCCGTGTGTCTTTAGGAGACCTCAGACCAGGGCTGTGTGAGGACGGAAACAGCAGCAGTGGTCAGGGTGCGGCAACACTGCGCCTATTTCTCACACTGCCGGCCGTTTACTGTGTCGGTGAACTGCTAGCATGGCACACTATAAATCCAACCTTTCCTAGACGTTAGAAGGGTCGTGGCTTTGTTCCTGACCCCTTCCCTGATCCTTAGCAGTACTGAGCTCCTGAGCTAAGTATGGCTGTGACTTTAGGGGTTAAAGGTAACCAGCTGTAGATATCTATATTGGATTAATGGTTCCCCTGGTAATCAGTGAAGGTGGAGACAAGTAAAATATTCCCATAACCCTCCTATACATAGGTGAAGAAGTTAAGGGTTATTATAAGACAGAGGGGAAGTCAAAGTGTCTCACAAATTTCATAACAATCCATCCAACTGAGACATTTCACTCAAAACCACAAAGGTTTATCTGCAGGCAGTGCTGGAGGAAAAGTCAGGGCCATCAAACGTCTTTGTCCAGAATCTGTATCCCTGATACTACAGACTAAACTATGAACATTTTTATCAGGGAGTTAATTGGGACTTCTCATCAATAGTGCTATAAATGATATTCCATTCACCTGCTTTGCACTGGGTGTGGCAGCAGAAATCTGAGGGTCTTAAAATGATCAGCATAATTAGATACCAGAATAAAAACTAGTCAAAGTAAACAGACTCAATAACATTGCATAATACATCATTGTAATTACATCATCATTACATCAGGATGAATTTTTGCAACAGGACACTTTCTTAAAACATGAGCTGCACCTAGACTAAACAGACAGTCAGTACAGAGTGCTCATCAGGAGGATCTGTCTTTCCGTGGCTCCACTGGAAGAAGAGGATGCAGACACTAATTCACTAATCGAATCTCAGTTTCTGTCTCATGGCGAACAGTAAAGGCAGGACAGACTTAAGTGGTCTGCGTAGGATTTCTGGTGCCCTCTCTCTATAGCTCTGCACACAGGCAGCACACATAATGGGAAACAGCAGCTATACCGCTGATCGTGTAACATACTGATGAGCACTATTCTAATAGATCAATGCAAAATCAAGATCAGGAACAAACAGATGCCTGCCAGTAATTTGAGTTTACTGTATGTGTGTCTTTATGAATATTTAAGCGATATTTCATGACTGCAGACCCCTCCAAAGATTCACCTTACTAACCAATCCCTGACTGGCAGGAAGCAGACCACTGCACTTACCCTTGGGCTGGCACAAACAAGGCTTTAAACATGATCAGTTACCATGGCAACCAGGTTTTTCTTCCTGTCCTGGCCAGTATGAGAATCCAGAGCCCTGTTACTTAAGATACAGCCAAGCATGTCACATTTCTATGTGGGAGAAAAACACACCTTGGTGGGAAAATACTCTATAATAAACCTATGTAGTTAGTCATATTTAGACTTTACAGAAGAGTTTGGGCATCCTTTGTTCTGAGAGTAGCGCTATCTTCCAGTTGAGGTCTGCATCTATAGATAAGCCCGCATATGCATACAAATAACCAACCGGACTATGAACTTATTTTCTGGGTCTACAGGGGTTAAAAATCTTAACAGCCAAGATATTTTTTCCACACATGCCAGGTAAAAAGTGGTTCAGGGTGAAAGCATTAGCTCATTTTGCCTGTATAAAACACTGACAATATACTGTTCCACCTAATCTGCTAAGGCAAAGTCAATTCCTATTTTACTCACACTGATTTGCCTCAACAGCGATGTTAATATAACTTAATTTAAGGGGATCAACCATCCAGCCTATCACGCTGAAGTTAATATGCTGGCAGAGTAAAAAACAATAAGGACATGAGCAGAGCATGGAAATTGGTAATTGCACCTAAATCCATGGCATTAGATAGTTTTAATAAGTTGAATTACAGTGTACCACGTGGTTATGATCCGGGAATGAATATCCAGGAATGAATGTTTGCTTGATGGTTCAAGTCCATTTCATGATGGTCTTGAAAAAAAAATAAATCTCAATGCTATGTAACAGCTCGCCTTTCCAGTTTACATGAGGCATAACCTGCATGTTAACCACATTACAAAACCTCACTGGTCATGATAATGGATCTGTTTTGCACACATCATGGGTCCAATTGTGTAACAGCAACACTCAGCTGATTGAACTCAAGCTCAAATGCTTCCCTTAAGGGAAATTAGTATTACATTATACAGTATTCATGAGTAAGGTATTTTCTGCACTTCATTACTGCACATTTGTCATATCATATAGAGTGGCCGCAATAAGCAACCATAGCTGCAAGGTGAACATAGGATATTCAATAAATAAATAATATTTTTCTTGTTATTCCACCAAGTTATGAAAGCCCAATACTAAATTACTACCATTTTCAGTTATAATAGTCATGTTAACCTTCATAAAACCTCAGTGCTGAAAACATAACCTTAATAAAATTGCAATACAATGAGTATCTGCACAATAGGATCACACTAGCAAGCTTTGCCAATTACGTGAGGAGGACCTGTACTACTCCTTCCATGCAAATACTCCTTTTTGCCCGTATGCTGTTAAGTCATCGGTGTTATTTTCCACACTTGCCTAGGAGGGTGTGGTTAAGCTGTCCCTTATTGCAAATACAACTCCAAACAGAGCGTGCCTGTGACCAGTCTTTGACTCTGTGCTGCCAAGGTGCCCTCTTCCTTCCCTCTCCTTCCCTCCCACAGCGACTATGAAGCTGTTGCATACTTTCTACCCTGATCACACTATTTCCCCTCCAGTAGTAGCTAACAGTAATCAGCAGTCAGTAGACACAATCATGAGCTGAACGTTTTCAATAGAGCCAGAGACAATGCAGAGCTTTGCTGCAGTTTACACAATGACCTCAAAGCTCAGTGCGAATCACTACACAGATACAGCGCAGAGATCCACACCGAGAAGTCTGCAGGAGGATCTTGCCTACCTGTCATCGAAAACACGAAGCTGAGGTGAAGTGCTGTTTTCTCATCTGGCATCAAAGCTGAAATATACTTGACCCCAAATTGACCTCAAACCTGACTTATAATGCAAAAACAGATTCAGACTCGGCTGATATTTAACGTTAAGCTTCTGGCTTTTCATCTTCCACTTTGCACTTTAACTGCAACACATGCAGGCAGGTGTTGACTCAGTAATTCCACAATAGGCTGAGGGCATGATTTCAGTGGAGTCTTGAACTTAATCCAACGTGGCCATGATGGTCACCTTCTGCAGCTTTCACAGAGAGTCTGTGCACAAACACAGCCCAAGGACACAAAGCAATTGCTCCCACGTGGACACACATACCTGTGACACCTGTGGCTTTCATTCACAGCCAGTACTTTTAGTGCATGCTGCATACACAAAAATACACAGACAAATTCCCATACTTGATGTCCATTATTTACCTGTGGCCAATATGAGAGAAACATTCACAAACTGATCAACTTTTAAATACCTAAAAAACATGAGGATTTTGTCAGTATTAGTTCCTGTAATGCAGTCTCAATGCAGTTTGTAAAATAATGACGTCATCTACTGATTCGTGTTTGTTGACATGACATCTTTTTCTGTCATTCATTCAAAAACTGTTTCCAATTGAAATACAATTTGCAGTTCCTGCTGAGTCTCACAAAAAACTAAATTGGCGTCCATGAAGATGAATCAGTAGATTAAATTATGTAATTATTTCATGAACTCCCATGAGAGTGGGTTGACAGAGCAGCCTCCTGCTGCAAGCCCTCAGGTTATTAGTCGATCTCTGAGTCAATAACACAGCTGGGGCAAGTCTGCAAGATGGAAGTAGCTGGAAGGTCCAGTTGTTTAAGATTTAACCTATGTTAAAGTGGGAAAATGGCAATGCTTCTGTGCCCTGGGAATACTGTCGATGGACATTTTCCTACATTCTGTGACTAACACTACACTGAAATCCTCTATATTTGTATGACACGTATAGTTTTGTGTACTTACCAAAAGAATGTGTTGTATTTATAGTGGTGGTATAGCAAGTGCACACAGAAGGACAACAGACGTCACATTTGTCAATATTGACAGGTTGAGCCTAATGGAGCAAGTGAGAGGTGACAGAATGAATGGAGCTGTCAATGAACTTCCTAAGAGGGTTTCTAACACAGGCCATTACTGATGTCTGACAGCGACAAATTGATCTTCTCCCAATAAGACATGAGTTAGACACTCAGTGGCACATTTGCAGATGCCACTTGTTTTCATGGTTTGTGTGCAATCTTGTGTTTGATACTACGAGCAGTGGTAATTCTGTAATGCACTGTAATGTGAAAGTTTGCGGCATAGTATATTTTCAGCAATGGATTATGAAAAGATAAGAATGCCTTTTCAGATAAAACAACAATAATAAAAAAAGGCAGACAAGAACCCAAAACCTCTTATTCTGATCATTATTCATCTTCTTTCCTCATGCGAGTACTGCTCTGCTCTCCAAATTCTCACACTCCTTATCAAACCAGATCTCTGGCCTCAAACACACAACTATCATCTGCAGCTGTTCAAATATTGTGACATGTGATCTCTGACTGGCACAAAGAGCGCTTGTAATGAACGACCGGTACACAAAGACCGGGAGGACAGGGAGCTCATCTCGGTGGCCCGTCCCCACCTCTCGACCCAAACACACAGCCTTGTATTTATTGTGTGCTGCGTTACACTTCATGCCGCGCTGTTGTCTCTGCAATCTGAGAAATGTACGCACAAGCAGAAACGCCATCCACACGAATGTCCGCGACTGTCACCGCTTCTTCACCCGCACTCATGTGACACACATGGTAATCAGGAAATTGAGGAAAAGCACTATCTACATAATCCATGTGTTGAATAAACACAACATTGAGTGGTGGTTTTTAAACAGAAATCTTATCAAAGGAAGACAGGGCGATTGAATCACTTATCTTCTGAAAGTACAAAACTGCTTTTGTTCTGCTGTTTGCCCTGCTTTGTTGCTCCTTGACAAGAAATTCAGAGCCATTTATTCATCGTGCTGCCAACACTTGTGTTCTGTGCGCTTTGCAGCTTCCATCACAGCCGGAGACGGGGATCAAACGGACAAAGCCTCAGTCTTTGTAAGCTTTCCTGACACCTTTTTTTGAGACAGACATTAAGTATATCCTCTGAACACGTACAACTGATACTGTAGTGCGACCTGAAAGGATTATCTGGCACTACATGATAGTTAAATTAAACCTATCTCTGAGAGCAGGAACTGGTAGTTAATATTGTCAGCAGTGATTGTTAGGGTTGAAAGAACCAGAAGAATAACCACAGAAACTCAAACTTCATCACCAAAAGAATCACTTTTCACTTCACTGACCCATGGAATAAGGCATTTTAGATTAGGTAGGTTTGGAAATACTTTCTTGTATTTATGACAGTCCACAAAGAGGAATGCCCTCCATTTAAATTAGATCAAGGAGAAAAAAAACTCCTTGACCCAACTGTAAAGGACCTGCATGTCAGCATTTATGTTGTTATCATAAGCTTTGCAAAAGAAAAACATGTTCACAATGGAGGTAAATGCTGGCTACATCTTCGCTAAAAACCACGTTGCAAGACTAGTGCACAAATTGCTTTGTTTGGAGTTTCTTCATGCAGCAAAAGTGTTATGCCCACACAATGTGAACATCATCACAGCCAAATGCAACAAATTGGGCAATGAAAAACAGATTGGCAGAAAATGCAGCCCTTTTATTACAGTAAAAGAGAAGAGGCCATTACATCAGAGTGCAGCTATTTTGCTAATCCCAGAGTTGAGGCATGACCTCACTGTAGAGGCCTTGCATGGTGTATGTCATCTCCGCTTTTCCTCTTGCTCTGATGAGGTTCTACAGCTTTGGCTCCTCATGAAGCACAAAGGTATGAAATAATACTTTGATCTGGGGGGCCCCTGGCATATCCTTCAGTGTACCTGGATGTAAATACTGAACGTGGTTCTAAAACAGGCACCACACAACCAACATAACACTTAAAAAAATGCAGATACTATACCCTGCTCTACTTCTCAAATATAATCAATTAATCTACACTTTAATCTATATTTGATTTAAAGGTAGTTTCCCGCACCAAAATGTATGACTTCTTTGAGAATCAAAGGCCAAGATGCCGTCTGATGATTCTCTGTTATGCTAGTTGTTAGCTTTAGCGGGAGTACAGCTAGGTTGTTTTTGCCGTCATGGTTTAACTACCATATGATAAATAATCAGTGTCAGATAATCAAATTATATATTTTTCAATTACAAATAAGACTTTGGAAAAAATTGGGGAGTAAATGCAATCTTAGTTCCAGCAGTAGGCTAAACTGTGATGTCAGTTTCTGGAGCAGACCGCCAAGCCAGACCCAAATTGTACATGCTGTTTTCACAAGAATTATACATTGCTGTGATACAAATATTTTCAGATACAGAAACAAATATATGTAGTTACTACATATGTGGCTTTGTGGTGCAGCATATGTATGCATCCAGCAAAAATAAAGCCAAATCTATCGCTGCAATCTGATGCAAGTTAACAACTAAATCAAGGCAAACTGATGGACTACACAGTTTTCCATAGGTACTGGAGAGTATACCGATATCCATATGTACTATGGCAAGCCTTGCCAGTCAACTCCCTGGGTTGTGGAACTTGTGTTCAACTGAGGGCTCTGCTTTTATAAGCCCTTGAAGATAGGCTTGTGTGCGTGTGTGTATGCGTGAATCACATTTGGCTTGCAGCTTGCGTCCTGGCATCGGCTCTGATCCGTGACCTCATGTCTTTGTTTCCTCTCCCCCCGTTCCCCTCATCTCACAGAGTTTATCATTAAGAGAGGAGAGGGAAAAGGCTGCTATTATCACCTCTTAAACAAGCGCCCCATCTGAGTAAGGAGAGGGATTCCACTGAGTCATTTCAACATTTACTGCATGTGTCAGTGTGAGACACAAAAATTACAAAACAGTTTTCCATTCAGATGAAGTTATTATACTTCACCTATCAAACAGAGGCTGTGTTGGCAAGCAGCTAGACTGAATGCAGAGGAACATAATTACAGTGCATGTGTCTTGTATACAAGCTGGATGTCACCCAAAAGAACAACACTCATTTTAGAAGGAGCAGGCATCCCATAATTTTCTCATCCACTGAGGGTGTGGAGCAGCAACTTGGGTAACTCCAAATCCTGTAGTTAGCCTTACTCTGGTGTGATTTAATGGGTTACCTTGGTAACTGTGCACTTTGGGACAGTGGTCAGCAGCTCGTCTCTGTGCGACTGCTTTTACAGGAGCTGTGGCTGCGCAGATCTCACTCCCGCATTATGTGGAACACCATGTCTTCTTCCTTTCTGACCTTTAGAGAAACAAATGTAGTCTGGGTTAGAAGGACAGGGATCAGTCAGGCAGTGAGGCACCTCAGTTATAATTTAAGGACTGGTGTGGGACAAGCAAAAGCAGGTAAGACTGTACTACTGTGCTGTAGCCTGAAATGAACTCACTCTCTCTTTGCTGAGGAAAAATCCACTGAAGTCAAGAATAAAACATAACCCAACCACACTGAATAGGACTTTACACAGGAGGCATCCAGGGCAGAGAAGATTCCCACAGTCCATGTGGCAGGTTGGCCGCAGCTCAACCCAGTTCAAAGAGGTGCAGAGATGCGGATTGTGAAAATGGCGTGAACGTTACTCTCTGCCCAATCCCTCCTGTTCTCCGGCCGATGGCCGAACATGCTCAGCTCTCTGTGTCCCTCGAGTGTCAAAACCACCCGAGCGCCCAGCTGGAACGGTCAGAAAAGGCTGCCTTTAATCCACTTTTCAACTGGGATTCCTCATCTGTACAGTCAAGGTTTTCACAACAGCACTGTCCCCTGCTGAGCTTGCGCACGAGTCCACCAGTCCATTGTGTCATTTTGGATACTGGTTACTAGGTTACATGAGTGTTTGTTTAGCAATGTTGTGATGAAGACTAGCCTAGTCCAAGATGTGAAAAAGTGTGCTTCTTAGACAGAGAAAGATATAAAAGTCACTATAGAGATAAATATTTGAAGGTAGTGAGATCATTTCTTTTGATATTCTTGCTCTTCTAAAGTCACTTTGAAATCCCTCAAGTTTATGGAGCTTGCATGCGGGAACATGCTAATATGCAGTTTTTAATTACTTTGCATATTCTCTCAGTAATCACTTTACGATATCAAAGTACTTGAGCATTGATGTGTTGACTGGGGCACTTGCTGATTGCTTGCTTAGAGAATTATTACAGTTCTATTACGTTTTTACTAAGCTTCCATGTAACTGTTTTTAAGTGGGGTCATGTTTCTCATATCTTCAAGCTGTCAAGGACTTTTTTGTATGTATCATCTTTAATATGACATCTTTAATATAAAACATACCAAAAAATCTTCAGTCTCTCAGAAGGCATCAAGATAACGTTTTCTGTAAGCTGACAGTCGTGTTGGTAGCGTTGCAATCTCAACCACATGTATGTGGATAACGTATCAACAAATTTCCGAAAATACAACCTCACAAGTTGTGTCTGAAGGCAGCATCCCTGTCATCTGATGTTGTTGTCCAGTGACACACATTCAGCAATATCCACAGTATCAATGTCTCCATTATAAGCACTATTGAAAGATTGTTTCACTGCTGGGTGACCCCTATGTGACTGACACGCCGCCTGTCCGAAAGCTGATCTGGGTGGGATTGAGAGGAAGAACCAGAGAGACAGCTGCTCTAAAGAACTAGGTCCAGTTTGTGAACCAACCTCCCCACCAACCCACCCCCTGTGCATGTGTGTGGACATGAATCATACATCTGAACGCGTGTTGCACCTATTTATGAACTTTGTGACACTGTGCCTGACCTCATGATGACACCCCCGGCCTGTGTATGTGTTGGAGCGTGTAACTTCAGCTCTTCTCATAGTTCAGCGCTGCCATACCATCTTTTCTGCCTCTCTGCCCCGTAAGCCTCTGATCTTTGCTCCCTGCTGACCTACTTCACACACATACACACATTCACCTGGGCATACATGAAGCGCATGTACGTAAGGATGCAATAAATAGCTGGGAGTATGTCATGCAAATATACTGCGAGACACTGTTTTTTAAAGCAGGTTAAATCATTCATAGCATTCATTGTTTTTTTCCAAGCAACAAGCTGTAAACACAATACTGACATTACCACCTTATAAAGTTGGCATGGCTAACGTGTTTTCCTATTAACACACCCATCAGACACAGACAAAGGTGCATTCTTTTGGAGCGGTTTTTCTGGGCAGCTTGAGAATCTATGCCCAAAATTCACTCTGCTTTTTGCTCTGTTTGGCTCTCCACCATCTCCTGAGCAAATATATCTGGCTCAACAGCATGCAAATTTCTCCACTATATTTCTGCAGCAGTTGAAAATAAAACTTGATGTATTTACCATAATCAGTGTAATCCAGGTAGCTGATTTGGCCCAGTCCAGTTGCTGAATGTTAGTGTAGCCATCTTTGACTGGCACCGGAGGACCAAGTGTTGGCTGGTCATGTGTCAAAGTCTGTTTCCTCTCCGCATGGAAACACACAATGTTTTCATGGATGAGTTCAGGGTTTTAATTCCTTGTTAAACCTGCACACAGATGTGTGCAAACCTGCTGAATTTTTCGGGCCATACTACGCTTCTGACCTCTTTCTTTTCAGAGGTCATTAAAACAGGATAGTATCCTGAGGTGTAAACACAGGACATGTGGGCAGTAGATGACACATCTGACAAGATGGAGATCTATTGGGACTGTGTCTGTCCAACATTCATGGGTGTGATCAAAACCACAACAGAACAACAGATGTGTCTTTGTCTAATAGGAACCCCACAGACTTTGAGGAAAATGAAACTCTAACCAGCTTAGTATGTTTCTTTTTTCAATCCTTGTTGACTTTCTTTAACCCTCCCTTTAGAGCGATGAGCTCATGGAGGGTTTTTTTAGCTTTTACAGTTGTTTACTGTAAGTAAATACTACAAGCAAATACATCCACACAAATTGGTCTAATCTGTGCATTTGTTGTTTCATTTGTTGGTTTTCCTTATTTTATACTACTTATGACTTAATATTCATCGATTTACATATATACAAACTGAAGACTTTGGAGAGCTCTGAAACCAACCGACAAAGTTCTGTCGTTGCTAAATTCATTAACGTGACTCAGGTGGTCTTGACCACAGCTATGCCCACTGACAGCCAGTTTGGCTGCGTTTCTCTGGTTTTTGTTACTGGGCTCACATCCCAATACAAACCCCACACAGTGGTGTTTTTGCACAAAAAGACAGAAGAAAATTGCAAAAGATCTGCTGGGGGTCATTTCTACCAGCAAGACAAATGCAGCACAAAAAAAACACAAATGTCGACAAATGAGCTGAAGTAGTATTGAATCTGGGCTGCAGTCAGGGAAAATAGAAAACAGCCCATTTTAAAGATTTAAACATTTTCAGTTTTTCTCTCTGTTCTCTTTTTTTAAACCCTGTAATCCTTCAGCTGAACACAGCACACAGTATTTTGCTGATGTCTGCTGATGTAGTTAAAGTCCAACTCCCAGCTCAGGAAGAACATGAAAGCAATGCCAGCTACTAATTGTTCAGATGCATAGATTTTTCATAAACCATACACAGACCCCAGATAATCTGCCGCAGATGAGAATGAAATGTTCACTTTTGTAGTCCAGTGGATGCCGTGGCTCGCGCATTTGTTTATAACAAGCGGCAAGCTGTCTGAAGACTCGAAAAAGATGGAGCGAGATGCTGAGAATGTTTCCAACGAGCTTTGAAACTGGGATCCCCGTCATGTTCACGACAACAGTGCCCAAAATGTTTTGGAGTCTGTGGTTGCTCCATAGATGCCATGAGAAAGGGATGCAGGATCTGTGATTATTTATAGAGTGATGTTTAGTCGGAGCCCGTCCACATCAGGTCTACAGGGATCAGTGTAATGATACTTTGCAATCCAACGGTACAAATTCCTTCTTACTCCCACAAGCAACCAAACTCAAGAAATCTTACACAAAAGCAACAATTTTAGAACATTACACTCAGAGTCCAACTACCTGTGTGATTAAAAAAAAATGAGGTTAGTTGTGCAGTCAACCCTGACCTACAAAAGAACAGTCAGACCAGACAAAATACACCCCTGCAGTGTCCATCTGCTGACCAAAACAAAGCTTTTAGAGAAATAATAGCTTAACAGGATTATCTGCTGATTATCTTCCGGACTGTTCATGACCATAACACAATTTCTGAAGTCCTTCCAAATGTAAAAGAGGTACAAGGACTGTGTGTTGTGCATAGTGACATGTTACATAGACACAAATGTAACATACCTAGACAAATACACACATTCTCTCTTTTTTCTATTTCTATTCTTTAGCCCGCTATTGTCCTTCCTATCCACTCCATCATTATGGTTCCTGTAAATACTGCCAGTCTCAGCTGGGTTGTCAGTGGTTTTCAGTGCACACCCTGCAGAAGTCTCCTCTCCCATGTACTGGACTAACCCACACTACCAATAATTGGCTGGTCCTGCCTGAGCTGCACTCTGCTGCTGCTGACTTTACATGTCCAGAGGCTGTGGTCTGTAAAGACAGCAGTGCAGAGAGATCCAGTGTCTGCCAGCAGGAATTAACACTGTCAGAGGATCAGCTGTGGCACATTGGGTATAAAGTGACCACTGCCACTGGACTGTATACAGTGATTTTACATGAAACCGTGCATATTGTACATCTCATTACCATAGCTTTCAGTTTAAGTGGAACAAAGTTTGTGAGCTCCAAAAAACAAAAAGGTGATACAAGATTAACGGACCTTTCCTCACCTAAAAACCTCTAATTTCACAGGTCCTTATCAGAGTCCAACAACTACTTTTTTTACTTTTTTTTAACACTGTATGTTTCCATCATCAAATGAAGGAGATCCCGTTTGTCACTCCACCATGCCTCTTATCAAGCACAGCAACATGTTGAATGTGTCAACCTCTGCGGTGGAGGAGCACAACAGTTTGGCTGTGGAGGAGGCCCGGCAGCAGCTGACAGGCAGGATCAGTGTCTGAAGTCAGAGCAGGGGGCAGCTGCCGAGCAAACGGGCACCCTCCTTTGAATGACAGCCATTCACCTCCCCCTTGAACATCACATGAGTGCTGCCTCCTACTCAGCACAGCGCTGCACACAATATCAAGCTGTGTCTTCTGATACAGTAGAGCCTGGTGTGGAGGATGAGGGAGGGGGGGCAGTGATAACCTGAGCTGTGACCTTGGGGACAGTGATTGTCCACTGGTGGCAAGAGGCAAAAGAGTTTGTATCAGCGGTATACGGTCACCTGACCTGACGCACCACAAGTGCATCGGTGAAATTGAAGCAGCGGCTACTTTTTGTTCTAGACTATGAGAAATTTTATTTCTGTGTCGTGCAGCAGTAAGTAGGGCAGCACTGGCCACTGGCAATAAAAAAGAAAAAAAATATCATCATCATGTTTTCTTTAGCCTTCTCTAACCTCCACCCCTATTTCCTACAGCTGCTTATTCATCTGTTATGAAAACAGACAGTGCCGGGGGTCCATGCCTCCTCTCTGTTACGTCAGATGTGTTTGCTCATGACATTCGCAGGAGCATAAAAATGTCACCTTGGCCTCAAAACCTTTTGTCTCTGCACATCCAGCTCGGAAATCAGCGTCTCACGGCCCTGCCTCCCCTTCTTGCTGTGTTTCCTGACGTCAACGTCAAAATGGAGAAATGGGGAAGCTGACCCAATTACAGGGCAGAGACAACCTGTCCTGGGACGGCTGGTGGAGAGGAGCGATGATGACGGTGATGATGACTCAGTGTTTAGACAACTATAAAGGAGCTGCAGTCACATCCTCACTGCTGGCTTCATGGCCATAAAAAGAGGGGAACGGATGATAGCAAGTCAGTTGGGAAATGTGCTGCACCTGGGTCAGCTAAAACCGCTCGACTGCCCTTTTAAAAATCATACACACAAGTGAGACTGACATCCGTCGGCGACGGCACTGCCAGTTGGCCCTTAGCTTGATACTGCAGAAGATGCCTGGCTGCTGCAGTGTCTCTGTTGGCCAACCGATCCTGCCTGCTGCCACTGATTCAGGGGCAGAAACTGTGATGATAAGTAACAGCGCAGCATGCAGGGCACTGCATAATAAAATAAAATAAAATAAAATAAAATAAAAAAACATGCTGGTAAACAAGGAGGGCGAGGACCACATCCTCCCACAGAAACACCATGGCAACAATGTTTACAGCTGTAACGGATGCCATCCTGGGATACACGCTCGTTCATCGTCATCAGACCAAAGGAATGTCGGTATCTGACGGGCAGCTGGTGGAACAGCACGTGCTATGGTGCACACACACACACACACACACACAAATACAGTCACAAAATAAAACATAATTTGTCACAAAACCCCAAAACATTGTGGAAACACATCGTGTCTGTGGTGCTGCGGTGGAGAGGCTGATCTTATGGCATCCATACATTCCTCTCATTACAGGTGCCGCCATGCAGGACACACACAACTACAAACACACACGACAAGCTGATAGCGGTCTTACTCACAAGTGCTCCTGAATGCTGCGCTGGGTCCAGTGAAGAGGCGAGATATCCTCTTTTGTCATCTGTCAAAGTATTTGTGTCACACCAGTCCTCCTCCAGGCTCCCTTCGTCTTTCACCGGCAGACTAAAAAGTGAGAGAGCGGCTGAAGACACAGAGAGAGAGAGAGAGAGAGAGAGGGGAGAGGGAGGGAGAGAGAGAGAGAGAGAGAGAGAGAGAGAGAGAGAGAGAGAGAGATCTGCAGTGCTGGAACTCTGTCAGTATGCTAATGCCTGGCTCTGCTCTGCCTCCCCTCTCTCTCTCTCTCTCTCTCTCTCTCTCCCTTCCCCTCCCGCCCTCACGGTTTTCTCCAAGGTCAGTGGGCAGAGCTGAATATTTGACTCCTCCCTTGGTGGACAATCACCCCCCCCACCCGCGCTCGTACCTTCCTACAGACTGGACACCCAGGCAGTAATTAGCGTCATGATCCAGATTAACTCCTGGGTGTGCTCTTGTGCTACGCTGGGCCGGGCTGGACTCAGCTAGCTGAGCCAGGACGGGACAGCACACAGACAGGATTACGGCTGGGAGGAGGGGGCGGGTTTAGACCCCACAGAGAGGGCCAGGGGGTAGCCAAGCAGGACAGGACGGGATGGAACACCTCTAGGCTCTGCTGGGGACAAGAAATATGAGAGAATGAGAGAAAGACACCGTCTACCGCAAGAAAAATGCATCCATGAGGACAGAAACATGTCATGTTGAAGCTAAGGAGAATCTCTGGAATGCTGACCATGATAAATCAGTGACACGTAGATTAAAGTTCTAAAATGTGTTAAAGGTTAAATAAAGGTTAAAATTGACACAGCATCATGGAAGAGAAAAGGGTCGAATGACTTCAGGCTGGCAGCAGGAAGTGATCGCCCGAGCGGTCACCAACTCTTGCCGTTTAATCGAAGACCAGATTACTTTCTCACAGTCGCTAAATGAACACAAAGCAGGCGGTGAAAAGATCAGTGCGGTCAAGTGTGCAGCCCTGTCTAATACTTGCTGACTTGTGCACGGCCCGCCCCCCCACGCACAGCGAGTTCAGGAGATTTGCCGAGCGTTTAGCGGCATCACTCAGTGGCTTTGGGTCCTGTGATGGGATTAAAAGCGGGGAAGCGTCTGATGGGATGAGACAGAACTCGATACGTGAGCAGGAAGTGCCCCTGTACCGCAGGGAGAAACCTGTAAACAGACTCAGAGCTGGTCACAGTGATCGACAGTAAATCATTACGTTAGAGGAAATGGTGCCTTGTTTCCAGAAACAGTACGATTCTTAAAACTGCCTATTATGCGTTCATAATCTGTACTGCTAATAAGAAAATGAAAACACACACACCTAATATGTAGTAGAAGCATCACTGGTCAAAATGGAATCAATTCTCTTTCTCAAACACCCTTATCAGATTGTTTTGAGTTTGCATAACAACACACATTCCCCTTCATTATTTTGTGACATGTTCATAATTCCTCCAATGAAAGCGAAGATCACTAAAACAACCTCCTCTTCAGTGGCTCCTACAAAACATCCTTGGGAACTGATTACATCATCTGCAGAGAGCCAGCCGTCTTTGCTGCCAGCGAAGATGTGATTTTCCTGTGCTGTGCTGCCACCGTCTGGTCATTTGTGGTAAGCGCAGCACACGCAGGCGCGCGTTTTACGTCGGATGGCGTAGGAGGAGAGACGACGCGACTGCGGCGCTCCGACGCAGCTGATGAAATCTGATCAGAGCTGACGTCATTCCGACTGCGGTGAACTTTGAGGTGTGGAAGTCAAGCACTCGCCAAGTGACAGGTTTCTTTTGTATTTCATGAAGTTTGGCAACAGCGTGCGCAGAGACCGACAAAAGAAATACAACGTTTAAACATGCGACGTCAATCAAATGTAACGTTGGGCCAGCCAACCGATGCGTCTCACGACACACGACACGCAGATACAGATGGAAAACAACAACAACATTAAAAATCAAATGAAGAGCATGAGGATGGACACGAGCCGATGGGCTGCTGTTACAGTACAGGACCAGCAGATGGAGGCGGACAGCGTGAGATTGGTAACGCGGGACGTGAACGCTGAGGTCAATCAGAACTCAGGCTCTAACCCCGCCTCCTGAAGACAAAAAGAGACTTACTGTCCAATTACGAAGTGTGATCCCCGTTACCCGGATGCTTCTTCATTACAGCTTCCAAAGCGCCAACACATCAGCAGCCATGGCGGAATATTTAGGAACTTTTAGTGAGCTGAATTTTTTATTCGTGACCTTGGATATTATGTGAGAGGATGAATTCTTTAGCTTGTGTCAGCCCAGGTGAGTCCGAAAGGCACGTCACACGTCTCTGGTAACATCTGTCAAATGTTTCAACCCTCTGCGTCATTACCGGAACACACCCCAAAAACATACTTACAGGCCCTGCCTTTAAAATCCATAATTTTCTCTTTTATTTCATTTAAATAAAATAGAACTTCAGGCCCCAGCACATCACAAAATATGGGGGGGGGGGGGTCGACCTTGCATGATTTCCAACCAGTACGGTGACAAAGACATTTAAGGTGAACCTCACGTGAGGCAAGGTAAATCCGGAGAAAATATAAAGAGCACAGAAGCATGACGTGTTGGAGTAAACCATAAAAGACAACAAATACAGTACACGTTTCTAGTTCCTGTGCTGTCAAAAAAAAGGCAAAGCAAACTTCAAATACTGCATGAAACAGAGATGGTGATTCAGTATACTGTATATTCAATACTGGATTAATGTTGAAACGGAATACAGGTTTCGAGGACTTCTCCCTCGCAGTTGATCTACTTCACCTATCAAAGCTATCTTTCTTTTTTTTAACCGATTTGTCCCTTAGCAATCTCTTTTTTGAAAAGACCTGAGCTGTACCAAGTAGTCTGCATACAGTGTGTCAGTTACGACCAAACACCAGGCGCGTACAGTGCACAACTGCACGTGACCGTCCAGTACTCATTTAACATTTTGCCTGCACCTTTAAAAATCTGCCTTTACAGTAAGGCATAAAGATTTGTGTGTTTCAAGGCCGTTTTGTTCCTGTCTGTGTGGCCGCGTCTGTTACCAAGCATGATTTCAAAAACAAGGCAGAGGACAGGACAAGAAAACTGTACTCAAAGTCAAAAAGGTCAAAAAATATCAACTAAAGAATAACTCTGTGCTACTGTAAGTAAGGAAAGAATAGGCGGTGCTTATGTGTTAGTCGTCTCTACGGACGCCCCTGTGCGCCTTCTGTCTGAACTGGCTCGCTACATCACAGTGTCAGGGCATAGCATGGCTCATCATGGCAGAAAACAGGAAGTAGCACCTGATGACTGTAAAGAGGATTAAGGGCTTGTAATAGAAAAGAACAAGTACCTGTGTGGTACGTAAAATGAAGGGGGGGGGTTCTTTAGATGACATGTCACGTGGGGTTCATCTGTTAAGTGAAGGCAGCGTGAGGATGAATCTATGAGACAGAATACTGAGTCTGAAGAAATGCAGCAAAATCTCCGAAGGAACGTCAAGTCTAACGTGTGGCTCCACGGCGGCCAGAGGTCGGCGCGCCCCTTCCCTGATCCACCACGACACGCGGGACAGAAACACAGGCAGGACACGTCCAAACACGTTCCTTTCATCCCATCCCAAAGGTCCAGAGGACGGCTCGCTGTTCGTGTTGCTCGTCTTTCGATTTGACTCGCTGCAGCCGATCCGATTCTGTACCAACCTGTATCAACCGTCCTGTCACTCAGCATTTCGCCGGGGCGGCCTCCTCACTCAGAAATCTCAGCGAGCCACCTCTTCACTTCGGTTAAGCAGGACTATCTCTCTGCTGGACACCCTCGGGGACTTCCATGGGAAGCATTGTCAGATTAGGCGAAGCAGGCAGGCGGGGTCAGTGGCGCGACTGGTTAGAGCTGCAGGCCGGAGGCCGGGGCTTCAGCTGTGGTAGCTGGGCACAGCTGCCTGTTTCTGGGAGAGGCGCAACAGCTCCTCCCTGATGGCCTTGATCAGGGAGGCAGAGGAGTGGGTGGGAGGAGATGTATCTAGGGGCGGCGGGGCCGACAGGTAGCCCGCCACGGGGGGGTCTATGTGGGCAGGGGGCGCCGAAGGCTCCCTGATACCACTTCTAGGCATCTGGAAGATAGAGGAGGACGAGTAGTCAGGACAGTCCAGGAACTGAAGGCAGGAAGGACGGCCGGAGAGAGGAAAAAGAGAGAAAGAAGAAGGAGGGGAAAAAAATGAGGAAGGATGTCGAGGAAGTATCAAGCGACAAAACTGGAAGGAGATGTTACAGTCGTAGAGATGGAAGATTTTTCAGAAACGCATGGCACTATTAAAAAAACAAAAATGATCGAGGAGCCACTCACTGTGTCTTTCTCAGGCTCCGCCCTGGAGAAGTTGTCGTCGTGGTAGTGGTTCCAGCCGATGCCTCCGTTCTGGCCCGGAGCGGCCCGGACGCCTGCTGGGTAACCATTCATCCGGCTGGACAGTCCCACCTGCGTAAGGTGATGGAGCTGGGCGCCTACCCACACACACACACACACACACACACACTCAATCCTTAGCAACGCCTTCCAGTCTGACTCTGCTCTGCTGCTCTCTGTACAACAAATGCCGCAACCCATTTCCATTAGTCCAAGTAGCGTGGCGGCAGCAGCCTCTCGCCAGCGCCTTTAATAATTTAAGGCAAAGACGAGGCTCTCGTCTCAGTGCCACATGCTTATAGGGGGGAAGGTGTGCGTCTGCATTAAGGAACAGTGCTGTGGCCCACATCCAGAAGAGATACAGACAAATGCTGCATTAACACAATAACTATGCTCATCAACCTTCCTCGTGATCGTCTTTGAGATGTGTGCATTTCATTTGAAAATGTTGCGTACTTCGACAGAGGCTGTAAGAAAAACGGGACGCACACCACAGGCTTTGTTCGTTCGAAGGCGGCATTAGCAGCTGAGATGCGTTCGCATGTGCAGGTGTAAGTGATCTGCACTCGTACCTGCGGTTCCCCCCACCGGTCGTGGTCTGGCCGATGAGGGCAGCTCATCGGCGTACAGGCCCCTGCCGGAGTACAGGCTGTCAGGTTGGAGCTGCTCGCCGTGCCCCGCCGGCTCTCCTGGTGGCAGGTAGCCGGAGCCAAGGCCCTGCCTGAAACCCAAAGCAATTCATTTTCATTCACTTAAAAAAAAAGAACAAAGCATTTCTCTCAGTTCTGAACTGCTAAGAAATTTGCATGCATGTGAGCGGACAGACTCAGAGGACACCTCATAACGTGTGTGTCATGTAAGCGACGCTGACGAGCGGCTCATTGCTCGCACCGACTCCACGCTGTCTTCGGTTGCACGCAGTTCACACAGCCTTAAAACGTTTCACAATTCACGACCGCAAAGTACGTACAAGAAGGCGTCTGACAGCTGCTGACAAGATTTTATTTCTACGGGGCTCAAGTTTCTGGTGGTGATAAGTTGTTTGACCGCGAACACATCAGTTAGGCTTCCTCTGCTCAGCTCTCGAGGAAATGAATGAGCTTCACGAGAAAAACAAAAAAACTGGCACTGTGCCTGCACGATGTGTTTATTTGTGATATGACATGGATGTCTGTGTGTGTGAGTTGGGGGGGGGTTCTTGATTCTTCTTTTGAGACCTCTGCTTGGACCCGATCCATTAAACCAATGAAATAAAGATGATTCGTCTTTCATTATTCACAAGGCCCGATGCGATTCGACGCACCGAGAGGCAAATATTCCCGTCGGTGATGTGGTGGGAATCGGGCTGCGCTAATCAATAAGATATCTTTCTGGTGCAGGAGGAAGCCGACGTCAAATAAGCATATCATTTATTCATTCATGCATGAATACTCACTGCTCCACTTACCTTGGTGTGAGGCCTTGGACTGACGGAGGGGACATGCCCAGCTCAGTGAATCTCTGGGGGGGGACAAGGACATACACACAGGAGAAAGTGAGAAAAAAATATTCAAAGACAGAAAAACAGAGACACGGACACCTCCAGACTCCAGGAGTGATGGACGATGGTTTTGTCCCTTCGTTCGGACCTTTTGCGGCAGGTGAAAGCATTAAACCCACAAAAGCAGAGCCACCGCGTGAACGCCGGTGCTCGTGCGTGGATTTTCAGAATGTGAGCGACGCACTGAATTGGCGTGTGTCTCACTGCTAATCTATTCTGTCTGATTTGACGGGCAACGATCTCCACTGACATAATGCTCCTCCCCTCTTGAAACATTTCATGACTTTTTCCTTCTTATATAACACCCACGGGCACAGTGAAGCTTGATCTCACTCTTAGCTCAACCCTCTACCCCTCAATATGAATTTCAAAGCCACGGATATGCTATAGATAACATGTGCATATTTATGGGCTAAATATAAGATTGAAAAAAAAAATTCCAACTGCAAATGCTGTCTGTTGTTCAAGAAACCCTCAGAGCACGTTCTGTGAAAGCGGCCGACGCCGACAGGAGATAATGCAGATCAAGCACATGCAGAGTATATTACTGCAGGGTCTTAGGAGTTGGAGATAGCTGACGGGGGTTGGAAGGTCGCAGCTCTGTGGGGGCGACAGATGGGGGAATACTTAACTGATTAGTTTGCTAAGAGGACGCGATTAAACGTGAAGCTATAGGCTTCATGCTGGGAACGAGCTGGGGAGGAAAAAAAAACAACACGTGTCTATTTACCTTTTGGGCTTCTACAAACTTAAACAGGGATCTTATTTTTGTGGGTCTGTTCCCAGATGAGTGAAACAGACAGACAGATGACATAATGGAACATAATGGGGGGGGGTACTTGTTTCTAACACATCATATTGCATTTACGACTTGAAGCTGACTGAACGGTTCACACTCTGTCGAAGGTGTCCAGCAGATGGAAGTGCCAGGGATGGATACTCACGCTGGGGAAAGGGCCTAGAGCCTGGTAGGAGGGGCCCCAAGGCCTGGGGCCCCGGCCCGGAGGGCTGGAGGCAGGGGGGTTGCTGTTGACCCCCGGGAGGGTGATGCCTGCCGTGCTGCCCTGAGAGGTGGGCGACACCAGCGCGAAGGCGTCGTCCAGCAGGGAGTGCATCTGCTGCCGCGCCTCCTCAATGGAGGGCTGCGGGGGCATGTAGGGGGGCGGGGGAGGGGCGTGACCCGGAGGGGAGGTAGCGGGTCCCAGGAAGACGTCGTCGGTGGGGGAGGGGCTCCTGTGAGGGGATCCTGGGCCCTGGTCAGGGTCCGACTGGAATAAATACAAAACGTGTGCGCCGGCAGTTAGAGAGGTCACGCAGAGTACGCGAGATCGGGCCAACGCCACGATGCCTGTGCACTGCTCACCACGTAGGCCACGTTGTTGACCCCAGGGCACTTTCTGTAAGCAGCATCGCAGTCGTCAGTGATGAGGTGGTCTTTGTCCGCCTCCATCATGCCCCCGTTCAGCTGCTCCTTCATCCTCTGTTTGGGAGAGCGCCTCCCTCGACCGCTGAGAGACAAACGGTGAAAATGTCAGTTCATTGATTCGCGAGCACAACTCTTGCACCGCAATGTCAAACAAGGGCACCGCGGCCCAGAACGCGAGCCCTGACCCTTTCTTGGATTCCATGAAGATGGAGGGTATCTGCGAGTCTGGATCCAGGATCTTGTCGATCTGCATCTGTGCTTTCTGATAGATGCGGTCCTGGTCCTTCATGTCCCTGAGGCCGCCGGTCACGTCATCCATGGCGGGGAAGTCGTAGTGGCCCTTCCTCTTGGCTCGCAGGCGTATCTTGTTACGGTGGTGCTCAATTTCCGACTTGTGCCTCAGTGCTACCTGGATCTGAGGGGACAATGACATCATCAGAAAACATGCCTGAAATATGAGAGTCCAAACATTTGGAGCAGGTTTGGCTCAAATGTTGGGATTTCCTCGTGTGATATAGAAGAAAAGTTGACTGTGAACAAGCAGACTCAAATACGCAAACCTCTCTGGAAGCAACCAAGCAGAACTTTTCATCCTGTTGAAATAGCTCATATGCAAACAGAAGAACAGTTTTTGTCAAGCACGAAAAGACCAAAGCTGTCAGACCTCTTTGTTAATTTGGTTGGCGTCTGACAGTTTGCCAGCGGCGGGGGGGCTGTGCAGCGGTGGGACGGGCATGGGCTGCATGGCGATGAGCTGGACCTTGTTGGGGAGCCTCCTGCTCGCGTCGGTGGCGCGAGACATCCGGTCGACGTGTTCGAAGATGGAGGCTGATGACAGCTGCTCGTTCATGCCGTTCATGGGTGGAGGACCTGAGGAGGGAGGCCAACAAACAGGAGGAGAGAGGTCACACCTCAGAGCTCGGCACAGAGAGAAGGCCCAAACGCTAACGCTGAGTCAAACTAGAAGACTACTGCGCGAGGGTCCCAACCAACACTCAACTGTTTATTTTACTGGAATTTAAGACATGACTTGAGACACTTGTTGCAAACAATGCGGCATAAAAGTTTCCGGCGGCGACGTGAAATGGACCGCTAGCAAAAGCTCGACTTCATTTCAAACAACGGCTTCGCCTTTGTTTTGCGGAGTCGATTGTTTCCGCGCTGTGAGTGACAGCTCAGAAGAAGTGATGGATGGTGAGAACAGGCTGGACACAATGCTAGGACAGAAACGGACAGACAACGCACACACACAGGCACAGCTACTGGGGGTGGGGGTCAAGCCTGAGCTCTAGAGAGACACAGACGGGAAGAGGACAAACTCTTACCGATTCTATTCTTGCCTGCAAACCGCAACAGAAAGGAAAGAGAGTTTTATTGAGGTGAAAGATATCAAATAAATGCACCTAAGGTAGAAGTATTTACTGTAAGTACAGACTAAAACATAAAAAAAGCTCAGCAAATAGAAGTCTGGCCAGCATGAGTGCAGTTTCACTTAATACAAAAGAAAAGAGGAGGAGAAACGAACAGGGGGAGACAAAGGCCAGTGAGTCTCCACAGCTGAAAAGGAAAGGGGCTGCAGAAAACACAGGCTGGGCGAACCAGAAGAGAGACGGCTCGTTACATAATGCGGAGCGTGTCTCGCGTACAGTCGACTTGTAAACATTGCGGCGGAGTGTACGCGCGCGCCCTCGGGCTGAGATTTATCATTAACAAAACCGAGGCCATTCCTCTGCGGGCGAGTCAGGCTGGAGGCTCGGGCACGGAGCCTCTGAGTGGCACTGCAGGCTTGAATCTATCAACAAGCTGTCAGACGGAGTAACTTCACCTCCCAGACCCCCCCCCCCGCTCCTCTCTCTCCCTCTCTGGACGTCCTTTGACCACAAAACAGAGTTCCTACCAGGTGTTTCTTTTACTTTCACAGCTTCCCTCTATAATCTTTATGTCACCGCTCCCCCCTGCCTCTCTCTGCTTTGTTTCCTTTCATCACGTCACCGTCTGACCCGCTTGTCGATCAAATCCCGCCAGCTTGTGTTGCTCTCTCTCTTTATCTCTTTGTATCTGCCCAGCCCCCCGCCCCTGTCCAATTCTCTCTCTCTCTCTCTCTCTCTGTGTTTGGAGGGGTGGCGTGAGCGTTGCCAAGGCCGCTCACCGTTTAAAACATTGATGGGGACCTTGCGGGTCTGCTTGCTGTCGCTGGGCGTGGCGTGGGCTCTCAGGTTCTCCTCAGCAGATTCCCGCTCACTGGAACGGTCACTTACCACCGAGTCACCGTCCGACGGCGAGATCCTGCCCGGAAAACACACACACACACACACACACACACAGGCTTACATGAATAATAGAAGCCTGAGAACACACTGACATGCTAAAGTGCCATGCATAATCGAAAAGGGGGGGAGTCTTCTAAGGAATGATAATATAATGTGAAGCTGACAGAACTAAACAGCGCCACAGTCCACAGACAATAAAAAGAAAAATATTTACTTTCACTTTATATAAGAAAAATAAACAGTCTGAGGGCAAATGAAGATCCATCACTGTCTAATACATCAATAATTGATCAGAGAAGCTCTTAGCTCTCTCTTGTTCCAACTGAGGTGAACAGAGGATCAGAAAAAAATATATATAAAGCTCTGTTAAACATCTAAATAAACATCATCACAACAGTACAGGGCAGAGAAATAAAACAAAACAAAAATGTGATTTTGACCATTTGGTGGATAAGAAAGGAGAAAAATAATCTGGTGACAGTAACATTACACACAGTAAACTGCCACACAAAATAGCCTGGTAATGCTAATTCAGGACCTCTTTTAGGTACTTTTTCATTATGTAACCTATGACGGCTTAAGTCGTACAGACACAACCTGATGTAATGCAGTGTCACCATTTCTTAATATTCATTAACACTTTTTCAGGCTACACTTGTCCCCCTGCCCTGTCCCCGTCAGCAGCACTGACCTTTCCCGCCTTTGGCCGCTGCGGGACGCCTTGGTGGAGGATACTGAGGTTTTGGATATGGGTGTGGGGATCTCCCCATTCTCCGAGGGACTGAGGCCGTCTTTAATGGCCATGGGGAGGGGCCCGGGGCCGGGCGGGTTGGGCTCTTGGATCACCATGACATCATCCTTACTCTGCTGGCCAAGGTGCAGCTTGGCAAAGTCGAAGCCTTTCACACTGGGAGCCTGCAGCTGAGGGGGGGGGGGGAGATACACAGCTTTAGGAGACAGGGAATGGAAAGAAAGGTAGAAAGAAGCGAGGGGGCTAACAGAGAGAGTGAGGAAAGGGCCATACTCAGTAATGCAGTTTCAGAAAAAATGACAAGTGTTCTTTCTCTCAAGACCGAGAGCCGCACGGTGACAGGCAGACAAGACAAGAAAGACAAGTTTTGAGTTCAGAACCGGCTCGAATGGCTGATGAATGGATCTCCAGGAGGGCGGCTCAGACAGACGGGCATGAATGAATAAAGAGGGGACAGGGATGAGAGATGTGGGGAAACTTCAAGCTGCTCGTGCTCCTTTGAGGTGGCGGTGGTGGGGCTATTTGAGTGAAAAGGCGACTTTCCGACAGAGTAAACGGAGGGCGTGAGACCTCGGCGCACACACGGCTGCGGTTTGTGATGGTCTGGTCCTGAAATGCGGCGACGAGAGAAGGGACGAGCAACGTGGTCCGTTCCTGTGAATTTAATCAAGCAAGTTGGTGTGAAACTGATAATCCGCCGCGATGCTTGCCAGTCTGAAACTGCTAATCTGAGCAAGAGAGAGAGGGAGAGAGAGAGAGTGTTTGCATATATGTCTGTGTGTGCCGCCCTCCACGGCATATAAACAAGGCCACTCATGGGGGGGGGGCTCAAAAAGCTGCAGCTGAAACAGTGAAAGCCATTTTCGGTATAATTAACACTGAAGCTGAACGAAAGGAAAAAAAGACTGCTAGTGATTCCCCCACACACACACACACACACACACACACACACACACACACACACACACACACACACAAACACACACAGTACACTCACTAATTACTACTCAGTCTGCTCTAGTGATAAATCCCACACAACAAACGGTTGATAAGTGCAAAATCTCATCTGGAACTCATAAACACGACACACCAGGTCTAAAGACAAAACACGACGACACTAAGTCTGTGGGGAAACAGCTATAATACTGGATGTTCTCTCTGGACATAAAGCCGTCCTACTGTCCACTCGTCCAAACGAGCACTCTATGGACTGTATGGACTACTTCACAGTGTACCTCCTGCTTGGCTCTCCTCCCTTCAGACCACACTTTCAGTTTCTCTTCTTTCCTCGTGCCCCCTGTTTTCTTCAGCGTCGCTTTGCTCTCTTGTCTCTTTTGCACTTCCGGTTTAATTCCTCTTCTTTTCATTTTCTCCTTGTCCTCGTCTTCTTCTTCCTCCTCCTCCTCTTCATCCTCGTCTTCTTCCTCTTCCTCCTCCTCCTCTTCTTCTTCTTCCTCCTCCTCCTCCTCCTCCTCACTGCTCATACTCTTTTTGCTCTTGGGAAGAGCCACCGGTCCCTGAGCGAGAGCAGCAGTGGACAGTGTAAATACTTCTAGCGATGACTCTGATGACTCCCCGGTGTCGTTCCTGCATCTGACAGATGCAGAACCCGAAACCCAAAGTGTGGACTAAAGTCTACGACTTCTCTCTACTGGACACTTTCTTCATGAACTGAGCGAGACGACGATAATCACCCGACGACGGCACGCAGACACACAAACTACATCTCCGCTACATCTTCTACAAACCACCAGACACTGCTCTGTACCTTCCACTTTTTAATCTCCTTCTCTTCCTCCTCCTCCTCTCCTTCTTCTTCCTCTTCATACTCCTCCTCCTCCTCCTCACTAAACTCTCTATCTGTTTTGGCTGCTGGGGGTGTCTGGTGGAGGGAGGGCCTTGACCCTTGGAATGACGCAGCAGACTGAGAGGAGAGGAGCGGTGTTAAGTGACAGATGATTGTGTTTAGCAGGGAGGGGACAGGCTAAGTCATTCTGCACACATCAGATTCACGACATTAATCCACTGCAGTGGGTCGAGTCGGTAGCTCAGCGTCAGCAAGAGCCACGCGGAGAGGAAGGAGAGGCGGACGCGCGCAGATGGATCAACCAGGAAGTCAGGGAGCTGAAACTAAACACGCGCCGACCGGATCAGAGCGGTGTTTTTGAGTTGATTAAAGAGTCACCGGGAGCGAAGAGAGCACTGCAGGTGCACTGCTGCGCTCCTGTGCATTAGTCCTGCACGCGTCTCTCACATTAATGTAACTATCCCAAACAAAAACCCACTGTTAAATCTAAGTGCATCGTACATAATACACGTCGGACTGGACCCAGGGTTTGTCCTCATTTCACTCGGCAAAACAATACTGCATTTTTAAACAATGCACTTTCTTTGGGAATTTGCTTCCAATTGTCACAACTAATTAGTACTCCCATGCAGTAGACCACATGGGAGGTGCATAATGCTCTGGTTACTTCAAACACCAAAATCATTCATAATTTAGTGCTGCAAATTACCCCTGCTTGTTGTTTGATTCTCTAGTAAACATGACCTTGTGTCTCTCAGAGTGAACTGAAGGTAAAGAAACGCAAAAAAAACCCAGTTTAAAATAGAATAAAAGAGCAGCCAAGGCCCATCTCACGCACACGCTGCATCATTACTTCTGATCGAGCTGATGTCCTTCCTTAAGTGTCTCCGCTGGGATCATTAAAGTTTTACTAATCTGATCTAAAAGAAGAAATGATGAGGAAGAGGTCCAGATTCAGTGCAGTCCTGCAGCACTTCCACGGCAGTGACGGACACACCTAATTAATTAGCGGCTGATTCACAAAAAGTGGTCTCAGCTTTCTGTCGTCCCAGACCTGCTGCATTCAACCTCTCTACGCGGGACACATTAGCGTGTTCTTGATGATGGATGTTACAGTGACGACCGCGGTGGCAGCCACTGCCCGTTTACACGATTCAATCGTGACAGCTGAAGAAAGAGCTATTGAGCGGACAGGACTCTACCTTCTGCCTCTGCTGGATGGAGGTCATGGCGTCTGGCTGGAACTCCAGCTTGTCCGTCCGACACAGTTTCCAGTACAGGATGGAAATGATGACGATGACGACGAGGAGGGGGATCACCACCCCGATGACGATCCACATGTTGGTGTTCTCCGTTTCGGAGGGGGAGGCCGTCCCTTTCTCTACAGCTGTGGGACGAGGGGGTTGAAAGAGGTTTGAGTTTGGAGTTGACCTCGAAACGCAAATGCGCTCGACGTTTGTGTTTGCACCAGTCATTTCATTTGTGTGCGTGGTTCATTATTTCACGAGTGCCCCTTTAAGCCCGTTCGCAAACACGCTAAGGATGCTGAGCGCTGGCTCCTGTCTCACTACTGTAATCTTCAATGCAGAATTCCATTAGATTTAATTAAAGCTCATTTCTTCCCTGGGGAACGCACTGTTTGAGAACACAGTCAGCACAGAAACAGAGCTCCCTCGAGGTGTGCTCATTAGGCCTCCATCCCTTGTTTAGATTCCTAATGAGGAAGGCTGGCGTTTGGTGTGTACAAGGGAAGGCAATTACCTTAACTGTTACTATAAACATACAAAGGAACACACAGAGGCAGCATTTTGCGGCAACAGTTTTTCCGAATGGCGTGTCCTTTCTCTTTCCTCCCCTCTGCTCCGACACCCATTTCGCTCAGTTAGGTGCAACTTTGGAAAGTTAGTGTGAACTGGGCAGCTCCTTTGCAAAAAGGGGGAAAGTGGTTCATGCAGTGCACTGGATTTCAAGACATGTGAAAACAAAGCAACAGTGAGAAGACAGCAATACCGTTATAATAACTATTATTATTCATTAAATAGGGAGGTCCTTCCTGACTTATAACCTTTATTTCACCTCCAGCGCTCAAGATGAAGGCAGTGACGGGGGTGCTTACAGACATGGGAGCTCTCATTTAGTTTCTTCACGCTGATGGCCGTCTTCTTAATCGCGACATCACTTTGCTGCCCTTAAAGTCAGTTATCTACCGTTCAAGAGGTACTCACGCTGCGCTAACACGCCCTGGACACGGTATCCCAGGACGATGGCGGCCCTTTGAACGTCCAGGCTGTTGAGCAGGTTGGCTGTTTGGACTGCAGGCACCCTCTCGCCACTGGGACTCTCCACAAAATACACCACTTCCAGGGGGTGGTCCGCACCCGCCACCCGACTCGCGCTTACAACCTTTGGAGGTGAAACAGGGATGAAATGTATAAACTGTCACTTGTCCAGATCTCTGCCATGAAATGATGCAGCACATGTAAAACATTTTCAGATGAAGGGGGAGTCGGAGAGATGCACAAATGCCTGCAAACACAGGACAATGTATTAAATAATGAGTCTCTATCATCAGAGCCACTCTCTCAGTAAGTCCTGAACTATCTGTATGGAGCTATTGGAATATGTGTATTAAGTGACAGAGGAGACAGAGTTTCCCATAACAGTTGAGGGATTTTGAATCTGGCAGTCGGGGAGTCCAATGGGAGATTTCTAAGACATCCTCGACTCGGGGAAAGCTCTTCAGCTTGTTTAGCTGTGTGTTTGGGAGCATTAGCGTGGCAGAATATTAAGGAAACTTTTCCTTGTTACAAAGAAAACACACTGTGTTGCATGTGGAAAGGGTGCCAGGGCGTATTCCTCGGTTGTTATTCCGTTATACAGAGCAAACAACAGACCTAATGCGTGCTACAAAAACGACTGCCCGTGCTGTCCGCAACCCTCTGTTAGACTGCTGGCAGACATCACGGCATCTCATGTCCTCTTCCAAACATAAACACGTCCAGATGTGGGAAGAAAGCTGGAGACCTTGCTCCTTCCTCGCGCTGCTCAGGGACACACACTGCACACCTCGCGCTCTCCTGACATTTACGTCCCCCTGTCAAAGGTTTTTAAAAGGCTTTTTGTCTTTTCTAGTGTGAGCCTCCATTGGAGTCAATATTAAAATGAATTGTGCGTAGTTCCGGTTATGACCAGGTTTTCCTCCACGTTTGCCTCCTGCTGCCTCTGTGGCAACTGGAGAAGAGGTGCTTCCAAAAATGAACACGGGGTCCGTGGCAGATGACTAATGAAGGCCCTAACGAGCAAAGTGTCACAACTTCAGTAATGAAGATGACTTTTTAATGGCGAGTAGGGGACCTCATTTTCTGTAGAGTCCTGTAACATTCATCATTTTGAAGTTTTTACGCCTGTGAGAAACTAAAATGAAGGCACCAGCTAAGGCCTCCTGAGCCGCCCTGCACTGGGCTGAAACTTATTATCCAAGCCCGAGATAAAGCGTCCCAGTGAAACGACATGCTCAGAGATTCTCTCTCTGATCTGCCGCTTTTTTCTTAAAATAGCCAGGCACATTTATTTATTTGTCTTCAGGCACAAGTATATCGTCAAATGTCTCACACCCACACACACGGAAACAGCACACTCACCATGTATGAACTCGAGTTCAGTATTCCCATTAGAGCATTCTTTGTGTAAATATTTCTCCATGTTGTCTAATACCTCTCTAATACCTTCGTGTCTGTGTGTGTCTGTGTGTGTCTGTGTGTGTCTACGCGCTGTCTCCCTCCGGGTGCCCTGAGGCACAGCACAGTCTGCTGTCTGCATTACTGGAGAGAGCAGAGCGCAGGTCATGCCTGGGCTGACACAGAAAAGCGGCCGGGGCAGGCTCCCTCATCCAGGCTCTAATCCAGCCCATGCATGGTTATTAGAGTGGAAAGACGGCAGCGTGAATGTGTGTGTTACCGCGTGACCCCGATTCAACCTCCTCCATTATCTGTCTGGGCAGACTCATAAGGTATTCTCAGAGGTGACAACACCACACTGATTCTGCTGGGGCGTGTGTGTGTGTAAGAGAGCAAGAGGCTTCTTCTGAAGTTCATTTTGAGTCACCTCACTCTCATTATATCTAAAGAGACACACTCAAAGACGGGTGTCTTTGAAATGTAAACGAGAAAACATCCAGTCCAGCCTTCCTCAATGGCAGTATCCTATCAAAGCCTGAAGGAACACAAGCACATAATCAGGCTTCTATGTATAACACATCTTCATATTTGTGACTATGAAAAAAAGCATTTTAAAATGCAGAAAGGATGCCAGGGCCTAAAATTAGAGATCTAATCTTAGCACGGAGACAGACACGAAAGGTTCGCCACATTTCCATTTCCCTAAATTGCTCTGTGGGTTCCGCGGAGACGACGACGCAGGAGGCAGAAAGGTCAAGAAGAGGGAGGCTGCTACTCAGCCAAGGATGATATTTATCGCTCTGACAGCCCCCCCTTGTTTAAAGACCACCATATGCACTCAGACTTCATGAGGTCGGATCGGTTATGCAGCTCTCGTCTCTCGTGGCAAGTCTCTTTCATCTAGTTATAGATCCAGAGTATTCCCCTCCCCGTGCCTCTGATTTCTGAATTTTCTACCTGCCTGCTGCATGTCTCCCTCCATGATGCCTGCCCGCTCGACAACAGGCGCACACAGTGCAGGGTACAGACGGAGAAAGAGAAGAATTAATAATTGATCTGCTCTTAGCGGCTCCGCGGCTCACAAGAGCCGTCGGGTAACAGCACCAGGGAAACGAGGAAAGGGGAGAGGGAACAAGGACTCGAGAGGTCGTGGTCGTCGAGTGGCCGGCCCCTGGGCGGAAATGGGATGCTGTTGCCATGGCGACGGCGCCTCATCCTGTCCCCTGTGAGATGAGCTGAGCAGGTGCGGAGTGAACCCACAAAAGCTGGAGGCTGATTAGTAAAGCAGTAAGGCTTTCAGTGGTTACCAACGCTGCAGCGCTCACATAATGAGCCCTCAGTGCTCGGGCGAAGGAGTTAGAGCGAGCTCGCATCAGGGAACAATGATATAAATGGTACAAGGAGGCTTTTTCACGACTTACAGAGTAATCCATTAACCTCCAGTTAAAGAGTTTAATAAATTTTGTTATGTAACCGACAAGAAAACAGACAAATAAAACTATTGTATACCAGAGAAACACACTGAAATTTCAGTCTTTACAGTCAAGTGTCTTAGAAGCTTCATGGTAGACGGAGAGAGAGAGAGAGAGAGAGACAGGGTTTGTACCTGCACACTGCTGTTGCCTACAGTGGTGGCTCTCTTCACACGTCGCACTAATCCCATTGCCTCCCCGAGTAGCATGGCCACCCGCCGCTCCATGTTGGCCTGGAAGGTTCTGTCGCCCACTTTCTGGTCGAGCACACCCAGGAGCACTACGCATGCAGAAACAACATGAACGCAATACAGAGTCAAAGCAACCTCATCTTCTCTGGAAGCAACCTTCCAGCGCGCCACGGTAACAGCTGAAATCCACCATACCCGTTTTGACCCAGGAGGAGCGAAGCAGCTGGCTGGTGTTCAGCTCGGGATAATGGAAAGCTGTTGGGGACAAGGAGACGTTTACGCGGGGAAACGTCACGTGGAAACAGGCGGGATAGAGCGAGGCAGCCCGACGGCACTCACGCTCGGCGATCTGCAGGACGGGGAAGCCCATGTAATAGCTGAATTCCACCACGGTGAACTTCATCAGCGCATTGCTGACCTCCGACCCCGTCAGGTAACCCCTGGAGCCGCGCACTGTGAAGGTGATGTCCACTGGCTGCCTCACTAGACGCTGCTCCTGATGTTTTGGAGCGGCCATGGTGATGTTTATAATCTGAAACACAGTCGGACAGAGAGAAGCTGCCCGGCTGACAGATGACAAAACCGCAAAATGCACAACACCTCGTCCCATCTGCTGTTGATGTCGTTTCTGGGAGAGCTCGTCTGCCCATCTGAAAATGACTGGCTTCAGTTGTTGAAAGCAGAACACAGAACTGGGCTGGTGTGGCCCAGGGCACAGTTTGCTGTTTGTTCATTAAACATTTCCATGCTGCAACAAATCCTTGATTTAATTTGTACAATTATTCCAACTAAAGGACTTTAATACCGGCATCAGCGTGATAGGATTACACAGAACTCTACTGAAGCCAACACACCACACAGCCAAATAAGCTCTTTATTAACAAACAGTAATCTCCTTTAATACTCAACAACTGGAGCGTGAACTCCTTCAGGAAAAAGTGAAGTATCCTGAGGTCTTGTTCCTGAGTGATGGTGGGAGGAGGAGGGGGGGCAGAAGTGGCGTCTGCAGCGACGCTTGTCGTAAGAAAGAGCTGAACTTGAAGGCACCTGCGCCCTCACCTGTGATCATATGCCTCTACATAATGACCTGAAAGACTGCTATCTTGGACACAGTTGGACAAAATGAGCGTTCTTTGCTGGGTGTCTGTGTTCGGACAAGCAAAAGAAGCTCGGAGGTGAAAGGCTTCTGTGGTGCGTTGAAAGGACCCGGCTGAGGGTCAGATCCAACAGTCAGAACTGGAGAATATGGACGGGGAGAGCGATGTCTGGGCAGTGATGCTTATGATGCAAACTGTGTCCCTCTGACCTAATAAAATGTTGGAAATGGAGGGCATGATAGAGCGTGAGTGCGCTTCTGTCACACCAAACTGCTGATTGAGGTCTTTCAGCAAGGAGTGATTTTAATTAACAGGCTTTTCTCCGTCTCCCCAGGCGTCTGTGCCTCCATCCATTCACTGAAATCCCAAATCCTCAACAACTGTGAATAAAAACGGAACGACTCCCGTCTGCAAAGCTCCATCCCTCTGCAGCGCAGGACTCACGGTCATCCACCAGTGAAATGACCGGAGACGGGGTCAGGTGAGTCCGCAACGCTCCTTCAGTTTGCCCGCGCAAATAAAAATGGATTTTTGTACGACAGAAAAAATCTCTTTCCTTTTTGAGGCAGGCAGCACAATATGCTGAGTAATGCTATATGCAAGGTAATGAGCTGCAATATCAACGTCTCAGCACTCACATGCACGGTGAAGTTGGTTGACTCCTTTGAGCGGCGGCGCACTTCTGCGAAGGCCCTGGTCAGACCTCTCTCAACGCTGCCACTGAAGTTGCAGAGGCGCACGTCTACGTGACTGGGAACAAACTGCAGCACTGCGCAGAGAGGCGACACGGAGAGCTTCAGATCAAGGTCTTAAAAAGCGACCTCGCTGTTTTTTTAAATGCCGACGGTGCCGGAGGCCAGATAGCGGAGGGTCATTTACCTGTGTGCACTTGATATTTACTGTCGGGCGTTGTCCAGTTGGGGGAGACGGACAGGAAGCGGCGCCCCGACCTTCGCAGGGCGTTGATGACAGATATGGCTGTGTACACAACTGGACCAGACACCGCCCGAAACACAAACTTCGGTGGGGGCTCCACAACCTTCACGGACAAAGCAGGAATACAGAACTTTGATTAATCCCTCAGGGGTCATGTGTTTGCAGAGAAGAGGCTCGTGTTAAATAAGCAGCTGACGCTTCTGAAAGATCTCTGTGGGTTTGTTAATGACAGTGGGACCGCAGATTAAAAAAAACAACCCAGGAAGTGGTGTGGCCTTCATGGTTCATCTGCACCACTGTCACGTATATACAGCAACGACTGTACGCAAAGATCGGGCGACATGACAAACTCTGGCTCCAGATGATGTCACCGGCACGAGCTGGCAGCGCCTGTGACTGTTTTGCCCAGTGGAAGGAAGTGGAGATGCGTCCTCCATCGTTGTGTATGACCGCTGACATACAGCCTTCCATAAATTATTAGTACACACACGTTCAGAATTACTTTTTAGTTTACTTCAGAATTAATTATATTTCAACGCAGTTTATATTGTTAATGTATTAAAATCAAACGCCTTGCACGCTTTTATCTTGAAATGCATGAAATATCTGTTCATTTACCTGGAGCTCCACTGACTTGTTGAATTCTGCTTTCAGTATGTCTCTGATTTGAGATTTGGCGTAACCAACAGTGGCCCCGGAGGGAAAACCTTCAGAAGAAAGGACAAGCTCAAGCTCATTTTTGTATTTCAAATTCAAATTGCAGTTTGAAGTGACAATCTTTACAACATGAGGCCATCACAAAAATGACACTTACCTATTTTTACTAAATAAGCAGGCCTGTGAAGGTCGCAGAGGTACTGTCTCGACGCCGCTTCTGTACTCGTGGTCTTCCCGCTGGTGGTAGCCGTGACACTGATGCTGGCCGAGGCTTCGGTGGCGGCGCTACTTCCTGTTGTGGCTTGATGGGAAACGGCGGTGGCAGTTGCGGCCGAGGGTGCAGCAGAGACTGTATTAGCTTCGCTGCTTGTTGGGATCAGCGTCATTGTGGCTGGGATGTCAGCTCCATCTTCACTGATCCCCTGATCACCCAAAACCACCGGGGGGCCCAGAGACACATTAGATGCGGGTTCGGTCGACGTTAAAGTGATATCATGAGCTGGCTCCGTTGTGCCAGAGCTGATCGGAGCTGATTCTGTTGCACCATCGGTCGTGTTGGCAACAGGCTCAGAGAAGGCCGCGGTGGCAGTGAAGACAGGGGTGGCGTGGACGGTGCTTTGCAGGAATGATTCTGTAACAAACCAGTGGACGTCCGTCATCGAGGACAGAGACGTTACATCGTCTGGCAGCGAAGGCGTGGCACTGGGTAACGCCGCCTCTGTTAATGCAGTGCTGTCCGGGCCAACGGTGGGAGCAGGAGCAGACCGGTCTGCGGCGGACACCTTACCGCCCCAGATGGAGGAGGAAGGGTCGATGAAGTGGCTTGGGACTATTGAAGGATCGAGGAAGGGCTCCGAGACATTGACCAGCCGAGGGCTCTCCTCCGTTGTTGCTACTGTGGTGGATTCGTCGCGAGGCCCGAACCCTGACAAATCACTGGAGGACTCTTCCTCAGTCAGTCTGGTGTCGTTGGTAAAGCCGCTGGTCGGTGCTTTCTCCGTCGTGGTCATAGACACCACGGTCACGTTCCCTCTGTGTTCAGCTCCAGCGCCTGAGCTGTTGTTCTCCTTGGTCAGCTGGATGGTGTAATACTCCAAGCTGTTCATGTCCGGTAAGAGGACGTCCGTCGGTTGGATTGTGAACGCGTCGGGCCAATCTATGTCCGACGCGTCCGGTATATCGCTGACAGCTGCGGGGGTGGGTTCCAGGCTGTAGTGAGCTGTGGGGGAAAACGAGGAGGGATGGACGGATCTCAGCAGATCGAAGGTGCCGTACGACGTCGCGAGGCTGGGAGAGGGCGAGATGTGAAGAGGATGCAAGGACGAAAGGGATATGCCCACTCTGGAAGGGAAAGACGTGTCATAGCTTTCTGTGTAGTCCCCCGGATCATACGAGTCCGAGGGCACTGTGGTGACCAGAGGGTAGTCGTCTCCATCTGAATTTAAGAAGGACATCGTCTCCAAATAGTCCCCGGACCCCCAGTCCAACTCCATGGTGTTGGTGGGGTAGAAGTCCTCTGGCGAGACCTCGGTGGGTTCAGATGACGTCGACGTAAGGTGGGGGGTGATGAAAGGCACGTTGTAGCTCGGGGCCAAGTTGTCGTCGGAGCCGGGAGGCATGATGATGCCACGCGCTGGTGCGCTCTCCTGCGGGGGGGCTCTGCTGGGGCTCAGCTGCCTCACATCCAAGATTTTATTGTAAGACCGATCTGCTGGAGAGTCAGAGGGCGCCGGATCAGGGGGCTGAAGGGGCTGGTCGTGCTGTGAGGTCGTGGTCGCCAGCGTTTGCTCTGATGTGCCGTCCGGCTGCTCGCTGAAAGCTGCGAGGGCGGCGCCTCGAGCTTTCTGCTCCAAATTAAGACCAAGTGGAGGTGTGGACCTTGTGAAAGTGGAGGGGCTCATTGGTTTTAAGGATATATTTGACTGAGACTGCAGCTGGGTTCTTGTAGGAGTTGGAGAGAGGAAGGACGACTGCTGGGCAGAATTTCTCCTGGCCAAGTTCCAGTCTACGGCGAGTTTAGCCGCTGCCTCCAACTGCGGGCCGGACCCCCGTACGGGATCAGACGGGCTTAATGATGGAGTGGTGAGAGGATGCGTTTCTTCTGCAAGAAAGCCACTTGGCGTGAAGAGTTTGGAGTTTCCAGATCGAACACGTCCCCTCTGAACGTGCATGTCAGCGGCCATGCTGGCATCATGGTTAGGTCCAGCGATGGATGGCGGCACACCGGGCGAGTCTGGGCTGTCAAAGGCAGCGGAACGTGAGGCTGGTAAGCCGGATGGTGAGGACCCTGCTGAGCTTGGATCGTCTCCAAGAAATCCGGTGGGTCGGTACGTGGAGTCCAACGGAGACTCATCTGCAGGGGAATAAATAGAGTACTTCAGTTTAGATCTTTGTAAACTAAAATTCATGACTAAATGAACTTGAACTTGAACATGCAACACGTCATCTTGTATTTTTTAATGAGCGACATAGGGACCACAATTTGTTTATTACTGAAAGTATTTTTTTTTCTTCACAGCTTCAGGAACCGGATGATACACATCAACCTGTCAACCTGTTATCCAACTCTTACAGTCGACGATCTGTCACGTCATCGCTTGAATTTGAGACATAATTTGTCCTCTGCATAAGATTCTGCAGCCAGGTTCTGCTCATCCTGGCAGCGTGAGACCAAACACGACCCTGCTGCAAGCTACGTTGTACAACTGGACATGGACGACAATAGGCGTCACGTTAGCGGGCTAGCTTTAGTCGGGCTCCCTGGGCCCCGAATGGCTGAAGCGAACGTTGATCTGGCGAGGAAACAGCACAAAGACCTGCGCACAAGGACGTTTCATAGGATTAGGATTCATCGCGAGGCGAGTCATTCTCGCAGCGGTCGCCTGCAGCAAAGGTTACAGCACGATACACGCTGCAGACTGAATCTGAATCTCGGATGTCGTGCGCAACATGGTTTAGCAGAGATCACTGGTACTGCAGCACGGACAAGGTGGCCAGTCGGCACTTACTGCTTCTGACTGCAATGGCATTGGCTGAAGCAGTCGCAAACAAAGCAGAACTTTTAATCCTGAAGAGAGCAGCAATGGAGGAGGGAGCAGGGAAACATCCCCAGGCTAATAAAGTGATAAAAAAAAGAAGACCGTGCTTGTGTAAGAGCTGACACTGACGACTTTCTTCACCTCCAGGAACTGGGGGAATATGCTGACATGCCTGCACCGACCATATGGTTTGCAATGAACGGGTGGTCATTCTGGCTCAGCACCTCCAGGCCCCGGGCTTCGTACCAGCACACAGGGAACATCTCCTCTCTTTTTTCAGTGTGACCTTGGGGTGATGGATGGCGCTCATTTCCAGCTCATCTGGGAGCAACTCGGCCTCTTACGCACAACGCTGAAATCCTCAGCGCCGACGTTACTGCCTTGATTACACCGTGCGTTCACGGTCTGACATGTTCTTCATGAGGGTAAAGGCAGAGAACAATTCTTCAGTAACTCACGGAAATAAACCTCTTAGCGCTTCTTGATAACTGTATACGTCTGCCACTTTTATATGCTCGCATGCGTTGCAGAAACTTTTCATAAGCGCTACGGTTCCGCGACGCGGCAGCTGACGGCAGATAAAACGTCACAGAAGACGCGAGATGAACTCAGGCGCCCGCTCACATGAAAGGAGAAGCTGTCGCGCGGCTCCTGGGATTACAGGTAATCAAAAAGAAACGTGGTGCCGCGCACAGAGGGGTTTACTAGTGCCGACAAACTGCCTCCGGGAGAAAGCGCACGACCCTTCTGTCAAACGAGTCCTTGAAAGTAGGTCTCGGACTGAGCGCCCCTCCGGAGTGACTCAGCAGCAGCTGGTGACGCTGCGGCTCTTTGCGGCGTGCAGAAGCCGTGCAGAATCATGCAAAGCTGAAAACAGCCGCAGAATAAGCTGGGGGGGGCTATTTATAACAGAGCAGATCGCTTATAAAGGGGCGTCAACAACAACAAAACAAAGAAAAAAAAGAATTCTGGAGCGTCACATCCAATTTACTGCATCGCTTCATTCAGGCAGACTTGCCGCTGGCTTGGCCCGGGAGAACCCCCCCCGACTTAATTACAACCTACCCTGATACCTTAATTGAGTCAACATGCGATTGTAACGGAGCCCATAGGGCTGGCAGAGCAAAAGCCACAGCTTTCTTCTCTGGAGGCGAGTCTTTCTCCAAGCTGCCTCACGGCTCCCTGTCCACCATGCCAAGTGTTTGAGCCCCCAGGGACGCACACACACGCACACACTGTGAACACACCGAGTGACGTGCTTAGCCCTTTATTTGAGGATGACTAAGGCAGAGAGGCTGGCGTCCGGCCGCTGCCCGTCATGTCCAGGCTGTTTACCGACGGCTTTGTTTCACGGTTTGACGAGGAAGTTGAAAATAGTCAGGAGAAGAAAGCACGGAAAGAAGAAGCCACAGCATCCAGCGCGCCGCCGTCACGTCTTCTTCAGCGGACTGCCAGAAAGACGCCGGGTGGAGTCAATGTCAGACAAACGGTGGGTCCTCAATGTGAACGTGTGGTTCTGTACTCGGCGCACTAAAAGAAACAACAACCACACAAGCTCCGTCCACCATGTTTGTTAGAGGAGGATGCTGATGTTGGAGGTCACGCTGCGCCGCATGACCCCGAAATGTCACCTCGCCTCAGCCACCCACCCCCACGTTGACAAAACTAATTCATTTAGAACAATTACACATGCATGAATGGATGACAAAACACGCAACTAATTAAATACAAAGACTGTCATTGGCAGGTGACCGATGACGCTGGTGAGGATTATGAGGATGACAATGGTGGTTGAGGGCATGAACAAGGAGCACAGACTGACAGATATTAAAATCCATGCGCTCTGTTCAGAATCGGCTGCCGTAGTTCAAGATCAGCTTCATGAGGTTCGGAATATTTTCATTACCCAGCTTATTCTTTATAAGCCGGTCTGAGAGCCAGGAGGAGCAAGCGAGACGGGCCTGAGGAGGGGCTGACATTACAGTCGGCCAAATTAGCGACAAAAGGCACGGCGCTGCCACCTGTTCCCCCCGCCGAAACATGAGCGTGGTTGCGCTCGCCCGGCCGCTCATTGTTGGGGCTGTCCATGAAACCGGGCACCCTCAAACGTCAGGTCACGAGAGCGGCGTTGGCGAGCCCTCGGCGCAGTCGTCCCTCCTGAGCTCTCTCCACCAGTCGGGGGGGGGGGACGCCTTTTCTCAACCTGCTTCCTCACAAGCGAGTTGAAACACCCTTCGTCACAGCCACATAAAACGCACGAGTGAAATAATATGGCAGGGCCTCATCGTGGCGGCAAGGTCTGCGTTCATTTGATCCAGCCTCTTCTGCTACGCCCGGCCAGAAACGTCCCATTGACTGATCAGATCCATGATGCGCCGCAGCCGCTGGCGAGTAAGTGGAAGTGCGGTGCTACTTCACGAAATGCTGACGCAGTCGAAGAGCATCCCTGTGTTTGTACATTTCCAGCCGACAGCTGATGGAGTGTCCACTTTCAAGCAGACGATGAGGCGGACGCGAAGCCCAGCTCGTGGCTGGCCCCGGTTTGGTCCGCTTGTGTTTGTGTATCCGGGCTGCGGGTTTGGATCACAGCCAGCAATCACGTAAAAAAGGGTTCTGACAAGAGAGGGATTATGACTGGTCTGATGTTCCTTTATAAAAAAAAAAAAAAAACCTTCACTGGAATAAAAAGAAGATGGAGCGCTGTGCTGAAGGCACACACGAGTTCAGGAGTCTGAAATAGCACTAACCCATTAAACCGGGATGGATGTTGGCCAAGTGGAACCAGCTCATACACTGGATCACTGCAGCTAACCTATGTTGTTGCTGTGTTGCTGTTTTTTTTCACGATTTGATGCCAGTATTGATCGAACTCACTTCGTTTTTTTGGGTTTTTTTTTTTGATTCACAACGCTGCAGTCACTGCAGTGCAGCTCTCTCCCAAAGGGACCGGGACCTCAACAAGCGACACGAGCGCCTGCGTTCGAACGTCGGTGCCCGGACATTTTGTATGAGAATGAAGTCCCATGGCCTGACGCGTCATTCGGACGTGGGCGGATGTCGTGTTGACGGTCTGGAAGAAGAATTCGGTGTTTCGGAAGTCAAATCATCGGAATGCGCCATAGAAACGGTGACAATGGACAATGGATAACATGTACATTCTGCACACGATGCTGCAACAATAAAACGCAGACAGACATAAGGTCCTACAAAGTAAGACAGAATGAGATCTGGGCTTCACTGTCCCCCTGTGACAACTGATCCGAGGGCTGAAACGGAGTTAACCTGATAATGCCTGTCTGGAGACGACGCATGGCTGATGTCTGGAACTGAAGTGTCCTTCACCTACGCAGTCGAAAAAAGGGAGCAGGGCAGTACGATAAACGGGAATCCCTGACCTTTAAGTATTTGGGCTTGTGGGAGTCGAACGCCTCAGCGGCGAGCCTTGCAGGCCTCGGGGCTAACCGGTGACGCGTGAGCGGAAAGCGTACGGTCAAACTGCATTCGTTCAGCGGTGACGGCGGAGGCATTCTGTGAGGACCGACCCGCCTTTAATCGTCAGGGTAAGGTTCCCGCAGCTGTATGCGTGTGCGGAGAACCCTGAGAATAACGCAGCCCTCTAATGATGTCATTTCCTATGTTTGCCACACTCCTTATTAAAAAATGAAAAAAAAAAATAGAAAAGGAGTAACTTGACGGCTGAGAGAAGAAGAAAGGGTCCTTCAGTAATAACGCTGGCCGGCTGCGAGCCCACACATGGTTCTGTTTTCAGCTGAGCCCCTTGCGTGACTGGCTCTTCCCAGTTGGCAGGGGCCGCGCACGCCCGGCGCAGGCGAACAATCGAGATGCGGCCGTGTTGACGTTGGGCTAATCTGGGGGGGCTTTTAAGATGGGAGAGATTCCATCTTTTTTTTTTATCATCAATAAGATTCCACTCAAGCACCCCCCCCAGAAAAAAAAGAACAGTTTGACTTCACAAGGGTTGCATTTATACGCCGGTCCATTTCCAGCACACATCAAGCAGTCAAACATTAGAGAACAGCTGGAGTTAAATCAAGCAAAGGCTATAAATACAAACGACGTTTTGATTTACTGTTGACTGTTGCCATGGCAATCGACATCCCAATCAGCGTTGATGGGATCACAACTATTATTAATGACTTCAGCGGCACTGACACTGGGACAGTTACTCGGGACCACGTGACAGGACGCTCGTATGATATGGGAAAAGCCACGCGTCTGGAACAACTTCCAAATTTGTGAAGATGTCCCAAGATATGGAAACAGGCAAACCACAACCCCCCCTCCATAAAAAAATGTTTTTTGGATCAGACCCAGTTTGAATGCTAGTCCAACTCTTGCTCTCCATCTCACAGGTCGATGTCACAGCATATCTACCCTGAACTAAGTCATCCGATTGGGCTGAGAACGAGCACGGGAGTGGAGAGCTGACCGGGGTCAGGCCTGCACTTCGTCAAATATTCATGCCGTACTTGTTTGGTTCCCCTGAGGGAATACTGCTTTGGAGAAACAGGAGTGCGATGAAGGGCGGGAGGGAGCAATGTGGAGGCAACAGATGGAGGGTGAGGGAAACTCGACCGTCCGAAACGTTTTCTTCGGGGACTTGCCGGGCTACCGTGCGATCAGCGGGACTGGCGGGGGTCTCCTCTGTGACAGTGCGATCCGTTTGAAAAGGCTGGTTTTTCAGAAGAGCCCTGCACCGTCACACACACATGGGGACAGGCAGAATGACACACACACACACACACACACTTTCTGCAGTCCAGATTTCCTTTGAAAGACAGGAAGGCAAAAAGTTGTAACCAGAGAGGCCCAGAGGACTGTGTCACTCAGCAACCTCCTCCACTCCGCCTGAATCCTCCCTGCACAGGCCACTCTCAGGCTTTAGGTCCTGGGAGACCAAAAAACCCCAAAACAACCAAAAACTGTCTGCTGGGTTGGGTTAGACCCTCGTGGAAGGAATATGTTTTCTATTCAGCCGAAAAGTCAATATGTGCGCAGAAAGGGAAAATGTCTGCGCAGGGTCAAGCTAACAACTCAGCGTCATCGCCGGGATGTTGACAGGTCCAGAACCTAATGGTTTTGCTTTGCGCGGCTCGAAAAGGGGGCCGGGCTGGACCGCGCCATCTGCTCTGATAAATGTATGAGTAATCGGCTGCAGCTCACTAGAGCACATAGTGATTTGGGCTCGGCCCCCACGTTGCCTTCTGTCGTACCGCGAGCTGTGCTTTGCACATCTGAAGGTTTAAATAAAGTTGTTTTCTTTTAAGGCTTGGGTGCCAAGGATGGCCAACTGTTACAGAGCTCTCTGGTTTGCGACCGTGATTGCAGACACAGACAAAAACACTTTGGGAAAAAAAAACTCACAACGAAAACAGACGAAAAATGCTAAAGAGTTGTTTGGGTCCATGATTAAATAAGTTTGTTGTTCTGAATAATAACCATGCTAAGTTTGGACGCTTGCAGGATGCTGAAACTACAATGGAAAACTGCCTTGGTAAAACTGAAAAAATAAATAATAAAATAAATAAATAAATAAATAGGGTACACAAAATCACTAACAGATGTACGTCCACAGGCCCCCACTATGGTACCTTCACATCACAACCCACCAGTACGATGTCGGTAATTGCAGACAACTGGAAAAAGTTATGTAAATGAGACTACAACCGTCCCCGGAACAGCCGAGTACGGAGTGAAAGTGTTGACGTGCGAACGTGAGGCGAGGCCACGTAATGTCGGGACGGGCAGGGTCGGCCACCGGCTACTTTTCAGAGCGGCTCTGCGTGGTGAGGCTGCAGGAGCAGCAGCCGGGGTTTGGCTTTTGATAGGCCCTACCCATTGATCAGCCGCTGGCTCCCAGCTCTAATGAATAATGAATGGCCATATTGTCATCCCACACGGATCTGGTTTCACGTGGCGATGGACTGCGCTGGTAATTAGCCAGGATGTTGGCTGGCCTGCAGCCGGCGTTGTTGACCCTCGCCGGTTGCTGCGGTACAGAGACAAGGGGAGAGTTGGGGGGGGGAAGCTGCGAGGGCACTTTATAGCACATAGATCTGCCGTGCAGATTTCTTTCAGAGAAATTAAGCAGATGACAAGAAGGAGCCGGGGTATCGGGGAAAGCACCGCGCCATGTCGGGTCTGGAGGAGCAATTATATGTGCGTCGCCACGCTCCGTTAGACCCAGAAACTGCAGAGCCGCTGCAGCTTCACTGAGGTCAGGAGAGGAGAGCTGCCGAAACACAAACATGGCTTGCTTGCCGCACGCGAGCGCTGGGAACTGTGTGGAGAAAGGTAACGGTGATGATAACCTCCTGACATACAGCAAAGGGGGGAATCCCATCTGGGGGTGAGACGTTTGCCGTAAATGTTTAGCGTTGCGCTTGTTAGGTTTGCCTCAAAAGTAATAAAGTTTTTTTGGGGGGTAACTGCGGCATGCTGGCAATCGTGTCCAAGATCAAACGGTGTTCTTCTCTTAACTAAATAATTTTTTATGCATAATTCTGATTCTTCAATCTAAAAGACAATTCATACTGTTTTTACTTAGCATAGTGGGGCCCTTCATGATTCTAGATCTATATTAGATTTCTTGACATGAAGTGCCTCAATGAAATTATGCTTCTGTCTTAGTCTTCGTGCACTGTGCTGAAAGTAAAAGCCAATATTCAGGAATATCAAAGGACGACACTTTCAAACTAATAATGAGGTGTACGGGCCACCATACCATTAGATTACCATTATACTTCATAAGGCTGGAGTACAGATTCACACAACTGTTCTACTGTACATAACTTCAATTCACAAACAACTGCCTCTTACTGTACAGCATGGTCATTTACATGCTTATTATTATTATTCATACAATTACAGAAATACTCGGGCTCCGTCGCTTGATGTTGCCACTTTGCTGCAATCGTGCTCACCCGCATTCAGAGAGCACGTGTCCGTGTGAAGTCTGTCCAACCCACGGACGATGAACGTGTTCTTGTGCGGCGCAGCGGTTTGCAGCCCGCCACAGGAGAACCGTCTGCGAGATGCTCCTCGAGTCGCCGGACGAGCTCGGTGCGATCATCGAAAGCGAGAGGATGCATCGATCAAAAATGGGCCGCTCCGTGTAAGTGATCAAGCAAGCCTGAAAAATCCCATCTAGTAATGAAGCGCTCCTACAAAACACGCAACGCTGCGCACGAACGAGCAAAACACCAGAGCAAATGTGGGCTCGTTTTCAAATTTTCCCCCCATTCAGTGACACAGGTTGAGTCACGTCCTAGGAATCAGAAGATTTTGTGCACAATATGTGACTAAGGCCCCCGTCTTAGTCGCCAGGCCAAATGAGTAAGAAACAGGGAAGAGAGCGCCACAGGAAATCTGATGGAAGTTTTATATGAAAAACAGAAAAAAAACTTTTCCAGAGCCTTCTTTCTACAGTTGTCGCTGACGCAAAAACGTCAAAATGTGGGAGCCAAAGTACTTTTAAAAAATATATCAAAGAGAGCGTGCACTTTAAACCCTGAGCAAAACCAGCCATAGAAACTTGTTTGCGGTCTCTAGGAATAGAGTTGTACCACCACAACTGTCCAAACCATCAGGCCACATCGACCGCTGCGAGCACACTGCAGCTTCAGATGAACAGTCTGCACAGGAGGACTTCATGCAAACCAGTTAGCTAACACACGGCTGATTGAGGCAGAAGCAGCAAAACTACAGACTTGTACAACTGATTGAAGTTAGAATAGTTTGACACTATTTCATCTACATGAGGCATTAGCATGAACCGAGGGAAAGAGTCGGCCCGCATTACTGGTTCTGCAATTTACAAAAAAAAAAAGAGTGAATGGGAGGTGTTATCATACGAGTTTGAGTTTAAGACCAACAACTTCCTGTATGAGGCTTTCACCCCGGAACTTACCATATAATCCTATTACTACGTAATATCATGAGTTTTTGGCTGCCCTTAAAACGGGTTCTTTTCAGTGGGCAATGTGTGCGGGGGAGATTATGTCATTATCTATAAAAGTAAGCCTGGGGAAAACACCCATCAAGTGGATGGATTTAGAACCTTTCTCTTTCGCTCGTTAGTCACCGGGATTTGGTTTAACGCTGCAGTCTGTGCGGGAACAGAGCCACTTTGCTTCTTGTGAAAATCCTGAACCAAGCACACACATGTCTTTGGTGAGACAATCACGGTTATCCAAGGTCAGGCAGCAACCTTGACTTTTCAAATGAAATTCAAGACATCAGTAAATTCACACAGAGCTAAACCGCCAGGCATAAACTTATCTCGTGTCAAACTAAAATCACGTACAGCGCCGAGCCAGCGGCAAACCGGAGCTGCACCGTTCGGCCGATGTGCCGTGTATCACTGCGTTTCTTCAGACAAAGGGTAAGGCAAGTTGTAGGCAGAAGGGTTGATAACAGTGGCCTGGAGGTTAGGACCGCAAGCTTATGACTAACAGGTCACAGGTTCGGTCAGCCTTCAGCCAGGCACACAATAACCCCGACTGCCCCAGTGACCCAGAAGAAAGACTGCAGCTGTACTGCTCAAAAAGAGCGTTCATGCGCAGCAAACCTATCCGGAGTCAATCAAGGCCAAATGGAAAAAAAATACGACAAGTTTTAGGAAATTCAATTCAGCCCTGAGCTGGACAAGTACCGCTGTGGGCTTCTGACTTGTCTCTAACTCAATCCTCAGGACGAGAGGACGTATCCCTTACCAGAAACTGATCTATCAAGACAAAGATCTCCATTGCGTCCGGACTGGATCTTGGATGCCAACACATCCCAATGTGAGCACATGCTCTCTCTCACACACACACACACACACACACAGGCTCGACAAGTTTATGTAGCATTCATGACGTACTTTCAGTTGATTCTGCAATTTATTTATTTAGATTAAGTGATGTACAGGGCACCATAAAATGTGTTGGAATTTTTGGACCTCACTATTATATAAAACCCATATTCAATATTCTGATTTGTCACTTGTCATAAACTGAAATAGCATTTAGGATTACTGTTTTTTTTTCCCTTCACAATGATCTCCATGGTCATTTTCTGGTTTGCATTTTCAAGTGCCAAGTCATTGTCATAGTCGTCGGTGTCGGTGCTCTCATACAAGACAATGATCTGTGTCTGTTATGTAACACAAGGCACAAATTAGTGGAACGTGTTGTGTGAGGCAGTGGAAGGTGTTCTCTTACCTACAGCGGGTGAGTCAGCGGCGATCAGCGTTACCAACACCGTCATCCCCAGAAACACTGCACGCTGACCACGGGCGCGCACGAGAGCCCCGAGCATCAGCACCAAACCCACAGAGGAGACTAAACCTGCCATGGTGCGGCGGAGGGAAGGTCAAGGCATTTCATCCGGTTCGGGAGAGGAGATTCACGCCGAGGAGACAATCGAGGCTTGTCTGGCTGGGTGTCCTTCAGTTTGAGGCTCCTCCTTCCATGACATGTGCTCGCAGGGAAGAAGGGCTGTGGAAAACAAAAGAGCAATAGCGTGACTCTCAAAACAAAGCTACCACATTGACCAACATGGCTCGAGCATCACTACATTAAACCAGCCATAAACGTCATGAGCAAACCCTCTATTCAGATTATTCAATACTCAATAATGAAGTAAATGTTATGCCCATTTCTGTTCTTCGTTTTACTGCCTTTACCTTCATAATTTGGATTTTAAAATGTTTGGGTTGGACACATGTTTGAAACTTGACACATTTCCAGCACATGGCCATCCAGTTCATTGTAAGGTAGCGTTTAATAACGGCACTCAAATCGGCATGAGGGATTGCCACGGCAGTAGATAAACTAAACGACCCAACGTACTCTACAAAGGCCAGGGAACATGTACCGCGATGATTAAGGCTAAGGAGGACTGCACACAGAGCCGGGACAGACCTCGTCCCCGGGCTGTGTGGCTAGCTCTCAGTCGCTCTGTCAGCGGGGCTCATCGTGAGAGCGTACAGTCTCTTGTCCTACATCCCGTCCCGTTACTTGCAATCTTAAGGGTCGCCCCCCTTATGAATGTCACAGCAAAAGGATAAAAGCGGGTTAGCTAACATACTTAGGTGATATTTCCAATGGCTAGCTCTGAGTGCACAGATAACACATTTTTTTTCGCCTTTCCCTCCAGCCATTCCTGTCAGCCAGCTCATAGCTGCGCATTCAGACTTACCCCAAAAAGGGAGCTCAAACTCCGCCAATTCCTTTGTCTGGGTTGAGAGAAAATATCCGTGGATGACATCAAATGCCGCCCGAGGCTCCGTCATTAACCCTCACAGAAGCACCTGCCTGCGTTTTAAGTTATTTCAGTGTAGACGTGTTGTGCGTTAGCTGGTAGCTGGTTTTCATCTGACACTCTTTTGGTAACAGTTACCTTCTCCAGTCCTGAGGATTGGGTTTGCCCCGCCTCCTGGAAGAGCTGATTAGTTTGTGATTTGTCAAAACCCGCTCCCATTGGCTACAGCTCTTTTCGGTCAAAGTGGGGTTTTAAAATTAGGTTGGTCCTCCTCCACTGGCGTCTGCGGCTTCCACGGCAACGTTGCCTCATGCGATGATGCACTTACGATGGTATATCTATAGATGGATAGATCAATGTCAGCCCTCTTGACATGCTAAAATAAATAATTATATGAGTTGGAAAAAAAAGACTAGAATTCTGTAAGAATTACTTTTTTATACGGACTACTGGTTGGATTGCTGTGCCTTTTAATTTGCAGTTCCTTAACCATTTGTGAGACTATGCATATTACAGAGACAACAATGACGCATACTTCACATGATGTATGCATGATTTCTGTCGGGAAATCTCCGAACTCCGAAGAGCTTGCAGGGCCCGAGATATGATCTGCTGGTGCATGGTGTGAACATCTTGCATGGCGAGGTTTACTGGTTGAAAATAAATGGAGACGATCAGCATAACCTAATCACGTCAGTGCCAGTTCATGCACATCATCATCTTGGTGCACACCGCCATCTAGTGGTAGTATAGTATAACTCAAGTTGATAATCGCAAATCAGTTTGGCTTAACGTTAGAACAACCAATACCGTTTGAACTATCTATCTATCTATCTGTCTGTCTGTCTGTCTGTCTGTCTATCTGTCTGTCTATTTATCTATCTATCTACATGTACATACACACACGCACTGCAGTACAAAAATTGACACTTGTGCCGTGACTTAACAGTTTAATGTAAATCCAAGACAAAGTGTGATTACATTTCTACACATATACAATATGCATATGTGAGCATACAAATTCTCATTAATAACTCGATTCACCTCGGAGACCGAAAAAATGATCAAAAGTAACAGTGAATAACAAGCTATAACATAGTTCACCACAACGCGAGCCCCTTCTCACCCTACAGTTAGTAAAGAGGACAATTAAAATAACTATATTCTTCTATTTGACGAAGCTGTTTGTCTGTTAAAATCCTCCTGTAAAATTTACAATGCTATCATTAGTTTTTTTCGAAGCCTAATATAAATTCACTCCATTTTTCTACAACGAAAATGATTAAGAGAAGCACACAACATCATAATGGTAACACAAGCGCTTAGTAGCAAGTACTCAACTTGTTAGGAGGTTTAATTAATCCTTCTTCTTATTGTCATTATTATATTTATTTAAACATTCTATAAAGCCAGTAAAATATCCATTCTCATAACATACTTAATATTAGGCTAAGGAAGGGTATACATAGAACGCTACGTCAACAGATTGAAATAATGAGACATCACACCCAATAAACAAAAGTAAATAAGAAAAGACAATTAACAGAGAAGTATATTAGGAAATACTGCAACACACATTAGCTTTATCGACAAAGAATGAGATTTTACACCACTGAGAAACCATACAGCAATGACCACAAAAGGGGGTCAGGGTTTGATGCACTCTTAGGTCTTTAGAATATGTAAATAAACCGATATAACACTTGAAAAAATGTTGTTGTGGAAGTTGCTATCCAAGTGTTTCGACTATGCTAATTTATTGTTATAATTTTAAGGATGTGCCAAAAGAGACTGTGACACAATATCTGGATTAACACAGATTTTTTTCCTTCTTTTTTCTCCTTTTTTTTGTAGTGTAAACAGGCAAATCTGTATTTGAATGTAGCTTTGGTCTACCACTTCCAGATTCTATGTACGCAATTTAACACTACAAAAATAACTGACTTTGGCTAGAGATCTCTCTGAAATTAGTTTGAAAAAAGCAACATTTTTCATTCATGTAAAATTAGGACCAAAAGGTTATTATACCACTGCAGACTGGGAAATTAAGGTGGCAGAAATTAATCCATTTTCTGGTCTGGTCGTACACTAATTAGAACAAATTAATGTGGTAGGAAAACAATAATAATTGAATCAGTTTTGGTTCTTATATTCATACGTTGCATTCACTTGACACCCTCCATCCGTGATGGCATCAAACCTTGACCACCTCACCCTGAATTCCCCCAAGGAATAGCCAGCAAAAGGAGCAGAACTCCTCAACAAAGGTTAAAAAACAAAAACATACACTCTCATCCAAAAGGGCTTTAAGAATGCTTGTGTAGCTACATTATGAATTTCTTGGTGACAGAAATTACATCAGCACATGATTAATCCACATAACACCTGCTCCTAACCCTTTTGTACTTTGGGAAGCAGCTGCGACTTTGTCAGATGATTTCTTTCTTTTTTTTTTTCTGTTACTCTACGAGTGTGTGGGTTTCTGTTGCGGGTTTGTCTGTTCACTTCTTGCTTAGCTTCAAGTCACTTTAGAGGAGTTTGTCCGAAGAAGACTAATGTGTAGCACTGTGTGCCAAGCTCTCAGGAATGTTTCTTGGTGTTTCCAAATCTCCAGGAGGAGTGTTCACAATAACACCATGAGCAAAGTTGGAAGTTTGAGCATATTAAATGCCAGGAGAATGCCAGGCTTCATAGAGAGTGAGATGCTGCCTTATTAAGTTTTCTCTGATTTAAATGTCACCTTAAAGCTTTCGAGGTATTGTTGGTTATTTGGAAGGCAGTACTCTAACAATAAAGTCGCTAGCTGGGAAGGCTATGCTCGCCTCAACAACACAAAAACATTTTTACACTCTACTTAAGCACATTTTGGTAATTGTAAGGTCACTCGATCTACATTAATGCTCACATTTCTGATTCCCCTTATTCCTTTTTTTTTTTACAAAACACAAAACATTGGTTATGTGAAACAGCTGGATAGACAAGTTATTTTCCATGTTGCGCATAGAGGGCTTCTCTTAATTGGATGTTTCATTTGAGAAAATAGTGATTATTCTATAACCTCTAATCATGAGGACAGTGGCAATTTTACATTATTTGTCTCATATGGGATTTTGCTGGAGATCAGATGTATAATTATTGCATCATGCATGGCCACAAACAGTGTAGAAATTAAATGGTCACCCACTGAGAAAGATATAAAGCCATTTTAGATGTCGCAGGTCACGTATTACATTCATTTTGCTCAGGTGACCATGGTTTTAAAGGTATAGTTGGTAGTATTTTTGATTAATTCATTTTAACAGGTCATTCTAATCCATGGCACGCTAATATAAAACCTTTTTTTTCTTTTTTTTTACAAATTCATTTTCTTACAACACCAATAAAGCTACAACATGAACAACGTAAAAAATAACTGGCTTATAAAACAATTTGGAGAGAGGTTAGATAAGTATTGATCATTCAGCCTAGACAGGGGCCAATATGTGGAGTAATGAAAATAAAAGAGAGGATGCTTCAAAACAGACTGCAGCACTTCTCATTTAGTTGAAAGTCTAGATTCTAAACAAATTAAAAGACTGTGCTGTATGCATTAAGTACATTAAATCCTCTCTGTGTACCTGTACATTTTATGCACACATGCACTTGCTTAGGGGTGAAACAATATGACCAGAAGTTATTGCCTATCTGCTCTAGCAAGGTTGTAGAGGATTGCTTGTACTGTACTATGCTGTGCTGTACATGGTCAATCTATTTAACTCTTTGGTGGGAGGAGTGAAAAAGTCAGAGCGTGACAACACTATCCCCATGCTGACAAGAGCGGGGACAGGACAGCAGTGTAGCATGGGTAACGCCAAATTCCCTCAAACAGTGGAATGTTTCAGTAGTCTGTCTCATAACAGAGGAGCCAAAAGATCTCAATGGAAAATCATCTCCCTTATGCATGTGTGCTTAGGCCCCAGTGACCTAGAGGAAAATAAGTAGATCAAATAAAATAAAAAGACAACAACAGAACAGAGTAGAATGATGTTACCAGCGACAAACTATGTAATCACATCTTTAAGTGCCCGGACCCAAGGCTTGCATGCTGGAGCTGATGGAGGAGTAGAGGTTTGTTTGGGGGGGGCACAAGTACCAGGATGAAAGACCACTCTGGGGTGTGGCACCCTCAAGCCAAGTATGTATCTATTAGAGCCCCATTAGATTATCATCAACTCAACACTTACTGTCATCAGAAGTGTTGCAACACTTTACACAGGTGCACCCACCTCCACAGAATACTAAATATCACTGTACATCAATCTCCAGGTTACAAAGTAGAAATGAGCCTGACATATAATAAAAACACACACACTCTGATAAAACATCCACAAGAATTATTGCAACAATCTCTAAAAATAAACACAACATGTACTAACAGCCATGTCAAAAAAGTTCAAGATAATGTTAACTTAAAAAAAATCACTTCAAATGCAGGTACTATGGCATACCATGAATAAGAGGGGAAGGCTTTCACTAAAACCACCAGCAGTTCTGATGTGCCCACGTTCAAGAGGACAAATGAACAGGGGAGATTATTTGTATCGTTGGCTACGAGAATAAATGAAGTCTGTTAAAATCAAGCAGCAAACACACAAAGCGACAGCCCTATTGGTTCTCTAAGTGTTCAGGTATCCCATCTGGCTGGCGTGGCGATGTCTGTGGCGTATCTGGTTCGAAGACAAATGGACAGTGGCAACAAATTGTCCACAAGGTGCCCTTCCAGGTGTATGCTGTGGCATTTCCCTTCTGTTCTGTACTGTTCTGTTCTTGCAGCTCTGCGATGCTAGCCCCAGTCTCAAACACAACAAATAACTTCCAATTTTTAAAAAAAAGAGAGAGACAACGACAACAACGACTAAAGGATTCATGTCAGAATTCGAAGTGTGCATTCAGGTAAGGTAGTGCCCCACATGGCTCCTACCAACCACCCGGGCTCAGTGTTACTATCAACCTGCTCAGTGCCAACTTGCTACCATTTTAGTCCCATTTAAGATAGAGAGTTTCAACCTGCCCTCCACAGTCCCTACCTAAACTGACCCTATGCTTCCAACCAGCCCCCCCTCTCGTGCCTACACAGTGTCTTTCACAAAACAACCCTCGATAATCTGTCTCATCGCCGCAGCCAGGCTATCTCTAGCCTCACAGAATCACCCTCATGGCAACAATCACTTTCTGTCAGGCCCGTCTTTCGGACTAGCTTTTAACCTTTACAAAAAAAGACCCCGACTGTGTCGCAAACATTGTACTGTAACTCATTCCCTGTACATGAAAACCGAGCTACTATCTCTGCTCTGTAATCATGATGCATGCCTTGCCTTGTGTAATTAAAAAAACAAACCAATATATTCCAAACTAAAGCCACATTTTGGGTGCCACTGTGATAGAGGTTTACAGCTACAGCTATACTGTACATTTTCATATTTACATTAATATCCAGAGCGAGTGTAACAAGAATTTATCTATGACTTTGGTAAGTACCCCAGGCAAGTTATCTCATGCACACATCATAAAATAGCTCAGTGTGATGCCAAGTCTGACATTAATCTTCATCATCTATAGTAAGCTGTCATTAAGGACAAGAAACAGCAAGGGCTGAGCCTACACCTGGAAGAGAGCTACAACTGCCCCAACTCGGATGTCAAACCAGGGAAACATCTCTCTCTATGAATAGCTATAGTCTCTTGTGGCTTTCAGGATCCAAGCCGAGTAAACTGTGTTGTTATATCTGTAAGGCACTACGAGGGAACAATGGTCAAAACCTAAAGACTGAAGAGGGTTTTGAGGAGGTGGACTACACACGCATGGCTGACAGTAGCACACACAGACAATCACGTTGTACATGCCTATGTTATTATAACCACTTTGTGCAATCACATTGAAAAAGAAGAGGAACAAATAAATCTATTGGTATCAGGAAAAAAAAAATCTTAAAACAAAGAGGTGCAGACTGCTACATTCTAAGAACGGGGCCCAGCTAATACAGCTAGCTAAAACTGAAGTATCGTCATAAAGGTGAAACAAAAAAGAAAAATATCTATAAATACACTAAAAAGTTTGTTGTCTTCTGTTGGTTATATTTCCAGAAGCCTCCTCCTCGACTGGAGAAGGTGGGGTGGGGGAAGTTGCCTCTCTTTTCTCCCCACTCCATGAATGATTTGGAAATATTAAGACAGTTCAAGGCCATCAATATTTTTTTCTTTGAAGAGCAGCAGGTTTCCGTATTTCACCTTCTCCCAAAGCTCTTGGGATTCCACACTTCCAGTCAGTAACCCCTGTTCAACAGTCACGTCCCGAATTTAAGAGGGGAAAATAAAAGAAATCAAACCAGAAAACCTCTACTGTCCCAAAAGGCCTCTTTTAAACCTCCCTGTAAAATTAATGAGACCTTACTTTCCTCATGAAGTAAAGCGAAGAATAGACAAATAAAAGCAACAACTGGCCCTTTCAGGAAGAAAAAACAAAACAAAACTGAGAGAAAACATCTTCAACTATACCCCTTTGAAATTCAATCCCCATCTTTCCCTTCTAGAGAGGCTGTGAATCTTTTTTTTCTTTTTCTCTCTGTCCTTATATCTTCAAGTTACACGTGACAGTTTGATGAGGATTGCATGTTCCTCTGTCTCTGTTTATGTCTGAGGTTGAGGAGAGGATGTTTAGGATGTCGACGGGGCTCAGAGCCGGTAGGTTTGGGGGGGAAGCAGCAGTGCTGGGTCAGGCTCTCCAGTGTCAGTCAGTGTGTCTTCTCTAGAGGTATGGGTACTGGTTGACCTTGGTGGGGCTCAGCGGGTATCCAGTGTAGACGGTGGAGGCGGGGGAGGCGCTGATGTAGGCCTGGTGGGCAAACTGGGCCTGGTACTGACTGTGGTGCAGGGTGGGCGAGGGCAACACACGGTGGCCCATGCTGACCGGGACCTGGTGGACGATGCTTGGCGGGTAGCTTCCGTGCTGGACCGCGTGGCGCGCCGAGCCTTGTGACGCCACCAGGTGGGCCACGGTGCCAGTTGAGCCCAGAGCAGCAGGGGCTGTGTAGGTGTAGAGGTGGGGCTGGCTTGGCAGGTGTGTGGCAGCCAAGTGCGGGTGAACGTTGCCCGTGTGAGAGGGGCTGTTGTGATGGAAGGAGTACGGGGCCTGAGTTGCAATGGTGGGGGTGATGTAGGCCTGCTGGCGCCGATGACCTCCATTTCGCTCGGCTACCATGTGCTGCTGGGCCTGGAAGAGCAAGTGATTTAGAGTTGAATAAATCTATTTCCCCAAATTTTTAACTATTCCTGTAAAACATATTCCTAAAAAGTTCTCTTCTCTACTCTTATAAGATCTAAGGATTCCTACACATATATTAGCGCATGGATGGTGATTATTCATGTCTCTCCCAACCTGGCTGAGATTTAGAGGCTGCTGCTGGAGGGGGTGTGGCCCTGAGCGCAGCTGTCGGTAGGACCCGCCTCCAGTCACGCCTCCCGGCACATGATTATTGCCAGACACCACTCCGTTTGAGGATTTGAACTTGTAAGCTGAATTCTGATGGTTCGTTGCATCTGCAAAGGAAAGGATACACGATTGGTTGATTGGGAGGCAGCAACTTTAATACCTAACGACATGATAGTTACTAGCTAATGCATGATTCTGTGGGTCAGGAAAGAGTCTGTCAAAGTCTTTTTACCCGGCATCAGGCGCTCACACTCATTTGGGACCTCACTGTTCTGGGTTTTGAGTGGGGGGATGATGATGGTGCGAGGGTTCCCATTGTTGTAGTTGTCCAGTATGGTGGTCTTTGTGTCGTAGCTGTTGTTGTTGGGGGGTCTGGACTCCACAGTGTAGGGGCTGTTGTTGCTGGAACAGTCGGAGTCGGGTGAATCGTGGACCGTCACACAACTGATGACATTCTTCCTCTGCTTTGAAGATGAGCTGGGGGAAACAGGACACCAGAGAGAAGAAAGCTACTGAAAATGCTAAATCAATTCCAGTGACTGGGAAAACATTTAAAACTGTCATGGCTCGTTTATTTTTACTATATATTTAATTATCTGTACACTCTTTGATCATATGTCCTGCAGCCACATACTGACACCATGAGTAAATGCATTACTCTAATGTGGAAACATGCATGCGATTTGTTTTGTGCAAGCTCTAAATCTGTTGTTACCATTGCTAATTAACTTTCTGCCACTTCCTACTCACTATCGCTTGCTTTGTATTTCAGTATGCTATATCATACCAGTAGGGTCATATCAGTGATATGGCTTGTTTGACAAATGGCTCCATATCACTAAGACTGATTTGATCACCCATCACAAAACAGTAACACCCAAGGGATTACCGCTGGCCTTGAGCAGCCAAGATAGCATTTTATGACTTTCGATCAAATCAGGTTTCATCGTCACTCAGTCATTGTCTTACAGATACACAAAGCTGTGTCGCTGACAATGTCTACATTATGTCCAACACTATTTTGAAACACAAAATGAGATCACAGAACAAATAAGATGACAGAGAGTCAGCTTCTTGGTTTTGCCGGCTTCTCTAAGTCAAAACAGATGCATGGCATGTTTTTGAAGAGGCTCTTACAGGCTTTATCTTGACTGATCTAAGTCTGCAGCCCCGGAGATGTGTTTATTGTGGCAATTTATATTGCATTGACAACCCTGCAAATCTCTGACATCGGTAGCAATTCATAGTGAAATGACAGGCACTGATGACCTGACTGATATATAGTAGTATAAGTTCTTAGAAATAGATGAAGAATCAAATGCCAAAAAGCCCAGAACTAACCTATTGTTTTGTTTGTGGTCATCTTCCTCGTCTGTGTCGCTGCTGATGGTGATGATGCTGACTGCAGGGCTGGGCGTGTCGGGGATGATGATGGTCTGTCTGGGGACGTGGTGCTGGTGCTGATGGTCGCGGGTGGTGCTGGAAGCCTGCTCTGCTTCGTTGGTCCCCCACCCGCTGCCCCCGCATGGCTGCGGGGGCGGACAGTTGGAGGCCGAGCCGTTCTGCAGCACAGCGCACCGTGGGGGTGTGTTCTCCTTCACCCTCTTGGAGCGCTGTGGGGACAGCACTGCCTGGGAGGATGACACCTCGTAGGCTGACATGTTCCTGATAGAAAGATGGTGACAGGGTGAGTGTCATGGTGGGCAAAAAGCACAGATACTGAAGATAAAGGACCTCGTACTCAAAAGCTATGAGACACCATCATCTTATTGTGATGACCTTATAGGTGCTAGGGTGATGATTTATAGTAAGTCTTGGGTGTACCTGGCAGACATCTGGTGCTGTTTGTTCTTTTTGGAAGAGGAGCTGTTATTGGTCGAGTGCTGCCTCATAACATGTGCCACTCCCACATTGAGCGTCTGGTTAGATGGGAGCGTGACGTGGCCAGCCAACAACGCTGGCTGCTGCATGATGGGATTATAATGGCTGCCATGAGGGTGTGAATTCCTGTAATATAGCACAATTTTAAGTTAACACAGGGCATCTATGCAGGAAATACTGAAAAATACACTGATAGAGCAGGATAATGAAATCCAACATTGGCAGAGAACGAGGACGAGGATGAGAAAAGTGTTTCCCCTGGTAGCCAGTGGGTGGCAGCAGCTAACTTTTCTAAAGAAGACCTAAGGAGGAGAGGGAGGGCAGAGGAGCTGACACCAGCAGCTGTGGAGCGATAGCTCTGCAGAGGAAGTGCGACACTTTCCCGATTGTCTCTCAGAGGACAACAGAGCTGCCACTGGCCAGGAAGGGAAGCAGAGATGGGGGTGGGTGGTGTCTTGTCACAGATGGACAGCCCTGAATGAATCTGAGCATACATGGCCCCAGCAGCCCTCTAAATATACACATCATATACCTGCCCCCCGCAGATTTCCTTCTCCTGTCCATCCATCAGTTTATTAAGTCATTGCAGTGACAGGCTATACTCGACTTGATCTCTCTATATGTACATATATCCAATCTCCCTGAGGTAAATCTGCTCTTATAAAAGCACCAGTGTTCACATTGGGACGATGATTCATTGGCGATAAAGGACAAGCTGTCAGGGAGGTACAGAGTCCTTGTACAATCAGTCCTATGCCATACCATCTTCCTACAGCACATTTTGACCTATAAAGGCCATTAAACCACTGTTGGCCTTTAAAATCCATTTACTCGACCTGAACTGCAGACTTGCCCCTGGTATTATGCGTATAAGCTTGATTTCACAAAGTGCTTTGATTTTGAAGTGACACGTGTCAACCCATTAGAATTATTAATCCACCTAGTTCTGGTGTGAAGACGTGTGGGCTCTAAAACTGCGGGCCAAAATAATCAGACATCAGAGTACTCTCCCAAATCGGTGAGGCTTAAAACTGGCTGAGAGCAGTGAAAAGTCAGAGAGAGAGCGTTGTTCACCTCCAGTTGGCGAGAGGCTGTGTGCTGCTCATGGAGTCGGGGATGACAGTGGCATGCTGGACTGAGGTGTGGGTGAGCTGCTGCCAGGCTGGAGGCAGCAGGATCTGCTGAGTGCCGCTGGGCCAGGCCTGCTGAGGTACGAGAAGGAAGGGGAGAAGGCAGGGAGTAGAGATTGAAAGGAAATAAAAAGGACAGACAGGAAAAAAGTCAGTTGCCACGCAGCACAACATGACTTTTATTAATTTGTTTCATAAAGTTCATCATGGGACGGGAAAGTTGCTCAAGATTAATTTGTTTGTGCCTTTTAATTCAGACATTATAAATGCATGGACAAAGGGAACTCATTGAACGTGGCTGATTAGCTTGAGGCTGCTGTGATATATTACTGTATCTTTTCAAAAGTGCATAACAGCTGGTTTAAAGTAGCTATTGGGCATGCAAAATGAACTCCACCAGCTTCAAGGAGACATCCATCGACAAAAGAGATAAGACCAGGGCTTAATAAAGATGTAGAGCAGCTCCTTTCTTTGTGTGCTTGTGAACGAGCGACTGAGCCACTGTGTATGTGTGTGTGTGTCTGAGAGCTAGTGTGATTATGTGTTTGACTTGAGTCAAATCAACCTAAGTTCTAATTAAATTTCGAGGCATATTCAAGCCGCTGCGAAGGACGCTACTTTGTATTTCTGATGAGGAGCAGCGGGAGTATCAGGCACGATATGTCCCAGCATGTTCCAAGATATGCCCATGTCTCCACGATATGCCCGAGCGTGTTTGTGTGTTACTGTGCCTGTGTATCCCTAATAGTTTAATGCAGTTCTATTGATCAGCACGTTAATGTCAGGGCTAATGAATTGTTCCTTTAATACCATTTGCACATCTATTTACAACAGCATTAGTATGTGCTGCAGTGTTCACGTTTAAATAGAGGGAGAGTAAGACACACACACACAGAAAGAGAGAGTGACAGAGAAAGAGAGAGAGAGAGAGGCCTTACAAAATGCAAAGCAGGTGATCCTTTGCACAATAAATTTACAGTATTCTAACTTTAGGAATTCAGTTTCTTCTAAAATGTATCTTTATTTTCACATATTTGCTTTGCTCTGTCTGGTCCCATTACACACCTAATACTGATTGGCTGCTCTGTTCTATAGTCTGGATGCAGACTTGTGGACGTTGCATTGTTCTTGACTGAGGTAGGCTGCAGAGCCCAAGCCAAACACCCGGTTGTTGAGGTGGAGCACGGGGCAACTGCAGGTCAGCAGAGCTGCATCGTCTGTGCAATGATGACTGACATCTCTAATGGAATATTCTGGAGCTGGAGAGGGTCTTTACATCTAAGACTCATCCAAGGCCTTTTATCAACATGCCATTAAGGGACACTAATACATCCATCCATCTCCTGCTCCTCCTCCTCCTGCTCACTCTATCTCCATTCCTGGCACTCTACATGCCTCTCTCACTAGACGTCTGCGTTGTGTAACCAGCCTGTCTGTCCTGAAATGGTAACCCAGTTAAGAGGCCGTTTTCTTTCTTCTCAGAGCCTACCATCACTATCAGCGGCCCTACGCCTCCCACCTCGACCTACACTCCCCGGGTGAAAACCCTTTGTCACCTCGGGGCTTTGAAAGCCCCAGCTCTTACTCCCCAATTGTTTCCACATTTTCTGCATTCCTGCTCCAGATAAAGGTCCTGCTGGTTTCCCTGCCTCCGCGCTTGGAGCCTCCTTCACTCTGCCCCCCCTCTGCACACCCAAGGAGCTTAGGGGTAAACTTGCATGGGTTCAAGGTGGGCAAAGGGTGCAGGGGGGTTGACAGTGAGCAGTGGGTGGGTGAAGGCACAGGTGGGGAGAATGCAACCAAGAGGCAAACAATGGTTCAACCAAGCCTGTGAGACCTCCCACCGTAAAGCAATAAACACGGAGAAACACACACACCACATACCCAGTTATTAGGTTTGCTGCTCGGTGGCCTATATAAACCATCTGCTTGTGTTAACTATTGCCTGTCTTTGTTTAACATGTGTGCAGACGGAGGTTACAGTGAACACCTGCAGAGCATAGCAGCGAGGTTTTTTTGGCCTTTGATAGATCCTTCACATCCATGAATCTGGTGATGTTGTGAGTTATCTGGTCATGCAGAGCCTCATCCAAGATTCCCCTGACCTTCCAGGATCCTCTGAGGCCTGTAATTTGGAGCGCCTGACTTGGAACCAGCCCTGGAGCTAATCACCATTTGGTATCTGACAGATTAACCCGCCATAGAAATACAGACGTGCACACACATACACACAGAGCTTGCTGCCTGCCTGCCTACTGCATGATTAACTGGAGATAAGGGAGCGCTTCAAACTCCCTGGATTCTCGGGGATATTTAAAGCCTTCATGGAAATTTCCATAGGGAAAGAGGTGAGTGTGGCAATGGTAGTGGTGTACAATATGTGTGTGTGTGTAGAGTGATGCACAGCCACTCTCTGTTACTTCCAACAACTGTATATTAGCAGCTAAATCTCCAGCTCCACTGTGCAGGCTCCAGTGAAGGCCTTCTCTGTGTGAAAGGCCCCTGCCTTTGTGTGCATCAGACCGTGGCAGCCTCAGCCTCCAGGAGAGAGGGGCAGCAGAGAGAGAGCGAGGGGGAGAGAGTACGAAGAGAGAGAGACGCAAGGAGCAATGCACACAAGAGTGCACAGGAAAAAACAGCTGCCAGCTGGAGCGGGGTCACAAACACTGAGTGATTTTCAGCCTCCATCGATAGATACTATTCTTAGTGAAGGCTTATGAAGAAAAAAAAACGATGCAGAGAGCTGTTTTTTGAATGTGAGCTGTTCCAAGACCCATAAAACTCTTTTTTTAAGTTTAAAGTTTTCTCTCTCTGTGATACTCCAAAAACCTTCTTACCTGTGTAAGCAGGCCAGGTTGGATCTGCAGAGGCTGGGCACCAGGGGCCTGCGTCACTATGGGAACAGCATTCTCCATCCGCACAGAGTAACTGGTGTGCTTGGAAGGGGACGCCTGGAGCCCTGTGCACGAATAAAGCACATGCACAGAAGATGTCAACAAATAAGTGCATAAGTGCAGCAGTACCCTCCACATCTGCCATTTATAAAGAACATCATGCTATCTGCAAAATTAAAGAGCGTGAGACCAGATAACAGCTGTCAAAACCCTTTTGCTAAAGCAATGCTACAGAGAAAAACAAAAACAGTAGTCATGGCAATAGTATAAAAACAGTTACTAATAATGGATTTTTTTATCACCCATTCCACAGAAAGAATAAACAAACAGATAAAAATGTGCCTTGGAGCTCTTCTGTCCTCCCAGTGAAAACACAGAAAGGACAAAAGGGGCACGAGTAAGCATTACACAAAGATATTAAATCTCCTTTCAAATGATTAATTGCCTCATCAAGTTATTATTGAATCACAGTTTGTATGGTGGGATTGACGCTGCCTGTCGGGTGCCAGGCTATGGCTGCAAAATACAAAGACAAAAAGCTAGCAAAAATGAAGCAGACAATCTGTGCACAGACACAGAACTAAAACTGACTGCAGTTATGCATTTATGGCAGCAGTAAATGCTTAAAACAAACGTTGGCCTTAAATTTGAACTTATTTGATGTTATTTTGTATTTTATCCTTATATCACAGCCCATTGTATCTCAGACGTTCATGGCTAAGATTTTATATTTTGTACGGATCATCACACATTTTTTAAAGCATTCATGCTATTGGACAGATGTCTTTACCTTGGAAGCTGGGCGGGCAGACGATGAGTGCCTGTTGGAAGGGGTCGGGCCGGGCAGCGCAGAGCTGCGGAGCCCCCGGCTGCAGGGGCATGCTCCTCTGGGCCACGGCTGCCATGGAGGCAGCGGAGGGCTGGTAGAGTGCAGATTGGTAGTTTAGTATGGAGACATCAGGACTTGCAAAGGAAAGGGTGGCATTGTTGGTGGAGGTGGGAGCCAGGTTGGTGGCCTAAAGGAATGATGGGACCAAAATAAAAATCATGAGAGTGGAGGCAATGATGGGAATGACAGGGAAGTGCAAGTGCTCCGAGGAAGGGAGGCAGAAAGCTGAAAGACGACATCCAAAGCAACCAAGAGATCAAGAGAAGATGGATAGCGAGGCATCCATCACTGATGAAAGCTGATGTAAAAATGAGGAAATCGGCCAACTGATTTGAATGTGTCTTAAAATATGCGTAGTGCTGATTTGATTCATCAGAGGGAGAGAAAGAATATGAGGAGAAATGGTACACATCAGCAAAACTTGACAGGAGAAAATTTAACAGATTTTGATCATTATATATAATTTACAGTATTTACTAAGCTTACTGTTGTGATAATTTACTGATCATAATTTTACTGATGCTTTATAGGTCTCACTTTGGGTCACTATTTGGAAACAATAAACCACATGACAGGATATCCCTTGTTATGAGACTAAAATGAGTTTCAAAGACATGATGAGATCATGTTATAATACCATGTAAATGTTACAGAATGATAATGAGTCAATATAATGAGCTGCAGTGAAATTTGACATTTCATGTCACAGCTTCACTATCCAGCCTCCAAAATCAATACGCCTGACAGGAGTAATATTTCACAGCCAACAGTCATTCAATAATTATGTAAGCTTAGGTAACTCCATCATGCCTTGACCATTAATAAGCCATGTGGAGTACTAAGACTGCCCGGGAACATCCTAGAGACGAACAAATGCTTTTAAGAAACACTGTTTGCTCTGTAGTATTTGCTCCATGATCCCCTGTCTAATTTTAGGCCTTTCATTAAGCGTACATAGAGGTGGAGGAAAATACAGAGACAGTGCTTTCATTTTTCATTTGCTCTCTTTAGCGTGTTCAATGAACACCAGGGGAGGAAACATAATCAATACGGCACTGTGGCATTCATCATAAACAAGCACGGAAGCAGCAAAATACAAGCCAAAGATGCGTTGCAGCCTTGCAAATGAATCGAGCGGAATAAATCACTGACTTAAGTCTGTCTATACGCCCTGAGAGCCAGGCGCAGGAAAGACAGGCTGAGGGAATGTTAATCCATTTAAATCACCGCAAGATGGGGTTTTTGTCGCATGCTACAGTGTGAGCTGGCTCGATATAGCTGGCGATAAAGAAGTCTGTTTACTAAAGAGAGGGGTGGGGGCAGGAGTTGTAACTAAGCACAATCCGGAAAAACCTTGCAACCCGATGCTCGGTGATTCCGGCAGCAGCCAAAAGTCAGCAGTTTCGATTCATAGGCCGTACGCGAGCGGAGCGGTAAAGCACCACAGGCTCAACCCAAAGAAATGGGAGGAAAGAAGAGAAGACAGAGGAGGACAGGAGGGAGAGGAGGGGAAAAGAGAGGAAGCCTGGTAAAGGGATTCTTAAGGCCTGAAAGCCCCAGAATGCAAGGCAAGCAGGAAGTGGGGCTTGTCATGTGTGTAATCAGCACTTTGTGACAATCCCACAGGACCTGGGGCACAGGCAGAAATGCACACAGACAGATATACACTACATGCACCAAGGCAGAGAGGCGGGCCAGCGAGCCTGGAAACGTGCAGACAGACAGGAAGGACCGACGGGAAAAACTCTAGAACAAAGGCACAAATAGCTGCTCACGGGCCGCTGCACTGTTCACCCACTGACATTTGGGTGTTTCTGGCAACAGCGCGTTAGCAAATGCATCATTCACATTTTTTCCTGAGAGGTTGAACTCAGATTTAATTATCCATTTTGACACATTCTATATTTTGTCATAAAATATTTTTTGGAAGGTCACATACACTATACTGTGCTACTTATTTTCTGTACTTCTTTCCGCTGCATTTCTTTTTATACACAGTATAAACTTGGCTCTATCATAATTTCATCTGCGCCCACTGTGGAAATGCAGCAAACCATGGCTAAAATAACTCGCATATTGCCTCTGACAGCAAAGACTTTGACAGTCAGTGGTTAACTAATAGCATGCTGATGAATGAGGATGTTTATTTTTTCAGTTTTACCTGGCTGTGCACAGTGTTCAGCTGGTTGTTGAAGGTCATGGTGAGGTTGGTGGAGGTGCTGGGGGCCACATGGGTGATAAAGGGTGTCTTGCTCTGGTTGACCGTGTCGTACATGTTGACACGACGCTTGCAGATCTCCATGTTTTGGAAGCACGACTTCACACTGCACGGAGAGAGGACAAGGAAGACGGTGAGGGAATGAGCTCTGAGACGGGGGTGCAAATTTTACTCTGCTGTTCAAAATGATAAATGTGTAAACAACGACAAGAGGGCCCGCTGAGCTCGTACTGTGTGCTGTGTGGGAAGTCGAGGAGATGGGACATGGTGACAAAGGGGTGGTTGAGCGTTTCGATGGGGGTGATCCTCTTGTCTGCGTCGATGGTCAGCATCTTGGTTAACAAGTCGATGAACTCCCTCCTGTCGGCCTTCTCTGCGAGCATGTCGCTACCCTCCAGATCTGACGTCATGTTCACCTGGATGCAGGAAACAAACACAAACATACACATACACACACATACACACACACACACACTTCTTAGCATTTCAAACGGCTGATTGAGTATTCAAGGTCGCGAATGTTTCAGCAGACGACGGAAAAAATCTCTCCCACGGTTCATTCCCATAGAGAGACCTATTAATACTCACAAGGCCTCATCAGTTAGGGTGTCAGTTTGTGTGTCACAGAGCCCAGTGATAACCTTGCACCTTAGTGACATTATAAACATTTGCACTGGTATTCATAGCACCACTTGAAATATCTCCTGGCGCCTTCAGTGAGATTTTTATCTATTCCTAAGATGCGAAAACAAACAAAAATCATAAACCCAATAAATGCTGCCACTGGCCAGTTGTTAAAGGACCCTTTCACAAAGGACAGCATTTTCTGAGCGCCTCTGAAAAAGCTGACACAAGACAACTTAACCTAAATTTGTTCTGAGGCCGTTCTGGGAAGCTGCCTTTGGACACGATGTTGCTTTGTGTGTATTAAACACTACAGCTCAGGCTGTGGATAAATATGGGGGAAAAGCACCAGATTTCAATGCAAGGCTACATAACAAGCAGGGATTGTTTTTTTTAGGCGGAGAACTAATTCTGGGGTCTGGGTTTACTTTTAGGGTTATCATGTGAGGTGAGGGAACGAATGAAATGAAGGAAGCGAAACAAGGTCATGATATAGCCTGTCTGGGCTTAAGAGAACAAGGAGATTGTCAGGCAACGCGAGGACAGAGACAGGGACACTGGCAACAAACAGGCAGCCTTGTTTATTGTGACTGCCATGCAGAGGTAGCAGGCCTGTTTTTCATAAGGACGCAGCGCTTATCTGTAGGCCTGCTCCAGGGGCTATCAGATGTGCTGTCAGTCAACACTGCAAATCTGATTCAATTCTCTCTCTCTCTCTCCTCTCTCTCTCTCTCTCTCTATGCAGGTTATTCAGGTTCTGTAACCATTCCTCTCTGCTTGCCATCTCCGCTGGCTGTGATAAAGGAATAATCTGCAGAATGAGGTGAGGAATAATCACATTGTCCTCTGCTAGTGGAAGAGATGACTTTGGGAAATGTACACGGTTTTGTGGCACATGCATAGCAGGCGGGAGGTGGCTGTGGTCCACCGCAATAATCAGTCTGGATAAGAAGAAGCCCGAAGAGCAAAAGGAGGCTTGCTATCGTCAATTGAATTTATTTTCTATTTTAATTTAAAGTATTTGAATTATACTCGATTGAAACAATATTCTAATGCTCAGTTTTCTTTCAGTAAGAGAGACAGGCAACTTTTGACTTTTCCAAATGGTCAGTAATGTCAGTATTTTAAAAAAACAACAACGCAGGGGCTTCAACTAACAAGATCAGCCATGCGTGTCAGCGGCTGTTTATGGAGCCACATCTGTGTCATGAGGAGCGCGCACACGCCACTCCAGAGTCAGGGCAGGGATGGCAGATGTCGAGCGGTGGGACAGATTGGGTTAGGCCTCAGGAGACATGGAGCGGGGCATGCAGGATGCAGGCCCATCTTCTGCGCAGCATGTGCAGATTTACCCCAAAACTTTATTTCTCAGTAGGAGGAGATGTAGAAGAAAGGAAGAGCGTATTAGTATAAGTGCGTGCAATAAAAGAAAGATAAGGTGAAGAACATGCTGTTCCTCCTGCCACGGCTTCACTCCTATCAACAGAGATACTGAAGGACTGCAGATCAAAGTGAATCCATTTTCGAGCAGTTCCGGCCTTCCTTCCATCTACACCAGGCCTCCAGCAGGGTCCTGCATTTGCTGTAAGTTGGGTCTCTGATTTACTCAAATTAGATATACTTGTGACTAAAGCCTCCCCACATTTCCCACGACTGAAAGGAGGTTCATTATCTCTTCCTGGCACCCAGCCCCTCTGTCTTGCAGGGCCTTCAGCTATGTCATCCATTATACACGCGGAGACAGATGTCCACAAGGCTGACTTGTTTATACGGTCAGGATAGTGAGATGGGGCAAACGAGGCAGTTTTCTCCCACATTAAGCCTGTGCAGCTCTGCTGTATCTCCTCTGTGTTTTTGTAGTAAGCTGAGTCTGGCTGCAACAGTGAGAGGAAGATGGGACACAGAGTTTGAGACAGAGATGACCCAGGGGATATCATACCAGTGCAGGTTGGTTTCATTAAACTCTGCGCTCTGTGTGCGCGCGTGTGTGTGCGTTTGTGTGTGTGTGCTAACTGTAAATTCAGCAAACCCAGGCAGTGATAGAATCTCGTCCCAGCCGACAGCATGTTATTCCAGACAGGCCTGACAGCGCCCCTGGGTGCCGTTGGACAACCATAATTGTCCCCATCACTTAAGTAGCGACATGTCTTGCGTATCCACATGGACGGTTTCCGCAAACCACTGCTGGTTGTGCACCAACATGACCATATTCCAAATGAAATAATTCACCGGCTTATCTCTTGTCTCTTTTCTGGTCATTATCAGGGGCAAGATCGAGGAGCATGATGACAAGAGAGTACTGTCAGAGATCCGAAGGGACCTGGGAAAAACATTGTAATTTTCCATCACCGCTGCCATATCTGCCAGCAGAACCAGTATTTGGCTGAGCCAGGGTGAACAAAACAACACTCGCTATCATCTCACTGTCAGGCACATCCTATCAAAATGTCATGGCTACATGTGAACTTTCCCACCGTGGAGAGATGGATTCACTCTGAATCACAGAGGACACTGACATTAGATGTAGCCGGGTTCAGTGACAGGGCTGTTCCTTATATACTGTGAGTCTGCTATATACTGCAAGTCACTCCCTCAGGGTTATGTAAGATCTCCTAAGCAAACAAGATTCCCACAGGTGACATGCAGGGCTGCGAGGAGAGAGGGGCTAACCCGCTGAGTCATGCAGACACAACATGGTGCAGTTCCCACTGAGCCATTCTGAAAAACTGGTTGCGGCCTTCTGGAATGTGAGCATGTATGCATTTGTATGTGTGTGTGTGTGTGTGTGTGAGAGAGAGAGAGAGAGAGAGAGCAAGCAGCTTTTGGTCCCCTTGCCCTCTTCATGCTTACACGTACTGCAGATGTACAGAGCAAAGACAGCCACAACACTCATTCCAGCTTAAATAAGAAAGCAAACTGTACATGTCAAACACGTTAACCGGCCTCACCACATGTTCAGCTCAAATGTCTGGCTGCAACTTATTAGCTCGGGGTTAAGCAAAATGAAGAGCAGAGGCAGAGCTGAGGAGGGGTTTCAGGGAACAGCTGCTTTCATTTCACCCTGTAAAAGTCTATATAGCAGCAGAGCGACACCACATCTGGAGATCAGGCCTCGAATGGATAAATATTTTAAAGGACTTCAAATATTTGATAGATAATTTACGGGATATGATGGCTCAAACTGGCCGGGGACGTGAGTAGCCCTGTCAGAGGAATCTTCAGACATAAGACAGGCGGATGTGACTGAGGCAAAGGAAAGAGCAAAAGCAAAAATTATACGTATTGTCCGACTTGGGTGAAGGGAAACAGCGTACCTGTGCCATATCATCCAAGCAGTTGAAGATGTACTTTCGAGCCTCCTTGGACTTGATCCCCGTTTCACCCTCGTGGTCCTCTGGAGTCTGTGGGAGACAAGAAGCAGATGTTCATCTCAAATCCCATCACACTTCCCCTCTGGAAACGCACTATTTACATTTGGCCCATTACAGCCTCTTGTTGTTGATGTGCAGCAGGACTCGGCTTGCCCTCTGAGCAACCCTGGGGTAGCGCACAAACACTAATCTAACAGCCAGGGAAGATGGGGGAGAATGCATGCCGAGACACACACGCTATCACTTGAACACAGGGACCATATGCAGAGTACACACCTTTTTCATCAATTCACATGCACACACAATTACATTGACTATATGAAAATGCAAAAACGTATAACACACACTGTGGTCCCCTTTCAAAGGTCAAAAACGTACACAAAACTAATCTGTGCTGACTACAGAAACTTCCCAACTGAACACACAATGATATTTTTAATTACAGTCAGCGAAGCAATGCAGCTGCTGTTACGTGAAAACACATGGCAAGGTCATATCGAAGCTGAGCAATCACTGTTGAGTGCGGAAAAAAGTGGTCAGGATGCCTTGATGTTTGACTTTCCACATACCAAGTAAGAAAATCATGATGAGTTACAGCAGTGGTGTCAAGTGCAAGCTAATAATCCATCTCTGTGTCTTCCTTACAATGCTGCTGTCAACTTCTATCTTCAGGAACTCAGAAACCCTCCTCTTTAAACTGACAACAATGTGCTTTAAAAAGGCCTCATAAGCCCACAGGTCATAGACTTTTTCAGAGAGGACTGAGAAACAGTCGACTTGAGAGCATGTATGCTATGTGCTCAGTGATACTATATGTCTTCATTTAAAGGCATCATCAGTCATTGTCAGTGTGGCATGCATTGATGGGATTCATGAGGATTGCATTCGGATCTTCGAACAAGATCATTCCCTGGCACAGGCGGAGCAGACATGGTGAAAACCCAAGCCATACCCCGGCGAGATGGATCAGTGTTTGCAATTCAATACAGTCGAGAACTCAGTGTGCAAATTAACAGTGTGAAACCAAAAAGTTAAGTTAATCAGGGTAAAAAAAGGAGAGAGAAAGAAGCGGACCTCCTCACTGAATGGCCTACATAGAGGGACAGTGGAAGGGGGGTTAGAGCAGACGCCCTCGAGCTGGATTCACCAGGCTGGGTTTCCATGTGCCAAATCCTCTAAGGCAGATGCATTTTGCTCTCATTACCATCTCACTTTGTTTACAGCCTGAAATAGGGCTGTCAGAGGCTCACATAGCGTAACCAGAGTTTCTGGAATATTAACATTAGCATTTGCTGGCAAAGATTTTGCGCGAGAAATATGACCCGCCCCCAGAAGGATGGTTTTGATGCTTCCAGCTGGGCATGTTTGTGAGCGTGTATGTGGACGCAACTACATATCGCTCCGGCCTGTACCTTAAGTCTCCAGAGAGGATAGGTGGAGTCGGGGTCTCTGTTGAAGAACCTGGTGGTCTTTGTCCCTGCGCTCAAGAGATACTCTGCGGGCAGACCCTGTGTCTGTGAGATGTACCGGATCTGCAAGACAGAAGAAGAAAAATGTATTACATGCACGATGGTTGGATGCATTTAAGTGGGGAGCACAATCTTTCCTGTTGATCAGAAAAAAGGATAAAATTTTAGGAAGGATGTTCTTTTAGCGGTTTTAAAATCTTGGGCTGACATTAAGCACTCCAAACTTATCTGGCTGAAATATGCACAGCACCCAAACATGACCTCAGCTCAAGAGTCTGAGATTGATTTGAGACTTGTAAATGAGACACTTTGCTAAGTTTTTTTTGGGGGCCTGTGAAAAAAATCAGGCAAGCTTGTTCAGTGATGGGGCACAACTTGCTCAAGGTTTTCCCACTGAGCCTCGTCTGACTGATAGAGAGAGGGGAACGCAGCAATGTCTTGCTCTGGAGCACAGGGGCTGCGCTAATTGGACAAGTGGCTCTGTGGCATCTGTTCAGATAAACACGGAGGCTGCGCAAGAATCATCAGGGGCCGTCGGGGGGATTAGAGAAGCATCCCACCCTCCCAAACACGCTCTCATGCGCACGCTCACGGAGTGCGAGTGCACACCACTGCATGCGCATAAACATAATCGCACATGTAAAAGAGATCCGGGGGTATGCTAGCACTGCAACGCGCGACCGCACACAATCACGAGTTGCTCAGAGGTCAGGAGACAGTTTGAAGGTCCAAGCAATCATGTGTTACCTGATCGTACTCTGAGGCTCCTGGGTAGAGGGGCCAACCCAGAAAGAGCTCAGCTATCACACAGCCCAGGGACCACATGTCTATGGCCTCACAGAACGGCAGGCCCAGGATGATCTCCGGAGCCCTGTGGACAGAGAAAACACACAGTATTGTGAGAGGGTTTCTCTCTTATAGCAAATATATAAATTCAAAGGCAATGGAAGAGGAGCCATAATGTAAATGTAAAATGACTGCACTGTCATTTTCACTATGAAGTCAGATCTGCAAGAGCCTTGTGAAGAGCTTCTTTTCACACTTGCTATGAGCTGAAGGAGAGCGGCCCCGTGCAATACACACACAGGTCAGAAGAGGAAATAATCTGTGCTGAACATGTAGGCGTGAGCTGGAAACTCTCCACAAATATTAGTAACATTCCCAGACTGAAAACGATTTAATCAGACAACAAACACACACACACACACACATGCAGACTACAGTTTAAAAGCAACGCAGTTAAATCAAATAAATTTTTCATTAGATTCTGTTTGAGGCGGGAATGTCTGGCCTTTATTCCACCACGCTGTTGTTACGCCTTTAAGCCGGCAGCAGAGGCATTCACAAAGCCGGAGTGACATCTGTGTAAAAATGAAGAGCCGGCATGGCGGGACAGGACGGCCACACTGTTGTGTTACAGGTCACGCCTCTGACTCCAGTGTGCCAGCATGCTATCCAAAATCCAACACCGGGGTGGCATTATGGTGGCTTTGTTTAGTTTAGTGTAAGCAAGCAAAGCTGGCGCAATGAGGAATCTTCTTAATGGCAAAATAGCGAGATCGGTATGTTTACTGAGTTTTACGTCCGCAGCCACAAAGCAATGTGGAAGCAATTATGCCATGAAAAATAAAACAAGATAAATATTCTTGAGCATGCAACGAGCTTCATCCGAGCTTTTAGTGGGCTACATTTGAGTTGATAATGCCAGCGCTTAATTGTCAGACTGCTTTTCTCAGTCCTACACACACACACACACATCGATACACCACTTCAGACCATTTCCGCGGCAGAGGAGATAAATATCTATGATTTGATGAAAAAGAAGAAATATAGCTTCAGTTATTTGAACAGCACTGCAGTCCCAAACAATTCCCAAATTTCATTTGACACGTTTCATGTCCTGTCAGAAAGACTAATAGACTTCTTGTGAGATCATGTCTCTGATGGGGCTTAAAATAACCAAGAACACAGTGACTCTGTTGGCTAACAATCCAAACCACTTTCTAGAGGTTCTCGGGCTGTCATCGCTATAGGGGAGAGGTTTTTGCTCTAACACGTTACTGATGAAATTTCGACACTGATTGTAGCTCCAACTCCAACGCTCTCCACTTCAAGAAACAGGCAGAGGTCTTGTCCCATCTGTGACTCCAATCTAGACCGAAGCATTAACACTCTATCAATTAATAAACTATTAACAGCATGACACACAGATCTCAGGAGCTTAAGGCGGTTCTTGGAAAGTTTCTTGCTCATAGCCGAGTTCACATTGCTGACTGCTGTGTCCATGGTAACGAGGCTAGTGCTCCCCCCTAAGCCGAGGCGGGCACTGGCAGGGTTTTGGTGGCCGAGAAAGAAACGAGGGGGGCCTGGCCTCGGGCTCACTGGACCTGTACGTACCAGGGAAACAGAGAGTGTCGAAAACAGCATGGGGGGACGCTGTAGGACTTTACAGGCCTGTGGTGGTGTGGGGGTGGGGGTCTGAGGGCAGCTGGGGGGTCTGGAGAATAATGGATGAACACGCTGCACATATTTAAAAGCAACTTCTAACTGTAGCCCCCTGCCCCCTGTTCAGTGCTCGCTGATGCTGGGTGAAATCAAAAGAGGTCACAGGTCAATGTACGTGGCACAGGACTAAGACACAGACAGGACAGAATGATGAGAAAAACAAAAACTGGCAGGACGAAAGAGACAGAGTTCAAGAGAGCCAGAGACAGATATGAGGCAAATGAGGCAGGGGGAGTGATGCGTTGCTCAGCAAAGAGCTCCTGTCACACAGGGTGGTTATTGGGGTCTCAAGGGCAGCAGCGGGACAGACACCAAGACAACACTCTAGCAACAGTATCTTAGGGCACCATTACACACCAATACAAAGACACCTTCACACACAATGAGGCGAGACGTCTATCAAGGGGCTGCCAAGGAAGCATAAAGGAGCCTGCTAGGAGGCGATAGCAGGCGGAACAGCTACAGAAGGTGGGGAAGAGAAGAGTGACAACAGGATGGGGGTCAGCACCATCCTCCTCCAACTGCCTGTTAGATTGGCTGGAGTTTCACTGGCGAACATCAGGGGGATGGAAGAATAAATGCTGCACACACATACACACACAGGTGCACCACAACACAGAGAAGGACACCAGAAAAAGTCAACTCAGAACTATAAGAAGTGATTTTCCTGTGTCCCTTTTAGCTTCAGACAGAGATGTGCTCAAAGGTGATGAGGAATCCATGAGCACATGTTCAAATTGTGTGCGGACTTATCCTGTTATCCAGTATTGCTTTTAAGTCTAGGCCACTTTATAAGTCTTCAGAAACTAGTCGAATCATCAAAATCAACAGTTTGTTTCATGACAAAACTGCCTGACAAACACAGAACGTGTAGACGTTTGGGGGAATTATGCTCTATTTATACATTCAGACATCAATGTTTGAACTTCAACTCTTCGCTTATCATACTGCCTGTGCAGGAGTTGGTAACAGAGGCAGGCAGCGCTGCCTGTGATAACATCATCACAGCAATATTTTTATGATATAATGAAACCAATATATTGTATACAGGAGCTGCCCTGTGGTTCTGAAGTGCATTTCTCATCTAAAAAGGATCCACACAAAAACACACAATATATACCCCCTAATGCAGCTGTCTATATATATATATATATAATATATCTGCATGAGTTCTCCAAAAACCTTATCTACCTTCAACAAACCCAAAATATGCATCAACCACTGCAAGCTGCATGAAAAAGAGCAGGCCATTCTCACAATACAAAGCTGTTTTTTTTGACTCGGCTGCAAGGAAATTCTCCCCATCTAAACGCATTGTGAAAATGAAAGCCACAGGAAACCCTTTCATCAGATGTTCCCCTAGATCACTGCAATTCCAGCGGACACATGCAGACCACAGGACCTTCAACTTTCCCACACAGCTTCCAACATCAATCACCGTTATGATATGTAATTCATACAAGCTCACAAACAAGCCATACTGAGGCGAGGGAAGTGCTAAAGTACAGCTGATGCAGGTTGGTGTCGCACAAAAGCAGTTTTAATAACAGCCAACTTTAAGGAAAACTACTTTCACTGGAGTGCAGTAAGTTGTTAGGCTTTAGTGCAGTGTTTCTATACTTGTGTGTGTGTGTGTGGAGCTCTGTGCCATGACCACATGGACTTTGCCCTTGTGTGTGATGGGGAGATTTGCTAGTGTTGATGTTATGCTTGGATCCATTTCAGCCTGAACCTTCCTGGGTTATGCTCCAGTGCTCTACTAAGGCTGTTCTCATGGCTCCTCTACCTCGCACAAAAAGCTGCTCTGGTGCAGCAAAGGAGAGAGAGAGCGAGAGCAAAGGAAGGGAGGAAGGAAGAGAGAGGGAGCAACATCGTTGCTCATGATATGAAACCACAAATGCAAATGTGCCCCCACCAGTGCACCGCTGCCATCGCATGCAAAGCGCACCACAGCTGCTGCTGATGCAGGCCTTTCACTGGCAGTGATAAACAGCACACACATCTGCGCAGCTCACAAACCTTGCTCCTTTCCTGTCCCCCTTTCCTTCCAAAAGCAGTAGAGCACAAGAGACTGACAATTCATGCAGATCTGACATCAGTTCTCCATCTGCTTTGTAGGTAAATCCAGTGCTATGAGCATCCAAAAGTTTAGTCAGATTTTGATTTAGGGTTTAAATATAAAAAGCGGGAGAACAGAAATCATTTTTTTTCTGTCAGTGGCTCAAAGACTGAAATATACACAGACTAAAATACACTTTTGTGACTTGGTAAGCTCCAAAACCAAGGTATTTGGATACACCATCTGACCGTGCATCATTTAACAGACACCGTTTAAAACTGCCCCCCATAACAGCTCATCTAGAGCTGGCATGGCAACCACAGACAGTGCTTGTTGGAGGGTGGAGGTGAGCTCCTTGCTGCACACCATAGATGTCACATACAGTACATACGATGTGCGATACCCTGGCCACCAGCCAGAGCCCTTTTCTGGATTTCATTGGGAACCCAACTGCATGAGACGCCTCTGTGTTCGGGCTAGTGGTTCTGACAGCACTGGTCCTTGACAAAAGAAAGAGGGACGTTGGGATGGAGAGAGAGTGAGGGAGAGATGGAGGGGGAGAGAGAGAGAGTCTGCATACTGACATCCTCCCAGCTGGCCCAGTCATTGATGAGCCCCGGTCCCCTTGGGAGCCAGAGATGGCACGACTCATGAATGGAGCCTTTCTTCTGCCACCCCAGCCCACCCGTACACCTCACACCCTTCACCCACCCCCTCTGCCAGCCCGGGCCAACCCCCTACACCTCACCCTGCCTCAACATCCACCCCCTCCTTGCAACCCCTCTGCCAGCAACCCCTTTCAAACTGCCTCAAACTAGGGCGCTGAGGCCAGGCCCGCGCTTCCCCCTCCCTGCTCGCCTACCCGCCCTCTGCTCTGCTGAACCGTGCCTGTGCTCGGCTGGCCTGCCAGCCCACACGCACACATACATAAACACACAGTGTGGGACAAACTCGCAGAGACACACACACAGCTGACATCACAGGCTGTGTGCATGTCAGGATGTATCCATCAGGCTGACCTTCCCTTAGCTTGGCTCCAGACGGGAGACTGATGGATCCCTGGAACCCCGCAGCATTTACACACACACACACACACACACACAAAGTCATGACTCCATGACTTCAGAGGACATCACATGGACTTACATTAGTTTACGAATGACTTACGTTACTTATGTTACATGTCTTATAATTAACTTATGCTAGTTGCCTAACCCTAACTCTGAACTTACAACCTGTCTTTACCTTATCAGATTTAGGTCTCCACATCATGAGTCAAACCGGGACCACATCACATATACACACACACACACATTCAAACACAATAGCTTGTTTATGATAATGGGTTTGATGTCTTTCCATTTCAGACTTCATCATTGGCCCTTGTGTAACTATGTTTTATTCAAAAGGCAGGCAGTTATAAGTAAAGAGCAGCATGTATACTGTAGATAAGTAAGATCTTATACTGGCTATGTTGAAAGACCTGTTATGACATAGCGCTGGTTGGGGAGAGAGATAGCTGCCTGCTGCGAACAGGAAAAAGCACTTCATGAGAAAAGAGCCTGCCATTAACTTTTCTCTCCTCTGTCTCCTTCTCTTCTTTCCCCTTTCCTCTCTTCTCCTTGCCTCTTCCCCTCTCTCCATCCCAAGCTTTGCCCTTGCCTAATGTAAAAGGCTCAGGTTGGTGCTGTGAATGACTCCCTTCCTCCCCTGGGGTATCCATCTACATATTAATGCCCTCGAAGGTCCCTCTGCAGCCTCTCTGAAGACGCACCATAGAGAAGCACTTTTCTCCATATATTGCATGGTGGTCGCTGACTGTGAAATCAATGTGTAGAGTTACATCCCCCGCCGTGCACCTGTGGCTTGCAGGAACCCACGCCAACCCAAGACACACACACACACATGCACCTCGTCAACCACCCCACCTGCTCTAATCACATCAGAAATTGCTGCACGGTGCACAAGCCAGGCATAGGATACAGTGATCATGTAAATGCACATTTATGCAAGCAGAGCCTGTAGGTGGCATTCGGGTTTAGAGCTTGGGTGTTCCAGGTGGTGGAGGGGTGGAAGATAGTGTTCAAGGTCCTGAAAACAGGCCTCCCGCTCTCCTTTTCTTTCTCTCAGAAAAAGGCACGGTGAATGCGAGGCCGCCACTGTTTTTCCAGTTAAAGCATTAGCATTCCCTGTGGGTCTGGCAATGCAAAAAAAGGGCAAATGAAAGCCTATGCAAGGAAATAAGAGAGGAGAGAGGAAGTTTCCTATAAAGGTAGGTATGGACATTTAAATAATTAGCCGTGACAGGCAGGGAATTCTCATAACACTGCAGAAGGCAATAGGGAGACTTGCACACACAGCACATGTTAGGAACTCTGTTCAATAGAAACTGTGATTACAGAAACTCCCATGCATCGTACTAGGCTAATGTAAAATATGGGTGACAGCTGTGTGTATGCCTGTGCTGATTCAACACAACCTGCAGAGCAGTTCAGATCAGTAACCTCAGAGGGAGGGAACTGTAACTGAGAGCCAACATAGCATTTATACATCCCTCTCTCCCTCTCACTATCTCAGATTCCCCCCCGGCATTTTATATAATGAAATAATCAGCAAGCAGAGAGTCACTCCTGTCAGTGTGGACAGGTGGCACATGGAGCCCTGTTGTCGCAGCGTGGCACAATCAATATTAGCACACTGGATATGCCACATTCTCTCACATGCATCGACCATTACACACAAGCTGTTTTTCAAATGACTGTGTTCACAGCCGCATTAGATAACATATCAGATTTACTGTTAGGTAACATAGAACATCAAACACATATTTTACTGCCCTGGCAAGACATTTGCTGCTATGGAGACTTTCTCCCCCCACGGAAAAGCAGTTGAGTAACCTTTTTCCACATGCCCTTTCTATTTCTCCTCCCGCCGCTCACAAAAGCTACGATTAGCACTGCGAACACCCACAAAAACCAAACAATGTGCGCAGCTTCAGTGCAGCTCAGTTGTTCGTTTAGACGACTGTGCAGCGCTTCATTCTTCCCGGTTGGTAATTACCTCTTTCCCGTGGTTATTATTATCCTCCAGCATGCGGCTGATCATATCAGCGACACATCTCATTCCCACCTGCAACCAGCGGGGTCTCCCTGGCTTCCCGCAGTAACCTCCGTACCCCCAACCCCCATCGCCTGGTGCCGGGGTCAAAGGAACAGACCTCCTTCAGCGAGGGTGGAGGTGGAGGGGGAAACGACAGAGGGGATATGAGGGAAGGAAAGACGGAGAGGGTGGGATTGGGCATAACAATGAAAGATGGATGCCCTCTTGATCAACACCCACCTAAAACACACACACACACACACACACACATACGCACACACACAGCGTGCCTTCCGTCTCCCTTCTCAAAGGGAAGAGTGCCGGGAAGGATTTGCTGTCGGTAAATGATGGGTATCTGTCATACAGTGATGCTCTCTGCACAGACAGCCTGGAGAGAAGATGTAGGGGATGCCATGAGGGAGCCTCAAATCTCTCCAGCCCTATTAGGGTAGTGGACTGACAGTCAGACAGTATTAGGCCAGTCTACCAGGCACTGGCCGGACTCAGACCCAAGCCTGAGGCATGCACTGCTCTGCTCCGTCAGACTCGAGTCTCCATTAGAATTAGACTTAAGTGCAATTTCTAAATAATGACTGGAACATGGGTAATTGATAACGCATCCTGGCAGTAAAGAGTCACAAGTTTCTTGGTAAGTACTAAACCACTGCTGCTGACCATTCACAACAATGCCATCGCACTATGTTAGTCATCACACGCCACAACCAGCTAGGAGTGGGTAAAGGAAAACTAAAGGCAGAAATGCAGACGGACGATAACATGTTCTAACACAGAGTCACTCAGTCAACCAGCTTTACCAGCTGGCACGCTCGTCACCACGGCTCAGACGTTTACCAGGACAGACAGGAAAGGAGCAAAATAGGCAGTGAGGCCCACTGTGTGTAGGCGGTTAGTCAGGCAGATGAGGCTGTGTCTGCTCAGGGCAGCGCGGTGCTAAAACCCAAGTCTTGATCACTTCGGCAATTTAGAGGTGCTCGGTGAGCTACATTCAAACCTCTACTCTCAGATACATCTTAGGACGACGCGCAATTAAAAGCAAAGCCAGATGATTCGTCCAGGACGGTGCAACCCACAACAGGGCAGCCAGGAGACCAGACCAAAACTGCAAAATATACAGTATATCATATTGTGATAGTGTATCACAGGCTTTCAGTTGAAAAGCCCAGCATGACAGTTATGTAAACTGCTGGCCAAACAAAATGCAATCTCATCTGCTTGCCCGACTATCTGCCTGTCTCTCTCCTTCTCCTCGGTTTGTCTATATTTTCTCCTCTCCGGTTGATCGTTCATTATTGTCATTTGATTCTCTAGTTTCCTCCAGTAGCTGCTTTGGTCCAACACAGTCCAGAGTAAGAAATTGCCAAGGCACTGCATCGATAAGTCCCATCCTGTTGATTTAGAGGGACTGAGACAGAGCTCAAGTGATAAGAGGAGGCTTGGTCAGCGTGGCCGGCTATAGCGGAGCCACAAATACTGGCCATGTGGTAAAACAGCAGACGCCAAAAACTCATTTGAAAAATAACATATAGCTAGGAGCCAGGGGGCCCCGACCTGTCGTCGTAATGACATATGTCTCCCTGCCATTCAGTGCACACGCGCACACACACACAAAACACACGTGCACCTAGGCAGTTTCAATCATAAACGCTGCTCTGGTTGACTAGTTCCTTATTTCTGGGGCAAGTGAAACAGCACATGGGGGAGACATTTGCAAGGCACACTGAAAAATCCCCCTCCGACCCCCCCTCACCCCCCAGCATACGCTGACACACAGTACATACGCTACATTTCTCTACCTACACCCACCCCCCCTTCACTCCCTCTCTCTATCACTATCCCTTGTTTGACTACCCTCTTCCTTCCTCCCACCCAGTCGGGCAGTAATACCATCTCCTGCCTAATCAAATTCTGCTGTGTGTGACATGAATTCTCGGTGCCCAAGGCTGCGCTGCCTTGCGACAAGCTACAGGGCCACGGAGAGCTGTAACTAAAGCTCACACAGGTCCTATAGAGCAGCTCCCCGTCTCTGTCTAAAATTTAACACAGAGAGAGACCTCCTGAATATGATTCCCCAGGTTTCTTTTTCCTTTCCTGCTGCTCTGCTGCTCGCCACACTGTTTGTGTGTCTGTCTGCGTACAGTGCTGCTCTCTTCTTCGTGCCGCGTGCGTTGCGGCGAGTCCCCGGAGTGCAGCAATCTCACGGTTAATTAGGGAATGGACAGGACAGACTGACGGAGGCTGATCCAGATTGTCACCCAGATGTGGTCAGATCTTAATCCAACAAAATGACCCTCTGTCGCAATTAACATCATACACGCATGACAGCTATCACATTAGCATGCAAGAAAATAGGCAGATCCCTAAACACACACACACACACACCCTCGAGAGTGTCCTTCGGGAAAGGTGAAGCTTGTGCCGGTCATGAGTCCCCCATCCTCAGACTCATGTCCCTCTATCTGCCCCAGTGTGCTGCCCAACTGCTGGGCCTTCAGACGCTCTTAACAACGTTCGTCACACTGCATTCTCCCCTGACAAGATGTAGAAATGTCATCACGTAGAGAAACAATAGCAGGATTATTAAGACTTTAAGAAGGAATTTGGACAAATAGGCCACTCCCTCGTAGCCTCATCTGACAGATAGTCCTGTGTGTGGTGTGGTGTGTTTTGTTTTTTTTTACTTGTAAATGAGGGCTAAAGTTTCTCATGTCAAGATTATCTTGCAGGGGACAAAACCGTGTAACCAAAGGTGAGGGTCTTGGTGTTTTCTCAAAGATTACACCACTAACTCATGCCACACTCCCCTCCCTTTACAAAAAACAACAATACTTTTATGCACACAATCATGAAATGTGGCCTTTAGTAACTGTACATATATGTTCACGTTGCCGCTGCGTGGTGGAATGAGGTGTGACCCCTTTTCTTCTAGCAGGCAATAATAATAAGAGATGTCTTCAAAAACAATCAGTCACAATGACAGGCAATTAATTTGGCGAAGCAACAGCACCCTGCAGTCATTTGTAAGTATAGTCACAGTTAATCACCTCTCAATGACAACACCCCTGTACTGCATTTCCTTCCCTCCGTCATGTAGAGAGATCATTTCCCCCCCATCCCCTTCTATATGGTCTCCCATGAAAAAACAATGAAGTCATGCTGGGCATTTAATATGCCATACATTGCCCATTGAGGGAAAACAATTGCTGTGCAGCAACAATCAATAAGGCATTATCCTTTTCATGTATCCATACTTTAAGATTCAATTACTATGGACAAAATGACATTGCTATTTCTGCTGCAGCAGCCTCACTCAGGGAGACAGGCAATGGCAATTTCATCTAAATAATAATTTAAATAAAAATCAAATCTATTCCTGCTATCACATCCCGAGGTCCAGCATGTGGGTGAAGCTTAGATACAGTATGTGTGTCTGATTGGTATCACTGCAGTGGACTCCCCAAGAGGGGGAGGTCAATGTGAAAAGGAGCATGTTAGTGAGAGTGAGGAGGGTTAATATCCCTGAGGATGTACATATTACCTCTGATCAAGTGAACAACACTAGAAATCAGAGCGTTTTACTAGGTTTAGGGCTGAATTAAAAACTATGTCTATTATCAAACAAAATATGTTGATTATTTTTCAATTAACTTAACTAAATTAACTTTCAATTAATTTTTGGTCTATAGAAAATGTTGAATATATCCAGCTTTTATCGTCAGGTGAACTCTCCAAAAAAACAAAAATAACATTAATTTTGCAGTGCCTTATAAATTTCTTAAATGATTAATTGGTTTGAAACATACAGCTGAGATAATTGATGTAATTTCCATAAAACATACCCAGCCAAAAACATGAATGGCAACACATAGAGGACCTTGTGTTTTGCCAAGGGCAAGGCACGTCAGATTTCCCTTAAATGTGATAGTCCTTAGTTTCTATTTCCCCTGTAGAGACAGGGGGACAGATAATGTTTACATAGCAGATGATAAAATGTCAAAAAAAATGTAAAAACTGATAGCACCACCGGAGATTGACGACTGTAGCCCATGGGAGCCTAATGACAAATGAGATGTTCAGATCTTTCTTGGATGCATAGTGATTTCTTTTTTCCATGACGAGATCTACCAGGGAATGGGTGACAAATATGCTGTCATTATGGTTTGTGTGTGATAAAAACATTCCACACAGATATATGCATGTCCTGTGACAGCTCCATAACTGATGGTTGCCTTCCTTAACCAGGTGTTTTCCTGTCTTAGCTTACCTTGCCCAGAGGGAAGACCGTCCCCTCTCACTGAACACACACACACACACACACACACACAAAAACAAAAGCAGTCTGGCTCTGAACATTTCCTTTTGTTGTGGCATTGAAGGCAGCAGACAGTTTTACAGTACAAGCACAAACTGTGGAGCGGCAGCGGCACTGGAGGTGCCTGCTGGAGTCAATGTGAATTTTAAACCAGCGCTAAACATGACACATTTACGATTTCTCAGGCAAGAAATCATATCGCACTGAAGGCTGTGTACAAAGGAATTCTCTCCTTCTCGTCTGTTTGTCTCCCCCTTTCCCCTCCCCACCCACCCCCTTTTCTTCCTCTGCTGTGTGTGTGTGAGCGCTCCGAGGATGCTGCTGGAGGGAGTCCAAAAGGACACAGTGTGAAATGAACACAGCTCTGACCTCCCAGACACCCCCGACACAGCCAATCAGATCACTTCTCCCCGACACACAGGGCACTATAATTGGTTGGTGGGTGGGAAATATGAGCTGTGAGGATTCGAGTGGCGGGAAAAAAGGGAGGGAGGGAGGAGTCGTGGGTACGAGGGAGTGGTGCCGCGGCTCCTCTGTGCACTTTAACCGACCCTTTGCCCAGGACAGGACAGGAAATCTCCAGAACAAAAGCGAGCTGTCATCTCCTCCTGACAGGCTCGCTCTGAACAAAGCTGCTCTCAGCTGACCGGCAAACTGACGATCCTTGAGGGAGGTAGCTCGTTGTAATCTGGTCCCGTCTCACATTCCAGACGTCTCCACCGTGCGAGGCCAAAGTGCATGCCATGAACTCTCAAACAGGAAATGGGCCCAAATGTCGTTCCTTTCCCTGGGACGGGGGCCTCAGCTGTGGCCCACAGGAGATCGCAAACAGCATTGCATGTATAAATACAAACATGCCCATAAGCTGATATATGCACAGAGAGGCAAGAACACATTACTGCATCCACAAACTATCTCCCTCTTTTCTCTCTTTTAGCGAGAAGGAACAGACATGCACACACCCTCCTCCCAGACATCAATGCTCACAGCTGCGTGCCCCAGGCCTTTGCTATCTCCAGCCCAAACCCCAGACTCACATCAACCACATTCCACAGCCTCCCCAAACCCCAGGGGCAGCTTCACAGCTGGGCACCGAGCTGGGCTGCCCCAGCCCACCCCCCCGCCCCGTGACTTCCACCCATCACCATCCCCGCCTCCCTCCCTCTGTTCACCACCTTACACACCCAAAAGCTGAACGTATCCTTCTCTCACCCCTGCATGGGTTTTCAGTTTGTTCTGGAGTTTTCCCAGCTCTTGCTTCCATGGACTCATTCACAGTTTAGATGATGAGGTCAGACAAGAGGGGGGGTTCAGGCCAAAACAGCAGTGGGGTCAAAAGATTTAATGGGCTCTTTTCAAACTGTGCTGTTGTCAAATCCTTCTGTTCTCTCTTTGCAGCAGTTTCCTTTAAGGTGTGTCATGTTGACAGGGGTAAAGAGACATGTCAGCAAGCAGGCTACATAATCTTATAACTTCATCTGTGACTATGAGGCTATCTTGTTGCCTGTGATCAGCAGCAGCAGTTGATATATAAAACCAGCCTCTTCATGTAATAAATAAATGTATGAGACAAGTTGCAAAGCTCCACGGAAACAGGACCCTGCTTAGATCATAAGAAGGCATCATTGAAACTGCAGGTGGAGGACATGGCACTTCTCTCCATCATCCATCCTTCCGTTTTCCTGCCAGCCTAGCAATGACGTTAAGGAGGTGGATGCAAACATTTACCAACTGAACAATCAGTGGTGGGAATGAGGTGACTGATAGTTAAGTCAGGGCTTAATTCAACAGCATCAGAGTATACTTTGATACTCCAGAGGTTCCCACAGTAACTCTAAGATCCAGATGTACAGGGCCAGGGCTTTAACCGCTGAGGAATGTTTCAAGCTGCATTTGGAAACAAAGAAAAAAATCATGAAGAAGCCTCAGTGACATGTGTCCTTCCTGTCTACGAGGTTCTAAAAGAGGCTTCAAATATGCAAGAAAACTATAAAGGCAGGAAAATTGGATGGAAAAGCTAAATCCACACACCTGCCAAGCACAAGTGAAATACCAACGGGCTACATTATTTGTACGTCTCTGGTTTGCATGAAAATGAGGGTATATTATTGTTCCTGCATGTGTGTGTCTGTAAATAGTTAAGGCCAGGCTCTGTTTCATCATTTCAGTAAATGCCACGCAGTATATCAGTCTAACTGCATACGTCTCGGGCCATTTCCATATCTGTAATAGAGGAAGCCCATCTCCCATCAGAGCCGCTCCTCTGCTGTGCTCAAAGAGCCCAACTAACACACAAGTGTTTGTACGATGTGCGCACATATACACACCGCATCTCTGATGAGCTGACACAGAAAACTAGATTTATTAAGGGGAGGGCTAGAAGAGGAGATGCAGGAATGTGCGTGGGGGTGTAATTTCAGCAATGAGCGCAGGTTGTTGCAGACAAAAACACACACAATTGTGGCGCTCATTCACACACAAAAAGAAAAACACAACGCCCCCCCAACAATCGTGGCCGTTAAGTGCATCACTCTCCTCTAAGAGACCTGTTTATTTCAGACCGGTGACACAAAAGCCACAGCGGCGTGCAGGCTTATCTCTCCACATCCCTTGAAACGCAGCGCAGCCCCCAAAGAGCTCCCCGGCGCTCCACATGCCACTTTCAATTAGTTCCACAAAGAGAGTCTTCCACTACCAAAAGGAAGATGGGAGCTCATTACTGAATTCCTCTCTACTTTCAGCTTTGAAATATAGATCAGGAGTCTATGTCTGACTGCTGGGGCCCTCAATGTGCCACTCTCCAACCGCGCCACACCAGTCCAGAGCAGATGAGCGCGGAGTGCCGTCTCATGGATTAGCCACTCCTCAGGTTTAACAGCCCCGGCAGCTTACTCTCTATCTCACCATTAGCTCTCTGCCCACCCCTCTTTCTCTAATTTCCTTTCTCTCTGCTCCCTCTTCCTATCTCTATCGCGCGCCCTAAACAGGCTCACCAAAGCCACAGCTCTTAGCACTAAAACCCACAAATGGGAAAATACCAGTACCAATAATCTGATGAGAGCATAAGAGAGAAGCAGCGGAGGAAATGTGGCTATCATATCGCACAGTGGCACAATTATAGTAAGCGTAGACACAGACGCAGGTTGATAAGGCAAGGCAAATTCATTCAGGTATTCTAATGAAACTAAAGCTAGGGAGGCTTTTATGGAAATTAGCTGTTGTATAAGAGTTCATTAAGGTTAGGTTTAACACATTTAAACCCATAAATTCAAAAGTACTCAGTGATAACCAATATGACATGAATGCTGATAAAGAAACTCATGCCAACTGTGAATTATTCGGCCACACAGCAACAATGCTTTCAGAAAAAAAACATGGCAGCTGTATTCAGCCTGAGATTAAACAGTCAGGGGGGATCTATTTCTTATCTGGCCAGAGCAGAAAACACAATAGCTGCCATGATGCAGCAAAGCTAGTTAATGGTTTCCCCCTCAGGACCAAAAACAGCACGTTCACCATCATCTAGCTGTTTACTTTGTGACTGATAATCTCATTAACTACACATAGGCCTCCATGCTGCCGCACCACATCCAGAACACTGAATGCGTTTGTGTGGCCTTTATTCATGTAACCGGTGTGACATCTTCATCTACAGAAAGTATGTTCATGCTTTCAATTAACAATGTCTATTAACGCCATCCTTAGTGGAACACCACCAGCAGGTTACAAACAGACTGTTAATTAGAATCCATCGGCTGAAACTAAATGAGGGCCATGATGGATCATGCAGGGAGAAGCATGTGACCTGCTGATACTTTTGTCTTGGGGGGAAAAATACAGTCCTTGTGTTGTGCCCTCCAGTTCGCCAGTCTCTCCCCTGTCAATCACCCACAAGAGGCAAAGGTATCAGACAATGGTGGCTGGAGTTTTAGTTGCTAGGCCACTGATGGAGGTTCAGTGTAGCAAGGGGGGTAGAGGGAAGGGATGAAGGAAAAGAGGTAGGAAGGGGGGAGTGGGTGGCTGTAATGGCAGTGCGAGAAGAGGGGTATTGGGTCTTGATACTCTCTCTGATTCGCTCTCTATGCAAATCACAACAATCACAGGAAATGCCTGGGCCTTAGCTCCTGCTAATTGCCGCGGCAATAACAAAGAAGGGCTTCCTTTGAGCGGAGAGGCAAATTAAACATTAGTTTAGAGTTTTCTTGGAGACCGAGGGATGTTATAATTACCAAGAAACCAACACATCAGCACTTTGTACGCCACGCGTCCCACTCTCAAAGCCTGGCGGAGGAAAACAAATGTATCTCATATTCTAGGAAAGAGGTGTTTGGGGGTGTGGGGTGGGTTAGAGGAGTATTAGGAGGGAGATGGAATGGGGGGGGTGTAGAAGAGAAGATCGTGAAGGGCATGGAGAGGGATGAGAGCAGAAAGCAGGGGATGGGGGAGGACAGAGATGGAGAGAGACGTGGGGGGATAATGAGGGGTAGGGAGGTGGAGAATGATAGCCCATCTCTTCAAACCACTCCATGCTGTTGGTGAGGCATCTAAATGTACACCCACTATTAGCATATTGACCCCACCCCTCTCCTCTGGCCTTTTTCTTCCTCATTATCATCAGGCATGGGACATGGGAAACACAAACCAAGCTCATTTCCCTTCACAGGTTAGCCTAAATGTCACCGCAGCCATGAAATGAGAACATGGGACGAATGGCATGTCGGTGTGTCTGCCGTCTCGTTGGCCATCTAAGGGTTAAGTCTGCGAGCGCTTCATTAATGTGGGTCGGTGCGGCGGAGCTTGTTGCGGGCGAAACAAACAAAGCTGGATCTAGCTGAGATATGCAACCATGGAAACTTCAGGAGACGTCCTTGGTTCTCCTCGCCTCCGGGGGAGGGAGGCAGAGTCCCTGCTCCAGTCAGGAGGGCTGACATTGGGCCTTCAGCAATGCGATGTGTCCTGGATGGCTGGTTCTATGTTTGATCTATGTCTGAGGGCAGTGGCGGAGCCTGACACATTCACCCAGTCTGTCTAACCTAAATGTTCATTGAAAGGGGCTGTGTCTCCCTGCAGCCAGGCCCTGGCCTCTATCTGTCTGTAGGTCTATCTGTCTATTTCTTATAGGTCTGCCACTTTTTTCCGTACTGTCTGGATGTCTGTCTGGATGTTTTGTAGGTCAGGTCTGTTTGACAGAGAGTCAGCCTCCGTTCACACTGTACGGACGCATGAAGTCATACGAGCCACTGACCATGCCCTGAAAATCTAATCATCCAGCACAGTTGGATGTTTGTTGGTGCTTGTACACACACAGATGTGCATACAGGAGCGCAAACAGACGGCCGTGTACACAAACAAAAGGAGTCCCGCCCAGCTCTGATAGGAGCATTTTTCTGGAGAACAGAGGCCTGGCTGTGCTCCTGTTAGCATTTGAGCCCAAAATGCACAGGTTGCGTGCTGTATTAGTCACACAAGGCTAAACCCCCCTCACTCTATACAACCCATTTGCACACACACACACACACACACACAAATCCCACTATGTCAGCAAACCAAACTCATAAAACACACACTCTCTAATTGGCATGTCGTAATTTTGCCAGCTCCTATAATAAAAAGTAACTTTTTTTAAAACCCAGCTACTTCTCCATGTTTATGTAATGAAGCTTGTTATTTTCTGACTTTTAATATCCCCCCTTCATATAAGTGTAAGCTGTGTGAATAACAGCCTTAATAGACCACAGGTCCTCGCGGATTTGTTACTTTTAGGGAAATCATGGCTGCAGTGATACAGTGTTTGCAAGCAATCCAGAGCGGTGACATCAGTTAATTACAAAAAAAACTGGAGTGGGATCAGGCCAGGCTTGAGAGAGATTATGACACAAGGGCAGACTGAATGGCTGGAGGGACACAGCCCAGAGTTTCTGACACCAGCATTCAGGGAGCGAAGGAATGACGTCACTGTGTTACAGTTATGTAAAATGTAACTGTATTTCTGCGAGACAATGAAGGAACTGGCAAAGTCCACCCTTACGTCTAAGATTAAATATCCCACTGACACCCAGGCTGCAGATATTCTCTGTGCGGTAAGACAGAAAGACCTGCTCGTGAGCCGGCACTAGAGGGGGTGTGAGATCTCCACCTCCTCATCAGTACGCCTAAAGACTATCCCATAGATGTTTAGAAACCCAGATCAAAGCCTGTGTGATCCAGTGGCTGTTATATCACCCCTGGTCTGCTCTCCCACTGCGAGGCCTCCCATTATGGTGCAGGCAGGGGGGGTAGAGAGGAAATCCAAAAACACTGACCCTGTCCCGTCTGCGCATGCAACTTTGAGGGATCTTTAGCTTGGATTTTAATTTCCCTCTTCTGCAAATACATTTACATTCCACTTTGCATTCCATTAATTTCCATTTGACCATACTACCATGTTTCCACTGGCAACATGAATAGTCATGAGCTGCAAATGCACTCACCAACAAGAAAAGACATACAACTCCCAGAACACAAATGAGGTGAATCTTTTTTTTCAGTCATTGTTCCCACTTAAGGCGAATCATTTCAGCCATTGCAGCAGATCCAATTCAGTATTTTTAGTTCAGTTCATTATTTATTTCATAAGAAATAAATGAAAATAGCAGCTGTCTGCCTCCTGCTGTCCCCACGCCATTGTCCACCTTGTTACAAACTCAGATTTCAAATCAGCGCTTGCTCCCTCCGACTCTCCCCTCCCATGTGCGACGGAGGTGGGGGGGTGAAGCGCAAGGAGACAGGCACGACTGGACCCTGCTTTCTTCTCTCAGTGGAAAGGCATCTCAACAGGCCTGCTATTGACTACATCCACCAGGGGAGGGAGTGGGTCAATGTAACAGAGAGCAGGGGACCATTTTGGACCACTTAACTATAATCAGTAAATGCACCCCGGTCGCAATTAGCGCAGGGCCACCCTGAGCGTGTTCGTTTTGCTCGCAGCCCCGTCTGCGTTTGATTCTGCTCCACAGGAACCTTGTAATGCAAACAGCACTCCTCACACCCAGTTTAACAACGGGAAAGGAGGCAGGAGGTGCGTTGCAGCATGCCGGCGTCCGTACTTGGCGGCTGTTTCATGAACACAGTTTTTTTCCTGTGTTTTGGGTAGTATTAATCCATAAATCTGTTATATATTCTTATACTGCACCAGAGGCTTGCTGTTAAACAAACCTTTTAAAACTGGGCTTCATGTGGTGAAAGCAAACTGAGGGTCATCATCTGCTGCACACAGGCTCAACATTCGTGACCGAGGATTTGCTCTGGTCCAGGGTCAGACCCGCTTCAGCTGTCTGCAGTATATCTACATGGGCTGCCATGACTCTTTCTCACATGCTTCGTCAGCCAGCTTTATGCAATTAGCTCCACAAAATGGCTTCTTTTCATAAATCGACACTTGGGAGAGCTTGTGAGGGAGAGAGAGAAGAGAGGCTCTTTTTTTTGACAGGTAGCTGCTGCTATCACACTGAGCCTCTCGACTGCACCAACACACTCCTCAACTCATTTATGATTCAATGCACTTAACTCATCCATTCTTCCCCCTTTTCCCCCTGCTCCCGCGAAGAAACGGCAAACAAAACTGACAGACACGCGGCCAGACAAACAAACACACGGGGCCCCTTTTTTAACTGATGCTGGCATTTCTGTAGAACAGGTGCTGTAGTTATGATTGATTTGAGCTGCGGTGTGTGTCGACGATTCAAAGAGAAGAGGCTAGCACAAAGGCGTGCGCACAAGTTCAAGGAGTTTGTTAAATTCTCTCCTCCTGCGGTATCGCTTGCCTTTGACTGATTCCAGAGCAGCTGAGTTAACTCTATCAGCAGCACGGGCGCTTGTGATGCTTGTGGGTACAGATATTTGACTGTGGGACACCTGTCAGCGCGCGCGCACACACAGACGCCCACACAAAAGGAAGGCACATTAAAGTGATCCCTCTTTCCCTTAACCACCTGTTTATTATGCCGAAAAGGAAAGAGCAGTTCCAATACTTTCACTACTCAAAATAATCACTGCACAAAATAACATTCACACATTATATACGTGGAGAAATTAAATGACTCGAGTGAGCTATTTCCTTTACTGTCCTTGAGATTCAATGCATCAGACAGCCTCTAGGTCTGTTAAAAGTTCTCAGACATGCTAATGCAACATGCCCGCTCCAGCACCCAACAACTGTGCGCACAAACGCAGTACCGTCGCATATATATTGAACCCCTCTGCCCTTATGGGCCAGCAGTGAGGGATGAGGCTTTGTGATCCCATCATCCCTCTGGATGTGATGATTGAAATGCCAGGCAGATTTGTTTGAGGGACAGAGGTCGGGATAAAGGAAATGGAGAGAGGAAAGGAGGGATGGAAGGAAGAGGACAACTGAGAGAGGGAGGGAGGTTAAGGGGAGGATGACAGAGGATGGAAAGATGTAAAAAGAAGCAAAGAGGGGGAAAGGAGACAAGGGGCAGGGATCACTAATGAATGTTCCCTGCTGTTTTCTCAGCTGTTCTTCTCAATGCCCTCAGCAGTACTGTATACAAGGATGGAAACTGGGTATGTTAAATGGGCCATCTCTCTCTCTCTCTCGCTCTCCTTCTCTCTCCTCAATGGTGACACTGTGAATAAGTGGGTATTTTGGGGAAGTTTGGGCCTTACATGTGCTCCTCCGTGTGTCATGTCAAGAGTACGGCACACATAATGACCCAGGATGGGAGCAGAGAATGGGTTTCTGGGGTCCTCCTCAACAACATCCTCTTTTTGCATTTGAAACCTGCTTCAGAACCGGAAAGAGGGGAGCATATGTAACAGGCGCTGCTAACAGCAAAGGCGTGCCAAAGACTTTAAGAAATTAGAAACCCACCCCGGAGTTGTAAGAGAAGCAAGCCTTCCTGCAAGGAGAGCGATGACTCAAAGCCAATGATAATAACATTGTCATGGGAAAAATCTATGCTTTTTCTGTGCTTAAGCGGAGCACAAACGTGCAATGTACACAGCTGGTAACAGGCTGCAGATGAAAGCCAATTTGGGTTTCTTTGTGTAACCGAGAGCTTCAGTTGGACCACAGGTCCCTGTGGAACAAAGAGAAGAGAGAGAGAAAGAGGAAGAGTGCGAGAGAGGGAGGAGAAGGCGAGCTGGGCAGAGTGAGAGTGAGGAGGGGGTAGGGCGTCCTGGCCCACCTGGGCAAACAATGGGAGCGAGATGAGAGTGTGGCTCAAGGGTCCTCCCTGTCCCTAAAGTACACAGCTGTCGGCTGGGGCAGGCAGGCAGATCAAAACAGCCCCGGTCTAGTTCAGGTGTTGCGCCTTCAGAGGTGAATGGACAATGTTGGAATAAGAGCCGCGGTTGCCACAGTGACGACCGCAACAGACAGACTCTTTTTTAGAAGTCACGTGAATTGATGCGTGTTAATGTTCACTCATTTTGACAAAAACACAGGACAAAAAAGAGGTACAAAAGATTTGTATACATACTTAAAAGGAACAATGACATTTTATTTACATCACTGATGTGAAATGTATTTCCTTCCTAAATGAGAGTATCATGCTGTAGTTGATTTGTGTGTTGAAAGCAGCTTGTGCAGGATCTGGGGCTGCATGTTAATGGATTTGTGTAATATATCTATATAAAGTCCGTTTGAAGCCAGTGTGTATATGGAAATGTCGTCATAAAAAAAAAGAAGAGAGCCGGGGAAAAATACATGTAATTCCCTTTCGCTGGGTACAAGGACAACAACACTGTCTTTGTTTAAAGAGAAGCCATCTGTTTGATGATAGTATATAGATTCTGGCTGTAATGAAACAGTGTGCGGTGCTGTTGCTGCCTCTCTGACATCCCTGCTGTGTTTAAAGGGGTGATGTGTGAGTTATGTCCAGTTCATGCTGATAACACACAGAGAGATGCTGTGTTCCATTAGGTGGTGAACATTGAACAGGTTTGTGTGTCGCGGGACAGAACGTAACCTCTGGGTTTAGTCAGACAGTCACTTACACACACAACGCACACAGAAACACACGCGCACACACAGTCACTGCTGAACCGCTACTGCTCACATTTATTATGATTAATTTGCCTCTTTCTCTTTTGTTTTTTTTTTCTTTTTACTTTTTTATTGTAGTATTTCTTTCTCTTTTTATCTGCAATCTCATTGGGACATGTTTGCTTTTTTTTTGGCTTCCTCTGTGGGCTGATATATGGCGCCTTTATGCTCTTTGGTGCCTCCCAGCTTGTGCACTCAATAACCAGCTGAACTCAACAGACAATCCGACGCTCCTAGCTCATAAAACACTGGGATTAGTCTTCAAAGGTTGGTGGGCAAGCGCACAGGGAAAGTTCATTAGTTTGCATTGCTCTTCTTTTGGGAAATTTAGCAATGCAGTTTGAATTTACCAATAAAATGAAGCTGTTTCCCTCCTTTGAGGCAGCCTGTCTGCAGTAGTGATGTCTGCCCAGAAGTAGGATGCTGTCCCATTCCTAATGCTAACCCTTTTAATATTTAACCAGGATCCAATACAGGAGTAATTATTTTTCCAAACAAATTACGCCTCGGGCTGAAACTGCCGCAATCTGATACACCACAGCGATACATTCTCTGTCACAAGGCGCTATTAGTCATTTTAAATTATTTATCAAGCTTGGGTGAATTAGGATTTGCTTCAGACCCGTTTTATGACTAGTGCACTGCTCCAAGAGAATTGTGAGTAGCCCTTATATTCCCCCCCCTAAAAAAACAATTTTTATGGAAAGCTCCTCTGGCTCATCCTCAGAAGCCTCGAGAGACGGCCATATGTGAGGAGTTCACTGAGACGCAAGGTCAATAAAAGAATGACGACTCTTTGGAAACTCTTTTCTTATGACAACTAAACAAGACTGCTATATGCAAGACTTCAACCCAGACTGCTCCTCGGTTCCTTTGTGCACAACATCACGTCATAAACCCACTCACGAGACCAAAACTTCCTGTAAATCTGGACTGTTCTATATACTGTCAAGCCTTTGATTCGGTTTTGTCGCTGCCATGCTTTACATTGATGTTATGAACTGGAATCTAAAAGTCGCCTGGAAATGTTTCTTTAAGACTTTATGAGTGGCGCTGAAAATAGCCTGTGTGATAAAAACAGAGCATCATTTAATTCTGCCGTCTGCAATAAAAAAAAGCAACATTTTTATGGAGCGGCAACTGTCACCATGAATATGTGCTATGTTTGACTGGGCCGTCCAACATCTATCTGTCAAGCACGATGAACACATTTAAAAAGGGATGGAGAGGCGGGATGTAAAAGCAAGCGGATAAATTTGTCTAATTCTGGTAGTTAGGGGAAAATCAAGTTATTGTGCTGAGCCGGGAATGATACGAAATGAAGGGGGGTGTGTGTGTGTGAAAGCCTCTTTTTCTCTCTATCCAGGGGCCCCAGCTGCCTGGCTGAGCGACAGACATCTCTGCCCGCTTGCCTGCCACAAATTAGCCAAACTATTTAGCCTTGTATATGCACATTAGCAAATTCCTCCAATTGACAAAACAAATGCATCTGTTTTGTTCTGCTGAAAACTTCATGGACGCCTGCATGGACCTCTGCACACCAGGCATTCTCTGTCACAGTGGCAGTTAGTCCGAACACACACACACACACACACACACACACACATACACACACACACACACACACACACATACACACGAAGCCAGCATGGAGCCAATTGCACGTCCCTGCTGGGCCTCCCCAGTCCCTCCTGTCCTCTCCCCAGCTGGACAGCTACAGCTTTGATCCATCTCTTTCAGTGTCCCTCCTGCCCTCTGTCTGTCTGTCCTTATGATTGTTGTTAACAGTCTCTGCTTTTCTGTCTTTCTCTCTCTCTCTGTAAGTAAGTCAACCCTTCTGAACTGCATCAGTACTCCCATGACCCGCCTTAAAACGGGAAATGCAGGGTCCCAAAATGAACATTTCTTTTTGTCTCTCTCGCTCTCTTCAGCAAGTCTTCGCTGCCCTTGCTGCATATTTTCCATCCTGGTGTTAGCTTTTAAATATTCATGTAAGTGGATGGAAGAGGTGAGGGGGGGTGAAGGGAAGGTGAGGGGAGGTGGGAAAGAAGAGAAAGGGAAGGAGGGCAGGAAGGAGCACGCGTCGGTGGGGGCTACCCCCTCTCTGGAGCTCCCTGCGGAGGGATGGCGGGCATACAGGAATGGTGGTGGTGGTGGTGGTGGGGCAGATCAGCATGAGGCCTCATGATTTATTTAGACCCGGGGGCACCTGTGCCAGTCAGCCGCTGATGGCAGCCATCACCCTGCAACCCACTGGTGCTTCAATTCAGAAAAGAAAGACAAATCTGTGGCAAGCAGGAAAATTAATATGTGACTACTGCTGTGAGAAATTTCACCTCTGCAGTTAATGATTTTCAGACTTAAGTGAGAAGAAAATTCCATTGTTCTGTGGTTGTAACCCTTCAGTCGAGTCTGGCCATTTTAATGACCTTCCACTTTATGATTTCTCAGTTAGCCTGCGGTGTTATGCAGAAACTCTGCAAACACCTGTGAGGTTGTACAAGTTCCTGCTTGTGTGCTACCAACCTTTGCAAAGCGCCCCAAAAGCTTGGATGAGGGAGGAAAAAAAATCCCATGTTTCAAATGAGCCAATCAATACAGAGCAGAGAGACTGCAGCCTTAGCGAGCATGAGTGGGCGGCTCGCTGCGTTTTATCAAGGCAGCTTAATTTCCGTCAGCTTAATATCCTGGGAAATGTATGGAAATTGAACTGTGAGGGAGAACAAAGACAAGTAGCCAGGATGAAACGATGGTGGTGAAACACAGAAAGCTCCGTCTTATCGTCGGAGCGCACAGTCCCACACAGGCACGGAGGCACAAAGACACACACCAGGCGCACATACTTGGGCTGCCTGTCAGATCGCACTGATAGGTGTATCTACCTGCTCGATAGCAAAGTTCAAATTTTTCCTTCAGAGTTAAATAATTCTTGTTCATTATTCGCCAAAGTGACTGACTACTGTATATGTTCCGATGCATATGCTCGACTACTGGTAGTTAATTAGCTTAGCTGCTACATGTCTCCTGCTTGCCGGTTCCTCTGTGGAGACACATGGAAGAGCTGCCCAGAGGCAAATTATAAATGAGAAACAGGTTATTAGGATTCTGTCATGCATACTAAGATATTATGACTGTCATAAAAAAGCTCAGTAGTGAATACAGGGAGCAGTAATTATCATTTTAGGGGTCTTTCTTTTGTATGTCAGGTCCTGATAACAGCTAATGATTTCAGCATCCACAGTCAACAACAACAGGATGGTCCTGGCCCTGAGTGGTCATAATCTGGATATATAAAGCTTCATTAAAAAATAAAAACCTACAACCAGAAAGTCAGCAAAAAAAGTAACCACATGCCACAGCAGCCACCCAGTCAGGCTGAACCTAATGAAAGCTCATCTGCATTAGTAATAATCTGCCACTGCTTGGGGGGGGGTGCTGTTCCAGGTACTGGCGAGGAATGCAAAACAACAACCTTACGCACAGCCCCGCCGCTGCCTCTGTCCTTCTACCTCCTTCTCCCCCATTCTGCTTCGTGTTCAAGATACATTCTCGAGAATCTTCCCATAAACAACACCTGCGCTGCTAAAGGCGCCACGGCCACTGAGCGAATCTGCCTTTCACCTTCTTTTCTAATTCATCTTTCCTTTGTAGCAACCTGATCCTGGTGTTTACCTTCCTTTCTCTCCCACACTGGCAGACACTGACACAGACACACACACACAGAAACACGCACGCACACACACTTTAACATATGCTTCACAGAACAGTAACTAATAGCAACCTCATTCATTAAAACACCCCTTGATGTTTCGCACGGAGGCAGGGTAAATGTGCTGGAACGCCTGCCCTGTCTGTCTGGTTGCGCGACGCTAACAACAGATAGAGAGACAGATAGACAGGTGGGGCAGAGGCTCGTCTTACACTCATGCGCCTCAGCCCGGGCACGGACTGCACCACCCCTGATGAAGACAGATACATATTTCATCACTGATTAAGGCTACGACATAACCCCAGGGGTGTCAAGAGATCCCACTGTAGCATCAGCTGCACCCATCTTTACTGCCAACATGAATAAAGATATGGGCTCTAAAAGTAGAATGAGGAGTGCAGAGAGTTCCATAATATGGGCTTTTTCTGAAGTTCCCATCTGGATGCATTAAGATCTCCTCTGCCACGGGCCTTTGGCCTCACACTGATAGCACTAATAGTACACAGACACTGGCCACTTCAGATTAATGGTGACATCAACAAGCCCATTCCTCCCTCTCAGACACCGGCGTCTCATTTTCCTTTCACCCAGCGTCTGGTTCTCAGTATCCTCCTACTGTGGGGATATGTGACGTTTGTGGTGTACCGTGCTGTATGTGCTGCTCGAGCATGTGTGACGGTGAAGCCTGTGATGTGTGCATGTTAAATAACTGGTACAAGCCGGCAGGTGCTGACATGTGCGCAGTTCAGCTTTGGGCTCCTGCATTGTTAATATTAAGATGTTTAATTACTGGAGGAAATTGCTCTGTCTCCCTTCCTCTGTCTTGTGGCAATTTGAGCGAGCCATTGTAACATCCACAGTCAGAAGGGCCTTTTTGTATGTGAACAAAAACAGTGGGCTATGCTCACAAAGGATCATAGAAACGTTGGAAGGTAAAAGTGTTTGTTCCAAACATCTGCATTCAAAAGGCGGTGTGGAACATTTTAATTCACTATTTGAATATGGAGATAATGACACATACATTCAGGCTGTCTGAGCTTGAAGAGAGAGCAGATTAAACCTGCCTAATTTGCTGGAATTCTGTTTGTTGGTTCTGGAAAGATATAGATATTCTGTGACGCATTCTCCCCAATCCCAACCCTGGAACAGTGCATTGGAAGTTTGGCCATCTGACAAGCACTTGCATTGTGGTACACTGATCCCTGAAGTGTAAGTCTAGGTGTTCTGCGATGAGGGGTCCATATGTGTGGTCAGGCACCAAGCAACGAACCGAGGCATCGACAGAGATTCACAAGTCGGGTCACCAACTTGTTTTCTTGCTTCTAGCGGTACCTAGTCACAGATATTTTGGGTTTTGTTTTGCTCAGGTTTTTAAATATTTATCTCTGAGTTCTGCCCCCTCTCTGGTACAACGTTTCACTGGCAACCATCAAGGTAACAAAAAAAATAACAACAAGAAACACTAGTCCTCTTACACCCCATAATCCATATGTCTTTCTGTGAATGGTTTTCTTTGGACCTACTTCCCACTAAGGAAAGAATCCCTGTGTAAAACTGTTACCAGCGTGTTTGGAGGACCGTCCACAGCAACAGCATAGCAAGTACCACAAACCAAATTCCATTCATCTCCACTGTATTGGCGTGGAGACAGGAATCTCAGACAGTGATATATGAATGCTTGGGGGGAAAAAACAATCTCCATGACTAAATTCTGCTTAAGAGCTTTTTTTGATGCTGTTTTTATTTTCATGAACTGACCCTTTAAGAGTAATAGTGATGTGGGCTCAAATTTTGGAACTCCATCTAGGGTCAGTTGTGTCTGAAAGTTGCAACTCAGGTGCAGATTAAGTGGCACACCCGTGCAGACCTCAAACAGACATACAAAAAGTGACAGAGCTAAAAAGGCAGTCCGCTGGAGACGTCAAAACCCCATTCTTAAAAAACGAGGCCTTTTGATTGTCCAGCAGACACGGATTCCCCTAACATCCCTGCCTCTGTCTGCACGCTACACCTCCCTGGCTACCAGCAGCCACCACAATGCCGGCTCCTGCCAGCTGCACCGCCTCAGGTAACTTTACATAAACTTAAATAATGTCTTGCTGCATTCCACCCATCTCTTGGCCTTTACCCGATGAGATAAATAGGACAAATATGCCCAGCTGGGAGAAGACAATAATCCCTTTATCTGGCACAGGGTAAGCTCGACTAGCCGGCTTACCCATTACATCATTAGCTATAGGCAAGAGGGTTGAAGAGGAGCAGGCAAGGAGAGGAAAGGAGGATAAAAGAAGGAGGACCAGGGATAGGTCACAAGTTGATGTAATCAGGACATAAACACCAAAGTATAATTACGAACAGGGCAGAGAGATACTGCAGCTGACTACAGAGAGCCTGAGGTAATAACACATTTAAATAATTGTAGAGGAGACTGGCTGCATTAAAGTACAGTCGCACCCAGTGTACAAGTGCTACAGACAGGCCTATTTGACAAGGATAGATGAGCTCAGCCACATGAGCCTGTATTTGCTCAGCACTGAAGCGAACAAAGTTGAAACTCTAAGCAGCCTGAGAGCTGTTCTTGCAAATAGCACATCACTTGTTTACCTTGAATGCTGGTGTTTTATTTGCATGAGTCAACCTTGTGGAAAAATCCATAACTCATTTGCAAGGCTCTTACAGCACGTACAACGTAAATAGCATATCTATGATGTGCAAAATGTCGACAGCCGTGTATGAGGGCTCCGAAATTCCCACCAACTGGATGTAATCAGAAGCAAGTGATAATGGCTTTGTAGGTTTACTGGCTGCACTGGGCTTGAACTGACACTTTCTTCAGGTTCCTCTATATGAAAGGGTTGGAAAAGGAGGAAAAGTATCCCTGTGTCGCGGAATTTCTGCTCATCAATCAAAACCAGCGCTTGTTGAGAAAAAGTTAAGTGCATAAGACATAAATATTTTATCTAACAAGAAAAGGGTGGGGTGGGGGGGTTACTGTTGTGGAGGATATAGAGTAACAGAGAGCCAACCAGTTACATCTGGCAAATCACTAATCTCTACCCTGTACAGGTAGCGTCTGCAACAGAAACTGTCCGTCTATCTTCTCATCTGAAATCATCAAAGATGGTTTGATGTTCTCCTCTAAGCTTTTGAACTCACCATGAACTCTACCCACAGCCGGGGTTTGTTTGCTGCCCAAACTGCATGCGATGGTAAGACACCCGTAGTGCTCGTCTCCCATGAGTTCAGTCTTTGAATTGAATTGTAAGACTTGCCTCATTCCTCACAACAAATCTTGTTGAAGCACAGGCTCTCTTGTTGTCACCACTGTACGTGCGTGGCATTGCAGCACAGCAAAACCTTGTGTGACGTGCGCACACCCACACACCCACACACACATACATACACCACAAACCAGGGTCACCAAGTCCCTGGCCTAGGTTTTGGTGGCTGGTTCTGTAATTTCCTGGTCAATGTCAGCCTTTCTTTCCCCTCCTCCGCTGCCAAGAGGAAATGAAGGGATGATCTCTCCGCTCTCCTCCACTCGTCACTCCCCGAGAAAACAAACAGGAACATTTTATGGCCTGCTTGTTGACCTACCGCCCAGGAGCAACAACAACAGGCTACTGGTGGTGTTTACTTCAGGATGAGCTACTTAAACCGATACAACAGCACGGCCCTGTTGACATACAGTGCTGTAAAATCCAATTCCCATACAGAGATATTAATATAGTTCTTGGAGCCAGTCAGTGGGGGTGTAAAATACAGTTCAACAGTTAAACATTCGAACTAAAATGAAAATAATACACCTGTCAAATGTGATAAAACGTTCTAATGTGAAACAGAAGTTTGAATCCCATCAGGATTCATGCTTGAGTTCTCTCTTCTGTAAGCCTTGCCAACTTCCTGCTTCAACAGGAAACAATGGTCTCCAGTGTGAAATATTTTAAAAAGCTGATGATAAACTGTAAAGATAGCAAAACCAAACGCTTCGATCAATGGAATCCACTAAACGGGGACCACAAACCTCTCCTAACAGAATCTGCACTATGAGCAGTTGCGGGGCCACCACCTGGCATGTGTGTGTGTGTGTGTTTACATGGATGATACCATGGCTCTCTCACACACACACACACACACACACACACACACACACACCTGTTCTTCCCTCAGCCCCAGCTCCGGCACCAGGCCTGAGCCCCAAACAAAGCTTCTCTCTGTACGGACATGGACCCTGTTTGATTCCTTGCGCAGCTCTCCCAGCGCTGCCTCTGCTGAAACCTAAACACAGCGTTTGCTATGGGGGAAAAGAGACTGTTTAAGAAGTACGGGGAGAAGAAAGAAAGGCCTTCCCAGAGAGTCATCTGGTTCTAATGCAGGGCCCGCTGGTGTGGATTACAGGCACATATTACAGGAGAACTCAGGCTGACCCCTCATCTCTATCCCAAGGGAAATGGGAGCCAGCCATGGTGATGGGGGGCTGAGGGTCCGGGGGCCTGGGGAGCAGAAGGGTGAATAGAAGCCTGTGGGCAGGCTGCCACCCCACATGAGTGGTGCCCTTCCTCATTGAGGGTGTTTCTCCGAGATCTTTTCAAAAACCCTCTATTGAAAGAAGGGAAAAAAACACTTTCTTCCCCTGAGCCTCTCAGTGATCCGAAAAAATGTCCCTGCTTCAAATATTCGTTGTGGTCCAACTGTGCTTCTCCCACAGCTTCAGCAGGTTGTGAAGCAACTAAACAAGCCTTCCAGAATTATCAAAGTATCAGTAAAACAAGCTCTTTCTTCATCACATTAAACGCAGTAAGCAGCTATTCAGTGAGCATTTGAGTTTTACTGCTCCCTCCCACACTGTTGGGGGGGGTTAACATGCTAACAGAAAGACAGAGATGGAGTAAAGAGAGAGGACTTCAGTGGCAGCTCATAAGGTTGGCAGCAAATCTGAGTTTTTGGCCAAATAATCAGCTCAACTATGAAAGCATTCCTATTAAAGCAGCAATAAATCAAACAAGATGCGGAGAGCACTGCGATTATCCAAACAGAGCAAATGGGAACAAACAAAGGGACACGTCTTTTTTTTGTGTGTGCCATTTCCTCTCGGCATCTGCAATGTTAAAAAATGTAAGTAGTAGTTTCATAACTAACTAATTATTATTTCAAAGTCGCAGCTCTTACCTGTAGTATCTGGACTGCAGATACGTGGAGCACACTGCTTTGGACACATGGCTGGCTGAGCCAAAGTCAATGACCTTGACCCTGTAGGGCTGTCGAGATGGGTCAACCAGCATGATGTTCTCTGGCTTCAGGTCAGCGTGGATCAACCCCAGGCTCTTCAGTTTCATTAGCGCTGTGGCCACCTGCTGTAGCACGGGTCTGATGTATTTGAGCGGCAGAGGGCTGAACTTGTTCTGCTTGAGGAAGTCGTACAGGTTCTGCTCCAGCATCTCAAATACCAGGCACGTGTGGTTCTTGTGCTGGAAGCACTCGTAGGCCCTCACAAAGTTGTAGTCATCTGCACTCTCCGTGCTAAGACGTGCCAGGATGCTGACTTCGATCTGACCCTGCCGTGCGTAGGACGGGTGGTTTTTTAAGATCTTGATAGCCACAATCTCGTTGGTGCCCCTCTTCCAGCACTTAACCACCTGTCCAAAGGTTCCTCGCCCCAAGAACTCCAGCACTTCGTATGTGTTGGTCATGGAGCAGAGCACCTCGTGTTGCACCAGCTGGTAGTCCCCCTCACTGTTGGAGCCACTGTTCTTGGACGTTGCCGTGGAGGTGGCAGTGGCCACTGTAGCCACCGTGGCTCCACTGGCTGCTCCGTTCTGGATCATCGGTGGGCCGTGCTCCTCAATGATCTGCACGCTGCTGTTGTTATCAAGCTCCTCACTCTTGCGTTTAAGCCCACATCGCTGGTAGGTATCGAGGAGACTGACCGTGCTGCGGCGTGTCAGGTTGTGAACACCCACCCCGCCGCCCACACCGCTGCCGCCGCCGCCACCTCCACCACTGCTGTTGCTGCTGCTGCCTCCACCCCCGCTGCCCAGCAGAGACCCCACGGCCCCCGAAGTGCTGCTGGCTGAGGCGACCACGATGTGGCCCGCGCTGGCTGGGAAGATGAGCGCCTGCTCGTAGGGCAGGGTGGAGCTGGCGACCTGCAGGGAGCTGTTGATGCCCAGGGGGCCACTGGCGGCCGACACGTTCTTGCTACTGTTGTGGCTGTAGACTTTGCTGTGTGTGCCGTACCCTGTCATATCCCAGTTACAACTCTGCTCCACCTTCAGTTTCTTCACGCTAAAGAAGGCACTTGACTGGAGAGTGTGAGGGGAGAACACTTGCACTTGCGAGGCCATACCTGTGACAAGAGGGGAACAGAGGGGAGGGAGGACAGGAGGGGAACGAAAGTGAGAGGTTAGGAATTTGAGAGTGTCTGAAACACGAGTGCTTGCTACAAGCTTTAAATAAAGACGGCGTCGGTCACGGCGGGTCATTAAAACACCAAGCATATATGCTGATGCGTCGGCATGTTAACATCTTGAACCTCTTTAACATCATTGTAAAACAACAGACATTAAATAAAATGAGTAAAATGACATTTATTGCTTTGACATACAACTGCTTCTGAGACGTACGATCAAGTACTTTTGTAATAACAAGTCAGATACCATATATTATTAAAACTGAGGAAAAAGGGACAGTTTTATACAATGTAACTCATTTTTTATATTATTACATAATATAAATAAAAGCCGGAATGTTTAGCAAAAAGATAAGCAGATTTAGATTGAGTAGTGCTTATGCAAACCATGGGTTCATGCAGAGGAAATGCCTTTTCCCCCACTGTTCCCATCTGCAGCAAAGCAAATAGGCTGAGCGAATGCTAGAAGAATACCCTTTCATAGGACACTCCACAGAGACAGAGGTGCAACACAAAATCGTACACAAAAACAGGCCCACAAAAAAGTCTGAAGGAATGATGGCAATTTCCTTCCCCACTACACAACCCAGCCCATGCATTTATTGGTACACAATTACTCACTTTAGGGAAGGTGGTGGGAGAAATTTTGCTCAAGTAACTATGAAAACAGGAGAGGGGGCACTGAACTCCCTCTCAACCACAGATCCTGAAGACAACAAAACAAAAGCAAAACTGCAGCGAGGCTGTGCGCTGAACTCCTGGGAACGAGCTGCCTCAGAATAAGCAAAAGCTTCTCCAAGCAAACAACTGCCCAAAAATAGTCCCTTTCTTTATCTCTCTCTTTTACAAACAGACTTGTTTGTAACATTGAAATGATTATTACAGCACCAGGCAGATTATATGAGACTAGTAGTAATGCTATGTTTAAACAGTTTCCAGTAAACCCAAAATTAGTTTACTGCTAACAAACTAAGAGCTTCCACCTGGCTGTGCCAACGCCCACACACACACACACAATTAGGCCTTGCTGTTGATCGACTGATGCGTGATTCAAAGAATGTTACGGTCGCAGCGTGCACACAAACACTAACAAAACCCATGCAGGCAAACAGCCCTTAAACTTTGTTTGCTGCAAGAAAAATTGCTGCTTTTGTGTGTTTAATAGACATCTTGAAAGCTGGGAAGTTTTGCTCTCCTCAAAGATAATTAGAGGACTATTTCCCTCCAAGATGGGAGGACTTCCATAATTGTGGGCTCCACTCTGCGGACAGAGAGCAGAGAGGAGGGGACATGCCTGGTCACTTTGTCATTATTAGCCCTTTGAGTGGTGATGATGATTAATTCAGTAGGAAGCCGGCAAGCAGGCAGCTCTGCAGTATATTTTGCTTCAGTTGTTTTTTAACTCTCCTGACCTCTCTTCCTCCTCCTTTTTAGAATTTTTAGTCTCTCTCTTGCTTGTGCTTACGTTATCTCTCTGGTCATCTGGTCTTAGCCCTAATGCTGCAGGATTGGAGATACAGCGCGCATTAGAAGGCTCACTCTAAGCTTGGCGGGTGTTGTACAGTAGCTGATGCAGTATAGCACCCCTCATGCTTCCTGTAGTTCTCATTTGAGCTTCAGCTATGATATCTGCACATATATGTTCTGAGCGATCATTAAGATGTAGTCTTTCTTTTTTTTCATTTAAGTGCCCACACCTACTCCCTTCATCTGCAGTCCCATAGGTATGGCTGGTCCAGAGGGGTAATGAAGAACGTCCGCTAGGCTATTAGGGGCAAGGCTCTTTGCTAATCACATAAGCCCCGAAGGCCAGATGTCACTCCTTGGATTACCAATTCCTGTGCCTGGACTTTACGCTAAAAATAATTTGAATGATGGGTTGCGTCACGGAGCAGCGTCAACAGTGTGTGACTGAGAGCCTGACAGGATAATCATGGGGACAGGCTGATGGACACAAAGATGGATGGACAGACACAGGGGCCAGCCTGTCCTCTTATGGAAAATTCCAGCATTAGATATCTTCCGGCATGGCTAGAGATAGCTCGAGGTTTTACAAGGCCAGATGGAGGCTAGATGCTCTTTGCATTAGCGTCACATGAATTCCTCATCAGCTCCGATCTTAGTCACTCATTGACTCTCTCTCAGTTTTACAACTGTGGTCAAAGAGTTCACTTGACATTGCCTACACGGTACAATGAACTGTAGGACACATGCTCCCCAAAAACAGGGAAGGGCTCTGAAATATTACTGACAAACACCTTAAGAAATGCATGGAAAACTCTTGAAATTCATCTTTGACTTAATAAGAAATTATGCAAAACTGGTTTTGCCACAAAAATAAAAGCTGTACAAACAGCACCACCGTTTAGAGCCCTGTGTGGAACACAGATAAGTGATTAAATGAACCAAAAGTAAGAGGTCAAATGGCTGGAATGTTATCTCATGACAACATACATGGGCAACAATGTGACCAATTATACTTCATTGGGAAAGCGGTTCCAGTCCCCATGAATCACTCTTCACCCAAAACTGAAGTTCAAACATATTTATGAATCAGATTGTGAACAAACAAACCCTCTATCCTGTTGTCAGAAACAGCACAGTGCTTCACAGGCCTTCCCTTGAAAACGTCCTCTTGAAGTTTATTTGAATTTCTAAACTCTTTGCCAAGCGCAAAACTGTAAAGATCCATTGTTGTGCATTTACAATGTTGGAATGCCTTCAGTAGCCAAGGCTTTCCATTTAGCATACCTAAAGGAACACTGTGTGTCCCACACGCTGCAATTAAGCATACCAGAGAGGCATTTTCCACTGTTTAGAGGCTGCATGTTGAAATGGTAATAGTCAATGTTTTCAGAGAGATTACTTCTCTGTCAGGGGTTTGTTAATCTTCTTTTTGGGAGGATCAGCATGCCATGTGAGGGTGAGAGACCGACTGAAAAGGAGGGACAGAGAACGGAGCGTGGAGAGCAGGGCCACGAGTGGCCCTCACATTGGAGCCTGTGACCTGCTTCTGTTTGCTCTCTTTTATTAAACCCGTCATTTAAACTCTGCACACAGAATGACAGCGAGTACTGATGAGGATACCTTTAGACGCCACCAAACCTGCCAGAGTCGTCTTTTGTGAATAGCCTTAATATAAAACCTGCTTTTCTTTCAGCCTATTCCAGCCTGTACCCAGAGTTCTGCTCTTTACACAGATGATAATTCAAAATGATTCCTGGGTGAAATAAATACATCTTTTGGGGATCTTTTGCACTGTGACAGCAAGAATGCAGAAAATCAGGCTCATAAGTTTAAATATATATCAATCGATATCCAGATAGCAACTGCTACCATGCTCGGTCTGCACCAAAAGGTCTGAGTGGATAGATACAGTTCCAAGACCCCAGTTGTCACCTAGGAGACTATGCAGAGGCAGCAGTCTGGTCTGTCTGGTCGATCTCCCCTGGCCTGGATATATTTGGATTACTTCCTGAAGCCTAATGGCTACAGACACCGATGGAGACACTCTGGTGACCCTGTCTTCTTACTGGACATCCCAATGTCTGCAGGCATGGACAGCATGTGTGTATGTGTGTGTGTGGGGGGGTGCTGGCTAACGAAATAACTTCTGACTGTCTAGACGAAGCATTATCTCACCCTTCGCTGCAGTTTGCATGTGAGTGTTGGGGCCAGTGCTTTCCTCACGCCACCCTGACACATAAAGATAGAAGGCCAACATAATGTGTCTTTTCTCAGGTTTAAGGCCAACAGCTTCAGTTCTCTTTGTCACAGATTCTCCACTTGTGTGGCAATCTACTGGATGTCATAGATTTAAGACATCAGTCCAAACCCTCCCATAGATGTGCAGTTGGGTTGACTGCAAAGGCCATAGCATATGATTCCCATCTGTTTTTACTCATCAAACCGTTCAGTGAGCCAGTGGATCCTGTGTGGAATCATCTACATTTGTCTCCCAATGCATTTATCCAAGTTTTCGTTTAATTTGTAACCAATCTGTGTTTGCAGTTCGTTTTTAGGGTGATGTTAGGAGCACAAATGGCCAACAGAACCACTGATGGGATACCAAACCTGTTGTGGGGACAGTGACAGTGACTTTGGGTTGAAGCGCAACAGTGAATGCACCACTGAAGAGGAACATATTGTTCATACAGAGCAGCCTAGCCTCGTGTTCCTGCCTCCTGCCTGAGTTCTGCCCTCAGTGGGGGAGCTGGAGCTTGACACTGAATAGTCTCTCTCTCTCTCTCTCTCTCTCTCTCTCTCTGTCACCCCTGGCCACTATTGACCATCCTGTCTGCTTTTTCAGCTCTCTCATCTCTGCTTATTTATAGAATAATGCATCAGATGAGCTCATTGGGAGATACTGCCATGCAGGCTGCTGCTCCATCAGCCCTTATGCTCATCTTGACCACGGTGCTTCACCAGTTGGAACTGCATTGTCATTTCTCTCCACTCTCTTACAAGCACACAAAGGAGGACAAATATCCATCGAGCACATGGACAGCCTAAAAGGCAAACATTAATGCTGTTTGACAGACATGTTACACAGAACTTCTCAGCTTATAAATCAGCAGCATGCCTGCTGTAAACGTGACACTCCCTCAACCCTCCCCTTCCTGGAAACAAACAGCCAAAGGTACAGCATGTTGTGTTAGCTGTGACATAACATGTTCGGTCAGCACTTGTTAAAATGCACTTGCTTAGATACACAAGCAAAGACACACACACACACACACACAAACAAGCTATTGCACAAAAATCCACAAGCCATTGCAAACAGGGGCATCAGTACAAAAAGGTATACACAGCTACATCCATTCACGCCAAGTGATGCAAAACACAACTCTGAATATACTATTGACTTAAAGGGTTTACCAAGACAATGAGAAGTTGTTCAGTTCAAGTTTCAATGCTAGAATTTCTAATCTAAAGTAAAGCTGGCCAACCTGGTTCCCCAGGGCAACTGAGAGCAGATAAGGAGGCTGCTATTCACTTTGTAAGTGTGGTCATAAAACGGCTGGTGTGAGAAAAACATTTGCTTGTTTATATTGCCAGGTCAGCCTAACCAGGCACTGAACCAAGACACAGGGTGGAGGAGAGGAGCGGGAGATGAGGAGGAGGTAGAGGAGGAAGAGGTGGCAGAGTGGCTCTGTTTGAGCTGGATTTCTTATTAATCAAATCACGAGTGTAGCAAGCGGACGAAGCACAGCACCCAACTTCCTCCCCACCAAAGAATGAAAGAAAGAAAGAAAGAAAGAAAGAATACATGCCCTTGCTACAGCAAAAGTCGAACACAGAAAGTGGAACAGAAAAGAAGTATTTGTTCTCTGCAGAAGTCTCGTGTGTGGCAGCACAAAAACGAGAAGGTGGGAGCTGAAAACGTGCCCGACCATAAACCGACGGCACCTGTTAACTCACGGCTTCACTGCACTACCACCGACATCCACCGTGTGCATCATGCTGCGCTGCTTTGACTACAGTTGCAAACACAAGGAAGGGCCAGGCAGGGACACACACACACACACACACACACCTGATAAGCAGCTGCTCTCCAGAATCCTTATCATTTACACACAGTAAGAAACGCCCCACCACACCACACTTCCTCTCATGTCATTAGGATCAACAATGACAGCCGGACACAATGTACTATAATGAGATTAACATATGAGAACTGCAGGCAAGAAACAGTGACCCAGCGTAGAAAACCAATGGGGGGGGGGGTGTAGATGAGTACAATGTTGGTGAAAACACTGTTGAGTAGGCGGCAGCTGATTTGGGAGGAGCCACTGCAGTATGGATTTTGTCACATGACGACAAACTTCAGCCTGAAGTATGAGGTTTTACTGAGAATGTGAATGGTGGCCTTAATTGCAACCCGAGGTTTGTAAAGCACTTCAGTAAGTGAAGGACAAAAGCCAGTGATACACACACACACACACACAAGATTGCATCCATGAACATGGAGAACCTGGCTTCCCTTAGCTGCCTATATTATTAATATTCAGTATTGACATTATAATATTCAGTTCACAAAAAGCCCAGAGCAGAGTGAACTTTGGGAAGGAACCTTAATTTTATTTCTATAGGCTCAAACCTCTTCCTGGACAAACAAATATGATTATATTCTCAGACAAAGATGAACAACTGACAGAGACAAAAATACTAAAGAAATGAAAAGAAAAGGAAATAATCCGTCATGATTTTCATTGTGTGTGAACCCTTCATATTTATGCATGGGTTGCCTAATATATTCTGAACAGGTACTCACTCAGTGAGGTTCAGAATGGTATTAACCTACCGCTAACATGATTATCACCTCCAAAGTGGTAAATGGGTTGTTGCTCGTTACTACATTTTTGGAATATTTGCAGTTGGTAAACTGGCAACTTTTAATTGAGCAAAGTAAGAATAAGGGGGCCAAACAGTGGGAGACAGTGACAGGGAAGGAGGGAGCACTGCCTTGGTAACATTTTGAAAAGACGGTATCATCGCCCCACCCTGCCACGCTGCCCTGTCCCAAGGAACAGACTAATTAGCATTGGTTTCGGGTGTGTTTTTTGAACCCCGGGGGCCAGAGTGTGCTGCTGCATTAATATCCAACAGAGAGAGCTGGAATATTGCCTCTGCTGCTTGACACAATCACCTTTACCGAGGATGCGCACAGCACCACACGAGCAACTTACTGCATGTGTGCAGACTGTGGGTAGCTGGTATGTACCCATGCATTTCTCCATGTGTGGGTGTTAATGTGTGCAACTTTGTGACTATTGTTGCTTTGCAGGGCTTCCTCAATGATTTGTCAGAGCTCTAACATCTTAGCTATGTAGTAGCAACATGCTTGAAGCCAGCAGCCCAAAGCACACACGCAAACACACATATTAATCCGAAGCTCCACCCCTTCAAAACCCAGCAATGAACCCCAACAACAGAGGAACCAGTCCAACCTGACCAGGCACCTTGGGACCTATTAAAACACAGGCAGGGCCATCACTTCCTGTAATTCTAAAACACAGCTGTATTCAAATGGCAAAGTAACTTTAAAAAAGACAATATGTGCTGGTAGGAAGTGTTTTGGACATATTGGTGTTTTTCTTGTTTGTTGAGTGTGGAACAGGTAAAAGGAAACTTTGATCATTGATTACTGTCACTTCTCTGTGACTTGCAAGTTGTCAGCTTGAGCCTTGGACGGCACAGGGTGCTTCCAATTGGCGATTTGTGCCATACAGGCCAGTCAGCATGTTTGATAATGATAAGTGCTGGTGCTGGTACATGACGCCCACCAAACACAACTAACAGCCACGTAGAACTTCTGTCCATCTCACATCGGAGCTCTTCAATAACCGCCCCACATGCGGCTGGCCTTCTGTTACTGTCCCCCCAGTGCACTCCACCCTCCCATGCTCTCCACTATCAAATACAAGCTGGGGACGGTGCACATGCCTCCTCGGGCGACAAGACTGTGTGATATTTCAGTGGGGTATGTGAAGCTGCTGCTCTGGGCCTATTTGGGCCATAGATCAGACTAATTTAAACTGCAGATGCCCTTTTTCTCTCTCTAAAATGCCTCAACATGCACTCCTGCCTCCATACTGCAGGTGACTCATTCCTACGCATGTTTAATAAATTGCTTTAATCTTTTAATCTCTCCTCTTCCTCCTCTTTTTAACCCTCTCTCCTTTTCGAGCTCCGCTCATTCTGTCGGTCTTCTCTTTGACAAAGTGAGGAGGCCCTTCACGTTATATATATTCAAACAGCCCTTAAAAGATTATACACAAACATGTGCTCACATACAAATTTAGCGAGGCATATGTGTCCTTAATCCAACTGACAGTGTGTCGTAAACACTGCTGTAGAAGTCCTTCTGGCCACAGAGCTGAGGTAATAAATATGGCCAGCCAACTCAGCCCACTGCGTCTGATTCAGTGTGAAAATTAAGGCTTTGGCTGATTATATTTACAGTGTCCTCACAGTCACAAATAGCAGCCCAAACCAGGCAGGAAATAGCTATTCTGACCATCAGTTTAACGCCCACATACTGAGCGGCCCCGTATGGGAAGTGCCCACCTTCAAACAGAGAATAAGAGTTGTTGGTTCTGTTTGAGAATTACGCACATTATGGTGAACTTTGTTTGGTAAACTCGATGAAACAAGATCAATTTGCTTGAAGACGTCGCCAGTCTGGCTCGGTACTTGTGGTCCGCCATGTCTCTAAACTCTCAGCTCAGTAGCAGCTGAGAGCACAGCTGGAAAAGATGAGCAGTGGGACGTCAGTGAATAATTATTCATCACGCTGTAAGAGGCTTTACTGTGAATAGAGACAGAAATGCTAGTAGTCTGTTAAGATACTAGCGAAGGTATTTGTGCGTCCGGGCTTTGAAAATGTTGGGATCTGAATGAGGTGAAGGGATGTCGCTCACTTCCATGTTTATGCCCAAATGTCTTTAAGTTTAATGGTCATGAGTGCAGAGCCCACACTCACACAGCCAGTCTGTCTCACACAGCCAGTGGTGGAAGGAAACATAGTTCTTTTACTGCTGGAATACAGTTTTGAGGTCCTTGTACTTTACTTGAATATCATACTTTCTACTCCTCTACATTTATTTGACAGCTTTAGCTAGTAGTTACTTTTAAGATGAAGATTTTACACAATGCAAATTATGACAAGCTTTTAAAGCGCAACACATTGTTGAAAACTAAACCAGTGGTTTCACTCTGTTTTGGCTTCTTGTCTTACAATAAGCTGCGTGTAGTCGGGGGTTACGTTACACATGTCTACGAGTTGTTAACAGTTCCAACAAATAGTGATTTTTTTCCCCCTGTAAACCTCTCACATGGTTTTATTTCTGGAAATGATCATATACCATCACTTCTTTTATCTTATTACTTTAGCCATATTTTGCTGCAAACACTTTTGTACTTTTACTTCAGATTGTTTTATGCAAGACATTTTACTTTTAACGGTACTTGAGTCGAGAATGTGAACACCTCTTCCACCACTCCAAGTGAAACAAGGTTTAAAAAAAAAAACTGGCCTGGGCCAGACCACTCTGGAACAGTGAGGGAAAGAGAACAGGTCCTCATAGCTAAAGGTCAACTTTTGGCCTTTTTTCTGGGCCAGCTTCTCTAAAAGTGATGGAGGGGTGGGAACATGTTTGTGTGTGAGAGCAGCTGCTGGGCTCTGTCAGGGAAGCTGAGGAGACAGGCGCCTCACTGGACAGCTCTGATCCCAGATGTAAGAGGGACACAGGTTGAATGAGACAAGGGGGTGAGATCGACGACCCCCCAGCAACGCCGTCACCGCCACCTCCCAAATCCCTCTTAAACCAGCCCCCCCAAAAGGCCAAACACCCCACGCATACGCACAAGCAGCAGCACCCCCTGACCTCTGGCAGTGCCCCTGAGGCCCATGGGCCTCCAGAAGAAGGTATTCATCTCTCCCCTCCCTCCTACTTCTGCTTTACTTTTTCAATCTCTGCCATTCCCTGTCTCGCTGCCATTCTCCCTCTCTGTCTCTCAGGCTGAATGGAGGGGTCAGTTCAAAAGGCTGCCAGAGAGAGCTGCTGGCTGGCCATGATGTGCCTGAGGCTTTGAAGTGAGGAGTGGATCTAAAAGGTGTGCAGCCTGTTTTTTTCATGATGCAGCACACCTGGTGCCCAGAAAGATAAACAGGTAATGTTATTACTCTTGCCCTGAATTCTGCTTAATAAGTTTACGTGAACAGGCACTGAAAAATTTATAATAATGAGACATAAGAGGAACATTTACAGTGATAAATACCACTATTCTGTTTTTTTTAACACAAAGGTTCTTCAAAGCTCAGCAGACAGTGCATGCCTTGACTACACATCTGATCAAATAAGGTGGCTGAAAAATCACTCTTTTAGATCTTTCAGAATAAAATAATGGAAACAGCACTCAACATACACTTCTTCAAACCTTTCTAAAGAATCCTAAATATTGCAGTTTTTGATAAAAGTCTCATGGTGCCATTCAATAACCGCAATCAGTCACGTATGCTACAACTGGATGTTACCAAATGTCTTCAGAGATGTTCCTGCAGTGATTTTGCAGCACGCATTTGTTAAAGTTGGTCATGTCAGCACTGGAGCTTTATTAGAGGAGCCACTGGATTGTCTCAGTGAATCAATGACTTTTAAGCATCTCTGCCTCTCTAGAAGAGAAGCTTGTTTTTCAGCCTTATGGAGTAATCATCAAATCATTTTCTCTATATATGTCAGCATTAAACAAATAGAGACCATTTAACTACATTTCATGATTCCAGTTCCTTTAAACCTCTGAGAGATTTGTATCACCTCTATCTCTTTCTATCAGCACTCATCGTCACTTCCACCTCCGGCTCCTTTTGATGTGAAACGTCTTGGTTTACTGAAACTGATTCTTCACAGGGAATACAGGATTCCTAAGAGAATCCCCTATCTGAACCAAATCAAGAAAACGAAAACTCACTCGAGAGGGAGGAGAAACTTTCTGTAACAGTGACCGTCACATTTTGTTTCCGTTTGTGGCTGGTGAGAAAATGTGTAATCACAACTGTAACAGAATAATGAGAAACACACAGCATGTAGAGGAAAATGCTAAAAGATCGAATGAAGATGATAAGACTACATGTGAGAAAGAATGCAAGAGCAAATATTACACCAAAAAAAGAAATGTGGAAGAAAAGGAGAGGACCAAAGCTGCTCATTTCCATGCCTGTTGACTCTTTTGACAACCTCAGTCCTTGTCTATTGCTGTCTTCTTTCTCTGTTCTGTGCCTTTTGCCTCCTGGCTCTGGACAGAAATGGGCTTGAGCGCTCGTCTGAGCTTTGAAGTCCTTGGTTATCAGCCAAGCGTAGAGCTGTACCTGCAGCCATCTGTGAAGGGGCCGCCAGCAGCCGCCCATCGCTCCACTTCCCTTCCATGACCGAGAGGGGAAGGAGCCAGGAGTGGCGATGGGGCTGGCAGCGGCACTTAGTCCACGTTGGCTGGCCGCACATAGTAGTGCCAATAGCTGTGTCTGTGCATATATCCTGAAAAACCTCAACCTCAGTGCCCTAATCTTACTGTGTAATTCAGTCCTTCTCTGCTCATTTTAATATCTGCCTGTACCCCCCCCCGTCTTTTTCCCTCAGAATAGGTGAAAAACGTGGAGGTTATGAAAGGCTTGATTAAAACCTGCAAACCATTTTTCACTTTGTGCTTCATGTAATATGAAGAGACGGTTAGGATCTTTTGTTTAAATGAAGTGGCTGTGAGTGTGGTACTTGCCCTCACCATCCAGCTGTAGCAAGCTACCTCATCTGTTTTCTCCATGTCACGTGAGAACCTTTGTTCAACTTTGTTTTTTTTCTGTACCAGCTTCATGTGTTTATGTGCAATGTGACGTGTCAAGTTATAAGGCCAAATGCGCCGGTGATAAACACAGCAGGCACTGCCAGCTCTCTTCCAGAGAGTGTGATGTCAAATGGATGGGTACGCGGCAGGGACATTATTACAAACAATAGGATTAAGATCTGGGACAATGTGCACCAAAAATGAACCCGAGGTTCAGTTGCTGGGGGGTTAGAGATGGGACGGGGCAATGAGACAAGACGGGGAAGGGGGGAGGGGGGGGGGGGCTGAGTGAAGTGGGAAGTGATGGGGGAGTCTGAGAGGGTTTGGGTGGGGGTCATGATTAGGAAGAACAAAAAAGCTACAGTAGCCAGACCTCTTCTCAGACCAGCCTCCAATTACACACACACACACAGGGGCTTCCAATCTGGCCATCAGGCTGTTGCTGAAGTGTCACATGGGCACCATGTGTGCTGGCCAATAGCCTCTCGGCTTATCAACAAACAGAGCAGGATGGAAGGACAGATAAGAGATAGACGTGGGGGTGGGGCGGGGAAGCGCAGGGAGGGTGGGGGTAGGGGTGGGAATTGGTGGGGGTCATTGGCGGATGATGAGAGATTGCAAAGTGAGCATGCAATATAAAGCATGCGAGCAAAATGAAGATCATGCTGGCGCTGCACTGTGCAATAATATTCACATATTTAAAAAAAATAATAATAATAATTTGACAACCTCAGCATATAAAGTGCCCTTTATGCTCGAGGAATCCCAGTGTAATTATTGCTTAACAGGCGCAAGTTAACAAAAGGCCTTATTCACTCGGTGCTGTATTGAGAGGCAGTAAAATGTGAAGCTTTGTTTGTACCTTGGCTCTCACGGCAGATCAAAGCAAAGGATGCGTCATAAGGTGCAGAGATCTCAGCATCATGCTTTTTAACAGATGCTACACTCATCCTTGCCCTAGAGCGGTTACTACATGACTTTGAACAAGAGGATTTTTTTTAAATCTAAGCTGGACATTCATTTTTTTCGCTCAAGAGAGGAAATTTTTGTAAGGTAATACGCTACCCCACCGAGAGCCAGAAAATAGCATCCAAAGTGCTACAAATCCATGAAGAAAGCAAACTGCATGTTCAGTATTCAAATGATTAAAACACTAAGGATGTCTTCAAAGTGCCAATTCCAGCAGTCAAGGTTGTGATACGTCTCGTGCCAATCAAGCGGTAGCATGTTTTTGCATACTAAACTAAATACCATACAGACGTCCAAACTAAAGCCTTCCTTAAAGAGCCTGGAGTCGTTACATTGCGAGTCAGAGCCAGAGGCAGCTGTTCCACACAAGCTGACGCCATAACCAGTGCGAAACAGCAGCACGGGGGGGGCTTCACAAATGCATGACAATCAACACGGAAATGCCTTGTGTAAGCAGCCGACAGGGCCGAGGCTCCATCCCAGCCAGCCTCCCTTTTCCCCTTCGATAAAAACTAACTAATGTCAGCAACTGATGTGGTCTCCCGCTTCAAGGACCTCGGAGCCTGGCTTTCCGCGCTGTCTCCGGGAGAGGTCTGAAACATATGGCAGAAAGCACTAAAACAGGAGGCTTACTGACTGAACTGCAAAGTCCCCTTGCATCTCAATTGACTTTTCTCCACGCACACAGAAAGAAAAAGGAAAAAAAGATCCAGAAGAATGATGTGCTGGAGTACTACAGGCAGGTTTACTCCAGAGAAATTTGCTGAAAAGAGTATATGAAAAGTTGAGCCTGTTGAAATAGCCAGAAGTATTCTGCTTGTATTCAAGGCTGGGCCTCCTGTGTCAGACTGGCCTCTACTAACCTGTCATTTCAGTTCAGTCTGACGCTCCCCTCCCTCACCCCCCATCTGTTTCCAAAACCCTCAGATCACACCTGTGAACTATTTCAGCACATCAGAGAGCTCACATATTCCCCTGTCTTCAGTGGAGAGCTGCATGCGCACGCTCTCTCTCACACACACACACACACACACACACACACACACACACACACACACACACACCTCATCTCACATAAAACTCACATTCTATCTCCCTCCAAAGCCTCAGCTTCTTCTACTAAATGCTTCAACAAATCAATAGCAGAAAGAATCCACCAACACTGGATTTCACTTTTTTCAGATAGGAAGCTCTGAATAATGCAAAAGCGATACTTGTAAAGACAGCTTATCCATTTTCATTACCTCTTCCGAGCAAACCATCTTCCTAACAAGTCATAAGGTGATGCATCAGGTCAACAAACAGATCAAAACTGACACTGACTGAAAGGGAAAAACAAGAAATAAACATTCACAATGGCACCTACAAGGATTTGTGCAATGATGACTGCTCTTTACTGCGAGCCATTCAACTATCACCTCATTTCTTACCAAGTGTTTAGCTATCCTCCCTCCCCAGGCCTTTCGCCTTCACCACTGTGGATGGTGAAGAGCTAAACACACATCCCTGCTTGTCATAACAGTCAGGAAGAGAGACCCTCCTCAGCTCCCCTGGCTGTGCCACAGGGTGTGTCCCCGCCTTGGCCCCCAAAAGCCCCCAGGGTTCTTCCTGCAATTCTAATCAAAGTTTAAAAAGCTGCAACCTTGGACTCTAAGCCTGGGTCGTGGCCCGTGAGGAAGATATCAATCATGCAGCTCCAAACAAGCGTGAGGGGAAGAGGGAGGGAGACAAGGGGAGTTGAGGGTAGTTTCTGAGAAAGTCTTGCTTTCTCTGTCTGAATGTCTTTTCCTCGGCCCTCAAAGGAGTAACTCTCCCCTCAGCGAGGACAGGGGGCATTCCCCATACCTGGAAACCACAAGGTAATTCAAAGTCGCATTAACTCATAATGGCCGTGTGGATGGATAAAACATTAATCTGCCTGTGATGCTGCTGCGCCTGTCACCACCACCATCATCATCATCAGCTTCTGAGTCATACTCTGTCCATTTTTCCAGGCAGGAATGAATGAATCCTCTCTGGAATAGTACTGGTTGACCTCGGCGGGGCAGATCTGCAAATGAAGTTGCCTTCCTGCCCATTTCTGCAGCTGTCTAATCCTCTCTCAGGCCTGCCCTACAAATCGGTGATGGCACAAGTGTGGAGGCTCACGCACTCAGAAATGTAAGCACACGCATGCACGAGCACACCGATGAACACCGATTTCTAGCCGGGCAAGAGGGCAGGCCGGCAGGGTTTGGCGGCGTCTGAATATTAGCTTTTCCACAGCTGGGGGTTGCTGGACCTGCTCTGCTCATCAGACATCCATCAAGGTGTCAGTTTGGGTTATGAGACCAGTCTCCCAGGGTGATCAGACTGCTGCCCTGGCTGCCAGCAGGCCTGCCTGATGGCCTTGTGTCTGGGCCAAGAAGGACCAAAGGCAAACACAAAAAAAAAAAAAGAAATAATCATGGCTGAACCAACAAAAACATGGTACAAAATGACACACGCAATGACCACAATCAGATGTCCTGAAAATGTTTCAATGAATAATTCAGAATAAATGTTTTTTCTTAACAAAGTCAGCTTTAAACTATTGTAGAAAGTAGTTAATCATATAGATTTAAGTTATTAGTTGCCCTGTAGCCAAGGGTGAGTAATCACCATAATAGCCAGTCTCATTCTACGTGAAAGCCCCCCCAAACCTATTTTCCACCGGAGACGTTGGTCATTTCCATGACTGCTCTACATAACAGCCCTCTCCAACAGTGAGGAGGACAGGCAAGGTAATTAATTTCCCCTGCCGCTTCTTTCTCTTCCCTTCTCCTCCTCTCCGTGGTGGAGGGAAAAGCCGGGGAATGTAATTTACACTAATTACCTTTTGCATAGGAGTCTCATTTCAACTTTCTTTTTCATGTTGAAACGCCGGAGTCATGAGCTATGCCTTGAAGCTTCAACACCCCTAATGAAAAATCACTACAATATTCCTGCAGGGACATAACAGCACTTAGTGAAGAGTTTGTTGCCACCATATTGTACTTTACAATACCGTATCTCCTATAGCAGGCTATTATATAACCTTAATATTCTTATTAGGACCTACTTTTGCTGTTGATATCCCTGTAATGTCACTTTAAAATGTGTTAAAGTATTACTTTTCAATACGTCTCTCTCCTGATGGTAATTTTGAATAAAAAAGAAGGGGTTCCCTTTAATACCAGCAGAGGGACTATCGAGTAGCAAAGAAGATATTAAACACTGGATACTCAAAAATAAATATTGGAAACATCAAGGGTCATCATTTGCTTTGTGCTCCCTTTCAGTTTGAATAAGCTTCTGATCAGCATGCAAACCTCTGTTTACTTCATAAATATACTGTTACAGGTTACCTGTCCTGTTGTATGTCAAAAGAGCATCTCCACAGGCTACAGTACTTCTGAAAGATACATTATCACAGCTGAAAGAAAGCAAAATATGACCTACAATTGTGAGGCAATTACATGTTACTAATGTTCCAATTATATTACACAATTGGTTTACCTATTGGTGTTGTTTGGGCAGTTGCAGTTGGACCATGCACAGACCCTCGATCATACACGGATTATAATGGACCGTTTGCATTTTTCTTTTAACATTTATAACCAACCTTACAACGACAATGCAGAGCAAAGCACATTGTGCATGGATTATTCTTTTAGAATAAAATAAGAACCTCATATGACAGCAAAAATAATTTAGAGAAGCATGAGGGGCAGCATTCTCTCAATTGGATTAGTCACAGCCACAATGCTGCAGCGATAGCGAATATGCTGTAGCCCGTTTAAGCATGCCTTTCGTTTCCGGAAGAAAAATAAAACATAGGAATTAATGCACCGAGACAGTGAAACATGTACAAGTCGCTCAGTTTTCAGACTGACATGAAATAATCGGAGACAGATGAAGGAGAGTGAACAGTGCCGAGACCCGACCGATCGGTCTCCGACCTTTCTTTCATTCCCTCTCCTTCTTCAAGCAGAGCTATCATTTCCAACAGGAACAAGGACGAAACACAACATTTCCAGGTGTCTGGACGTGTGAAGATCCCTGTATATTAAACACAGGCTTGTCTTTGACCTTATCTCGGGGGGTTCGCAGTCTTATCGGCGCTATTTTTTGACGGACACAGCTCAGACTGGCACCACAATCTTCCTAATACCCTTTAACTGTGACCAAAAGCGCTAACGCACAAACCCGCGGGGGATCTGACAGCCTACTTGTGCTCGATCTAGGAAATATGATGTTAATATGTGTTTTACGGTTTTGACATAAAGGGGAGAGGGTGCATCTCTTCCCATCGTATCAGCCGCAATTCAATTGTATCACAATACAGTAGGTCTCAGTGACTGAGCCCCGCACAGGGGAGAAAACCCCAGCGTGTTTTCAAAACCATCTTACCTTCGTATACAGGGGCCATCGGTGCAAGGATTTCTGTTATACATGGCAAAAAATAAAGCGAGATTTCTGTTCAAAACTCAATAAAAATCTGCCATCTTGAAACACTGATGAGAGAGTCGCTGTGGTCTCCTGCATTACTGGCCCAGTTCATTAGTGAGGAAAATGCTCATAATTCATATCCAGGCGTTTGCAAACGTGGGGTCCGGCGCGATGAAGGCGACAGAGGAGAAGCCGTGCAATTCAAATCCCAACGGCGGCGTCTTTCTGGAGGCTCAGATGATGAGCCACGATGACAGGTTTACTTCAGCTATTGTGCGACATGTCTGTGGAGTGAGGAGTCTCTGCAAAAGTTGCAGTGGTCAGAGCGCAGCGAGTTTGGTGTAAAGTGAGAGAGTCGACTGACGATCGAGTCGATGGAGGCGACGAGGAGATGCATCATCCCGGAGCCAAAACAAATAGGCTGCTGTAGGTCTGCGATAATAAGAATGACAAATATCATTATCATCGAAGTCATTGTGCATACTTAATATAACACAAATACATTACCGAACGTCAGTTTGTAACCTTAGAAAGACCTGAGAGAAACCACACTACTACTGCTACTAGGCAAGATAAATATATACACACTCCCTCCACATGCTTATATTAGTTTATAGTTACCGATACTTTGTATACAATTTTGAAATTGTGCCTGAGATAATTGATATATATAAATAAATCTGTAATCTGATATAAAATTGTATCCGATAATACCTAAATTACACTTGTGACTTACAACATTATCAACACCGAGAGCAACAACACTTTAGAAAAATGCATGGGCAACACCAGCAGGCTATTTTGTGCGAACAGTCACTGGACAAGTGGCGTAATAAAATATGCTAATGAATGCTACCTGATGCAATTAGCTGGACGCGATGTGACTCGAGGCTGAGCCACGCTGCCGTTAAACAGCTGTTGACATTATTCACAGCCGTGCAAAGTGCATCTGGGTTGGACGACTCTGCGTGCGCTTGGTCATGCCTGAGTGGAGCCGAAGCGCTCCTACTGTAGGCTGTGGTGTGACGACATGAGATTTGCACAGAATGAACTGGAGCGGAATCGGATTACACAGGCTCACACAAATGTGAGTAATCTGTCATTTACCAGCGACCCTAAAATGCACTCACAGCAATATGCGCACCAACCTCTAAATTAAACATGCCGATTTAGACATGTGGGCGTCTGTTAATATAGCAGTGCATTAGGGCAGGGGGAGTTTCAGCCTATAGCCTCCCTAAAGTACATTAATCTGCCTCTCGTTTAAAAAACAACAACTTCTCGCCGCTGTAGAAAAAAACGTTAAGTAGTGTAAAAGTTACATTGTCTCTGTGACAAAACAATCAGCGATAATCTATCTTTAGCAGATACTGTGCATGTTCTAAGCCATACAGCTTTGCAGAGATATGTAATTACTCGTTGGGTTTAAGTGCATGTCACATGCCCTGCAGCCTGCACACATCATATAGAGCTGAGCGCTGCATGTATGGGATGTGATGATGTAACTGAGGCCCACAGATTGTGCATGCAGAGTTATATTTGTTTAGCATTAAAACAATAATGCAGTTCTCCCATCAACAGTGCATTGTTTATTCATGCTACTTCCTCAACAAAAACGATACAATGTTTCTAAAGGGACTTGCTGTATGTACTGTATATACTGTGATGTGGTAAACTATTCAATACTCGTATTATACTATGTAGGTAAACCACAACAATGCTACTGTATGTGGGAGCTTATTCAGTATTGAATATATAGTAAGGAAACTAAACTAAACTAAATACACCCAAATAAGTATCCTTACCATGGGTTTAGTTCCTTATTTAATCATAAAAACTGTCATAAAACTGTCTTATAATGTGGTACAGTTATATTATAAGATATTTTTCTAAATCGTTTATGGAGTTATTGTAGCTTACATGAAAAGCATTATTTTTATACTTACATTTTAAGATCAAGCATAAACAGATCAACAGCTACAGTGGGGATTAAGCAATAAGGAAAAATGCTAACTGCTTGATAATACTAATGTTTCTTCAATTGCTGGCTTTACAGCAGGGCTTGAGAAGTTGCCAGTGTTTGACATAAAGGGAGTATGTGTGATACTGGGGCACTTAAACATGACAAGCCCCCCTCACAGCAGCAATTTAAAAAAATCCTGAAACAGAGAAATGATTCAAGTCTTTCACCTGTTTCAAATTTAATCAGAAACATCACTGATTCATTGTGTATGACCAAAGAAATGTTTTAGACATTGTGCCTCCCTATAGCCTCTCAGTCCAATCATAAAAATGATCTGCACAGGTTGCTCATTGTACTTACCTGGGTATTTACCACTTATAAACTCACTTTTAAAAACACAAGCGTGTCGAAATCTTTATATTCAGTATTCATTGTATTTTAAAACCACACAAGTTTTCACTCTCAAATATGAAAGTACCCACTGGGCCAAAGTGGAACCAGGATGTAGCTCTGCAAAAGTCATTTCCCCTACAGTTTTGGAAATAATTTAGAAGTGCAATGTCACCTTTCATTTCCCATCCAGTGTTTTATGTGGAACTAAGGACATCTACAAAATCAGTCTGACTGTTCAATGTGCTTTCCCAAATGGACTACTTGTATTTCACTGAAAATTTTTAACTGACATATTACCATTACTGAAAGGAATAATCACCTTACCTATGACACACAGGTTTAAAAAACCCCAGAGCTTTCCTGTTCCTCTTTTACTTTGTGATAATTTGAAAGCTTCATCAACCATGTGTATGACAGGTTTAATAAACAGTTGCTATAGCACCCCACTTAGGCCAATGAGTGCATTTTTCAGAAATTCCCAACAGACTGATCATGCCTGTGAGTTTTGCCGAAATCTAGACAGGGAAGTCCAAGAAACTGTGACAGATAGACAAATAATGAAATGGTGAACAAACACACTAACAGACAGACATGCAGACACAACTCAGCAGAAGTCCCAGGGAGTAACAATAACACACAGGTACTGTATACATGTACGATTACTTTGTCCCTTGTTATGACCTGGTTTATCAGATTTCTGTTTAACTGTTTTGATAAAACATCCCGGGTCAGCTGCAACAACAGCCTTCTAGTAGAATTTGTTTTCAGTCTCTGTTATATGATGCCATATTTTCTGGGTGAGCAAAGACTATAAACTGTTATTAAGTATGAAAGAACATATGCAGCAGATAGAATTAAAACCACTGTAATTACAGAGACTTACAACGTGTATTTACTCACTAGTGCCACTGCGTATTGATGCACCTGTTTGTGTTGACACAGGATGGAGCTCAGCCTGCAGAGTTAGGGGACACACAAACTTTACCACATGGCTTTAAGTTAAACAGAAGTTAACTTCAAACACAATATGAAAACAAATTACATGCATAATACATGCATAGTGCCAAATGAGATAGAGATGAAATGGTGTATACAGTGTGTAGCCCATTTCAGCTCTATTATTATATAGCTGCTGCCTATACTTCATATACCGCAGGCTACCAGTCTTTCATTATCCTGTGTTGCCTTGTCCTTGTGCAGGTGTACTTATATGCATAACTGAGTTGAGTAGGTGGTTCTGTATAAATATATCTCCTCATCTTTTATTGTGTTCATGTTGACCGCCTGTGCACTCCTTTGAAAATTACTTTTGAGGGAAGCCAAGGAGTGTCTTCTCTCCTCCTTTTGGCTCTCCTGTGTCAGTGGAAAACATGTTCATGTTGTTACTGATCTCTAACCTCTTGTATAGCACCAAAATAGCTTGTGTGTGCTGATTCAGACCTCTGACTGCTCTACGCCACTGTTTAGTCCCACAGGACCAATTATTACTTCACACATATGAGAATCAGGGTCCTTTCATGGTTCACTGACTTGGATGACATCATTGACTTTTAAGTGGACATATCCATGGGAAAATCATGTTTGCCTGCTCCTACTTTGAGGAAAAAACATGCCTGAATAAGAGCTCAGTGAATTCCTGTTTGGCCCAACCAATCTGTTGCCATACATGACTTTTATTTACGATTGCATCTCGTCAGCCCTCATATAGCTCCATGTAAGCCGTTGTATAAGTAGGATGTGGTATTTCTGAACATGTTTCAGTTTTAGCATTACAAGCTTTGATTACTTTTACTACTGAGTTTCCGCTCACTGAGCTCAGTACTCTTTAACTCAGTGAGAGGTTACCGCTTATATAAGAGCCATTTATTTGTCTTCCAAACAACTGATAAACATTCATGAGTAACATATCTTTAAAAAATGTGAAGCAATGAATATGAAAGCATGTCTGTCTTAGCTGTTACATGAATAACAGATGAAAGCTGTGTTTTCCTTGTGCAAAAACCTGTTTTGTGGTTTTTGTTGGTATGTATGAGTGTGATGTTTTTCCTGCCTGTGAGAACTGGTGGTTTACCAGCCATCTCTGCAGAGTAAACAGAATTTCAACTTGTCCGACAATGATTTTGGCATTGACTACCTTTTTGAATGAGCCACGGCACTTCTTTAACAACAAACAAGCTGAATAAATTACAACCCAAAGATGTAAATGATTATCCTATATGCTTTACACACAGTGTTTTCGACAACCAAGCTATTTTCCATGCCTTGTAAAATCAAGAGCGCACTGAATCACTTCTCTTTCTCTTTTCTGATTTATTTGTTGAACATTCAGCAATGTTTCTCAAAATGTTCTTTTTGTGTTGCAACGTCCTGTTTCGTGTCTGTGTGCCTTTCTAGTGTTACTGGTTCTTGCTGCTGCTCAGCCTGTGATGGTATTTGGACGTTCCTGAGAGGTTTATCATTGACATGATGTTACTGAGGACCGGACGGACATGGCCTCCCGGGTCAAAGTAGAGAGGAGGGGTAAGAGCTTTACCAGGATTCGGACAAAGCTGCTGGAACAAATAATTGACAGGTTGCCTTGGAAACCAACCAACTAATCTGCATGAGAGAAATCAGCCTCTTCGCACAGTCCGAAGAGATGTAGGCTATACTTTAGTATTTACTGACTTAATTCAAATAGCAAGAGGTTGCATGTTGGATATGGTGACGAATAATCTTTAAATATAATTGCTGATTTAGCACAAAATCATTACAGAGTCATCCTTGAAAATATTGACACATCCAGCACAAACAGCGCATTCTGGGGGTGGGGGGTGGGGGGGGGGGGGCACATTCATATGATCTTTTTGCTTCACAACCTGCATTTTTCTTCCTTTTTTTATCCACTCTCCATCAACTCTCTCATCTCCAACAACCTTTTTGCTGCTTTATTCATCTCTCCGACCAGCAGTCTTGATCAAGTGTGTGTGACTGAGGGCTGTTTCTTCCATCATGGACGCTGTAATTGATTTCTAAATCTATTCCATGCCGAGGCCAGTGGATTGTCCATGTCCCTGAAACCGTACTTCATCTTTCTGGCCTTTTCTAGACAAATACTCAAAACCACCTCTGTGGTAGTTCCTGCTACAGTGGGCCTCTCCAGGACCACATTTGGCCACATACACACACACGCACACACACAAACTGCAATAACCTTGATGATGTCATTAGGATCACTGGCTTGAGTTTGAGTCAGAGCTGAGTCAGAGTTCAAATATTTCACAGAAATATTTTTTTAAACTGGGGCGTGGATTTTGAAAGATGAGGGCATTTATTAGGCACAGCAGAGCTAATGACAGATGCTATTGAGCAGCGCTGTGAGAATTTTAGGATCCAGGATTTTTGAATCCTCACTCATGAGGGGTGTAATGTCAGGATGCATTGGCCTCAGCTTTGTTTTAATCTTGTTTCTTGTAAGACTAAACCTTTGGAGTACCCGTTTAAGGTATTAGATGCAAAATGTAAAATAGCATACTTGATCATGAAATTCAAAGCTAGATATGTTTGACTTAATGGAAAGGGTTTTCTGTCAGCAGTGAGCCACAGCCCATAGAACAAGCAACAAGCTCTTGGTCCATCTCATCATCCCTCTCCTATTATAAGCTCTGTCTGTCATGCTCGACACAAGCCACTAAGAAGTACAGACAACACACACAGATGTGCCATCTGCGCCGCTCACGGGTTTCTGCCCCCATACACAGTGTGTACTTACTCTGCACACTTTGTGTTTGTTTAACTGTATTTTACAATTTTCTGGGCGATCCCTGACATTGGAATCAAACCTGCATGCAAACATGGGTTTCAAATGTCAGACAAAGCCTTCAAGGGGAATTTTGGCCTTTAAGTGTTGAGAAGTCTTTACAAAGTTAACTAGGTTTCAACACACATGAGCGTTTTCCCCCCGCTTTTGCACAACTGATCACACAACAAAACACAGAGAATGAAGCAAATGCAGCCCCTCCTATGCTCTTCATTTTGCTGTGAGAAATATTTAGTGCTACAACAAACCTTATTTGCAAGCAGGGCGCCTGCTGTGTATGGTATACCTTAAAAGAGACACACAGGGTTTCAGCTGCTCTATTGTAGGACGGGACATTAACCACCAAGACCAACCACATTCCTTTAACTGGCAAGAAACTGCACAGTGCTTTTGAGGCAGCTTGCTACTTACTATTGCTGCTATTCATTTTGCATTTTTATTATGTGTGCCTATATGTATACATATGGGCATGTTCGCACACACACGTAGGCAATCATGCATATACAGAGAAAGAAAGAGAGATGGAAAGAGAAACTGTTTCCAGAACATGTAAATTCATGTCTATATGTGAAGCTGCAGCTGCCGTGGAAGTTATGTAACCTGCTATCAACATAAATGAAGATTTACATGCTACACAACATTAAAGATGTACATATGAGCTTACTTTGTATGAAAATCACAGTGTGTGAAAGCAGCTGTGCCCCCCAGATTAAAAATGACAGGGTCCAGGGAAGTCGAAGTCCAGAGACAAATACAAAATCACGCCCACTCTTTCAACTTCACTCCTCAGCAAAACAAACTAAAGGTTGTGTCCTTGAAACACAGCCTGTCAGTGGTTTCTCAAGTGGTGTAGGTCTATATGCACCACTGTGTCTTTCCTGTCTAACATACTGAATAGCACAAGCTGTGCATGCCCTGGGAAATCAAAAAGCTATAGCCTTGTTTTCACAGAAAGAATGTTTCTTCTCTTCCATTTCCTTGAGATGAATGCTTTCGTGGTCTTTATGCCAAAGCCATCAAAGAAAGCTAATGATCATTATCTCAAATGGCTTCAATGCTCAGCTAATCCAGTTCAGTGCGCACACACAAACACAGAGGTTGGGGCATTTTTCAACAGAGAGGAGAGAACATTTCCTTCCACTGGAGGCCTGGGTTCAGCAGTCCAGAGGGTGGCAGGCAGACTGGGTTTCACACTCCTCTGCTGGGTAGGCTTGAACCCCTGGTGAACTCTTCTGCAGTGAGGGCAGAGCAGTGACTGAATGACTGATTGACTGACCCCACCTCCCGCAGCCCCACACAGTCCCAGCCAGGTTTAGCTGGTGGCTGCAGCACGAATGTCTCTGTTGGAGTTCACATGTTAGAGTGACACCTGCTGGAGTCTGCATAGAAAATTATTGTGTAACTTTGCAACATAAACGTTTTGTAGGTTATGACAGCTGATGTCTAACCACATCAGATGAATGCTGATGCAGGGATTCAAAAAAGCATTCAGACAATCATTTTCTGTAACAGCTATTCATCTGAGACCTGGGGTTTACAGAATGAAAGCTGGTACAAGGCCCTGTTTGTAGTACTTGCAAGGAATAAACCAAACACTGTGTCCCAGATAACCTTATAGTATTCTGTGTTACTAAGAGAGACATGTGTTGCTCTGAAAATAGAAAAAAGAGAGGTAAACTGTTACAGATTAGGACAGTAAATGCGTCTTTCCACACCAAGTCCTTATGATAAAGACGCTAATAGCATAATGAATGTTGTCTGAAATACAGCGCTCCATGGCTCCTCTCCTCTCCTCTCCTCTCCTCTCCCTCTCCTATTAAATGGCTCCACTGTGTAACTAAAGCAGGGTCCATTCAGGGTCCCAAGGTTGCAAATGGAACCGATGACATATTCTCAGATGATGTCACAACAAGCAAGATTTAAACTGTTTAGCTAAACCATGGACAGAGTGACTCACAGGTCAGAAAGACAAAGATGAGGCTGATCTTTTGTTTCTACATTGATTGCCGCAGTAGATTTTTCAAAAAGTGGGAGTGATATTCGATCCAATCATGCAGTTGTATTTTGGCAGAACAAGCCACCAGAGTTTCCAACGATTACAGTTGATTTTATAATCCACTGCAAACTATATGACAGTGTCTCCAACTATGATTAAGATAAAGTTACAAAAAACATGAGTTCCCAGTAGCAATGCGCAAGAGGCCTGTTCCTGTTTTTTTCCTGAAGACAGATAGGATGCTTATCCTGCCGAAAACAAGCAGCTGGATGCCTCCGCAGTCTAACTGTTGAGTCCTTGGTGGTGATAAAATGCTCAATGTCCTGTCCAGATTGTTCAGGAATGTTGGAGAGGAGCTCAGTGATCCATATGTTCTTTTCCACATGGCGCAGCTATCTGGACTCTTCAGATCACATCCAAACCAATGTGTTTCATTAGAGCTGGCTGTACACGCTGCCTGTGGGGAATTAAGTCTATAAATCATGGCTGAGTTACTTATTGAAATCAGCAGCGGGCTTGTGCAGGGATATTCCCCCCGCAAATCTGAATCGACTGATTGCTGACGGGAGCACTTGCACAGTTGTCCGCCAGTCTGCAGGAGTTTTTGATGCGGACAGTGGTTTATTAGAGAATGTTTATTTCTCACTCCCTCCCTGCCTCTCTCTCTCTCTCTCGCTCTCTCTCTCTCTGTCATGTATAAAGGGTCAAGAGGATCTAGCCGTGCATCTTTACAGAAATGCAAAGTAGACCACCCACTCTTAGTCTGATGCAATTCAAAGATTTGCTCACCAGTGGCAGTAAGAAAGTGTCACTCACCCACTCTTAAACATCCGACCATCATACCAGATGCACCTCTTCATATGTAAAGAGGCAGCTTTGTTAAAAAAATTTGCACGCAAGTAAAGTAAATCAGTAATATAAATGGACTTTTACTATAATTGTAGAGATAGCTGATGATTAAAAGCCACTAAGCTGAATACAGCACATTATTATTCAGTCACATTCTATGAATAGTATATTTAAATGTGAGACTAGAAAGAAAGGTTGGGGGAAGCACAACACAGCCAGAAGAAATTGCTAAAGTTATGTATAAAAATGTGGAACCTTGCAACAGATAGCTTGGTTTATAGTTAGCTTGTTAACAGGCCCAGTGTTAATGTTGTTAGGGCCATTTAAGCTTTTATCTATTCGGGAATTCTTAACTTTTTGCATTTCTTCCTGCAGTGTTAATGGTTGGAACAGCTGGGAGCAACGTGTGAACCTGCACAGGCCAGACAAATAGCTATAACAGGGCAAAATAATACCAAAACCATTTGATATTAACAGCACAGTGGGAAATTTGCTGTTATCATCTCACTGTTGTTCTGTTTTAGTACATTTTTGCAAATCACACTTCATTTTTTTGGCCTACTGCAAGGAATTTAGTAAGCTTCATCTCCTATGAATCAGTAACAGTAGCAAGGTATGGTTTGTGAATTGTTTTTTCATCACAGTGTATAAAGGATAAATGTATCAATGAAAACTGTACAAAACACTGTTTTTGAATTGAATACTCCTTTTAAATGGGTTTCCTGCATGAAAAACAAAAGAATGAATAAAGCTCATAAAGAACACCCCCCACAAACACACACACACACACACACACACACACACACTTGTTTAAGGTTCAGCTAAAATAGTCATAGCTTCTGCATTTAAACTGAAAGTTGCAAACATTGTGTTTTATAGCTACAGACCAGCTTCATATAAACAGTAGGCTGATAATCACAGAATGCTTTTAGAAGAGTAGGGAAACCTTGAGCATTTCTTTTAATTATCCCTTTACTTTACCCTTTACTTCCATTTGCTATATTGTTTTGTGGCTCAGACAAAAAAAAAACTGAACGTAAAGGCCCACTTGTCATGCATTTTAATGTCCTCGTGTACTAGAGCCTATTTTTATCTTGTCTTAACACACATTTATCATTAACATCTAATTAAACAAGATAATCATGAAAAACCTTTAGAGGAATAAAGTTTGCTTTGAACCAAGTCTGGCCACCTCATGTCTAAATTAATACCTCCACGCTTGCGTACATGTGCTAGTTCTTCTGTGCGTCTGCATGTGCTAAAGAGGAGGAGTTGCTAACCTTTACAATCCCTATAATAAACAGGATTTCTCTTTGCTCACAAAGGTTGAAGCCTTGACAAGGGAGTCAGCAGCTTCTGCTATGGTGTCAAAAGTCAGTGCATCATAAAGCAACCCAGTACTTCCATCCATTACACACACACACAAAAGCACACATGTGGATCCCCTTGACAGCGGCGAGCAGAAATATCCGCTGAGTTTGCAGCTCCGTTGCATTTGCAGGCAGTTTGACTTGTGTAGTCATTGGCCGACCTGGCAAGTGCTTATTGTGTAATTGGGGCTCAGTGGACACCTCATATGTATCACACTGTCATATTGCTTCACACATTTCCCTTGCAATTTGTTGTTTTCATTGATGAGCAAATATTATGATTAAAAATGGTCAGCAAATGCCGATGCCATCGACATTTCTGCTGTAGTGCGACTACAGAGCTGTGTGTGTGTGTGTGTGTGTGTGTGGGGGGGGGTAAAAATAATATCGCATTCCACAACTGCCACACAGGCCACTGGAACAAGTATGCAATTTAATGTTGAAGTGCTAGACTTTCATTTTTCATTTTTAGCGGTGAAAACATAAAAGATTTTATGGACATGACAGCATAGATTACTGCTTTACTTAACGGACATGCCTTAAATGGCAGAATGAACGAGTCCTGGTAAAGTGAACCTGTTAACAGTCCTGACCTGACAGAGAACAGCCTCTTATCAGGTCACTCTATTTCTGTCTTCCTCCTTCCCTCTTTCTAAATATTTCTCTTTTCTAACAACATCCAGCCATCAAAAGGTGAGGCACTCAGAGCTTCCTAGCAACAGGAAGAGGGTCTGCCCCCCTCAGAGAGCTCCTGTTAATCTCTTGCCTCGTCTCTGCCTTTACGACCATGCTGACGTCAAAGGCCAGGTCTCTGTTATTGTTTTTTGAGGATTGAAGTGCCTCAGATGTGGGTTTCACACCAGCCTCACGCTTCCTGTTGAAGTCTAGAATAGCTGTCCTCTCTCAGACTGGCAGCGATCGTTGAAGTGTCCTACAGTACCGTATGGGCTGAGAGGGCCGGCTTCGTGACAAGAAAATCAGCCACCCAGGGGGAACCCGGCTGTAAATATTGCTGTTGTCGTTGAGGTGGATGTGTGTATTCATGTGTTTGTGTATATGTGTGTGTGCATGCTTGTGGAGAGCATCAGAGAAGGCACATGTGGGGGGGGGGTCTATGTGATTCACAGCAAGCTGCTATAGGGAGGTAGTAACGCAAGTATGGCGCGTCTTTCTATTTTCTGACTTGCCTGATGATGCATTTGTCTCTTTGGTACATACGTGTGACATATGAATTAATAAATCACAAGCATTATTTTTTTCCATCTATCCAGTTCTCCTTTTCTGCTGTCTTTTTCTCTGTCTGCTTCTCCCTCTCCACTGTGCTTTGTCATCCGTCTTCTTTCTTTTAGAGGAAAAAAACATTCCCCCTTTTCTCCTGCCTCAGTTGTTCATTTCTGTCTTGTGTTGTTTGTGGAGGCTCAATGGAGCGTCACTTACTGGCCCCTCGACAGATTCCAGACTACACACTGCAGCTGCGGCTATAGAATAGACGTTAGAGCTGGCACTGCGTTGCTCCAAATTACTCGCTCTGCTTTCAGTGTTTAAATAATGGTCTTAGCACAGAGTTAATGGCAATAGTGGGAGGCCAAGTGATGAACACACTGTTTTTGGTGCAAAGTGTTCCAGTTAGTGCAAGCTCAGGATGGCCTGGGTCCCTGGGTTAATAGAAACTGGGGGAGTGATATGTTGTCTTAATGGAAATGAAGGCTGCTTGAGGGAGGACATTACTGTGATTCCTCCATGTGTGATGTTTTGAAGGAGTGAATGTGGCCATTATTTTCTTCTTTCCATTGCTTTCTGTTGTTGCGTCTTTGGGGGATGGGAATTAGAGTGAATGGGTTACAGTCAGCCTTTTGTTAACAGCATTAGCTTACATGCAAAGAGACAAAAAAGCAGGCGCATTGATCAGTGTGTGCATAGGTTCCTTTCTTCCTTTCATTTTTCCCTTTCTCTTTCTCCACTGTGTGCCGCTCATTGTAATTGTACATATTTGAGCGACAGAAAGAGACAAAGTACGGACATTCCCGTTGCCGTACAGCCTCGCTCAATTTTTGTCTCTGATTTCCAGGCCAGTGTTGCACTAAGAGATTGTTTCATTAGGGGAATATTCATGGCTGGGGAGTGCAGGCTCAGTTATTGATGCAGCTCATTGGCTTTTTGTGAGGCACAATGGGTTCTCTTGATTGATTATAGTAGACGTCCGATGATGTGACACAGAGGAATGCCAGACATGTAACTGTATGAGGTAAAGATAAACCCCCACTGAGTGCACACACATGTACATAAGCATAGTGTAACAAGAGGTAGCTGTAATGAAGACGTGATTGTAATAACACCATATACAGTACTGTAGTCCTTTAGGGTGAGGAGACTGGTTCTGCTCAGGTAAAACAATTATTATTCATGCTTGGGTGGCAGTTGAATAATGGCTGAGATCGTCACTCAAGCTCCAGTGGGTTTCTGTAATAAAGGTTTGGGAACAGTGGAGGGGGTTTCTGGGTGAGCTGACTTTGGATCTCAACTTTTACAGGCAGGATATGCCAACTGCATCTCATCTGGTTTCTCAAAAGCTTACCAGGACTAAAGTTATCTTCTATTTATGAGTAGCAAGATCAATGCCCTGTTTGTTTGTTTTTTGTTCATTTTTGGGAAGCGTTGCAGCCTGGAGCTAACCAGATTTGGTTAGAGCAGATTCTTTTGGCTTGTGACTCTGCAGTGCCATAGCTTAATCAGAGGAGTGTTCTGCTGTCTGTGATAAGCCTGTGTTTTGTGTCTGTATCCATGTGTGTGCACGTGTGCGTGCATGGTGCAGTTGTGTGACTACTATAGCCAGGATGAGGGAACCAGGGCTGAGCTAATACAGACAGTGATCCACAATGTAAACACTGAAACGTGCACTCACACACCTTCGTTCACTTGTGGCAAGATGCTTGGTTTTCAGTTAGGTGGCATCCAGCAGCATGGGGGCTCGACCCTCTCCTGCTCCAACACCTCCACCCTCTTTTTTTCAGCCTTTCCATCCTCCTTCTCCCTCGCCCATCTGTATCCATTTATTCACCCATGTGTCTCAGTAGGCTGGTGTGGTGGTCTCAGACAGATCTGATGCTTGGCATCCTCTCGTCCATGTGACTGCCACTGCACACTCTTTTTTTCTCTCTTTTCATTGCATGTGCATATACTCTGTGTGTGTGTGTGTGTGCATGTGCGTGTGCGCTTCATGCATGTTCATCATCAGGGGAGCTTACCCGCCTGTGCACAAATCAATGGTCACGTATCAATGCCGCTTTTATGAGGCACTTAACAATAAAAAAGCAATAAGCTATGACATGGATAATCCGGTGGGGCATCACAGACATTGCAAAGCAATTATAACAGCTCTGCTCCTCTCTGTATGATTTACAGACATGCCTGTAGTCTTCGAAAGCTCTTTGATACCAACAACATTTCCAGGAAGTGAAAGGGGGATTTACAGAAGTGTTTGCCTCACCCATCCTGTGCTACCTTGTATCCATTTTCAGGGTTTTAAGTGATATTGAGCTGAAGTGATATCATTAATAAATGGAGTGACTTTGCTTCTCCACGGAGCCTGGAGTGCATTACACGCTGCTGGTGGATGCGTAGGTGTTTTTAAATTGTCACATATCACTCTTCAAAGTGTAACGGCAGATATAGCATATGTTCACTGATAATGTTATGAGACCAGATGACTGCATGATTGCATGTGGGTTGATGATGTTGTTTGTGGAATGGCCTTCAGTTTGCCTACCCACCGATGTTAATGCTGGATTATTCGTGTAGTGAAACTGCAGAGAATTACTGTGAACAGAGTGTAATTGTACAGCACCAAAAAAGGGCCCATGGGTGACTGAGATACAAAACTCACAAGACTGCAACAAATCTTTTGATCATGATATTTGTTTCGAAAGACAACGTAAGACAATGTGAGGGAATTTTATAAGGTTTCCAAGCACAATATTTCATATTTTAGATACTGCTTCATACAGTTTTATACTTACTAAATACTGTGCAACTCAGCATCTATTACACAAGCAGTGCCCTTTGTCACAGTTTGTGTCAGGGCTCTTTTGTTCCCTCCCCTGGATCTACCATCCCTTCTCTCACTATTCCTGTCTCAGCCCTGTTTATTTTGGCCTCCGTCTCCTGCCCCTCTCCATCCGCCCACCAGATGTCCTCAGACTTTCCTCGGTATCCCATCCACCTGCTCACCTGTCTCCCGTTCTCAGTCACCTGAGCGTCTCTGCCCACTCATGCACCTGTTCAGTCTTCATATTATCCCTGCCAGTGCTTTTTCTGCTTCCATTTCATTTACTACAATCAGCTCTTTTTTTTTTTAGTTATGAGAGGCTTGGACATGTCGTTCCTCTTTCCATGCATTCTTAGCTGAGACATATTTATGTGTGTATGAATGTCTGTATGTGAAGGCGTCTGCAGATGAACGACTGGTGTCACACAGCATGCAACTGTTCCTACTCATCTTTCTTTCTCTCCCTCACTCTGCTGTGCTCTTATCCATGTTTCACATTTGTTACCATTTGATCTTTAGTGCGTGCAACTGTAATACATCTTCTCTTCACAAAACTCCCACATGTAAGTAAGTTGCAGTCACTGATTAAACATGTCATATAAGCCTTATTCCAGACAGACCAGCAAGCAGGTATAACAGAGTCCAAGCACTGGACATTACCTGAAACCGAAGGTCCACCATCTTGGGGCAACAAAGAGGACAAGGTCATTGCTGAAGTAAGGGGTTAACCGCTTGTTCAATTTACTTTTGTTTGCGAGCTACAGCAGGCTGAGACGCTCTCCTGCTCAAGCCTTGAACTACATGGGCTGTGGAACCTTAATCTGTGCTAAAATTATTCTTAGTAAATCATTCTGAACATCACTAGTGGGAATGCTGAAAAAACAAATCTTTTTTTTTGGCGTTCCAATACTATGTCGTTTTTTGGTTGTTGTTTTTTTTTAAACAATTCAGACGCATTGTCTAAACTTCTAAAAATAATAGGTAATCTAAGTTTATATAGGCTAGCAACCCCCTGGCAATCTCAACTCTCCTCAACCCCAGTGCATTGTGCTAAAGGAGTAGATGCAGCTCCCAGAGGCATCTCCCCCATCCCTCCCTCAGTCCTTCCACCCCCCACCTCCTCTCCTCCTGCTTTGTGCGAGGGGAAGAGATGCATCTCCCACAGAGGTTTGTTGCCCATCTCTCTCTCTCACTCACTCCGTCGCTCTCTCTGTCCGTCCCTCACAATATTCCTCAGCCTCTCCACCCCCACCCCTGTTGCCTTGTTTTGAGAGACAGAGAGAGAGAGAGAGAGAGCGATATGCGGGCTCCCAGAGGCAGACTGCTCATCCCTCAATAACTCCAGCTGGCTCCCTGCGGTGCTGAGCTCTGTCCTCTACCACTCAATTACTCTCCTCCATAAAGGCATACAGACAGGCTGGGATGCAAACGTGCACGCACGTGGGCTTGCTCACACACACACACACACACACACACACACACACATGCACGTACACGTGCACATGTGAATCAATGCATACACTCATACACACAAACACACACATCCTGATCAACCAACAAAGCTCCTTCACAGGTCGGTCAGTGCCCTCCGTCCTCTCACAGCTCACAAAGACGACAAACCTGTTTGCCTTTACCTTTTATAAAGGATTTGGAGCTAAAATTTTCCTCTCTCTCTATTTCTCAGTACTGCTTTTTTCCCTCCTTTCCCCTTTTCTCTCTCTTTTCCAGTGGCTTTCTCCCTTTCTTTCTCTCGCTCTCACTGTGCATCCACAGGCGGTTAATGAGAACACAGCACAGATTGGCTTACCTGCCCGCCTTCCTGCCTCTCTTCAGCAGAACAAAGCGCAGAGCCCTGACAATGACTCACACTCAGCACATCAACAATAAAGGCTGTAAAATAAAGACTCCCCCACTTAAATACAGATACACACACTTGCACGGACACACACACACACACACATTAATATAAGTGCAGAAATGGTCATCTCCACATGTTACAGTGGGACAGTAGCATGGCTCAGAAAACTGAGTCTGAACTTGAGTTGAGGGAGATGATTTAAGAAAACTTAACATGCATTACATTTAGATATAGCTGGAAGTTCAGTTCAGTAATAGAGGGCATAGAGGTCACTTAGCAGGGCATTAACTTTCAGCAACAAAATTGTTTATGCTTTTTTATTGTCTTGAGAGTAAAGATAGTTCTATGAATCTAATTCTGCTTAGTTTTGTCCTGTATATCAGAACTGCTCACAAGCAATAGTCCTGGATTGGAAAATCTTAGAAAGGTAAAAATTCTACTCCTTACTGATAAGGCTGATGATTGCACTTTTTGGTTACTGAGTTACAATCAGCTAAATCTAATGCAGCGATAGGATACGTATCTTGACAGTTGTAAATCATCGGCGGTATGGATTAGTCTTGGATCTCGTCCTTCAAAGTCCTGCAGTTCACATGCCGGACAGAGGTCTCCACTGAGACAGTCCTGACTACAACACTCCCATCTGCTCCGATCACCCTGAGACGCAGTCAAGCCCATACAAACATCACTGCACCGGGATCTATAGGACATTCCATTACCTCATGTCTGCTGAGCCTGTCTGCGAGCTCTGGGTGCGCTTGTCAGAAAGAGAAGCATAATGTGCATTCTGACCTAACCCGCCTTATACTTGCTGTGTTATTATGTATTAAACAGTGCGTTCCAGTGTATGAGCACTGCTTGTATCTCCATCTCCGTGCCTACAATTGGTATTTTCATGTCACACACAAAATCTAGCTTGTTTGTTTGTTTGTTGTTAACTGTAGCCATTTGTTCTGCCGCACATTTGTTGATTCTCTGAAGTCCAAGTCAAGCATGGCGCGTGTGTACTGTTGGAATCAAGAAAACGATCTCTCTCACACACACACACACCAACACACACCATGCAGTGCATACACAAATTTCTCCGCCACGGCAACAAGGGAAACAAACATCGTTTCTCACCCAGTCTGCAGCGCTTACACTCACTTTAGACGCCAACCGCTGTGTCACTCAAAGCCACAGAAAACACTCTATTGAACACAATAGCAGCTTAGTGTCAGACACGGAGCAACAGCAAACTGTGTATGCTATATTATATCAGGGGTTTTACAGCTTAATAATGAGCAGTCCTGCTGAGAGTATCCTACATCAAATACCGTTTATATCAGCACCACATTATACACGTGTTTTCACTGTATTTATTCCTTTTTTACATTATTCAGGTAATTTTATTTACTGTGTCCCACAGGTTCTGGGGTTGTTTGTACCACTGGGCACCACAGGCATGAGGAACAACAGAAAAGAGGCAGTGTTAATGAGCGTAGTTTGTGATTTTTGCCGCTATGACAAGAATGGATGAGGGGAACACTGCCGCTGTCTGAATTAAGATCCTAACAGTGCGCTGAACGGATGTAATCTGCTACCAATAGCACCTATCACCCTCCTCTCCACTTGCTCTGACACACTGTTAGCAGGTGAATAAGCCCGTTTGTCATATACCACCCTATTTATAATGCAGGCAGGTTGATTAAGGCCAATGCCTATATATAACATGTTAAAAAAAAGGACACTGAGTGTGTGGGCTGTGTGCGTGTCTGTGTATGTGTGTGCGCGCGCACATGTATGATGTATGCAGGAGCCCTGTCTGTCAATTCTGACACATGCAGTTATAATTATCACACTGTCATTAAAATGACTCAGTGTGAGTGCCTGGCAGGCTGCTTTATTGCTGGGCTTAATCTATGACCGGTTCACATCTCATTATTAATATGGTAATGGATCTCCTTGAAGAGATTAAGGGATGGAGTGGTTGGTGGTGACAGTAAAAGCTATTTTAGATTTTAGAATCAGAGAGGGCTCGGGAGGGGATGGATTGGGTGGGGGTGGGGATGGTCGTGCTGCTGCCTTGGATGAGGACTGTGGTTTCATGAGGAGTGGGGTGTTTTTCATAGCTGCAGGTTATTTACTTCTTGGGTTGTTTTTAGTTAATTGTGATGTGAAAGTTCACGTGTGTGAGACTTGCTGATAAATATAATCTGATATAACATTTTCCCGGTTGTGGTGAGTGCCTTTTTAAGCATTCTTGTGTACAGACATGTCTTCAGGCTCATAGCTTTATTTGCTGTCTGTAAATGCCATCAATGCACCGCTCCTCCCAGCGCGCAGCGAGGAAACCCATCCAGTAATTGGCCTTTCATCGGTCAAGACATCCACTGCCGCCGCCGCTGCTGCGCTCCACCACAAAACGTTCACTTTTTTTTTCTCACTGTGGCTCTAAGAGAGCTGAGGAGCAGACACCAGACAGACAAGGCGTATTACATGACTGAATAACATCCTGCCACAATCTATAATGCCACTCAAACAAAGTACTGCACAGAAGTCCTCAGTGCAAATCCAAGGACTTGCAAATCAGCGAAAACTGTACCCATGTATATGAATAATGCATAGCAGAGGTTTTCAGAGTACAGAGGGGGGTTAAACATTCCCCTGAGCAAATAAATTCCTCAAGTGTCATGATGTTGTGTTTACATGAAGATATGCTTATGTTGTATCTCCAAGAGATTAGAGATGTTAATGTTGGTTGGAATTCTCCCTTTATTAGCTTTTATGCAATCACTCATCAGAACACCTCTGCACTGTTCTGTGCTCAGTATTCCCTCCCCTTTCTGGTCCTCTCTCCCTGTAGAGCTAAAAAGCCAGCCCCTTTCTTTTGTCAACACATCCATGTTTCAGCAGGTAAGAGAGAATAGTCTGAGGACGGTTTGATATAAGGTCTAAAATCTGCTCTACATTTCCACCCAACCTTTCCATCCAAGTTTTTCCTCTGGCTGTCTTTTCTTTTGTCTTTAGCAAAGCATTTCACCCATGTCAAAACCACTTAAGTCCATGAGTCAAACAGAAGCGTGTACGCACACGCACGCACACACACACATACACAATCACCCCCTAAGGTGAGAGAAATCTTGCCTCTAACATATTAAGGCACTTCATTAGATTTGTTCATTAAAGAAGGCTCACGAATAATGACTTTTTTGCACCATGTGACTGCCAAATAGATTACAGTATTGATAATTGCATTAGTTTCATGATGAATATGTAAAAAGTGGAAAAGGAGAGTGGGCGTGTTTAATATCGCAGAATTAATCACGTTTGATTTTGTCTCAGCCTCAATTCCTCCACGGTGTCGAAGCGATTTTTTTTTTTCAGTACCATGTTTTTTACCAAAGGGATTATAAGCTTGGATATAGAAAATATATCTCAACTAGATGAGTAATATTCAGGATGTTATCACTGGAGCTATAAAAGAAAGTAATAAAAGAGAAAGATAAACACACAAGAAGGATACACACTAACATACAGCATATATATAGCATGCATATATATTTTTATCATTACATTAAAGTGCCACAAGATTTGATGGCATGTGGATGTGTCTCTGCAGAGCAAATCCTGATGTGATTCAAGGATCAATACTCACTGGGCAAGACAAAGTGGACAAGGTCCCCCTGAAGCTCTCCTGCTCAGACACCCATGAATCTTTCCCCTCACCCGTTCACTCACTCTGTCCATTTTACATTGAATTTGCTTTGTTGCTATGAGATGCAAAGACATTTGTGTTGCACAGAAATGAAAATAAGAGACAGAGGAAAAATGGTGATTATGATACAAAACTGGATCTTGTCATCAATAAACATGAAAGAAAAGCTTTATATATCTTGTGTGCTCTGTCTTCATATGTTATGTTCATAAGATGTACATCCAGTACGATTGAACAAATAGTCAGGTCGGAAGCTCCATATACAGTATGTTAATTTCATGCATATAATTTATCCTTATGTACTATATATATTATGTAATTAAAAACATATCTAACTTGATTGATTCTGTCTTTATTTCTTGTCTTATGATTTTCCTGACAACAAGACCTATGGGCAGTTTAGAGTCACCAGTCTGGAGAAACGCTTGGTGATTTGCTTATTTTCCTTCCTCAGATCTCCCTATAATGAAAGCGCAGTACCAGTTAAGCAGTATTCTCCAATTGCTTGAAGAGCTTGTCATGTGAAAAAGGAAATTAAATTATATGTCATCAGTCATTTTCCAATGTCTCTTCAACAAAATTACAGTAAGTTATGATCTCACATTCAAGGTGTATAATTTGAAACACAGATGTTGATATCAGTTCAGTGCTAATGGAGTGTGGGGTCAGGACCAAATCAGCGAAGAATAGGAAAAAATGCCAGACAAAGCCACCTTTGAAATTGCACCCCAGGAAATATTTGATTAAAATAAATGGATAGACAAAAATCTTAATGGTATAATACATACAATATAGTAAATCTGTGACAAAATGGGCAAAACAACCTTAAAAGCAGGCATACCTGCAAAAGGGGGAAACCTGAATTAACCAGCCGAACCCTAGTGTATAAAAATATTTTGGGGTTGTGACCCTATGCACCCTCTCTGGTCCGGGGCTTTAGGACACAGGAAGAGCCACACTGGCGGGAGGCAGGGGGGCTTCAACACACAGGTTCAGCAAACAAGCTACAACAAAAGGGCATTCAACCAAAGTTGCAGTAAATGCTGCAGGGGGACATGTTAAACACCTGGTTTTATTACATACCGTGACACCATACACTCAGCCACAGCAGGGCCAGAGCAGGAAGGCACACAGAAAGACAATGGCAACCAGGTGCCTTTTATAGTCTCGCCCTGTTTAGGGGAATAGTCAGGGGATTGTTACACATGATTGATGACATAGCCTATTAATATATTACAAAATTGCTATCCACTCACTCAATACTGAAATATATACAGCGAAGCATTCTTTCCTGGTCTTGCCTGGTTGTGCTGTTCTCCATCATCAGAGAGGTAGAGACAAAAGTCAAACGCACAGTCAGTCAGACCTTTTGTCCTCCTGATTCTGTGCCTGTCAATGAATCTTTAGACAATCCTGACATAAATAAATTCCAGATTTCAAAATGTATGTTCAGTGTCACAACCTGCACCCACATGGAAGCTTCTTGCTTTTGTTTCTGTGTCCTGCCTCTGCACAGGCACATGCAAATAGAAAATCTAAAGAAGAAGCAATGTCCTGGAGTCCAGAACAAACTGAAAAATAGGTAATGAATAGAGGGGTTGTGTTGGCAGGGGTTGTGGCAAAACACAGCAATGCTATGTGATGGCTGTGTGAGTGTGACAGACTGTGAAGTGCTGCTCTTCTAAAATCTCTAAGTCTGTCACTCAGGAAAAAACCTATCCCATCTGGCCGTCATGGAGGCTGATTCAATTTGACCCATTTCTTGAAAAATACAGATCAAATGGTGCCAACAAACCACTCTCATTTTGACTAAGGTTGGACTTTGTTTCAAATGCATCAAATCAAGCAGCATCACCTCCCTACCAAAGCAAAACATTGTTTCATGTAATTTCAAATCTGCATCAAAAACAAGTGAATTCAGAGCATGAAGCTTCTTTAAGTAGAATACTCTTTACAAGTCTTAATGACCTGTCAGATGGACTATTTTTTTTGTAATGTGGGTTCACTCAGCCTTTTACCCACCACCACCCCCTCTGTTCCCCGAATACCCAGAAGTACATTAGCCGGGGAGCTACTATTACAGCGGTCCAGTTCCACAGAGAAGCTATGGAAAGCTGAGTGTTAAAGTAACCCCCCCAGGTTTAATGGCGCAGACTTTTTTTCACCACTTTACCAGTTCATAGCCAGCTCTCCCCAGGAGCACCAAGGTCACATTAAAACAGAGGACACAGTGACGTCCACATATGTGTGTGTGTGTGTGTGTGTGTGTGTGTGTGTGCATGCCTGAGTACAAAGGCAAAGAAGAGTCATTAGCAGGGAAATGACAAAAAGGGGTGAGGTTCTGTCTCTCTCTCTCTCCAGCGCTCTCCTGTTTTCTCTCCCCCTAAATATGGCTGAGAGTGAGGTCCCGCCACCCTCAAACAGGAATGGAAGTGTCTAATCCCCTTCGGTAAAAGAAATTCCAATAGGACAAACTTCAGATCATTCTGTGTTGCGCAGAGTCAAGAGTGCCGTATTGATCTGCTCTGTCTGTGATGAATCCACAATTAGAGCCATGGCAGGCCGCTGGGGAGTCTGTCCTCTGTTTGATTGAGCCTGCCCTCTTTGCCTTTACGGCTACAGTATGTGGATGAAACATTAAGCAGGATGGAGAGAGCTGTACGTGTGCATGTGTGCGTGTGTGTGTGTGTGTCAACTGTGGCAGGCAGGAGCTGCATCTTGCGTGACAGCAGCAAAGAAAGAATGGAGGATATGAAGGAGAAGAAATTAAGGTAGAGGCGACAGATTGCCAAGATGCTCACTGACATTACAGGCAAGGGAGGGGCTGAACAGCGAAGAGGGACAAGGGGAAAATTTAGTTTGACTGATGTTGTGTATCGCTGGGTAGAGCGTGCACATCTCTTGCAAATCAGACCCAGTTAAGGAAATGAAGATGTAGATTGCCAAGAGCAGAGGGTAAATAAAGACAGTGATTCTTAGAAAGCAGAGGGAAAAAGGCATTATTTTAGATTATGCACTATAATATCAAGCGATTTGGGACTGTCTGGTTGTAGGTGCACCCCATAGGAATTGCGTGTGAGGTGGTTGGGGGGCGGGGGTTCAGCCTGTAGGAATGCCGCTCAGCAGTGCAGGGGAGAGGAGGGTGGGGGGGGGCATCCTGCCAACTGGGTCTGCAGCTTAATTAACTCTAAAGCAGGCGAGCTACGGGCTGCCCGTCGCCTTGCATATCAACGACCTGAGCGCTTTCTAAGCACCTTAGCAGACAAGCCCTCCTTTGTGAGTTGGAGCGCTCTATTCAGATGGGGCCAGTGGAGCCCAAGGAGCCCCTCTCTTGTCTCTCTTCCTTCTGATGGGCATGTTCTGGTTTCTTCACACAAATTTTGGAATGGAGCAGCGGTTCTCGTCTGTGGCGAGCTGAGGCCTGATTGAGAGCATTGCAGCTGCCTGTTTTCTTGTGTTTAAGTGCAGGAGAGATATTTAGAAAGACCCGATTTAGACATTTGCATTTATAATTGTCTTGTCTACGTAAGCAGACTTCTAAGCTGAGACTTCTGAATGAAATCAGGATCACATCAGATTCAACCAAAATTTTACTGTCTTTGCTGCCACAGTGGATAATCACTTCTTCGGTGATGTTTTCTTATCTTTGGGGGGTCTCAGACAAAGCTCTCTGTAATTTAAGCACAGCAGTCCTTTTTCCCTCACCACTGTCATCAGCTCGACTAGCCACTGACCTCTAGTGGCCTGAGATGGAACTAGTCACTGATCTAAAACTAATTAAGCCTCTTGTAATTAGGATGAAAATGAAGGTGGTGGTCAAGGGGACTCAAGTTTGCCATTTAAGATCAGCTGTCGTGATAGTCACGGTCCATTATCATCAAATTCACACTTAAGCTACATCTTCTATGTTGAATTTCAGTGAGAACAAAAGGCATCACACCAGGCCACAAGTGCAGTAAAAAAAGTTTAGTCTTCTCACTGTCTGTAATTCCTGATTATGTCATCTACACATACACAACACAGTACATAATGACTCGGAAACACAGACCTCTCCTAGAGCAGCAGTGCAGAGGTCGGGCCTGATATATTCTGCTGAGAGCTCACCATGATCTGTGATGAGAGCAAGTGGGATTATTAACTTTGGACCTGCTGGCTCCTTCAGCCTGGCTGGCTGACCTTGGGTTTCTGGCTGGCAGCTAGCATGATGACGGACTGGGTTTTCTGGTGGTCAGTCTGTTTGACAGACTTATTGACTACATGCATGTCTGCAGGGAAGCCTGGCAGGTTGGCTGGCTGCCTTTTTCCCCAACTGACTGACTAGGAGGCTGATTGATAAGCTGCTTGTTTGTTGGTAGTTGACTGACTTACTGACCAGCCTGCTGGCTGGCTGCAAAGATGGCGTTCTGCTGTATATTTCATTATGCCTTCACTTCCCTGGCAGCTCCACAGTTACACAGCCAACACCTCACACACATCTTTCAGCGCCAGCACGCCCTAATCGCCCTGAAGAGCACTGCACATGTCAAGTGCACAGATGGACGAACCGCTCTTTTGTTCATTAACGTGACTTTATCAAACACATCTTATCTAAATCCCTCTCAGATGAAAATCAAAGCATTTAGTGCTTGTTTTCCACTTTTTGATTGATAAATCATTCTGTACACAGTTTGCCAGTCTGCATTTATTCCAATCAAACAAATTATGAGAAAATAATTAACCAAATGAATTAATGTATTAGACACCTGCAACCTTAGACCTGAGATCAAAATTATAGAAGAAAATGAAAGAGGAGTTTTAACATAAATAGAGGTGCACAAACTGTACTATAAAACACATCCACACTGAAGGCCAGATTTACCTGCTGCTGGGCCTTCATTGTCCTTTTCTTTATTCCCCTCTATTTTCAATGTCTATAGTAGCTGTACACTAGATAGAATGAAAAAAAATGAAAATTGCACCATATAAGCACAGTATCAGTCTTAATACTAGTCTTTCTTCAAGTGAGGGCCACAAGATCAGGTAATAAAGCAGGAGCTGCCTTAAGGCACTTAATATGTCTACTGACACCAACTGCCTCACAGCACGCACACATGCACACACGCACACACACACACACAAAAACACACACACACAGACACGTGTGAATCTGCACAGTTTCGTATTTGGCAATAATAATGATCAGTTCATATCTTACAGGAAATTATTTCATTCGTACAAACTGGAAACTGTCACTCACACATCCCTTTCCCAGGTTTAGGGTTAGGTTTTAGTTTTTAGGTTTTCAAGGACTTGCAGTCATTACTGTTGTTACTCACTAATGGACTAACACACTAATTCAGCTGTATCACTGATCTCATGTAGATACAATGGAGAGTGCATATGTATAAGTAATGAGTTTCTTCTATAATACCAACTGTCTTCAGTCTATCAAGTAGTTTTATAAACATTAACATATTGATTTCATTCATTTCATTGATTTCAAGACTACATCCTATTAGGTAACCTAACAAATAAGATGTGACTAAAATGTATGTACACAGTCTTGTGTTTGCTCACAGAATACTTGTCAGGTATCAGAGTGCATCATGAGTAGCATCCTACCATGACAGTCTCCCGGCGGGGACGTCAGTATTAAAGTGCCACACTCTCTGATGCTTCGCCTGATCAGTCCCGGGTTGATAAGGCGCGCTGCTTATGAAAGGCAAGCTTCTTCCTTAAGAACACATCAAAGCAACCAAGCCTGCTCACTTCCCTCCTTCCACACTCTGCCCAGGCTGAAGAAAGAAAACAAGAATGAAAGCAAGGTTTTGAGGAATAAGCGCAACAAATTGGGTTTGCCATGGCTGGATATGATGCCAAGACCAGGCGAACTAAGTCAGAATCCAGGGATATATGCCAAAAGAAATTACTACAGCTTTCAGTGAGCATAACTCATCACTAAAGTGTGTATTTCCTTTTCTTTTCACTGTGAGATAAGCTCAAGGCATCTTTATTGAACTTGTGCTATCTATAATAGCAGACAGTATCAGCTGCCACAGCATAAAGTATCTCCAGTTTTAACAACTCTTTCAAGAAAGTTTATTTTTCTCTTTGAGGGATTTATAATTTATAAATGCTGAGGTGAAATTTGCTTTGATTTAAACACAATTGGTTGATGCTGGCAGTCTCAGCTAGAACAGACAGGGGAACAGGAAACTGCTGAGTGAGAAAATCCAGTCTGAGATAAAATAAACTCTCTCTCTATATATATATATATATATAATATACCAAAACAATTAGCTATGTCAGCCAAAGGAGGAGTGATGTAATACTTTTAGTCATAAAGAGTGACATACAATGTTAATGTCCTTGTATGGTATTTTATAAAGGCCCTATTCCCTTTAGAAATCCATGATTGCCAAAAGCTGCTATCTCATATTTACTCAGTAAGCTCAAGGCAGCTTTTTGTGCATCCTTTGCATTCTCTGTCTCCACCAGATCTGAAAGAATAACCTTTAACCGAATATGAATGTGGTGCTCTGAGAACTGTCAGTTCTTAGCAGAAGCAGAGTTTGGGATTTATAATTTGTGTGGGTGGGAGTGTGTGTGGCCAATCACTAACAGTTAGAGGGCAGTGGCTGCAGGGGGCCTGTGGATGAGCGTGGTTGTCTAAATCAGTACCGACAGCCTTGCTGCTCTTCTGTAAGTTTAAATTCAAACTGTGTGCAGGCAGCTGAAGATCGGCTCAGCCTGCGGAGGCCTCTGCCATGTATCAATTTCTGAGCATTTCCTCAAAATCCTTTCTAAAGCCTCTGGAGGAATCACTGGGTATATACACACCTCGTCTATAAAAATTAGGCTTTTTAACACCTTCATGCCTGATTAATTGTTTGCGGGGAAGATTTATATCCACTTATCACTTCTGCAATGAAAATGACATAAATTACCTGCACTCTTCTTTTTTTTACTCTCAGCTCAATTTTACATGTGAAATTGATTTCTTTAAAAGACTCCTGAGAGTAAAGAGATTCTTGTGTTACCTTTTAACCTCAATATTTATACTTCATGCACTCAGTATTGGAGCTACTCCAGTAAAATGAAACAAAATTCATTTTAGGTGGAGCAAACTGGGCATTATATTTTCTGCCTCGCAAAGTGGCTTCAGATAAGATATTTTCAGATTCTTGAAAAATGTGCATGTGCAAATGCTGTTTTAGAAACTCATCATCCTAACCAGAAAAAGTGAATGCTTGAAATGTCTTGCTCATAAAAATTGTCAAAGCTACAAAACCAGGATATAAACACAAACTATCTGCTCTCAGCAGTTTCAGTAGAAAGGATTTTGACAGGAGACGTCATCATTATGACCATTTTAAAAAGTAATGGATCCCCTCTCTACAACAGCTGGTTGTTCCCTGCTTGTGAATGTAGCTATCCAGAACAGGTTACAACAACACGTCTTTTCACTTCCAATGTGATGGGACACTATGCAAACTACTTCCCAAGTATACTCAGACAGGTGATGGTCCAGAGCCGGATCAGATTAATCCACAAACATGTTAACAATCACAATGCTCACCTGCACATGCTGAGCAACAAGTGACCATCTTATCATACATTTAATAAGGAAGACTACACATACACATCTGAGCCTGTGTGGAATGTTATGCAGATTATTTTTTCTCAATCAAAGTATGAGGCACGTTAGAATTTTGCGCAGGATGAAAAGTCACATGGTCAACAAAGTTAGTACAAGTCATCTTGGGATATTACCTAATTTCATGCCAATCAAAAGGACAGCAGTCAAGACATTTCACTACACAGCAAAAATTTCAAACTTATGTGGTGCTAGATGAAATATGAGGTGATCGCTAAAGTCAGCAGACATCATCCTCTGGGGGCCATTATTATCCATATATCATTTTATAGTAATCCATCAATAAGATGTTGAGAAATTTCAGTCTGACGTTAACTGCTGGACCCACCATTGCTGCCATTCTACCATGGCTGAAAACACAAACAGAAAGCTAAACAAAAAACTAAAAGTGTTTAAATGAAATACTGTTTAGTGAAGTAGGAAAGTAGGAAAATGTCAGACAGAATAAAATTAGATGCATCCATCTGTTTGCAAATATGCATTTCCCTTGAAAATCTTGTTTTCTCAAAAGCCATGACGTATCACTGCCTTAGTTTCTCATACAATCCCAAATGAAACCCTCTCAGCTTTTCTATCAAAGCCAGGGAGGATGGGGTGTGCATGTGTGACCCTGTATTGTGAAAGGATGATGTGTGTTTTCTGTACAAGTTCACGCTCTGTGATTTCAGAACAGTCTTTGGGGCTTTGGTGTCCTCATCCTCAGATCCCACAGCTGAACATAACACAGGGCAGTATTGTACAGAGGTAAGGGGGCAGGGAACGGTGCGTGAAGGAGCAAAGCAGGGCAGTGCAGGCTGGAGAAAGAGGAAAGTTTGAATAACCACAAAGGAATAGAGTGAGATAGATAGAAACAATAAACTGGAAAACTGGAATTATCTATATGCAACAATGAGGTGCAGAGAAGAGTAGATTACACTGTAGTGAGATGAAAATGTGGAGTAGAGGAGATCTATAGGCAGAGCAGAGGAGAGATCAAGACAGATCAGTATCCCAAGATGCCACAGTCCCAGCTAATGATAGGCTAAGACATGCATCGGACACGGTTCAGAGGTCACAAGGCCACCCTGGCTTTCATCATCCTGTATATTGGCTCTGGGCTGTACAGTGTCTGTAAAATGTCAGAGGAGGGTGTAGTAGGCTGGAGGGAAAAAAATCAATTCACTTTGGAAACACTGTTGGCTCTTGTGCTTTGTTTTCAGTGCACACAAGCACCTGCTCGCACACAAAAGCATGACGCAGACATGTGTTGACATTTTACCTGCAATGAATCGCTTTGAACTGGTCTTTTAGCTGGTATTGTGGGAGGCATCTGCTTGAATTTGTTGTAAGACCGCAGTGGTGCATTTTATTGAATAGTGTGGCAAATTTGGGCCTTTCTTTCTCTGTGTGTGCGAGTTTGCATATATCTTTTTAACAAAGTGTATGTGGTTCATAGGACATGGGTTTAAGATTCTTTTGAACCTTTTTCCAAAATTTGTTGTGGCTGATTTTTCTTCCCAGTACCTGAATCGGACAGCAGCATTCAGAATCAGTGGAATTATTAAAGATATTAAATGTTCCACAGGCTGTTGTGTACACAGGCACTCTGAGCCAGACAACATTGATTTAGTCAAGTGAGGGTATTCACTGCTCTGTTGAAATAAAATGTGCTCTGTCCATGTGTTACTTCTGCGGCTGTCAAAATCAACTTGAGTTACACAGACTAGAAATGTAGCTAACAAACAGCTCTATTAGATATTGTGCTGTTGATGGCCTCTCCTGTGTATTTACTCTGGGTTTCTAAGAGATGTTACAGAACCTCATACACTGATTGGCATCATACAGCTTGCGAGATTGTAAAGTCAGCTGTATACAAAGGATAAATAATAGGGACAATAATAGGGACAAAATGATAACATGGAAGATCGAGAACTCTAGTTATCCCATTCCTTGTTAGTGATATCCATATTTTGATGTCTGATGTTTGATTTTCTACATTAGTGCAAACTTATTTAACAAGGAATACATGTTTTTTTCTGAGTCACAAACACTCCAAGTATAATGAATAAATGGAACTAAAATTATTTAGTCCAACAACATATGAGAAATCTCAAAGAGCTGTGTCCGTACGCTGTTTTCATGCCGTTCATTTTTGTATGGAGCCAACAGGAAGTCAGGCAACTCAGCTACATGACAGGAAGTGGGGGTTATCCAGAATGTTTCAGTTTATACACTATGTGTTCCTGAAAATCAGGACTTATCTGGGTCTCTGATACCAGGGTTTTATGCTAACATGCACAAATATGTAACTGGGATATCATTACAGGATACCTAGTGAATACACGTTTAATATGGAGCCATATTGAAGCCAACAGAGAAGACCAACAGCTGCTAAAAGGTGTCAGGCAACCGTGTAGTTTGTATTCCCTCAGAGTTCTGCTCTCCTGTTGTATTTCTGTCTCTGAGGCAAAGGGATGGAGGGATTGAAGGTTTAGCGATGATGAGACTCACTGGACTGAACAAGAATAACACAACAGGACAGGCTTTCTAACTCCTCCATCTATTGACAAGATGATTTGACCGTCTGAGGTGCTGGGGCCACGGAATGAAATAATGACCCAGAGAATTCCTGGTGGAAGGATAGGGGTGATGGGGATGGGGGAGGCGGGAGAGGTGTGAATGGTGGGAGGAGGTGTAGACAGGATAGCCTTTTTTTTATTTTGCAGGCATCTGATTCCCTCGTGTAACGTGGACCCAATTAGGAAGAGTAAGAGTGTCCTGGAGCAGCCTTAACCCATCCACCAGGATGAAAGGGATGAGAGTGACTCCTGTCTTCATCAGCGAGCCCTGCTCCTTTTCTTTTACATCTCACCTTCACCTTTTCCTTTTCTAACCCTCTCCACTTGTATTCTGTCTTCCCATGTCCTTGCTCTCAGTCAAACCTTTTATTTTTACTTGCTTTCTCTCTCTCTCTTGTCTGCCTTACTCTCACTCTGAATCCTTTGTATCCATTTCTTTCATCTGCTTTAGCTCTATGACACGCATAAATATTCATCTTCACTATTCACTATTTATTTTAATAATGGGATTCTCATATGCAGGTCCATGTTTGCAAGCTCATTATGCTCATCTTTCATGTTCATTTACATCTACACCAGCTGTTTCTCTTCACCGTTCAGGCTTTGATTGTGTCCTACTTGAAGTGTTGCTTTTGATTCTGAATTTTACATTTTAGCTGTGTGGAGGTCAACCCAGAAGTGTTTCCCACTCTGGATTAGCATGTGCATTGCTGCTGCAATACTTTACAAAACAGGCAGAGCAATCTTGCAAACATATTACCAGCGGGACTTGTGAGCTTGATAATCCCAGCCCCTTGCTCCATCTCGAAGCAACAAAACAGAGCATAGATAAATGCACAACAAAAGTTGGTGGACGAGAGCTGGACCCAAATTTACAGGTCGTAAATGTGCCGAAAACAATACCTCACTTTTTCATTTGTTATTTTATCAATGCTTTTTGAATTCCAGTGCACACAAACTGCAAAACAATGGTTTCCTTTGCCACTCTCGCATTTCAGTGTCACTCTCCCTTCCTCTCTCTCTCCTTGACTTCTGCACTGGTTCTGACACCATAACAGAATGCCATTCAACAAGGTTCCCTTTCAGCCTGGAACATAACAGTGAGGGTCTGTTACCTTTCATGCTTGTGTAGTACTCAAAGTCTTCGCTCTTCACCTCTGGCCTTCTGTGATTGAGAGATAAGCGGTGGTGAAACCACGCACCTTTGTAACTCAGTGTTCTTACTGCTCTTTTATTTTGGAGGTTGAATGCAGTGCATCTAACAGTTAATGTTTATTTAGCAGAGGCTCAAGTTAATATAATACAGTGTCAACAGTGCAATTTTTCCACTAGTGGCATGAATAGGGGAGCTGTTTTCATGCCCAGTTCATTGCAAAAACGTGAGACTCGTAATGACTTTAATGCTGATGATGACACTGACTGGTACAGTAATGTAATAAAAACCCAAACAGCCTTTTAGCATTGAAGAAAACTATTTTCTTTTGTTGCCTCTATTGTTGCTGGATGGGATTATTTGGCTGTAGAATAAAAACTGGCCACCACAGTGTCTGGGTGAGCTGAGCTGAAGTCTGTAATTACCCAAGAGATTCAGGGGGAGAGGAGAGAGAGGTGGTCATTTAGATTGGATGTTAATTGTAATTACCATCCTGGTGGGATGTCGCCATGGCAACCCTAGCCACCATTGGTCTCGGCCCGACTATGGAGGCTGCGCGTGCATGGATGAGTGTGTATGTGCGACAAAGGGCAGACAGAGAGACTCGTGCCACTCAGCGTCTCCTCTTGTCCCCTCTGCACCTTTTGTCTCTTCTCCTTACATTTGTGCCTCTTCCTCACAATCTTTTATCTTCTCTCTTGGCGCTCCTTCTTCCCTCTCACTCAAATGACTCCTTCATCCCCCCCACTGTCACTCCCTCATGCACGCTGACCCAATGTTTTGCTTTCTGCTCCACTGCTTCCTCCTCTCATGTCAGTCGTTAATCATACTCAAGTAGTTCATGGACAGAGTGTACTTACTTGGTTTCTGTTTACACCGTATCAACCTAAGGGTCATCTATTTTCCACATTCTGCACATAACCCTGTGTGTGTATGTGTGTTTGAGCTCCTGGGGAGGAGAGCTTTGGTGGAGAACTGTACCTGTGATTCATGCCATGCAAAAATAGCTCATAAAGGGAACAAGGTCGGCTGGAAGCTCAGGAAAACATGTAGACTGTTGTCAATTCAGTATGAGTTAATAACTATTTACTGATTTTGGCTTGCATTAGGGATATCGCATTTCTTCATTGCACAAACATGTTTTTTTAATCTGAGCCTAAAGTTAGTGGTCAGTGGTGAGTGTGTTTGTATTTGTAAAGCTATGTTGTAACCAGGACAGCATTATCTTTGTACATTTAAATCTCAGCCAGCAGCGGATTAATGATACCACCAATTACAACTTAGTCGATGACATCAGACTCTGAGCATGGATTGACACACAATTCACACACACACAAAGAATCGACACCGATCCAAATTTTAACATGGGAGAATGATTTCATTGGCAATAATCTGGTGTGGATGTAAAATCATCTTAAATAGACCTTACAGACACTGCTACACAAACATACTTAACTCTCACACATCTTATCTCATTGCACAGTGGAGTTTCTGTTTACAGCTTCATGCCTGCTTGCTGTGTTTGCAGTGCGGGACAGAGCAGCCAGTGGTTAATACTCTGTGGAGCTACAGTGTACTCTTGATAGTCTGGTCATCGAGGATCGGTGACAAACCTTTTAGATTTGCTACTACCCCGTGGCTAAATATTCTGACTCTTTCCCAATCTATTTTTAATATTAATCAATAAGACACCATCAATCAGAGATTTACAGACAAATGACAGGTTTAAAAAAAGACAAATGAAGTGTCAGTGAAGCAGAGAAATGTACACTACACCCCCATCCATTGTTACAGTACAGCAGATGGATAAATGAAGACAACCCCATGGTCTCCTGGGTAATACGAACTGTGAGATAAAAGCCTTCCTGACAGATCAGGTACAATAACTGAGGGTCCGCTCCAATCTAAATGTGAGATGATAGATGCAGGGCAGCTAACAAAAAGCTATTGCACAGCTATTAGGAGAAGGTCAATGACCTAAAACAACATTAGCTAATCTTGTCTCCCAGCCATAACTGATTGGTGAGTTAATCAGGCATATAATTTTTTTAAAAAAGTGATTGAATGAACACAAAGGACCAGAAAAGTATCCAGCTCACTAAAAATGAGCGTTGTTACATTAAGGCCAATAAACGGTAGAGTGTAACTTCTGCAATAATGATTTTTTTTTTAAATGGTCGTTAAGAAGCATTTTTATAAACAACACAATGACATTTACTCAACTTGCTTTAGCATGATATTCATCATTGTTTTGTGGCTGAAGAGAAGATTAAATAAGGCAGTGCACCACTGAGCCAAACTTGTATCAACCCTCCTCTGCTTCCTTTGGTCAACAGCTTGCCTCCTCCCTCGTGCAGCCCTCAATCTCAGAGCAAGGCTCCAAAAAGAGCAACATGTATCAGTCTGACTACATGTCCTTTTTCTGGTGCCACAGATCAGCCTAAAAGGGCATATGCCACTTGGCTGCTCACTGCCCTCCACCGGCTACCCATGGCCTCTCGAATCAAACTCAAGACACTAATGTGTGCTTTCACGTCAACTTCTGGATCTGCACCCAACTACTTGAACTCTGGGCAGCTGCCTTCCTCCAAAGAATGTCGACTGGCATTGCCTTCCCTGTGCAGAAGCCGATCTCAGTCCCCACTGTTCTCTTTTGTGGTTCCCTGGTGGTGGAACAAGTTCGAAAATGCTGTCAGAGCAGCAGTGTCCCTTTGTCTCCTCAAGAATAGATATCTCACATCAGTGTCCTTTATCATTAGTTCATTTGACAAAAACATAATGTCAGGTAAGACACCAGGTCCAGATTTGTGTGTGTTCACTTGTACTGTATACATATGGATGTCTGTATACATGCATGTCCGAGGTGAACGTGTTGTTTTCTGCACATCTGCACTTCCACCAGCATTTGACTGACCAGTGGTTTCTTTTAGCCCAAGACGGCCTGCTGCCGGCGTCATGCCATATGGATTTCCATTTGGGACATTCAGCGCTGCAGATGAGGAAGACACTGCTCCTGTCACATCCAATCAGCTCGTCTGTTCTTCTTCATCTAACCTCCCTTTCTGGCTGCCCCAGCTCCTGACCTGGCATCCACTCCACAACCAGCTGCACCCAGGCCGCCTCAGCTCGGCTTAACTTTGAGTCAAATCCTACTTGATGTTAAGGAATGTGATTATTTTACATCACAGCAATGAAAATCATCCTGTTAAGTACACGAATGTGGCCTTACCTAAACAGTTTTGTATCTTACCCACTGATGAAATCATCTGGTCTTTCATCCAACATACTGTATACTAATTGTCAGTTAGTGTGGAGAGGACAGGGGTGATAGTAAGAGATGGTGAGGAGAGACAGGACCCTCTATTTTGAAACCTACATGCAAACAGGCAAACCATATATCTACAAACACAAATACAAACCTCTTCTCCTCTATCATCTTCATCTTTTTGTTCCTATTTTACTGATACAGATACATACACACCCATCCTCCAGCCCCTGCGGAAGCAACAAAGCATGTTTCTGTCATTACCTTGGCCTCTGCTCCCAGTGCCATCTGAGAAGGAATCAATACCCAACGTTAATGTCTGCTGCTCCCTAATCACAACTCCACTGGTGGGAGATGAAGCAGAGAAAAAGACTGTGAAGCTCCCCCCTTTTTTACCTCCTTCCCCCTATCTTACTTGCACTCTTATTTTCACCCGTCGTCTTTGTCATTCTCCTCTCTGTCTTTCCCTGCCGCCAGACTGACACCTTGTGTTTGCGTAACCCAGCTGTCCCATGTGCAAGAAAATGGCCATGCAGACAATTTCCCACTCTGGCAATAAGTTGCCTTTGAAGTTGTGTTCACATTTCGTATTCATAATTTCCATCTCAAGTCAAGTTGATGTTTCTGCAGAGACGCTGCACTTGCTTGACGCTTGACTGTGTCTCTGACTCTCTCTCTGTTTCATTTCATTGCACCAACCATGCTTCCATGAGAGCTGGATGTTAATGAATAAATGAATTAATTAGATCTTGTTTGATCCACCATCATCAGGCGTCTCTCCCCCTTGGTAATGACCTCAATAATGGTGCTGACTTTAATGGGATTTTAATTGATTTGGTTGCTATAGTTTTCTGGTGTGAATGCGTCATGTGCTCCTTTGACAGAGGTGAGCAAACCTCAACTGTCTGCCATGTCCTCGCCATTTTTTCCCCTCAACACGAGGTAGTATTGTGTGAAACATCAAATTAAGCCAAATTAAATCAACCTTTTTATACAGCACCATTCGGGCAAAATTGCACTACAAAGTAATTCACACTATATAAATGTAAGATTGAAAGTCATTTCACAAGGTTTTATTTGAAACTGTTGACACATTTTCATGCCCTCAGGTGCTCTGGCAGGATGCTCAAGGAGGGAGGACCAGACACACTAAACCTGCCACTCTGTCGATCTTATTACAGGCCTGTGTAACAGGAATGGAGGGATCATCAGATGTGTATCCAGGCGGTAATCCACTGAGCAATTTGTACATCAGGACCATGATGGGAATTTCTCTTAGAAAACTAAAACATTGCATTTATAATTTATTGCTGGAGTAGAAACATATGTAGTTCTAAAGTAACACAAATGCAACACAGCCCCTGATTACATCCTACAAAAAGGTGTGGCAGCTGAAAACAAAACATGAGAAATCTCTAAACTAAGAGGTAAATAGTTTATAAGAATTTGACCTCTGCTGTTCATACATACTGGAACAACATTTAACAGTAAATTAAGAAATGAAAAATGTAATAATACATTCTGATATGTCTGATTTTGTTGGATCTGCAGCAGTTCTTTCACACAGTGAGAATGGATGTGTTTGGGTAAGCAGCAGATTAATCCACTTTTCCCCCAATTAAAGCAGGCAACAGTTAAATTGAATGTTGTGAAGCTGTCTGGTGAGATAGGTCAAGGACACATCCAGTTGTTCAACTGTTTGAGCATTCAAACGTTCACTGTTAAATCCTGAATTGTGGGGATTTCTGCTGATAACACTGTTTATGCTTTAACAGTAAAATAAGCTGTAAGCATGGATAAGCACCCAAATTCACCTGGAATAGATAACTCAGTTCCTCATTATAAGCTCACTCTTTTCTTTATAATTGCCTGTGACAGCTTGGTGGCTCTTGTCCATGTGTCATTAATGCAGGTGCCTCAGTTGATAAGCTTGTGAGTGCAGATAGCCAGTAATGTTCCAGTGTCTGTCATAAATAAAGTACATTACCAATGCAGCTGCACTGTAATAACCTTCTCTCCTCTGCTCTCATCACCCCACTGACCATGGAGGTGAAGTGAGTTACAGCGTGTGTGTGTGTGTGTGTGTGTGTGTGTGTGTGTGTGTGTGTGTGCGCGTGTGTGTGCGCGTGTGTGTGTGTGTGTGTGTGTGTGCGTGCATGTATTTAATTTGTAGGAAGTTAAAAATGGAATATTACCCTATTTCTTGGTGTTGTTATCGACTAGGATTCTCATTTTCAAACAGGTTCTCAACTTCAATTTGATGTTCAGATGACAGGATAATGTTAATTAAATTTCAGCTTTGCCACGTGAAGCAGCTGAATATTTATTTGGAGGTGGCTCAGTGCGTTTCCTGAAAAAACAACAATGATTTTGTGAATGAGCAGTCTCAGGGTGATATCCAGCCAAGCAGACAGTGTGGTTTTATTTGGTCACACTTTAGCTGTGTCAAATGTTACTCCCTTTGCCCATTTGCCATTTCCTCTGTTAAACACTGAGCAGTTTGGTCAATGCTGAGCAGTCGGCAGAAATTCCATGTGGTTTGTTTGAGTTCTGATATCAAACAGATCTTCTAGCCATCCCGTACTCTTCACATACATACTATACCCACATGCCATTACTGCGCTCGAATGTCTGAGTGGGGTGTGTGTGCCTTTGGGGATATGTTTATATCTTATGAAAGCCTTTCTGTCCTCTCCTACATGCTAATGCCCCAACCAAGGCCTTAGCTCTCTGCGCTGTTCTCGGGCAGCAAGCCGACCAGAAGACAGGATCAAACGCAAGAGGAGGAGATCTCAGTGACTGGAGTCAGACACTCTTTCATCTCTTGTCTGCCATGCCAGCACACACTCTAATGCTTCATTTTCCCTACACACAGGGGAGGGAGTCTCCACAAAGAGAGCTTTCTGAGTGAACCCGCTCCGTGTCTGTCTCTCTTTTTTCAATTCTGCTTTTATGGATTCATCCCTGATAGAAATACAGATAAACCTAGTTACGCTCTACTATTTTATATGCATCTCTTCTCCCTGATGTAGGAAAGAGTAAATATGTGTTTACTTCCGCTCTTCCTCTTATGAGATTTCAGAGTTCTTGTAGACTGCAGTTCTACAATATAATGAATAGCTTTGTTGGAATAGGCTGTTCCCTATAGGTAAGGAAATTAGGCTTGTTATTTCTTTGTCTCTTTAAGAGCAATATTTACAATGTATGGCTATATCAACAGTATTCATAAGAGCAAAATGTCAACTGAAATAGAATGGTATCTATTTGAAAATAATCCTTTTCCATGGGGCAGTGAATTTGTTTAGTTTATGGCATAAAAATTCCTTTACTACTCACAACGCCTGTGGCTGATAATTGCTTTCAATGTCAACTGAATGAGATCTGGTTTCTGTGGTTCCAGTTGTGTTTGCCGCCCACTGCTCCCCATTTCACAGCCTTTCAGAAGTGAGAACAAGAAAAGAAATGTGTGTTCACCTTCCTCTGGCTGTCAGCTGTGTTTGGATGGTCTTGCCAGGACGCTGATAACTATTCACTCAGGTCGGTATATACCTGACCTCCAGAGGTAACCAACTTCACAGATTCATAAGAATCTGTGATGCTATGACTATGATTCAAAGCATTTATTTACACGACAAAAGCATTTATATTGGACTAACAAGTAGAGTAAAGTCCTAGATGTCAAAAGGCTTGGAGTAAATTTAGTGTGAACCAACTCTTTCAGATGTGCAGACATGCAGGATTTAATTATGCTGAATTAGCAGCGCAGAAGAAATTGCGTTAAATTTGAATGTTCTCATTAACAAATGGGAAAAGCCTCTTTCAGCACCACAATCTTGGCAAGAGAAATGAAAGAATAAATGATAGAGAGAACACATTTCTGACTATGACACGACTGCACAGCTACAGCACATCTTACGGGTTCTGTTTAAATTATGTATCCATAACTTGACAGGCCAGAGCAGAGGAGAGACTGGGGACTCTCATTGATATCGCTTTAACACAAATATGACACCACTCTTCTTCTTTAATGAAAATCAATAAGCCTCCGGTGAATCTGGCAGGGTGTTAAGCACCTCTCTGAATCAGTCCTTGACCTTTGACCCATACCTGAGCTCTGAGTTTGAAAAGATGCTTCTTATGGGTTTTTTTCCCCCTTGCCATTTCTGACATTAAATTAAACTTTATGAAAAAGGCAGTAATCTAGATATCACTATGTGTTGTTTTGTGCTACATAGCCAACTGAAAATCAACATGTACTTGAGAACTTTATGGCCATGTCCAGGGCAAGGATACTGTAGGTTTACAAACAACCTTTCTACAATGTGAATTTTCCTCTATCATTTCATAAGTCATGAATAAATATTTGACTTGTTAGAATGAGCCAGCTGGCTGACTGGGCATGCTGTTGGGAGGGCTGGCTGCTCACAAGATGACTGATTTGTTGGCTGACCAGCTGGTTAGTATTCTGGCATTGTCCATGTGGTTGACTGAGTGACTGTCTAATGGGACTGCCATACTGTATATGACAGACTCCAGAGGGTAGGGCAGAAGGTAGGAGAGAAGGGGAACTCCCCCAGGTTTTCTTGCAGATATCAGTGAGAAGAGGTGGAAATAAAAGCAATACAGCGAGCCTCTAATGTAAACCCCCAGCACTGACACTCCATGACCTTAAAGTGCTGAATATCCTTACCCTGATGGAAGAAAGTGGAAGACAGTGGAAAACTTAATATAAAGAGGGGGTCTGATGAAAAGACAGAGGTAGAAAAAAATCTGTAAAAGTGATTCTATAATAAGCCTTTGATCCTTCAAATTTATTTCAGACTTTGTCAAAATCATACATATTGCATGGAAAGATGACAGGCTTGTGTATCCCAAAGAACACTGTATTATTACAGTAGCCTTCCCTGATAGAAAATATTCTTGTACGTGTGTGCATGCATGCACATGGAAACGTGATTTATTTTTTTTTAAAAGAGAAAATCTTTCCAAAGTCCCATCTCATCCCAGTGAGTGGCCTTTATGCTCTCCGCTCCCTGGTGTTCACACATGCCTCTCACGTCACCATGAAAAGAAAAGAGAGAGAGCATGACACAGATGCACCCAGCCCTCGCCCCACCCCAGCAGAGAGACGGGCGGACTGAGAGGTGTAGCTGACCCCGAGAAGCACTGCAGGCTTAATACCCCCTCTCTATCCTCTCTTCATGCTGTCTGGTAGGCTCGGGGCTTACGTCACTGTTATTTCTGTCCATCTCCTGGTGAGGGAGGGGTCATCGTCTCTAATGCATTATTCACACTCGCTGCATCAACCTAGACAGATCTTATCTTGACAGGGCAAAGCAAAAATCACCCCTGGCTCAGTGGCTGAATAAATACAAAAAAAACAAAACATACAATAGCACTAGCTTCACCCTTTCTGATTAATAATGCTGATGTGTCATACAGCAACTGGTCCCAGCATGTTAGTACTTTGAGAAATGAATCTGCATTCTGTTAAAACACATGAAAAAATTGCACATTTACAGTCAAGTAAGAGTCTTTCTTGGGAGGGGATACTGAAAGAAAAGCAAAACGTGGGAACTGGGAAAACATACAGGCTCTTTAACATGACTGGTTTGAATGGCCCTAACCACCGTGATGAGTTTTTCAGCGGTGGATATCTGACTGATGTTTTGATTGTCAACAGCTGTCATGTGGCTCACACTGTTAGATAAGCCTTCTTTTCTACAGTGAACACATGGGAGGATGAACCACACATATGCACGCACTTACTGAATATATGTGCTTCGTCTTTGTTGTTAAGCGTCTGACGTGACACATCAGAGATGCTATCCTGCATTGAGGCTGTTATTATGCCACAGACTGCCGTCTCTGAATAAAGCCTCGATACAGGGATTTTTACTTCTTGTTCAAGACGGGACAATCAACAATGAGATGTTCAGGTTTCTTACAATAGAAGCAGGCCTTTTCTGTTTTCCTGACAAATGAGGTTGAGGAAGAGGAGCTTGGTTTTGACGAACAAACTGTAGCTCCCCTTTTGCTCAAGTTGTCTCTTGTCAAAATCATTCTTATGTGTCAACATGAACTCATCTGCCAAAACAATGGGTTTATCAGGGGTTGTCACCCCTTGCTCATTGAAATATGACAAACAATGTCAGCAAGACAATTTTTAAACTCTTCAAGCAAGACTTCTTTTTTCAGCAAACCAAACATACGTTTTTTTTTTTTGTTGTTGAGCTCACGAGGACTTCTAAAGCACTGGTGCCAAGTTTCAGGAATCAGTTCATAGGCTCTCAATATAGCCCCTTTTAACTGTCCTTGCATTCCTCAGTGCCTAAAGCAGAGTAAACTTCCTGAGCTATTCCAACTAAACACTTTGCCAAAGTGATGTCCAGGCATGCTCAGGCCACATGTTAGAAACAAGGAAAATACTTAAACACCCTTCACTAAATGGAGCAATTAATCTAAAGTTTCTAACTGCATCAAATGCAGATGGCTCTACATTAGTATGATGCAAAAGAGGAGCATGCTTCAGTGAAAGATCTTTTAAGGAAACGCTCATGCTCTAAATGCATTTGCTTCTCTTTAAGTAGCCGCTTCCTTTGCTTATCTTGCAGTTGTATTTCTTGAAGAGGTATACTTTTTTGATCTTTTTTTCCTCACTGCTAGCAGTTTCAATGTCAGAATCAATGGCATTCTTTTTAGGAGCCGATCTTAAATGAACTGCTCTAGGAACTCCTCTGAGGGCGCACTAATAAGGTCATCCAGTGTTGCAATGCTGGATAAAGTTCCTGTACAGAAAAAAAATTGTTAACTGTACCAGAGTTCCACATTATATGCACAGTGCGCACAGCACAAAGCACCCCATACCCCGTAAACCACACAGTCACAAATACATTACTCCATAATGGTTAACAAAACAAAAATGATGTCAATAGGACTACAGACAACCCATCTAATTACTGATGTCACACAGAATATGACCCACACAAATACCAATACTCAAATGGAACTTGCCGGACATCAGTATCTAAGGCAAGACTAACCCAGGGAGAAGTAGCCTACACAGAGTCACATTACACACCACCACTTGACATAGCAAAAGCTGTGCAGCAGAAAAAATTATAGAATCACATTCAAACTACCACAATGGTATCATATAGATAGAATGCTATCTTTACCTTATCAAATCACCCACTGGTGAGTACAGTGAGGAAGCCCTTGAGCGTACTTACAGTTCTCCCTGGTAGTGCAAGTCTAGCTCCTATTGTTATTCCTGTGGCTGCATGCTGCAAAAAGGTTGTTGCATGTCTATCAGCCCAGAAATACTTTTACATCTCTGCTGTGGGAGAATGAACTTTGAAAGGAAAGCTCCACTGAATCCAGACATTTTCAAGAGGACAATATCTGGATTCAAGGGAGTTTTGTCTCAAACTTTATCGTCATCAATCTCTTTGAGCTTTGCTCAATCGTCTCTTTAAAAGACTTGATCATTTTGGCCTTCACTCTTGAGTCAGAGCACTGTTCAGACAGAACTGATTCATTTACTCCTGAATGTGTAGTATGTGTAGCTCAGTTGAAGTCATTGAAAATAACTCTTGAGTATATAATAATTTCTCAGCTAAACAGTTACTATGCATAATTCAGAACACAAATCACTTGGACCTTTGCACATCCTGTATTCTGTGAAATGCCTCTTAATGCATAAACATGCAGCCTGATTAGACATGTCACATGCACACGTACATAAACACTGTGAACTTGTAGAGTCGGCTTTGCTTAACACCTCAAAGGATTTGGATAAGTAACTGTCACTGAGTCTGCATAATTAGGACACCGTGTTATTTGAATTCAAGAGGCCCATTTGCCCTAATGATCTGTCATTTTTCCTGGAAGTCAGACTCATGAGAATACCCACTGTGCACATCAACAATTTGTTACATGGATAACATTGCTTGTTGACTTCATTTTGCATTAAAACACTTTTTCTTGATATTAAGAAAAAAGACCTTTATATGATGTGAACACCTACCTTATAGTATATTTTTCTCAGTGATGGTCTTTCCTTTGTTGTTGTTTTTTCCTGACTCAAACTAAGATGGTGAAATACAGTAAAATAATGTTGTTCAATATATCATGTTTATGCCACACAGACAGTAAAGAGAAAGAAGGGTTGTCTTAAAACATGGTTATTTCTGCAGAAAGTAGAAGCTGAGCCACCTGTGATACCTGCCATGGGTTGAAATCTGCAAACTATTGTCATGTTAAATTGATGGTAATGAGTTTCAGCTACAGTTTCTTGTTTTTTAACTGTTTAGGAGGATTTTTGAAAATGACGATAATTGAGATTTCATTGATTTATCTATATATGGGCTTTTTATGCAGACTGAGCTCTGATCTTCAGTGGAATGAAAGGTGCTTTGGAAACACTGCATCTGAAGTTGTGGCACCCTTATTTTTGCCTGTGTTTGCAGACTGAAAGAACGTCACAATATGCAGTCAGTAATGTGATGTGTGAGTGCCCTCCAAAGGCAATTTATTGAACTACAACAGGAAGCAGGTGGACCATTTAGCTTGTGAGTGAGAGTCTCAGTGAGAGTCTCATCCCCTTCAGCTGTTGTGGGTTTGCAGGTGGACGGGCACATCACACTGCAACGATACACAGTGGTGCTTGAATGTGACTTTAAAAGTGCAATAATTGCAACATCTGTCAACTTACAACAAGAAAGAAAGAAAGAAACACACATCACATCACATCCTATGTAGTTCATGCAGCCCAGATTGACCTTCCAAGACAAAGATGAGCTACTGGGCCCCTGTTAACCCCTGTCCCTTGCATATTCTATTCAGTGTGGGCAGTCTTTCACCTCTGGAATATCACATTTCCTCAGATTTGCTCACAAGCAAAATATAAATATTATTTATGAATAATGTAGCAATTTCTGGCCTTTTCTCAGTGAACAGATAAACATGAGCAGGTCAGGCCCTGTATGAACAATGTGCATAAGGAATATAATGATTTCTCCCACATTGTTTATAGTATGTGCATGCATGGGTGCTTTGGTAATTCCCACTTCAGTGTATTTTCTGGGTGATGTGATGCCAGGCCTGAGGGAAATCTGTGCACAGCATGAAGAGAACTGACTCTCTTCTTTCCCAACTTCTAAGGATGAGCTGTGCCCCGGCAGACTGCAGTCCAAACACACACTCCCTTCGCTTCATCAGATGCAATACAACACATCTCTGCTATAAACTGACCTTCTGCACTCACACACACACACACACACACACACACACACACACACACACAGTTATTTCCATAATTATAGCACATCTTCTGTAATGTTTTGGCTTTTGATGTAAGCGGCACACACGCCGGTCAGGTGGGGCCGGTTGTTACGCGCCTCGGTACGGCAGGGGGCAGTCTGCGGCTCAGTCTCGGTTGAGTTCGCAGCAAATGAAAACGAAAGAGCAAGCCTCCGCAATAACACTGCCATGTAGCGAGCTATCAGGTGAGCATCCGCACGTACGTTTCTGTCGAACTGGGAACATTTGCTGCATGGCGTGCAGAAAAGACATCAACGAGCAGAGAGCGGGCCTCGGCTCGTCAGCTCGCGAGCAGCCGGCCGTGTGACGTGGCCATCGACGGGGTTTGAACGCTGTGTTTACGTTTGGATGAAGACGGGCTGTGTGGTCAGCTGTAGCAGTGACGTTCACGGCCGTTTGTGCGTGTCGGACACGGATCTTATAAATAAAGCAGGGAACAGGCATGAAGTCCTTCTTTAAAAGAAGCAGGGGAAAGGTAATAACTGTCTTCAGGCACGGCTGCTGAAACAAATCATTGACAAGTTGTCCTGGAAACCAGTCGACAGAAGGACAAATCGGCCCCGAGATCACAGTCCACAAAGCGATGAACCCTCACTGTCCTGTGCTGTCCTCCCCAGCAGGAACGGGGCGCTGGCATGACTCGGCTCTGTAATGCAACACTTAAAGATGCTGCGGGTGTTAATGTGATTTACTCATATATTTGTGGCGATAACTACGTTGCTTTCCAGGAACTTTGATCAAACACTGAGAGGTGTTTTTTCCCCATCATGGAGGCCGTCGTTGATTTCCTAACCATATTCCACCTGGAGGCCAGCAGATGTTCTGTGACGCTCAGCCTCTTCCTCGTCTTTTCAGGTCTTCTCTACTGGTGAGTAGATGTCCTTTCTGATCTCAGGGCTGTTGTGGACACAAAGTCAGTTCTGTAATCCGCTGGTTACATGACGCACACACTTCCAAGGGAATTACACACATGAGAACATGGGAAGGGGGGGGGCATCTCTTTTGTGCTGAAGGGAATGTAACCAAGCAACAATCTTTAGGACAATGTTGTCTGTGTTCTTCACGGTACTTGATTTAACTCTTTTCATTTATCGCTCATCAACACCTCACTGTGCTCTGCCTTCTAGGTATTCAATTTACCCTTTCTCGGTCCTGTCTAAATGTGGCATCAAACACCCAAAGCCAGTGCCCTTCTTCGGCAACTTATTCATGTTTCGCCAGGTAAGACATTTAGATTTCGTCCCCCTGGCTTTCAAACAGTCCTTCTGGGTCGGGTGGAGGTTTCAAACAGCACATCACAATGTGAAAGGGAGTCAGACGAACAATACGATAAAGCAGGAGGCATAGCAAATAGGTAAAACTCCAAAAGCATCCGATAAAGTCTCAAACAAATGGGCTTCCCTTCTGACAACTCACCTGTGTGGCAGCATGGTATTGAACAGGACATACCCAGCCCTTATGTAAGTTCCCAGATTCCACCCCTGTGGTCTGGCAGGTAAACTCTCCACCCACCCCTGGTCATCTGATCAGCTGCCAAACTGTTAAATTGTTACATCAACATTGTTTCATGTTCTTTTCAGGGCTTTTTCCAGCCCCTCACTGATCTCATAAGGACACACGGCAGAGTTTGTGGGTAAATAAAGATTTCTCCATTAACATCTGAAGAAGGGATAGTCTGGATATCTTTTAAAAAATTAATTCAAAAGAAGTGGATACTTGCCAGGTAAACCCCCAATATATGTTAGCAGCACTAATCTTAGTTGGTGTATATTAGGTACTATTTGGGGCGCAAACCAGTGGTGGTGGTGGCAGACCCTGACATGCTCAGACAAGTGATGGTCAGAGACTTCAGCAGCTTCCCAAACAGAATGGTGAGGACATTATCCAAAGCACGACATGTACATCCCTCAAGCTTCAACTGTGCAATGAGAAAAGACGTTCATGCCCATGCTGCCCCGTTCTCCTGTACAGAACTTTCGCTTTGCCACCAAGCCCATGATAGACTGCCTGCTCCTGTTAAGAAATGAGCGCTGGAAGAGAGTGCGGAGCATCCTGACCCCATCCTTCAGTGCTGCCAAGATGAAAGAGGTGAGACGAGAATGCTCGCTTTGACTGGGATGTTTTATGGACCAGCATTTCCTTAAAGCAATATTGACAGAGAGGTCCGTTCCCAGAAGTCTCAGCAGCTACGACACGTGACACCGTCTTTCCTTTTTTCTTGTAGATGGTCCCGCTCATCAACACAGCCAGCAGCGCCCTGATGAACAACTTGAAGGTGTATGCTGAGTCAGGAGAGGCCTTTGACATCCACAAGTAACCGGAGACACAGTGAACAAAGTCTTATCAGACCGTGGTGTCTCTTCCTGCCCTGTGTCGTATTCATGTTGGCGTGTCGGTTTTGCAGATGTTTTGGCTGCTTCACCATGGACGTCATCGCCAGCGTGGCGTTTGCAACTCAGGTGGACTCTCAGAACAACCCGGACGACCCGTTCGTCCGCCACGCTCAGATGTTCTTCTCCTTTTCTTTCTTCAGGCCCATCATGCTGCTTTTGCGTGAGTCCAGTCTTTTTGTATTATTACTTATACAAACGAATCACTACATCGGAGACGCTGTCAAATAACGATAAGAGTTCCCTTGTAATTCTTACATGATACATCGAAAATCTGGTTTGTGTGCCCAGTTGCATTTCCTTTCATGTTGACTCCTCTGGTGGGACTCATCCCCAACAAAAGACGAGACCAGATGAATCGGTTCTTTACCACCAGCATTCAGAAGATCATCCAGCAGAGAGAGGAGCAGCCTCCTGAGCAGGTGAGTCGTGGTAAAAGGCAACTTCTCCATCATTTGTTTTATTCTGTTCTAAGCACCATCTGCAATTTTCTTCCACACAATTTCTGATGTATACTTTTATACATTCATTGAAATGAATTGTATGCAGAGGCGTCGAGACTTCCTTCAGCTGATGCTAGATGCTCGAACCAGCAAAGGGTCTTTGCCTTTGGAACACTTTGACACAGCGAACCACGCAGACGAGTCCGTCCTCAGGAGCCAGCAGCCGTCGTCCTCGGATCAGGACGCCGACCGTCTTCAGCCACAGGAGCCACACGCCAGGCGTCCTCAGAAGAAGATGATAACTGAGGACGAGATTGTGGGTCAGGCTTTTGTCTTCCTGCTGGCGGGCTACGAAACCAGCAGTAACACGTTGGCCTTTACCTGCTACCTCCTGGCCATTCACCCTGAATGTCAACATAAAGTCCAGGAAGAGGTGGATGAGTTCTTTACCAGACACGTGAGTGTGTTACCCAGTGGTTTGATCTGATCGTGCATGCTTCATCTATGTAGGCATGACATCAGATGACATTACGGGTTTATCTTGTGCTACCTGTTGTAGGCGTCGCCAGATTACACAAACGTTCAAGAGCTGAAGTACTTGGACATGGTTATATGTGAGGCTTTGCGCCTCTACCCTCCTGGATTCAGGTAAAGGGAGGAGGACCATACAGTGATCACGTGGACTGAAGAACGCCTTGGAAACATGCAGAGCCATTCATTTTCAGAGCCTTTCTCTCTCCCCCCCGCAAAGGTTTGCACGAGACATCGACCATGACTGCGTGGTGAATGGCCAGGTTCTCCCTAAAGGAGCAACACTGGAGATCCCAGCGGGCTTTCTCCATCATGACCCGGAACACTGGCCGGAGCCTGAGAAGTTCATCCCTGAGAGGTAGGTGGCTAAAACGTTTGTTTCAGTGTTTCAGTCTCCTGTAAGTCAAGCAGCTCCGTCTCTGTCAACATTTTATCAAAATGAAATCGTGACCACCTGCAGGTGCTTACAGTCATAATACTGTGCAACAGGCAGTCAAAATGTTGCAACCGTGTCACATTACTTCCAGCTGGATATTACTCATAACAGCAAACATTATAGCCACAGCCATAGTTATAGCCAGCTTCCAGACTTCCCCAAGTGTCTCCTATTCACTGCTGCTCTTGATTAAGCCAAAAAAATTTAACTTTGCCGTTGGTCTCCAGATTCACACCAGAGGCCAGGGCCAGCCGACATCCTTTCGTATACCTGCCGTTTGGGGCCGGTCCCCGTAACTGCGTGGGGATGAGGCTCGCTCAGCTGGAGCTCAGAATGGCCTTAGTCCATCTGTTTCACAAGTACAGCATTGTGGCCTGCTCCAAGACAAAGGTGGGTTGGACGGTTAAACCACAGGAGACAACATAGGAACTAAAGAGCTGTCAGTATCTGCTCAGGTGAAAGTGGAAATACTTGTATACCTGAAAAATGAATATAGATTGTGTCTGCATTTGAATCTGTCGACATCCCATCACCCTACTCACAATGATACGTATATCAGTATCACATAAAGCAGAATATCAAAACATATTTTCACAAGGGACCACAAGCAATAACAAGGAAGACACAGCTGTTCATAAAATCCCTATTTTCATGTCTGTTCGTTAAATATAATTTGATTTTAGAAATCTACAATTGCTGTAATTCACTGTTAGTTAACGAATATAATCTGTCAACTCTGTATGGTACATATTTTGTCAAGGCAGTGCTAAATCTGAATGGAAAAAGCTCTTTCACACACAACATTCTTTTCTTTCTGCAGGTTCCTCTAGAGCTGAAGTCATCGAGCACTTTAGGACCTAAAAATGGCGTATTTGTGAAAATTGCGAGAAGAAACATGGGCGGAGGTCAACTGAACTGTCCACCAGATGATTAGAAACTCAACTCATCATCATCATCATCTTGTCAGATGGTGAAGGAGAATTTGAAGAGTTTCAAAACCTTGATTACAATGCTGAAGTGGTACCTTTTCTTGAGTGAGCTGGTGTAGCTCTGCGTAATGATGAATGACAGACACAAAGGCGTGGTTGGTCCAGTCAGGACCAGGGGATGGATTGAAGTGATGATAAAATAGAGGTGACAGAGGACATGTGAATTAAGAGAGTGAACAAAGGAATGTAATTGCGCTCTACAGAAAGAGAGCAGCTCTCAGCCTCTTTCACTTTACCACAAAAACTGAATATTTTGCGGCTGTGGATTTTGCACAGGGAACTACGATAAAGTAATGAAAACCTATTTAGGTCAAATGGTTCATCTGAACAATATTGAACATTTCATCATGAGATGCTGATCTCACAGAATGATTTACTAGTGTAATATTTCTACATCTCATTTAATCTGCACTTGAAAGCTGCTATTTTCTATTTCTCACTTGATGATGTCATTCATAATTCTTATTGAACCCCACCGCAGTATTTAAATCATGTGTGTAGGTCTAATTTATAATGTGAGCAATAAGAGATTTGCTGATGATGAAATTTCTGTGAAACAACATGTATATTTCAGCAACACAGATCAGAGGTGATTAAAGGTGATTAAATACTGAACGTCTAATAAAAAGGTGTACAAATACCACTTGTGCATAACTAATGTAAACTAAATGTGTTTATTTACACATCAGGCCACTTTGTTGCCCTCAGCAGCCCTCATTTACACATTTAGACTAATGATGCTGATGATCAGAAAACACAGACTATTTAGATTTTTACTTACTTTTGATACTTGAAGCATATTTTGCAGACATAACCTATGTTCTTTTATGAAGAAAGATGTAGATGTAGTTTTTTTTTTAAACATTTTGTAAAGGATCTAAAAAGTTCTTCCACCTCCTTAAAACAAATTAGCCACTAGCTTCTACTAGTCAAAGTAAAGCGCATCCCATAATAGAGTTTTTCCCTGAGCAGACTCAGACTCGAAAAAGTAACAGCAGCATTAGGAATAACTGATGAGATACTCTGGATAAATCTGTTGTTTTTCAAAGACGACGTAGATGCTGGGGTCGCTCACGCAGTCAACACAGCTGTCATAGAGGGTTCTGCCATTTCCTTTGGGCGGGGGTCGGACATAGTCGCTCCTGCCCGCACAGAACTCCCCCAACAGGACTAGGGCAACAAACATAATCTTATTCAGGCCTCCTTTGATGCGTGCGTATCTGTCTGAGTAGGATGCATCTCTGGCGAAGTAGCTCCCTGAGAAAAAAAAGGAAGTGTAACATGTGATAACTCAGTTTGGGGAAAAGTGCGACGGGTTCTTTTCTACTGCCGCTGTATAGTATGCTGCGTGTTTCAGTTGTGAAAGCCTGATAAACTGGGAATTCAAGAGTTTACTTGAAAGTACAGCACAGTGGATTTTAGGAACAGACATATTTTGTGGACGTCTTGTCAGTATTGTATTGTGTGCAGTCATTGTATTACTTGAATGGCTGCTGAGGTTGCTTCACTGTACCTTTGCCCAAGGCCGTGCCATGGACACCACACATCCTCCAGTCAAAGTTTTGCTCACAGATCGCATCGATCAGGGACTCATCTGTCCCATGGAACAAGTACTGCTGATTCACAAGTGTCCCCCCGTTCTTCTCCTTGATCTGCTCTTTCTGCCTGAACACACAATATAAGATAATTTAATGTAGCAACGCTTTCTTGGCGAGACATGTGGAACTGTTCGTTAAATAAAGCCAAAAAACTAACAAAACAGTGACTTACCACTGGAAGACTTTCCACAGCGAGGGGTTCTGGATCCTCTGGATGCTGTTAATTTTACTCTTAGGCATAGTGCGCCTAAACAGCATCTCAATCATATCGTAGTTGCTCTCAGATTTGGTGAGAGGCACAAGCTGAAAGACACGAGTAAAGTGCAGATAGTCATTAATGAAGAATGTAACAGTTTAAGAACATTTCAACTTCTTCCAGCTACAACATAAATTTACATAATTCAATGTCACCGTGTCTATGAACTTGGAGCATAGAACAAACAAACAAAGGAGATTTCAAAAACATTGCATCATGGAATCTTTTTTGAGCCAAAATAAATATGTTTTTGACATTATCAGCAGCCAAACACACTCTTGGCTTTCTTCCTACAATAGAAGTCAAATATTGCTCAGACAGTTCATCCCAACACTGATGCAGAAGTTTCCCACAAATGTTGCACATGTAGACTGCATTGCTTTCACCTTCTGTTGGCCTTCATCACAAGAAGCTGTTTGGTTCTTTTCTTATTGCTCCAGCTCATTATCTCGCTGTAGGATGAACCTCTGTCTTCCTTTGTTGCGTACATTTTTCTCACCATGCTGATGTTCATAAACAAGAAGACTTCCTGCAGGGTTTTTATCAACCTCCAGAGCCTGGAGTCACGCAGTTTGTTGTAATAATGTTGTTTTGCAGACAGAGACTTTGTAAGTCACCAACAAAAGTTGGGGCACAAGTCGGAAATGTTTGAATTGACTTACAAGGCTTCATTTACTTCCACTGCTGCAGGAACACTGTAAATTAACCAATTTCTAAATCCCTTGGAAAAGTATATTTTCTATAAAAATGTACATGATTCCTCACTTTATTTAATTTTTTCCATTAGATTTTTTAAACTAGGTAATCTTTGTACCATTTAAGATTATTCACAGGATTCAAACACCTGCAGTTTGAATAAAAAAACTTTGTCTTGATAAAAGAACAACACATAGAAAAAAGAATTAGAAACCATTCTGTGAAGATACCTTGTATCCAAAATCAGGCAGAGCATTCTTGTCCCAGTGGGATGGGACACTCTTGGCTGCCGAGGAGCTGGAGCTTGGTGCTGATACTCTACAGTGTAGACAAACATTAGGTAAGAACTATGTGACTGGCACTGATTTATCCACAACAGCAGTGTTTCACCTGCAAGGACAACGCAAAATCTGCGCCTGTGGCTGGAAATGGAAATACCTCTCCAGTTTCACTTTCACGTCGTGAGCAGACACAAAGCGAGGCCTCCTTCTGACCTCTCTCTTAGTTTTGTATTTCAAGTTCTCTTGATACATCTGATAGGTCCCCAGTCCGCCTTTGAAGTGGAGAAGATACTGCTGTTTGGCCGCACCAAAAGGAATCTCTGCATGTCTTTCTGCCAGGTACATTTTTTCAAGAGTTTCAGAAGTGACAGAGGCTTGTGTGTCACCATCACCCTAAACAGAACACAAAAGGCAGAGAACAGTCCCAAGCCCCATGTTAGGATTTGCAATGTGACACGGATCGAGCGTGAAAAATCAAGAGGGCAATGAAGAGGGCAATGTAGCAAATCTAAATCTACTTTTTCCTTCATACAGGCTCTTAAAACTGACTTTTCATCTGATCATCGCAGAACAAAAACACATACAGGTGCATTATTTGTACAGGGACTGACTGACCTGTCCGTACTCCTGCCACTTCCCGTTCTCGTCCTTCCAGTACCAAATCCACTGCGTTGTGAGAATAAAGTGTGGGGGCTTTGAGACAGAGGAGGCAGTGGACAGGCGACGGACTGCAGCCGATCCATATTTCATTGACAAAAAGTCAACTGCGTGTGTGACGGGGGGAAGGGAGCTGAAAGTAAGCAATGTAAATACAGTGAATCAGAAAATATCCTCAAAGGACACCTACACTTCCTGAAAGAATATGAATGATAGTTTTAACATGTTTTTGTTTCATTACAGTGAGTGTGCATTTCTGTGGCGTGTTTTTTCATTCACGCACCTTCGCAAACCAAAGAAATTGAAAATCCCTGCGGCGTGCAATTCCTGACTCATGCAGCTTGTGTCTTGTCCGGGGTCACAGTAAGCCTTCTCAATGCTTTCCATATCAGGCAAATCTTTCCAGGTCACACCATCGGTGTCGAGAACCTGCCACGTGTAAGGTAGGTGCCAATGGACACGAACACACTTCTCTGGGTAAAAAAACCCCACAAGGATACAAAGGCATTCACTGAGGCAGTGGTACACATATATATTTTTTTGTCTTTTCATACAGATGTGTGTTTGTTCAGGAGTTACTGTACGGGAGGTGATACTTGTCATTTCCACCCGCAACATTGTTACCGCTGAAGCTGCAGTGTCTGCGAATGAAGAAGAGGCAGATTTCATTCTTGTCCGCATCATTCATGGATTTAGATGGACAAGCAGAACTGGTGGGGGATCCAGGGTTGCTGTGGGAAGGTTGAACCGCAGCCTGGTGGGGTGGCTTCTGTTTGGGGAGTTTCACCTCTGGCGGAACTGCAGGAGACATTTATTATATACAATATTACTCTAATTTCTCGACAAAAAAAGTAAAATCGAGTTTCCATAAAAGTAACGCTTTACCAGGAACAGCAGTAATCCATTGACCCATGATGATGAGTTTGTTTCTGTAGATCTCATGAAGGTCGTTAATGTTCTCCTGACTGACTCCACGGAAAAGTTTCATCCCTTGTGAATAAATGTTGTGGGATCTCTTACACAAAGTGCCAAATTTACAATCATTCTGGAAATAGTGCTGGCAGATGTGAAGCTTGGTGCAGGAGGTGCTGAACTTGCAGGAACCATGCTCGCCGCTGCCCCTGTTGTAATGCGGGCATATCTGGAGGGGCGTATGAAGGAGGGTGATGTGTCATGACAAGAAAAGATATTTCATCTGTAATCTGTAATAATATAGCTGTTCATTCAGAAATGCACGTTGCTTGCCACACTAAAGCGGGAGATGAGACTCACCTCAGGAAGCAGATATGGATCATTCTGCAGTAACAGCTGGAACAGCTGTTTTTCCGTCAAGTACTGAAGACCGTATTTCATTAAAAGCGCCTGGTTGTATGGAGAGGCCAGGATATGGGATTTTTTACACTTTTGTCTAAAAATGAAAAAAAAAGACAAAAGTAATATCTCAGCTAAGGATTTTAAGTTTACAGAATTAATCTACTGAAATAGATAGTACCTAATTTGAGTAGTTTTTGCTGCAGATTTAAAAATGTATGTATTTTATACATTACTACAACTGGTTAGTGGCTGATACCCAGAATACGGCTTTGTTGACATACAGTCGCATATTTATGACTAATGTTGATATTTGTGTCATGTCTACGTTGAAATAAATAAATGAGGTTCGGCAACACTTCTTAGTTGGACAAAATCTGCTGCATTTACCCCAAAATCTCAGCCATAACCTAATCTAGAGCGCGCTATTATTGCCATCTTCTGGACCGACACAGGACTTGCAGTTGATGTATATGTCTTTGGTGATCTTACAGGGAATAAATAAACAAGTAAATAAATAAATACGTTTGTTGTCTTCTACAGTGGCCCGTATACACGAGCGGTAAAATAACGTGCTCACGACATTTAACATTCAGCTCAACATCTTTCTGCTAATGGGTGGTGTATTAAGCACAGTGCAGGGTTGTAAGTGTAAATCTTATGTCGTCCGTTCATAAAGCACTTACGGTAGGAGTACTGATGATCATCTTATTCAATAAAACTATTTCCTGCAGCCGTGTAAATGGCCTCGAAACCTCGAAATATTTCTAGCAGACACGCCTACATCGAGATCAACAGAACTATTCTAAGAGAAAGAGGAAAAACCCAGGCAACATGGCGTCAAAAGTGAAAACACCTGTATGTGGGTGGGGGGGTGGGGGACTTAAAACACATTAAACCCGCTTTGCTTCGTTCGCTCCTATGTCTCTGTAAAGTTAATTTATTTTTTTAGTTACCAAATTTTGTACTACGTTTTACCACATGATTGTATTCACAAGTACAGCTTGATAAAAGGCGACAGGCTACATACCCGAAGCTGCAGGCTCCCAACACATAAAACCTGCACAGGTGTAAGCCATCGCACTGTGGACACTGTCCAGTTTTTCCATGACAGATCCGCAGACTGGTTTTAGCTACTACCAGACTATCCGGGCTGATGATCTGGCCGGCGGTCGCCTTCTGTTTCCCTGCCTGAATGGCTATTTTACTGTCGTCGAAGAGGACACTTCGCAGGACTACTTCTGGAACAACAAAACTCCCTTTGATCGCCTCCTCCAGGCGCCTGAAGTCCAAACACCCCCGGTGGTCGCACAGAGTCTTGTCGATGAATGCAGAGAGGCCTGAGGCCATCGTGAAACGAATTTCGCCCGTCGCTCCAGTGGGTCGTACTGACCCAGCTGGTTCCTTGTTCTGAAGAATAGAAAGTGAAACTGAAAAAGAGAGGACGGGGGTGTTTGTAGCCCTGCCCCAAAAATAAGTACAAAATCATGAACATAATGCTTCTTTATTTTTTAATTAATAATTCAGAATTATGATAGCGGGTGTGAGGAAATGTGGACTGTTTTATTTCTATAGTTAGCACAGATCGGTTACACCAGTGCTTCCATTGTGTTGTTGTGAGTTAAACATTCACTTCATCACAAATATATTCCCGAATTTAATATGAGTCGACACAGTGCGATTATTTTAATCACGCTGTCTTTTCTACCTCCCATTCGTCGCAAAGTTTAAGAATTGGAGGTTTATGCAAGTACTTGAAGGCAACACTTGCCCATAGCAACCACTGCCGGCGTCCAGTGTACCTTAGCAACCATGGAGAGCGAGCGTTCGATGACAGAGCAAAACGAACTCCTCTACGACCGCGTCGAAGAACTAAAGTAACAAAAATACACTTCAGCACTTCGCTTAACATGACTCAACCGCGGCGTTTATTAACCTAAGTTTAACTTTTATTAACCGAGCTATTTCGTGCAACATGCTAACGTTGAATGCTAAGGCTAGTTATCTCGTTTAGCAACATGGATAAAAGTAGTTAGATATTAACCTGCTAAAAGTAACCTCTAGGGTTATTAGTTCCAAGTAGAGGGTCAGAAGAATTGCCATGGTCTTTACACAAGGCTCGGCCAGTTATGACTCACATTACGATATGTTGAAATAGTTTGAGTACACTGTGAGCTGTCTTTCTCTTCATTTAGGTTTAGGTTCCCAACTTCAGTAGGTGAACTGTTCGCATCAAGTTGTTATTATTCACCTCTGCTCAAGGTGTTCCAATGCAGCCCTTCTGGCAGAGAATGACATGCTTGAGCGATTCATCAGCCGCCTGGATCCACAGGACCTGGGGTCCCAGACTGGGGGAGAAGGTCTGGGGGCAGCAGGAGCCTCCCAGCTGGAGGGTGGGGTGAGTGACACTCAGTGACCTGACTTATATGCTAAATATATACTGTATATATAAAAAAAAAGTGGGATCTAATTTTATTGTAGGTGTCACAGGTAGGACAGACCTGGCTCATTCTGCACACACTTCATTTAAAACGTGTAATCAAAAATGACTGCTTGTCATTTGACCTCGTCTGTCCAGCCTTGAATTTCCACTACAACATGCAGAGCAAATGCTTGTCTGGGCAACTCAGACACAGCATTCCAGCTCCAATCTGTCCAGGTCAGGGCAATATCAGATCAGGGTCCCAAGATCTGATATTCTCATAAAAGATACACCAACTTTTCTATATTTATTGAACTCTTACAGAATGCTTGAATACTCTGTATCAGATCCAATCCTTCCTGCAGAAAGCCTGTTAAACCTTTTCTAAGATAAACATACACATGTATGGCTCTATCTTTTTTTTACATTTCCACCACAAACAGAATTAATTATTTTTCTTTCTCAAGGTCAAAAAACAGGATGAACATTTCAAAACACAGCTAGAGAGGAACAAACTCAAAGGTGTTTTAAGTTGAAAGACTGACAAACTGTAGTTGTTGCATATCAGCAGCCATTTCTGTGAATTCCTTTCATAATCTTGGGAGGGATTATTGAAACATGACAGCAAAAATGATGAATAGTTATGATAATATGCTAAACTATTGGTTTAGATTAGCCTAAGTACTGACAGTTTTTAAGAATCCCTTGTGATAACTTGCATGCATTATTTTCATGACAATAACTCTTGAGATTGACAACGATATTAATTCCATACCTAAGAACAAAAAAACCACCTCTCTGCACTCCCGATTGATCTGTGTGATTTTACAAATACTTGTGTGTGTGAATTATCAGGGCCATGGGTGGAGGCGGCGATCCCGTTCCTACATATCAGATCGACTCCAGCAGCTGACGTTTGAGCAGAAACTCTGTGTGGCACAGAGGGAGGTAACAGAGACACAGCACGATCACGAGAAGCTCCAGCAGAGATATGAGAGGATCCAGGACAACTACAAGGTAAGGCTATTACACACCCTTGCACAAACAAGAAAACAAAAAAGAGGCGCGGTGCATTTCCACTTCAGTGATTCAGCTCGTCTCTCCAGGCCTCCCTGAAAGAGGCAGAATTGCGTCTCGCAGAGATCAGGAGGGAGAAGAAGGAGTTTGAACGCAGACTGCCCACATCTATGAAGGACAACAGACTGGAAATGAAGGAGCCAGAGAAGGTGCTGCAGTACATCAAAGACAAGTCAAAGGTAAAAATCCAGTTTAGTGTAATGAATAATGAATGAACTGTGCAAAGAAGTATTTGAATAGATTTACAAAAGATGCTATTATATCTTGTGTTTTATGACACCTGTAGTCTATCATATCCCTCTTAGTGGAAAGGACTTCCTCCAACACGTCATTGCCCTCCCTTTGTTCACATTGTCTGCTCTGTTCCCACAAACACACACAAACACAAACAGGTCAACCAGTACGAGAAGTTAAATCTGAAGAACCAGGCACTGAAGGTCCACGAGAAGAAGCTGCAGCAGCAGCTTCAACAGAAAAAGGAGATGGGAAAAGCAGAGTACGAGGTGGAGAATAAAAGTAGTATATATATTATATATACTGTACAGACAGGTTAAGACTGATGAAAGAAGTGGCAGTTTTATCAAGAATGTTTGTCTGTGATCTGCTTCTTGTTACAAGGGTTAGTTTATGTGTGTATCATTAGTCTCTTTATTTCTTTTTTCCTAGTTAATAAATGTAATCATGTGTGCTGCTGTGTGTTGAATCTAGGAAAGTTTCCAGGAGTACAATGAGCAGAGAACTGACAAAAATCGCGATGAACTTCAGGTCAACAGTTTGAAAGTACAACGTGTCCTCAGTTCGCACAAGGTGACCCATTAGAATGATTGAAAAGAGACACGTTTCCAGTCTAATTTAATGTAAATGTATGAAAGGTATCCTTTGCTATAGGGTTAATGTGCTTCATCTTGTGTGTGTGTGTGTGTGTGTGTGTGTGTGTGAAAAGGAGAAGCTCCAGAGTGTGACATGGGAGTTGACGGAGTTGAGCAATGACATCACCAACAGGAAGCAGTTGCTGGCAAAAATTGAGGAGGAGATACAGCATGCTGAGGAGGTGCGTTTAAAGTCCAAAAATGAGCCGCCGTTAAGGACCTAACTTAAAGATAAATGTAGCAAAGACATCAGCATTAAATTATGTCGGACGCACTGAAGCATACACGCACGCAAACTGAACTCGCTCCCTTTGCGCGCTCCGATCCTTCCTACTTGACATCTTCTCTCCTCAGGAACGTTTAAAGGCAGAGGCCCTCAACCAACACCTGCGCCGCCAGATGACGGAGTATCAGGCTCCTGATATCAGTGGCTACATGCGTGTTAAGGACAAACACAAGAAGCTGCAACGGAGCATTCACACGTGGGAAAGGAAGGTTGGGATTGCTGAGGTAAACCGGTCTTGGTAATTTCTTTCCCCAGACACGATCGACTCTGCCACCTCTGTAGCGATGGGATGAGAATTTAAAGTGCAGCATCTTCTACTTTGATCATACCATGGCATGCCTCTGTCCAGCTGGGGGAGAAAAAAACCCTCAACTTGTGTGATAATATCCAAAACAATGGGCGCTCTCTTCTCTGTTTTTACCAGATGGCCTCGAGGACCCACGCTGAAGCCCGGAGCAAACACAGAGCTTCTGTTACTCCTGCAAACAGTGCGGTGGCTGGAGCGAGGTCTGGGCAACGCCAAGTCCCAGTAAAACTGCCAGACATAGCAGAGCGCAGCACGTAGGGAGGCAGAGACGCAGAGGCCCACCGGGCTTCAGTATGAATGGAGGATGGAAAAAGAAAAAAACTATGTGCTGTTGGCTTCTTATTATATATTCTGTTGTTGTTGTTGTTGTTTTTTTTTTAAAAAAAATACTCATTATGTTTCCTTGAAAGAGTTTTACCATTCATCCTCATGAATAATGAACTGTACAGATGTTCTGCAAATAAAAAACAATCGAGCCTGATTGCATTAATAGTCAAACCAATCCATTCAAAGACCCATACATGTGTTTATGATGTGCTCATGTTTAGAATGTAAAGTGTAATGTGAAGTGGAAGTTACTAAAAAAAAAAAAAAAAAAAAATCCACCCCTGACTGGACAAACTATTTTCTTTATTAGAAAGAAATCCTCGGAGGTATAAGCCCTCAAAGAACTCTAAATGTTACGATGTTACATGCCATATATACAGTTATATACATAAAAGTGCAGTGTCACAATGGGTAAGCTGTTTATTTTGTTATTCATTCTGTCATATAACTGTATAACTGGAAAATGGCATCATTACTTATTCATACGTCTTCCTCCTCCACCGCAACTTCTGCACAACACGGCAATTGACGTGAAAATGCGAGGGGACAGAAGGCAGGAAGTTCCTCTAAATCATTTTGTTTTTTTCAAAAGGCACTTTCGCTTGTACATACTGCAGCTGTACGCCAAAAGCACACACTTCATACAGCTGGATCCACACTGCAGGTGGCGCACCCGGAGCCCTGGCTATTTCACTCTACGTCCCTTGTTCTAAGCTCAATCACTTCTACCCAGAAACACAACGAAGGTTACAAAAATAATGAAAGTTAGTCATTCAGAAACCAATTCACGAACGCTCGTTACGCACACGTAAACCTGCTGCTAGCTTAGCACTGCTAATTCATCGCAAACCGAACACCCCTTGCAAGCGTTACTGCGGGAGCCGAGCAGTCCCAGGACGTGCACCCGATCCCGGTATTTCTACAGTACAGGGGTTAAAAGACACATGGGGGCATTCACACAGTTCGAACTTACTGGCATACTGTTTTTTATGGGGCTATTGCATTTTTACAAAAAAATAAAGTTTCACTCGATCCCACCTGTCCCACGTCAGCCGCGCTTCAACCGTCCTCGGCAGCCACGTGACCCCGAGAGACGCCGAGCGTTCTCGCCCCGGACATTAAACGGAGCGACGGGAGGGAGGGAGGGGGGCGCACGTGGAAGCTTTCACGCTAACAGTCATCAGGTCCATGGCTACTGACAGTACTCCCGGGGGGGGGGCAAATATACAGCAGGGAGGAGCTGCTCCCTGTAGGTCACACAGATGTAAAGGTGGAGTTCTTCAGGCATAGTTCATCCCTTCATCTGCGGGAATTTCAAGGTTGCAGCGAAAATGTTCGACGTTCACGAAGTAAAGTAGTGGTGCTATCCAATGGTCATGTCTCGTCCCAGGCAAATGTCTACACGGAGGTGATCTTTGTACGTTTCGACGGCGTGCCCCGCCGAGGAAAGTTGCAGTTTACACAGTGAATCAGTACGACTAACTTATCAACAGTGTACCGTTGTTCAGCGCTCCAGCACCTTTACAGAATATTTAACAATGTGAAATGAGTCCCACCTCAGAGCCGGTCACCGAGCTGCGTCTCAGGTTCAGTGGTAATCGGAGGAGCTGCATGCACCACATGTTTTGTTCAGAGTTGCTAAGTTCATCGCTGTCTGTCAACTAAACTAAACTAGTATACATTTTTCCTAAAACCTCGAAGGAAGCCTTTGTGATTTGTTGTTTGAATTTACCAAAAAGAAAAAGAAAAAAAAGAAAGAAAGACGCATGTTAGATCATATTAACCGAAGCATATTAACACACAGCTGTGCACGTTAGAAGAAAAGCTGTCTGACAATCTGTCTCAGCATCTCCTCCCCGACAGGATCTCGTTTTCAGCTTCAAAACCCCAAAAAGAATTGTCTCGTCCCGTTCCCGACCACGTCCATGTATGTGACACGCACTTCGATATAATTTGCGGCACGTCTGTTGGGTCGAGACATTCGGCATTTTGCAGCCCACCCGGAAGTTGATCGAGAGATTTCATTTTACGCCTCTGGTTCCCTTTCCCAGAGGTCACATGGTGCAGGACTTGTCCAGAGGATCCTGAGGAGATGTAGCCGGAGGCTGCGCGGCCGGGCTGGACTTGGGCAGAACCATGGGCTTGGGCCTCAAGGCGGGTGGTTTGAGCTGCACCCCCATGCGGGGCGCTACCACAGGCTTGAAGGTGCTCATGGTGTCGCTGGAGGAGCTGGTGCTGCGGCGGATGGGCGGCTCGGTGTTGGCGGCGGACCTCAGCATGACGCCGTGGATGGGGCCGAGGGATTCGCTGGAGCTGGCCGGCGTGGGGCCCCCGCCGCTGCCGCCGGCGGTCTGCCGCTGCTCCAGGGTGTCCAGCACCACGTCCGGGGCGTGCTTGGCTGAGCTCTGCCTCTCCAGCTCGCGCAGCTCGTTCAGAGCGGTGTTCATGGTTTCCTCGATGTCCTGCGGGAGACGGAGAGAAGCGCGCGTGAGCGAGGGACAGAGGAATCGGAGGGATGGCAATGACCCAGAGGGAGAAAAGGAGTGAGAAACAGGAAGGCTGGGATTAAAACGGAGACAAAATCAAGAGACGGGGAAGGGAGGGAGAAATGAGAAAAGATGAAAATAACAGGAAGGAGAAGGTAAGGTATGTAGGAAATACAAAAAACACAGTAACAATCCGAGCGTTGTAGCATTACTTTGCACCGGCAATGCAAACGCAGCGATGACCGGATGTGTTGATCTGACAGACAGACAGACAGCGCGGCGCAGCTTCAGGCGCTCTCTCGGCGACCTCTGCCCTCTTAACGGAGGCTCTACGCGAGCATCGGCTCCGGCTCCACCGTTCATAAGTGAGCGACAGTCACGCGAGAGCCACCGCCTTCCTGATGTCCCGCCTCCACGCACACTATTACCAGTCAGGCGTTAATATGTTGTGTACCAGCGCTCCGCGTTCTGGCAACATTTGTGCGCTCGCGGCCATAGTAAATGTAGGGTGATGGCCCAGTGTCAGACTCTGCTCCCCGCTGTCTGCCTGCGGAGCAAGTCCTTTGCATGTATTTAACACACGGACACAGTTGCAGCCAGAGGAAGCAGAAGACAGGGACTGACTATGTTTTTAGAGGGCGGGGCAGGGCTTTGATGGTGGAGGGGGCTGCGGTCGCGTCGCCGCTCGTCCCGCGCTGACCTGTGCGATGCTCTCCGGGTCCAGGGGCTTGCCGCCGTGGTGGTGGTGGTGGTGATGGTGGTGGTGCGCGTCGGCGAAGCCCGTGTACTGGCCCGAGGAGGTGGAGCGGCGGATCGGGGGGCTCTCCAGCTTCTTCAGCGACTCGTGGCGGCTGATGTTGGTCAGGCTGCCGTGGCCGGTGCGGCGCCGCCGCTCGGGGCTGTCCACCGGCACGTGGTTGCGACTCCGCAGCATGTCCCGCGGGCTGAAGTGGCCGAGCACGGGGGAGCCCATCTCCGGGGTGCCGCCGTGTCCGCCGTGGCCCTGCTGGGAGGCGTGCACCATGCAGTGGACGTCGCTGGGGCGGGCAGGGGGCCGTCGAGAGGGCGGCTCGGATCTTTTCTTGTGCCTGCTGGGGCGGGAGGACGGAGCAGAGAGGAGACATCAAACAGAAATAATTATTCAGTTGCTCATTACATCAGCTCCTAACATTTTACCACCAACCTCGCAAACAATTGTTGCACCTTCAATTAGCGCCGTTGTACCATCCTCTGTCTCCCAAAAGATAGAAGGAAAGAAAAACACCTCTTTTTTATCAGCTCTATTTATTCATAAACTTAAGCCTGGATTGAATATATTGAATATATTGGAATAGATTTAAGGGCTTCATTTGAAACCTGCAAAAACAGCAATCCTTCGTACATGCAAGTCCCTTTAATCAGATGTAAACACAAATTTGGAACATACCAACATATAGGCATGCTTTATTTGCGGCCTTTCTCCATCTCGGAAATAAAGGGAATTGTGAGAGGAACCCTGATGTCTCCAGTAAACTTATTTGGAGAGCAGGTGGAGTGGACCTGGCTGTCGGCCAGAGGAGGGAGGCCTGTGATTCGTCAGAGCGCCAAAAACAGGCTCCGCGGGAGAAGCTCCAGCTGCTTCAGCGGGACGCTTGTCCTCCGTCTGAACCTGGACCAGCACAGCGCCTCACACACCCAATTAAACACGGCACGGTGTGCGCGCCGGTCGGGCGAGCGCCTTTATAAGCTTCCACACGCGCGTTTGCCGGGTTTACGCGGGGCGCGATGCTTCTTCGCGGTAACGTCTCCTCCCTCGGAGCGCTTCTGTTCCTCCATAAAAGGAGCAAATAAAGGACCAAAGGAGCAGCACGTCCTCCTCAGCGCCACTCCGACAGGACTCTGCGTTTTTACGACGCCACGATGATTAATCAAACCGGTGATCAGCGCCAGCATCACTTTCAGTCTGGCAGCGGGATGGCTGAATAAGATATCTGAGCGGGACTGCTGGCAGAACCCGTAGAATTTAATCTCGTTTAATGTAATGACATAGTTATGTGATATTTATGACGTTGCACTGGAGACACTCGGATGAAACGTGGAAGGTACAAAAAGAGAGACTGACAATATTTGTACTATGCAGTGAGTTTTTTTCTGTTTCCAAAATGGCAAAAAAGGGGAAATATTCAATCAATATCATCAGAAAGCTGATAAATGTCAGATGAGCTATTTTAATTAGTCTTCTGTCTGCACTGCTGGTTCTTTGTTTTGATGAACAAGCAGCAAATTACTCATCCTCCTAATCACTTCTCCGAAGCAAATGGCCTCATTTGAGAGTTTACATCCGCCTAATGAACGCCGTCTCAGCCGTCGCCGCAGAGATTTACAGGCAGCGTCTTCGCTGTGCTAAATAAAAAAGCAATAATGAGTATGGACAGGAAGGGCCGTGAAACTCTTCGGGAACGTAATTGCCAATTTCCCCGCGAAGCCACTGTGCTGCGGCGTCTCCCCAAACCGATCTCTTCAGCACAGCTCATCTGTATTAGTTAGAGAGCGGAGTCCACCAGACGCGCGCTTATGTAACACCCTGAAACCCAAACTTGCTCACACACTGCATTTCACTCCGGGAATGGATGTATGTGTGTATGTGTGTGTGTGTGTGTGTGTGTGTGTGTGTGTGTGTGAAGGGGGTCCTAACTGTTAAAATATGAAGTGATGAGCACAAAAAGCTCATCGACAGCGCTAATAGCAGCTAATGATGGTTTAGACGCTGGGAAATAAAGCGGTGCAGGCTCAGCGGCCGCTGAGAGAACCCCCCCCCCCCGACTGCAGTGAGAAATCCGGAGAAGTAAACAAGCGCATGGACTGCTGACAACCTGCAGGGGGTGCAGTCTGCATTCATAACACCAGCCCCCCCCCCGTGGGACAGAGTGTGCCACGACAGGCACCTCACTGCAACTTTCTCTGCAAGCTGTCACCACACCGACAGCTTTGTTTATCGCGGCCTCGGCCGATATTAACGTAAATAATAAGACGTTCCGCGAGTTCCTCTCCGCGAAAACAGAACGCGGGCCGACCCGTGCCGGCGGTCACTGAAAGAGGCTCTAATGCATCGGCTTGTTTAGCGACTGGCTGCGATTGTGATGCCAAACTGTCCTGGAGGTCCGTCTGCTGAGGGCGAGAACACCGGGAGAGCAGAGAAAAATCCAAATAAGGCTCAGGGTATAAATGATTCAACGCTTACGAGGACTGGTCTGACTGGAGGAGCAGAAAAAGTGAGTGAGTGTGTGTGAGATGGCAGAAGACGGAGGTGTCACCTGGGAGGGACAGGTGGAGGGTGCAGTGGGAGTTAGGTGGAGGTTCGTTAGGGACGATGTGGAGAAAAAAAAAAAAGATGATTCATTCTGATTAGTTCTTCATCTGCATACAAATACCTGCAGTGGTGTAAATATTGCCTCTGCTATGAATCATCAGCATTTCAGCAGCGGAGTGTGTGCGTGTTTGTGTGTGTGTGTGTGTGTGGGGGGATGCTCTGGATAAAAAAAAAAAGCATTTGGCAAGAACCAGCAGCAGATATTTCAAGGTCGCTCACTCCAACTGCAGAAATGATGCAGCAGCGAAGAGAAGAGCAGGAGACCAAATGCTGGCGCGCCACCGGCCGACGCTGCCAAAAAGGCCGAGGTGCGATCGGACGCGCGCGCGTCCTCCTCGCCGTGTGTGCGTATTCCGGCGCAATCAGCCAGTCACCGAGCACCGACGTGAAATGCGTATCTAATGCTCACACGGGCAGCGAGGCCGAGGCCACAGGATGAGCGGAGGGGGGCGGCGAACGTAAACACGTGGGTTGTTGTTTTCGGCCACACATCATCTGCGGTCCGCAGTCCATTAAGAAGTTCGTCCGTGCCTCCAGCGTCTGAGCGAGTGTGGCTGTATTCACACCTGAAGCCAGACTGTCGGGTGCTGGACTGACTGACTCCGGCGTGATGAAGGCTGGAATCAATTAACTCGGCGGGACGCTCGACAAGCTGAGAAAAATGTGCCTTAATGTGTTTTCTGCATTTTCCAGCGCAGCAAGACACCCGTAAAATACTGATTTTCTATCGTCGGCCCTTTGTGAAGTTTTGGTGAAATCTCGGCTGCGTCTCGTCGCGCGTTGTGACGTATTTTCCGTTGGATATTCAGGTCAACTTTCTGTGGACGGTGCTGTTTATCTGTTCAGCCGCAGTGTGCATCGCCAATGCTAATCCTCCCTTTCCAAACTGCTGCTGTACAGTGCAGACGTAGTGGAGACATAAAACTCCTCACTCCTCATACACCAACTTTTTTTTTTCCTGGAGAAAACCCCCCCCCCCTGCAGAACCCCAAGAGTTTTACACAACCGGCGTTTAAAGTTTGTGACTCATATGTTGAATGCAAAAACATGGAAAAATGTGACGTTCCCCAGTCCGGCTCCTTGTAGAAACGGTAAGAGAGAGGTTAATACTGCAGTGCAACGTCCCGCAGTTGGAAACCAACCTGGTGATGTAGGCCTCTGAGATCCGGGCGTCGGTGGGCGAGCCGATGTCTTTTCCCTGAGCACTTGTCGTCCCCGGCGTGGCCGCTGCTGGCCTCGCTGTCGGCCTTCTGGCTCAGAGTGTCTGAGAAGTTGTCATCTCTGGCAGGCGGCGGCAGAGCGACATCGAGGTGCGGCAAAAGAGCAAGAGGAAGAGACAGACAAAAGAGAGAGAGAGAGAGAGAGAGAGGGAGAAAAATCAGCAAATCAGTCGATCTCTGGCTTTCCCGCTGTTCTCTCGATGACAGGATTTCATATCAGTTTCCTGTGCGTCAGCGTGTCATCGCCTCCCCCTCCCCCGAGTTCCAGAGAGAGTCCGATGAGTCATATTCCCGGGCCTCTCAGTATTCTGGTGGTGACACGCACACTCTCCCGCCCACGCACGAAGCCAGCTGTATGGGTTTGGGTGACGTGCGTGACCGGGCGCCAGTTGGCCCGTCAGGTGGCAGCAACCGGAGCCACGGAGCCGAACTGCTGCTGATGCTGCGTATCAGCCGATATGAGACGCAGCTCACCGCAGACGAGAGGCGGCGGTAAACCGCGTTTACGGACAGGCGCGAGCGAGACCTCACCGATGGCTGAGTCGCGGGAGGACGGGTGCCGAAGCGGTCTCTCGGGGGCGTCTCGCCGCGCGTTTTATTCCCGGGCCCCTTTTATGGGACGGGTGAAGGCCGCAACCGCGTGCCCCGCCCCGCTCCTCCGCCCCGCTCTGTTTAAGTGGCGTGCTGGATGCCACTTCGCTCGAGGACGACCTGTGCGGCTGTAAATTCCCCTGCTCTTTCATTAGCTAAAGAAGACTCCCCATCAGCAGTGCCCCTCCTGGTGAATTATTGATAGAGGCACACGGACGGGACGGCAGCGGGGGGGGGGGGGGGGGGGTTGGGGGTGGAAGGAGGGGGAGGCATTCTGAATAGTCGTTTTGGCGGCCAGCTACTAAGTGATTGAAGCGATTCTGTTCCCGTCCTAATGAGACAGTGAATCCAGTCCATTAGGCACCGACAGTCGCCAGGGCAGCGTGTCTGCTTGTTAGTGCTGAGAGTCAGAGACGGCAACAGAAGGGCCGGTTAAGGACCCTGGAGACAGAGCTGAGCGGGGACAACGGCGGCAGGGGCAGGACAAACAAGGCCGGGGGTCGCTCCGCGCGTGGCCCCCGGCAGCCGACTGATGCGCCCGCTGCCTCTTATATGGCAAGGTCAACGAGGACAAGCGTGTTGTTTAACCCACGGGGATATCATCAGGGAGAACTGGAAGATTATTCTGCCGAGGAAAAATAATCAGGCACGGGAGCAGAGACAGATGTTTCCACAGCGCGGCACCTGTGTGAATTTGTTTGCCGTGGAGCCGCAGGTTTTTACGGCTCCGCATACATCGCTCACAAATGTCACGCTTCTCATCTCACTCGCAGCAAGAAAGCGAATGAACACATTTCACAAATGTTGAACTACTCCTTTAAAAGCTTCACCAGAGATGATGCAACTGCTCAGTATTCACTGTGCAAACAAGAGAGATACATTGACTGTATGGTACTCACCTCATGTCAGCTTTATTTCATACTCTGTTCAGCCTGATATATTATAGATATATTTGCCCTGTTCGGCGGTACAAACACCGAGAAGCACTCACATGTCTTGGACGACGATGTACTGGTGCGGCACCAGGCCGTCGATGCCGTTGTGCCGTCCCTCCCACCAGTCTTCAGACGCCCGCTGGTACAGCAGCAGGGAGGCGCCCTTCTTGAAGGACAGCTCTCGGGAGGAGCGCCCGACGTAGTCAAACTTGGCGATGGCTTCGATGGGCTCGCCCTCTGTCAGCGGAGAGGGAGAATTCAGACGGGTCAGACGGGTCAGATGTGTCAGACGGCGGGGGGGGGACAAGACACCCAGAAGGGGCAGCCGTCGTCGCGTGCCGGGACGTTTCAACGATTGGTGCAGGCGGTGCGGTGCCATGAAATAAAAGTCCGGACACACAGTACAATACATTTGCGCTTAAATGCACGTTGGCAACGCCGGCAATACAGTGGCGTCATATTTATAGAGGTGGATGCGCACTTGGTGCACATGGAGTTCAAAGTGTGCGGAGCCAGTTGGTGTTTTTTCAGTTGCAGTCAATAGTAACCCAGCTCTACAACACCGGGGCCAGGGCCACAACAAGCCCCGAGGAGCTCCAGCAGGATATTTATAGAAGCTGGCGAGAGGAGATCCATATGACTCAGGGGCATGTCAGTCACTGTACGGATCATTAGACTGGGTTGATAATGACTCAATAACTGTACATGTAGAGCCCTGAATCCCTGACCTGGGAAACAAACACGGGAAAGACCAGGAAGAGTTATTACAGGCAACACTTCATTAGGATTTATTTGTCCTGACTGATCTCTCCAATCCACTATTCCTTTTTTAAAAAAAAATTTTAAAAATTGCTCAAAAATTGGGTTCGAGTCGGTGACTTTCCTGAAGAAAACACCTGCCATTTCAACAACATCTACTGCCGACTCTCCGAGCCGATACGGCAACACAGGTCTAAAAATAGCTCCTTTATTCCTCCCTCGCTCCTACCCATTCCCTCCTCCCGCCTCGCGTTCTCACTTTAAGTCAGACGTGGAGTCCCTGGACAGACGGAGCCTCGCCCTAACACAGCCTCTCTATTTATACACACGGGTAGGTAAGGGAACAGCGGAGAGGGCTGAGGCGTGCGGCGGCTGCGAAAAAGCCGTCATGATATATCTTCCACTGGAGCCGGAGAGTAATCCCAGAGAGAGCGGAGGGCACAGTTTCTTCATTCCTATCAGTGTCCTTTTCCAACCCCATCTATCCTCCCAAACCCCAAATTTTAACCTGCCACCTTCCTTGCAACACTGGGCTGTCGAGGGTGGGGTGGGGTGTAACGTGGGCTGCAATGAAATGTGACAAGAAGGAATTTACCGTCTGAATTAATTGGGCTGCAGCGCAGCGGACAGGCCTGGTCATAAAGTTGACGGCACCCTCGTCAATCTGCCGGACATCGCTTTATTTTCTCCGTCTCTTTCCCGCACTTCAACCCATCCATCTCCCCTCCTCCGGATCTGTAAACGTTCGTCCAACATCTCTGCCGAGGGCAGCCGGCTACGGACTCAGATCTCCTCTACAACCCAGAATGTTACGCCCTCGCGCACGCGACCTCACGCGGCGAAGGGAGCTGAAGAAATGTTGAGCCGTGAGAGCCGAGGGGCCCGTGGTGCGAGGAGAGGCGAACTGTCAGATGTCTTACGCGAGGCAGCAGAGCGGAGCAGGTGTGGATGCTGCTCCACATCCACGTCCACGCGTAGAAATAGGGGAGAGTGAGCCTGGTATGATTTTTTTTCTGTTCCGTTCCCGTTTTTTCCTCTAGAGACAAATATTCATCTTAGGTGCTTGCTGCTCCAAACAGAGCAGGAGACGCCACGCTGGACTTGAAAAGATGAAAGTGGTTTCTGGGGAAAAGGCCAACCCTGCTCCGTACAGCGGCTTTTAACACGTGCAGCCCGTTATATACGGTATGACTGCTGGGGCACTTGACATCAAGGACATCCTGCTGTCCTCCCGCAAAGAGCGATATAATCAATGCGCCAGGCAGTTCACCTCTGACCCTGCAGCGAATTTACCAGCAGATAAGACGTCGATGTATTGATGGCGTGCGAGAAGTGCCGCTCTAAAGAAAGGCCGTTTATCTCCCCGCGTGACAGCCACAGTCCACGCGACAAGGAAAATATACTGGGACTATGCAGGGCTCTGCAGAGCCCCGGCTTGTGGCTCATTATGTATCACTGTTGCTTTATTCAGGTGTGGAAGGAAATGAAGAGGAGAACGAACTGTGGAGGTGGTGTAAAGTTAGATGATTTACAAAGCATAGCTGCAGCTCGTGCTGCGCGTGCGCACAGCCAAGGCGTTAGCGTGTCATTTTGTAGGAAAACATGAAAAATATGGCCGTCTTTGTTTTCACGATGGCACACTTTTTTTCATCCCGAGGGTTGGGAAAGTCTTTTTCCCCGACACCCGATCAAAGCAACATTCTCACAGCGTTTCTGTCCTCGTGCGCTGTGCGTGTGAAATCTGGCCGGTCCAGATCATCTGTAAGAGCTAACGAGCGCTGACGCTCCCCGGGAGGGCGGCTACTCGGGCCCGCACGTGGAAAGAACTTCGCTTTTCTCTCCGTGTCTCTCTCCTGTTTACTCATTCTGAGGGCAAACACTCTTTGAGCTCTGAGAAGAGGAGAGAATGAAAATGCTTGATGTCCCCATTTCAGTCTGCAGAGATGACTGCTGGTTACTAAAACAGGAAGAGAGGTTTGCTTTTGTGTCTGAAATCCAAATGAGGTCACGGGGATTTAAAAATAGCCGACGACAATAACTTGATCGCGGTTCAAGACTCCGCGGGGAGGGACACGGCCGGGGCGGACATCCTCTCAGACTGCTCAGGAAAAAAAAAAAAAGTTTTGGACTGAAACCACGGTAGCAAGGGATTTCTGGAAAACACGAAGAGTTGATAGCTGCCATCTGTGTTTTACGGCGGAGAAGTTGCCCTGTCTAATGACTTTCATTTGGAAGCAGAGTGATGAACAGCTGACGGAATGAGAACAGATCAACCATATTTCCAAACTCTGTCGATGCAGGCAGAATGATGAGGGGGAGCCCTGAAGAAAAAAGTCTCCGGGTGTGAGAAGGAGACAGGATGGTGTCACCATGGAAACAGGTTTCAGGATGTCTGTTACTAAGGTAAGACAAGAAGACTTGGCTCAAACTGAGACTTTTTTGCTCACGTTGTCTACATCTGGTCAGCTGTCTGTCAGGGACATTCATCACTTTTTAATGAGTTTAGCTTTTTATTGTCTTTTTCTGCTTTTTTCAGTGGAAGCTAAACAGCGACGCCCGATCCTGTCTGATATTTCGATTTCAAATAACTCGGTCATTGTTTGATTTGGACCAGACCGACTGGTGTCCATTTCGCTCAGACAAAGGAACACGTGAGATCACACAACTTGGACGTGTCCCACCCAGGTCTGAAGGACATTTATCGCTTCCTCCAGTGGTTTTTTTCATATTTTTCTTGGACATGTGGAAATGTAATTAAACATTGAGAAAACACAGAGTGTAATTTCTGAAAAGCTACTAAAACCTGACAATCCTGACACACATTTGCTATTATTTTACAAATTGATATTACTCAGATTGTTCACAAGGGAATATAAAAAAAATTAGAGGGAACTGAAAACTTCATCTGAAGGCTGTAACCTTTCCAATATAAAATGTCTCCTATGGGGTCCAGCGGGTGCAGACCACCATGGAAATTTGTAAATGGGGGATGTGGAACATTTCTCAAGACCCCGGGGGAAAAGCAGCATTAGAATATGAATGGCTGTCTGTCACTGAGGGCCCAGTTCCCTGGCCCTTCAGCGGTGCTGCATCTAACACGCTGAAAGACAGGATTAGCTGCAGAGAGCCGAGTTTAACCCGCGCAACTCCGAGGACGCAAGGGGAAAGGTTAACGGTCAAAGCTGGATACAGTACAGGTATGGCACTTCCTGTGCGTGTTACACTCACCGTCCTCGCTGGTGTGCGCCTCCGTCCCTCCCTCATTGTCCACCTCCTCCAGGGCTCCGTGCTCGCTGTAGGGGCTCTCGCTGTGGAGACACCGCGCAAACCAATCAGAGTCACAGCCACGACGCCGGCGGAGGATTGGAGGGGGGGGATCATTATCGAAACCAACCAATTCTAATCAGACGAGACTTGACCTCCAGCCAAATCTATTACCAGTGAAGATGACAAGGAATGATGGAGGCTTTTACAGTAAATATCACCCAGAGGAAGTTCAAACAGCAGTCACTATCAGTATTCTGTGAGAGGCTTAGGTCCCCTATCTTTCTTTCTAAATTGTGTTCTTCTGGCATCGTGCTGAGAGAACTGGCAGTAATGCCAAACACACACACACACACACACACACATCTACAGATTACCCCTGCCAGGAAGTGAGTGTCTCCTCCCATGCTAACATGTCACAAGCCACCTCCGCTTCTGCAAGGAAGGGAGGCAGCCGGGACAACAAATCTGCCCAGGGATTCATGAGCCTCCCTGGGGACACGCAGTCGTGCTGAGACAGGTGATTAGCTCCAGTCAGCGATAAATTCCCGTCCCGGTCTGCGGCGACGTGCGGCCGCAGGAAAGGAGGAACGCGGGGGAGAGGCAGAAACGAGCGATAAGCCCTGCTTACAGATGTGCAGCTGGTGGAGCGCCTCCTGGTTTGATCTGTCAGACCGCGCTGTAATTCAGCCAATCATCCTCTCCGCGCCAGGTGACCCCTTTCTTTTCCCTCTCGCCGCCACAGTGGTAATTAAAGTGATCGTTTCAACCTGTCTCACCTCGAAAGCGGTTCACCATATACAGTCAGTGCTGAGACATGTCCTACCGTGTCATGTTCCTGAGCCGCAGATGCCTAATTGGTGAGTGTAATTACTCATATCAGCTCCGCTGACATACTATTGACACAGCTGCAGCGCGGCGAGCGCACGCATACCTGCACACTGAGCGCGGCGTCCCTAAAGCAGGGGGGGCTTGGCTGCGAGCCTTTGCTCCACTCACAGTTATAAACCCACCAGCGTCTGTCTCCACTCTCAGACCTTCGCGTGGTTGGAGGGAGCTGTGCAGCTGCATGGAGTGAGCTCATGAGAATGCTTTCTTTCTTAGTTTTTGTTTAAATCCTGGATAACCTGAGACCGGATCCCTCAGACACTAGCGAGGGGGTGGCCACACCGTGTTCGCTGTCGGCGAAAGTTGTGCGTCCTCACCAGTAGTCTCCTCCAGCCATGCACTTCTCATAGATGGGCCCGTCCAGCTCTTTGGCATCGGGGAAGATGGTCTCGTGGTGGATGATGATGGTCTTGATGATCTCGTTGACGTGGGCCTGGCAGGAGACCTGGTCCTGGGTGTCCGGCGTGGGCATGAGCGTGGGGCCGAAGCATATGGCCAGGTTGTACGGGTCCATCATGTTCTCGTCGCTGTACTGGGACAAACTGGCGAGGGCGGAGGGAGGTGGAGAGAGACGGCCAAAAGCCGAATGAGAAAAGGGCGTAGCACTTGGGACAGTATGTCACATCAAATCGCAACCTACAGCTACATTTCCTTAAGAGCGAGCAAGCCTTGTAAAACAGAATAAAGAGCTTATTTACTGGTTGAGGAAGGCGAAGAGGTAGCGCATGACGATGAGGACTGATCTTGGAATGGTGAGGAGGATCTTACGAATGTACAGCGCCCTCTCGTACAGGTTTTCTATTCCTAGAGCAGCGGGAGAAAAATGACAAAGAGGGTATGATGTTAAAAAAAAAAAAAAGATCAAACGCACAAACTTGCAAAGCCGCGCACGAAAAACACTTCTCTATCTGCTGGTGTCCACATATTGATCATCACCAAACCAGGTCCCGGGATATAAATAATAGAGCATATTGAGGCGAAGCCAATTACTTAGTTACTGCGTGTCTCTGGGGAACCAGCAAAGAGCAGTGATATGTTAAATGTGCGTGTGTTTGTAGAGAGGCCACAGGAAATGTGTTAACTGGTGGTGACCTTCACCCCAGCCTGTGTTCGCCTGCTGACACCACAGAGGAAGAGAAAGAGGAGGAGGAGGAAGCGAGCGTTCCTCGTTAGCACCTGACAACGAGTGGCTTTTCTTGCTTAGTGTTGTCCCAATGTTACTTCTTTCATTTCTGACACTTGTTTTCCTCCTCCTGCCTTGCGCAACGGAGAATATTACAGACGAGAGAGTTTAGCAACAAACTTCATGACAGGATCGTCATCGTTACTTCACACTGGGGCAGAGCATTCGAAACCTTTTCTCAAAATGCCGGAGGACGCCAGCCTCCGTGTCTCTCTTTACTATCTCATTTGTTCCGCTGTGGCACTTGAAGCAGCCTGCTGTATTTGGCGGAGCTGGGTGCTAAAAATAGTCCTGTCACCCTTCAAGCCACTATGTGCCACCTGGGATTTGGGCCTGTGGGATACCGGATGATGCGTTTCATTGTTCGTGAACACCAGAAGCCAGTGTTTAAAGATTTACTCCAGTGAACAATCGCGCCTCACCCTCCGAACGCCGGCGCAAGCGCACCTGCCTACAACATTCCCCGCCTCAAGTTCCAAAATGAGCAAACGCCACCCTGGCGAAAAAATAGAGTCAACTGCGAGCGGCTAAGGGGAAGAGGGATCTCGTAGCCGAGTCTGAGCTGCTCCGTAAGGAATAAGCAGAGGGTTTTTAATACGGCGCTCGCTGGGCGTTCAGCCCACACTGCAATCACCGGCATGTTGAGCTGGGGAATGTAAACAGGGAATCCCCATCACTCATCCTGCACAAATGTGTTAGAGTACACACAGGGAACACGCAGACAAACTGCACAGAGAAGCCTGCATGCAGACAAAAACACACAAAGCACGACAGTACGTTTTGTGTCCGTGCGACTGTGCACGTGGGAGCGTTCTTCACCAGAGCTAAAAAAAGCCCCCGCCCCGCACCCACCCCACCCCACCCTCCGCAGCACCCATTTCATGTCTTAAAGGATCAGAAAGAGCCACACAAAGAGCTGACTGATCTGGGAACTGACTCAGTAGCCGGACAATGCGACCGTTCTTGCGGGGACCGCAGCGTAGATTCAGCTCGGCTCATACGCGGCTCAGTTTCTGTGGGCATTTAGGATTCCACCACGGCCGTGTGAGCGCAGCCGCCTTTGTGCCACGTACGACAGATAATATCCCTCTCAGTGCTCAACCAAATACCACAGAGTAGCATTCACACGGCATGTCAAAACAAGAAGCTGGTACCCCTGTGCTATATGATGTGTTCAAGTTTGATGGCTTCATTTTATTTTGCCTTAAAAAAATGTTTTGGGAAATGTATTTTCACTCATGCTGGAAGCTGTGAGCTAATTTGACAGCACAAAAAGAAGCCAGTGAGGACCAGATGAAGACATTTAATGCAAAAAAAATAGATTTATTGATTTAAAATGACAATCTGTGTGTGTGTGTGTGTCTTACGGATGCAGAAGAGCAGATCGTTGAACCTCTCCTTGGGGAACAGAGGGTTCTCCAGACCCCGGAAGTAAAGTTTGAGAACGCCGGCCACTGAGTTGATGTCGTGATTGTTCTCGTCGTCCGTCAGGGGGTCGTTTCCTGAGACACAAACAACTGGTCAGGTGGACATCCTCGACAATTTAAGACGAGCCCGGCTCCCGGTGAAATATACTGTACCTAATGAACTCAAAAAGCTTACTGGTCCAATGAAATATGTCATATTTGATGAGGTTCAACAAACATCTCGTACCTCTCTCAAACGAGTTCTTGATGTCATTGACTTCCAGCTGGGATCCAGATACACGGAATATTCCTTGATGTTGGAGGCCTGCGCAGAGGAAGACAGAGGAGAAGATGATGATAGAGAAGATGAAGAGGAAAGGGAAGGTGAGGAAAGCTCCTTTCGCTGGACCTGAAAGGCACGTCCTGTTTTTTAAGCCCCTTCACTTTTCTAATTAGTCGGGGAGTCCGCAATCAAGCTCTGCTTAAGCGTCTTCCAGCTGGGATTAGGTTTTTGCTAAAGGGGAGAGGTCAAAGGTCAGGATGAACATAATTAGTCTCCTGCTTGCCTCCTTTTAGATTGCTCTTTGCATGGCATCAGCTGGCTGCTGGATGAGAAGCGGCTGAGTCTATCTGTCATCTTTAATGCTTTACATCATTTTAGGTGGCCATTTTTTAAATTCGGTTTAAAAGCAAGAGTCTAACTGATTTCTTGTGCCAGGCTGAGCCTGTCTCATGGTACATTGTGTATCACGTTGTGCCGCCGCAAACACGATGGAACTTGCATCTTCCCATGACCACGACTCGAGTGGAACAAACTGAAACGCCAGCAGGATAAAAAATGTACACACCCTAAACAAGAGGCCTTTAGAGATCACCGAAGTGTTCAGCGTCAACAGAGCGAGACAGACCACAGAAGTGAAGGAGCTGGGTCGGTCCATGCCAGGAATTCATCGCACACCAAGCATTAATACGGCCATCGATTCACGCCTGCATAGCTGAAAAAATGTCTGCACCGCGTACGACAGCAACTCACCGTACAAGTTGATGTAGCGGATACAGCTTTCGACCACGCGGGGGATGGCTTGTCCAGAGTCCTTAGAAGGGAGAGGAAACAAAACACACCCGTGTCAGATCACGTATGACGTTTGCCCCTTTGCTGCACGATTAAGAGCTAGAGCCCGACTTAATCGGTGATGCAGATATTTGACACTGAATACATAACTGAATGAAAGAACGTAATTCAAAGAAATGGCAAATAAATACAAATGAACAAAAGCGTGAAGCAAAACTACTGTATGTGAAACTGGAATTGAGGGAAAGACAAATATATGTAAGAAATTTATTACTACAGTTTACAATTTCTTTTTTGCATATCTCCAAACATACACACTGAAGCCATTATATCTGTCACAGCCCGGTGTGTGCTGACAATATCGGCCTGCACGTGTATCGGTCGGGCTCTAGTAGCAACTGGTCAATGTGACGTTAGGGGTGGAAACATGCACAGACGGTGAAAGTGAAGTTTGGAGGGTAACACACAGGGCGAGGGTTATTTTGTCGAGACCCGACTAAGACAGACTGAGCTGACTTCCCCCTGCTACTTAGCTGCTCATGCCCAGTCTCCTGCAGAGCGTTGCCCGACGCCTTTCAGCCGGCCTCCGGTGGCGCTAGATATACTTTGTCGTGCCGGCGATCAGGCGCACGGCGTGTTTGAATTAGCGGGATCTTATCCAAAGAGCCGCACGCTTGATGCGGAGTCCCTTAAGACGTGGGCCGCGCTCCTGCTCTGCCTCGGTGCCGGCCGCCCCCTGCGGCTCGGGGCTGGACGGTGACTCGGCACATGCCTTTAGTGATGCACGCCGGCTCCGTTTACAGCCCTCAGGGGTCGGCCCGCACAGGTCCAAAGCACAGCGACCGTGCCAAAATCGACTATCTGTCGCTGGAGCAGAGCCGGATGAGGCACGGGTCTGGGTGCAGCAGGATTATGTAATTCTATCTCATTGGATATGTGAGACTGGGGATGACTGCTTTACATCAGACAAAGTCGATACCAATTTTGGTTCGTGCTGCGAAATTCCTTAAAGCGCAGTTTCCCCACAGGATCGTTTCATCCAGTCTGTCTGAGTCGACTCGCGTGATTTAGTCCCCGACGATGAGACGATATACAAACACAACATGTGAGTGAAAATGTCAAGGCGGGACAGACAAAGGAAACGAGCGCAGGCAGGCAAGCGGCATGGGCCCCCCCAGGGCGCTTCAAGGTGTCTACCTGGTGTCGAGCGTGTGAGTTCCGTCGTCCGCGGCTACAGAGAAGTGTCGCGAGAGCCAGAGATGACAGACAGAGAGGGGGAGAGGGAGAAAAAAAAAGCGAGACCCAGATTAGGACCACGACAGCTGCCCACCAAAGCCTCGACTAAGAGCGCCCCCTCATTCCATTCTGCGCCGGCATCGAACCCATAAGAAAACAGTGGGAGCTGGACGGGACCGGACCACCGGTGAGAGGCAGCGAGGAGGGCGGAGGAGGGAGGCAGCGCACCTTATAGGTCTGGCATCCGCTCCCTGACTGCCATTGATTCTGCTGCGTTCACTGGCCCCTGCTCTGCTCTGGAGGAGGAGGAGGAAGGAGGAAGGAGCGTCTCTGCCAGAGCAGCTCAGCGATGCCAGGTCAGCAGCGAGTCAGGGGAGCCGACGGAGACGAACGCTCGTCCCTCCGCCTCCTGCTTCCTCTCCCTCCTGCCGCGCTCCGGCCCCATCAGTGCCCAGTCCCACATCTCAGACGCAGACTGCGAGAGCTTGCTGACTCATCAGGAAGGTTTCCAGAGTCCATCTTAGCACAAGTATGTTGCTGTTGTTGCCTTTTTGTTGTTGCGTAACAGATAAATCAAAGCTAAGATGCTTTGGGGGAACCCACCAAAATGACCAGGAAGCCAGAGCAAGGAAGAAAATAGGAAGGAGGAGTAGTGACAGAAGCGGGCAGACTGATAAATCGGTACCTTGATAAATGACTCCAAATTGCCATTAAATAACCTAACATTAAAAACAGAGCGGGGTCTAGCCCGCCGGGTGCCAGTGTGGGTTCTGAGGGGCCCATTGGGATGTCTAGAATACAAAGAATGCATGAGAGTGAGTAAACAATGTCTCTTCAGAACAGTTCATCTGCCGTTTATCCCTGCGAATTCATTCTCCATTAACCTCTACGACCTTCAAAAACCTGAGCTGAGGCTGCGGAACCTGTGATGACCTCCGGCTCCAGGCGACGGACGGGCCAACGGGAGCATTTACAGGCACCGCTGAAGTGACTTTTCGGTCATAATCCCATCTCTTCTCTCTGCGCTTCTTTCACAGGATGCCACAGGCCGGTTAGATACCCGACCCCGCTGGGAGCAGCGTACGTGTCAGCGTCCACCTCATGACAGCGCCCCGCGGGAGACTGCCTCTCTCAGTTTGTGTGAATGAGTGCGGACTTAATGCGGTTTGGCTTCTTGCGACCCGCAGGGACTGAGATGAAAAGAGTCCAGGACTTCGGTCCCTACTGCCGCTTCATCGCAATCACAAAACTATTCACGTGGAAAGGCCTGGCGATGTTTGAAATGTCGGATCACGCCGGAGCAAAAGACTGGGCCTTTGCAATATGAACAAATCGGCCCAGCAGCGACATCTTAATCTCTATTCCAGAGCAGACCTCGGCCCAACAACTCATTTCATCAACAATTAATCTGCCAACGATACTCACGGGAACTACTTTTTACTAATCTTTAAAATGTGGTGAGAAATACCCAGCACAGTTTTACAGAGCTCAAGGTGACGTCTTTGAAAATCTCTTGTCTGACCGACAGCCTCAAACCAAAAGAGTTGACGAGCATAAAATAAAGATTAAAATAACATTTACCATTAAAGACTAAATAATTAATCTGAGATTCTGTAATAACACAAAATGCACAAACTTCAAGACAAATTTGATTATGACATTCATCAGATCACTTTTCTCTTGTTTGCTGACTCAGCGTTCGCTGCCAATAGCAACAGCAACGTGAAGTAAATCTAATCGGTTAATCCCACACCGTCCCACCTGTTCCTCTAGGAACCCGACACGAAAACATTTGAATTTTATGCAGATGTTATTCCCCCCGCGCTCTGATTTATTTATTAAGTTCAACATTCTCCTCTTTACAGCCCGGGATGATCTGACAGACGGTCCTGCTGGGACTGTGAGGTTCGTTGACCCCGCGCCACAAGATACCGAACTGGGCACAAAAACCCAGGGGCCCGGCACATCTGCTCCTCGCTCTCCACGGGGCTTTGCGCGTCTAACCGCAGACTCCTCTGCTTTCATGCTGGCAGAGGTCGTCACACGAGAACTTCCTGAGGCGAAGTGTCCTCGCCTTGATGAGCTGCAACCTGTCACAGAAGCTCCCGCGGAAAGAAAGAAAAGTGGACCGGACACGGACTGCGTATCTTAAACATGCACGGGACCTGAGGTGTGTGTGTGTGTGAGCGTGCACTTTACCTTGTGGTCATGTAGTCGGCTCTGTGGCCTGCGGGTGAACAGAGAACAGGAGAGAGATGTGAGGGGAAGTTCAATGTGTGGACGTGCTGCGACCCGTCCCTGAGGTCGCCGCGGCGCGTTGCGCGCACGCCTCGTCGAGCATTTGAATCCCGCCATCTGCCCGCGACCGCTGGCCTCTTGAGCAGCCCAAACAAAACCCGTACACTGTGCCTCTCATTACGGTTACAGTACAGTTTACAATGGATGCAGGCGCGCAGACACACTAATCATTATAGTAATACACGAGAGGTACGAGTTTAGACAGGCCAAGTGAGACCGAGCACGACGGAGCTTCCAAACGGCTTTGGAGTATTTTTCGCCCGTGGGGCCGCGCGCTCCGGCGAACAGGATCCGGCCTGCACTCCAGCTCGCCGACAACAACGTGATGAAGGCGGAGCAGGAGGGTTTCCTCTTCCTCATGAGGCTCCGCCACTCATTTACGCGGACAGCGTGACGGGGACCGCCGCAGCTGCTGGTCAGGACAACGACTGACGGTAGATTAGCCGCCGTTGCCTCAAGGAGAGATCCCACCAGCGTAGAACAAGGCCAGACCGCCGTAACGACCGCCACCCCTCTAATAAAAGGCTGTCCATTAAGTTGGGAGCAAACCAGTCACTAAGACGGATAATACAAGTTCACAATCCCCCTGAGCTCTGGCTTGCCGGGGTAAAACCCAGATTACCATCTTGTAGCTCTGACTAATGGAAGAAGCAGGCAAATGGTGGGAAACCTGCCATGGAAATAGGAGGTGAAATGTGCTCGAGTAAGGCCGAGGAAATGAAGCGTGGCTAATTTCCTATTCGTCACGTTTGCCGCCTGGACGCCGATTGTGGTTACCGCCTCCTCGTTCTCGCCGACGGAAGACTGGCGCGGGTGGATTTCACATTCAGACACACTCGGCGCGGCGGGAGCGGGAACGTACCTTCGCCGAGCGTCCTCTTCAGCAAGTCGTGTTTGGCCTGCAGCTTGGAGATGAGATTACTGCCCTCCAGAAACTCCCGGAATTTCTGTGGAGAATTGAGAGCAATTACACAGCGGCCCCACCAGTGCCAGCCAACGCTCCCGCTCAGACAGCAATCTGCGATAAGGCAGCCAGGGGCAAAGGACACGCCGAGGTTCTTTTTAAAGTCTTTATCGGGGCATGTCCATCTTCAGACTGGAACAGGATAGTGGTCAGCCTTGCAAAACGGAGATATTTTGGGAGAGCTACCCCTCTGTCGGCTGATCACAGATATCAAAGGGACTTGCTTGCGTGGGACTCTGAGTTTTTAAATCCCAGTGAGTTTCACACGCACAGATTAAGCACATTAAAGTCCAGATAAGAGCTCTGAGCTCATATTTCTCAGATTGATCTTAGAAGATTTATTTATTTTATTTTTTTTACCAATATCAAATGAGAGAAAACTGTCTTCATTTCACATCTCAAAACATCAAAGTTCAGAAAGCAAACTCAGGCATCAAAGACGGACGTTTTAGAGAGAGATTTATTTCTAATAGAAGCTTTTTTCCCTTTGGATCTGCTCACTCATATTCCCCGCTGTCTTCTATTTTGAAACCGCACGCATCAACTCACCATGAAGTAGAACTGCTCCGTCTCCTGTTGGTTGGCCCTCCTCTTGGCAATGCTAGGTTTGCTGAGGTACGTCTCGGACACGGTGGACTTGACCGACTCGGTGGACCGGCTGTGGTGGAAGCACTCGGACACGTCATAGTCTTCGATGGTCACCATATCCTGGATGGTGGTCAGGGTGGCCTCCGACGTCTTTTTGATCTGGGGAGACAAGCGGGGGGGGCGAGGATGAGGAAACTCAGATGTCATCGCTTCCCTATCGCGTTGTTGCCGTCGCAGCCCGTGTGAGCGCACTCTGGAGAAACTCCCCCCCTTTCCGTCCCACGGCCCTCTGAAACATTCAGGTGTTTCCTGACGAGACGCGTGTTCCTTACGATCCCGCAGCCCCTGAGCGCGGCTCCGAGGCAAAGCAGTCCATTTGCGTGCACTCAGAGGGAGGCGCGGGTGAACGTGTGTCGGCTGGAGATGGCACATGCAGTCACGGGCTTTTAAGACCCATTTCCATAACCCAGAGTCCCTGTCAGCTGGAGTGCTGCTTCGGGATCTCATAAATGTCGGGGGTTGGCTGAGCGCGGCCCACCACGTTGTGAGGTTGATGCTCAGCCGGTGTGACAGCCCCAGGCCTCGACCGCGTCCACTGTGTGATGACGCCAGGTGACAGGCAAATGGGAGGGCGAATGAGTTTGCGTGTAGCTCCGTAACAGTTAAAGAGTCCAAAATGGGTAGAAACTGATTGTTGAGGGTATAAATAAAGGAGAAATGGGAACAGAGAGCATGAGGAAAAGATGGAGCAGACAAACGGGCAAGGAGGACTAGCTTATCGGCTCTCAAGTGAGCATGAGTCAGTGATGTGCAGAGGGAGAGAAGTCCAGCAGAAACAAAAAAAGAGCCCAAACAAGGAACAAACAAACTCCTTCCTGTGCAGGAGATGGTGTTAGACGGCCAGAGTTTAACGTGAAAGGTCTCGAGAACAACCGTTACGCGTGCTGGCACGTCTGGAGGGAGGACGAAAAGATGGCAGGGGAGGAAAAATCAGTCAGCAGAGCGAATGAGACACTAAAGGTCAGATTATTAAATCCTAAAAAGACACGACCGGCATCCTCGACGTCAAGGCTTATTTTAATTAGAAAAAAAAGGAATGTAACTTCTGCTGCAGAGGCTGCGCTGACCCAAACAACGTCAAAAAAAAAACCCCACCCACCGCTGATGCAGATTAAATTATTCAGCAGTGTTTCCCTTCACCATTTCACAGGAATCAGAGAGGTCCGAGGAAACAGCTGCACTTCTATCAAGCACTGCCCTGCAGCTTTTCCTGGCCGGATGGAGACCATCTCTCTCTCTCTCTCTCTGGCGTGCGCGTCGGCGATGCGGGGGTTCATCGCGGCGCTTCCAAACTTCATCTCTCAAGGATGTATCTGCACACCATGCCCGAGGGGGGAGGGGGGGCACTTGCAGAAATACTTTACACGCTCAATCTTTTATTCCCATTCTGGATTAAAACTGCCTCCTTGTGCGACAAAAGGGATTGACAGGAAAAAGCCGCGTCCATGTAATCAAGTGTTATCGTTATTTTATTTTCCTGTTATCGGCGCCCGCTCTCCTCGGCGTTCCCTTCCCTGGCACTATGTAACAACTTTTATGAGTTAATGTAAAACCCAACATTTCCTGCTCCCGCTGCGTCGCGTTAACAGCACTGGCGAGCAACTGGTAAAGCACAGGGGGGTTCGTTATGACGCCGTCACAGGGAAACGCGATGCGTGTGTCACGGGGGACGGCGTTGACTGCTCCTAATAAAATCGTCTACTGTCGAAAACAACGGGAATTGGTTTGTTCATTTTTCCTCCTACTGCAGGAAACAGCCGAGCAAGAAGGAGCCGCCGCTGAGGGGCCGTAAAGAGGGGACGCCGACTGTACTCTGCTCCGCCTGCACGCGCGGCGTGACGGGACAAAAAAACTGGCCAATTATTGACCGACTTCTTCATTAACGCAACGTGAGTTGGTCGGGCTGAGCTGTGGACACATGCGCACCAGTGACTCCTCCTGTATTTCACCACCTGCAGGATTCTGGGAGCTGTAGTTTCCCCGGCGTCCCCGGATCAATCAGGAAAACTTAGTGGTTCTCACAACTGTGGCAGAACAATTTACTGCCGCCATATTATTCAACGCGCGGACCCAAAGAACTCTGGAGTTGCAGTGGATGTCGAGGAGGTTGAGTGACATGCTCCCTCGTGTCTTTGGCGGGGGAGTAAAAGAAAGTAGAGCTGGTGGAGCGGAAGCAGGTCGGACGTGATCCGAATGCCAGTCACTGCCGTTCCTTCCCTGTTGGCCTTTGTTTTATATATAGATGTAAAAAGAGTTGCCGAAGCCCGCTGCAGACACGGTGAGACAACGCAGCCCGAGAAGCAGAGATGCACCTCCAGTGTCAAAACAGAGGAGGACGGGTTCGCGCAAACAAAAGGCAAGAAAGCCAGTTCTACCAGTGGGAGGGAAAACGGAGGCTTCACAGAGAGGATGTGACGGCTACCTGCGGGGCACGAGCGGGAGGAAAATACAGAGCGCGTGTGTATATGCAACACAAACTCCCGATGCTGCGGAGATCATCAGCAACTGTCGCCTGAGATGACTTCTGCTTAAAGTTAACTTTCTGTGGTGCCAACACGCTGCCAACAAGCAACGGCATAATGCAGCTTGCCCCGTCTCACGCAGACGACACAGCCGGAGTAGCTTTTGACGTGCTTGATAAAATCAAGCACGGAGTTGGATTTGTTTTTGCGTGACCCTACCTCCTCGTTTTCAATCTTCAGGGTAGCGAGGCGGGACTGCAGCTGCTGGAACCTTAGGATGAGTTCTCCATTCACGGGAGGCTGCACTGAGATCTGACACACCTGGGAAAAAAATAAATAAAAGTAGAATAAACAGTCCCCGGACAGAGTCACGAAACCTCCGGTTTGAACAGGAGGAAAACAGGCGGCGAAATTCTTTTTCGATTGCAGGGCAAACCACAGCGATTTCTGCCGACTGAAAGCAGACAGCCGCACAACAGCAGCTAGTAAACAGACATGATATCAGCATCGGCGGGGCTGGCCAAACAGCGAAACTCTTAGCACATGTTGAGCTCCATGGCTGCAGGGGGAGGAATAACACATGATTTGTTAATTTCAGCGCCACATAAAACCTGATCCGGCAGCCCAGACGCAGTAAAACGCTGCACTTAAGCTGCGGAAAATCTCATCAAGTCCCAGACTTCAACTCCGAAATCATTGACACGTTCTTCCGTGTATTCGTAATGCAACACTGTGTCACCGCCATTTAACAATTTAAAAACACACACACACACACACACACACACGTGTAAGATATCATTATCGCCATCACGGCCACTACCGTGGACTGAGCGGACTACGTACCTCGTCTCCCATGTGAGACTGGAACTCAAATTTGGCCGGTGGGCAGAAGGCCGTGGGGTACATCTCCATGAACCTCTGGCGGTCGCTTCGCGGGTCCAGGCTGTCCACGGCGTTCTCGATGATGTCGAGGCCCTCGTGGCGTGACGTCTCCAGGTTGTATTCGGCCGACAGGTAGGTTCGCAGGGCGCGATTCAGACTGGCGTGGTACCCCAGATCACAGCACTGCGCGGGTGACGAGGAGGGTCAGAGTCAGGCGGGGCTTAAACGATGGATGACTGAGAATCAGGAAGGTGAAGTCGCATGAAAGCAAACTTCAAATCGGAAATCGGGATGCCGGACGGACGGGCGGGCAAACTGGAGACGGAATTCTCTTGAGCGAAGGCTGCGGCGCTCCGTTAGCCTGCAGCGCTGCCTCTGTGTTGCACAGAGTGCTGTTGCTCATTTTTAATAACTCAGAACCTTGGCCAAGGTCTCTGCTGGGAAGACACACGCCCCGGGCGCCCACAAACACAGACGAACGCACACTCGCACTGCTGCGCACAGAAGCCCGACGTGGCCGGAGTAAACAGGAGAACGGCGGCGTGTGCACTTTGTCTTCAACTATAAAAAGTCTCCTTCATCAACAAACGAATGTGTGTGAGGCGCGCACACACACACACACACACACACACACACACACACATACCCTGGAGAGATGTGAAGGCTTGTGAGCAAAGCGGGGACGGGGGTAATTTCAGCACGCAGCAGGCCGCCGAATGGAGGTTGCATTTCTCCTCTCATTCAGCCCTGTCTGGAATATGAAAAGCCTCGAGCGCTCGCTTATAAACTCCTGGCCCCCGATCCCGTTCCCTTAGAAACGCCGGAGAAAAATGTTGCTTCGAGTTCATTTTACCCGACAAAAATAATACCAAATCATGAATAGGTCATGCGTTACGGCGCGGTGGCAAAAAGGTCAAAACAAAGCAATACGCTGGCAAAGCAGAGCCGAGAGGCATGAGTGCTGAGGCGGAGGAGGCAACGACCCGCAGCCAGAAATGACAAATAATAATTTCAAAAAAGTAGGTTTTGGGTTCAGAGCCGCTCCCGTTCTCCTTTCAGACAGCTCGAAAAGTATGAAAATGTTTCAAAAGAGCGACACGGTGTCAGAAAAACACGGTTGAACTGAAAATAACATGTGGGATTTCAACAGTGACACAGCGAAGGGAAGGAGAAAAAAAAGTTAATAAGCTGCTTTAATTCTGTCCTGCGCTGTAATTACCTTCCCTCCGGTCTGGTGCCTTAACATCTCGTTTTTATATCAAGCCCCGCTGCTGAAGCCATCGCTCTCTCCTCTGATCATCATTTTAAATCGCTTCTAAAGGTCGATGGAAACACCCCTGAGTAGTAATGGGTCTGCACAAAGAGACGTAATAAAATCTACCGTCGGCGGGGACAAGGAAACGGCGAGATGACTGCAGACTGCGTTTTCCCAGAATCACCGGAGACAAACGAGCGTCAGAGCGGGGCCGAGGGACGCGTGCGGCCGCATACTCACATCAATTAGGTCCGACAAGTCGTGGATGTAGTATTTGAAGACGGACGAGTTCGTCGCCTCCAGTGTCAGCAGGTACTCGTTCCGCGCTTTGATGGACTTCAGCTTGTTCTCCGAGTACTTGGCTTGGCGCTGAGGGGGGGAATCAAAGGACAGGATGAGGGGGCAGACAAACGACAGCAGGGGGGGGTGGCCTTTAATGAGTGGAGATTTGCCCTTTTTGACGAGCAGCTGGGGCTTTTTTTTTTGGTTTTTTTTGCCTCCGCACAGAGCCAAGACGTCATTGCCGGCAAAAACGGCAACATTACAGGAGAAATAACTTCAATTCTGTTGAAAAAAGGGGGAAGTAGACCAGAAAAAGAAAAGCCTTAACCAAAAACAGCCTGTGTCCTTCACTTCAACTGGGGCACCTCAGTCTAAACCATCTGTCTTCATGTTACACTTCCTCTCTGCCAGACAAACAGAAGACGGTTAGTCACCGTCCGCTGACCGACGGGCCCTGACTCACGTTCTGCCAAATCATCCATATTTTAACACTTCCCAAATGCATTCCAGGAAGAGCCACGTTAATAAAAAGAAACTCGCAGAGTTTGGACTGAAAACAGGTCTGTTTTGAGAACACAAAGCCTGTTGCGACAAAGCTCACGGTGCCTTTCCCTCACTTGGGTCAGCGGGAGTGAACGCAAGACTGAATGGTGCCACTACTTCATACGACCGTCACAAAAATCGGAAAGATTAATCAGAAAAATTAAAAAGGGTTGAGCACTGGCCCTCTACCTTCTCTTTCATTTTCTCAATCTTCTTCACCGAGCTCCGCCTGGGGCACTTGTCCTCCATCCGGATGCTGAAGACGGGGTCGCCCCTGCCGATCTGCTTCTCCTCTTGCTTCTCGGCTTCCTTCAGCTTGCTCTCTGCGCTGATGCTCTCCGAGTGGTACATGTGGTAGGTCTTCATCACCTGGAGACGCAGCACAGAGGGAGACTGTGAGCTGGAGAGAGGAGCGCCGCCGCCCTCAGGCCTTCGCGGTCTGAGTTAATATTGGGGTTTCTGCGAGTGCAAAGGTCACACGGCGACCTGCCGTTGCAGTCGGGACTGACCTCTGACGAACCACAACCGAGGCTTCCGTCCCTTGACCCGCTCATTCATCACAAATCGATTCCACCCGTCTCGCGGCAGACTGTTGGTTCCTCTCGGAGCCACAAACCAAAGACAGGTTCTCTCCAGCCTTTTTTATACGAGGCGCTTATACAACCACAACAACCACAAGTCGCTGCGGCGAAATTTGAGACGCCGCCCTCACTACTGAAGCGTTCAACGGGGGAAAAAAATAGACTCAGGAAGTAAATTTTTGCCCTCTGGTTCTGAAACGAGGTTCTTAGGGACGTTTGCTGCTCCTCTCTGGAACGAGGCATTCGGCAGCTTCGGTCACAGCGGACTCACGCCACATGAAAGAGTTCTGGGAAGTGAGAGCTAACGTTTGATATTTACATCCGTTTAACATGGAGCACAGGGGCAAGGTTAAACGGTCTTCTTTTTTTTTTTATTGTGAAAGCTTTGGAAATGGAAATCATTTTTAACCCTCCCGCCCCGCGTGTCGTCACCCTGCAGCTGCGTGGGACGGACGGAGGGAAACGCACGACCTTGGCGGCGTCCTGTTGATTAGCGCTGCTTCCTCAGGGTCTGAGTCACCACCGTCAGAAGAGGTCGGAGCGGGAGCGTTACTCACCTCCCACCCCCGTGAAGCACCGACTCGATTGTTAAGTGGCAGGTAGACCACTGAACACAAACGAGGAGTTCTTCGGGGGCCGAACGCGGAGGGCTCCGAGGACGGCGCAGATGAATCAGCGGCCGCGGGAAATATTAGCGCGGAGCCTGTGATGCTGACATGATGCATAACATAAGCAAGCGGACTCACTGACCTTCGCAGAGGCCGAATAATCGACACTGTACAATTCTGTGGCGTGAATCTCGAACCGCGGCGTCTTTTGATCATGGTTTCTCCAGCGATTGATTTACGGCAGCTGGCCAAATGCACCGTACTGGGTGTGAGGGCAGAGAGCGCAGCCTGCACGGAGAGCAGTGCAGAGCACCAGCGGTTTCAGCCGGAGCGAGCCAACTCCGGCAAATTACAGCTCCGCGACCTGCGGATGCAACGCGCTCATCGACGACCAAACCTCAGCTCCGGTCCTGAGAGAGAGAGAGTCGAGCGGCTCGAAGTCTAAACATCTTCTACCCGAGCTGAGTTATTTCTGTACGAGCGGAACAACGGAGCGAAGCCCGGCTCGTCTGGAGCCCTTTGCCTTTGGTGGGGTTTGGCCTAAATGGAACCGGCGGAGGGATGGGTGACTGACCTTGGGCCCTGTACTCCTCACTTACTGGTCTGGAGTCTGCCGCTGCTGTGTTTACTTTGGTGCTTCTTTTAGAGGGACATATTTAGAGATAGAGCAGACCTGTTATTTCATTGGCAGAGGCCGACACCGGGACTGTGGCTGTCTGATGCAATCGCTGCATTGTGTGTGTGTGTATGTGTGTGTGTCTGCGTGTGCGTGTGTGCGTCTCCTCCCGCAGGGGCAAACCAGGTCAAATTGGGAGTGTGGACTGTGGTGCGAGCAACACAAACGGTAAGTTTGGGAGTAATGCGTAATCGCTCTACTCCTCTTCACCGAGTAACTGGCCTCCCCTTGCGCCTCCATCTGTGTGCATCCCGGGGTAACCATGACGACCAACCAGGAGGCTAAACCCCCCCACCCATGAGACGACCTTCACAGAAACGAGACTGCAGACGTGGAGTTAGTTTCACGCAGACTTCTGAAGGTCTGGTGAGTTATTACCAAGGCCCCAAAAATAGTTTAACCTCCGGGTTCACGGGTCTGCAGCCACAGCTACGTTTATGTTTGGCGTTTCTCCAAAAATATACGTCCCTGTGAGCCGGTGGTCGAAACGCTCATGCAATGTAACCCCCGCATGTGCAGTTTGATTCTGACCGAGAAACCTTTGTTGCGCGTAATCCCGCGCGCCCTTCCTGGCCCCCCCCCCGCGTTCTCCGCCTGTGCGTAATGTCAACTATCAAGTCAGGGCGGCGCCAAAAAGCAATCTTAAGAAAAGAAAAGCTGTTGCTGTTTGGCTCCAGCCCCCCGGTGCGGCTCTGCCCGAGGTTTGTTTGGAAGAGCGAGAAGACACGGCCGATAAGAGCCATTAAAAACAGAGGATATGGACCCTAATGAGCGGAGTGAGCCTAAGGTTGATACTTCGCGGTTCCGAGAGCGGGTTCACGGGGGTAAAGGGGATTGTGTTGCGTGCCTTGGTGCTGTGAAAGAAATCAGACTGTCCCCGCAGTTGGAGATGCGTTCTCAATGGGCTATTTGTGTAAAGGTTTACTACGAGATCCCTGAGCTGCGGGGTTAAAGACGCCAGGCCGTTACACAGACAGGTTAGCTGCCTTGGTGCCATAAACCAGTCTCAATCACAGCTAAGACTAATGTACTTAAGTGCATTAGGGGGAAAGGGGGGGGTCATTACTACTTACTGTGTATAGCTCATTTAGGACCTTCATTAAGTCTTCCTGGAGTTGAAAGGCGATTTCCTTGCTCTGAAAAAGAAATGAAGACAGAAGAGCAATGAGACGACACGACAAAACATGCATGAACGATGCAGAAATCACGCGACCAACCGCGTATTCGCTCCTCCGTGTGAACGCGGACAGGGCCGCTGCCGGTCGGAGCGAGCACAAATCAGAGCGGTGCGTCCATCGCCCTGCGTCTGTGTGAGGGCGGCTTCCTCTCCCCGCTCAGCACACTCAAACGCAGCTCGGGTTTCACCCTCCACATGTTTAACACATTATCAGGCTTCTACGGCTGAATGTAAAAGGTTTTTTTTTTCCTTTTTCTCCCCTAAAATATGTTAACTCGATCAGCCGGGCTGTAAGGCCGACTGGGTAACGTCATCACACACACGCACGCCCCCCCGTTAATGCATCTCACAGTTGTGGGATACAGTTTAACGCCGATGCCGTGATGGATTGAGTGGGGGTTTTACTTTTCATTCGAGTCTGGCGTTCCCATATTTCCTCCACACTGACTCATATGCTGTATCACATGTTTATGAGATCATGGATCATGGATTTTTTTTAAATTTTTTATTTATCTGCTACCTCGATGACGTTACGCGACCCGTTCTCCAGGTATCGGCCACACACTCCATGGGTCTAAGGGAGTTCACGGACACGTTCCTCGTGCAAGCAAGCGCACCGGAATGCACTCTGCCGAACAGCGAACGTGCAGCAGACCGGCTCAGAGGCCGATTCTCTGGGGAGAAAATACACTCCGGTTCTGTCTCAGGTGAAGCTGCGTGGTGTCCGAGCATGTGAACCGGCAGCAAAGAGGATTAGACTCTCAGTTTAGCGGCTGGTGTCTGAAATTAGAGTGTGGTGGAGGCCGATCAGCGACATCTTCCTAACCCCCACCTGGTCTGTCAGCGCCCTGATTTGTAGCCCTTACCTAATCAGGAGGCAAACAGCCTGTGAGCGCCAGATAAACCAAACCTGGCCAGTGGCAACCTCGGGCATGTTTGAGGATGTGTGTGAGTGTTGATAAGGGAGCGGCGGAAAGATCTCGCAGTTTCTGTGTAAATTAAAGGACGATCTGGTCCTTGAGTTTACAGCGGGCCTCTAATTACATCTCGCAACGTGAAGACGGCGCCATACTGTAAGCGCGCTTCCTATTAATTGCGGATCCTTGCATACGACGCGGGCCGTCTCCTGTGGGGAAAAGCCATTAGCGACTGCCGGATCGGAGGACAGAACTGACTGTCCGTCCGATCCAACGCCTGTCAGCTCGTCCCCATTGAGAAGGCTGGGAAGTGATCCAGCGCTCAATGAAAAGCCTTCTCAGGGATCACATGAGCAGCGAGTGTGTGTGTGTGTGTGTGTGTGTGTGTGAGAGAGAGAGAGGTAAGGACAGAGATGAAAGTAAACAGGCCTTACATCAGACCTGCTACACCTCTCATGACGGCTTTAAAGAGCACCGGGTCTGAATGCAACGCGCGTATCTCAAATTACACCAGCTGTTTACTAAATGCTGCGCTGCGCAACCGATGTCACTGATTTGATTTGCGCGATTCACCGCCTTTCATTTTAAAAGAATCTAAATTGGGGTGTGGTGGTGGTAGGGGGGTTTCCCAGTTCTGTCTAATTCATTAAAAGGGTCCTAGAAATGGCTTCCCCCCCCCCTTTTAAGCTCATACCATCTGTATTCCAACCACATCAGAGAGATGAAACAACCCCGGAGAGGAGAAACCCAGCCGGCCCGCGGGGAGCGGTGGGTTTCATATTGCCACCGACATTAATCATGGTATAGAAACGGCATTTGTACACCCCGCGGGGGCTGGTTTGTGCGAGGCGCTCAGCATGACGGCGGGCGGCGTCTCGCTGGAACACAGACCCACAGCGATGATGTGAAAGCAAGCCCTGACCAAAGATGACAGACGTGTAACCCTTCTTTTTAAATGTTTAACATTGTAGGAAATGCAATTAGTTGGGAACGCGGCTTGGGAACCTCGCTAGCCCGGCTCAGATCAACTGTGATCAACTCTTGGACCCTCTCTGGCACTTGGGGGTTTTCAGGTGAGTAACGTGAAGTTTCACGCAGCCTCTCTGGATGTAGTGCAGGATACAAAAAAGGCACCGAACCTGGCAACCTTGCTGTGGCAAGCCCGGTGAGCTGTTTCCCCACTGCTTTATGCTAAGCTCGGCTTCAGCTCTGCGCACAGACGTCAGACCGACGCTCGTCGTCTCACATCGCTTTCAGAAAACCGCCGAATGGGGGATTTTTTTTTCTGTTCCTTTGAGATTCACTGTATCATCCTTTTTCACTGCAGGGCGTTTTGATCAGCCGTGCTCGTGAAAACACAGATGTTACTGATAACAGTAACAATGGCTCTGTCCCATTCAAGTGTCCCGGTAAGACGTGACAGTGTGACGGTGAGCCGACGTGCCCAGTACCAGCACCCCGAAACCGGAGCAGCTAGAAGGAATTCACCCATCATTCATTCCATTAGTCACACCAGCGTTTCTCCTCGTCAAAGCGTCCACAGCGCATGCTTTGCCTAAGGAAAAGTTCAAAACCGCCTCGAAGCTTTGGGAAATCCACCTCGGAGCTGCGGCCCCAGAACGTGACTTCCCATGAATAAAAGACGGCAGAGTAAAACAAAGAGCTGGTTGTATGAATAATGAAGAATGTGATAAGATCTGGCCAAGCGTAAAGAAAAGAAAGAGAGATCCGCCGCACGACGAGCCGAGCCCAAATGGTATGTTTTCAAAAAAAGAATTGGTGGCTGCAGTTGTTTGAAAAAGTGACCACAACGCAGCGCTGGCGAAACAAGTACGGGCAGCGGCCGGGATCGACCGGAGGGTGTTGAAGACGAACACGCTGCACGAGAGCAGAGCAAACGCGGGAATAAAAACACGGGCCTTTGATGTGCCAGGAGGACGACAGCGGTACAACGACACAACTGGGGCTCCTGTGTTGTCTGCGCCTCATGGCCGAGGCTCCGCTGAGATGAAAGGATCAGAGAAGCTTCAATTAGAGGGGCGAGCGGTGTCTCGGGTCTCTGTGAGTCGGAACCCCCCCGCTCCGCCATGTCACCTGGATCTGGCGAGACACTGCATCACAAACTGTAAAGGTTGTTGCGCGGCGTGGTTCTCGGAGCTCGCAGATTTACCCCGTGGCAACGACCGTGCGGGCGGGGCAATGATAGGAACAGCGCGGTGGCGCTACCCGACGCTACCCTGTGAGGATTTTGGCGAAATGCCGTCAGAGTCGGGGGGCCTTGACACGCTGGGCGTGATGAATGACGGATGCCAAAATACTCACCTTCCTCATTAAAACTATTCATGATGGCAGAGAGGAAAATTAGCGACGGTTCCGACACTTGTTTGATAAAACTTCGGAACAGACTGGCACCAGCTCATTGCACAAAATAAACGCCCCCGGCATGTAAAGGCCTTTAAACGCCGGGAGCAACATCTGAAAAATGGTGTACGCTCCACATCAGGCCTCATTAGTGTGGGTTTGTAAGCACAGTGGAAAGGAAGTGACTGCTGCAGCTTCCTGTTTGTGTGTCGGGTGGGGGGGGGATCGGGTGGGTACTGCGACGCCACGCCCTCATATAATCAGATGAAACCCACAACCGTCAAGAGGAGTCTAATGTGAAAATGGGTTAAAAAAAAAAAAGTATGTAGTTAGAGTTTCGAAGCCAGGAAGACAGAAGCAGTCGCACATGCTGCTCCTCTGAAGAAAAGCCACTTTGTAATTTGGGCCTGTGGTGGGTTCACGTGACTGCTGCAGTGCAGGAGCTCATAATCTGTTAGGGAGTAGTCGTCTTTGCGGTGGAGAAGGCAAGCGGAGGCCCAGTCTCGGTCACGAAACCGCGGTTCAGATGGGGGGGGCATACTGATCTGAAGCTGTGGTGACCGAGGGTTCCTGTGCATTACTCTAATTCACCAAAATAAACCGCAGGAGCCCAGCAGAGGCGTGTACCATCAAACACAGGGCTGAACACATGCTGTATGAATATATATATATATATATATATATCCTGCAGATCGTGCAACTAAATATACTTCATCGTGGAATGAACGGGTTAATTGAAAGTGAAAGATGGTTTATATGACGTGGGCGACAGGAGACACCGCTGACCAATCTGACTGCCTTGGAAAAATCTGGATTGCGTTAGTGGCGGGTTCAAACTCCTGTTTTGCTGATCAAAGAAAAGAGGCGCTTGACCTCAGAGGTCAAATATCGGTACAGTGGAGAAGTGACTTAAACCAGGGAGGGAGAGGTCAAAGAGAGGCTCGAGGGAGGAGAAATGCAGAACGACGGCAGTCCGTGCTCGGAAATGAATTTTCAACACTGACGAAGTGAGCGCAGCATGTGTCAGCTGTTACGCAGGGTTAAACAAAGCAGAGATTCATTTTGCCCAATGACAGTGTTTACCTTCCCCGACCCTGCGTGTTAAATACCCAACATTTTTCCACTCAGTTTCGCTTTAATTTCAAATGACTTTCAATATGTTGTCAGCGATTTCTGTCCGGGATCTCTCGCTCGCGCTCACCTTTTTCAGCAGCTGCGTGGAGTCCTCGCTGATCTGCATGAACCTCATGATGACGTTGTTGAGGTAGATGTCGCTCAGCGTGGCGTGGTCCTTGCTCTCCCGCCTCACCTGGTTCAGCAGCAGGTACCAGCAGTTGACGGGGGACAGCAGGTTCTGGTCTTTCCTGGAGCGGACAGAGATCACATCCGGGGAGACGGGTCAGTCGTCGCGGACAACCGAAAGACCGGGTGTCTCGCGGAAACAGCGTGTCGCTTGACCATGATTAGAAAGACGACACACCAGCGATTCATTTCGTGGAAACTCTCTCTGTTAAATCACGTGTGATGAATTAATATACATGTTAAGTTGTCAGAATTAAACCCACTCCATAGCTCAGGAGTGTAATTATTATTATAATTATCCATGTCAGTGTCTCCGCCCTATCTTCTTTCAACAGGATTTGTCATCATCACGGGGAGACCGCGACACTTCCTCGACATGCAGGATGTCTGCAAACATGTCCGGTGCACCAGGGCCCGTCGCTGCAGTGGAAGAGGGTTGTGTCATAGGCCTCCCTCGGTGTTTTAAATGTCTAAATACTGCTGGTTTGAAGCCTAAAAAAAACAACCTCCCTGTGTATTACACGACTATGCAGCTAAATTGGAAATACTTTGTATCGCTGACATTTCTGGGGCAGAGCTCTCGCAGTTCTCCGAGCCAAGCGGACTTCCTGCAGACGGCGAACAGTGCGCCACAGGCTTTAAATACACTTAGAGGAAGCCGCGCTGGAGAAGCCGCGGATGTATTTTGAGTCGAGCCGAGAAGTAGCATTACGTATGAAATGTGACAGCAGAAGACAGATAAGGAAAGGGGAGAGAAGACAGATCCTCTATCTGTCTTCTGCGTGCGCAAAATCGCTGGAGAGCAAAGAGAGAAATGGAGAGGCCCGAGAGCCGTTTCCTGTGCTGCGCGCCGGCTGCTTCCACGCCGACTGTGGGACATTGTCCAGGCCAGAGCAGGCTGGGGCCCTGTATTAACTCTGGCCTGCAGGCTGACTTCCTCTGGGTTAATCTGCAACATTCCTCCCTCCTGCCTGCTAAAAAGTAGTACAGAATGTGTGTGTGTGTGTGTGTGTTTTTTTGGGGGAGGGTCTAACGTTGGGTCTGGGGTCAGGGCTTGCAGGAACCATATGGAGACTCGCCTCTGCATAGGCAGACAACACTTGTCGACACAACAGGTGAAACTCAGCACTCGGCACGCGACCCAGCCCTGAACTGGCCTTCGGCGCTGGCGCCGCATCTGCTGCGAGAGCAGAAACGGAGCGCTTCTCCCGACAAATTACGGCAGCGAACGCTCGAACCGGCCGCGATGTTCCCCGAGACTCGGCGAAAACAGGAAGCAAACTCCTCTGATAAAGTCCCAGCCGAGCGCGCTGACATGCAAAACATCCGAGTGTCGTTTTTCAAAGACATCGGGAAACCGGTGAATGAAAAAAAAAAAACAGATTCAGCTAAAAGCTGAGCGATGTACTGGTGCGACATGCCCGGGCTGCAGGACATGTGCGAGAGAGAGAGAGAGAGAGAGAGAAGAGAAAGCCAGAAAGAGAGAAAATAAGTGGTGCGGTCCCAGAGCTGCAGCAGCAGGGCGGCTGGACAGCGTCACACACGCACCCCGACAAACAGCAGTCACCACAAATCCTTCCTGCATTATGTATCAGCAGAGTGCAACGCTCCCATTCCATGGCACCGGATCTCCATACGTGAAGACGTGCGCACGTGCCTTTTATTAATTCATGCTCACTTGCGCACGTGCAGATGCATAATATCCAGGGGGCCACTGACAGGAAGCTGGACACAGCACACGCCGGGTCTCTGCAGCAGTGAATGATGTAAGGTATATTTCAAGAAAGATTTTGTCCTAGGAATCGAAAAGCTAATTTCTCTGGGGATACAAAATGACTCGAGTGATGGCAGCAGGATCAGTCAAATTTCGATCGGGACTTGACTTGTCCTCCTCATTTTATTTACAAAGCGCAAATTTACAAAGTTTGGCCTTATTCAACACCAGAACTAAACTGACACGGTGAATGCACACTTCTAAAAATTCAGTGTGTCACACAATAGACAGTGAACAAAGGCGGCAGCGCTCTTCCGAGTGAAATCCACGAATGACCCAGAATTCATTTTAGACCGTCAAAGAATAAAGGCAAAACTGCTTGACGCAGCAGAGCCGGCAAAACCGGCATTGGGGTGCAGATGCAACTTAGAGTTCCTGAAGCAGCTCCTGGGCTGACCTGCTAAACGCAAGCCGAAACCCGCGGTGGAAAGAGGACGGTACGAGAAAAGGAGAGTGGGTGGTAACACGGGCCGTGACGACAAGATCACCTCTGGGAGTTGCTTTCCCCACATAATGGCAGGAAAATCTCTCAACGTCGTCATTTCCCCCCGCCAGCCCGGGTCAGGAACCGAGTCAGACGGACTCACGGGCATATAGACGGGCCCCCACAGGTTGCCTCAGAAACGTAGGGAAGAAAGGGGAAGCTCGCGTCCAAGACACGGGCGTGAAAGCGGACGACCTGTTAGCATTCTTAGCGCTTCCTATCAGCGCCTGAATGTGTGTGTCAACATGCTTGCGCTCTGCTGTGGGAGCAGGATGCTGACAATGAAGGGTAATTACCACTTCAGTACGCAGGGTGTTGACACAGGCACCCTTATCAGCAACAGATGCTAAATGGAAAAAGTCGGCGGGCGCCTCGTCGATAACATCTTTCATTAATGAGGAGCGGTGGCGGCCTTTTGTGGCTGCGGCACGGCGGCACGGCGACCGACGTCCGCGCGCACCTACTACCAAAGCCGAGTGAGCGCGGCGACTCCATTGTGGACCAATCCGACGACCGGGAAGGTTAAAGGGCTGGATCAAAGAGCACGCAGCGGGGCATCAAAGCCCATTTCTGGTCTCAACTCCTCGCGTTTTACCACTCAGTCTCAGTGCGCAGCAGCCGGCCAAGTCCGACAATGCATATGGGATGCAGCAGCGGCACGTCCGAACTTCATCCTGGATAAAAGCAGCCTCTTCGAGATGTTTCCAGCTGCGGGCTTCATAAATACAGGCGCCATAAATAATGCAGTGATTCCTCCGCTCACCACCCTCACGTCCCTCCTTGAACAAACTTTGCCCGTATTTGTTCATTAGTGCGTGCGCTCTGCAAACAGCCGGCGGAAAGCAAACGGAACGGCGCTCCCATGGACGACCTCCGCGGGCTGGGCGCCGCTGGACGCGGTCGCGTTGTTGTCTCACGGGAGGGGGCAGAGAGGCCGAACGTCTTTGCAGCTGTTCGAGCCTGCGGAGCCCGCGGCCGTCAGCGGGCACGGCAAACCTGCGCCGAGCAGGCGGCGGCGGTTTCTGAATGTGGAAAAGAAGCGCGTGCGCTCAGCCTGTTGGGAGGGCGAAAATGGCAACATAAATAATACAACACGGACCTGCTGCAAAAATAAGGGCCAGGAATAAGTACTCTCATGTCATAATGTAGTCTGAGCCAGTACTTTTAGTCACAATGCAATTAACTAAGCAATGTGTGCCGTTTGGTGGGAAGCCAGTGTGGGATCATGCCTTTGTTAGCTGAAGCAAACACTCAGTGTGGCTGTGCGCAGGCTGTGCAGGGTGGGAGGCGGCGGGAAAAGGGTCTTAAGAATAAATCAGAAGCGTCACGCGCACCGTAAAGTAATGCAGTTTTTAAACGTAACAACAACTTCCTTTCGAGTGCAACTCGTCTTGACTAATTACCCAAACATTTAGCTCGCCTTCATGCTGCCTTACCAGTTTTCTGCTCCACCAAGCCGGCCCGACCAGCCAGAAGCTGCGGATGGAACGAAAACCTGTTTTTTGGGGGGTTTTTTTTCCACAACTCTATGGTGTGGAAAATGCACTTTTTCACACCGCGAAGAGTCCGACCAACGAAAACAACCCAGAGAATATGGAGAACACAGAAGCCTTATTGTGCATCTGTTGTTGATGAGAATACAAAAATATAGGCCGCACAATTTAAAACCCACAGGAGGGTTTGTTGTTTTTTTTAAAAATGTTATTCAGATGTCTGGTATTTACTGAAGAAACACGCTCCTAGGTGCTTGCCAAATGTTCGCCCTGCGAACGAAGTGACCGGACTGCGCGTCACGCGATGGAAACCACAGAGTGCCGTTCCAGAGTCCCCTCACCAGTTCTGCACACGGCCGTGCGCTGAGCCACTGGAGCTTCAGGCGGGGGGGGCAACAGATGCGTGTTTTATTTTCGTTCCCACCGCAACCAAGTGCAAACAATATGCAAATGTTGGCTTTTTCCACGAGGCTCAGACGGTGTAAATGAGGGCAAAAGCTGCAGCGGGTTTAACTGTGTCGACGTCCTTCAAAAAATAAAAAACGGCTCAGTCAAACTGTGGTGAGGGTGAAGAGAGAATGGGGGGCAGGGTTACTGTATGCATTGTCTCTTCAAATATCAAACCCCAGGTCAAAGCTTTAGTCTTGTTCACTCATTGTTCAATCAGATGTTTCTCCTACGTCCTAACTTTGCAAATTCTGATGGTAATTTGGTGTTGTCTATAAAAAAATTGTTATCATATTAGCACTTTAATCAAAAACTGTCAAACCCACATGATTTCCAACATATATCACATGTTTACCAGCCGTCCTCCTTACTGGTGCCTGTGTGCATGTTTCGTTGGACTGCAGTGTGTATCAGAGAGACGGTAAAAGCTAAATTCTTCCCAGAACAACCCGCCGAACTGTACAGCACCGTACAACGTAGCGCACCACGGTGGTGCGCGACACAAAAAGACATGACGAGTTAATCATAAACCCCCCCAGCTATGTCAGAGTGACGCAACAGGCCAAACCCCATGGACGTTAATCTGTACATCGCATGGCTGTGAATCACAGAGCCATTATGCAGAGCGGACAGTTAAATTGTTACTTGTTGAATTACTTGTACACAAGGACAAAAACACTGTGAAATCATTTTCAAAAATGGTAAAGGTGGGGCTAAGAGAAAGAGAGCAGGCACTAGAATTTGAATGGGCATAATATTTCCAATAAAGACGTAAAAAAATAAAATAAAATGCTGAAAGCTGAAACAAATTCAAACAAAACATCACCACAGCTGCTCTTCTGTCTTTGTTTGACTTGGAATATGGAACAACTGCTGATCGAGCTCATCAGCATGATTGTCCATCTGGCTGCCACAAGCCAATAACTTTTGTCTTTTTTTAAAAGACACTAATTTAATGAAAATTCTCTTTCTGACTCTTGAAGACTATTCCGGGGCTAAACGAACCCCTACAATATGCTCAGCAAACACAGCACGCCCCCTTACTTGTACTGCTGGTGATCCTTGGTGCTGCGAGTCTTTGCCATGAAGCGTTCAGCCAGCTTCTCCAGGTTCCTGGAGTACTCCATCTCGATCTCCGCCTTCTTCCGGAAAAAGTCCTGGAGGTCCTGCAGCAGCTGGACCCGCATCTCCGTCTGCTGGTCCAGGCATTTCTGCTGCTCCACTAACTGGGCGCGGATCTCTGCAGAGAAGCAAATGCACAGATTGGGGTCAGACCAGAGGCTGGAGGGGTCGAAACGAGGTTCACACATGTAAAAAATCGAATCGTTTGCATGGTAGAACAGGGCTACGCGACAAGGCAATGCAGATCTTTTGAGGATAGAAGTGTCGTTTCAACATTTGCAAACCCTCCCTGTGTTTTCCATCTTTGGACGCCGTTTCGCATTCCTCCATGCACCGCGGCCGCAGGCAGGAAATTTGCACGAAGGCAACACAAACAAACCCGGGCATCGGAGCGAATGTGGCACCGAACGGCGTCGTTCCCGGCAGGGAAAAGGACCGTCAAATGATTCAACGCGCACCAACGACTGACTGGTGTAAACGGAATTAAGAAGCATTGCAGCCGCCACATGTGGCTTGTTATCTCTTGGTTATGAGTCTTCTGAATGGCTGTGGTTAGGAAGCCACGCTGGTCTCAGGTGTTTCATTAAGGCCGAGGACGACTCCATTCCCATTACTCGAACAACACAGAGCAAAGCAAGCGCGCACACACACACACACAAACAGCCTCATCAGTGCCTGTGACTGAAACCCCAGGCGGACAGCGGGCCTCGCTTAAACGAGTTGTATGCGCAGGTAAATTACCCTCTGAGGTCTTTTCTGAGGGATGGTGCCTGTCAGAGTGCCCCTCTTTTACATTTAAATCAGGACAACAGGGACATAACACACACACACACACACACACACACACACATGTGGTCGTGTGTGTGTGGCCGCAAATCGTTTCCTGCGTGCGTCCCGTCTGCTGAGGGCCATACACAATGGATGTCTCCTAATGGAAGGTCTGGGCCAGACGTCTTCAGCGGAGGAAGCAGATTAATGATGTGATTTAGGGGCACGTGGACGCCGACGGGAGGGGGTTAACGCGCTGGGCCCTCGCGTTAAAGTCAGGGAGCGGTACAGCCGCAGCGTGTCTCCACAAGCCCTTAAGAAGCTCAGCGTCACTCGGGGAACTTGAGACGGTGGGAAGGCTTCGTCGTCATCGTAGCCCCTGCCCTCTGTGACACAGAGACACCGTACACTCATGAATAGGCGCCCATGAATTATAAACCTGTTCCTGTCTGATGCCAGCCGTCCACCTCACCGGCTGATCAGCTGCCGTCGTGATCTCTCGCTTTGCGCCCTCTCTACTCGCGAGCCAAAGCAATCAATTTTTGGTTTCGTTGCCTTCGCTACGGCCCGGGGCTTTAAAAAACGTCACTGATGCCTCTGACGTCTCCACGTAGAAACGTTACCCCGTTTAGATGCCGGTCAGTCCTGAATCGGTTTTGCTGTTTGGCTTCGTCATGGTTTATTCTGCTGCGTCTCTGTCAGCCCCCGGCAGCAGTGATCCACCTGTCGCTTTGCCAAATAAAATTCTTTGGCTGTTGTTGTTGCTAACAGACTGTAGCTATAACTGCAACTCGCAAATTTTCCCCCATTGACGACTTCAAGCTCTTGTGGAGCAGCCTGTAAGCGAGCATCGCCGGAAGTCCTTTTTTGTCTGCGCTTGTGCTCATTGTCAGCGTCCGCCTCCCCGTTTGTGGCTGCGGCGCTGACTCAGACCGCATCGTGGGCCGTAAAAGACAATTTCTTCCCGTTTCTTTTCGTGAGAATCTGAGCAGCGGCAGCGGTGAACACGCGTGCTCAGCCAGGGGCTTGACTCTGGCTTGTCTGCTGCCTGATGAACACCCCCGTTAACATGGAAGCCAAGTGGACTGGAACAATGAAGTATGGGACGAGTCAACCAGACAGCAATGAATGCCTTTGTGTAAAAAAGGGAAGCCAAAAGATCCCTTAGAGCCTTTAAGGGAGACCATTAATAGTTGAGTACATCAAGCTACTTGATGGTCAATCAGCTGCTGAATCAATTAGAAGGCTTCTGGTTAAAGAGGAGCGAGCGAGCACGTCCTTAATGCAGCGATCAAATAACCCAAAGGCTCCATTCATCAGCATTAAATCTTCTCAGGCTTGATGAATTAGTGATTTGCATCGGGTCTATTAAAAACTGTTGTCCCCCCCCCTCTTTCTGGCACTCACAAGGAAATAAACCACTTAGAGAAACACGGAGCACGAGTGAGGCACTTCTGCAGTACTAAATCTGAACGAAGCCACAGTGAGCCGTGAGCATCACCGACGTGGACAACGGGGACTTCAGCGACAAAGCTCAGGCCAAAGAGCCACTGACAAAGTGGGAGAGCTCCGGTGAGCTTCTCAGCGGGACCGCCTTCAAGACCACTGGGCCTTTTTTGATGAATGGCTAAAGTTTGCAATTGCTTCCATCTCCAGAGGATCCGGGGATTAAAACAAAGCCGCCATGGCACGGACACAAAAGGAGCGCGCTGGATCATTTCACACAATTACGCCCATGGCTGCGCGCGGAAACTCATTAAATCGTTCATTCTCCAAGTCAAACACTGGCCGTTGAAGCTGCTGCACTGAGTTGAAGTATGAGGGAATTAATGTTAGAAGGCAACCACCTGTCAGAAGGGATCGGGGGTCTGCCACTCACTGGAATGGCAGCGTGCTCAGCAACCTCACATTTCTTCGTTTGAGAGGTTCAGCAGTGAAACAGTCGACCGCAGAGAGACGATACATCTTCTTCTCATTTTTGGGTCCCTTCTAAGCTAAGATGGTGTGTGTGTGTGTGTGTGTGTGTGTGTGTGTGTGTGGGGGGTGCCCCAAGCGCAATGCTTTCCATAGCCGCTTTCCGTCCGCCTGCACACCGCACGCCAAACAACCCCATGCATGTTCAGCTTTGTGAGGAGCACAGTTCGCCCTAACCTGCTCGGGCCAGGTGACGGCTGTATACAATTTAGCGTTCTTGCCGACCAAATGAGAACAGTTTCCCCTCTGTTCTGATGTTTCGTGTTAAGGGTTTTATGAGGTTTATGCGCCCTACTGTGGACGGGACCTCCAATTACGATCCGACGATGAGATAAAAGAGCACGAGAAAGTTCTCTAATCCCAAAGGCGAGCACTGGAAATGAATAACTAAGTTACTTCGGGGTTTGAGGACAGCCAAACGGCTTCCTTTGATCGCGCCGATGCCTCATCTGAATTCCCAGCTGCAGGCAACGTCGGCCGCCCGGCTGCTTCCTCGCGAGGCGAGCCAGTCCCGAACAGCCGACGAGGAACGACACGTTGGACCTTGCGCGTTATTTTAAAAATTGATCGCCGCTGCAGTCCACGAGTCGCACACACATCCACATCTCCGCCGTGGCGAGTGTTCCTCCGCCGCTGCACGGCGCATTCCTGCTGTTCTGAGGTCATCTGTATGGTAAACACGTGTAGAGGCCTCTGTGCCGAGGGATTTGGGTGTGGGTTTGGGGGGGCATCAAAGCCCTCTGTGATCCCTTTCAAAGTGGGGAACAGAGGGGAGTTGAGAGCACCTGTGCACTGTGTAGAGAAATGACGCTGCAGGAAGAAAAGTGTGTAATGCTGCAGAAAAATAATAAAAGTCTGTCACTCCAGCTCTCTCTCTCTCATCTACAGAGCAGGCAAACAGATGCGTGAATTAAAAGAGCGTCTGTAATGCTGTCAGCACACAAATCCAGCTGACTGATGGACATCCAGCCACTGTGGCCCAGAATGCGCAGGACGTCAATATAAACAATGAGGGAGCGCTGTTCGGCCTTTGTGGAGATCGGGTCAGACCAAAAGCCCTTTTGTTCCCGGACTGGACCTGGTCCAATCGCTCCTTTGGAGGCCACATCGCATACTTCCCATAACCCCTTTCGTGGCGACAAATATGTCCAAAGTTGCAATTCAGAAGGCTCCTGATTTGCCAGATAGGCCCGTTCCATTGTCAAAGAAAGTGCTGTGTAAGCAGGATGGGTACTGACCCACAGCGCTGACCTCCAGAGAGAGAAACTGGGCTTCAGTAAAAACAACTCGCCCGCTGTCAGAGGGCCAGAGAGATACAGTAGAGATACAGTTTTTCTTTTTCCTCCTCAGTTGAACTCAACAATGCGCTGCTCTCGGTCAACCTTGCTGCGAATCAATCTGTCAGGAGGGCGTCCGTTACTTTTTCCGAGCGTGGCCATGTTTCGTGTTTTCATCTCTTCAAGAACTTTCTGCCGTCTCTCCCAACTGATTACAGTCTCCACCAGCAGCAGCTTTTTCTGGGACGCGCCGCACCACATCAGTCCCAAAGCTGCGTTTCCACACGCAGAGTGGCTCATCAGCAGCACCCGAAATAGCAGCCGAGGCCTGGGGAGGGACGAGGCGGGAGGGTGCCTGCACCGGCCCCGCCATCTGCTTCAGATCTGGAGCTTGAGATGGGAGGGGGGTGTCTGTGCCTGTTCTGGAGGCTGGATACAAGACAGGATAAATACTATCGTAGGTGATTACGAAATGGCCAATCAAGCTTTTTTTTTTTTTAAGGAGCACAAGCTTTCAATTAGGAGATGGTGGAGAGGCATGCCAGAAACAGCTGAGCATCTACAAAGCCTCTTCTTCCTCATCTTCATTTTTTGGGAGTATTGGGAAAATCCAACAAGGTCCTGTTGCCATACTTAATTCTAGCAGGTCTATCAGTCACGTTATTGCTTCTTTGATAAAGAGCCTGCCATCTGGTAAATAAAATCATACAAAAAGTACTTTTCATCCAAACACTACAATCGGTAAAAGATGCGCCTACCGCATTGCTAACTCACTGTGCCCTGCCATCGAGTCGGTTTTGTTGCCGAGCCTCACGGTGACCAGGGATCCGTCGTTTGATCCGGTTTAATTTTTAACGTCTGCACACTTTCGGCTGGGAGCTGATCGAACAATAGCCAGCGCACTCATTTACATTCCTGCCTGCAGATAATGCCCTCTTGATGTTAATAGATTAATGTGCCGGTGCAGCAGAAAATCTTGATGCAACACGGACATTGTTAATATATTACAGAGAAGGAGGAAGCGGGAAAGGCCGTTGATAGCACTGCGGGAGATAGGGACTCATGCCTTCGCACACGCTCATGCCCACTAAGCCAGCGGTGCAATCTGCCGTCAGATTCCCGGCCTCGCTTTGTGAACGTTCAAACCCATGGGCAAGTTCACCTCTCTCTCTGCCCCCTCTCTCCACCATGTTAACGACAGGCAGATGGACGAGAACTAAAGGCCCGCGGAGCAATGGCTGTACAATGGCCCATGGCGGCCCGTCCTCTTCTTGTTGCTTTTTAACAAGAATACTAATGATTTGACAACGTGCTGACCATGCACAATGCGACACTTTTTATGAAAACTAAGAAGCGTCACACCCACTGCCAGTTACACCCATCACTCGCTCAATCCGCAACGCGCTGGCTGTGGGGCCCTCCAGAGTCTCTCCAGTTGACACCTGACTCATTCGGGTCAATAAGTCATGATCCAGAGAGTCACGCACAATACACTTGTAGAACCCCCCACCCTGCTGTCCGCTGACTAAAGCCGAAGAGGTCACATGGCATTCTTGTGAAGGAGGACTTGTGTAATGAACGCATGACGAGTAAGAACTTTGTCATGAGCCTGGTATGTCGGCCTCCATTGGACCCGACCACCCCGCCGCCTTCCATCTGTGCCCGACTGCCTGAGGGTGTCACTGATTCGAGCACTTGTTATCTTACATGACCTCACTGCTGACATTATATCGCAGGTATGCAGGTCGGCCTACTGACCAACACCGTGCAGCACCTGCTCCGTCGTGGACACAGTCATGACTCGAGAGAGCGGCCCAGTCTGACTGAACCGACACGGGCCCGCCGACGGGGCTGGAAAGTTTCTCCCTGATCGCACAAAGCACAGCCAGATTACACACAGTGCCCCCGCCAGCTTTGCCAAGGCACTTTATCTCCATATATTACAGAGCTGGCAAAGTGGGGTCCATTACAACATCTGACTGACATGTTCGTGGCTTCCAAAACCACAGAGAGGCTTCCAGAGGAAGTACTGCAGGCTACTGTGATCCTGAGAACGACTGCTCATTCAGAGTGGAAAAGAGCGCATGAGCTGCTGATAGTTAGGTGGGAATTATATTTTCCTCTGTCGTGGACACGCACAGCTCCCCCGCGCACAAAACAACAAAAGCAAGAACAAATGCACAGCCGCAACTCCTCTCGACCGCCCCGGCGCGCACACAGGAAACGCAGGAGTCTCTTGTGTTTTCTCTTGGGCTCAGGAGTGTTGTGGGCGGCAGACCCGAAGAGCTCAGGTTCCTTCCTGCTGGTTTTTCATAGCCGCATTCAGAAACAGCTCAGACGTGGCGGCTAACTGCGCTCCACAGTTCAAACCCAGCAGCCAAGGAACAGATGTGAGACGTGGGACGGTTCGAACGGAGCAAACTGCCCACTTAAAACCTGCATTGGTTGCATTCGACAAGGTAATATCTAAAGGAGTAGTATCAGCGGCTGTAATGCAATCATTTCTGCCAATTAGATCCGGCTCGGCCAAATGGCGTATGAGCCAAAAAGCCACGGTTGCTAAGGCGACGCCCCCGCAGACGAGAAGCCCGCAGCGAGTCAGAGAGAGATCAATCACGGCCTGAGCGGACCGTCGTTCGGCTCCAGACAAAACGAGAGCATGAGGAGCCGAAGGCTGGGACAAGTAAGCACACTTTAGAGGCCCGGCTGTTTGTTCAGCTGCCGCTTAGCGTCTACGTGCTCTGTTTGATCTGGACACCAGTTTGGGCCGTTTGGTCCGGCCCCGATTTGTGTGGCCGGACGTGTGCTCGTGCACCTCTTATGTTTGCATCTGCGTCTGTGCAAGCTGATACATGCGTGCATTTGTCTGCACACCTCTGGTCATGAGACAGGCGGCTCCAAAAGGGGTTGTGGGGTGAGTTTACAGTGGACGGAATCCAGAGTCCACTTGAGGACCCAGAGTCCTGCCAAAGAACCAGACAATCCGTTTCAGAACGACCCAGTCACCAAAAACACAGAAACAAGACATCTCGTGCTCATCACCTCCTCATAGCTTCAAAGCTCCAGTAAAGTGTTGTACTTTTAATCATTCCCTGGCAACGCAAGGACTATTGAAAACATGGCGCGCATGTGGAATCGAAATGAAACTGTCAGGTTTAGTGCAGGCAAATCCACTGAGCACAGCGAGTGTGAAGGAGGGGACGGATTTTGCCACTGCAACTGATTCAAGTGACTGATTAAATGTTGATGTGAGGAGGCCTTTGCACCACAGACGCCGCGTGAAAGGTTTCTATGGACGTTTTGCCTCTTTGTCTGTAACTCCGGGTCACTGTTGGAATCCTTTAGAGGCCGCCCCGAATCAAAGCGGACCGCAGCTGCCGTCCTCTGCAAAGAAGCTTACCGCAAACTTTACAAAGGCACCTCTAAAGCCTAGGGGGGGAGGAGAGAATTTGACACTCGAAAAAGGGAGATTTTCAGCAGAGTGTGTGTGTGTGTGTGTGTGTGTCCGTGTGAAAAATGTGGAACGGGTAACGCGGAGGACAGGAAGTGGTTACATCTGCGTGGCTCGGCATCAGAGGAAAGGGAATCTGCGAGAAATACATTGATCTCTTTCAGTCCCTTTGGCCAGACCTCACCCGCTTTTCTCATTCGTCTCTGGACCGAACCCAGCAGCTCTGTCTGTCGCCCTGAAGGGACCAGTGTGAGCGAAGAAGGAAAGAAAGAAAGAAAGAAACTCAAAACCAGGCACGGGCCCTCAGCTTGTTTCCATTTACAGGCGCCTACGTGCACTGGAGTTCGGGGAAAGTGCACAGGACATACAGTATCTATATGCAAGATGTGCCGACTGTATTTTTCCCCAAGTGAAAAATGACACCTCAGCTCACATCTGGCCTGCCTTTGTGCCTTTGTTTGGGGATAGAGGAGCTGAAGCTCATGTGTCGAGGCAGCCAGTCACCTTCTCATTATCAACAAAGCTAACCCGGGGCTAAAGGCTCGGCCCGGGCAGGCCCACAGCTCTTACGGTTGGGATGTTTGTTTGGGGATGACAATGCTATGAAAATCCCGCGGTCAGACAGCTGAAGAGATAAATGCCCGCGGAAGAGGGTGTCGCTCGAGAAACATCTGGAAGCGGAGCCTTTCATCTGCAGGGGAACATAGTCTCTCCCTCGCGGTAAACAAATGGAAACTGTAGCATGCCTGCGAGGACTCGGAGAATAGGAACTCCGAGAGACGAGGCTAAAGAATGGCGGAGCAGTTATGTGGCCTGCGGTGATGAGCGTCTGAAGCGCGGGGGGGGGCTGTTTCTAAGAGACTACGGATATATTCCCTCCATGTGGGCCCCATGAAGGCAGGAATGAAAGAAAGAGACAGAGAGGGGATATAAATGAATAGTTGCGCAACGTGGCTCCTCACCCGTGCACCTGCATACACGCTCAACACAGACACGCACACACACAGGCGGGGGGAAGAGGGGTTGGGGGGGGTGCACCTGTGCTGGGCTACACTGCATGTATGCGGCTCAGACTGCCGGTGAGGGACATTTTTTCAGTTTGACGGCTCCGTCACCTACAAGTCCTCTGACCTCTGCTTCCCCGCTCGTCTCCCTACACTGCACACTGGACAGTTTGGTCTCGGCTCAGGTTCTGTCAGTGGCCTCTGATGGCGCCAAGAGCCGCCAGGGTCTGCCCCCCCCACCCCCACCCCACTGAATTACTAAATTATTATTATTTGAAAAAATATTTTTATTATTAAATTATAATTAATTATATAAGAAGAAGAAATTTAAATAATTAATAATAATCTCTTCACACAAAAATAGATTACTATCTTAACTTTGTAACTTATATGTATGTAACTAACTTATGTAATTAAACCCAATCTGTGTGGGTTGATTGAATGAATGTTTGTCTGCACACCGCCTGTTTGCCTACCTGCCTCTATTGTCCATCCACCTCTCCCTACGCCACCTGTCCCCGTGCCTGTCACCCCGTCCAGCTGTCTATTCACCCGTAATGTTTGTGCATCTGCCTTCCTTCACGGTATGTACGTCTCTATTTTCGAGGCCTATCCCTCTGCCTTGTCTTCCCACGTGGCGATGTGGAGACACCAGAGCTGGGCTGGGACTCCGTGGCCCGGAGCCAGCTGGAGCTGCTGCCAGTTTGGGTTGACAACGTGTCCCCGCAGTCGGGACACTGTGGCACCATTAAGCCGGGGGAAAGTATAGAGGCGGAAGAGGAGATGACTGTACGCGGCTGCAACTGAGATACTGCTGACAAAGCTAGACCACCCGACCGACATGCAACCAAAATAAAAATGTGAATGCCAGTTCAATCAAAGTGGCAGATGTTGGGCAACATCTCAATTAGACAAACTCTACTACTAGCTATGTTTAGTTTTTTGTTTTAGATCTGAGTAGTGTCTGCAAGTTGGACACATGTTCATTCACATTCCTTTGAACTTTGACCCAGTAACAACAGCAACCTATCGCAGGAAGTCCGGTGTTTCGTTTGGGACTGAAGCAGATCCACCCAATATCACTAAGAGCAAAACACAAAGCAAGCAGGTGATGCAGAATGCTGTTGAAGACACTAAGAGGCCACTGTATTGCTGTTGAAGGCTTGCTACTCCACCTCCACAAACATCTGCCTCCACGTGTCCCGTCAGACTCTTCAGAGAGGTTGAGGTCTCTCTTCCACCAATTCTTCACATTACTACAGCGGCGGACGTTTTTCCCCACTCTCTTTCTCCTCTTCCAAAGTTTCATCTTTCCGCTTAAAGGAAACAAGCACCAACGAGAAGCCTGACCCGTGGTCAGCTTAATCCAGCTTCTGCGACTCCGAGAAATTAGACGAAGAGATGCTCGGTACTTCAAAAACACAAACAACCTGAGATGGCGATTAAGTAATTAGCAAGCTCCTTGTGCTGTAATCGAGGTACGTCCCGCTGTCACGGCCTGCGGCGGTATTTCTAAATGATCTCAGGCAAAGTCTGAAGCTTCCACTGTCACCCTTTAATCTGTGGTATCTGTAGATCATACAGTGATTAGGAGATGATACAAGTATTTAATACACCTGGCTGCTGAGAGGCAGCGATAAGTAACAGCAATCTTCTACAAACACAGGCATTAGCATGCTTACGTGCTTACAATGACAATTAGAATGTTCATCCTTCTCAGCTTTAGCAGTGTTAGCATGCTAACGATAGCAGCATGTGACACAAGATGCAGGGTGATGGGAATGTGGATAGTTTTGCATAAATTTTAGTCATAATCCAAAGGACTGGACAAAGTCAAATTAGCACCCTGTGATGGAGTGAGATTAAGAAAGCCGGATCCATCCACTTATAAAGTGATCCGTCAAACGAATGCGGAGACATTTCAGTCTGAACCCAAGCGGCAGTCTCGCCGGCCAACACTGAGCCGTACTGTCTGCACAGCTGACAGAACCGTCAGAACCGGTCTGCACTGTACCTCCCAACAGAATCTCAAAACATGGATCATGCTCTCGAAAGGTCAGGAGTGCACAACACTGAATGTGATGTGAACGGAAGGGAAATCCAAAATGACATCTGACCACTGACATCTTGTTTGATTCCTGTGGTGGGACCACCATCAGGAGATGTATCGTGGCACGTACATCATGGCTGACATCAGAGGCGCACAGCCTGCATTCAGAGCGAAACCCCACATTCAGCCATTCCTTCATGATTCGTACCGGATCTACCGAACATTAAAGAAAAGCTTCAACCTCCACTCAAGTGTTTTCGCTTCTCGTTTCTGGCTGCCGCCCCTCCCCTCGCCATGCCGTGAAAAAAAACAACTACAAAAAAAAAAACAGCACCTCGCGGGACTTTGCGGTTTCTGGGCCTTTGATAGGGTTAAGTCCGCGAAGGAGCTGGAGGGGCCGAGCAGAAACAACCCTACTATTCAAGACGAGGCCTGTAATTCCAGAGGCATGGACATGTGTTGCAAGCCCGCTGGGGAGAGCGAGAGCGAGGGCGAGAGAGAGAGAGAGAGAGAGAGGCAGAAATGGGACAAGGCTGGTTATTAGTTGAAAAAGTGTCACTGACAAAAAAAAGGAATTGGAGTTGCACGGTTTTCACAGAGACTGCAAACTGCAAAAACCCTGCCCCTCCCACAATGTTAATGAAGGGACTAAAATGATGTACAGTTCACAGTCGGCGGGAGAAAAGGTACATTCAGAGGCACTATATTGTTCATGTGATCGCAGCAAAATGTAAACCGCCCAAAAAAACCTGAAACATCATCCGGAGCAGTTTCGGCGGCAGGGACGAGAGCCATGCGGAAGGTTAGCAGGACTGCACATGTCGCCGCTCGCTCCGCGGCAAACAATGGAGCCTTTTCTCGACTGCACACAAAAGCCTCTATCTCCCATCTCTTTTAGCTCATCTGATTGCCGAGCAGACCGCTCTGTCCTTCCCCTCCTCGCCTCGCGTACCTCCCGCTCCAAACAAGGGTTCCGTTTGAAAAATTCACTTCAAGCTAGATATTTTTTTTTTAACAAAGAGCCTCTGACACAGAGAAGAAATCACATGGCAAAGACTTTCAAAGTTGCGATCGGCCCCGGCCTCCTGTTCAGATCTCCAGGGGTCGGGCTGCTTTCAAGGTCGAACAGAAGATGGGGAGGCGGACGGACAACTTACTATATGCGAAGGAGCAGCTGGGCCGAGACCAAGCGCAGCTGAGGGTCGGCGCGATGACGTGCGACCTGTGCGCACGCCATCGCACTGGCACGCGCCCGTTCAGCCCTCTCTAAAAATACTCGTCCAAACCCCACTGTGTCCACACACAGGCAGTATTGATTACAGGAGCAATGCCTTTAAATCGGACTCGTAGTGGCACACAGTGTCCCTGTGTGCCGGCCCCATGAGCGTTAGCAGGATGCGTTTGTGTTTGTTTTGTGACGTGATCCATGCGTGCTCGCCCCCTCCCCCCGTTTGACGTTTTTCTGAGGCGCGGACGGGCCAACGTCATTGTGTGAAAAGCAGAGACTTCCCCTAAAGCTCAGTTCCTCCCGAAAGAGTAAAAATAGTTCCATCTCTTCCCACCTGGTGCTCCGAGATGCGACAGCTGAAATAATCCACTCGCGGAGACGGCTTCGGCCTCGTGTAAACGCATTCACGCTGGGGAACACGGCCATCGAGCTCTGCCGGGGGAAGGGCGGAGGGATTTTGGCGTTACCTTGGCACTGAAATGTGCGGTCTACGTTAAAATCTTTTGGGACGAGAATTCGTGGAGACACGAAACAGGTACAGGCGCTGGGAAGCAAGAAGAAACAAACGTGTCCAAACGCACTTCATCCAAGCCTGACACGGTGACGAGGGTTTGCGGTTTGTCCGCCCGCTGATGGTCACAGGGCCAAACAAAACGCCGTGAGACAACCCCGGGACTCGCAAACGTGCCGTCGATCGGATTAAACGCGTTAAATGTAATTAAAAACACTGGTGATGAGAGACAGTGTCCGCTTGCTCGAGTGCTAAACTGAAATCTCTTTCTGTACTGGTTCTCAATTGGGTCGAGTTGCATGGCTGCCTCTCTCTCCCTTTCTCTCTCTCTCTGTGCACAGTGGATGACTTCACCTCAGTCAGCGGCACCACGGGGAGCTGGGCACGGGCAGATCGAACAGCTGACGCCCCGCCATAGAAGCGGTAGAGGTGGAGTCAGGTCCCTTCAACCGAATGGGTCTGTCTCTTCTTCTTCTTTTTTTTTTTTTTATTTAGCTGTGACTCACTGGCTCAGTTTGATCAATGGGGGGGGTTCCACTCCCCGAGCACTTTGTGAGGAACCATGCAAGAGAGTTTGTTCTGTTGATGTTTGCTCTGGATTTAATTTCCCCTGTTGGTTTATTATTGATGATCCAAATCTAAATCTTGGTATTAATGACGACCACAGCTTGGCTGCTGAGTTAATTTGTTACGTCAGTTAATTTTCAGTTTCTAACCACACATTTGCAACGTGTTCTCGCTGCACGCGCACGTGTCCATCCACACAGAAAAGGTTCTGATTTTTCAGAATGTCTTGCGAAAACCACACCAAATCAAACCGAGCCGGGTCACGAGGCCCAGGCGTAACCTCCGCAGACAGTGACCTGACGTGTTGACACTCCGGCGCTGAATGTCAGGCAGGAGGAGCGTCGGTGCGGCTCGGGCCTTACGGGCCGGCTGGGCACAGGCCGGGGATTGAGGGCACGGGGGCTGGGGCTAAACTGCGCAAGGCCGGAGGTTAGAGTAATGAGGTGCATGGATGGGTGAGCTAAAGCTGGGATTGAAGATTGAGGGGAGAGAATTAAGGGCAGGTGGAGGATGGATTGGGGGGGGGCTTACAGCTGGGGGTTTAAGCAGAGAGGAGCTCGTACAGAGCAACATGCAGCCTCTTTTGGCATCTCATCATCAGCCTCTTCCTCGCAGCCGGGGCGGGGTGCCATTGAAACTTTGCCCAGGGCCAAACTTCAAAGCAGAAGCATGATCTAAAATCAAAGATATATAATTATGCTGATGTGACACAGCTTCAACCAAATATGCACACATGCATTTTTAATGGCTGTTTAAAGTCATCGGAGAGCAAGTAGCGGGGACCGTCTCCAGCCCGCGACCATTATCATTTTTATTCTCCTGCGACTTTCAAATGTTCCCAGAGTCAAACGGAATATTAGGCGGAGCGCCGAGAACCAAGCAGACAGCGCTTTCCTACAGGGTTTCCTTTTCTGCCCTCCGTCTGACACAGCAGCATCTGTGTGCGAGGGCACCTCGATCGCCGCTGCTTAAAACTGCCACACGGACACGCTCTGCATTCCTCGTCCCGAGATCAAACTCAAGAGATCCGCACCCGACAAAGGCGGCGCGAGCAGAGGTGGAGAGGTAATTATAGGCTGATGTCAGACCAGGGGCGACACTGGACAACAAAAGCAACAGCTTTGGTTTCTAAAGAGACATGCTCAGTTATACCCATGTTGTTGGACACGACGAGGCACAGTTTGTACGTTTTCTTTCCCCTGAAGATGAAATGAAAGCCGGCACTCGGGTCCCGCATGGGGCCGCTCTGACTCCTGCCCCACGCTGAGAAGTAATTAGCGGATGCTGGAATGCTCTCACGCTAGAGATGGGAACCATTACAGCACCCAAACGCGGGGACGTTTACATCGTCAGTCAGAGATGTTGGGTGGCTGCACAGTGTGGCCCGTCAGAACTGCTTGTCAGATGGTCCAGTAGCTTCAGAGATGCCTTCCTCCCACACCTTTTCCAAGGTTTGGTGGGGGTGGGGGTTGCATGTGTGGTGTGTGTGTGTGTGTGTGTGTGTGTGTGTGTGGGGGGGGGGTCCTTTCTCAGAGGCCCAAGGCGTCTGCTGTGAAAACCAAATCGCCAAGAATGAGGAAGTCCACGATGACAACGCCCCCTCCCAACCCCCTTCCTCACAGGGCTCCAGAGGTCAAGACGTGATCAGCTCCAACACACACACACACACACACACACACACACACACACACACAGGGGGAGACGGGAGAACGAGGGGGCTCGACAAAGACCTCATTTCCAGATAATGACAGTGGAAGCCAATACGGAGGAAGTGACAGGGGAGTTATCTCCTGCGACCTGCCCCCCGGGGAGGCTCCAACCGCCAATCCTCTCCCACTCCAACCTGAGAGCAGGTTCTCAGCCCGGCTCTCAGGCGCCGAGATGACACGTCAGGATATCTCATTAAAAGGCCTTTCACGGTGCCTGGGCGGGTGACGTCGAGGCGCTGCACGGCTCCGCCCGTCGCCTACAGATAAGCACACAGGACCCGAGGCCGAACGTGGCCGGAGAAACGCGGCTGACCATGGGCTCGGGACCGAAGGACAAAGCCGGGGGGGAAAGAAGAGAAGGACGGACAGATCAGCTTTGGCCACTCTCTGATTCACCGCAGCACACCGAGCATGACGGGAGGGGGGGCTCCTTCTCTGTTTGCTTGCCCAAGGAGCCGGGAGCCGGAGGCCACCCTTTCTCCAATCGTGCATGTGCGTGTGTGTGTGTGTGTGTGTGTGTGTGTGTGTGTGCCTGCATGCGCCAACACACCGAGCCAGGTCGCCATGCATCACGCCCGTCTGACACGCCGCCGACCAGGACAAATCACAGGACGGCAGGGGATGGGGGTCGCTTCCTCCACGCGGCCTGATTAAAACGCGAGATATACGAGGTGTGTCCACAGAGAAGACACGCAGTCTCACACCACAGATTTACCGCATGTGTGCGCACATACATTTACATTCTATCTTTTAAATATTACTACTTAGGGGCAGACCGGGACAGCGTCGTGCTCGTTCTATTTCCAGACCGGCCCCATTTAAAAAGAGAACGTTGCTCTGCAGCCTGAGCCGCTCCTATTAAACTATAATAAAATGGGCTGTCGGGAGTCTGCAGGGAATTCTTGCGGAGAGCAATGTGCTCCACTTCTTCCTAAACTAAAAAAAAAAATCCACCGTAGGAGGGGGAAGAAAAATGACAGTGCAAAGTTTACAAAGAAGCGAGCGGCAGGAAAAGGGAGCCACGGGTGGCTAAGGATGGCTTCGAGAACGGGGGACACGCGGTTCTCGTCGCGCTCGTGGATGTTAAAAAGAAAGCTACTGTGTGTGTGTGTGTGGGGGGGGGGGGTGTATGTGAATATACCAAAATGAAAAGCTGCTCGGTCGAACGGCACAGATAGAACTAAAGCTGCAGTGGAAACACACACAGGAATGCTATAAGGGGAATTATGTCTCCTGTGTCGCTCCTGGGTCGAGTTCCTGTTGCTCCACATTTCCTCCAAAAAAAAAAAAAAAAAAAAATCGCACAGAGCTATAATTTCCAGGAGCAGATTTGCCGGCTACCAATTACTTTGCAGTCAAGTGGCATATACAGCCTCATTTTTTTTTTCAAATGTGGATTGAAAACTCATTAATTATTCGCTTGAATGGCCGACGGGCCTCCGCGATCCTTCCCGTCTGCACCGCAGGCGCACCCGTCTGGGCTGAGTGGAGCTGAGGTCTGAGGACTCGGCTCGGGGAGCACAGGTCACCGGGTCGCTGACCCGGGCGGGGTGGGGGGGGTCAAGGCGTCATGGACAGAGACGAAAGGACTCAGACAGGGCAGTGCGGCTAGAAATGAACGCCACAAGTACTGAGCGGGACATCTCACGCTCACATTTCACATTTCATGTGTGTGCGTGCATGCAAGCGAATAGGTAAGATCAGTTTCATTTTCATTTGACTGTAAGAGAGGGATCAAAACAAAAATAAAAAAATCTGCTCTTTCATCTGTTGCGTAAGAAGCGCGTGACACAAGGTCCCATGACGGCACAATAATTGGTCTATTTCTGGAAGCAGCTGACCAGTGTGGCAGAGGGCGGGGGGGTGTATTAATACATAACTTCATCTGAATCTGTCTCACGAGCAGTGAAAGACAGATCTTAAATGCGACTGAGCCATTTGGGGGCATCCTCCAGAAATGAAGACGCTACACTACAGTTCCAAATAAAAGACGGAGGGTCGCCTTCAAGCTACGATCAGACGTAAAGACACAAGAGATGCAGCCTTGAGTTAAACCAGGGGTGCATCGATCGCAAAGGTAGTGTGGGTAGATCGCATGGTATTAAAAAAAATAGACGTCAGCTTTTCATCCGTCCTCGATATAATATTTGTCGCTGCGCATGAGCATACAGCGGCGCAAAGTGCTCCAAAACTGTAGCAAGCTTGCGAGTTCCCCAGTTAGCCTCCAATTTATTTCTTCTGAACTTGAGTAAAGGATTAAAAATGAGTAAAGGAGCTGGACCTATTAAGAAGCCTTAAACTTACCATTTCCATACGGAGTGGGAGGATGACTTTTTTTCCACTATGTCATTTTCAAAGTGCATATAAAGAATTGTCAATGTATTTATAAATGAATATATGTCTTTCATTTTTATAGTTGGTAGATCATTTTGACTTAGTCATTAGATAAGTAGCTTGCATGCTGAAAGTGTGTGCACCCCTGAGTTAGACACTTCATTGAACTTATTTTCCTAAGACCCCCCCAAATTCTCCTCAGGGCAGCCCAGCCTCAAGGGGTGGTCTCCGGCTATTGATTTGGAGGATGGCCAGCTCCAAGCCTGACACCCCCGCCCCCCGGGTCACGGGGTCAGGGTGGAAGAAAGGAAGAGCTGGGGGAGGGGACGAGGGGGAGGATGGGAGGCCAGTAAATGAAACTTCTGTCCATCAGCGCGGAGGGTGGATGGGAAAGAAGGGTTTACGACAGAGGGTGGAGGGACGGATCAGTGAGGAGAGACGCTGTTGGGGCGTTTTAATGCCTCACAATGTTTGTTTGTGTGTGTGTTTGTCTGCAGAAACAGCAGGGTAATAAAGTTTTTTTGAACACATGTTGCTTTAATGTCTGCATATATTGATGTACATTTACTGCGGGACTGATGAACATGCGTTGCTTTTTTTTTTGCAGGAAATATGACTAAGCGTCTGAAGGGACGCAGGCGCAGCTTTGATTTGTCCGCTCAATAAAAGCCGTCATTCCTGCCAAGCGCTCGATCGCTTGGAGTTTTCCCGGGAAAGCTGGGAAGGCCGCCAGCCGGAGGCCGGCGGAGGAGGCGGCGGCGATATATCCATGCGAGCGGGGGCCCCGGCGCTTTTAAGCTCATGCTTGCGCACCTTTGGGTTTTTAAACTTACTTACTCGTCACTTCGGGTTGTGGCTTGGTTGCGTCTCGCCGCTCCGATGAAGGCGAATCATCGCAGAGGGACCTTGTCTCGTTTCAGAACGAAACGGAACTCGGTGAAAGGGTCTCAGTACCTTTAAATTTGAACTCTGTGGCTCTGTTCGCACACCACTAGTAAAAAGTTAACGTGCGTACGGGTAACTCGGGCGAACAAGCGCGGCGCGGCGTGGACTCCCAGCCCGTGAAACAGATTGTCGCGGTAAGATGAAAACCTGTGGTGCAAAAGGAGGACGGCCAAAGCAGCGGACGTCCCGTGGTTTAAGTGGACGTCGACAGACGAGGTCCGGCAAGAGACTTCGCGTTTTGCGCTCGTCTTAAAAACGCTTTTCGGCCGCGAACGCACACACAGAAGCAGATTAAAACAAGTCGACCGAGTCAGATCTCATGACATCCGCCTTAGTCTCCTCCTCCTAATCCCGCCTCACTGGGTGGCAGGCAGCAGCACAGCCTGATGGTCACACCGTGTCTGTCTGCCGTCCTGTCTGTCCATCTGCCGGCCCCGGCACCAGTTCAGGGTTATTTGAGTTGTCCAGGGAGCCGGCGACGTCCGTTCAAGTCCCACTTCATCCCTTGCTTTTACTTCCTCTGCTCTACTTTGAGCGAGGCCCAGCTCCATGAACAACCTTCTGTTAGCTGATGCGGTGAGCGGAATCTCCGCCGGTTCGTTACCAGACTGCTCAGGTAAAACGAGGGAGCCTCGTGCGGGCACCGAGTCCACGCGGCGGCGCCTCGAGGCGGAAAAATGCTCGGTCGGCACCGCGCTGCAGCCGGTTTGGTCCCATCCTTCCTCAGAAGACACACCTGGAGACGAACCAGCGAGCTGCTTGCTTTGTGTCCCGTCCATACGAAAGTTAGAATTGCAGCTTTTGTCTGGTTTGGGCTAGGGACACGGGGGCATTTGGCAGGGGCTGGTTTAGCTTTTTTGAGGGCGACATGAGGGGTGGGGGGTGGGGGTGGGGCTGCAGCAACGTCCCAGTGGCCTTTGTGCCTACAGTGAAAAGCACAGCAGGGAAAGTGAAGCTTTGCTTGTGCTCAGCACAGTTTATTAAAACAACAACAAAAAAAGCCCATCAGGGCGAGTCGCCACAGATGGTGCTGTCAATAACTGTTCACCCGACCATGCGGAGGCACACTCCGCAAAGCACGCGCCAGCAGCCACACCCAGCGCCATACCGCCGGGTGGAAATGCGCGGCCAGCACGGAGGCGCTGCGAAAACAGATGGCGAGCGTGTGAATGGAAGTGGGACGCTGCGAAGAAAGGAGGCCGGGAGGATTCCATTAGTCTTCCAACCCCTAACCTCCATCAACGCCTCCGCGGAAAGGTGTGAGGGCGAAGCATCGCGGGTCGAGTGCAGGAAGTGCAAAACAGGCGCCGTCGCGAGGGGCGGCCGAAGGTGGTCACGGCACCGGCTCCACGTCTGGAATCTGTATCTCACCGGTCCAATGTCACACGGCGACGTTTCAGAGCCGTCGCAGTTGGACAAACTGGTTACCATTCGCCTTCAGTGTCATTCGTGCAAGCATCACGTATGAAGGAACTATTTTAATCAGTTGGTGCACACAAAATAAAACTTTTCAACACCATTTAGCGCCATTAAATATTAGAATTCTAAGGCCTGTCGTGTCAGTGCCCCACTAATGACTCCAAATGTCGTCCGGTTCCTGTGTGCACACTGACGCAAAATGCAGGACGCAGAACACTTTCGCTTCATTAATTGTCAAGTTGGGAGAGTCATGTGCTTCAAAATGTTTCATTTCTCAAAAAACGCCGTGAGCACAAACTTGCACAAACGAATCGAAATGGGTTGTTAATAATATCCTCAAAATGCCACCAAGTGTGTGGACACATTCATCACACCAGGCACACGGCACAAGTTTGCCAACACGCAGGATTTATGTCGCTAAAAACCCCACATAAGACTAATTTAAAGCCTAAATCACAGTTCTGACTCCATGACATCTGGATCACATCTGGATCACGTCACGGACCATGATCTGCACATGCATGATCATCCTCCGCTGCGCGATTAGACAACATACTATTGCTAATGGTGGAAAGAAAAAAAAAAAACAATGACTTTTAACCGCAGGACAAGTCCTATTAATTTGACAGCTAATCAGAACCACGCCACCTCGGAGAGCAGTTTCCTGCCCCCCACCCCCCCAATCCAAACACGGGCAGACCGCTGCGCACGCAGAAGGGGCAGGGCTCTGATTTCAAACGCCGGTGAAGGCGGGTCAAAGGGGGGCTGCCTCTGCCGTGATCCAGGAGAGGACCCTTGTCGCGAGCTCGAGGGTTCCTGCTGTTGGGAGTCACGACCCCCCCACCCCCACCCCAGGGGCCGTGATCAGCAAGCCACGCGCTGACATCAAAGCAACACTTTGCCCCGGATGAAAACAGGGTGGCGTTACAACGCCCTGATCCACCAGCCCACAGAGACAGAGCCGCGCAGCAAATGCCAATGCACCCGCAGCCGGTTTAAAAGGACTTAAATCGAGTGCTACCGACGTGCACTGTAAAGCACAAACAAATTTAACTGCCTCAACGCAATCTTCTTAATGTTTCTGTTTTTTTTCCAAAACCAGCTGAGTCTTGATGTTGAAGCCAGTTGAAGCAGTTAGCCAAAAATTTAATCCCCATGCTTTGGAGCTTTTTCAATAGAAGGACGATTTCCTTGAACTGCCAAAATGACATTCATTTTCATTTCTTCAGTTTGGGGGGGGGGGCTGCTGGAAGGTGCTCAAGAAGTGAATGTCGGCAGGATGACGAGCCGGGCCCAGAACGGTGGGTTCATCCGGCGTGAGGAGGCTGCAGAAAGCTACAATGAAGATCTCGCATCCGCTGACTCGAGTAGCAGGCCCACTCAGCACACAGCTGCCGCCATGACTCTGAGAAGTGCTGAAGCTGTATGGATATTAAATAAAAGTGATGAGCCGTGACGCACGCGTCTCTCGTCAAGGTCGGGACAGAGGGTCTCGACGCAGTTTTTAAGCCGTGAGGCCGACAGGATGCACTGAAACGATCCAGCTTCAGCCCCAGCTGTTTTCTGACCCGCTTCTTTCTTGAGCAATCGCTGCCTGCTCCCCCAGAATCCACCTCTGGCTATCGCAGCTCCGCTGCAGATGTGAGCCCGCTCATTATCACCGCAAAAACCCTCAACTCGTGAAAGGGTTTGCAGCTGCAAAAGTCGGGAGCTGCTCGAAAAACAGAAGGTGCGACGCCGAGTGTGCTTCTGGATCTCCAGGTATTTTGCCTTTCGCCGCGAACCGCTGGTGTGCCCGAGACCATGGCGGCCCGCCGCTCTCCATAAACGGCGTCTGACCTGCCGGAGACGCTCACTGATATGACAACATGGACGTGTGTAGAGATGATGCGGCGTGTCCGAGTACGCTGGCTGTGAAAAGTGCGTTGTGCTCAGAGTTTGTACACGAGAAGAAGTCCACGTGATCACATGAAACGGTTGCATGCAAATAACAGAAGATGATCCTCGCACATCCTTCAAAACGTCTTTGTCCAAAAACAATAAACATGACTTAAAGAACCGCAGCAACTCCTGAACATGAATACCCACAGGGCATTTGCTATGCAAATAAAACTACTACAACTACAGTTCATGTAAATATCTTGGCGCTAACTGCGATGTTCCCTCTCCTTAAAAACAAGAGCCCCCCCCCATCGGCATCAGGTTGCCGTCACCGCCCCCGCCGTGTCCTGCATGACAAACGGGAGGCTTCGTAATCTCTTGCTCAGCATCCCCTATGACCGCGCATCATCCGCTATTATCGGCTGAGAGCCCTGAGTCATGCACAGGCTGGAGGAAGAAAATGTGCAGGACATTCCTCCCGTACGAGAGCTTGTGCTCGGCCACGTGCGGCCGTTTTAATTCCACCAGCAGCGGAGGTGGTGGTGGTCACCTTCTCTTCTCGACCCCTGCCTACTCCACCCCCCACACCCCCACCCCTTTGGACCTGAGGTTGGATACGGGGACGTTCCAGCATGCTAACACAAATGAAGAACAGGGCTGATTGGCTGGGGGCCAAGTCCCCATGGTTACCCTGGAGCAGCTACTGCCTCTTTCCTGTGCTGGGCCGTGTGGGAATAAACTACCCCCCGGGGGGAAGGGGGGGGGGGTACTACAAGATAACTTCGGGTGGAATCATTGTGGTCCTGGTCTCTTGACGTGAGCGCGTCGGGTTTGTGACATCAGTGAGGGCGCAGAAAAGAAAGAAAGGAGGGAGCAGCCAGCTCTTCCGACGTGCCCCTGAGCAAAACACGCCGAGCGTTAAACACACAAACACACACGAGCGCCGACTGAACCTGTCGCATAATCCTGCTGTAATGCTGTGTGAACGGTGCGGTAAACTACAAAGTCTGGCAACAACTCGGGGGGGGCGCTCCGTCACTACCGTCCTAACAGGTTGTTAAACGCCCCGAGGCAATAAAACGCACCGGGCCCAGTAGCAATGGCAGCGAAAATAGCATTCAGCACAGAAACGTTGTGACCCGATGGGCCGATAAACCTGAACACAGCACATCACGCTGTGGAAGATAGCGATCTCCCCGTTGGGGCCAGTGGCGAATCTGATGAGCACCTTCTTTGACTTTTTACATGCAAAACTACTCAACCGAAGACGAAAAGGCTCTCCTCTGCCCAATTACCATTTAGAAAAAAAAAAAAAAAATATATATATATATATATATATATATATATATATATATTGCTAATTAAGTTCAGCGCTTTGTAATTCTGCCATTTAAAAAAGTCTAGGCCTGTAGGCATGAGGTGTGTTATACTTAGATATAGGTATAGAATTTGATTATACGTGTGTTTGTTTGCCTTTCAAATAACGCCTATAGGAGACCATATTTTTCCAACTTTTTTTTCTTCATTGAACACGCCACATAACTAACTGGCTATGACTCACACGCAGGTAGTGATGAACTCGCCCGAGTCTTCCTCTAATGCTCCCAGCGGCTCCAACACAGAACATTTCCCGGAGAAACGTTGCCACTCTCCCTTACCTTTCACTTGACTCTCGTACTCCGCGATGATTTCTTTATCCTTTTTGAACCTCGGCGTGGACATTTTCTGTCTCCGTGTGTCCAAAGCCAATTGTAAACTTCTTTTTTGGTTGTTTTTCTTGATTAAAAAAACTGTTGGTCAACAAGCGGAATCCTACAGCAGCCGACGCATCCCACACGGGACGGCGAAAAGAAAAAAAATGACACTTTGAAAAGGTTGAACTCTGCTGCAAGCTCGACTTGGAGCAGGAGGGGGATCGTTTAGTCCTTCATTGTTCCTCTTCCCTGTGGATATGAGCGGCGGAGATACGGCAGGGCCAATGCGCAATCCTGCTCCGACCAATGAATCCGCTCAACTAACAGAGCAGTCGGCGCGGAGCAACAGCGCTGCCGCCGCCGCTGCTGCTGCTGCTACCACAGAAGAAGAAGGGGGAGGAAAAAAAAACCCAATCACGCCAAGTTTCGGAGCCTCCGTGGCGGGTTTTCACGGCTCTCCGTAAAGTAGTGCCAACAAGCTTTAAAGTCGGACTGAATGGTCCGTGTGTGGGGGCTTTCTTGGTAGTGGTTTCCAGTTTGGGACCCGCGCGCATACACACGCACACACGCACGCACTTCCCCCCCCTCGCTGGCTCTCCCCGACGGTTTCTCTCCCGCCCCCCCTCCGACTCCCAGCAGGCTCAGAGGCAGACAGGGCAGGCCGACTGCAGCACACGGAGCCAGGCAGGGAGACGAGAGGAAGGAGAGGGAGGGATCTGCGCTCGCTCGCTCACACACACACACACACACACACACACACACGCACACACACAGACATAGACACACACACACACACACACACACACACACACACACACAGTCCACTGACGCTCCTGCTCTCAAATCTGAAGGCTTTTTGTCCATACCATTCAGCTGTTGCTGGAGCAGACTATAACACCCAGTGTGAGCAAAGACGGGCCGCGGGGGCCCACAGTTGCAGAGGGCCAATAAAAGTTCCACTTCAAAAAAAGCTCAGGAGCCCTACAGTCCCCAACTACACACATGTATTCATATAGGCTACAGCTAATACCTGTGTGTGTCCCAAAAGGTAATGTATTCTACAGATACAGTATCTCACTGGATGTTATTAATATCCCAAAAATACAGCACATACATTATCATACATAATAAGCCCCCAAAGACCATTGAAGATACCACAATGCTTTTGATCCATTATATTTGTGTAAATGTGTAAACGTGATCATCTTTTCTTTCTTGACATGTGTGGGTTTGGTCATATTTAACTTTTTCTTTTTCATTCGCATGCCTGTTGCCACATGAAAAGGAAGTGGTCCACAGTGCCACCTGCAGGGACAATGAAGGCACAGGGCACCAGCGTCCAACAATTTCTCTTTACTCCACTTTACTTTTTATTGCACCAACAAAATAAAATCCATGCAGCATGGCACTGAAATAAATAAAAGAAAAGTGACGTGTTTTTTTTTCTAATATTTTGAACAAAAAGCAACAGGTGCCACAGAAACAACATCCATTTTCTAGCTGCTCACAAAACTTAATTTCTCATACTAGGCCAATAAACAAATAGCCATCTCATTCTACACCTAATGTTTAGTGTTTCCTAAAAATCACAATATTAAGTACATAAAAAAACAGAGATATAAAACATAGTTAACATAATGCAAGGACTCCAAAATGCAAAGGCAGCTTATTATTCATGACCTCTAAATACCTGGACATTCCACCATTGTAAACATTTAGATAATGATTATATAGTCATGTCATGGCAGGTTTAAAACTTTACTATATACATAATTACTTTATTAAACCCTGCACAGCAATTACACTGAACATCACCAGGTTCACTATTCCAGTAGTACATCACATTTCTCCACATTAAATAAATTAGATCACTGTTAAGCGTAATCCCTGTTAATCGTTTAAAGGTTTTTTTAAATTGAGCACCACAGTCAGCGGCTTTTGAAGAAAGATTCCTCGATGACATCAGTGAACCTCTCCTTCATCTGCTGACGGAAGCCGGCGTACCACTCCAGCAGCCTCCTCCTCCTGTCAACCCTCTGCTCCTGGTTCATCCCTCGCTCCCTCTCCAAGATGGCCGGCAGTTCTTTCCAGTCACTGATGAAGATGAAGGGCGCCCCTGCAGCTTTGAGGAGACGCAGCGGGGAGCTGGGCCCCGCCGCGCACCTGCCGGGCGTCAGCACATCTTCCACCACGGGCACCGAGCCGTACGAGCAGGCTTCGTAGATGCGGTAGCACTCCGTGTTGATTCCGACCGGGCAGAGAGTGAGTTCACTCTGGGCCAGAGCCGTCTGATAGTGTCTCAGACTGTCTGTTGTCTCCTGAGGGAGCCACCTGAGGCAAGAGGGGAAGAGAGGACACTGAAGTTATCACGATAAATATGTAACATACATTCCTGTAAGTCATGTTGTAGTTATCTCACTGCAGCTCCATTTATAATTTAAGAAGTCACAAAAAAACCCCAACGTGATGCCATATACAGAAGTGAAATCTGAACAAAGAACAAAAGTTACCCACAGCCCTCTGCACTGTACACAAAGTAAGAAGTGGTGACCACTTCTCACTAAGTGAGAGAAGGAACAGGAGGATGCATTCCAGTGTTTTTGTCTTTTGGCAAAACATCCCCTGTGTTTCTATTCCTCCAGTGTAGCTCGACAAAGAAAGACAGCCAGTGAAAATATAAAGAAATCTCGTGACAAAGACTGGGGCTAGCTAACTTAGACCGCTAAAGCCTCATATTAGCTTCGGCTGAAGTTGAGAATTAATTAATTATGCCTGAGCTGTCCCGATTTCTAACAACCATAGTCTTATCATACATTTTTTTTTATGTTAAACAAAAAGACGGTGTCAGTGAAAGAAAGTTATTCACAGTCATAGTTTATATTATAACAATGCAATACCAAAATAATATAGTAATAAAAACAAATACAAAATAAATAAATGCACTGCTCTTCCATATTAGTCATACACATGCACTCAAATACTGTACTGAAAAAGGACTTACTTCTCCCTGGCAGTGGTGATGCATTCCTTATCCAGGCCCGACTGTTTCAGCACCTGCATGAGTGTTTCTCTGGAGGAATTTTTGTAAACAGTTCCTAAGAAATTGCAGAGGTATGGCCTGTTGGAGGTAATCAACTGGGCATTAGGCCGGATCATAGGAAACTGCCTGTATCTGTACAGGGAAAAACAAAGCAGAGCATCACGTTAGAGCATGTGAGAAGGCAACTTGAACAATTAAATATACTGATGCTGAGCGAATACAAATACACATAAGGCTGCTAAACGATGACGTACGTGGCAACACCAAGGGGCCACTGGAAGACATCTTTGTCATTGACCCACGGGCTGTCGTACACCAGAAACAGCAGGTCGACAAAGCCACCGTTTCTCCTCAGGTACGGGCCAATCCAGTCGTTGTTGCAGTGCTCGTTGCCGAGCAGGACCACGGCCACATGCAACACTGTGTGGGACTGAACCAGAGCTTGTACGTGCTCCAGCCACCGTGTGGAGTAAGAGACCTTCTGCTGTTCGCGGCCGTTCAGGACCAGTACCAGGCTGTTCATATCCAGAGGAACATGGCCCTGGACCACAGCGGGACCTGTGTAGAAACTACAGACAAACGGGTGAGGCGGACATGAAAAAAGAACAAATCAATGTAATAAGTTTGCCCACTTCAGCAGTTGTTATATGGTGTGGTGTATTTCAGAGGGGCTGTGAATATATGTCTGGGTTTGGCAATTTTTTTTGACATCCCTTCTGTGACTTGTTACCTGAAATCAATCTTTCCTAACTGCAGATCCCCCTCTCTCCACTGTGCCACCTTGTCCGTAGGGTTGAGAGGTCCTTCCAAAATATGTTCCCAAAGGTAAAGCCCTGAGGAGAAAAGATAGATGTTGTTTGTATCTACTTCCATGTACCATGTAGACACTCCTATATATACTGTATACTGATTACAACTGAGGCCTCATCCTCTTATTCCTAACGGAAACCAAAATTATGTAAATTTCTCACACAGGGATTATCAAAGTTGTACGACTCTCCCTAATGCAAAACAATCTATTATTATATGTAGTGGTAGATTACATTTCATTTAAATGTCTTTGATTTGATTTTATAATTACACATATATATTCTAATTTGTACTATCAGCAAATTTTTCCCAAACTGATGTTGATTTTGAGTTTGTTGGAAAAACCCCCCAGCATTGTTATGTTGCCATTGTAGTTCATAGCATCTCCGTCTTCTAAATGTTACAGTATAGCCAAATAGCATCGTGTTACTTTTAACACAATAATCAAGTGCAAAATTTACCATTATTTCAGCTCAACAATGTGTTGCTACACAATGTGACTTTAAAATGATGGCCACACCGCAGGCCCAGTAACAACTTCCACAATACACAAGAGCTTTTTTTCCCCCACAGGCTGTCGTTCTTCCATCACACTGCTCGAGGTATTTAGTTATTTATGAAGCTTTTACATTGTGCACAGTTGCACTCACCTCTCAAACATAAAACTCATTTCCTTTTTGCCATGTTGTATTTTGCTTGCCTGTGTACAAGCTCATGGCAATAACCTGATTTTGAAGAGGTTTTGGAAATTTTCCATGGCCCAATTTGAAAATTCAATTTTTCTAATTTTCTTAAGTCAATTTATGACCCTGAAAATATTATGTTGTACTACATGAACGCTTCCATTTTGTGATGACTATGCAGATCCTCTTTACAAGTTGTGGAAAATGAATGCCTTAGCTTTAAAACCATAACTTACCGATGGCAGCTTTCCCCCAGATTTGCACCTTGTATCTTCTGGGTTTGCTCTTGTCTATTCGACTCAGGTGCTGTTTGAAGGCCTCTCTCTTCTTGTTCAGAGCAGAGTTGTACTCCACCTGTTCATCCTCCCACGGGTTCCATTCATCTTCCACAAAGGGAGCGACTGCACCGCCATCTCTGACAACACCTGCAGACACAACGCACCATTTCCATCCATGCTACAGACACGCATTTCTTTTGAATACCGAAAAAAAATTAATAGAAATGGGTTTCTAAGTCAGTTTATGAGGATTTGGGTTTTTCTGTAACAGAGGCTCGACAACGGTCGTGTTAAGAAAAATTACCCGAGGGTGCTCCTGTCTCTTTTTTCACCACCCTGTGAACGCGGGAGATGACTTTGGTGCTAAAGAAGACATTGTATGCCGCATAGAGTGAAAATGCCACATAAGCAAAAATAATTAGAAGGAATAGTTTTCTTTTGGGTATTTTCATGTTTATTTTATTCTATTTCCTCCTCTCAAGTCACCATTGTGTAGCTCGTCCCCGTTTTTTTCCCCTGAGGAGGCTTGTTTACATCACGAGGACCATCGGATATAGCTGACTTAGAGAAATGCCTGTACAAAATTACCGGTTATTTTAAGTTTCTGATTTGTTTCTACCCCTTTGGCTTATCCCATCGCCATATTTCAACACTCGTTATACATTATTTAAGGTCTGTATTAATTGAAAACTGTAATTACAATATAATAACGCGATATATCAACAATAAAGGAACAGGGTTCAGGTCCAGGCCTCACGTTAATGCGGAACGTTGTCAAGGCGGAGCGGGTTTCTGGTAAGGCAGATCAAAGTGAGACTCTTAAGATTGGTACACGCAAGGTCGTGTCCTCAACTGTGAGGTGGAAGTTTTTTGTTCTTGGACAGAGATGATGTCCATAGCCTCTCGTTCCGGGGCTCTTTCCCCGTTCTTGGAGGCTACAAAACACTCAGTTAAAAGCCTGGTTTTCCCCGGAGCGAAGGAGCTGCTGCCTGCTGCTGGTAAGGACGTATGACGGCAGCTGTCAACGTTAGCCAGAGCCGCTACTACGCTGAGTGGGGTACCCGTATATGTTGACATACTGTTTTCTTATCGATCAAAATCACGCGAACAACTGATCTCTATATGTTTAGTTTACCGTTCCTGTAGGTATGTTTACGCTATTGCTCAGGCCTTGCTGTGGATAGCAAGAAATAGCGAACGTGGTATAACTGGAATCTGTGACCTGAGACAGTCAACAGAGGATAGATTCGGATCCAGTATTTACAAGTGACACGAGAAGAGCTCAAGAGACAGACTTAATCATCACTGTCCAATCCTGGTGTTTCAGATTAAATGAGGCTCCCTGTTACTACATTTGTCGTAAACAAATGTCAAAGTACGCTACGTAACCATGGTTGGCATAAGCATAGGTGAAACGTCATAGAATAGGTTTATACAGTGATTGTTTTTTTAATATTACGATTTTATGTATTTCAGGCACTTCATTACAGTGTATGTGTCGATTTTGTTTTAAACTATACAGACGATAAGTAATCCGTTTCGAGGGAAAAAAATCCTCAGATTAATGAATCATGATAATAAGAGCTGTACTGACAGTATGATGATTTGTAGATCTAGACCTGATCTAACGTCCTTTGTGGAATGCAGTTAAACATTAAAATCTTGAAATTAAAGAAAAATTATTAGTCAGGTCCTTATTAGATGTTTGTATAATTTGCTGTATAATTTCATATTGACCATCTGCTGCCTCTATTTTCTTTAAATGCATCATCTGTCTTTGTTCCAGCTCCTGGAGGAATCCGCCTCGCCCACACTGATGTCAAGATTCCCGACTTCACAGACTACCGTCGCCATGAGGTTGTCGACCCCAAAAAGTCATCACAGGACAGCTGCGAGGAAAGACGGCTGTTCTCCTACCTGGTCACTGGGGCGACCACAGTGGTGGGCATCTATTCAGCCAAGACAGTGGTCACCCAGTTTGTCTCTTCCATGAGTGCATCAGCTGACGTCCTGGCCTTATCCAAGATTGAGATCAAGCTGAGTGACATCCCTGAAGGCAAGAACATGACCTTCAAGTGGAGAGGAAAGCCCCTGTTTGTCCGTCACCGCACAGAAAAGGAAATTGCCACAGAGGAGGCTGTGAATATGGCAGAGCTGCGTGACCCCCAGCACGACAAGGATAGAGTGATTAACCCCAGCTGGGTCATCGTCCTTGGTGTGTGCACCCATCTGGGTTGCGTGCCCATCGCCAACGCTGGGGAGTATGGAGGGTACTACTGCCCTTGCCATGGTTCCCACTATGATGCTTCAGGAAGAATAAGAAAGGGACCTGCTCCTCTGAACCTGGAAGTTCCCTACTATGAATTCCCTGATGATGACACTGTCATTGTTGGATAAATACTGGAGCTCTGTCACAGTTCCTCTCTGTAATATGTATTTTTGACAGCTCTGCAAACGAGTTGGGGTTATCATGAAATGTGTATTTACTAATAAATAAATATCTCCAACCACCTATCGAGTCATTGCATCTTTTGCACTCACAATTTTTCTTCAGATGTCCTGGATCATTTAGCACAGCATCTTTGGTTCACTGCAGTTTCCCACACCGGTTAATAGTACTCCAGCATGGTCATTGTCTTCTCATTTCACACCATTTTTAGCATTCAGCACGGCCGCACATGTTGAATGTACTGCATATTTTACAAATAATACTTACATAGATGGGCTAAATTTGAGGGCAGGCGATTAAGGTCAGCAACATGAGGAGAAAAAAAACTTGAAAGCGGAACCAAAACTGCAGAAAGGATCCTAAACCGGGCGAATGAGAAACAGGCTTCAGACAAGCTTTCAAAAACATTACTTCAGAGTTTTACTAGCCCGAGCTCCACAAAGGGCAAGTAGTTTACAATGACGGAGTGATAGCAAAACAATATAATGAATGCAAATTTTAAAAGAACCCTACCCTTATACTCAATGTATTCACAGCAAATCAAAAATATTGCACACTTTCACAGCTGGTGCTCAAGGGGGCACATATCATCACCTGCACACTGTACCGTTTGAGAGTATTGCTTCTCTGTAGCTGCAGTCAGGGCCTAATTGAGATGAAGTCTTAAAGCCAGACATGATAAACACCACCATCAAAGCCTCAATAAACAAATATTTCTGATATTAACTGAGAGGTGAATTCCCTCCAACAGGTTAAGTCAGATATTCAGGCGTATTAAGTCATACAAACAATGTGCTAACCTGCTTTTTAACCAGTGTTGCCTGTAAAAAGAACTGTGGTTTCACATTTAATTTAAGACTCTGTCCAGCTTAAAAAAAACACAGTTCAGAGATTCCATCCACTTGGGCACTTAGGCCTCCGAGTCAGGCTGTCCATTTCACCGTCGCTAATCCACGTAGTGCACCTCGGCCTGGAGCTCCTTGGTGATGTACCCAAGAAGAGCGGCAGTCAGCTGCTGCTTCAGGGCGGCGTTGCCCATCACCAGAGTAGTTAGCTGGACCAAATCTGTCCACTGAATGTCTCCCAGGACGACCACAAGATCGTCATAAAGCTTCTGCTGCTGCTGAGGAGTGAGCTCCATTATGATCTGAGGCAGCGGTTTGAACTGTCCACTGGTCAGCCAGCAGCCCAGAAGGCCTCCAACAGCACCGCCTGCAAGGGAAATGGATTTCAAACTTGTGAAAACAGGTAACAATATTGATATGTCAAACAGTCTGACAGTCAAAGCATTCGCTTTTGTGATAACAGAATACTCAGGGTGATTCCACTTTACCAGTATTCACAAATGCATCAAGATAGTTGTAATTATTTTTGGACAAGTTAGAGGTGCGGGTGCATCTATGTCCACTTACCCACTGCAATGCCAAGAGGACCCCCCACCAAACCCCCAGCAAAGGCCAGTCCTCCAGCTGCCGCTGCTCCCTTCCCCGAGCCCTTCACTGTTGTCTGGATTTGCTGATTGGCAGATAACTCACAACACAGCTTCATCACATCATCGATTCGATGACACATGCTGTCAACAGGAGTTCAAAGTTGAGGGAGAAAAGCAGAGTGTTAAACCTGTTAGATGCTTAATCTAACAATAAGCACAGAATAAGAAATCAGGAAAATATTGTCAGTCAAATCAGACAATAAGTCAGACACTGACACACACCACACAGTTTATAAGACAGACGATTATACACGATCCAGTTCGTGCTGTATATGGCGGCACACGGTGGTATATGTTGGAAAGCGACTATCTACAGCTGAAGCGATAGCACTGATTGCATCAGAACGCACAGTAAGCCAAAAGGCTAATTTCCCTTACCCCTCTTTATACAATATTATCAATTCGAAAGCTGCTGTGGTAATTACAGTAAATGATATTAACATACCTTGCTGTGTTATGAGACCCTCATCAATGTCCGCTGAACTTATTTTGCGCACTTCTCCTGTGCTCTGTTTAGCTGTATGATGCTGACCATTGATTTTTAAGATGTCATGACTGTAGCCGCAAAGCTTTATGGGAACAAAAAACGGTGCGTTCAGGGTCATTTCACTAATCTCATATCAGTCAATAGAACAACCGACATAGTCTTAGGTTAGTGTTATTTTTGGAGCTCGTAATGGCAAGTCACTGAACAAGGTAGTCACATATTTAAGTACAGATTATTTTCATTTTTGCCAATGAAACAGAATTCTTTTTCATTTGTTAAGCAGGGGCCTCTTAAATGAAAACGCTTTGTGGGAGTTGGTTTTGCCCTCTCAAATTAATGATCGCATGGATGGTCAAATTAAGAGATGTCAGAATGCTCTACCAAAAATCAACGTCTGGTTTGTTTCAAGGGGTAAATTATACATTTTCACAATACATTGTTCTGGTATTTACGATGTTTCTGACAGCAATTAAATGCAACAAAAACAGCCAATGAATGTCCGGCAAGAAGGGGGCTGGGACCAGGGGTGCATTATATAAATATTCTGAACCCAAACTTATCAATCGCAACTGCCCTGTTTTTAACATGCGTATATATCACCAAATGCATGTGTGCTGGTGTTGTGTAGTTATTACATATAACTACGATGTTCGTGAATTAGATGAGACCCACCGTGACACATGAGGAGTTTTAAAACATCTGCTGCTTTTAGATCATTAAAATGACAGTGTTAGTTGCGGCGTAACTGTCTGCTGATCGCTGTAGCGGCATTTATCCCACTCCAGTATGTCGACTGTTTACATTTGTGCGATCGTCCACATTTACCCAGAGTACACCGGGAGACTCGGAGCAGCAGCTGCGTCAAGCTCGCTTTATGTGGCTGAAAAACGGAAAATACAATGAGTTGTATTCAAAATAAAAGTAGGAAAGGGCCCGAACATAGATTTTAGCATCGCACAAAAATACAATTGTGATATATTTGAGGCATAAGTTGAGGCGACTTTATACTTCTATTACATTTGAAATTGAAATATATCAAGTTATGTCGTCGCCTCGAGAAATTTTGGCGTTATATTCTTTCTTACCAAATCAATTTACTTGGGGCCTGTGCGTTTTCTTTTACGTTAGTATTTCGTTACACTTAAAGGGCCGTTTCAAGGAAGTATTTTATTTTGAATATCGTGACCGGAAGTCCCGTTGTTCCTCCGTGTGTCTTGACGGCGGACTAAGGTGCATGGCGCAGCGAGAGTGACGAGGAACGTTTGCTAATCTTGGAATATTAAAACTGCGGATATTTCTGGGAATCATGCAGAAATCCTGAAATGAGAGTGTGAAATGATATCACTTCCGAAAGTGTGGATAACTATCACTGCCCCATTGATGAACACGAGCAGAACGGGTCTCAGGAGTAGCCGCTGCTGCATTCATAAACACTTCTTTAGGACTCACAACAACCCCTGAGCTTTGTTTTGGGGTCAGCAAACATCACAGATTCCCGTTGTGCACCTGGGTTGACAATGGCTGAAAAGGGTAAAATGAATGTAGAGCATCTCGGCGGAGTTGTCAGGCTCCGGGAGGAACACGAGAAGGTAATGTGCCCAGCTCACACCAAAGACGTTGCTGGCTAGTGTCTAACGTGGAACGTTAGCCCGACCACAGCCAGCTACTGGCCACGAGGTGGCCCAGCAACGGTCTGCGAGCCAAGGGTGGCTCTGCTTTAAACGTTTAATGTAGACCTTTGTGCATTAGATGTACTGTTTGTCACATTTGGAAGTTGTGACTTTGTTGCTGAGACTGTCCCAGGTTCGAGAAGCTTCCTCCCTTGCAGCCACTCACATGCTCGAGCTCCTGTTTAAGTGTTGGCTGGAGGAAGGGGCGTTCGGTTTCGTTTCTTAGTTCGTGGCCGCATGCCGCTAGTTTAAACCCGTGGCCTCCACACTCCGAGCGTTTGTTTTATTAATTGTCAACAAGCTAGCTAACAGAGGGTGAGTTAGCTCGTCAATCTCGCATGTTAACCACCGAACCACCCCCTGAAATACAGACACATGGTAGCAGATGGCACAAGTTTACAACACTTTCACTATCAGGTTACGAAGCTGTTGTTCTGGGCCTGTAAACAGAGTGAACTCTCCCCCCCGCTGACCCATGATCACATGGTTTGATCCTGAAATTATTCTCCTGTTTCTCATTGTGTGTGTGTGTGTGTGTGTGTGTGTGTGTGTGTGTGTGTGTCTTCAACCAGACTGCAAGACTGAAGTATCACAGTGAAGGGGTGTTTGTGCAAGTGTACTGACCATTTGGACGTAGTTTGGACAGCTGTGTGTTATTTTCCACAGTGTGGTCTGACGTTTCCTCTGTTTTTCTCTGTGTGTGTGTGTGTGTGTGTGTGATTCTTCCTGTAGTTTAAACAAAATATGTATTATGTACATAATCGGTCAAAGTGCTAATCAGACACTGTTTATGAATCGGGAATCTCCTTGCGGAGGTCACCGTTTTCCTTTTTCTCCTAACTCTTTCAGGCTGTTAACTCCTAACTTTTCAGTTATTCATAATGAAATTATTTGTTCCACAAACAGGTGGTGAAAGACTGTGAAAGTCGGATTCAACACTGGTAAGCACCAAGAAAGACCCACACGCTGTTCTGGCAGTTGGATGGTGTTACTGTGTTTTCTTTTAGTTTACTTGTGAGGACACACTACATACACTACAAAAAAAGACATGACACAAAGCACCAAAAAGGTCAATACCGCTTCCAATACCTCTTTTTCCTTGGAGATGACGCAAATATGAACATCAATTATAGGTTATCAAAATAATTCTTTAAAGACGACTGAATCCTATTATCCCATTCTTCACAAACCCCCGCTATATAATAATTTATTAATGACCAAGTCACAGCCAGGCATTTGTACAACCAGCAATGGCTCTTTTGCACTAGCACTTCCTTGATTCTGAGTAATCCATTATCTACAGTATGAATACAGCTGATTTGAAAAGACATGAAAGGGATGTGTCACCCAGAAATGAGGCTGCTGTCATCATCTCCTCCCCTCCCTGTCACTGAAGTCTTCATTTTGTAAAAGTAACTGCGAGTTTGGCTTCCAGTTAATCAAGCGGGATTCTGTGTAATGTCGGTGCTTTGCGTTAAGAGTGCCAGCTCCAGTCAAAATCAACGAGTGAGACGCTCCCTGACCAATCAGATGTGTTTGTTTCAAGTAGGCCGCAACTGTTTACTCCTGCTTCCCAAACCCAACTGCAGTGGTGACACAGGACATTTTCAACAGCACAATGGCAACTTTAGTGGGAAGTTGGAAGTTCAGCCAACTGAGGAGTTCATGTTGTGGACAAGGCTGACAGGAAGCTCGCTGTATTTCCAGCAGCTCTGCTGTTTGTCCTTAATCCTCATGGAAGAAGACATCATAGTTCTGTTGTCTCTGATGACGTCCTCTGGAGTTTTACATCGTTCATCCTTGGATACATGCACATGACAAGTAGCGACATCTTGAGGCCATTTGGGTCACATCAAGTCTCCCCCAATGGGAAAACGTGCATTTCTCCATCACTGCAAAACTGTGGTTTTGCTTCCCGTTGCTCAGTTAAACTTAACCCCAAATAAATCAAACAAACCAAATTGAATAGCAGTGACAGAGATTGTAGTTGAGTCTGTCGTTAACCTAGCATCTTTGCAAATCCACGATTCTGCAGGAAGAAGCTGTCAGGTGACTATGAGGCCCTGGATGACCGTCTCAAAACTCTTCCAGATCAACTGTCTTACGACATCATGGTGAGTGCTGGCCGTGTTCGAGAAGCACAGGGAAGAAAATGCAGACTTTCACCTGCTTCTTGCCCACACTGTGCCACCCTCTCCGCTTCATACCATTCTCTCTTGTTTTGCCGTGCTTGTACACAGGTGCCGTTTGGCCCTCTGGCCTTCATGCCCGGGAAGCTGGTGCACACCAACGAGGTCACCGTGTTGCTCGGCGACAACTGGTTCGCTAAGTGCTCCGCTAAGCAGGCTCAGAAAATTGTCGCCCACAGGATGAAATGTGAGTCTGTTTTTCGAAAAGAGCGTTTCCCGTTCGCCGCTTCAGACAGATGGCTTTGTTTATTTTCCGTGTCATCGCTCGACACCGCTGGTCTTCATCCACCAGAGGGTGCAGCTGCGTCGAGTCCAGGCGGCTCGTCTGAAGTGCCGAAGTGACAAGCCTACTCTTTGGCTGCGAGATCATTCGCCGTGTCCGGAGTAACTGTGCTGCGGTGTTGCGTGGCTGTCCCACATGTGCAGGGCGATTTATGTCACAGTGATGGGAACTGTGAGCCGTATTTGCAGCACTGTCGTTTCTGCAGTTCGCCACCATCGCTGCCCCTGCTGTACATTGCGTGATAACCTTTTCTCCTGTGGTTAAATTCGCAGTGCAACATTATTGCAGCTACATGCGACGTGGCGTATGTGTAGCTGTAGATCGTTGGAGTTTTTTTTTTTTTTTGTGATTCCTCCGCTGTTTGTTCGAGGTTTGAAAATCTCATATCAAGTCAAATGGGCCCAAGTAACGATCTCTGATGTGAACATTATTAGAGTGTTTAGTGAAGCAGAAATGTGCTGCCACAGCCGTCTACCCACCCCCCACCTCACCCCCTCCACCCCCTCCGCCTCCTATCTCCTGACCCTGCCCACCCCGCTATTACAGAGCTAAGTGCTGTAATGCAAACACAGCTAGCTGAAATGTGTCAGACAGCGGCTGAGTTGTCAGGCCTTCTGTGTTTGACCTTTCCTCACTTCCAGTTGATGCACTGACTGGAGGGGCTCCCGATCGCCATGGAAACAAGGGCCCTCTGCTGCTATTAGTAAAAGGGCTTAATTGTTGTGAAGATTTAATGATCCGGAGTAGTATTCAGGGCAGAAGATATTATGAACTGTTTGTGTCATCATTTTTCAATTTTTTCCCCCCTCCAACTTGTTCAGCATTTTAACTCTTTTACGCCTGGCTGTCATGTTAAGTGTTTTATTGAAATCTCTCTCTTTCAGCCCACAGCCAGTTTTTGGCCCAGTGGGTTTTGTCGGTCTGCCTCCAATTTTCTGAAAGCATTGTCATGGTAATGCACCTTTTTTTCCTGCAGATGTAAAGGGTGAACTTGATGATCTGTCTAAGACAATGAAAAACTTTGAAGCCAGAGTTGGCCTCGCGAAAGATTTGGAAACCATGTCAGCGGTAAATTGCATCACCACCAAGTCATCTCACAGATAAGCTATTGCATGGAGCCTAAATAAGGACAAATGGTAATAATTTTGCATGTTCTTTAGAGTAAAGGGGACTATGTTGACATCAGAGAAGAGGTCGGAAACAATGACACCGCTGTCATCAAAGGTATCTCTGTCAGCCCTTCCTCTGCCCTCATTTTGCTTGTACATCTTGGAAGTATTATGCGAAAGGCAAAGCAAGCTTTTAACCCATTGTTGAACTGACATTTTGGCTTCCTTCAACAGGAAGGCAAAGAATAGCTCTTAAACCACACTCCAAGCCTAAGCTGGATGCCATATTGGATCTAAAAGAGGAGGACGAGGAGAACGACGGAGAGGGCGGGGATGTAGGGAGCAGAAAAGGCGTCATGACCGAGGAGGAGCTGTGGGCGAGACTGGATGAGCTTGAGAAGCTGGAGGAGCTACAAGATGAGCAGGACAGGTACATGAACACATGCCGGGGTGCTGCTTTTTTCTCCAGCGAATAGCTCTCATTAAGCAATTTCAAGATTAAAATGTTGTCACGGACACCCTTTTTCTCCCATCAGATTATCTGATAACGCAGATATGAACGGTGAGGACACATCATCCTCTTCCTCAGAGGAGGAGAAGGAGGGAGATGCTGCGCCTCCCGTTAATGGACTGAGCCTCAAGCCAAGCTGGACGTCTGTGCTTCACAATAACGCCCCGCCCAACGTGGAGCGGAAAGAGGCAGAAGACGATGAGGAAGAGGAGGGCAGCTGTTTGCCGACCATCTTTTTCTCTCACACAGTCGAACCCAAGAAGGTTAGCGAGACAAGATGTTGTGGCCTGTCTTCTTTTAACAGCTTAATTCTGTTTTTGTGACTTTCTCCTCACGTTGCCCACCTTTTTGCTTCAGGTGAGGATAAACACGGGAAAGAACACCACACTGAAGTTCAGTGAAAGGAAAGAGCAGAAGGAACACTCGAAGAGGAAAAAGAAAAATGGACACAATAACGGACATTCCCATCACGAACTTCACAAAATCACCACGCCGGCCGACATTTACAGGTAGAACGAGCACAGCAGGACCGCCTGGTAAATCAAGTTCAGTGAATTATTGTTGAATCAACTTAGTGACGCCGGCCGGTTGCTCCTCTCAGGTTGTTTGTGGATGTGAAGAACGGGGAGCCTATCCCCAGGAAGTCCATCCTGAAGTCGCGCAGCCGAGAGAACAGCGTGTGCAGTGACACGAGCGAGAGCAGCGCGGCGGACTTTGAAGAGCGCCGGATGATTGGCCGCAGCTTCAGCCACGACGAGGCGACGCACAGCGACACCAGTGATGGCATTACAGAGGAAGACAGTCCCACGGCGGTGCCGCTGCACCCCGCCAGCAGATTTGAGGTAAGAGGCACATGGCGGCGTTTTAGTTTTACCTCTCACTGTCTTGTTGTCTAAACAGATCCCAGGCAAGTTGCTTTGCGTGGTCTTCAATCTCAGTTACAGTGCGAAGGACTCAGCAGTTTACCTTCATTACGTTTTTCAAGATGAGACCTTTGAGCCTCACGTCCCTTAATGGGATCATAACCAAACTCCCACAATAGCCTCTTTAAGTTAAAATGGGAGCGCCTGCGGTCAGATGCTCATTAAATGTCAGTAGCAGTCGGCAGGGTGAGCGGGAAAACGCAGCACGAAACCACCTCTCTGTCTCCTCCAGGCCTTTTCAGGTACGGTGGTGGAGAAGGACCCCATGCCTACAGCTGTTCCCCACCTGACCATCGCTCCGCCCGCTCTGCCGACCATACTGGAGAGGAAACAAGAGGAGGTGGCGCCCGACGTCGCCCCACCCCAGCAGGCCCCCAAAAGGGTGTCGAAGTTTAAAGCAGCCAGGCTGCAGCAGAAGTGACTGTTGGCGCGCAAATGTCAACATTTCACCATAACTTCTCGTTTGAAGAAGACAGAAGGACTTTGTTTCTTTTCTACAACTGAGGAGCTGAACCATCCTCTCTTTTCTTTCACATACCTTTTAATCTAGTTTCACTTCCAACCATACACGGTTTCCGTTGTCAAACGCGACTGCTGTGACTGTGGAAAAAAACTACAGTAATGTTAGCAAGTCAACCTGGTGTGTGGCACTGCACTTCAGCAAGCTGCGGTCTCCTTCGCTTTTTTGCTAGAACAGTATAAACAGAACCACAATTGTCCATGTTTCTGTTGGGCTTGTTTAAACTGATTGCTGTTTGTCATACATTTACTGTACCTGTTTACTGCTCTACCGTTGATCCGTGCTATTGCCAGTTTAGGTATGAGTCTAGGCTGCCATAGGACAAATTGCCTTGTTTCATTTCTTTTCAACTATTGATCTTGAAACAGAATCAGGTGACCGCATTGACTCTCATTTCACCTTTTGTTGACCTGCCTAATGAATGTACGTATTCCTTTGTGACAAGCTTTGTGTAAAGACAAAAACAAAAAGAATATTGTTGGAAACTAAAAGGAAAATAAACGATTTTGGCTACAATGCTTGTTTCCGATTCCTTCCTTTGGGGAAAAAAAAGTCTTTGTTGTGAATGGGTTTCTATTTCATGTTTGGCAGACAGTAATCTGCTGACAGCTGTGTGTTCAATCTCGATATCTTAATCAGAAACAGTTTGGAATCGTTTTCTCAAAATATTTGCTACGCTGCGTAGTAATAATGTGTAATAGTAACACAGTTTTGCCCCTGACACCGAACATAAATTGTTTTGGTCTTTAAACAGTTATTACCAGACACTGACTGGGCTAATATGGTCTTTTTATGAATTATTGAATTTCCTGTTGTGCATTAAAATTTGAAGAGCTAAGTAAAGCACCGACCCAGATTGCAACCAAAATCTTCGAAGGGAGCAATAACATTTCATCAAATTTGAAAAGCCAACCGAACGCAAAGTGCCTACTTCAGTTAGTAAAAGTACAGTCAACCGACAGCCTTAATGGAAGAGAATGAATTTCCGAGCCAACCGCTCTGACAACAAATCAAGTTTAGCCTGGGCCCAAAAACATAAACTTGAACCACCGAAGACCAGAAGAAAGTCTGGTTTGCAGATTACAGTTTGTAATTCTTGGCTGCTGTCTTGAGTGTGCATGAGATAAATCCACACTACAGCACATAAAATGCACAACTGCTGAACCGTTCTGTGGGTGCATACAGTATGTGGATGATGCGAGGTGACTGCCGTAACGTCAACAACTGAGGTGAAACACTTCGAGACAGCAGTGCAGCAACTCCACTGATATGCAACAACACAAAAAAATACTTCAGACAAACATGATCATCAAAATATCCTGGAATGGCAATGTTTGGCCTACTCACAGAGGAGCGCCACTCTGTGTTCGGCCAGCATGGTTTCCCCTCCTGAATTTAAACTCTGCAACAGAGGAAAAATCTGACATCAGAAAGCAATGTGATGATATAAAATACTGTACATCTGAATTAATATCTCAAATTTTTGAAAATAGTGAGTGCGGTGCAGCAGTAAAGGAAGTACTCAGGTGCTCTACGTCACTTACTAAGTAAACCTGTCCTACAATAATGTAAAAATTCTCCATAAAAAGTAATTCTTTCAAAATCTTACCTAGGTAAAAGTACGGATTAAGTATTATCAGAAAAATGTAGTTACATACAGTGAGGTAATTTAGTCCAGTGGTTCAGTGGTTCCTTGAAAAGGTCAGAAGATAAATGTGAGGAGGGGTGGGGTGGGGTGGGTGGAGGGATTAATGGGATATGAGAGAAAAAAACAGAGTTCTGCCATATGAATTATTATATTCACTTTACGGACTTTGATTTTTTTTTGTTAAATACAGGATGCTTTCTTCTCTTTGGGCTTTGCATGGTTCAGTGAAACTGTCTGAGAAGTTTGGGGGGTGGGGGGGTTCTGTTTTAGTTGAGCACTCATAGACATCCGAAACACGAGGCCTCAACCCGACACTGCTTTTTTTTGTAAAGGGAAATATTCCAGTAAAGTCCAACCACCTCAAAATTGTACTTAAGTACAGCACTTGTGTAAATATACTTTTCAGCACTGCTGAAGTGCCAGACAAAGTGCAAACTGTGTATAAGGCAAGATCTGTGCAAGTTTTTACTCAGCATCATGACAATATGGGAAGGGGAAAAATCTGTTTATATCTTGTTTATTAGTGATATTATATAAGTTATGTTATCAGTATTTGTATAATTCCTGTGATGAATCCTTGTAATTGCTGAGGTAGAGAAAATTAAAGAAGATTTATATTTTATATATACACAATATAGTTTAATTATTCTTTTTTTCTTTCTGGCCTGTGACAGTTTGGCTTTCATCACATTAATCACACGTGGAGGAAAGTGTTCTGTAGTGGACGTGAAAAGAACAAGACCTTGGACTGAACTGCATTGTTTTCAGCATGATTTTGATTTTTAAAGGGGCTACTTGTACACGCCACTGCACTTCACCTCGCCTGCAAGTAGCTTTAATTAAAGCTGCGGCTTGTGAGAGTTGAAAGGCTATCACCCCTTTTTTAGTTAAATAGTGGGAGTGCAGGTCTCTGATAAGAAGCTTTGAAACAGGTCCTGAGGTGACTCTGCCCCCCCTCATCAGGATTATTTCTCCAATATGAAAATCCAGGTAGCATGAGACAGATTAGGCAATGCTTAACATGCTAGCGTTGTGTTGGTGAGACACAGATCAATGGATTTATGTAGGTTAAGCTGAGAAGGTATATGGTGGAACATAGCAGAACTACATTTCAGAGAAATCTAGCCTACAAACTATGAAATGTGTTGGAACACACAAGATCTCCATTTCGGGGATTAAGAGGGATTTAAAAAGTTATGTGATGAAGGATTCAAGCAGGTATTGTTGTCCAGACAGGTGCTTGGGCCTGAGAGGGGCAGAGTACGAGTTACACTTAGCCCCAGCTGTCAGACAAATGCATTAAAAAGCAGTCAGCATGTTACCTGAACATGGGATAATAAAGATCCAGATGTCTTGTACCTTATTCATTTACACTCACGCCCTATATGAGGAAAAAGGTGTTTGTTCCCCTCTCATCCTATTAATGAACCTTGGGTGGAAATCACAGGAGAGAAACAAATGTTGAGAATATCCACAGTGATGCTGTCACAGTTCTATAACTGTGTGACACTGTCACACTCATCCTTACACTTCTTAAATTCCCCTTTTAAAGGAATCCAGAGTTCAGCCAATTAAAAATTTCACAGATATCTTTTTTGGGGGGGGCTCTTCGTGTATTTGACAAAAACAAAAAAACTTAATAGGAACCAAAAAGTCACTTACATGTTATGCTAAATAAACATCATCAGAGCAGTATTTCCTGCCTTTACTTGTATTGCATTATATCAAATATCACAGCTTTGGACTTCTGGTCAAACAAAATAGCACTCAAAAGATATCACTTTGGACTTTGTGGTAGGTTTAGTTTAGATCCCCAAAGCAGAGCTGGGTACAGGTTGACCTGATAGCAGGAAGCAGAGGTAGGGAGCTTGGAGAACAGTCACTGGTACAAAAGTTGGGCACATGGAAAACTCAAGCACAGAGGAAAAGGCCAATGAGGCAGCAGTGCTCAAGGAGAATAACCGGAGCACACAGGGGGAAAAACAGTCAAATGCTAAATTACCTGGCACAAAGATAAGGAATGCACTGGAATAAGTCAAACAGGACACCAAAAAGAAACACTGGAAAAACACAAGGCACTACTGAGCAAAACAACACGAAGACCACATTTATAGCCAGGTTGATGAGCTTAGTTGAGTGGACACAGGTGCGCCTCGTTTGCAAGCCACACCCCCTGCCACACGGGCCCTGCAGGAGAAAAAAAACAGAAAAGGGAGGGGGAGGAAGAGAGCAGGCAAAAACAAGCAACAAAACCAAAACCAAATCCTCACACTTCAGTATCAGTTTTTATTCATAATTTCCCCCCTGTTCGTAAGCATCACTAAGCATTATTTATCTCATTATTAAATTAGTTGAAAAAGAAAATTAGAAAATCATCCTTTATCGCCTCTTTTGAAAATATGTATTTTTTTTTTTAACTCAAAAGCCTCTATATGAATTTAACCTCCAAAGAAAAACACTAAATAAATCGTCAGAGTCAGGACAAAAATCTTTTTAAATGTAAACTACTGCACATCTTCAGCACAACCTCAAAGTCAAGGACCTGTTACTGCTCTGGTGTCTTTTTAGTTGGTTTGTGCTTTATTACTGACTTCTGAACATGCGTAGGAATTTGGAGAGAACAACGCGTTTGGAAGGCATCCACTTACGTGAAGTAAGATGGCTCCTCCACACCTTCTTGCGGGATAATTTACAGTGGAGGTCAGACGGATGGAAGAAGTGTGATAGATCGTACAAGCATCCAATTAAGGTTCCTTAATAGAGCCATTCACCAACTAAAATGCTGAATCATTTCGGTGCCGTCATCCTTTATACCCTTATATGTCAACAAACACTTCATCCATAAAGCAGACATCTGTTGCAATACACAGAGGTAAACGCAGCATCCAGGCTCAGCATCTATAGTTTTTTTGTCTATACTATCATCTATATTAATTTTAAAGTTTAACCAATCCGTCACGGACAGAATTCATCATGCTTGCACGGAAATTTTCAAAGGACATTACTACCCTTGCAGGTAATCCCCTTACCAAATTTGACACGCACAGTATCACATTAATACTTTCATATGCATGCATCTCAGAGGAGGGAGTGATGATGTCTGCGTCCTGGAGACGCCAGTGCACATTTTACGCACGGTGCCAGTCTGTTACACTTACACACCAGCGGCCAGATGAGGGAGACATACGGCTTCGGGACATGTCGAAGTATCCCGAGTAATTTTTATAAGATTTCATTACCCCTTTCTTCAACTGGAAATACTACAGAGGAAAGCGCGCTGTCGCGAAAGCGATTAGAGATTTTTTGTTGTTGTTGATTTTGTTGTTTGGCTTTGTTTGGGGTGTTTTTTTTGCCGAAGAAACGGGAGTTCAAGGGAGAAATCTGGGTCCGACTGTGTGCTGGGCGTTTATGATAAAGCGCGTGAAAGCGTACGGTCCGTCAGTCAGCAGTCAGTCATCCGGTCCAACATCACTCTCCGCTGAACTCCAGCTGTCAGCCCGTGTCCTCTGCGTCTCCTCCAACCGGCCAGGTAAGAGAGAATCACCCCCGAAGATTTACTCAAGTTATCTGCGAGCAGCGGGTGAGTTTTAAGTTTCTGACGAGCCGGATTCTGATAGACACGCGTTTCCTAGAGCTGCCACTGCTGGCGAAAAAAAAGTAAGTAATGGCGAGGACTAAAAGGTGACTAAGGAATTCCGCTCGATACGTTTGTGTAAAGAAAACAGACGCGAGTCGCAGAAAGCAGCAAGTGTGTGTTTCATCCGTGTTTTATACATGCTGTGTGAACAGTAGATCATGAGCATGTTCCATCGCGTTTGCTTGACGACCTTCCATCATATCATATCATAGTAAGCCTCGTCTTAAAAATGTCCTATTGCTGTCTGATCACAATTTACAGCCATAAATCTAATAATTAGAAGATATAAAATACCACATATAGACCGTAGCTACGCCAGTACGCCAGTGTCAATGTGCACTGTACATAACATGCACGTTTTGCGTGATGTTTATTGAAATCACTGAGCAGCCTAAATGCTTTACACTATTCACAGGTTTTTAAAGTTGCACCTTTTACTGTGTCAACACAGCTCCTGAGCGGCCATGCTTTAGATATGGTAACCCTCTCTTTTTTATTGTCACCTGTACAGAGTGGCACAGCTACTTTCACAGCCACCCTCACCCTCTGCCCCCCTCCCCCTTCCTCCTGTTTCCAAATGCTCTCCTTTGAAGCGATGATGCCCCATCTGTCATATGTGAGCAAAGAGAGACCATGCTCTGCTCTTCTCAATTACTGAATTCTCCTCATGCCAGCTCCGGTGGGACAGGAGGAGGAGCAGGTGGGTGGCAGTCAGTGCGATCAATCAACATGAAATATTCAGCTTTGAATATACACATCATTTACTTCTGCTGCTGCTGCCGTGCTTGTTAGAAACACCCCAAAAAGAGTTGGGGAGCGTTTGTCTGAAGCATTTTGCAACTGGGGCCATGTGTATACTGTGACACAGTTCCTGATCATTTTTTTTTAAATGGCCTGTTTATGTTTATCTTAATATAAAACTCTAACCTGCATGGAGACTGGAAGGGCATTTGAAATTATTATCACCATGATTGAGAGGAAATTTGAGCGCAGGAGGGTGAGTGGATGAAACTGTATTAAATGTAGAGCCAGAGCCGTTTTCTCATTATGCTGCAGTAAATTCATACAGCTTACATGACAAAGCTCTGCTTGGCAACTTTCTCCCCTGATAGAAGCACTTGTTTGAACACGAGGCACATGATTTGAATATCTGTAATCCACGGTGAAATCAACAGGCCAGATGAACTTTTTGGCACCCTCTTACCACCGATTGAGTAGGATTTTCATTCCCCAAAAATGCCTAAGCTATTTAGACTTAGGCTTGAAAGAATCACTTGACAGAAGAAGAAGAAGAAAAAAAAGCAAGGTAAAAGTTTTTTTTAATTTTTCTTTCCTGTGCGGCCCACAGAAATCCTGGAATTTTGAAATCTTATCAGAGGAAAATCCAAACCTTTTCAATCCTTCAAACTCTTCAGGAAACTTTAAATCTCCTCAGTGTCAGCCTTGTGATAATAATATCTCTGATGTTGCCTCATGAAATTTGCCTGAGTACCATGGCCCTAAGTATTTGAGCTATGAGGCAATACGGTGAAAAGCATAGCCCCCTCATATGAGAACACAACAGTGAATAATTAATAACCTTGCTCCCAATTCCAGGAAAACAATAGCATATTGTAGGAACACTGCACTAATTTAACTGGAGGAGGAAAAAGAAAAAAAACAGTCGACAACTTTGACAAAATGTGGAATGCGCCACCATTGTTATAAACCATGAGTTTTGGTCTAGTTATTTCAGCGGCTGCTACTTGAACACTTCCTATACACTTGTTTTGTATGTGCATATACTGTAGTGTTGCATGCTGTATAATACTGTAGTGTAATGCTGTTTGCCTTTGAGATTAATCAGAACCCATTAAATACCCCCTCTCTCACCTGCTGGCAGTATGCGAGGTGGAAGTGCACATGCAGGAAGCTATTTTCCACAGGCCTCCTCTCTTGGCTGTCAGCTCCCATTAAGGGGGAAGGTGTCATATCTGTAACACAGCTGAGTGCAGATGGCAGAGTGGAGGGGATGGCTCACCGATTTAAACAATGATTAATGAACAGAGATGGAAAACAAATTACATTGGACTATTGGAAGCAGGGAATTGTTTTTATGAAAATGTTAATTGTGTCTGCCAGGCTGATACCAGGAGTGGGGGAAGGGCGGAGTGAGGGCAAGGCAGCGAGGCAACCAAGGGGCTACTGATAGGACATCTACTACTCCCCTGGCTCAGATTATCGGCGTGTCTCAGCGTGTGGTGTTTAATACCGTACCTTGGCTTTAAGACCTCTAATGTGCCATAACTTTCAAGGTTTGGCTTTTTATGATGAGTCCCGTGAAGCATTGTCGCCCACCACTGCACCAATTAGCGTTATCTCTAATAATAAGTGGTTGTAAGTGACGAGAGAAGGCGCCCTGTTCTAGTTGTAATTATTGCAGGCGGGTGCAGCTGCACTACTTAGGGAGATGATGATAATTATTTTTCTTTTTTTTTTCATTGCGGGTTGATTATTTAAGAGCATCATACACTCATCAGAGTAATCAGGAGAGAGTGATTAGTGAAAATCCACGAGGCTAACAGCTGCCACATTAAACACTTGCCTCTGTTGCCAACACACAGAGGCAGAGACCTTCCGCAGGACAGGGACGAGCGAAAGCACTTCACCTTCAACACCACGACCACATGTGTTTGTTAGAAAGTCAAGGCTGAGGGCACACAGAGAATTCGAGTAAACAGGGCGCCCCATGAAAAGGCATGTTGTTGTGCAGCAAGGTCAATCTTCAATGCTTCAATTCACAAGTACAGGAGCGCGCTGAGGGGGAGTAAAAAGTTTGATATGGCATTTTTGGAAGTGTGGGAAATAGACGTAGTTACTGTGCAGTGACCTTGCCCTTCCTGAATTGTCTCCCATTGTATTAAAATAAGGAAACTCTGAGTGCTCTGCTGAACAAGGGCTGTTTGATAACGCTTGTGATCCAACAACCAGTCAGTTGCAGAGTCCACAGAAAAAAACCCAGTCTCAATTAGAGATTTGTGTCACGGCCATGTCCGGTGTTCATGTGGCGTTGCTTGCCACTGTGTAAGGCCTGCTAAACTAAGGGCTAATTCTCTTAGCCCAGATGTTGCCTGAGCACAGTCCTGGGATCCCACTGGGTTGATGAGCTCAATCAGTGAAATGATGAAAAGATGATTTTGTCCCTGTAATTACAGTGTGTAAACTACTTAGCTAGGATTGCAAAGGAAGTCATTTTCTAATTACGCTGGAACCCCGTTGTCTAATGGTGGATGTTTTGTTGTTTTAGAGAGCGCGCGAGAGAAAGAGTAGGAGAGAGATAGAGAGAGAGAGAGAGATTGAGAGGAGGAATATATATGTGTGTGTGTGTGTGTGTGTGTGTTTGTGTGTGTGTGTGAGAGAGAGAGAGAGGAACTTCACGAGGGGCCTGTGCTCTGCTGCTGTGGCTGAAAAAAGACAAGGGCAAGATGGCTGCCAAATGAGTGTTCATTGAATTATCAGCCCAGTTAATGTGCCTTGGATTATGCTCTTTGTTTGTCAGTTTTTTCCTGTAGATGCCATAGCTTAATGAGATACTGTAAGTGGCATTACCAGACTCCTGCTGTGATTTTGTGATGACTCGTTTAATGACTTTTGTCTCCGTGCCTGCAAGTGCTTTAGCAACTGAAAGTAGACGCATCTAGTTTTTCCTCCATTTTTTTCCTGCCATTTCTTTGCAGTTGGCAAATGTTTAGCATGGTGACAGACACATGCGACGCGAAAACAAAATGATCTGGCCTCTTTAAAAGAAATAGTGGCAAGACTGCGTTGGCAATCTGCTTTCCCCGCACCAGAGGAAGTTGTACTTCTTGAGAAAGCAAAACATGACAGTATGTTGCGGCACTGAAGAAGCTCCATTCTTTGAGATCTGTGTGAGTTCTGTTGGAGCTGGCTGCCGTCCTGCAGGGCCCAACCATCTGATGCAGCCCACACCATGTGGATAGGCTTCTCTTGTGCAAGGCATCCCCTACACACCCCACACTGTTAACAAACCCCTCCGTACGCCAAAGCTTTGTTTGTGTCCAGAAAGAACAGGTGGTCTGTGCAAACAAGATCAACTGTTCACACATTAGTGATTTAAAATACATTCTATATGCACGTGCCTGTGCGTGCATGAGATTGTGTGTGTGTGTGTGTGTGTGTGTGAGAAAAAGAGAGAATGGGTGTCTTTGCACGATGAAGGAGAGCTGAGGAGATAGTGTTTATATTTTTTTTTTGTTTTGCGTGTCTTTGAAAGCATGAGGAATCTCATGAATGCAAAGTTTATATGTGACACACACACATGATTACATTTCCTCCAGTACACTCGTGTGTACTTTACTTAATGATTTGTCACATCTTTGCATCCTGCATAAATATGATTTGTTAACATTTCGTCATTTGAAAAACTCATAGTGAATTAGGAGTGTTGACAGAAAAGTGGAAGATTGTCCACTGACTCACACAGGTACAAACACAGCTGGTCACCACGAGGCAAACCTGCTCTTTTCAGGCTGACTTGCAGTTGTTTTACCCTGCAGCTTTAAGTATGTCGCCAGAGCAACTTATTTTCCCTCTGTTGCATCCAAGGCCACTAATCTGCATTACGGAATGAGACAAACAAAATTAATCGAAAGCCTCCTTTCACTGAACGTGTGAAATAGCTGACTCCTGAATAACTGCACATCACCACTGCACCACATGCACACCAGATTTATTTTTACAGGGCACAAGCCAGATTTTTGATAGTTGTAAAAGGAGTGGCATAGATTTACTGCATCCACAACAAATGTGTATGTATTCCTTTATGAGTTCTTTAGCTATTACTCACAAGGAGCTAGTTTGTCAGTGCTGTGTGTGCTCTTTCTGTGCTCTGTACTCCCGCAGTAATGAATGGCGCTGGTTAGACTATTCTGTCTCCGTCAGGCTTTTGGGGGGCCTACAGAGAAGCTCCTATAGGGTTTCATTAATCTGGCTGTCAGAAAGTATATGGGTGCTATCTTTTGTGTGGGTCATGGTGGGCAGCTGTGTTACCACTGCCCTCTTCCTTGTACAGGCTCTTCATCCTCTGACAGGGCAGTCCACAGGATGGTTTGCTGGTTGCTTTGGTGGGTGGGCACGTGGGTGGAGTGAGACACAGGGGGCGTAATGCATGGCATGGGGCTTTTACTGTGTCTGCACATAACCCTGCCCTGCAATAATGAATAAAACATTTGTTATGTGCGGGCTGGGAAGTCAGGGAATTCCAGGAATTTTGAAAGTTGTGATCTCTTATGTGCGATTTTGAAGAAGGCAGAGGCATGTTGCAAAGAAAGAATCTAGGACTTCAACAGTTGTGTTTATCATTCCACTGTATCCTCAGCCGTCTGACATATCAAACTGTTTTACTAGACTAGTCTTTTAATATTGTGTCATGCATACACCTGTGTTGAGCCTGTGTGGACAGATGACACAAATGTATGAAAACTAAATCCAGAGTACTGTGCACACATTTTCATACAATATCTAGAAATAAAGAGAAGAAAGAGAGAAATCACAGCAAATACCGGTTAAATATTTTCACTCCTCTACTCCTGGCTTTTGAAACAAAATTAATGAATATAAACATGACATACTCAACAACTATTCCAACTCCTGATCTTCTGTACACCAGAATACTTCAGGGTTGTGTCAAACCAGTTCATCGTAAATTGACATTTAAATCATCTTAGCACATAAGAAAAAGATGACTGTGGTTAAGACTGTTATCATACATGATTACCATCAAACAAACGTCTCACACGGTATACAGTTTTTTGTTGTCATACTATCTACTACTTGTTTCCACCGCTACAGGAGAATGAGACAGGTTAGTGCAACTATTGGTCACAGGCTCCTGTCGCTGTTTGTGGTGCATTCTCAGTAGTTTGCAGCTCCACCAGCCACATAAATTATGAATGCTTTTTAACTGCTGTTAAAAAGACACATGAAATATGCACTTCTGATCTATAAATTTTATTCATGTGTTTCATTCCAGTGTCACCTAACTATGGATTTACAATATTGTCCATCCATCCTAGCTGACAGTACGCTGCAACTACAAAGTAAAAAGATTACACATCCACCTTCCTTGCAGACTGAATTCTGAAGTACAGAATCCTTAGCCTGACTTCACTGAGAATAAATCTAACCATGTTTGATATTGTCACACCTAAAATCATCCAGAATGCACATCTCTCAGGGCTGATTTAAATGTGTACGTGTCACATTTTTCCTCAATTGCTTGTGCTAAATCACACCTGCTCCTTGTTCGTCTGTGCGCGGCCACACCTAAGAGGCGCTACTGTGACACAATGCTTAATAACAATCAAGCACCCTCTCAATCTGCACCAAAAGAGCCTAATCCACTCTGACAGAGGTAACACCTGACGGCCCTATGTGCCGCTCCCCATCTCCACTGATTCCTGCATAACCTGCACGCACACACACACACAGACACGAGCGATGAAGGTTTCATACCTCCTCGCTATGCTTAGTTAATCAGAGGAATACCACTTTAGCAAATATGAAGTGGATCTAGTGTATGCTAATATCATTCGCTCACTTTCTCCCTGTCAGATGTGATTAGGTCAGATCTGTATCCTTATATTGATCTGGGCTCAGAGCAGAAACTCCGCTCACACCAGCCATGGCCTGCCAGCTCTTTCTCTGTGTGGTTTTGTGTACAACATTTTCATTACTGACCGAGGCTTCTATGGACTATAAGCAGCAGCAGCAGCAGGTGGCTCAGACTCAGTGCCAGGCATTTTATTTAGAAGGACTTTAGTAACATTAACTCCCGTGTCTTGGTTTTGAATGAGGTTTTATTTAGTTTGGGTGACTCCTTTATCACTTGTCTCACTCACGCTTTTAACTAGATGTGGCAGCCAGGTACGTGGATTGCCTCATAAAAGAAATGCACAGGCAGCTGTACAGTAGTCAAAGTTATGTCATAAGATGCTGCATGTGCAAAGCCATTTTGAACTCGGGTCTGATCAATCATTATTGATTGGATGCAGACTTCAAAATGGATACTCTGTACACCATTACACATCCAAGGCTACAGTACAGTAATGACATTAATAGAGGCAAATGCAATAATAGTTCAAATGACCGTAATCGCTGAGAGTGGGTGGGAGGTGGAGGGGAGCATCTTCTGCTCCACCTTCTGTTCTGACTGCAAAGAAATACCAGGTTAAGAATTAAGAAGTGGATCTACTGTATTCTAATATAATTGACTGATTTTTTTTCCTGTCGGATATGATTAGGACAGTACCACATGGTGAAATTGAATTCTGATTTACAGCTTAAAGCAGACACACTGCTTACACCAGCCACTGCTGCCAGCCTGCCCGTTCTTTATCTGTGTGGTTTTGTGTACATCATTTTCATGACTGACTGAGGTTGCAGTCCAAGATGATGTAAGCCTGTGTTAATTCAGTGTGGACAGTGCAGGCTTTGTTCTGTGCCCTTTGGTGCTGCACCAGAGCTGCGCAGGGCGCGCTTATGTGACCTCTACCATTGTAGCGCGATGTGAATTTGAAGCTTTGTTTTGCTGCTACAGCTGAACAAAAAAGGGAACTGGAAAGGGGAACAGTGAGGCATACTTTAGTTTTCCATTTGGATATTCTTGCTTTAGGTTTAGTTAGCATTTTTGCATCATTAACTTGTTTATTTTCCTTAGTACTCTTGTGACATAATTATCTAGGTAAAGGTTTTATTTAAATATGCAACCACCCTGCTCGAAAAAGCTAAACTCTTTTACTTTAATCTTTTTTTTTTTTAAAGCTTTTTGCAGATTTGTGAAATGCAAAGGAAGGGCAAGTAGAAGTCCACAGTCTTTGATGTTTGTGCTGCCCTAGTATTGTGTGTCAGTACAAAATGAGATCTAGACATAGATATTCACATTACCCTTTAGTAAAGATGAGATATTTGTTGAGGAAGCCTTTGTGGTTTGACTTAATCAGCATTTTCACAGTCTCCAACAATAATCTAAAACCTCAGGTATACTTAACACAGGAAGAAGAAAGTCAGAACCTACTTTGCTCTATTTCCTGACCTATTTGTGTTGTGTCACTGGCATTATACAGCAGTAACAAAAGTAGAGATTTACACACTTGAGTCACATCATATATCTATACTTTGACATTTAACTTGCCTATTATTGGACTTTTCAAACTGGTGATGAATGCTTTCTTTGTTTGGACAGAATTTGAATTCACCTAATGTTCCCTTTTGTTTTCGCTCTAGGTCTGAACAGGCATTTCATCTGAACAGCATGAATCCACATCCTGTTTCAACTGAATAGAGAAAACAGTCCGCATACAGTTCACTGCTAACATCTGACTGTCCCAAATACACACTTCTGACCACCATACCATCCCTAAAGGACAGATTCATTACCCCGTCCACCCATCCAATTAGAAGCCAGATGGCGCTTCTGGCCAATCAAATCATGGATGCAAGGATCCTCAGCAGTATGAATGGGAGAGTAGAGCTTTCCCAGTTTCTGAGAGTCACTAATCAAAGCATCGTCCCCCAGGTAAATTCTGTTCAGGATGACAACCGCAAGAACAGGAAGTATCCCTGCCCGCTGTGTGGAAAGCGTTTCCGTTTCAACAGCATCCTTTCCCTTCATATGCGCACACACACTGGCGAGAAACCCTTCAAGTGTCCATACTGCGACCACAGGGCTGCACAGAAGGGCAACCTAAAGATACATCTCCGCACCCACAAGCAAGGCATTCTGGGAAAAGGCCGCGGGAGGATTAGAGAGGAAAACAGGTTGCTTCATGAGCTTGAGGAAAGGGCGATACTAAGAGACAGACAGATGCGAGCTGGTCATGTTAACCAGCAGCAAATATCTAATTTACCCCAACTTCAAAATCCCCAGCTGTCAAAGACAGTCCCAATGCAAAACATGTTCTTAACCAACTCTGGTGCAGCAGAGAGCCAGCCACATACATCCACATCTCCTAAGATGACAAGCATCCACGATGATTCCATCCAGGCCCAACCCTCCAGCTTCCGCTGCTCATTCTGTAAGGGAAAGTTCAGGAAGCAGCAGGAACTTGAGCGACATATCAGGATCCTGCACAAACCATACAAATGTACGTTGTGCGAGTTTGCTGCCTCACACGAAGAGGAGCTCATTGGCCACGTCGAGACGACACATATAACCGCAGATTCGGGCTCAGGACAGAAGCCTGCCATGGGGCCTGGCGAGAAGGGAAAGGCTGTTGGTGAATTCCCCTGTGAGGTGTGTGGCCAGACCTTCAGCCAGGCCTGGTTCCTGAAAGGTCACATGAGGAAACACAAGGACTCCTTTGAGCACTGCTGTCAAATCTGTGGCCGTCGTTTCAAAGAACCCTGGTTTCTCAAGAACCACATGAAGGTCCACCTCAATAAGCTTGCCGCTAAGAGCAATCTCCCTGCTGAGCATGACGCCTCTGTTAACCTGAGTAACCTATCGCAAGACCGTCAGAGCAACATCTACTCTCAGTACATCTCCCGCATTCACAACAGATTCATCACGGCTGAGAGAGCTGACCATCCAGATTATAACCAGATACTTGCCACAGCAGGCGTTGACATGAAAGTGAGGGAGATGTTAGGGAGGATGATTTCCTCTGGTCCGGGCCCTCTGACAGATGCAGAGAGCTCCTCGTTGTTGGGTTTAAATCATCTCCACCCTCCCCTGAGCCTCAGTGGCATGGAATATCTGCAGAAAATCATGTCTAATAGAGATGCACTCAACAGCAGCAGCAGCAGCAGTTACCCAGGCTGGCAGATCATGACACCAGGGCTGCCTGTTGAACAGCAAATGTTCAATCCTAAAGACCAGCAGCAGTGCTCCTCCTACCTGCCTGAGAGATGTCTCCCTGTAGACAATGGCAATGTGTGTCTCAGTGACCCAGACACCAAGGCCATAAGCAGACCCGGTAGCCCCGGCAGCGTCAGTCATCATGGGCCATCGGAGATCATCACAGAGATGGGGAGCTCCCACTCCGGCAGTGCCCTGGATCATCGACCACGATCTTCTTCTCCAGCTACAGGTAATTCAGTCACGGAAAGCTAATTTTTTTAGAAGGCTATTTTAAAATCTTTTCCAAGGGGCATTCTGGTGATTTCACACAAAATTTCTTCTTTGTGTAAGTTCTCCTCGAAGTACAACTCAACCTGTGAAAACAGCTGGATAATGTCTTTTGTGGCTGTGGGGGGAGCTGTCTAAAGTCTGAAAAAAACCCCAGATGATGTCATCAGATCATCAGACATTGTTTCTTTGCTTGAATTATTTTACATTTTTGCCTTTACATGCCTGTATAAGTCAGAGAGGCAGGCAGGAAATGGGGTGGGATGGAACAAACATCCGAGACAGATTCAAACCCGCAACTTTGTGGTTTGCATGGTAAGCATCTGCACCCATAGGCTACCGTGACCATGGCATGTCCCACAACTTTATGGAAGTGACATACTGAATTGCTGGAATGTCTCTTTGATACTTTGCTTGTATCTGCACAGGATTACATGTTTCTATGAAAACAAAATGACTTATGGCCAGAAATGACAGAAACAAATAGATGTCATGATTGCATTAAAAATTAGGTGATAATATCACAATAAAAGATCAAATTAATGCATCTCCTCATTTCTCATATCAGCTTTCATTCATTCATTCTTTCATTTTTAAATATGATATGTGACAGCTGTGGCCTCATCTTTTCTCCCACGTACTGGTGGTCGGCATGAAGCGCAGGGTCAGCTTCACCACCACAGACATTACTGTCATCCACTTTTGTCTTCCTTTTAAAGATAATGGCATCATGTTGAATTGTAGGGATAATTAGTACCCTCTATTTTATATCCGTCACATCCCCACCCCTTGCCTACGGGGGCACAAGATGTTAATGCATGCCATCTGGTGTTTTTAATGATTTGATATATACCACCCAGTGATTTTTATGATTTGATCTACCACCTGGTATTTTTATTGATAGTCTTCTGTTCCACCTGGTGATTTGGATGATTTGGCTCTCTGGGTAAATGCCTTCCTTGTCATGGCATCCTGCTAACATGTTATCATGAGCCTAAATTACTGCTGCATTGTTAAAAGAAGACAAGAAAAATAAATCCTAACTTTTGCTGTTTTTCTCGTAGCTTATGACTATAGTTATTTTCTTCCAATGGTGGAGTACTGCTGTTACATACATCAAGTCTGATGCGCTCGTGCGGTATTTGATCCGGTATCCTCTTAAATGATGGCCGTATAGCAGAGATAAATGGATCAGGTCTAATCTCGTTAGACGTTTTGTTTCCATATTGTGCACACATACTGGTATCCGCATATTTACATGTAAATGCTCTAGGTTTATGGCCAAATCCCTCTCCGGTTGCTCTTTAAGAAACATATTCAAGCTCTGTTGTTTTTACTTTCCCTCTTCTCCCCTATCTTCAAGACCATACGGTGTCACTTCCAGAAACATTTATGATAGCTGGCTAGCTGAGGATTTGAGCGTGCACAGTTCTGGGATGGCACATTCTGTATCAGACTCTAATTTCAGTCAATATTAAGCATGGAAACTAATTCATTGTAAAGGTCAGGCGTCATTGCTTTAGTCAATGATGGATCCGGCAGGCTCTCTCTCCCCCTCTCCTCCTCTCTTCTCTGTTCTTAGTCCTGTGTAATGGTAGACTCACTCTGGGGGCTTAGCACCGCATTGTTTAGCTCTGACAATATATCCCAGAGACCTCTGCAGCTGCTCCCTGCGCTCACAATGACAGATTAATTAACACAATCACACGCTGCTGGCCCTGGCTCAACACACAGGTCTGCTGCGGGACAGATAGGTAAATCCTACACATATGGAGAACACGCACCACTTGATGAGGGTTTAATAACAGGGATAAGTTTTTTCGGAGGTGGGGGGTTGTAACTGATCAAGTCTGTCTGTCTCGATGGCTGGATGTGGAGGAAAAGAGAGAGGGAGAGCGAGTGTTTTCTAATTCAGGAGAGCAGAGATGCTGAGGAAGAATTACCACTGCCAGATGTTCAGTTTGAGGAACATTGATTAGTCCAGAATTACTGGCTGCATTATTCATAGTCAGCCTATGGTGGTCATGAAGTTATTGATGTCCTCAATATGGATAGCAAATATAGTACAGTCATGGCTGTCAGAGTGAGAGACGGCTTCTTTGCTTGATACATCTAGTGCTGGATTTAGATTTTTAACTCCAAATACCCAGCATCTTAAATTAGAAATCCTGCTTTGATTTCAATAGAGGGCGTGTGTTTCGAATTGCTTCTCTCTATATCTAATCAGGACAGATTTGAAGATGCACTTTGACTTTAATTATAATCTAAGATTAAGAATAAGGACTCTTCTCAAAACGATAAACTAATGAAGGATGCATGCTTCAGGCCTCTGACCTACATTGGACCAGTTAGATCCCAGCGCCGAATAAAAAACATGCCCAAACATAAAATGCTCTGACAGTTATTAATTAGTCCCATTCAATACTCTTAACCTCAAGGTCAATGAGCAGACACCATGTAATGATGTTGTCCCCACATGTGTTTTGTCCCTTATTCCCTGCTTTCACGCTACTTTTACTGTAAGCATTAAAGCCAAGAGAGCCTGAAATGATAAGTGTCTACAAAACTATGAATGGTAATATGAGCAGTGGTTTACCCAGAAACACAGATAAAGCAGGCTTCTGTACAGAGTATCACCTTCTTGGCTGTTCCAGTTACATCAGACTATTCTTTGTGACTGCTGACAGTAAAAGCATCTTCTAAATAAACCGGTCCTTATCTAACTCGTTCCTGCGTCGGGCTTCACAAATTCAGCCCTTATTCGGAGATCAGAGTCAGTCTGACTGGTTTGTCTAAACTGATTACCTGTTGGCTTTTCCGTCTCCCTCTCACTTCTGTCTTTTAATCCTCTTTTTAATTATTATTGCAGATATGAGGCTCAAATTAAGCTCAAAATGCTTGTTTTCCTAGCATGCAGATAAAAAGATTTACCCAGGGAGTTCCGAACACCTGCCTTGAAATATTGTTCCAGCGTCTCCTGAATGCCATTTGGCTTAATTGACTTGGAAACGTCCCAAATGCGTCATTGACTATGTGGTCTAATTAATATTAATAATATATGCTATTATAAACATCAAAGAACATCTGGTGCCCCTGTTTTTCTCAGCAGTCTTGTGTGTGACTCTCACTCTCACTCTGTTTCATCTTAAAACCAGCCACCATGTATCTCTGCATTTCAGGTGCTTGATTGCATATATATAGATACACTCACACACATGCACACACACATATTTAAAGCCAAAGCTCCACTGTATGTAGACTTTGATATCTACAATATAACTGCCAAATGCCTATGTAAGCATATAGTATGTGAACCAGTGATTGCATTGACGGTGATGTATGGTTGTAAATCTTAAAGCCTATTTCCATATGAAATGAATCACTTGTCCAAGCCCAGCTGCATGTTTTTTCCATAGACACGGCTCACTTGAGGCATTTATTTATTTATTTACCTTTTTCCTCCGCCTTGCACATCCAGTAAGGGCGGATAACTCATACGCATCACTTCATTAGATGCTCTGTGTTAGGTGAGCGAGGCTGGGGTTTGTAATGATGCAGTAATTGGAGTTTTGCTTGATAAATCTAAGCTCTAAAATTACTCCCCTCACATAATGTGAGCCTCGGCAGTGTAAGTAAATCTTAAACTGATTAAGTTAGCATGAACCAGGCAATCACAAAGATGGCACCCATCCAAAAGAAGAGAAAAAAGGCAGAGTCTTCAGTCTTTGTGTTGTTGTTTTTGCCGCTCTCATGTAGGCTGGCAAATGGGTTTAGGAAGGTCCACGCTGAAAGATGAGGTCAGATATGTGTGTTTTCTGCATTTGGAGCTGGCCGGTAATGTCATCGTAATTTAAGCCACAGAATAATTGAGATATATAGCATGTCTGAAAGAGTTCCATTAAGCTGTTTGAATTTTTTTGTCTGTTACTGGAGACAAGGGTGTGGCACTGTTAAAGTCTCTTTCCCGCTCTTGCACAACCGCACACGTCGCCATGCACATGTAAAGTATGCAGATACTAAATCAAAGATAGTGTACCCAAACGCACACATGTGCAGCATAGTGCAAGCAGGGTCGAGTGTCTTTAGTTCAAGGACATGAATTTGCCATTTCAGCTGTGATTTTTCAATTTCATTAGGTTCAGCTCTGTTAAATGAACATGTGGGTGTCATTTTACGATTTGAAATAGTAAAAAACAGTCTTCCTTTTCCTATTATTCAGCTCACGATGATGTTTTTTCTATTAAAGTTGGAAACAAAGTAAAGTAACAACTACAGATCATTAGATTTAGATTTACCTCAGTGAATTACCTCAGGGTCAGATCTTGAGGTGTATGAAATTGATATTTCTCTGGCGGGGATGAATCACTGTTGTAACTCAGATATTAGTCCATTAAAGAAGAACAATAAGGCATCAATATGCATAGAATTAAATTAATGGTGGTGGGTTTATCTCCCTATCCCAGACGCATCCCTAAAAGACACAGTATAATGTATGACCTGACCTTCAAATGCCAGGAGAGTGTTGGGCAATAAACTGCCAATATTTGTGGCTTAATGGCGTCGGATGACTTTTACTGTAATTGGAATGGCAGCGAAACAGCTGGGCTATTTAAAGACAGTGCAAGGCTGAGGTCCCAGACAATCACTAACTCAAAATGGTCACAGGGAGTGTGTTTAACCCTGGAGGGTGTTTCTGTGATAGCTATAAGGATTAAACTGTAGGTAAACAGAGGGAAAAAGACATCTAAATTGCCTTTAATTAAAAGTTATGGTGAGCAGGATCAAATGGTGTATCCAGATGGATATTATTCACTGGCTGAAAAGAGAAAAATTACCCTTTGTCACTCTCCACAATAATACACTTTGTACTTTTTGAATTATGTTCTCATCGCACCATTTTTCAAGTATGAAGAAAAAATAAACTCAACTACATTACATGGTGCAGTTAATCAGAACTGCTCGCATGTTGGACTTTGTTATATTTGACTGGGAAACCCACTTACTGGTTTTGATGGAATGAGGTTTTTGTCTTCGACATCTGCCTTGTTCTGGTTCCTTTACAATCTCACTGTTTTATTATTTCTGGAAGAATCTTGTTTGGTGTTAACATCTTTGGGTGTATTTATTGCACATGGTGGTGGCGTCCATACTGTAAAATGATGGATCACTGGAGCTGAAAGCTGATTACAAGCTTGATTTACTGCAGGGCAGTGCTTAAATCATTCAGCTCAGCCTGGTGTGGGATTGCAACATTTTTCATGTTTAGACAACGGTTGTTGGTACATACATACTTTTCTCCGATGCTCAGTGTGTCTCATATGTTCATATGTCTCATAAGTGCCCTAATTTGATTTGGATTGTATTATGTTTGTGCTGTTATTGTCTGTGTTAGGTGAGAAAGTCTACAGGTGTCCACTCTCCAGTGACTACTCCACTGCACAGACAGCCTCCCTCGGCTTCCATCTGGACCGCTACCACTTCCCCCACTGGCAGAGCAGCAGGGATCTTTCTTCTCCACTGCAGCCCACCAGCAGCAGCAGCTCCAGCCCCAACCCAAAGCTCAGACCCAGATCCAGGGAAGACTGGAGCCCAGCTGCAAGTCACTACCTTGGTCTGGAGAACCACAGTGAAAACCCCCTGCTCATTAACAAGCAGTCCGACCTCGCTGACAAAGATGCCGGTGTAGACGGCTCTTTATCTGCCCAAACTAGAAAGTCTCAGTATGAGCCCTTAGATTTGTCTGTCAGGCAAGACTCCATCACGTCTCATACAGCCATGTCTCCTGCTGCACTGGTACAGATGTCTGGCGTTTTTAGTAATGGACTCTCCTCCTCCATTACCCGCCGGCTACAAAGTTACTCTAATGCCGCTGCTGAACTCAGTGTGAAACCTGCATATCAGTGTGACCTTTTGGTGCAGGGAACAAAAGAGGAGATGAACACACAGAAAGGAGGCTCCACTTGTCACGATGGTGAAGGTGAATTTGAGAAATCCGAGCAAGGGAGGGAGGACGAAAATGCCGATAGTGCCAAGTGGCAGATGCTGAAAAATAATGTCCTGGAGCCAGAGGAGCAGGGACAGGCCAGCGCTGCTTTCCAGGGTCTCGGTGAGAAGAAGCAAGACAAGCCGGGGCAGTGGGGTAGAGCTGTGGCTGAATCTCCCATCTCCTCCCTGGAGAACTTGACTCCAGGACAGGCTGATCCTCTCCAGCAACAGGGTGGCCTGCTCTCCTTCCTTAGATCCCAGGGAAGCCTGAGCAGTGCACCTGCCAGTGCACAGAAAGGCATTCTCAATGGTGGGGCAAATATGGAGAAAGATGTTTCAGCAGGTGAGCACCAGTTTATATATCATATATGTTAAATGCAGCTGTCATAGTTATCAAGATGTAACCAGTTCCGTCTCAAGATTTGAAAGTATCTATTGCCACCTAGTGGACAAAGACCGGTCCTTCTTTTTTCCATCTTGTCATCTTCTTAAAGATGCTTTGTACCAAAACATCAGTGCGATAGACCACTGCAGATGGGAATATAACAATACTACTATTACTTAGCCCTATATATAACTGGCTGACTGGTATACTTGTCTGCACATTTTATACCAATGTGTGACATTGTCAACAACAAGGAGCCTGCTATAGAATTCTCCCCAAAAAGTTTTTGGCAGTATCTAAGCCCTCATCACCTTACAGCGGAAGTGTGAAGAGTGAGTGTGAGTGTGTGAATGAATCATGCCAATTACGAACAACACGCTTCCCTTATACTTGCTGCACTTCAGGGTTTTTTCCTTTTTTTTGCCAGATCTTATCTCTGATCTCAAATAAGGGCTAAAGAAGACACAGGTGTGTGGCACTGATTACCCCTACACTTTAAAAGATGATATAATCTCCTTGTGTGATAGGTTACAAATCACCCAAGCCAATGGAGCCCACTGATGGAGAGGCTTAAGCTCTTGTGCTGGTGTGATATGCTTGCTGAGTGCAGATTTAATAATGCTGTCTCTCAAGAGAGGGAATCCAACAGCTGGGGTCTTTGATATGCATGTATTATGAGTGCAACATGATACACCTTCCCTCTGATCCCCCTCTTATTCAGAAACTCAATATGTTCATGTGAAAGACAGGAAAGTGCCTGTCAACTCCATTAGGGATTAACATCTGTTCTCTTTCTTTATGATTCTAACAGCAAGATGTAGTTTTGTATCTGATTGTACAGATGGTTATTATAATATGCCGAAAAGCACCCCTTCCTCTCAACTTCTGTCATAGCCGCCACACTGTTCATGTTTCTTTCTTGCTTTGTTTGCATATAATGCTGTTTACATTAAATAAATTAGATAGGATTTAGAAAAGCTGGCAGTTTTGAGTTGCCTTTTTAGCAGACCTCGTGTTTTTGTATTTGTTTTTTAAATTTCTTTGAAAAGCTCACAGCAATTGGTATCATTAAAAAATTTCCCACTGATAAACAGCATATGTATTACTTATATTTTTAGTGTGTTTTTCAGCAATCTGACTGGTGCATTCTTAGCTGCGGGGAGATATTTCAAGCATCTCTTGCATTTGGTTTGCTGCAGATGGACCTGCATATTTTTTTTCTGTCCCCCAAGGAAGTAGATGTCAAAGACACAATAAACACCTGTCAGTCAAACTGGACATTGAGACAGGTAACTGACATTGAGAGTCCATTGAGTGTCCTCTAAAACTGCACTAAGCAGGTGGCCCGGCAGCCTGTCCTGTCTGCAGTGCTGACCAGGTGGCTTTGTCATGGGGCTGTCTCCTGTTGCCCCCATCCTCTCCATACTGTATGGCACGTCGAGTGGCATGGTGACATATTGCCGGGCAGTTTGGACATGGAGTGATGTGTTTGTGATGACAGTTCAGGTCGGCTCCAATGTGCCAGCAGTGGTAATTGGCCAGATGGTGACCTCTGGTTGAACCTGTCTGCATGCTCATTAGTCTCGCTGAGCCCTCCCTTGTGTTTTAAACAGAAAATCTCATCTCTGCACTGCTCAGACTAAACCACTAGATGGCAATATTCACCACTCTAACAGTGAAGATGCTGCAGGCTTCAAAAATATTCTTCACAGGTATTATGGCATGCATTCATATTACACAGGCACAATCATCAAACTATTTTTGAGATTATAGTCATGCAGCACCATGGATCCTGTGAGGATTTGATTGTTCTATAACTCTGAACCAGTCATCCAGTTAACTAAACTACCCGTCTCTTCTGGTGCATCAGATCAGGCGTCTCAGATCCATGAGAACAAGTGAATATGAGAAGATCGATAAAGAAAGGATTAAGAATGAAAGAACATGGAGGACAGCGAGAAAGAAAAGGCCCTGATTTGAAAGGTTGAAAGGGGTGAGTCATTATCTCATTGTCTGACCTCTGTATACCCTCCGCGGAGAGGGTGACAGAGAGCGAGAGAAAAGGAGAGAGAAAAGGAGCGAGAAAGATCACCATAGATGGAGATAGATGGAGCGACAGCGAGGTGAAAGAGGAGCGGTAGTGCGGCTGTCTCCATGAGCAGATGTCGTTTGAGGGCAGCGAGAGGGCAGCGCGGCCTGCCTTTGTGCCGTGCTTCTCCCCATAGAGATAATGAAGGGTGGAGCACTGGGAAGGATGTGCAGTCATCACTCACTGTCTGTGTGCCATCAGAGCTCAGGCCTGTGTCATCCGTCACCATTCAGCTCCTCTGGCCCCCGACGGCCCCGCCACTATCATCATGGTCATTATGTCAGCCTATGACACACAACACACTCTCACGGCAAACACACACACACACACACACACACACACACAGAAATACACGGATACAGATGCAAACTTATACACACTGTATGTACAACCTCACGCTAAAAAGCACTTAGTACTAGGACAAGGTATCCTTTGATATTCTTTAATACTTGTGCTGAGATGACAATTGAGTATAAACACAAGACTTGTCATCTTAACTTTACTTTGAGAAATGTAAGCAGGTCTTTCTTAAAAATCCTTTTCTTCTTAAATGTTTAAAGCTGTCTGAACACAAGCTGTATCAGTTATCAAATAAAATACAGTGTGGAATTGGCTAAATTATGATGTAAATCAATAGATATCTGAGTAAAGCAATATGTAAAGAAATTTTCCAAAAAAGATTACACACCTAACAGCCAACTCATAAAGGCGCTGTTTGGAAAATATACTTTTCTTTCTTTCTGAGAGTTAGGTGGCATGATTGATACCACTCTCATATCTCTTCATACAATATGAAGCTACAGGAGGAGAATGGTTAGCTTAGCTTAGCACAAAAACAGGAAGCAGGGGGAAACAGCTAGCTGTGCTCAGTCCAAAGGCAACAAAATCCATCAACCAGAACCCCTACATTTCACAAAATAACATGTTACAACTTATTTGCTTACTTTGTACAAAAACCAAAGCTTAAAATTTAGAAGATCTGTGCTCAACTATTCCTTTGTGGGTGAAGTGACTTTGCTAAAAAGCAGTCAGAGGAGGCAAGCGGTCAAATGGTCATACAGCTTTGAAACGAAACCCCAGGAGGGCCAAATTTCTTTGAAAGACAAACATGAAGGTGAACAGCACAAGTACAACCCAAACTGTCTGCTGTAAACCTCCATCACAGTTTCCAGAGGTCCTGGTTCATCTTTGTCCGATCATCCTTGCTACACAGTCCCATTTGGTATTAGTGTTGTTTCAGGTGATGATTTAGCTGTATTGATATTACCATGTTCCCTGATCTCAGCAATTACTTTAATGAGAACAACTGTTTACACAACTGATGGAAATGAAAACTAAAAAAAAAGGTTGTCCTTTTACGACTGGCACATCTTCAGTCATTCTATCCTCACCACACATCCCACCCCTCTCATTTCCTGTTCAGCCTCTTAGTGCATCCGTGCACGTGTACATGTATAAGAGCGCATGTATGTATGTGCGCGTGCGGGTGTGTGTATTTGTGTGTGGCTGGTCTGAAGCTGTGGCTGGAGCAGCCATGAATGGAAGATCATGTGGTGAAGAGATGGATGGCTCCGAGCCCACTGCTGTCTCCTCTAATTGTAAAATATTAGTTACATTAGACTCTTGCCTGTGATTAATGGAACTTATTTGGAGGTTGCCCTCTCTTGGACTTCCCCTCTCCTCTGGTGGGAGGGAAGAAAGAAAAGGACAGCAGAACAAGGAAGACGAGGAGGAGGGAGAGAACGAAAGGCGATAGAAACAGAGGAGGGTGGGGGTCAAAAAGGGCAACAAGCGACTGATGTAGACACGAGACCTTTTGGCTTATTATTAACTGACTTTATGAAAGTGTAATAGGCTACAGGATTGTTCACATCGTTTGAGTGCATTTACAAGATTTTTACGAGATTGAGGGGAATCTCTTTGGTTTATCAAGTCACAGTGGATGTGTCAAACCTGCAGAAGTGGAAGGACAGTTTTTCAGTTCTGGACTTGCAGAAAAGCAGCTGTATAGTTTCACCTGGGGAGCTGAAGTAATGCACAGAATCAGAGATGTTTATTTTTTCACCGCCCAACCCTATTTCCTGTTTTTCCCACTTCTATTGATTGAGGCTGGGGGACGATGAGGTGAGACAGGTGGAGTTTTAACACGCACCACAAACTGCTCTGTACCTGATTTTTGACAAAGCATTTCTTTTACTATTATTCCTCCCAGACAGCCCTCCCTCCCTCAATATACTACTCTCTCTCTCTCACACACACACACACACAAAACCCCTCTTCGCCACCATGATGATATGCAGATGTGTCAAGCCTTATCCTCTCTCTGACTAGTGTGTGAATGTGTGTGTGTCCTTTACGGCCATCAGGTTATTATACACCAACAGATGGAGCATTACCTTTTATTGCTCACACCTTCTGTGAGTTTTCCCACTTTTCCCTCCAAAAACACCTTTTTTATGTAGATGTGAAAGTGAGTGTTCAGCTGCGTGCAGCTGTCTCAGCTCTGATGGGGAGCATGATAGAGAGGAAGAGGCGAGGGTGGGGTGAAAAGGCTGAGACAGCCCTCAGTTTTTGGGAAGTGATGTCAAATGACATCAGCACATAATGGTTTACTGTAACCATGAATCACCCAAAAACACATTGAAGTGTTAGACAGAGGGGAAAAGAGAAAGTCATTATATATGAGGTAACATCTCAAAAATAGCAGCACAGTGAACAAGGACACATGGCTGTCTAGGTAGAAAGGTAAATGAGTCATCCAGCACCATTTTTGTTTTGATCTCAGCAACACCTTCAGGCTTTGGTGTCATGCTGATTTTTATTGAGGTCAGATAAACTTCTGGAAGCTATTAACATTATGCTTTGTTGTTTGAATCTTAACGGTACACTGAGTGCTGTGCTGTGTGGGTTCATGTTATTTGTTGTGGAGTTGATGTAGCGGGCGCTAAAGAGGGGGACAGACAGGAAGTTTTGGCATGCCTTGCCTCCCAGCTGCAGACGTCTGTCATTCCTCAAGTCAACACTTGTGTGTGTGTTTACATGTCTGTGTGTGTGTACGTGTGTGCGTGTGTCTGTGTTTGTGTTGTGAGCAGGAAACGTGTTACAATGAATTAGAACTTGCTGCCCTTTTTTTTTTTTTATAAAAAAACCTGTCAGCACATGAAGTGTCACAGTGTTTTGGTAAAGTTGGGGTGTTAGAGAGGGCACATTGTTATTATGAGGCCATATGAATGTCACAGTTTAGATTATTTTTAAATTTTTCTACAAGACGGCAATGACTTTAGCACATTATAACTTAAAAAAAAACTTAAATGAACCCCACCAAACCTTTAAAAACTCTAAATGCATGATTTCTCTTTTTCTCTGGCATTTCAGAGGCTCAGTGTCAAACTTTAACTTCTCACCTGCCAACATCTGGTCTGGAATACTGGAAAATAGACCTGCCAAGAATTACAAATCCAGAATTATAAACATACATTTTTCACAGAAATCAGTCTCATCCAGCTCATTTCACAAAAATTGTTTCATGAACAGAAACCTGTTCTGTTTGAAACATTCTGTGTACATTTGACTAGAGGCAGAGGTATTGCTTTGCTCTGGTTTGTTTGGCTCAAAGTGGTCAGCTGGGACAACATTTGACTGCAGGTGAACAGTGTATATTGTAAAACGTTATCTTAAAAATTGTCCAAGGCAATTTGATTATTAATGACATTAATGCATTTGGTATTCAGCAGGTGGTTGTTTCAGACCCTGACAATGTCAAATTACTACAAACTGCAATTGATATTAAACTTTTTTCGCTATCTGCCTTCTTCTTTTCCAGCTCGGAAGCCATTCCAGTGCAGATACTGCCCCTACAGCGCTTCACAGAAGGGCAACCTGAAGACCCACGTCCTCTGTGTCCACCGTAAGCCCTTTGACAACAGCCTCTACCCCGACCGTCGCCTCCGACGCTCACACACGCCCCAGAGGCCCTCCAGATTGCCTCCGAGCATCACGGGAGACAACCATGCGCCAGAGAGAGACCAGATTGGCATGACATCACTCTGTGGGACTTGATGTTGTCATGGCAACAGCAGATACAGACAGTTGTTGTTTTAGCTTCACCTCAAAGGGGTTAGGATGATTGAGATTGTGAAAAAAAAGTTAATCAACCTTGATGTACATTCCAGTGTTTACTTGAAGAGCCACAGTACGTATTTATCTGTAGCAAAAAGAAGCTGCCTATAATAATAAAGTCCATTGTGATGTGAAAGTGTAGCAGGGCTATTTAGTGCCGTTCATTTTGTCAAAAGTGTCCAAACGATTTACTTGTGTTTACATGCATCTATCAGTTCAACACTTGCCTGATAGGGAGAATGTACCGTGCCTGCCCAAAGCACTTGTTCTTTCATCCAGTAAATACCCTGTGTTACATTTTTGTAAATATCGCTCGATTTCCCTTCCAGTCCAGAAGTCTTGTCTATCTGTCAGGATATGGTGCCAGATGTTCAGGCTTTAATCGCGGCAGATGTAATGAAGTAGAATGTTGCACATCGGAGCTTCCATTTGTTCTGGATTCCACTCCAGGGAGAAAGCCTCTCTCACATATAATTATTGCCCATTAACTCCTATGCTTCATGCCCTCGTGCTGGAACAATGCTCAATTAAGGGGAACCAAGGAAATGGAAAAAACTGCAGAGATTCATTGATAGTACATTCAAATTCCTTTTTTCTCCTTTTTTTCTAAATTGAGTGGAACCACCCATGTGTGTATATACCAGATCTGCCCACTAGTGTAAAATAGGCCCAATCAACACAACTATTGTGGGCTGCAACTTCCATGTATGGTAATTTTAGCATGATCTGAGCTGCCTCAGCCTCCTGTGCCAATAGTCTGCCTGTACACCCAGAGATCACCCTGGGCAGCTGTGTGCCTGTTCAGCCGGGGCATTGTAGCCACAGCGATGTGACTTTGACTGACAGTCGGCCTGACAACTCCATTCATGCGCCACCTGCTAGCTGTCAATCAGGGCGGCCATCCTGGGGCTATTGACGGAGCTGTCAGCCTGTGTGAGATGTGTCTGTCAAAGCCCACCCACTCTGCCACTCTGTCTCCCTGCCCGGGCAGTCTGACATTCGTTTACTGTCCTCCTTCCACCCTTCCATTCCTTTCCACCTATTTCTCTTTCTTCCACTCTGTCTGTCTGTCTCCTGCCTGTTTCCCATCAGAGACAAGGCAGCCCCCTTAATCCCCGATCCAATCACAGATTCTTTGGGTACACATTTGTCATCCTCAAACCCTCTGGTTTTTGTAATGGAGTGCTTCACAAACACTTCTGCAGGTGACTCAGGCCTGATATACATGTGTTTTTTATCACTGCTTCTTGTATTTGTGTGCACCCCCGTCAGCACTGAATGCCAATGTCACCAATCCTTTCCCAACTCCCTTTTTTCCCTTAAGTTTCTCTCTCTCCCTGCCCTATCTTCCGCCTCTTCCTCATCCTACTATACTCATTCACCCTTCATATCTCTACCTGACAGGTGACAAGGTCTGCGCCTCCAGCTGACTGGCTAATCGGTGGCTTGTCATACCTGTCGATACTTTTTCAGAGCCATGCCAAGCCAGACCGGGCCAGACCGGACCAGCTTGTGGGTTGAACAAGGGCACAGAGTTTTGTGGCGAGAGAGGAGGAAATGCTCCAAGAGCTCACCGCTTTGTGGCGATTCTGTCACTTGTACCCATCCAACAGCCCCCTGGATATGGATCATCCTTGAAGCCTCATCCTGTCAAACCTTCTAATTAAGCGCGGTTTCCCTTAAAGCGGGCCCTTTAATTAATGCAGGGGAAGTTTGTTAATTACTGATAATGGTGATGAATGTTTTAGTTAACATCTCACTGCCATAGTCAATGTCATACTCAGGGCTTTTTGCTGCTTTGCTAGGGTTCATCTTTCTCATGTACAGCCCAGCTTTTTTTCATTAGTGTTGTTTTACAGACTCAGCGTGTCATCGTTTTATCTAAAAGGGCAGTTTCTTTGTTACCAAGTTCTGTCATGCCTTCACAGCCTGATTGGCTTGACAGACAAGTGAAATCCAGCGAAATACAAATTCCTGTACTTTATCCACCTAAGCTTTGGCTCACCTTGACCTTTTTGCTGTGAATGACATCCTGTTTACCTGCAGTAAATCAATCCTCATTCTCTGACACCTATAAATAACCCTTCTCTGGAGAAAAGGCAGACATGTCATCTCACAGACTGTCAGCGTTGGGTTTTATCCAATGACCTCAGATCAGAATCATGTCATTTTTAATAGAGTTTAAGTGAAATGTTAATGTTTTTACAGCATTTGATGCACACTGACTAGCATAGTTCATGCGAAAAACATAAAAAAAAATCACCATTATCTTTTTTATTCTTCTTGTTTTCCCTTTTGTGTGCTCATCTTCTCATCATTCTGCTTTCCATCATTTTTCCTATTTAGAGTTGCTTATCTGCAGACCATGTTTGAGGTCTCTTTCTCAGCCTCATTGAGAGAGGCGGGCCATGTACAGCTAATCAGCTTGAATAAGTAAAGGAAACAGTTTGACAGGCCAGGTAATGAGAAGTAATGAATCACTAATCACAGTCTCTTACAACCCTTGGAGCACAGATGAAAAATTAAAGGTAATTAGCTTGCACAGTTGTGAAAACAATATTTAAGACTGTTGGCATCACATGGCACAGACTTAACAGATTTTCTCTGCCGACAACATACATCAACACGGTGCTGAAGTCCTAATATCAAGCTGTTATTGGAAAAGCTCTCTCGATGTAATTTTAGTGACTGATCTGATCAGGGTATACAACTCTCTCTTTTTTCTCTCTCTCACAAGCAATCTTGCCAAAACGCAAGCATGAAAAATGTTTCACTTAGTTTTTCCCTTAGGATTTTCTCGACTTTGGAAAAGAAGGAACATGCCAGGAACACACTTCTGACATTTAGTTTTGGTAAAAGCAACGCTGTGGAACAGTGGAGTGTGAGATAATATTCTGTCTCTACTTCACACACACACACACACATGTAGAGTGTAAGGTAATTCAGAGACGTGTGGTCAGAGCTGCGAACCCGCTGCAGCTCTCCCCGGTTCCCGTGCTTGACAGCAGAGTGAGGGATGCTTTTGACAGAGCCCATGTTTGACAAGGCTGCGTGAGACTCAAAGTACAGGATCCAGACATGGGCTGTCAGTCAAAGCCGGCCCATCTCCCAGCTGAGACGTGCCAGTTTAGTCACAGTTACAAAGGAACTAATATGCGTTAACTGGAGCAAGGCACACATATGGGCCTGGTAGAGCCCTGTGTCCCGAGGCTGGGATTGAACGGATGCCAAAGAACATAAGCCCAAGATATAAAAAGAATTACAAGGGGACAAATAAAACATGGGGATTATGTCAGTGTGAGAAATGGAGGCGTTGTAATTCTGCATGTGTGCCGGCTCGCCTCTCCCGTTTCAGCATCCAGGGCCTGTGGGGTGTAGCCCCGCAGTCCTGCACCTGTGCTCCGAGGATCCAGGAGCTTTAGAGACAGAATGGAGAGGAGGCTGTTACACTGTATGTGTCAGGGAGGGAGGAAAAAAAAGCGAGTGGAAGGGAGGGAGAGTTGGAGGAGAAAAGTGGGACAGGACTGAGCGATGGGGGTAGGGGGTGGGGGGGGGTGGAGACAGCAATCAGGCCCCAGAATGCTGTATCTGCCAGATCAGATGCCAGCACCCATGTTTTGAGTTTTAGGCGTACATGTAGGAGAGTAACCCTCCCTCATATCGTACAATACACATGTTCAGTTAAATACCAGTGACAGGAAGTGACTAGATGTAAGCCCACAGCTACTCCCCTGCTCAGCCGCTCGTGTCGTGTTATCACCCAAAGTTCATTTGAGTTTCAAGCGCTCTCTCTTCCCCGCTCTCCCTCCTCGCTTTCTGCTGAAAAGACCTGTCTCGCATAACAAACAATTGCACCAAACTCCATTAAAATCACTTCATGGGGATGTGATAGTGCCTCAAGTTAAAGGCTGTAATTGAAAAGCATTTGACAAACCACACACCGCAAAAAGCGACAATAGACAAGCTGTGATTCTCACTTGAGTTATTCAGTGGAAATGATTATCATCATTTTATTCTGTGACCTACACAACTCGCCTGAATAGTACGTCTCTAAAACAGGGATTCTTGGACTTGTTCATGCTAACAATCTTCAGATGGATAGTTTGCCTGGATACTGATTTTTTTCCCCACTAAGAGTCAGTATATAATGGCCACTGCAACCTATACACAGTTGTCTCATGAAATAAAAGCAAAAATGAGTGTCTTTGCAAGTTTTTGTTTTGATCTGATGACACCTAAACAGGACTCCCTGAATGCCACTTTGACAACTTACTGCTCTCCAACCTGCACTGAAGCGCAGTGTAACCAGTCAAACCCTCAGAAGTGGAAAGTCTCCCTGGGAAGATGCTCCCGTCCATTGATTTGAAGTGACAGCCACATCCCTTGACAAACACACCTGTCATTGTTCAAGTCACATCACATTTTCAGTTTCATAGACAGAAGACAGTAGAGGTGTGCAGGTGTGTGTGTGCGTGTGTGTGTTTATGCATATTTGAGCATGAGTGCCCATAAGAAAGTTTCTTCACCCACCCCCCACCCCCTCTTTTTTTTTGGATAGATAGGTCCAGTCTGCTCCAGCTGTTGTTGAGGAACATGGCCAGATTCTTTCATTGGCTCTTCAGCCAATGTTTATGAAACAAGACATCTGGGGTATTTATTTTCAAACACGTGTCAGAAACAGATTTAATGCACCAGAACCTGCTGACCATCACTTTGCCTGTGTAAGTTAATGTCGCTGGGCCGGTCAGACGATATTCGCTGTGTGTGCGTGTCTCTGCAGTGGTGTGGCAAGTTTTGGGGGTGAGGTGTGTGTGGGGGGGCGGTTATGGGGACTGAGGGAGGGGGAGGGTGATGAGCTGCTGCAATAATAAGCAGATTTTAATGATTTACTATAAATCAGCAGCCGAGGCCTCTGCTTGGGGAGACTGAGGGGATGACAGCTCCTGACTCACACACCTCGCAAATGCCTTGCTGATGATGTGTGTGCACTTCAGATCATCAATCACGGAGCACAAGCACATGAAACGCGCACGCAGGCACCACACTTGAACAAAAACATGCTTTCAACACACGTAGGCAGGTGCACGCACGCAAACATGTGCGGCCACACACATGTTTCTTGCCTCTAATGTCTCCTCTGCTGTGGCAGGGGACAAATCAATCATGGGTACAGAAGTTCAAGGGGGTAAGAGATTGTCTGGTCCGTTTTTCCCTATGCTATTGATCCCATTTTACTGGCATCATCGCCAAGCTGTCTCGCAAACTGCGGGACGGCGATGGATTGAAAGTGGATGATTGAGAGAGGAGGTAGGGTGACATTCACTGTAATCTCTGTCCCCACCCATACCCCCACCCCTACACCGCCCTTCTCCTAACACACAGACAAATCCAATGACATTGAAAGTTAGTATTGCGCAAGGAGTTCTTGGAGCAGATAGAGTCAGGCCCATCATCTTAAATGTGCGATATCTCACTGTGAAGGAAACACTCTTGGAAGAGATGAGAGCAATGTTTTTTTTTGTTAAGATTTTTTTCTTTTTGTTTTCCTGTCTCTATTCATTTCTTTTCCAGCCGTCATGCTGTATGCATGACTGACTGTCTCAAGGTGTTGTCCCATCTCCTGTTTCCTGAATTTGATGAATAAGACGTTGCAGAGAACGCTTCCTGACAACACTCCCAAAGTGTGTGGGAGAAAGAAAAAAAGAGTGACACTGAGCATTTCTGTGAAATTTTAAAATCAGGCTCATGTGGAAAATATTGATGCATGCTCCATTTCCGTGTTAATACTCACAGTGTTTCCTTATCTCTGATGTATAAACAAATGAGGGGGAATTTTCCCAGTAAATGATGGGGAGCCGTCGAGTTCGTCTACAGTGAAAGCAATACTGCTGAAGGCATCCGAGAGATCACAAGATAATATTGCGAACAGATCTTACAAAGGATAGCCGTTTCTGAGGTTTTATGATACTGTCTTCCTGTGAAGTGTTGATTGCCACTGGTCAGCTGATTATCGACATGACTACATGACATTCACTAAGAGTCTGTCCTATTTACAGAAGCCCTTTACTTGGGCTTTATTATGATAGTTAAAATCTTTCATTCCGCTACACCGAATGACATCTGTGTGAAGATATACAGTAGTTCATATCATTCAGCACGATGTTTTACAATGTAAACCCATAATGACAATATAGCTCAAATCATTTACCTTCAGTATTACAATGCAAACTTCAAGCAGTGATGAAGCTCAAATCATTTACTGCACTATTAGTATCAGTATATCACCATCGGGCTGTTTATCAAATTATATCTACATTATGATGATGCACAAGTTTAATTACAGATAGATGAATGCTTCATTCATCTTTCCTGTTGCTGACATCTTGATTAAAAATGTTTAAAGAATTATGTATGGGGCTCCTATTTGTGTCCTTGTGTTTGTCTTTTCAACTTTCATCCACTCGGCTGATTTATTCCTCTTGTCTATAAATAAGTGGACAGGGTCCATGTGATGGATTAGTCTGTTGACATTGTACCAACTGCAGGTAAACAATTACTATTCATGCTTCATCGTTGCAGAATCTATACCAGGATGCTGCCACTTAGCAAAGGGACAAAAGGTTAGATTGCAAGCTATTGTTCTGAATTTGGTCAGATGTCATTCACGTTGTAATCCGCTGCCGTAACCAACATTTTGAAATTAGCGGGAGATGTAAAGAATTCCACCAACTGTCTTGAACTTCCTGTGAAAATGTGAATCAGATCAATGTCGCAATCAAAGGCCAGTTTGTTTTCACATCGGGGTAGCTATGGTCAGTTTCTGTTGACTATGAGTATCCCCCCACATTGTGACACGCACACTAGGTTGCGACCACATCCAGCCCCTCGTCATACGACATGTTTATTCAGAATCCAGTGTAACTCCAACTCTCAGCCCCTGTGGGCTGGATCAGTCTGCGGTCATTATGCTGATATGAGCAGTGAGTCACTGGGAAAAGAAAGAGGGGGTTAAATCTGTGTGTGTGTGTGTGTGTGTGTGATTATATGTAGTAGGCCTACATCTGTCAGAGAGTGATTACAGTGTTAGGAGTTTATGAAACAGCCTCTGTATCAACAATTATTCATGTCCCTTAGGCCACAGAGTGAAAGGCCTTTTTCAGACTAGACTGTGGAAAAGAGGATTAGGCAGAAGTCTATGAAGATGTGTGGCAGAGGAAAACATGATGTACAATACCAGCATTCAAATGCTATTCAGCCAGTCTTTTCTCTGAAAGAGTTTTTGTTTGCTCAATCGGATTCAACTGTACTTAGCTATTGTTTCCTTTTGTTACAGAAAAAATATTATTGTTCACAGTCAAATAGAAGCCAGTGAAATGACAGAGACTGACACGAGTCATGGATCACGACTATATTTGGTCATATTCAGACACAGGCTATGGCGGGGGTTTGAGTGGTTGAGCAAACACAAGACAACAAGTTTATGATTTACAGGAAGACCACCCACATGTGATTGTCCTCATCATGTAATTACCTCTTGAGACTTATTTTCATGGTTTGGGCTATTGTCTCTATCAGTTACAGTGTGATACAGTTTACTGCAATGTAACTTCTAAGATCTTGAATCACGCCAACATCGCTACAATGAGATTAGATGGGGCAAGAAACATTAGCAGTCAAACAATCAGGCGGATTCTAAACAATTATCCACCATCATCTAAACATTATCTAAAGCACTTGAGGAAAACCGAAAGAGAGCACGCCCAAAATGTTGGGTAATAATGCAAAGGATTTAATTCAAAGTAAAGCACACTGAACTGAGCAACCCCAACCAACACCAATGTGACCAAAGTACAGGAAAACTCACTACATATATATATATATATACACTAATTGGCCAAGTAATTGTAGTACATTAGGGGTGGGTAAACACAAAAGATAAAAGAACTACAAAACACACCACACAGTTCCCTTCTATTTCAGTGTTTAACATGAGAGAAACAAAGAAATTAAAGTCAAACTTTAATTTTACCAAATGTGTGAGTCTGCTGGTTTGGCTTTTGATTAGGACGCCACACCATAATGATGATGTCCCATTCCCAGATCCCAGAAAAAGACCAGAGTGAAATATAGTAAATATATGTCCTAAGTTGAATTGAGCCAGAATTCTCTTTTAAATCCACTATTTATACTGATACACTGAAAAACTTACCACCCACTTCAAATGCAATTTGTCAGACTAGAACCCAGAAAGTCTTGGGTGATTTATTCAACGGTGTTTAGCACACATTCAAAATAAGAAACCAAAGTCAGCCGAAACAAAGCAATAACAGGTCACATGAAAGTGAGGCACCGATGCAGTTACAAGGCAGGTGTTTATGTGGAGACACATTAACAGACAGTGACAGTGGCAGGCTGTTGTTTGGACTCAGCTGTGATGGAGGGACAAAGCTGTGGCCCGTGGTTCATCGGCTGAGACATTACTGGGCCATTTCTGTCTGAGGTGGCGTGATGCCTTGTCACCTGACACTGGCCTGCTTTGACAAGCTGTAGCACCTTAGCTGAAGTGCTCCGAAGACCCGGTGTACACACACCATCAGTTTCTCTTACTCATGTTTTCTTGAGGACTTGTTTCATGTCGTGTGCGTCTGTATGTTTGTGTGAATGTGTCATAGAAAATTACATTACAAGTTATTGAGGTTTAACAGAGAATATCAATAACCTATGACTGAAACATGATCTCAGTCATAATAATATGAAGACCAGTTTTTATGGATGATTACAGGCAATATCATTAAAAGGAAATTTATTCTCATTTTTGAACTCCAATTAACACCTGATAGGCCTATTATACAACTGAAATAACTACCACTTTTAGGCAGTTCTGAGAGTGTCTGCCTCAGTTTTGTGGTTTTGTGGTGATTATTAAACCAGTAATCTTTATTTAAAAGTTTCTGTTGAGTCCATAGTTTATGATGAGACGGGCTCAAAGACAGGGAGACAAGACAAGAAGTTTACAATAACAAAAAAAAAAGATTTTATTCAAAACAAAATATCCCAAACCAAAAATCCTTAATTTGGAGGAAAACAAGCAGGTGGAACTACATACACAAAATCAGGAATTTTAGCAAAAACAAAGATGTACTCCAGTTAGGAGTTCAGTCTTTAGAATTATGCTCGGGGTCCAAGGCTGAGCTGTTCGTGGCTGACGGTTTGGCATAGCAGTCTGACAAACAAACAGGTAAATGAGGGTTCATGGAGAATGAGCGGAGTGGGAGCCCGCAGCAGAGCAGGTAAAAGGAAAACTGTGCTCGGTGGCTCAGTGTCCCAGGGCAGGCACAGGGGTCCGGGTGTGGAGAATAACTGAGCAGGAACGGAGTACCGGTTTGGTGGAATAGGTGAGATGAAGACGAACCAGGCGTTACCCCAGTGACAGGGCATACAGTAGCTACCAGCCATCCAGCACTCACTCCGGTACGCATGTTTCCAACTCAACTCCTGAAGATCAGAGGCGTGGCCGTAACTCAGCTACCAACAGGACAGACTAAACGGACTGGAAGCCAGAGCCAGTCTTTTGTACTGCAGCAGGTGGCCCTGACTGGCAATGAGTAACAGGTGAGCAGGTGAGTTGGTAACAGAGACACCAGGAAGCCACACCCAGTGAAACCACGGACACACACACGTGCACACACACAGGAGCACGTACAAACTATTACCTGCTAACACTATGATAGGCTTCATGCGTGTAAATGTGTTGTAGAGTTTCATTAGACAATTATCGTTACAGTTATTATGGCTGCTTTAGAAAAAGTACAGGTGCCCTGTCAAAAAAAACATGCTCTGTTACACTGCACCTTGATTTCCCAAAATGCAGTGTGAGTGTTCCTTTAAAGAGTTAACGCAAAGTCCATCCCTGGAACCAGTCAGCCGTTTATTGTTCAAAAGCTCTCTGTTCTTCACTGTAGCCGAACAACTTGTTTGCTTGTAACACTGACTGTCAGGATAACATGAAAGGTCAGAAACAGGATTTGGTAGACAGCTGCTCATGTCGTAAATATTGACTGAACTGTAGTGGACCATGGGGAAAACATGTGAATTGTTACATTGAGCTGTAAACCATTTAAGTGGTGTGTTTGCTTTAAACATTAACCTGTAACTGCCCGCAGCATGCATAAAGCTCGCTGCTTCCAGGTATTGTACATCTGTTTCCTTTCTTCTCGAAAAATGAGTTACAAGATATACAGTATATCTATTGTTACATTTTATGACCTTATGAATTCTGTCTGTGTTTTTTGTGTGCCAGCACAATATGTACACTGTGTGTGTGTGTATCGACATGTGTCTATAAACACAATACATTGTCCAGTAAGTCTCAGGAGGGATCATTTTCATGTCCCCTCCTCTTCCTCCTCCTCCAGCCCTCAGGAATGGAAGACATTTCTTGTGAGAACAAACCTTTAATTGTCTGCCCTGTCGACATGTAAGGGAAGTGATGCGTTATATTATATCATCACTCTCCCCGATGTCCCCTGAATGACCCCAGAATCAACGATTCAGCTAAATGAACCTATTGTTGTTCACAATTTAATCTTTTCAGTCATCTGATGAAATATGTGTGACTTAAAAAAAAGGTCTGTTTAAATCACTTCCTGTGTCTATTTAACCGACATCTCAGATATCTGATCGGGATGGACACAGGCTCCAGTTACAGTCTGCTCCTAAGGGCCACGGTCGATGAAGAACATCCACCATCCTGGTCGAGCCTTAAACTGTTACTGCTCTATATCTCTTTTGTTCTTCTCCTTTTTGCGGCAGCACCAGAGGGGAAGAGCTGAAGAGGGACTGCAGCTGAGTGACAACACTGACTGAATTACCCTTCACCCTGTGAGAGTGCAAGTTTGGGTCACTTACTATCGACAAGCCTCTGCTAAGCTTTGGAGTAGCTGGAGGGAAGAAGGGAGGTATTGTTGTCTTTTTTTGCGCTCCTATTACTGGGCTAAATGTTTCTGCAGTAAGACAAAACATACACATCTACAACTCAAAGCCAAAGAAAGTAAAGTGAGCATACAAATTTACCCTACACAATGTCTGCATTGGCCTGTTCTCTGGTGGTGGTGATGCGGGGCACACATTCTTTCCACTGACTGACAACTAAATCAGGTGTGGAATTACAATGCTATTTCTCCCTTTGTACATGTAGCCTTACACAAGCCGGGCCCATATTGGATAACTAATTAGGCAAAGAAAGTAAAGTGTGAAATCCTGCATCGCTGAAAGGTTTGAGAGGGGGAGACGGCAATGCATTCTCAGACAAGCGACTGTTTGGTGGACCTTATTGATTTCGAGGCAGAGGCAGAGATCAATGAAAAGAAACAGACTGAGACAAAGAGTGGCATTTAAGGGTGGAAAAAGCTGACATTTTCTCCATCACTGTCACAGCGGCGGCCATAAAGCAGCAGCAAATATTAAAACATTTCTCATCTGCGCGGGAGTATTGGCAGCAGAAATTGTTTTCTCCGCGGTGTGATACTCAGGCTGAACTCCCAGTAGAATCCCCGGGGACTGCAGATTGGTGCCTGTGACATATCGGCTCCAGCATTTACACACACCTGCCACTCATTCCCAAACAGCCCAGGAGCAGGGCTGTAGAGGGCAGATAGCAGCCGAGGAGGCTGCTGGTTGGACTGCTGTCAAGGTGGGTAGGTGTGGTGGAATTCATCACTGATAACGCGCTTATGTTTGCAGGCCGCATGGAGTGCTTCTATTAGTCAGCAATGCCCTCGACGCTGCATGCCGGTTATATGCATATGTGATGAGCACGTGTGCTTATGTGTGAATGACGTTTCTTATCTGTGTCTGCGCGCACTTTTGTTGATGCAGCACCATTAGTGCAGAGCACAGGCATGTGTGTGTGTGTGTGAGTGTAAAATATATAAATGCGTGTGCACTAACCGCACTGTGTGCAATTACAAGTGTGTGCCCTGTCCTTCGCGTGCACTCCCCGAGTCTTGAACTCTGAGTGACACGGGTACCGCCGGGTCATATGTCTATTTGTGGGATAAATGATATTATGCTACACTAAGAGAATTACATAGAGGATGTCCCTTGGAGTCACCAGGCTCGGCAATCAGTCATAGTTACTTTGTGTGTCTCTTAAGCCCCTCTATCTGTACTTATCCACTGGTCTGGAACGGGTGTTAAATGGATCCTCGACCACATCCCGTCATTATGAGCTTATGATCTCAGCCTTATGACTGAGACTATGAGAGAAAGCACAGGGAAATTAAGAGAAAGAGATCTCTGACAGCATACATTCATTCATTTTGCAGTGTTCATTCTGCACCCATCTTTTTTTTCGCATCACCTTTGTGGGAACACTCACACATACCTCCCTCATCCTAACTCATCAACTCTACATCTCATCTCCCTCTGTTCATATTTTCCTTCATCCGTCCCTCCCATTTGTCTCCTCTCTCTCTCCTTTCCTCTCCTCGCTCCCCCTGCCTGCCTCGCAACTTTTTCCTTCACCTCCCTCCTCCCTCGCTCCTTCCTTCTCACTCCCTCCCTCTCCCTTGGTGGTATTTGATAGCAGTAAAGCAGGAAGCAGGAGAGCAAACAGCAGGTGAACCCACTCTAATACTCAGCTGTGCCATCTGCTGCAGTCACATGACTGAGATGCAAACCCGCTGTAACGCCATGATGCCCCATCATACCTGACACATCGATCAATCATGACCAAAGAGGAAGGGAGAGAGCGAGAGAGAACAGTCAGAATGAAAAGAATTATAAATCAAAGCTACACTGTATTTTCCATGAGTGAAACCAACCAGTTATGACCAAATATATTACCTTGTTCTGACTTGTAATAATGGCATCTCATCAGGACTAATTCGTATTATTAAAATCGCTTGTTTCTGCAGCAGTGAATTGCATAATTTTCTAAATTTGGTCAAAATCTCATCAGTTGTTTCTGACAAACCTGCAAACAAAACATGGAAAAATTAAGAATGATCCACTCTTTATTAGTTAGCTTAATTTTAGGTCATGCAATCCAAATATCACTCAAAACCTGACCACAGACGGCTGATTGGGTAAACAATAAGACGCAAACAATCAAAGTGAAAACACACGTCAGCTCATTCAACCAAATAAAAAAAACAAATTAGGGGAAAATTAAGCGAAAAACCAACAAAGCCCTGCTTCAGCCCAAAGGTCTCGATCGGGTGTGAAGAACACATTCAATTACAGAAACAGAGGCCACAGGAAATGATTTCAGTCAAAGCTGTCCCTACCACAATTAAGCTGTGTTAATTATGTATTTCATTAAGTAAGTGGATTAGAAGCACTGCTGATGAAATCATAACGGGGTTTGCCGAAGGCCACGCTGCAGAGAACAGACAGGAAACGACTGATATCTCTCCCTCTACTTGCACTTCTCTCTCATACCCTGAAATAACCCTATAAATACTTAACACCTTTACCGACCTATCTAGGTTGTCGTCATTCGCATACAATCGTCTCTGTATCTGCATACCGTTTTCGTGTAGGGTCATATAGTGTAATTGCGCCATAGATACTGTTGACATCCACATGCTGTCTGCAAGTCCTCTGCAAGCGATGAAGTCTCTCCATTTCATCTAAGCCAGTTCATTACCATTCAGGTGCAAAAAGGAGATAAAGCGAAATGCAGATCGCTCTCTCTGTCTCCCCCCTCTTTCACACCCTTACTCTCTCACTCACTCATGTGCACTCTTTCATTCTATCTCTCTCTCCCGTTCTCTGTGTTCTCTGATGTTTTATTTGATATCCCACAATAAAGCCTCTCTTTGAACTGCCATCAATTGTGTATGGATTTTTCCTCTGAGGAGAAACAGAGAGCTGTCTGAAAGGGCTCCAGTCCCGCAGGCTGCCTTCATATTGATGCAGAGGAGTATTGCCATCCTCATTGCTGGATCAATCACTCACGTCACTGTTGTTTTATGGCTGGGGCCACTTCACAGAAAGAAGCCTGACAACATCACCGCAGAGGTTTGCAAAACGATACAGCTCTGATAGTTGAGGAGGGTGGAAGAGGCGGTGGAGGGCTGCGGGAGGGTTTCGGAGGCAAGAGGAGATGAATTTAGATTCTGTAACTGTCACACACATGCACTAACGCATATCTCTCTTCTCTATAGCTGTGGGAGCTTCAGGTTTATCACTTGGCATGGTTAAGTCAAACAGAGAGCACAGAGGAGACCACAGGATGTCATCAAAGTTTAATTTCAGCCACCTTGCAGATGCAGTCTTTTTGTGATGTTCCTCCACTGCTTGTCCGCCTGTTCACCTCGGTACATTTCATGGCCTGTATAGTAATCGACAACTCAAGCCCCACAAACATTTTTAAAATATTTTCATCACTTTTGTAGTGGAAAGTGCCATGTTTACATTTTTTTTCAACTATTTTCCACAAAAAAATGTTATCATCTCACTGATTGTACTTGAGCACTTCTTGCTGCTGCTGCAATGCCTGACCTCCTCCACCAAGATCTAACGTTGATGCATGTTGTGTACTATGACTGTGTACTATGACGTGATAAGGGGTGTAGCTGTCCCAGCAGAATCCTTGTCGCCAACTGAATTCTTTGAGAGCTCCCTCAAAGAGCAGTGCACACTCTGCCAAACAGAACTGCCAAATGGTCGCTTCCTGGGCATAAAGTGGATTTGTTACACTATGCATCTCAGTACAACAGGTGCTGTAATTTCTATGGTTCAAGGGGCCTATTCTGTGTATTGAAGTTTTAGAAAACTGATCTGACTGAACTGAAACTGTCCATGAGTCCATGTTTTCCATATCTCTGTAAGAGCGGTGAATAAAATGTTACGGATAAAATGTGAGACTAAGTTCTAAGCTCACAAATACTGGATTTTCCTTTTCAGTTAAATTTTAGTATTGCTGTAATCAACTCCTCATGAGCACAGAAAATTGTCATTGCTCAGCTGGAAATAATAGCGGAAGGCTGATTGGCTGTTGGTGTTCAGCAATCTTAAGTGAGTTGAAATATACTTTTGGTCAACTTTTCACATCTGACAAGATAGCTGACAGATGAAATATCTCCCGAGACATCTCAGCAGGGATAGGACAGGCTTTCCATGAGCTGTTGATCCAGTTAATGGCAGACCGAGCGCACAGTGACTTAAGTTCAGCCCTGGCCGTCCTTGGTCCGGTCCCGGCTCGGCCCGACCTGTTCACATCCAGCGAAGTCTGGTCTTTGAGGTGCAGCAGCAGACACCACAGTCCCTTTCCAGCCATCAGCCATCAGTCATCGCTCTCGCTCTGAACTCTATATGACCTTCCCCTCTGCTCTGGAAGACTAGCTGGCTATGTGTACTCTGGCATTTCCATATTCACCTTAAAGAGACAGGACCCACTTTTTTTCTGAATGAACCACAGTGGGACGTTTCCCCTTTCAGCACCTATTAGGTATCAAACCCGACCTAATAGCAGTAAGGGCAGGTTGAGAGAGAATGGATGAGGCCTGGTTGGAAAGAAGTGGAAGTCTTCATGTCTGGTGAATGGCCCTTTAATTCCCTCTCCTGACAGAAGGCAATGGCAGCCTGGAGGAGGGTCAGGACACCAGTTGGCATGAATAGACACATTTTTGTCTCGTCTCCAACTTTCTCTGCTCCGTGCCTCCACTGACTGTAACATCTCATTTTTTCCCCCAAGCTGGAAGTCTCAACAGCCATTCTCTTGTCATTGGGAGGCGGGCAGGCAGCTCTCTGTCTCTTCACTCACAGATGAATAGAAAACATTGTGCCAAAAGCTTCAGAATCACCAAGCTGTTTTCGATTGCATATAAAACACAGAATTTGAGAACATGTTTGAAAATGACAGGCTGATTGGCTGTGGTCATTTCAGGCTGTGTGGGCCTCATTTTTTCCCTGTGTTTCATCAGTGGGTGCATTCATCCATTCAGGATAGATTGAAGCAGTAGCCTTTAATAAAGTCACTAGGCTTGAAAATATATGAATAAAATGACATCCACTGCCTTGGATGGATCAAATTGACTTATCCTGGTAATAGCCCAAGGATAATGTGTGCGTGTGTGCAAGTGAGAGGGAGAGTGTGTCTGGGCGGAGAGAGAGGAGAGCGGGGGGGGGGAGAAAACAACAGAAAAAGAGATGAATATAGTGGTAAGACAAAGGCAGGAAAGACAGGAATATCAGAGAAATAAAACAAACTTGACCTAAGGGGACAGAATTCAATGAAAACCTGGAGCTGGACACATGACTTTGAATCTTATTTGTATTGGTGAAAGTGACCCATCTCAGACGCAAGTGTTATTAGGGATGCTGGGAAGGAGAAAAACAAAGCCATTAAAGGAGAGAGCAGAAGAGGAAGAGTGACAAACTTGATCCTAACAAAGTTAAAGGGTTATTCGGCACAAAACATCAAAATTATGAGTCAAATTTCTCCAGTTCTACAGCAATTTGATCACGCCAAGCCACCGAGGACTCCCAAATCCAATGATACACCAGAGGAGGCATAAAGAGTTGAACAATGGGAACAATCATGACAAAGGAAGTTTCATATTTCGGTCAATTACAAGAAAAAGAAACACACAAACTCATATAAAACCCATCAAGCTACTTTCCTCTCATTTTCCCTGTTTTTCCGTCCTTGTTTGACAGATGGCTGCTGGACTGTGATTTTGACAGTCGTGGTCGCGAACCACAATAATGACAGTCAGAAGCAATGGCTGTACAAGGAGACACATGTCTGTTCTCTGCTCTTCAGATGTCCAACTTAAACTCCTGTTATGTGTGAATAAAGAGGACAGGAAGTGGCAGTTTGGCAGCTCCAACCAGGAGTGTCACTCTCAATTGCATCCCCTGCCAGCTCCAGACACATCGCACGGCCGAAGAGGTCATGGGTCTGACTCCTCTTTTTCTCTCTCTCTTTCCCGCTCCCTCTTTCCTTCTCTCCACTCTTTTGGCTGTTTTACAGGACATTCCATTTCAATGCCACCTACGCAATGCATAACAGTCAAGGAGAAGACAGAATGATGTACGGAAGACACAAGCCAGAGCGACGGCGGCACATTTTTTGAACGGTCCGATAAAACATGAGGCTTGTCTTGTCAGATTACCCTGACACCCTGTGTCAAAATCCCTGCCATGTCTCTGTGAAGCAGAGAAGCAGATGTCCTGAGTTTGCCTTCCTCCTCTGGACAGAGCTGTCAAGATTTGCCTATGAAGGACACTGAAGACAGCCCAGATGGAAAGAATGAGTTGTCTGAGGTTTAGCTTTTTTCTTTGTCAGGAATGAGTCGTACGCTGGGAAACAGTAAACTCTGTGTTGAAAATTGTGTTGGACTTTCCTGTTAAAGAAAGTATCCATCTTGACAAATCACACGGCTAAGTGCTCAGTCTTAAAACTATTCCTTTTATGTGAAACAAAGTCTGCCAAATCCGCTTGTTTGGAGAACAGCTGTGTTAGGCATCACTTTTATGCCATGACTAAATGACACCAACGGGCAGCGGTGGATTGTAACTATTTACTCAAGAATAGTTCATTATTACAATTGTGTGGGGCATCTTGGAGTTTTATACTCTCACTACATTTATTCCACAGCATTAGTTTCCAGTTACTCTTGAAGCTGAGATTTTACATGCAAACCATAAGATCTCTTTTTCAAATGTGATGCACTGTTATTGCTTAATCAAGGCATATAAAACTATTGAAAATGGGCTCCTCCTTGACAACATTAAAATGCTGCTTACATTAAGAAATGCACTACTGATTATGTTTTAATGAGTAGTAATCCTGCAGTTTAATACAACTGGAAACACTCCTTCAGCAGCCCCCTCGTCAGAACTATTAACACCAGATCACGCACATACAGTTTCCTGTGTGTGAGGGAAACTTAAATCCAGTGTTGAAATGGCAGACTCCACCACTAACAACAAAAATAACTGAGCAGAAAGGAAATTTCAGAATGTAAACACATTATATTTTCGTAAAAATGCTGAACATAGTTCATAGTTTTGAAGTAGTTTTAAAAATGGGGTTCGGTTTTAAAGAAAATCAAAAGGATTTTACATTTGAGTAATATTTTGAAACCAGGAAGTTTACTTATAGTTGTGTATTTTTAGAGTGTGGTATTACGTAGGTAAAAGATCTCAATGCTTCTTTCACCTCTGCTTCAAGGACTTTATGGATACAGGCCTGTGTACACTTAGGATGAAAGTAACACTAATAATTCTCTGCTTCAGATGTCAGTTCCTACACAAGCAGCTGATAAAACAAAGCTCCAAAGTTACAGCATTATATGTATTAAATTCAGGAACCCAGATTAAAATGCACTCATAAATGTCATTTGTATCTGGTAAGAAGTGGTTCACGATAATAATAGGCCTTAGCCAAACAGAAGGGGAGTCAAATGGATTTTGATTCCACTCCAAATCATTCAGTAGCTTCCCACTAATGTAACTTGATCAGAGCACTCTCAAACCCGAGCTCTGTGAAATGACAGTTGAGATTAATTTTGTCAGCCTTGTAATCGCGCCTTATTGATGTGTTTCCTGTGAAATGGCACATCGGAAAGAGCAGCTTCAGCCACGGGGCAACTGTGTTTCATGTGGTAGTTGTGGATGGACATCTGATGTTGACCTCCTGATCACACACCTTCGTACTGTCGGGCAGGCACGCACACACACTCACAGGTAATGCTCTATTATGCTGATTTATTGAAGGTTAATTTAATCACTCTTGTAATACCTGACCAGGGGGTGTTCTTACCCGTGAAAAATCCAAGTAGCAGGAAAAAAAGGAGAAAAACATGACAACAAATCAAAAAGTGATTTCATGAAGGTGGCACTAGAGACAGGCCAATCCATCAGAAGGGCGGCAGAGTGTGGACGTGTTGCCACGCGTGGTGCCAGGCGAGGTGCCAGGCGGTCCAAGGCACATCCTCCATGCCAGCACCCTGAGGCTGCGTGTCCTCGTCACAAGGACAGCGAGGTCGTTAGGACCAACTGCACTAAATCACACACCTCCTCCCACCCACTGTCATGGCCGACAAAGCAGGTTGGTGCAGAAATACTGGGAGAGCAACTGCTGGTCAAATCTACTGGTTTGTCCCAAGTAATATACATCAGATCCTTTTATTCCAATTGATACGGTGATGTATGATGTTGTTATGACACTTCCCCTGCTTTTGAGAGCACCCCAATGTCAACAAGGCTTTACACCGAGTGAATGATTCCTCCTAAATGCATTTTAGAGTTTTGCACAAATACATTTTCAGAGCTAAGTAAACAATGCAGGCCATTATCTAGATGTATTGTTTATGCATTTTGCGCTCCGTGGCTGAGTGAGTGAGCGAGAGAGGAGCAAAGAGAGAGACAGAAAGACAAAGAAGGAGGGAGGAGAGAGAGAGAGAGAGAGAGAGAGACTCCCTCTCCAAAAGACATCGGCTCCGTGAACAGCACAGGCAGATTTTCCATTCTGTCAGCATTTTTCTTTACGTGCCGTACAGATAGCTAAAGGTACCACTTAATGTGATGGGAGACAGGATCTAATGGATTGATACACAGGTTTTGACATGCTATTTGAGCATGAAGCTCGCTATAATTGGTCATGTCATTGTGCATTAAACTAACGATATATAGAGTAGTGCCCTGAGACAAGTATCTTTAGCAAATCTGTCAGATATCACACCAAAATACCTCTGACAGCTATCTCAGGCAGCAGCAGAACACTGCAACACAGCGGCACTAAAAACTGCAGCCGCCAGTGAAGGCACATTTGGAAACCAGATATCCTTAAACTCACCTCTCTGTTGCTGTCTCCCGGCGTCTCCATCTTTTTCCCACTCCCCTGCTTGCAAATCTCTGCATGTTGTTGTTTATTTTACTTTGTGTCATCTACATAAATGATATTGTTGATGATGTAGGAATTAAGCGTGACACCGCCTTTCTGCCACAAAAGGAGACAGGCCAGTGACCTTTTCCGGGGTTGTCATAGATGCGCGTGACTCCTCCCATACTTTACAGACATGGGTCAGAGGTCCAAGGTGCAGCTAACTTCACCTCTACCCATGACTCCTGCACTGCTGTCAGAGGACATCACGTCACTTAGGCTGCGGGAATGGACAACGCTTTCATCGGCTTCCATCTTGGCATGCAAGGATTTCGGGGGCTTATTTGTAGCCAGCGACGTGATTGCTTGTCAAATCATGATGTCAGGTCAGAGACGGGGAACATTTGATTTGTCGTACCTTTCTAATAGCGGTTAACCCGTTTTATCATTTGAACCTGTTGATATTTTTAAGACTTCCTCTGATTAACGTGAAGCATTAAAACACAAGACAGACCTGGCTTCTATAAATCTTGGTGAAATCACAATTTATGTTTTTGTTTTTTTTTTTTTTTCCAGAGCTGCATACTTGTGACACAGCAGCAGCTTGCATCAGTTTGCACAACTCTACGAGGGTGCTAAGACAGGAGCAATATATATCAATGTGCTCTAAGGACATCCGCCGCTATTTTGGCAGCCATTTTGTTTTTCTAAATACATAGCCTCTCCCCCTCAGCTGTCTGTCTGTCGCTGCTGTCAGCCACTCTTGTGTGATTGGTCTGATGGGCTTGATGCTCATCACTCTGTCAGGCTCTGCTCGCCTTTCATTAGTCTGGGCCCCTCCATCCGCCACACTCACACAAATCACATTGACATCCAAACTCCTCAGATCCACAGAGCAATTTAACTGATATTCATTAGAGGGATGACAAGAGCTGATGGGAGATCTGTGGAGTGGAGGAGTGGGGGGACTCATTCTCCTCCCATCCTATCCCTGTCCTGTCCGCCTCCTTTCTTCCCCCTTCACTGCTGACTTTGTTTTAGGAGCACTGAGGCGCATCGGCGTCTATAACTACCCGGCCCTCAAGGATAGTCGAGACAAAAGAACAATGGATAACACATCTAATCTCCTCTTTATTATCGCAGAAAAATACAATTGAGAGGAGTTTTGTGTTTTTCACGCTTAATAATTGGCTACAGCAGATCCGCAGTTTCTACATTGCTCGGCTGTAGCAGCCACTGTAATGCTCATCCAACCAGAAGTCCAATCATTTAGCCCTCTCCCTCCAGCCCCTCATTAACCCCCAAAGTGTCAACTATCTCATTAACGCCCCCGACCATCCTCACCCCGAGCCCATCACTAAGCATAAAGCATTCATCAACACATACAGTGCTGGGAAAAAAAACGTGAAAAAAAATACTGATCACGTCTCAGAGATAATGTTAGATCAGCATAGACTTGGTAAGCTTGGAAAACTCACAAGACATTCAATAAGGCAGCTCAGCCTTTTTCATTTGCATTATCAATGGCTACCGGTCTGAATCCCATCTTTCAATTATCATCCTTTGTTAAAGGCTTTATTCTGCTTGTCAGATGTGAGTCATCACCGGGTTCTCCCACAACGTTAGACCAATGTATCCTAAACGTTGGAGGGCCGGGAGCAAGTCTGAGGCGGTAATGAGTTTGTGTGAGAAGACGGGGTCAGGACACAGTGTGTGTGTGTTAATTAATCTGTTCCCGGGTGGGAGGAACTGAAGCGAGATGATGAGATTTAAGAGAGTAAATGGGTGTGCTGCACTCGAGCTGTCCTCTGTTGAGTGAGCGAGCGGGGTTAGAGGCTGGGCAAATGGCCGTCACCATGGTAACCAGATAACTTCCCTGGCCCCAAGTCACTCACTCAGTCAGTCATGACCAGCAAAGCCTGGGAACATCAAACACAAAGAACATGATGTCCCCAGGCATCTTCAAATAAGACAAAGGTAGATGGTAGAAAATCTGCGGAGTTAATGTGCCTGCGTGCGCCTTTATCATCATGCAGCAAAACATTTAAAAAAAACTTTCTCATTACATGGCACTGAGCCTGAATTGTGACTACTCTGATAGCATCAACACCTGCCAGTAATATTGTTAGATCCAAAAGCCTGCTTTGAGGGAATAGCACCTGTCTGTGCATTCTGCACCACTGTCAGCTTGTCTCAGCGCGCGTATATAGGACCCGCTTTATTTTTTCCAAGGGACAGTCTTGGAGTCCAGGTGTGTGCCAGATCTGCTGTCTGTGCCCAGGGCTCCTGATGGCATCCAAGCCCCCGTGGTAATCAGCCCACTCTGCCTGCTGTTGCAGCCCGCCTGCCTGCTCCTCCTCCAGTGGCTCGTTTCAGAAACATCTGGTGGTTTACATGCAGCACACACCACCTGCCAGACGCCTTGCAGGCAGTGGCACCGCTCGCACCTCTCGAGTCCGCCCCACAACAACGCGACGACACAGAAATCACCGGGAATATCTAGACAAATTGGGGCTGTGAAGACAACCGCAGAAATAAATGCTGAGGGTTTTTCAGGTTCTGGTCGGGTTTTTGCAGATATAGGCATTGTGAGCAATCTGTCAGATTACTTGTAAATGTTTAGTCATTACAATGTGGGACAATTAAGAGGGTTGGTTTTTCCTTTTGTTTTTTGCTCTAAGATGCATGATTTTACAATAAGCCAGGTGAAAAATGAGATAACAGCTTGGAAACAGCGTTTTGGCAATCACAGTGATGAGTCAGTTATCTCTCCTCATTAACAAACTGCTTTGCAAAGTCGCTTGTTCAAACATTGCTTTTTAAATTTGAGATTCATAATGCACCTTGATCTACAAATTTCTCTGACTGGCAAATATGAAAGAGAACAAATGTTTTATGCAGCAGTTAATTCAATTTAATCATAGAAGCACAAGGCATTAACATATTTGTATTTTTTTTTTATCAAATAACATTTATAAAACTATTGTGCAAAACAATGTCCTTTTAATCTTCTTCAAAGGCTCTGCACCAGTGGATAGTCATAGTCCTCTTAAATTAGGAAATATAACAAGTATGCATAATTTAAACAGCAAGTTGTAAGCTTATACACTATATGTACATTTTTACACAGACCTGGATATTAGGTGCCCCTTACTCAATGATAAGAACAAGGCAGCTTTTACAATCAGCAAGAAAATCAATAAACTGTACAGAGAAAACTATAAAAAAAAAACAACAAGCAATGAACTTTTGCTGTTTGGCAGGTTCTTTTAAAGGAGCGTTCCCAGGCATTTGGCTGCTTTTAAGGTGTTAAAAAAAAGACCAGAGGCCAATTTAAAATCTGGACAGGACAGGACAGGACTGTACAAACATAACAGTAAAACTTGCCGAACATGCAGTCTACCAGCAAATTAAAACCGGAAACTCACAAAAATACAAAATAAATACAACAGTTAATACACTTCAAGTTATTCGCCAACCTTCTGGTCAAGAGATTAACAGAGATTGTGAATCTGTCCTCTGTTGTCTCCCATTACCAAAAGGTGTACGCAGAGTGAGGGAGACAACAAACTGGGCTGAATATCAGTGAGCTACAGTATATTTTCATGTGAAATAAATGTCTTTTGGAACGCAGAGGAATCAGAAATGTATATAGGCCGAATAGATGTAAACACCTTGTGCTGACATTTTAAACAGTAGCTCCTGGTATCGTTGTGCATTACCACACTTTTCAGATATTCACTGTTTTTGTATTTCTTTTTCTTTTTCGCTTTGAACAGTCATTCTACATATGTTTTCCGGCGTGTCGACTGCTGAGAGTAATTTAGTGTTTCTCTAGTTCGCACACATACAGCAGATGGTCCTCTGGAGACTTCCCATGGCTCTTGCTGAGGTGAAGCTTGATGGCGTGCTTAGTGGCAAATTTACGGACGCAGAGCTGGCAGCGGTACACTGCCCCATTACTGCTGCAGTCATCCTGTGATTGTGGAGAAAGCAAGGGCTCCAGGGGCACTAGTTTCTCAGTGAGACAGTGGGAGTCCCTGACAGTCTGTTTGGGGGACAGCTTGGCCAGGTCCCTGATTCTGAACCCTAGGTGGGCTTCCAGGTGACACACGTAAGCCGCTGGGGTCCGGATCTGTGAGGCACAGTCACTACAGAAGAATATAGGCTGACCGGAGTCCAGGTTCTTCAGGAACTTGGTTCTGCCCGTCCTCCTTAGCTGGTACTTCACGTTAGCCAGCCAGTGGCTGATGGTGGTCATGGAGAGACCCGTGAAGCGTGATACATGCATCCTTTCCTGTGGGCTGAGGTCGTTAATGATATACTTCCCCTCTGATGTCTGCCTCAGACTCGAGGCGAACTGGGCCTGCAGAAGAAGGAGGTGCTGGGGGTTCCAGTTGGAGTGGCGGCCCTTACGTTTGTGCCCATGCAGGGACGGGTCATCATCGTCGTGAGTAGATCCCACGACCTCAGCTTTATCTGTGGCTCGGGACCGCGTGGAAGGCTTTGGGACGTGGTGGGACTGCGTCAGGTTCCTCAGCATGTCTGAGATATCCGACAATGCATTCTCATGTAGGGGGCTGGTGGATGTATAGGGAGACACTACTGTCAGCTTTGCGGGTGTAACAAGAGAAGAGGGGGAGATGGAGGAGGCTGTGGATGAGGGAGTCAGCGGAGCTGAGCCTAGGGAGCCTCCTCTTTCACTTTTCCCTTTTGTGAGGTCCATAGGCTGGTCGTCACTGGGCTGGCAAAAACTATTATCGACTACACTTTCCGGCTTTCTGGTCTGTGAGGGAGGTGCGGCCACAGCAGCCCTCTCAGCCATGCTCTGACTGAGCCTAGAGAGCAGGCTCAGGGGATCTTGGTTTGGCAAAGAAGGCTTGGCTGCTTTCCCCAAATGAATGTTCATTACTGACTGAAGAGCACTTAGAGGGTTGACAAAGGGCTGCTCTGGAGGAGTATGGCCAGTAATAATGGCGGTACTGCATCTCAGCGTAGAGGCGAGTGGGGACTTGACTGCCGTCTCTCTCTTGGGTTCTGTTGCTGGGGATGCTGCGTCGCTATGGCTTCCCCTGTCGCTGTTGGCTGGGGTGACTGCCCTCCACTCTCGAGGCGAGTCAGCCTCACCTCCCTTGTGCGATTCTCCAGCTTCACTGCGGCAAGGGGAGAGATGGTTCTCCCTCTTAGGGGACAACTGCTTCACCCTTTGCTCGACTTTTGCTACTTTCTCGGTCACTTTTTTGACCAAATCCTCCATCGCCTGGAAGTTGTTGCTGGGGAAGGGGGAGGACTGGCTAAGTGGTGGGGAGATGAGGGGCTGGTTCTTGGACAACGGCCCATCCCCACCGTTGAACAGGAACTTCATTGGGGAATTCTTATCCATGCTGCCCTGTTGGAGCTTGAGGGCACTGGGGAATTGGTAGGCTGCGTGGATGCTAGGGTAGCCTCCCCAGCTTGGATTCCCACTCTGGGCCTTGTTGATGGCTGATGTCACAGTGTTTTCCAGTGATTTGAGTATATCCAAGCCGCCTTTAGGGCTCTCCTTCAGGTCCTCCTCCGTAAGATAGCTATACTTCGAGATGTCATATTTTTCCTCGGCATCTTCCTCCTTCCCAACAGAAATGGCAACTTCCTTTTCATTTCCACCACTGGCCTCTTGCTTAGTGCACTCCTCCTCAACCTCCTCCTTCTTGATCTCTTTGAGAGGAGGGGAGGCGGCGGGGGGAGTTGTGGTAGTTTGAAGAGGTGGAGGAGAGAAGGTGGAGGGTGCCAGTGGGACAGACTGGACCCTCTGTTCAGTAGGTGTGGCAACCCTCCCAGGGTTGGGGGAGGTGGCCTCAGGAAGTGTTTTGATTCTCTTTCCCACAGAGCTGGTCACCCTCAGGAAGTGCCCCGTCACCATCATGTGGCTTCTCAGTTCCTGCAGTGTATTATGGGAACTGCCACACTCCATACACTTAAGGATCTGGAATTTGTTGGATTCAAACTGCCAGGCATAGCTAGCACCGTTCTGGTGGCCGTAGCGGTTATTGGGGGTGGTGTAGGGGCTGGAGGAAGGTTTCTGTGAGGGTTCGCTCAGGTCAGCCTGTGCATGCTTCCCTTTGGGGGTTCCTTCTCTAGAGCGCGGTGAGGCAGTGAGGTCCAACCCCACAAACCCCCTTTTCTTAGAAGACATTATTTTGGCTGCCACAGGGGCCATGGGCTCCTTCAGAGGCACTTTCTGGTAGTGTTTGGTCTTGATCATGTGGACACTGAGGTCCTGGAGGGATTCAAAGGAGTGGCCACAATACATGCACTTCAAAACTTTCTGGGCATCCTCTTTCCCCTCCATTTCCAACAGGGAGCGCTTGCGGGGCTTCGACCAGCGCTTTGAACCGCTGCCTGCCCTGTCCTGGTTGTCATCGCGGTAGTGGCCTGTATCATTCATGTGAACTGTCAGCTCCACCAGGGTATCGTAAGCAGCGCTACAGCCCTTGCAGCGGAATTTACTGGCCCCAGTGAAGATTGAGCCAAAAAGCTTTGGGTTTTGCCTGTGGAGCTGGACTGTACTAAAGAGGCTGGGCTCGGACTGAGCAGGTTGACGGCTCTGGGGTGGATGCTGCTGTAGTGTCTTTGCCACTGCAGACTGGTGCCAGTCATAGCTACCGCTGCTGCAGCTACTACTGCTACTAGTGCTATTGCTGCGAGCCGGCTTCTCTGCAGAAGCTGGCGACTGCGTCTGTGGCGCTGTGTAATTAAAGTTCAGCGGCGACCACAACGGGCTGGTCAGGAAGCTGGAGTAGATAGCCTTCATTTGTTCTAAGGTGTCCATGCCTATGGGAGGTGTCTTAGTGCCACCGTTCAGAGGCACTGAGCCCGAAATGCCCTCGGTCTTTCCGGAGGGGCTCTCGAAATCTGAGAGCCGGTCACTGGTCTCACTGACATGCGACTCGCTGTCCATCTCTTGTCCCGAGAGCTCTGCAACCCCAGCTGATTCCTGGTCGCACGCCTGCTCCTTGGCAGGCCCGGTGCTGTGCTCCACAAACTCATCTTTCATGGGAAGGTCATCCTGAGGGGCTGAGGGCAGGTCGTCTGCTTCTGCCTCCTCATCCTCCACGGTGTGCTCTGTCAGCTCCTCAGGAGAATAAGCTGCAAGGGGAATGGAAACAAAGAGAGAAAGAAAGAGATGAGTTAAATTGCAGGGAGTGAAAACGCCATGTTAGAATAACTGGAGAAAAAGTTTCCCTGCTATGTGTGCCCGAGGACTCCCAGGGATAAATGAGCCATCTGTGTGGGAGCCTTTAAAGCTGAGCTGAGAAATTACAGTCATCCCATTTCACCTCATCAACCGTTGAGGTGTTATTTTCCTCTAGGCGAGCCTGTATTTATATACTACCCCAGCCACATGGAACTTATGCCTCCCCTCTTTTCACTCCTTCTATTGGAGGAAAACAAAAAAGAAATATCTTGGCAAAAACATAATGCGCCATTTTATTTATCTCAGGGCGCAACAGCTTGAAATGAAAACTAAATCTGAAATTAATGAAGCCCAATCTCACTGTGGCATTCTCCTCTGGGGTAATAAATGAGTTGGATCAACCTCCATCTGTCAGTTAATATGTCTGACGCCTCTTCATCTGCCTCTTCTCTGATTACATACACGTACATACAGACACACACACACGCATGCAGACAAAGAGCATATCTTAAAGAATTTCAAGAGAAAGATGTCAGACTTTTGTTGTGAAATTTTGACATGGTGAAGAGACAACCGACAGTGTCATCTGGACTGAGGGGAATTCATTTAGTTTCTTTATATGTAGAAGACAGTCAAGGCTACGGGATCAAGCTGCATTCTTATAAGGAAACCTCAACGGTCCAAAGAGGTGTTAAATGTCATGAAAACACAATCCAAAGAAACTTCACACATCATCAGGAAATAGAAAAAGAAATTAGCAAAAGGACGAACTGAAAGTGAGGATCAGAAACATGATGGCAATGCATAAGCTACATGTCAATTTGCTTGCCGGTGCCCACTGTTCACATAGACAGAGACAATAAGTGTGTGTGTGTGTGTGTGTGTGTGTGTGCGCGCGCGCATGTATGCTGACCGCAAACACACACAAACTCCTCTGTCTCCTGCGGTGGCCAGCCTACCCGCCTAACGCCCACCTAACGCCAAATGCCCCCTTCTTCCGCACCGTCACCATGTCCCCCGCTCATTTCCTGTACACCTCACTCACTCAACTGCTCAACTTAAGGAAAAACAAATAATGTCTGAAAACAGTGGATGACCTCTGGAGAGGACTGAGGCCGTTCGGACAATATTGTGAACTAAGACAAATGCCACAGAAAGAAGCTGTAGGTACCGGCATTAATGGCTTGAGTTTGAGTTGAGATTGTGCATGTGGACACACACACACACACACACACACACACACACACACACACACACACAAACAGACGCTGTGACTAAATTCTTCAACCCCCCCAAACACCCACCACCCCACACACACACACAAAAACACGCACGTCCAGTCTAAACAAAAATGTCATAGCTGAAATAACTCTCATTTCCAGTGCTAACAGCCAATCTCTAGGCAGCCATGCGGCTGGCGCTGGTCTGATTTGGGCCCTGGGGGCACAGTCAGCAGGCAGCCCCACTGAGAGGCCAGCCTAATGGAGACCTGGCAGGTGCGGCCCACTCTTCGTCCTCCCGGAGATTTGGTTTGTCACTGGATATCCATTACCTGCCATTCTCCGCTGATAGGCCCCGACAGCCCTGATCAAAAGATGTCGTCGGGCCCCAGTCCGCTTGGCAGTCGGTGGCATGTCGTTTGTAAAAAGGGCCAAGCAGGGTGTAAATAAAATGACATGATCACTTCCCCGGCCCCTCATGTTCTGGACACAATTATGATAATGTGGACATGGAGGGGGGAGGGTTGTGGTGGTGGGGGGTCTGGGAGGATGGAGAAGGGGCCGAGGAGGTAAATCTCTCACGCTCGGGCAAACATGCAAGGGAGATATCTCACTCCTACCGGTGCTCAAGCGACCCTCCGCTCCCTCTTTCCCCTAGCTTTACTTTCTCTTCCGCTTCTCCTTGCGAAGGCGTTTGTGTCAGATTCTCATTTGAAAGAGGAGATCCAGCCCGGATGGGGGAGTTAATGTGTTTGTGTCCTGACTAGCTGGTCACAGATGTCAGCTTGCATCAGCCGAGCCTGGCACACCGCTTGACCAAGTTGTCAGGTCACCTTCCTCTCCCACAACAAGAAAAATATTCCACATATTTCTTCGCATTGTCGAGCTGTTTCATCAAACGTCTGCTACGTCTAATTTCATGTCATGCGGTGGTGTCTGTAAGCCATCCCAGGCCTCTCCCTGAGCCTTAACTTCACAGTAAATGTTTTACATTTCATACTAATAGAGCTTAGGTTATTGTTCATTTGCCATTAAGCCTAGATAGCACAGAGAGGGGGAGCGAGGTCCAAAAGGACCAACTATAAAACCTATCGAGTCCAGCCGTGCTCCCAGGCAATTTAAAATGCAAAACAAAAACCATTATGTCTGAGCACTATCTGTTAATTTAATCCCCAATGACTGATAATCCATCACACAGGGCGACAACCACATCCAATTATTCTCCCTGGCTTGACTGACAACAGAGGTGATTTATCAAGCTAATAAAAGGTGATGGGAGTATAGAGGCTCCCATAGAATAAAAAAAGAGAGGAGGATTATGAATAGAACAATACAGTGGATGCAGTCTTAACTAATATCTAAGCATATGGTATAGGACCAATGTATGAGTTTTCCTGGTGTGTGTGTCTGTGTGTGACAGAGAGAGAGAGAGAGTGTGTGTGTTCGCGTAATGATAAAGCGAGCTGATGCCATGTGGGCAAAAGACAAGAATCATTAGGTTTTCATGAATGATTTCTTTTCTTTTTTCTCGGTGGGGGGAAGAAGGGTAGGATGTGCACATTCACGCAACACAACGCCTCAGTCCCGGCTCTCGCAGAAATAGCAGTAACGCAGTCAAATACAACCTCGCGTAATTATAACTAAAGCTCGTCAGTCAGTTATGACACCCCCCCCCACACACACACGCACACACATACTTGCGCGCAGACACAAACACAAACACAGGCACACTCATACATGTACATGGATGCAAGCGGAGAGGAACGACAGTGACATCTTGGCTTCCAGGAGGCATTCCTGTGGACTATCATTTTCATAAACATAAGGGCCGCAGACGAGGAGGGAGAGATCATCTGATAGAAATACTGCAGTGCTGCTCTGACGATCGGGAACAACAGACAGGGCAGGGACAGGGGGGTGATTAAGCAGGAAGGTGCTGTGCCTTTCAGTCTCTCTCTCTCTCTCTCTCTCTCTTTCCGTCTCCTTCCCTCTGTCCCATGGGTTGTTTCGCCTCAAGTGCTGCTGGAAGCACTGTCTGTTTTTAATGCTGTGTTTTAAATAGGCCTCGCATGCGACGGTGATAATATGTAGGCCTTTAAAAAAAAAAAAAAAAAAAAACCCTCAAAAAAAACGAACGGCTCCAAAGAGCACACGATGTAACCCGAGTACCTTTTAACAAATTTGCGATTTTGCAAGCATCAAGCTACAATGAAGTCCCGTCTGTTTTCTTACATCAGCCTCCTGTATTATTCCTGGTCTGGCCTTAACGGCTGGAGAATCAGTCTGGGAGCCAGATCACACCCAGCAGCAGCAGAAGGGTAAACAGGATGTGTCATTAAAATCTCTACCTGTGTCTGACCCTAATACTCAAATGACTGCTTGGTCTCCGAAAAAAAAAAGAAAACGAAAAAAGAAAATAAGAGAGAACAACCTTGCCGCAGGCTTTGTGATATAAAAAAGCTTATTGCGGTCATCATGAGTACAATATTTCATCTGTGTTTCTTTATGCTAAAAAGGGGTTGCTGCATGGACAGCAGATGTCTGTACATTCTCGGGGAAAAAAATGTGTTTCTTTTTCTGAAATTATTTTTCAAAGGTATGGCGACAAGATCTGTTTAAGTTCACATGCACCTACTCTGTGGAAGAATCAGTAAAAAAAAATGGGTCCTTCACAAACCAATAATGTAAAATCAAATTCAGAGCGTGCCTTATTGTGTGTTATGCAGATACTAAAGCCAAATAAGAGAGCTTAATTAACATCCTTGGAGAAAAAGCAATGCTTATGTGGGTTTCACAGCTTGATTACCTCATTATTTATAACTTTATGACTGTACGCATGGAGAACTGTACCATGCACAAAGACACTGCTGGGATCCAAAGGAGGGGAGAGGAAATTGTCTGCATGGGTGGTCCCCTCACAGCTTACTGTAAAGATCACAGGAAAGGTTTTATGACGTTGTTTAAGGACAACAACAAAAAAAATCAAATGAGAGGGAAAAGAAGAAAGGACGCTGTCTATAGTTACCCGGTTAACGCATTTTAAAACTACCACCACAGCGCACGTCCCGCGGCAACAGAAAGCGCAGTTTGCTGTTTGAAAGGGATCTCCGTCTGATGATTTTCTCGAGAACCTCTCTTCCAAAAAAACCCTCACAGCCGACACCGCGCTCCCTCAGGTCCTCAGCAATACACCTGCGAAGTTTGAGTTCGATGGGACGAGCGGTTGTCGAGAAAATCGACAGGCATTCATTTCCCCATCTCTTTTTTAAAAAAATATATATTGTAAACTGCAGTTATGTGCTATTAGATAGCCAAACCTTTCATTAGTGTGATTTTCTCTCTAATTATTAAACACACATTTAGCTGCAATTGTTGCACAAAATATATGAAGTTTACTATTTTTAGCATGCGGTGAAGAGCGTGTGTGTGTGTGTGTGTGTGGCGGGGGGGGGATGTTAGATGTTGCTGCCAAGACCTTTGCTCGCAGGCTGGCTGAGATATTTGAAGTCAGTTGGAGGAGCAGGAGGGCTCAGAGAGGAGAGAGTTAAACTGTGTCACAACATGACAAGAGTTTCTTGACATGTGTACAGTATTTTAGCTGGACCTTGACGCCCTTAAACCAACACAGCCCCTCAGCAGGGGGGCTCTTACTGACAGGAAACAGCTTCAGAACACGACTGAACAGGAAGTCACCCCAGTCTCAATCAAAAAGAAAAAAAAAAAAATACAAACCGCAGACTTCCAGCCACTCTCTCAAGTTTCCCAGCAGCCTAAAACTCTTTAAATAGATCAGAATAATTTAGTCCAAAACAGCCCCATTCTGTCACAATAGCAGCAGATCAGTAACATACCTAAAATGCCTTTCTGTTGTACACATTTGTCAAAGTTACACACTCAATCAAACTTAGTGCTCTGCCTCTCTTCCCTTTGATCCTTACAGGCCGGCTCAAAGTCCCACGAGAAAATATGTAACAGGTGATCTGTGGCCGTTTGGAAAATTAATAAGTCCCGACATAAGTCGCTTTTTTTTTTTTTTCTCGAGTGCTGCTCACATTCTGGTTTTTGTTTTTTGCTTTTTTTTTAAATGCAAAACTCTGTTACTACATTATTCTCATGCAAGCTATCGTTTTACAAGCGATCATGGATGTCTTTGTCAGTTTTTATTTGTGTGTGTTCTCTACCCCCCGATGGCATTGTGAATGCATTGTGTCCGCCGATTGTAGTGCAGGATGTGTGATATGGGAGATGGGAAAAACAGAGAAATCATTCTGGCCCCAGGCAAAGCTTAGGGCTGAACCTTGTCAATTCACACAGCGAGAGGAGGGAGAGAGAGTCGCACGGAGAGACACAGAGAAAGTGAGGCCAAGAGAGAGACGGAGAAGAGGAGCGAGAGGGAAGACACAGACACTGAATAGATTCAACCCTCGGCTGATTGTTGTGTTATGACTGGACCTCAAAGCTGCCAGCTGCACATACGGACCTTCAGGACCTGAAAATTCATTTGCTTTATCTAACGCGAGAGGAGCCACAAAACACATAAAGGTCTCCTCTTACTAACCCGGTTTGAAACGCGATGTAGCCACAATAAATGATAAACAAAATGGAAAACAAAAAAAAAAAGAAAAAAAAAGATGAAAGCCTTCCGCGGGAGCAAATCCGAGGGCAGCAGTAAGGATGGAGGCGCTGTGTGAAGACGACCTGCGCCTGCGACGTACAGTACACATCCAGCCTGTTTGTGTCTGATGATATGTAGTCGGTCAAACTTCCTTCTCTGCCTGCTTCCTTCCATCATTCGTTTTATGCGCCGTCCTCGAGAGCAATTCTCAAGCACAGCTCCATGAAGCAGGCCCGCTTCCTCGATTCTGCTCGGGCCTCATATGACAGCACTGTTAAGGTCATCAGGTTGGGTGCATGAGGGTGAGATGGTAAAACAGGAGGATGAAGGTAAGGGCATTCCAGGTAAATGAGATCCAATCCTGGGATTAAATGTGTATGTCTTTTCTTTTCTTTCTTAAATCCTTTTTGATATTCTTGTCATACTTTGTGTCAGACTTCCTGCATTTATAACATTTCACTCGCTGACAATTTTTTTATTGAGAGACAGCGACTTTGCAAAACTATGATTTATATCTGAAGCCTTTGCAAATACCATTCATGCAAGAGATTTGAAAAAAAAAACATGTCAATTTTAATTCAATAATCTAATCTAAACTCTAAATGTAGATTAATGTAATCGAAACTGTCTGTCACACTTCGTCTGTCAGAGCAGGACAGAGAAACTGCAGATCGAAGTCGTACCACCGTGCAGTGGTCATCAGTTAATTATTTGAATGGTCCTATTTCTTTTCACCTGCAGTCGAGATTTTCCATGAGCGATTAATCTGTTTAAACCTGAACTGTCTGATCAGGTTCTGGGGTGTAAAAGGTTTTCCTTTTGTTTTTGTTGTGTCCTTGCTTGTCTACCAGCAATACCGCATCACGGCTAACAGAAAATATGAGCCAAAAACGTGATTTTTACTCCAAGGGTCAGCATTACACTGACATTGCTGCACACTGGAGATCACGGTAGCAGTTTAAATAGCGGTTACTGTATCTGCAATTCAGGTCTGAAGGTGTGGCTGCAGCCACAGAGCCGAGGCTAGGGTAGAAGTTCAAGTTGGGGCTAGCGCTGAGACGAAGAGATGGATACAGGTCTTGAACTGGGATTAAGCTCGCAGCGTGCCGCGACTAAAGCCCGGCCGGCGTTTAAAGTTGAATTTCAGGGTAAGGGGGAGGTGGGGCGGAAGGGAATAAACTTGGGGCTTGGGAGAGGGACAAGCGAACCCCTCTCACAATGCACAGCTGCTGCCATGATCGCCTAGCAACGAGGAGGTGATGGACACAGCCTGAAGATGGATGGCCACCATAAATCACAGTAGCGTGTAGGAGGAGGAGGAGGCAGGAGACAGAGAGAGGAGAACGAGAAGAGGCCAAAAAAACAAAACAACAGTTTTTTTCCCCCCTCTGTTTTCACTTTTCTGTAACAGCAGCAGAGCTGGCCTTGCCTTGACCCCACGCTGTACTCTTTTATTCATGATTTTTGGGGGAATGAAGCGGGGCAGGGGACACTTCTGGGCAAAGGCAAAGTGGAAATTTCGAGGTAATCATCCCAGTCAGTCACAGTGGATCCAGTGGATCACTTTATAACGTACAATTGCAATAAACTCCTGCGAGTCTTCCGCGTGCCCTTCAGTGTCCAGACACTCCCCCCCCTTCCCCCCCATGATTCCACTAACTTTTTAGAGATGATAATAATGACAGACTATACCTTTCATAAAGCAAACCTCCAGGCAAGGCAATCTGGGTAGTGTAGTTGCGGGATAAACATCCCTGGGCTATCTGATTATGGCCTACTGCTGCGGCACTGGTGTCTAGTAACACTCAGAGAGAGCGCTCAGCCATCCATCACACAGTGAGTGTCTGTCTAAGGCTTTCCACCCTGCTTCTTCTCGTCCTGGCTCTCCAGTTACAGCCATACACGGCCGGCCTAAATAATATTCTTCATGATAAATGGCACTATAAGCCTGGTATCCATCATTAATCTGATTTTTAAAGAAGCATCCATCTTGGAGAGAGCCTGTTAGGGCCACGGGAGAGCAGAGCGGCTCGGGTTCATTTGGAGGCCAGGCTGCCGCATGAGTGATACCTGTCAGCCCCGCTCATCAGGGAGCAAGACACACACGCGCGCACACACACTTGTATGACATTAAACATTGACGCCATATGGCCGCACGTGCGCGCGCTGCACCTCTACGCGTGCCCGCTGCGCACATATTATGAGTGCACAACACTAACGCGCTCGTCGGACCTTTGCGCTCACAAAGCACATTTCTCCCCTCCATGCACAACATCGAGAGACGTGTCATGGAGGAACACTCTGTCACTCATCAGAACACAACTCGGTGTAACTCAATCCTCCCTGTCATCTCGAAAAAATCTCCCCTCCCAACTAGTCTCCTGGAGGGTTTCAGGAAAACGCACTCTTCCCTGGAAAAACCCTCTCACAAGCGCGCACAAGCGGCCGTCCCTGCTCCCTTCCTCTGTCTCTCCCCACTGACTCTGCACCTCATTCTCCATTCCTCTCCTTCTCTTTGTCTCTCTTCGGCCACTCTCTGTTTTCCCCTCTTTCACTCTCTCTTTCTCCTCCTCGCTGCCCCCTATCCACCTCCCTTCTCTGTGTGTCTGGTAAAGCCTGTTTGATAAATGACACACGTCACCGTGTCAGAAGCGAAGGGTGGGTCAGTGATAAATGACTCTGTTGAAAAGGAAATCGGCTCTCTGGCATGGCCGGGCTATTCTCCTCCTGGATTGGGTTTCAGGACCCCTGAAGACCGGAGCGGCTCAGTTTCCCCCCGAAAAGAGCACACATCCCGCCAAGGCTCTGACGCTCCCCTACCTCTGGGAGGGGTGGGAGTCCGGGAGAGAGGGCGGGTGGGTTGGAGGGATACAGCCTGTCCCAATTGTCGGCGCGGTGCAGCTGCATCTATCACAACAGCGGTGGGACTATTTTTACAAAGCCTGCGACTCCGTGCCCAGACAGTGGTCCCGGCTGAAAACCTGGGCTGAAAGCGCACTGAAAGCTGAAAGGGAAGAGTGGACTTTTTTCTTTTTTTTCTATTTGTGACACTACTACAGCACTTACACTCCTCTTTCTCTCCCGGAGTCCAGCCCTATGGCTTGACATCTGCCAAGTGTGTGTTAAAAAGGAGAGGGCCCATTTCGCCGCCCCCGCTCCTCTTCTCCCATTCGTCCCCACCACCAGCACCTCGTCCTCTTTCTCCCCCTCTGCCCCCCCCTCTCTTTCACTCACTTGCTGGCAGGGTGGCACTGTTATCATTACACGGGCAGGATTTATGGAGTCAGGGCCTATGGCAAAAACAAAAAGGCATCTGTCAATACCTGTGGGAAACACTCTGTCAGGCGTCCTCCTCCTCCTTGCACTGGTGCTCACAGCCTCATTAGGTATGCACTTATCAGACACATAGATCACAGACGTGACTCAACCTCACCGGAATCCAGCCACAGGACTTTCATTAGCAGCGGGGCCTGGCGAGGCCGAAAACATTCGCCGCGCTCAACACCTGCAAACAACGCCAGAGGAGGCGTGTTGTTGTTCGAGCTCGACGACGCCGTCAGGCCGTATGTCGGCCGAACAATTAGGTCCCAGCTCGCGCTCCCCTGCTGCTTCCGTGAGGGCACGCTTTTTCACACATAAACAACAGGAAGGCAGAGGGGTACGAAAACAGCTTACTTCATTTCACTGGCTGCTTTTAAAATCGCAGGCACAGCATGTGCACAAGCGTGTGTAATGTGTGCTGTAAACGCTTGGAGCTTTACTACTAGTGTCAACACTGCATGTGTGTGTTCTACGCTGGCATATCTATGCTATATATATATATATATATATATATATATATATATAAATGCATTTGGTATACTGTAGACAGTGAGACGTTTTGACTGTAGTTAATGTGCGAAGAAAGAGAAGAAGAAATTGGGAGATGTAGAAGGCCTTGAGGGTTAAGAGAATTATGGCTTGAGCCCAGCAGGTGGTCTACTGTTACAATTCCTCTCTCACACACACACACACACACACACATAAAAACACCCAACAAGTTAGGAAGTGCATGCCCGCTGATGTGAGCGTGCACCCACACACACACACAGACAGGCAGACATGAGTGATGGCTGCCAGTCTGGCAGCTATAATCCTGACCCTGCAGAAAGGGGAGACTGTTGCTGTGGAGCCTGGTCCACATCAGACGCCACCCCCCCCACCCCCCCATCCCTCTCCCTCTGCGTCGGGACTCTCCCTCTCGTACGTGCACTCATGACCAGAGCGCAGGTTACGGCGGCGAAAAAGGAGAGAGTGGCTTCCTCTCCGGTGGCCCGACAGTGCACCGACACGCGCAGCGGTCCAAACACTGTTAATAAATCCGCTGACACCCCTCTGCAGACAACCTACACAGGCAAGGCATTCCAGTGAAATGGCCGCATCTTTACCCGACCGGCTGTAAAGCCGATGTCGACTTCCTGTTAAAGTCAGTGGAGTATTTCAACTTTCCGCGGCCATTTCAGCAGCTTTGGGCCGCGGGCTCGCAGCGAAGCGAGCGGAAACGGGGGGTTTCTGTATTTCCACAGCTGGGAGAGCGTCCTTCTCGTGTTTGCGCGGCTGTTTGCGCGGCCAGCTGCCCTTGGTTGTTAAGAGCACTCAGACCTGACCCAGGTACGCAGGCCCATTTGTCACCTGCAGCGGAAAATTGAGTTACAGCACAACCAAAGGCGAGCGGCTCTGTGTAATATCAAGTTGATTACATCAAAGTGGTGGCAAACCTCATTGGGCTGGGCACCCCGAGCTTGTCATCTCCAATCACAGCGCCTGTCAGGACTCCATCAGCCTCACGGCTAATTGGACCAACGCTAATGAAGCAGGCAAAACAAGTTTTCTACTGTGGAGAGAGAAACCCTCTCAGACAGAGGAAGGAAAGAGAGAGAGAGAGAGAGAGAGAGTAGGTTTGAGAGACAATGAGAAAGCAAAGCAGTGTGTGTGTGTGTGTGTGTGTGTGTGTGTATGTGGGGGGGTACATTTTTCATGCAAGTCTCAAGGTTGCAGTGGGCTGACTCTCCCCCTAAGTCCCTAATCAAGGCCCATCATCTGTCATCCTTTTCTTTGCTCTCTCTATCACCATGCTCTGTGCTGCAATCAATTCATCATCACCCTTTGTGTGCCACTGAACAGTTGACAACTTTATAACTTGCAGCTGCACGAGCTGACTGACAGGGGTGGAAGGGGAGCATGAAAAAATGAAGAAATGAATAGATGAATGAATGAACAAAGAAGCGTGGTTTCAGGGAGAAAAAAGTTGTTTTCTAAAAACACAAAACGATCTACATTACAGCCTTTTATTCCGTTTCGTCAACAGAGAAACAGCAGTGTGGCAGGGAGGAGAGAGGAGATGAAGAAAGAAAGAAAGAAAAAAAAAACATCCTTCTCACTGATCTGAAATCAGAAAGCTTTCAGTCATTCTTTATGTGCTCCCCGCGGCCACTCTGAGCCAGTGAGCATGTACATTAGGCTGGGGCATTTTGATGAAATAAAAGCCCAGGCCAGCTTATGGCTAAACAGAATGGGAGCACTCACTCAGCCTGTCTCTGATTGACCATTAAAGCCATTGATGAATGGGCCTGTCAGGGGAGAGACAATTAAATCAAACATGAAACAAAGCCGTTGTGACGGCCCGGTCTGACAGAGCAAACCCATTCCTCCCCTCCATTACATAGCACACGGCTCCTTTTACAACCCCTAACCCACTCCTCCCGCCTCCTCTACCCACTGAGTGTCTGTCTGTGTGTGTGTGTGTGTGTGTGTGTGTTCAAAGTGAACAAGTGAGCATGTGCACATGGGAGTGCGATGTTCCCTGCTGGAAGTGTGTATGTGTGTATGTGTGTGTGTGTTTGTGTCTGTGTGTGTGATGTCTCACTGTGAAACCACTTTGTCCCCCCTTCTTTCACTTTTTCGTGAGTCACTTGACCATTAGAGTGAGAGAAAGGAAGAGAGCCTGTGTGTATGTGTGTGAGTGTGTGTATGAGAGAGAGAGAACGAGCGAGAGAGAGAGAGAGAGAGAGTAAAAAGTACACAGGGCCTTTCAAAGTGGTTTAAACGTGACGTCAGGGGCCTGCAGCACATGGTGGGAAGTGATTTTCTGATGCAAATCGGGAAGGATCAGATCAAAGCCGCATGACAGCCAATCAATCAACCGTCAAATCAGACATGGCAACTGTCGATTATGGCTCCTTCCAGCCCAAGAAACCCCATTGTCTGCACTCAAATTGTTTATTTTATCCCAAGTAAAAAAAAAAAAGCTCAGAGGTAGAGCTTTTTTTTCGCTTGTGCAAAGAAGTTATGCGCTCGGATCAAATGCGCACAAAGCCCTCACGTTGCCCCTTTATGACACGCCTCGGGCACTCACCGCCGAGAAAACACCGCTTATTCCCACACAGTTTATTCCTACGCAGATCAAACGCGGGCGGCATTCGGGGATCGGCGAAGTATCGGGAGATTCAAGTAGGAAACAATAGGAAGCGAAAGTTTACAGCGGGCAACTCAGCCGACGGGACGACAGTAGCTGCGCAGCGCGGAGAGCGAAAAACGCAGATTGTTGTGTTTAAAGTGTGCGTCCGTTTCACGGAGATAACAGTTCCGACGAGGTCTCGCAAGAGTTGCCAAGAGTGACAAAGCGCGTCGTTAGACAGCACACAGTGGAAACGGAAATGCGGTGACTGTAAAGTGAGCTTCACACAACAAAAGGTGACATCCGCAGCTTTCTGACACCGAGCCTTATTTCTACGCACATATTAGTTGGATACACATACCTGCTGCGCGCTTGGGCGCTTCTTGTTTCCTCCGTGGCATTTTTATTTGCGGGGATTTCCGTGAAACTCTTCTTGTTTTGCTTGATTTGATATACTCCCTCGCTGTATCCGGGAAGATCCACCTCTACTCAAAAGAGATTCACGCCTTCGTGTAGTAGACTGCACAACATCGGGGAGTCCGATGGAAAGAAAAACTAAAAATCATCGTTACGGAATAGGAGCCTGCGGTGAAAAGTCAGCGGGAGCATATATGAACGCGGCGGAGCAAAATCTAGATATTATTATCGTATGATTTTATATATGTAGAGATTTTCTCGGTGTGGTGGCGTTGAGAATGTCAGCGGTGATAGTCAGCGTCCAGCTCGGCTGCCTGGTCTGGCAACAGGCAAAGTTGAGGGATAAGAGAGACGATCGCGTCACTCACAGCACGAGAATGGGCAAACCCACCGCGCCGTTAACTCTTTACTTCTCAGAGAGGGGCGGACACCACACACCGAACGTCCTATGAATCACAGCCCATGGCCTGCCTGGTTGATGATTACACGCAGCAGGCTGATTATTACCGGCCACAAAACCGCAGCCAACCTGAATAATATTCCAGTCACGGCAGCAGATATGTGTCACTCAGTGAATTTAACCTTTCTCTCAGTTTAGTTTCAGTCCGTCATGGTGATATGTCCGTGGGAATGTATGACTTTGCTGCGTTTCTATCTAATTAGTATTATTGGCCTCGTGTTCTTTCAAAAGATTAGAAGAGCCACTCAAATATATATTATATATAATAATATATGCTTACTTAATATGCAAAACACACTCAGTCACATGAAGTAACATTTCATTAAATCTCAAATTTTCAAAGCATCTGTTTACGTTCATAATAATAGTTAGATTTCACTAAAACAGTATTTATTACAGATATTTTACATTATATTATGTTCCAAATGTAAAAAAAATGTTTGTTGAGAAACAGTTTATAATTGATGTTTTCTAAAAAATAAAACATTAACATCAACTTTACTGTCATTGCAGCCAATACCTGCACAACTCTATGCATTTTAGCATCCAACTATGTAGTGCAAACAGCAGAGAACATAGATCAATGTTTTTTATGTATTTATAGATAAGCAAATGTACATCATGATACATAACGATAAACCGAAGCGGTAGTGTCAGTAGGAAGGGATGTATTTTGATATACGCAGAATAAACAAAACAGCATGAAGCTATGATATATCAGCAAGTATGGACAGGAACCAGTTAATAGCTTAATAACAGCAAAACAAATCTGATTGTGTCATATGCAGTTCAAACAGCTATCAGGTTTGTAATGTATATTATATGAAAAAAGACAGAATGTACCGTCGGAGACAGTTGATTTAAATGTGACCAGTTAAATATACTGTTGATAACAGGAAATGCTAATTTGGAAGAAGACGATGAACTCAGTGGCTGTGGTCTTTACAAGTTGTGTAAGTCAGTTTTGAAATTGTATTTATTGGAAAAATTGTGCTCTCACAGTCTGCAGTGGTCTCATAACTGGTGCAAAAATTTGTTAAGCAACCCCCACCCCAGTGCCCCAAAGCGCACACACGCCTGATGCCTTTTCCTCGCTAATTTAATGTGAGCAGTTAAATGTTAGCTTTCATCACAGTAAAAGCATCACTTCTCCCATATATCCACATTAGGAAGAGATCAAAGCCAGTTCAAGGAAGGAGCGTTAAGTCTTAGTGCTAAGGTAATGAGTTTTTTTCACCACTTGTCTGTCTTTTTTCTCGAGCCAGCAGTATCTCTGCAGAGGGGGAGGGCCCCAGGTCCCCCCCCCCCATGCCTCTGATGTGTGCTGACCCCTGCCAGCGAAAAAGATATATACAAATACCAAAACATGCTGTGTGTGGATGCTTAATGCCGCGCATGTATTTTGTGCATGCAGAAATGCAGGAGAGAATCAAGGAGCAGCTCACTCTCGTAGAAACCTCCAACACCAACAAACTGCAGCATACACACACTCTCTTTCTCTGTCTGTCTCTCTCATGCGCGCGCACACACACACACACACACAAGCCGAACAAGAATTAAAGGCCTCTCTGATCAGGACTCGCCCCTGCCTCCCTGTCTCTAAGAGCACAGAGACTGGGTCCCTGTCACTTTAACAACATGAAATTACAACCCAAATGGGATGTCAGGGGTTAGCAGTGTCTCTAAGAGAACTATGTGAATATATTTCCTCCTATGGACTTGCCCCCATCATGACCTCCCCCAGGAACAAGAAGTAACCTGGTGATTGGCGTTTTTACAGCCAAATTAAACCGTCTTGCAGCCTGCTGAAGGCAGGAGGAGAAAGCAGCCGTTCCAAAATTAGTGAGCCATCATCATGACAGAAAGTAGCGGGGACATGGTGTCATCCAGCTACTGTATCGATTAACCCATAAATAGTATATGGCCTCTACACTGTGGCTCTCCCAGGCTTACACTGTAAATGGAAGTTATCTCAGCTGTGCATCTGTCTTGCTTTGCTGTGTGCTTTAAAACCCTGATATCTGGAGACTGCAACCTGGCTGGGTGTTTAGCACGTCATGAAAAAGAGGACATTATGCATATAATTAGTGAAATGCAAATTGCATCATGGCTGCTCTAAGTGCTTTAACATCATTGTGCTGATGAAAGTGTGGAAAAGAATGTGAACTTTTTAATTAAACAAAAAAATTAAAGCACACAAATCCTTCGGACTGGATTATTCTATTGCTGTAAGATATGCGGTTTGATAAAGGAAGTGTGCATATATTTGAAATAATATTCAGATTCTTTTTCTTACACAGGACTATGTGTGATTCTCTCTTATGTCAGGTGCTGCATTATTCCCGTCTTCTCGCACTCGACACCTGGATTATCATAAAAGAGGAATGTCTGTCAAGCCTGCATTGATTTGCACACATGTTCACCCAATCATTCTCAAAGTTGCGATTAAAAAGCTGCTTCTATTTTTCTATTGAAATCTTTTGGCAAAAAGGGAGAGGCCTTTCAATTTCATAGCCTCCAGAACACTCAAGTATTCATTGCACTCTACTTTTCGCTTTCAACCTCTCCGCAGGAGGCAGGACTTATGACATCTATGTATGCTGCTCCTATTCACAATGCTATTCAGCCTTCAGATGTGTGCTGCTAGTGATCCCTCAATACCATCAGATCGCTCCTAATGGCGTGTGCCCAGTTATGGGCCTGTCCAGAGATGCAGCAGAGTGCAGTGTCAGAGTGCAAACTGACAGTTCTGTTCTCATGAGGAGGCCCATTCTGCACCACTTTGTTCGAACTAAGGGTCCAGTCTTCCATTATGTGGCAAAGTTTTGCCGCTGTGTGACGAAAATGCTCCTGAAAACAACTTTAACGGCAGCAAAATGTTGCTGAATAGGTTTTCCATTTGTTTCCTGCAAACAGAAACATGTGTTTGTCTGTGTGCGCGCTTTGTCGGCTTATCTGTGTATTCATGTGGGTATGTTCATGTGTGGGTGTGGGTGCGTAATGCATGGCCCTGTTGAGAAGAGTGATTGCTTTATTCCTGCCTTGTATGTGCTATGGGGGCCGGGGCCGTGTCTTTGGGCAGCTGTATGGATGGCTTGAGGAGGTCTCCATCATTCATAAAGCGCACTCCTACATGTAGAATTGATCTTGCAAAGAAACAGGGTGGCAATAGCAGTTCATCAGTCTTCCCCGACCACAAATCACTCGGAGGTGTCCCCCTGGGGGAGAGGTGACACCATTGTCAGTGCAGCAGTCCCCCCGGACAAAAGAAGGGGCAGGGCAGGAACTCTCGCTCATATGGTGGCCCCGAAATGTCCGGTGAAATGTGAGCAGCATTCGTGTAAATATCCACAGTAATGCTCAAAGAATATACTGTATGCACTATAAATAATATGAAAGAAAAGACTATTACAAGTACTTTGCCTGACAATGCAGCTAAATCAAGCTATTAAAATAAATAATGTCTGACTCTTTTTCTATTATCTGTTTGAATACACATTTTCTTAATTTATTGTCACTGTTTAAATCGCCTCGAACAGATATATTAGAAGCAACTGATGATTCAGAAGGAGAAAGAGGCACAATTGCTATATTAACTCCCATCTTTCACGAATCTGATTAATTTTAAAAATGCACATGTACGCCAGGCGCTGAAGTCAAACAGGTTTTATAAAGGATGCATAATTAAAGCTACCTTTACTCATAGTGTTTAATATATGCATCTCTGCCTATTAATAACCCAGGTCATTAATTTGTATAAATCAGCTATGTATGGCACCAAGTAATTTCCACTCCTGTAAAGAGAATTGGCGAGATGAAGCTCTTGCCTTTGGCCTTGGGTTGCACATTACACTCATCTTACATTAGGGCACATGCTTCTCCTGTTCCTGTTCCTCCTCCTGCTGCTCCTCCTCATACCGTTTGGACTTTGTCATTGATCTTCATTCTAAAATAATCTCTTATCATTTCTCATTGTAAGCCTGCAGAGAAACCTTTTCACAGATCCCGATTCATTAGCTTCACCCTGAAAATAGAAAAGCCCTGAGAAAGGTGGACATGTGATGAAGGCTCAGAGTAAGCACCTTTTAAAAATATGTCCACCTTAAACACTCATGATCTTTCTTTAAGTCTTTGACATGTTACATATTCCTCTTTTTGCCCATTCATACCCTAAAGCGCGAGCTGCTCACAATACAAAAAAATGACTTTCCAGCCAGAATGTTGTTACTTTCCTATTGGTTTTCCACAGTCTCCTCTGTTCTCAAGCAGTATACTTAAGTTTTCAGTTCATGTCTTCATTAGAAAACATTAACATTCACAAACTGAATGGGTCAGGTGCTGAAAAGGTCTCCTTAACATTTCTCAGTTCTGCACCGTAGACAGCCAACAAGCAACTCTTTCTTAATCATGGTCCAGACAGGAGAGAAGAGAGGCATATGTGAGGTGAAAGTAGATTTTATAGTTTTGCGGTAAATTATTATTATGAAAAATGTGGTAAGGTTCATTCTTTAGGTGTGGTAGATGACTCTACAGTTTCAATTAGCGCACCTCTGATTGTAGAGGCAGAAACCAGACAATTGATCAAGTCTCTCGCTCTTCTTCTCTTTCCCTGCCTCATTGCCCAAAAGACCCTTTTAAAATATTCAGGTAGATTATGAATGGTTACACCCCTATCTATTTATATCTCCTTTATTGACAGTATTACATTTATATGGAGTCAAGGTGAGGGATTTAATTTAAGACTCTTGCAGAACTGCTCAGAATATTAAAAAAAGACTGATTAAAGAACAATGATTTATATGATTAGCACTTTTTAGAGAAAAAAAGTTCCACACAGGATCAGCTGTAGCTCTGTTATGGATTTGCATGGGTTTTGCTGGCATATGCAATTCTGAACAAATTCAGGAATAGTTCAATAAGTTTTCGCAGCGATTGACTCACTGAGTGACTAATAATTGTGGTGTTACCTTGTTATGGAAATTCAAAGCCACGTCTGGCGCATCGCTCCTCTGATGTCACGTCAGTCTGCTTAGTGCTGTCAGCCTGTGTTTGAGAGAAGGCTGATTTCTCTCTTTCCCCTTCCCTCTCGGGCGGGGAACATAAAAGGGAGGATGTTTATGATGGACGGGCAGCTTTTTAAAGAGAAGCATCACAGGGTGTTGGATGGGAGGGATGCGAGTCAGGACGGCTGTGATGTGACGAGACAGACAGGAACATCCTTCTCCTCGTGTCGAGATGTCAAGCAGTGGGAGACTTAGCAGAGTAGACAGTATCATCACTCTCCAGAGTGAAGCCAGAATTCGCAGGGGAGGAAAGAAGTGGAGGGACAGTGGTGCAGATCGGGCATCGTGTCAGTGACTTTTGTGTCAGGTTGGCCTTTTTTTTTGTTATCTGGCACTTGTGCTTATTCTCTGTTACCTTGTGCATTTATAGCTCTGAACATTTAAGTGTTTGCATGTTAATAATATTTATTAATCTCATTAATGGCACAGAATCAACAGTAACACCTTTAAATCTGCAAAAACTAAGAAAAAGATACTGATGCCATTGCTCCTACTTGCTCCTATTTGTCCTAAACATTGTGGGAAATCGCATAGTTAGGAGAGAAATTGGATACTACTGTTGTGTCTGTATGCTAAATTTGAATCTACGGCCAGTAGCTGGTTATCTTAGAAACTGCACAAATACTGGAAACAAGAGGGAAACTGCTTTTGGCTGAGAAATAGTCATATAACTAACTCTAGTCTTTATGCTAAGATAAGATAAGCAGCTGCTGAATGTCTAACTCCTGGCAAGAAGGTGAATAAGCCGATTCCCCAAAATGTCGAAGTATTGTGTCAAGAAAATAATAACAGATGAGGTAGCATGATGCAGTAACATCCCTGTGGATACAATTTGTCCCTGTTTTTGTGTCATTCTCATGAGATAAACGAAAGAGATTTAAAACAAGAAACATTCTGCCAAAATGGAAATACTCATCAAAGTTTGCATGCTTGTGTCTATGGACATACTTTGCGAGGTGCCTCTTCCTCTTGAATTACAGTTGAAAGACATTCCAGTCTTAGAAATAATCTACATAAATTTACACCTTTTAAAAATGTGCATGTTCTGTCTTTCTCCTCCTCTGCCTCTTATCCTGTTTGGTAATTAGCCTTTGACCCCCCCTGGGCTCACGCAGGCGTGAATATTGAAGGACAGAGATAGTTTAAGCGATGGATTTGTCATAGAAATTTCTCATCAGCCTGAAATCTTGAGGGCAGAGCTCCCAATTTATTATATTATAGAGCACATCTCGTAGCACTATCACTTAGGAGGGAAGCGTCAAGCAGAGTCTGGCTTTGACTGTCGTGCCAACTCCATTTGCCTGGGTTTTACAGCGTGCCCCTTGACTTTGCCATGTGTGGAGAATCACGAGACGCTGGTGATGGGCAGCAATTCCCTTGCCTATATGAGTGAGTGATCAGAATTCCTATTAGCATCTTTACACGCTGATGGCAGGCTGTCACTCCAGGTGCCAAGTGGTCTCTTTGGACTGCAGTAAGTCACTTGCACAGAGGAAGTAGCATCCTGTTCTTATCCTGCCGGAGAGAAAAACACGGTTACTTCCATTAGTTCCATCTGGAAGACAGACAAGGACTTTTAGTTCAGTCTTATCAGATTTCTTCAGCAATATAAAGTAACTATTTTAAGGTAATATGTCTCCACTTGTGATGTATACGTTGGCAGTGTGAACGTCCTTGTGTGTGTGCATTTTCACAGGATTTCAGTAAAGCAAAAATATGGTTCTCTCTATCTTTCCATTTCTGTTAGCAGCTTGCGATTCTGTTGTATTGGTTTCTCTGTCTGTAATTTCAAGAGATTAATGACACTGTCACACACTTGTGAAGCGTCCTTAACTAAGATTCAGCTGCATAATGTCCACTCCATCTTTGTTTCATTTTTCCCATTCAAAAGGCATTCCAATCAGCATTAGGCCATCTTGAATCCCTCCTCGTTCTGGCTACTGCGCAGTGATGGTGCCAGTGTTGGAGGGGGGAATGTTTTTGCCAAACAGATGGAAAAGCATCACTGTGTTGCACACACACAGACACACATACTTCCACTTGGTGATTTCACGGCCTGCGTTGACATTCAGTCATTCATTACAAAGTGAATTAATGTGCCAGAGTTGCAGTTTCCTCTTAAAAACAGATGTCGGTGGAACATCTAATTAAGCAGCACACCAAATCATTGCCTCTCGGTCATCTCCAGCCGCTTTTGCTTCCGTATAAGACAGTCCCTCTCAGAAATGCATGGCAAAGACGTATCTCATCTGGATCTGGCTAGGTAGATGTTGTGGCTGTGACCCCGGTGCCCAATAACCTAAATCACTATTTAAATTATTCACACAATAACGACACCGGAGGACTCCATTATGAACATTATTGCTGAGAAATGGGCTCAGCTGAGGTGAAGGATGAGTCTTATCTTTCGCTGTCAGTCGGGGCATTAGTCATGGTAACGGGTCCCTCAGACCTGTGTTCGGGGTTTTCATTGAGCTTTACATAGCAGATTTATCACAGATCACTAGCTGATGTCAATGTCCTAACAGCGGGATGAGATGACCGTCTAAAGCTGTTTAGGTTCAGTACTCTGATTTAAGGTCTGGATGATGCAGTATGTGGATATTGACACGTCATCTGTTAGATGGTGCCAGTCTAATGTAAAGTATATGGGGAAAAACGGGCATCGAAATCACATGTTGTGGCTTTTACAGCAAGGATACCCAGTCCACCTCTGCACTACTTTGACAAATACATTTACTGTGGCTCGAGAGTAAATGAAACTTCACAGACAGAAAAAAGTTTCCATTTGAACCAAACAAGACAGAATAACGGAAAGTGTTTTCTCTGTCACTGCTCTTTTTTCCTCCGTCAAGAAGCCAAACTCAATTTATGTCAAACAAGGTTTAAAGGACCTTGGGATTAAAGCCATAAACTGGCTGCTGTCAGACCTGAAGCCCTGCTAACAATTTAGTGCCAAACCGGCGTTGTTCAATATCATTTCATATTATATCATGTCACGACACAGTGACAGCTACACATCAGCCCAGTCACAGCTGGTTTGCCCTGAAGAACTCCTCCGATGTCGGCTCCAATCGAAGCTGACTCCACTTTGCTCTGATCTAAAATGGGAAATCTATCTGAAGTACTCTGCGGGGAGCGGCTACAGCTTTTGGTAACGAATGCTAACAGGTCGATCAGGTAATGAGGAGAGATATTTGGGTAGGTGTGTGCAGAGTTGGGGGGTGGGGTGGTGGTGCTGTAATGGGCCTGCCAAAAGCCTTCACTGGCTCCATTATAACAGCTAGAGACAGCTCTAATGGTGTACTCACCTATACACGGATACAAAACAGCAATGAAACCAAAAGCATGCAACTGAATATTTTTTCCTATATTGCTGTAAATGTTGCGGGAAATGCCAATTAAGATTAGACCTGCTTAAAGGTGCCACCTCCACGCTAATGTTGATACATTTTGAAAACGCTGTTTAGGTGTCGGAGGTGTTTTTTCCCTTCACACTTGCATTTCCCAATTGCAAGCTAAAATTTTGCCGTTCACAATAAAATGCAGACACAACAGGCAAGTATTTAAATCTCCTCTGCTGGGTCCACGCAGCTTTACATCTCCTTTAAGATGTCACGTGATGAGCACACCAGTGACATTTTCAGCAACAGATCACATGACGACCAAATCAAGCCTTTTCAAAAACATTGGGTTTCCTCGTCCACGCTATTAGCCAGTTTTTGAAAACAACTTATGCAGCCACATAATTCACGTGGGATGATATATATTATTTGAATAATCTCATTGTCATACACTTTGATATAATTGTCTTCATGTGTATAAAAATGTATACATTTCATATGCCAACATGAGGGTAACATTTGGTGAGGCTGTATATAAAACACAGGACTGTACGTTTGAATGTGCTTGTCTGGCGTAGTACGTGTTCGTACTCCTATCAGCCACCATGGCCCGAGTAGTCAAGTAGTCGCAAAATACTCATTTCATTATATATCCACAAGTTTTCATTTCCTAGAGGCCTCTCATTTTAGATGTACATTGATGAGTAGAAGATACAGACTACAGGCATAAATCTGAGCACTTCATTATAGTCTGTACGCCTCTCTTTCTGTGTCTCTGTTGCTGTCTGCAAGTCCCTTTAACTTGAACCTCTTGAGCATAGATAGGAGAGATGGGAGACTGCGGGAGCAGAAGGACGATGGGACAATTTGTGCAATCAGAGGAGAAGGCAGAGAAGGAGAGTGACAGAGGGAGGGTGAAACCTCCACGTGTTTGATGGTGATTGGAGACATCACTTACACAAACAATGAGGCGGAGGATGACAACATCTTCTGCATGACGAGTGTGTTTGTGAAGGCTGTCCTCACACAACGAAATGGCACTTTGAATCATCCTCACACCCAGGACGTGTGCGCACAATGACACGCACAAACACATCTAAGCACACATGCGCGCACAAAGAGATTTCACTTTACATTTCCCAGCCTGATGTCAAATAAAGTCTGCGACTATGAGAGGTGAGGAGGAGACACAGGGTCATTTTGTAAGAGGGGGATCTGCTTTGCTTGTCAATCAGCACGTGAGCGCACTCAGAGGAGAGGAATAAGTCAGGTGTTTGAGATTCAGTCACATCTGTAACACAGAAAAACAGTACATGGTTTGAGGAGAGCTCCGCTCTCCTCCCTCCTCTCTCCATCTTCGCTTACCCTTTCTGTCTTTCTCGCCCCAACCTAAATGGCTTTGACAACTCACTGGTCTATGGCCATTCCACAGCACTATCCTTTCATTCGTCTTCCCCTTTAGGATAATGTGATTTTACACAGTGGAAGTGGGAGCTCTCGCACATCCAGGAGGGAGGGGGGGTATGTGAGCTGAGCACACGCACCACTGTGCTCCAACAGTGGGGTCTGGGTCTGGCCGGCTGAGGCTAACGCTAAAGGTGGAGTCTCCAGGTATCACTGAGGTCACACACCGGCTGGGTTACGTGTGCCTGGCAGTCGCAGAACGGCTTCAATTCTGGCTCTCATTTCACCGCCAACATTAACAGGACAGAGCACACTGTGGCTGATGCCTCGCTGCAGTGGTGCATCACAACAGTTTTTGGGAGAACTGACAACTTTCACTATAATGTCAAGGCTCCATGTCACACACATGGAAGAAGTACAAATTGTTAACCACTGTTGCATGCTTGTGGAGATGTGTGAGCCCCAGCTGCTCAGTGCGTTAGCAATCCCACGCAGGTGAGGTAAGCAGTGTGGCTTGGGGCTGAAGAAGTAAACATCAACTCTATCATCAGCTTTAAGTTTTACAAAGGTCTTGGACACTACTCTTTATTGCCAGGGTCTTAAAGCCCCTGATGACTTGGTTTCATTCTTTTTTCTTATAACATTTTCTCTGTTAGATTAAATATTTAAAAATAGATAAGTACAAAAAGTAAATGTTTGTAAGAAAACATCCTTAGGCTTTATCTGCGAAAACAGTTCAAGACCCTAAAATAAACTTGTAATGGCTGGGCCAGGGAAAAAACAAAGTCCAAAAACAAGCAAAAAGCCAATTGGTTAGCAAAACCTATGGGGGATAGGCAGTCTCAGGAACAAAAAATAAAACAACAAAGAGATTAGTGTTATACATGGGAAGGCAACATAAAGAGGGAATGCAAGAAAGCTCGACATAAGCACTGAGGCGACCTGTGTGTGAGCAGGTGTATTTATACTGGGTGACTGATTGGTGATTAGCTGCAGGTGTGGTGAGTGCAGTGGGGAGAAACTGAACAAAGGAGGGGAAGGGAAGCTGGAGTCCATAACAGAATGAGTCAAATCCAAAATAAAACAGGTCATCGCAAAACTAATCTGCTTCATCAGGACGTAGTGGATGTGGAATGATGCGATTTGACAGACGCAAACAGTGACGAGTTCTGTTACTTTAAAACACAAATACGAGGGTTTATCTTTTGATTTGTCTCAATAAATTTAGGTTGAAGATTATAATATTAATATTAGAGTAAACACAATAACATAATAAAAAAGATGCTCATGGAGGCAGCAAAACATTAAGCAAAAATCCCTGTATTCTGATAACCACTGTCTTTCCTGAAAGAACTGGATGAATCCTCAGGCATTTGCTAAGGCTTTGGGATGTTCTATATGAGGAATTTTGCTCAAACAATCAGCGTCTACAATCAACTAATTAAGATCTTAATTGTTTCATTTGGTTTATGTGCACTGTAATTGTCTGTTTTTGTTCTGGTGTAACATTGTTATAATTCTTGCTAATTCAATCATCAGTGTTTATCTTATTTGTACTGTTATCTCAATGCATGAGGGTTTTTCTCTCTCTCCACGTATTCCGCAGATGACAGAAGAGCATTCAAACGTGTTTGTGTGTGTGTGACCCCCTAGAGAAAAAGCCCCTGCTATTTTTTTCCCCTTGCCCTTTCCACAGGGAGGTCAAAGTGCAGAGTCACACACAACAGCAGCATTGGAGGTGATAATTTTTCAGCGCTCAGTGGAGCAGATGATGCAAACATGGAGCTTGAGCGCAGTTCCGCATGTCAGACTATACTGCGTTGCGATGCCAGATAATATGGATGATGTAGATCTAAAACCTGCATATGACAGACGTCATTTGCAGCGCGGTTACTACAGTATATCGTGCACTTTTAGTCATTACCACGCGGGTCAGTGGTATACCGCACACGCTGTCCTTCGTCTATAACACGTCTCCTCCTCAGGTGTGGTCCTCCCAGATACAGACCATCAGCTGTGCAATCCACCATATTCTGCTGCCAGGCTAATAAATGGCTTGTGTCAGAGGCAGTGTCAGTCTATTGGTTGCTCATTTTGAGTGTGTCTAGGGGTTGGAGAGGAGCTTTGCATTCTCCACCGCTCTGCTCAGTGACTGGCAAAGTCCTGACTTTATTGATTTCTTTCTTCACTGCTCTTTGTCAAAATATCCAACTGCAGACCTTAAAGACCTCCGCCATTGCTCGACATCTGCAGCCACACACGGCTCCTCTTATAATGGTCGACTCTGGCACTTTGTTTTTTGAAGGGCGGAGAGGAAGGGATGATAGGCTGTTTGAGTAGAAGATGATTGGAGAACACAATCTAAAGCCTCAGCAGCTCTTTCTTGCTCTCTCTCTCTCTCTCTCTCCCTCTCTCCATTTCTCTCTGTATCTCACTCTCTCCCCTTCCATTCTGACACAGAGAAAATATTGTACACTGACTGGTTCCCATTGAATCCACGTTGTGATTCATCGCCCAATTTCAAACTGCCAAGCAGCTAAATTGCACCAGGTCTGCCAAAATTCATCCCAGGAACACGCAGGAGATGTGAAAAATTAAATGTCATCGTGGCACAGTGGAAAACTTTCACCTCTCATCGAGCAGAATATGCTCGCTTCATTCAGTACTGATGGATGACGGCCCCGGGCTATACTTAACCTACTTAGTAATGTCATGTACCGCAGAATGTGTTTACTTTTGAAAAATAGTGAGAAAACATAAACTCTATCAGAGCTTGACATCTACGTATTCTTCCTCCAAATAAAGTGGCTTTTTATGTTGATGCAGGAATGAATTTTCCCCCTCATCAGACTTGTTTGCTGTATATCATGTACTAACGCTAGAGGTGTAAAATAATGTAGGCGAGATGAAAAGACAGATACCATTTCTAAATATTAAGGGATATCTGTTAGACCTCAGCGGTTAAATATCTGGATAAGATGGTCCTGATTATATTTTTTTTCACATGGCTACTCTTTAGGTGCCAATTTGAAGTTTCATCAGGGGAAGTTACGCCATGCAGACATTTTGAAAAGATAAAGGTATATTATTGGGTGTGAATTAGAGAGAGGGTGAGAGACAATGGGCTGAAAGCAGAGAAAGGATGAGGTTAGGAGGCAGGGAGAGGGTAGGAGGGCTGAGCGATGACTGGCTACTTTAGCAATTAAAATGTGGGGCAAAGACACAGAGGCTTGGTTTGACCGAGAGACTGCACCATTCATCATCCCAGCTGCCATAAAGCAGCAGTAGATGGAATCTTTGATTTGAGCTTCACAGGAACATAAATCAAAATCCAAACCATGGCCTGTCAGGGCCATCGCCAGAATAACCCATTTGAGAGAGGAAGAGAGAGGAAGAGAGGGGAGGTAAGGTTGGAGAGAGTAAAGGTAGTTACTTTTCTGGCTTTGCACTCCATCCTGCAATCACACACACACACTCATACACACACGCAGACAGATACAGTTTACAGTCACACACCTTTGTCCCTCCATATGTATTTGAAGTTCAGACGCAGCTGCCTCACACCCCGGCACAATATCGAATCCAGGGATCATTGATCAAGTGGCTGGGTCCTGTCAGTGGCCAGTGGTGTGCCTGACCCGCCCCGCCCTGCCAACATCTCCCCGTCCACCCCCCTCCCCTTTTCATACCCTCAAATACAAGGCAGAGAACAAGGAAGTGAGGTCATGCCGCGTGTACACCCATCCATCTAAATAGCATGACAACGACAGCTAATAAATCATTCATTCATTGTTTAATCTATTGTCTACCCGGGCAAAAGTCATGTGGCTGATATGAAGACAGATTTACCCCATGCAGGTGGGGCCCATTGGAGAGGAATTTTTACTGTTACTGGTTTCCTTATCAATTAGTAATGTGCTCATTATACCTTGGAGCAATTAAAACCACTAATGATTGAAATAACATGGAGGGTCTTTTATCAAGTCAGTGCCAAAGTAATTTAAGGCAATTTAGTCATACATTTTATTTTTGCTTGAGGCTTCAGGGTTTTCAAACACTGTGATTTACCGGGGCGCAATGGAAGTTGACTGAAAGATGAACGATTGCTCATCTACAAGTTATTTCAACATTACATTCACCTGCACATATGCAGGAGTGGCTCTAATAACATATTCATTTGGGAGAGGGGGGCTGGGTTAGGGGAGTGTGGGTGAAGCTCTTGACTCATTGGCAAGGTCAGGGAGGGTTCACTTGAAATGCAACGCACAGTCCCAGAAGGATGAATATTTAGGTTCATCTTCTCCACTGTGAGCCATGTTTAATTTATTATAATTACAGAAAGTCTGAGTGAAGGCAGCGTGTTATGAGCAGAGGTAACAACCCTAACATAACCCTATTACGGAGGGGTTACGTTTTCCCAGTGCGGAATCAATGTAAAACACGTGACCTGCAACAGCTCAGGACAGGTTAATGAGGCTACATTTGGGATATGCATCTCATTACGGCAGCCAGAGGGAAGGTCACTAAACACCACTGTTTACCTTAGCCCGCCGCTTAGCAGACTCATCCTTGAAAAGCGGGGCAAAATGTAGCAAAACACCAGCAAATCATCCCATTGTTAAGGTATGACTTAGATACAAAAAGCTCACGTTGCATTTGGGAAAGGCCGCGTGTCCCACGGCAAACGCGACCGCCATGTCTGACCTGTTGTTAAAGCGACGACAGCAATTGTTTTACGCCAGATGAGTCTGATGCAGCATATGATTTAGAAGCCATAAAAAGCGATGAGGTAGTGTTGATCTCTCAGACAGCCATCACTGCAGGTGAATGATTGAGCGGGCCTGAGGCCGACGACGGGAGGCAATGAGAAGGTGCGTGTTCATTTACGTGGCGGCGCACGGCAGCCAAAAGTGGTGTGTGGCACTCGTGTCTGTGCCCGCGTGCGGAGCGTGGCATTAGTCAGAGTGTGTAAAGGCCTACCAGTCAGACAGGAGATGGGTTGAGGGAGATGAATGGTAGGCAGGTTCACTTTATTACTGTCACTCTGCTCTCTCCCAGTCTGCCTCAACCTCCCCACTACCACCCATCCATTAATCACATGTTACTGCCTCCTCCCTCCCTCTCTCACTGTCTATTTCTCCTGCCTCCACCTTTCTACCCCTCCTCCATCGCTCCAGCTATCCATCTATTCCTCTATCGCTCACAATTGCCTCACTTTTTCCAAACTCTCGTTTACTTTCTCTTCCGCACGCACGCCCCCTTTCTATCATCCTATCAAGCCCTGTTTGCCACTCCCTTCCACTTCTTGAGGCCAACACAGGCTTTAACATTAAATTGTGGTGTTGCGTAATAAAAAAATAATCCGTCACATATATCAACATGAAAAAAAAATCCTCTTCTGCTGGAATGGGTTGCACGAGCTTTTTGTAAATTTGTGTAAAGTCTCTCCTAAGGTTTACAAGGTAGCTACTTCAAAATTATTACTTTATTAAATGGTGGCTGGGAAACATTTGTAGCACTGTCCAATCAAAAGCAATCAGCTGTCCAAACAGGTCACTGTGCATCACAAGAGTATAACAAAGTTGCCAAAAATAATAGCTGTAGGGGGCCTAACAGCCGATCCTTTCTAAATGTAGGAATAGGATTGGTTTTATTTATATACAGCATACATACGTGGAGAAATACTGCATGTGTTCCGGAGTTAGCCGGATTTATGCAGTTCAGAGTGAGTGAAAAATGTATGCACGTGGTGGCGTGTGAATTTACGAAGAGCTGATGCATCTGGTTCCAGGTCCATAAACATGCAGACTGTTAGAGTTGAGACACTACAGATCAGCGTGGAGCGGCAGCGTTGCCACCAGCTCTCCCTGTGTCCCAGCAGCTATCAGCCTCTCTGCAGCTCCCAGGGGCCACGCGTCAGACAGTAGTGCTGTGTTGATGCTTTTGCTACATACTGTATATATATAGCCAGCTAGCTCTGCCTCTCTGGGGTACCTGGATGAGTTGTGTGCTACGTGGATACCGGGACTGAGGGGGAGGTGGGAGGGAGGGGGGGAGGAGAGGCCCCCATAGGCTGGCCGTGCCGCCGCTCCCCCGGATCCTATCGCCTAATGGGTCGGCAGGGATTTGGGGAGTGGGGTGGAGGTGGACAGAGACGGATAGCTCCTGACAAACTCACACTGACAGCCAGTGAATACAGGGCAGCCTAGCAGAAAGGTCAGAGCAGGGATGGATAAAGGACCGCTTGACTTTCAAAGTTTCACCCTGTTTGGTGCCACCGCACTGTCAGCGTGGAGAGAAAAGTGTTTACGGCTCATCATTTGCTTTATCTGTCAAGTTAGTCGCTGCTAACTGCCGCCTCTTAACACGCTGAAAAACTTTAGATTTCCTGCAAACACATTTACATCCCGTGCAGCACATGAACAGATTTGTGCTCACAATCAAGAAATGACGGTTTCCAAAATGGCTAATGCCTTTGAAAAGGCCAAGTCCAAGTGCAACACATATATGCAACAGCACTGACATTCTCATTAAGTCCTTAGTAAGCTGTGCACCTTCAAGGAGAAAGAATCAAACCCTCTCTAAATGAACTAATCTGGTGTTCACCCTAGAGGCTCAGTTACTGTGTGTGTATGTGTTTGTGCGTAGGTGATGTGTTTATTGACTCCAGCAGAGGAGTGGATAAGAGGAGAGCCTCTGACTGAAGAACACTGATCCAGTCAGATGTCACAGGCCCTCAGAACTGCCTCTAATGGGGCCCCGGGGACTCTCTATCTCTTGTTCACCCTCTTCCTTTTTCTCTACCAGCCTCACTAGCTCTCTATAGCCAGCCTCTCTGTGTCTATCTGCCCCTGGCATTCTGCTCCTATGAATCCACTGTTACATGCGTAAATTACAAAACCAACGATGCAGAAATCCACCATCAGAGGTGGCAACAAAACATTTCAGTATTCCGTATGTTGTAACAGAGAAGATATAAATAAGGAAAAGTTTGATAATTTGGGAAATACCCCACATTATAATAATAATAATATTCATGTTCTTACTGAATGAGCAGATTAATACCCCTCATGTTTGTCTGCTAAATAAGTTACAGCAAGCAGCTGGTTTTCTTAGCTTAATGCAGGACTTAACAGGGGGAAGCAGCTAGCCTGGCTCTGCTGGAAAGTGAAGAATCTTACCCATAACACTAGATGGTGATGTTTTTCATTGTAATGTGCATATTTTACATTTTTAATGGCCATCAACCATGCTAATATTCACTAAACTTCAGCAAGCACCGACAACATTCACGTCTGCCCTCATTACATGTGGAACTGTCCACGCTTAACCACATTTGATCTGCCTACTTAGCGTGAGCCTCATCATGCGAGATCAGCGAGGACACCGCTCGTCAGCGGGACAGAGGAACCGGAAGGGACAGTTCCCGGCAGGACGTGCACTCCTCCCACCGCTCCCAGAAGGCCATGCTTCAGCCATGTGTCCATCATCACCGTCGGGAGGCGTCCATTTTTGAGTCCTCGTGTCCTCCATCTGAGGCACCCCTGTCTCTTTGACGAGTCGTGTGACCTTTTCCCCACGTCAGGTGTCGTGCTCGGTTACGTCAGGGCGGCGGCCGAGTGTCAAAATGTGGTCCTGTTTGTGTCCGTTGACTCTGTTAATGGTTTTACCCAAAGAGCACCGCTTTGGAGTGAAACAGGATCTGATATGAGATGACAGGGGTGACACAGACAGGGCCAGCCTGGCTGTGTTCGACGAGGTGGCCCCGGCGCAGTGGGAAGCGTCCTATTAAGATGGGACACACACTGTTCGCCATCAACGCGGTGGAGAGCAGAGTCCGGGACAAACGCCAAAGAAACAACGTCTTTGTGCATGTGCGCGTTTCTGACAACTCAAGATGAGGTACACTCATAAAAGCACAGATACATCACACAGATCAAATCCACCCTGCAGAAGTACAGCCAGTGTCGCAGACTGTTGCGAGAGTTAGCATGCATATGCTCCTCATGGCCTTTCTGTCGGGGAAAACAGATTTAGATTTTTCCTGGTTAAACATATTTAGAAAGTGAAAAAAACAGTAAGGCTATGTACCTGCATGCATGTGAGCATTTCAAAATGCATTGCAGCATGCACCCTTACGCCCCCCCACGGAGCTGCATCTACTAGTAATGTCATACAGAGAGTGTATGTCTCTCTGCTGTGTCATAACCCCTTTTCTTCTCCCTCATTACATTCCTTAGGGTGGGCAAAACACATTGTGCTCACACACCATTGCCTGATGAATGTACGAGTTGACTGGGACACCAGAGCTGGCGTCTACTGTCCTCCCCCCGAGGCGTCCTCCTTACCCCCCGCCGCTACTGTACAATCACTGGAACAAGGGTCTGTCCAACCAACCCCGTTAAAGCCCTCCACATTTCCCTGTGCATTAACAATACGCTGCAGCGTTTATGTCCCAACACCTTTGCTGCAGACTGCTTTGAGTGCTATGTACTATCAGCATGTCACGGTTTAAGTGCATTAAGAGGGGCTTAACAAATTTGTTTCAGCACACGGCCAGTCTCTTGAACACTTTATTTGGACACATATTTGCTCCAGTGAAACATCTCTTAACTGATGGTTTTGTTCCAGCATTTAAACCTGTTTCAAAGACCTGTTTGAAGCCTCGACCATTTGGTGTTAATAGGGCAGAACGGCAGGGTGTATTTGATAACCACAGCAGCTACAGTATGACATCCACGGCCAAACGATGGCTACCAGCTCTGCAAACAACCACCACACCCTCGATCCATTTTTATTGTATTTGAGCAGCAGTGTTATATTTCCTGGCCTCCCCTTAGCACCACACACACAGGGCACTCCAAACAAAAAATCCATACTATCGACCCGCCAATGTCACCACAATTACTCTTCCCAAACAGCCATTGAGGACAAATTACATCTGCACTGCCTTTTCACCCGGTCACTATGGCTGAGCAGTAGCCCCCCTCACGCCGCCGCCTCCTTCTCCTCCTCATCCTCCTCCTCTCAGCCTCCCGTCTCCGTCCCTCCATTTGCCCCCTAACTGAAGTCTGGATGGAGATATGGAGAGAGGGGTCACAACAGGGGACAGGGCAGCAAAAGAGCTAGCAGCTTACACTAAGCAGCGACACTCCATGAAATATAGCTTCAGCTTATCACCAATCACACAATTTCAAGCCTTCCAGGCACCTGCTACTAAATGTGCAACACTTATTCTGCTTGAGCACTCAAAGCAGAGAGTTTCCCTGCACTGACGTGTCACGTGGGAAAGCAGAAAAAAAACCCTGATATTTGCATACGTTGTATTGCAATAGGTTATGCTCAAATATCATCTTCCTGCCGGCGGCAGGCTCAAGCTGAGAGCGGCATCTTCCTCCGCACCCGGGCAAGCCTTCAGTGGTGAGTGGTAATCTCGCTCTGAGGTGTGAGGAAAACCACTTCCCATGTTTACATGAATACAGAAGCCCAACGCCACAGAAAACCCTTTGGTATTGATTTCCCTGTCCGTATACACTGCCAAAATCATTTATTCACTATTGGCAGCAGTGCTAGCAACAACCAGCATTTAATGCTCTTAGCTATTAAGTTTCTTTGCAAGTAATCTCAGAGAACGTTGTCCCCCCTCCAACAGCAGACAGGGTGATTGAATTTTCCTGATGTTACGATGGCCCAGGAGGACATTTAAATGACTTCTGGTGCAGGTGGTGTATACCTGGGTGTCGGAGTTTGATTCTGTTTCAGACAGTGTGTAGGTCCCCTTTCTGAATCAGGATCATCAGTCACCGCCCGCCCACACACACGCACACACAAACACAGCCTTTCACCTTCATCTTAAACAATGAAAGGGTCTACACTCTTTTAACTGTAATAGCTCCAATGCCATCCACTCAGTATTTCTCCTCATAGGAGCAGTCGGGTAGAACTGCTTCCCTCTGAGGTACATCAGCGGCTCCAGTGATATTTTCTGCAATTGTTTCTGAGGCTGGAATGAGAGCGGGTTTTTTTTTCCTCGTTGCTCCCATATCCGGAACATAACATGCAGATACACCATCCACAGGCGTTTCTGCAAGAGTCAAACCAGATGGAGGGTACATTTGAAAAGAAAGGAAATAAATAATTAACCTTGACTTATTGGGATGAATTTCTCAAAAATCAGTCAGGCAGTGACTGGCTTTTTTTTACAGAGCATAAGAATATGAAGGAGAAGTTAAAAAAGGGAGAAATGTAAGAGAAATAAATCTTTGTTTTGGTGGAAAGTGTGGCAGCATCAAGTCATACATCATCAAAATCTCATATTCTTGTGCTCTAATGATTTGAATGACAGAAGATGTTTGACTGCATCGGTTTCAGAAAAGTCTTATATACGGTATGTTACAAGGGGATGCTCATATTTCAGGGGGAAAAGATGAAGCCTAAAATTGCATTTGCACAGGCACTTCTGCTGTGTTTTAGGTCTGAGATGAGAGAAGCAAAGGAGACATTTTAAACAGTTTCGTGACACAAAATAGCAACAAAGATTCATCCAAATAAATCAAACCGCCTCCAATTCACATGACAACCTATTACAGTTCCTCTCTAGATCCTGCATTAATGCACAAATCTGCATTATAACACTAAAGCTCCACCTATCAAGAGCTTGCATGTGTGTGTGCGTGCGTGCGTGAGGGAATCATTCATGCATCTGTAAGTGTGTATGTGTATGATATATGGTGATCAGTCACAGGAGGGGATTTTACTGCGTGATTATTTCTGCTGTGACACTAACGAGCTTCGGCTGCAGATCCACTGCAGACCAATTACACCGGAGAAGAGGCTGCTTGCTTATTACACTCAGATAATCAGCGGGTTTTACCCTCCATGTTACAGCTCCTGCTACACACATGAACATTTGATTTTCGCAGGACGTGCATGGCGGGAGTGCTGCAGTGATATTTCTATAAATGTGTGTATGTGTTCATGTGCGTGTGTATTACCGCCCTGCTATTCAGATGGACAGCAGGCTATTGTCTGTGATGCTGTGCTGTCCATATTGGGGAGCTCCAGCTTGTTGATTTATCACTCCTGCATTGTGAGCTCTCCACTCGATTGTATCTTTGGTGCACCAATGTGCCACCTCTGCATGTGTCAGATTGTGGCCGGGCTCAGTATGAGGGATTTGTGACTGGAGGGGGACTTTGCAAACAGGAGACCTTTGAGGACGGAAAAGACGAGAGAAGAAAGAGGGATCAAAATCACTGGGTATTCAGTGATTGGGTTATTCTAGACAGCACTGTCAGCACTTTCAACAAAGAGTTGCAGAAAACCGGGACGGGCGGTAGGGGAGATCTTTCGCTGTATACTGTACCAGTGTGTGTGTGTGTGTGTGTGTGTGTATGCGCGTGTTTGCACGTGACGCACTCTAATCACCTTAATTATTTCCTCTAATTACCTGCAAACAGCTAATGAATTCCTCAGGAATCCTATCATGTTGTGTATGTGCTCACATCATCATCCGTTTTGCACGGCTGCCATTAATTTGCTCATAAACAAATACAATTAGCATAAAATGTTTCATTACAGGCTCATATATCTGCTTTAGTCTCTGTTAAGGATTTGAAACAGCTGAACAGCACACACACACAGACAAACACACAAAAAAAGCATAATTTTGTTGCATTTCCTCTCTGGCATTATAAATGGCATGATGAAATAAGCACGGTTTAGAAAAAAATATTTCATGGTGTGTATGTTTGCTGTCCTTGGGGATGTTGATGTGTGCACTAGTATGCATGTTTGGGCGCGTCTGTGTTTGTGTTTGTGTGTGTGTTTGTTATTTTTTTCGCTTTATAAATTTTCCATCCAAGGTCGTCCAGAGAAGAGGGACAATGGACTCGGTCCTGGGCGGACTGATGATGAATGTGTACATTTCATGACAACAAAAGCATAATGACCTTATTCTATAATGAATGGATTCATCATTAAAAATCTCTGGCCTGCGGCAAAGTCTTTTTTGCATATTCTGATGTCACCTCCTCTCCGAACATCACATGCATTTGTGCTCGACGCCTCTGGTGTACGTGTGTGTGTGTGTGTGTGTAAGTCTGTGCACGTTGGAGTGTGTTGGCGTTTTTGTTTGTGCAGTCTACGTGCGAGTGCATCCACTGTGCCTCTGTGGCGCACCACCAGTCCAGACATAGCAAACTACAACGCCCATTAACACAGTCAGACATGCGAGCTTGAGCAGACTGGTGTTCAATCACTCTTGTCACAGACATGTTTATGGAAATACGCTTGTTTATGTAACTAATGCCTTCATGATTGCATGAGTGTATATGCAGCATCTTTTCTCAGATAATTAGCGATGAAAGCCCCTGACTGAGGCTCTGCCCTACACAATGTCAGCAAACCCAACAGTGAGGAACCATGTTTATAGAATCATGAGACTATGTTGTAACTGTATTGTGAAATTCCAGCTGCAAGTCACAGATGATTTGAAGCGTTAAAAAAATGTTTTCCGTTTACTAATGAAGTTTCAGGGCAACTCTTTCACAACACGTCTCTCTCTGATCGCAACAAAAGATTTAAAAAAAACAAACTTGTCAGGTCATTTCAAGCCAAATGAGTCAGATATTAAGTGGTGGAAAGTAATCAAGTACATTTACTTCAGTACTGTGCTCAAGTGCATTTTGAGTTATCTGTGCTTTATTTAAGTAGTTCAAGTTTATACTATTTTATACTTAATTCAACTTTAGTTACTGGTCATTTGAAACAAGATATGATGCAGTGCAAGATTAAACCTTCTAACTGTTTAAAATAGTTCAGACAGTAAAATGCTACATAGAAATGAATGGATGATTATTAATGACAAAATAAAATTACATAAATTATATGACTATATGTTTTCTCATATTGGTCTGAAATTTTAAACACACTTAAAGCACCAAAAGCAAAAGTACTCAATTCCACAATAATATTATAATATTACTGGATTATAATTATTGATGCATTAATGTACGTATCGCTTTAATGCTGCAGCTAGTAATGATGGGGCTAATTCTAACTGCTCTTTATGCTGCTGGTTAGGTTAGTCAATAATACATTCTAATTTGTTTATTATTTTGTATTACTACCCTGAATCTGCAAAGCAACTAATTAAAGCTTTAAAATCACAAAAGTGTGAAAGAGCACAACACAGATTTACTGAAGTAAAATACAAGTACATCAATATTGTAATTACATACAATACTTGAGTATATGTGTGTAGTATATTTCTACCAACGCTTATGTGGTGTGGTCCATGCATGACATTCACTTCAGTGTTTTTTCATTGGCGTGCTGCTACTTTTACTGAAGTAAAGGATCTGATTACTTCCTCCACTGCAGACTTTTATACCATTAATTGCAAGATAGAGCAGTAAAAATCCAAACTTGGATTTTTCAGGTTTTACTTCTATCTTCAGCCGCTGCAGCACTTCCTCCTTCCACAAAGACATGTTTAATGGCTGCACAAACACAGCGCTGATTGATTGACAGCGGTCAATTATCAGTGCCTCTCTGTGCCGTATTGATCTCTGAGCGAGATTAGTATCGTTTCTCCAGCTCTCTGTCTCGCAGGTCATGTAACATGCTCTGACCCTGCCATGGATACAAATGGCACATATATCTCCTGAACCGCTCCAAATGTCACCTGTCAGACGGGATCACACAGAATGGGGGGCAGAGAGTGGTTTGGGGTAAACACACACACATACGCACACACCCTCTCAAGCACACACTACCATCAGTGTAAATGCTGTTTGTAGCTTTGTTATAAAACGCCAATTATGTCATTTGACAGGTTTGCGTCCCCTGCTCTTGTAGGATTCGTCCGCCTCACTATGTCTGCCCTGCAGGTATACATTTTCGAGAGGTGAGGCAGGGAGAAGTGCTTGAGCTGAATCACCCTTTCAGTAAACATTCAATTAGAATATCTCACAGACAGTGACACTATTCCCGATGCAGCCACCACACCAGTGCATTTCACAGATAAAGAAACTCACTGAATTTAGAAGTCACAATGGATGTACTGTACAGCAGAGAGAGGGAGGAGGAGGAGGAAGCATTGTAGTCCGGGTGCCAAGTTGAGAATTCAGAGCTTCCCCTCTGTCTGTAATCAGGTGGGATGACAGGGGGCGAGTGCTGGTTGGTGGCTCTGCGGCGGCTCTGACAGCCTGTCACAGGGAGATCACTGCCACATGCCTGTCTGTCCACAACGCTGACGGCTGACCCGTCCAACACGGCCCGCCCCGCTGGTCATGCCATCCCTGTCTGCTGGTGGACGTCTCTGACAGCTGACAAGACACCTGGGACACGGTAGGCAGGGGCCAGAGCACTGCTACCTGTATAGACATCAGGATTTACTGCTGCCAAGGAGGAGAGAAGAAAGGAGGGTGGAGGAGAGCGACCATACACAGATTTTTTTTTAAAAAAGGATCACATACTGAAGTTGCTAGAATCTATTATTATAGACATTGGGGATTTGCCTCCAATTAGCGAGTATTTGCCATCAGTCCTTGTCTAAACATAGAAACAAGCTACAGTTAATACAACATATCCTGGCTTTTGACAAAAACGTGTGTGTGCCCTTTGTTTGCGTGTGTGCACATTACATTTTTCACAGCATAACTCCCTTTAGATGTGGAGACAAAGGAGGCTGGCGGCTGGAGTCTCGGCTGCTGAAACATATGGGCCATGTCATTTATCACGTCTGCTGGTGAAGGAATGAGAGCCCATCAGTGGCCTGGCATTGATCCCTGTATGGGCCAGCCATTGTTTCCAGCAGCACCTGGTGGAGTTCTGTCTGCATCTAATGGGGGGAGGAGGAGTCACACAGAGAAGGAGGAGGATTAGTTTGGAAAGGGAGACGCGGAAGTTTTCTGAGCTACCCTCTTTCCGGCAGCAGGAAATTGGAAACAAAAGCGACGTTTGAATTTTTGGTCTGTTTATGTGTTTACTCGGATTTGTTTCCTCTCTTAAAGTTATAATTCACAAGATTCCAGTCCTGGTTGATTTTGCACTTACTAATACTGGTGGTAACACCTAGTGTGCTTTAAAACTACATATCCCAGAATTCTGAGGGAACAGTTCTTGAGTATCTACAACAACAACAACAACAGAACAGTAACTGTGCATCTTTTTGTAGTGTGACCCAACAAAATCATGTTGTAGCTATGCATAGGTAGGCATTCTGATTTCAGGCTGGGATTGATGGACTGATGCTGAAAAATAGTGCATATAAAGATAATTACAGAATATAAATACATTTAATGGCTACTGCTGAAAAACAAATCTGAAAAAGAGCTCTGAATTTCTTTAAGAAGGATTTTTATTTCTATTCAAATTAATGCTGAAATGAGAAAATGGGTGGGTATAGTTTATATATATATTTTTTATATTTAGGTATTTGCTTGCATCATTGTGGTGCCACTTACATGTATATTATGTTATGCCTTTACATTGTATTTTGAGCCAAAGAAGATGTGTTAGAAAATGCATTAAATCTTGTCAGTCATTTTCACAAAGCTCAAGATCCAGTGGTTTTATTTGTCATATGCTCACGCAATATGTGCAGTGAAATGCAAGGTGGCATACCTTTGAAGCGGTGCCAGAAAAGGGCCGCATGCAGTAATGAATAATCATCATGAATAAAAAAGTAGGAAAATGAAAAGATGATAAATATAAATAAAATGCTATGCCGTATACTTTGCTGCTGCTTGGCTGTGTGCCTGTGCATACAAAAAAAAAAATGCAGCACACCTGAATGCAGCTTGGATTTTGATGTCTGAAGCTCTGCGGAGAAGCTGTAATATTTTCACCTGGCTTTGTTAAAAACACATTTGCTTACTCAGCATTGTTTGTCTGCAGTAATTCATCACACAGGCTTTGAGCTATTGATGGAGCCAGCATCCGTTAGCAGGCCCCTGTCAATGATTCACTCACTAAGCCCATCTGTCAGGCGCCCTCTGCTTCTCCCCTCTTCCTCTCCACCGCTGCTGTTCAGCTCAGCCCTCCTCTTCCTCAGTGATGGATGGACAAAGTCCTTGACAGCCTCAAACGGCCGCGTTCAACACAAGAACACCTCGCAGGTTCGGTTGCTGTTATGTAATCCCTCACAAATATTCAATCAATTATTGTCTCAAAGTCACCTGTGGCGCAGAGGGAAAACCATTTACAACTTTTGAAGAGAAAGGCTGTACGGAAAGGTGATTTCTGGAGGTGATTGGTAACTGTTTGAGTATTCACAGCTCAGCCGAGGACAGTGATCAATAAATCAAGTGCTCACAGAATCCATCATGATTGTGCCATTAAATGCTCCCAATACAGTCAATGATAAACTGTGGCCAGCGCTTTTCTGGGAGGTGGTGTGGTGCATCCTTGCAGAGTCGAGTGCCCGAGCACTGAACCACACAGGGAAGGGATGAAGTATCTGACTGTCTGAGGCTGAAAAGAAACCTGAGGATCTTGATGTGAGCACAGATCAGTGGCGTGAGTCAGAGCTCAGGTGTGGCGAAGAGTGCCATCTGTGGGCAGATAGAAAGAACTGTATGATGGGGGATCGTTTGACACTCCTGATAAAAATACATCTGCTGCTGAGATTCACAGTCCGTTCTAGAACTTGGACACAGCAGCTAAGAGGTCCATTTAGCAGCCCTCTGGAGCAGCCCATCATGTCACATGATCACTGCTGGCAAATGGACTTTGCCCAGTCATCATGGAATTGTACATATTTTTTCTTATTTGAGAATTTTTCCATGAAGGCTGAGGTTCAACTACAGTTGTTTATCTTGGAAAGAGCAGTTGTGAAGAAACTCTGACCACATGGTCCATTTAGCAACTGATTTAGGAGCTGTACGAAAACGACAGGGAAGGGACTGAAGTCTTATATTTCAGCTGTTTGTTTTTTGCAATTATCTCCCAATCACTGTAACCTTTTTTGACCCTACCATTGACGTGGAAAAAAAAACATGCTGCAACAGCATTTCACATCGTAGTACTGGATCGATACAATTTGTTCCACAATTAATAATTAACAAAGCCGAGATTTAAGATGGTGTTATCTAATTATCTAATTAACCTTACTGTCTTTAGTGAATAGCAATGTCCACAATAGCCAGCCATGTAAGAAATTAGAAGTGGAACCAGCATATTCAAAATTTTAGCAAGCACAACAAAAGGCTGAACTTGAACTGGTGCGATGGCAAAAAATGCCTGAGCCAGAAACAGGGTTGGAGTTGTAGTTGTGTTTGGCGACGCACACATTTACTGCCCTCTGCACACACTCCAACTCTCATTTGTGACTCTTCAAATCCTTCTTTCAAACTGATCCTGAAAGGGGAAGAAACCTCCTCTCCACCGCAATAATGTATGGACAGATTTAGGGAGGGATTTCTTGTTGTCGCGCATCAGATTTTAAAATCCTAGTTCTACCACTTTCACGGGTATCACTTGTTATGTTTTCTTCTCTATCTCTAACCAGTTAGTGGTAGTCTATCCAAAAATAATGACCAGACACAAACCCTTGTGCTTCCTGTGTCAGAGACAACAGCGAGATTGATTTCTCATTTTCTCTCCATCTTGCCATCTGTCTTTGTGACAATCTCTGATGTTTCATCCCCCGCATGCAGAAAAGCACTTAATCTTGAACTTAAAAGCAAATTCAAGATTCAATAAAAAATTAAATACAGGATGAACGCAGGGAGAGACTGCCATTTTCTCAGTGATGGTTTTAACAGCACTAAGTGGTTTCCCTGAGTGTGGCAAAGATTTATTGATGCAAACATGCTGCACGTGGCACATTTAAGAACCGTGTCAGCCCATCTCTGCCAAAAACACGGTTTCTCTTTCATTAAATTAGGAACAAAGGACTTAAAGAGAGGTGTAGCCCAGTTGCTGCGTCTCCAGCTGTGCAGAGATCAGTGCGTCTTTCACTCACCCTCTCACAACGCGGGCCCTCAGCGGTGACCCCCCTCGCATCAAACTTGACTGCTCGTGTCCTGTCGGCGCGCCGAGTTGTCGTGTAGGCTGTGTTGCTCTGTCACAAGACATGTCCCACATTTGCAGCCGCCATCGCTGGCCAGCAGGATGAGAGCGTCTGTCAGGAGAGCTGACACGCATGCCACTTTACTGGGCGACTGACAGAGGGCCACGCCACATTGTCACTTCTCCCAGATCCATTGCCTGAGGATAAACATGGACACACGCACACACATCGGAGACACACATACACACACACGCCCTCACACACGTTAATAACACAAGAGTAAACAGAGCTGGAATCTCCGAGAGTGACTGAGTGACAGGCGGGCTGTATGACCGGCCGGCGCTGAGGAAGCCGGAGCTCTGTGTCACCCCTCATTCTTACAATCTCCAGCTGTCACATCAAACACTTTGCTCCTGTGTTGCTCTGCATCCAGACTGAACCTCACCACCCCCACCTTCTGTACTGAGATCTCATCAGAAATGTATCCATGTAGTGAGAGAGGCATCGGTGTATCATCCATCCCCATAGTCCCTGAGTAAATATCGCCTCATACTGTTGTCATTCTGTTGAAGATGTTGGGGTTGAAAGTATTATCTAGTGGTCACAGACTGAATTTTAAGACTTTGTTCTTTGCAGGGTTTCAGGATGGAGGGAACTACAGTTAATGCTGTACAATCTGATTTATCGCATGACAGATTTAAATCAAAAGCTAACACTAAATGTCTTGGTAAGATATTGGGTCACAAAGATCCTCTGTACATCCTCAAACCTCCTTGGCAAAGATCCTCTGACTCAAAGAATGGCAAACAGTGGCAGAAAGTTACTTTACATGAGTATTTGTTCTCTGTTGCATTTCAGAGGGAAAAAGTGTGCCACTGCAAGACATTTTTTTGGTTAAAAAAACATTTAAGCTTATGTTAGTAGCTCATGACTCAAATAAGTGAAATTATTCACCATTTCAGTTTGAGAAACACTGGAATAAACAACCAAATGAAGTAATTACCAACTATGACATTAAAATTACCTTATAATTGTCCCTCAGGGGCTGCTGCACTTGGCTCCTGTCTGCCAGGCTGCTGCTACTGCTGCTGCTTATGAACTTAGAGTGTCCTCTAATGGCTGAAAGATAAAATACATCACATGAAATGAATAAACAATGGCGAGATGCTTTGTTTCCCATCCTCTATTTATTCAGGGTGGTTTGGCTGTGAGCAGTGCTCTCTCTTTAAACAGCGTCAGTCCTGGAACCATGTCGGATCTGCTGGCCAATGAAGAGCTGCACAGGCGCAGTTGGGGGGTTCGGGGCCTCGGGCTCAGACTCAGGATCCTGGAATTTCAAGGATAGTTTTATTTATATTGGAGCCTCTCAACATTCATTAAGACAAAGACCTGAATGTGCACGCAGTTTTTTAGTTTTTGATTTACATTTTAATTGTATCAAGTGTTTGCATCGTAAACTGGTAGAAAACACTGCAGTAAATTCAATTTGCATTTTAAATTTCAAACTCATCATGCATTTTTTATCTGACTGTAATAATATTAGCGTTCAATTATAATTCATGATTCCATAGATAACCATGACCTCGTTGAAGTATCCTTCAGTCCCACTGTGGGAAATCCCACTTGTGTTTATGCTGCACAGATAAACTGTAAATCTGAAATAACGAGCTGCTCGTCTCAAATGCAGTGCTGAAAGCTTGCCAGTAGGTGGCAGTGTGCATTCACAGAACGTCTTCACCTCAGAGATGACTAACTAGGATTGAATCAAGTATAATTTAGTAATAATATTAACAGCCATATGTACTGAAGCGTGACAGCAGTGATGATCTCTGGGTTCACGCAGAGATTTCAGATGTACGCTACTTCAAGACTCATGAATAGAGAATGCGTGCAGCTCCTTAAACACCTACAGGGAGCTGAAATCATCCTCTTTGCTTCTCCGCATGCTGCATTATGGAGGTGTGTAGATGGGCCAGGCTCAGGCATCAGGACCATCAGCCGCATGCAGGAGCTCCGTGTGCCGGGGCTTTTCCCAGCGGCTCCCTCCAGTGTCACAGCTGTTTAACTCCAGTAATGCCGACCAATTAAATTCGGTGTAGGGTGGCCTGCTGGGATCTCCACGCTTTGGAGTTCATGCTGGAGACTCCCAGAAGCTCAGGTCAGGAGGCTACAGGCCCCGGACATGAATGATTAATCCTGAAATTGACTTTGTTCTTCTCATCAGAGCTTCATTGCTGGTAATGGTTAGCTGAGTAAGACGAGGACAGCTGTTCCCATTTATTTCTGAGTCATGAATGTTTTCATCCTCATCACTGCCAGGAACAGAGGAAGACAAACACACTGCAAGTACACAGACGGATTATTCATGTGTCGGTAATAAGAAAGACATCTTGCTTTACTTTGTGTCTGCTGACCAGATTAAAAAAAACAACAACCTGGCCAACATTTGATGATGAAAGTTGGCTTGAACTTCAAAAACCAGAGATTTGATGATCACTCGTGTGAACTGGCATTTGAACGAGATCAAGCTTGAAATATTATCAAAGATATTCATTTATTTAAAAGGAAATAGATAATACAAATGAAAAGAAAAATCATTTTGTCACATTAACGGTTTCATGAGTCATTAACAGCAAAAAGAATCCAGTCGTCTCACAGGAAACTCATTTGCCATCTTACTTGCAGAAATTGCTCTTATGAGTTTTATGACATGAGTGGTTTTGACACAGGGCGCCTCCAAAAAGTGCTTTCTGTGGAGTAAATACTGTACAGTGCAATGCCAAGTAAACAACAGCCTACATCACATCTGGTCATTCATCAGTAAACATCTTTTATATCAAAGAACGCAAATGTTCAGAGTTTCATCAATACAGTACATTTATAGCAGACTTCACAAAGACCCTGGGCAGCCTCCCAGTCTCAGTGTATTTCACATTTAATAATCTCCCTTTGGAATTCCACCACCACAATCTGATTAGTGTTGCTCTCCTGCAACCTTGACTTCAGTTTCTGCAAGTGCAGTCTCACCCGCTCTTCTCGCAGTTCAGCTGCCCTCTGCTCTCCTTCGCTTTGTCTCTCTGGCCCTCCACACTCTTGGAGTCTCCTCTCAAATCGCACACCACAGCTCGGAGGGTTTTGAACCTGTCCAGCCGCGTGTTCTTGGCCCCCTGGAGCCTGACCTCTGAACCCTGAGATGCGCTGAGGGAGCTGAGGGAACGCACCGCCGCCAGCCCGCGGTCCTTCCCGGAGGGACGGCGCGGTGTGGTCATGGTGCCGAGCTCCCCCGGGTGCTCCATGTCCCTGATGACCTCACACAGGTAGCGGGCTAAGTCCTGGCTGGAGAAGGAGAGGGGCTTCTGGGAGCGACGGAAGGTCAGAGGGGACGGCAGGGTTTCTGTCTCTGAGGGGGGGATGGCTAGACGCAGGGCAATGGCTGCGCTGCCATTCCCGTTAGACACCCCCTTCTTGCCGTTGTCCTGGGGAAGCTTAGTCTGCGGGTAGGAGATGATGCTGTGGGGATAGCTGTAGCGGAGTGACTGTGCCGGGCTGGGCTGGAGGGAGCGCTGCAGCTCCACCATGTTAAAGGCATTCTGAGAGACCAACAGAGAGAAGGAAGAGGACAGAAAAGTAGGAAAGAGGTGGCTTTTTTACCTCCACCAAGGAGGTTATATTTCTGGTTTGCTGGCTTTGTTTTTTGGAAGGATTATGTGAAAACTAATGGACAGATTTGCATGAAAACTTTTTACCAGAGGTGGCTCTCGGTCTAACTTAGAAACCATTAAATTTCTGCATCAGTATCTGGATCCAGGGATTTTTTTGAAGGTTTTTTCACCAGGACTAAATTTGACATTTTAAGTCATATATCCTTAAATGCATAAACATTTGAATTTGAAGAAAAATAAGAGGGCACCATCTCAGTGCTCTCAAGAAAATAATATTAATATTTATCCAATTATATCAACATAACATAAATAAAGCAACATTTGCTACATACCAGGAGCATTTGCTTCAACAAAAGTTACATATAGGAGATTTTAATGATCCGTTGAGAAAAACATTTTGGGTAAAATCTTAATTTAGGGGGAAATGTTCCGACTTGGCTGAGGTCGGCGCTCTGAGTGCTTTCTAGACGTTTTTTTTTTCTTGCTCCTTTGAAATCTTTTTAATCTATTTAAGGGATAATGAAAAACAACTTTGCCACACGACACCAATCTATGTTCAGAGCAGTGCAACTCAGCTAATGCCTCTGCTAGCAAATGAACCTGTTCCCCAGACTAAGACGAAGGTCCACAATGTAGAAAGAGATGTTGGCAACAACAGCCCCATTGATTAGCCAAGTAATTAATTATCTGATTGCAGAAGGGAGGGAGGGTGGGTGGGGTGGGGTTATTACCAGCACTATTAAAACAGAGGCATTAACAGCTTTTGGTGTCGTCTTGCTGAATTTAAGCTAACTGACTCCCTTTCACACATCACCAGGGAACTGATATTTGGTTTTCATTTCAAGGCCCCAACAAGCACCATCCTCTGTCAAATGTTCATGTTTGGTTCAGTTTCTGCTGTTTCATCCTGAAATACAGCGTGATGACATCTGAGACGTAACCACGGAAATGGGAGCTTAAAGGAGAGCTCATGTTTGCCTGTGTGTGTGTGCAGTCACCTGGTCCTGCTCCCCGCCGCCTTCCTCGTCGTAGTTGAGCACGTTCTCCCGGATGTCCTCCCACTCGCCGTGGTGCGCAGACACATGGTACACCCCCTCCTTCAGGCCCTTGTGCCTCCTCCAGCAGGAGTAGAGAAACAGGCCCAGCATCAACACTGAGGGGTGCCAGAGAGCAGGTTAGTACTCGGCAACTCTCCCGTCCGTGCCATTGACATTCTGAGCAGACAAACATATCTTTAGGTGTAAATTGAATCGACAATGCGAGCGGAAAGTGACAACAAGACACTGAAATACATACAGCACTGGCTGCACAGTGTGAATATATGTATTTTCCATCTATAGCGGCCAGCATCCCTCTGAATAAGGGTAGGTAGGCTAATGCAGGGACAGTAAATAGATTTTCCATCTCACTGATTTGTCCTTTAAGACCTATTAGATGCACTGACTGTACTAGTGCAGTTAAAGACATACTAATGGAAGATCATGGAAACAGAGGCCCCACCTCTCCACCTATTCTCTTTCATGTCTGTCCTGTCCTATCAAACACCGCAGCTCCTGGGAAGCCTATTAACTGAATCTGTACTCCTCCCCAACCTAAAGTCAAAGCCTCAGTGGCTCGGCTGAACGTGGAGGGGAATGCTGCAGGAGCCCGGGCAGGAAAGGTGCTAAAGCATGCGCATCAATCACGGCCATTGTGTGCTGAATTATACAACGTGCTGGACTGACCTTTAAAGTCCATTAATCTCAACCAGCATTTTTCTCCAATCTGCCACCCCTCTTCCTCCCTTTTCTCTCCCTTGCTATCTGTTTTTACAAGTTCAGACTTTGACCCTCTTTCTTTTTAATCTCTGTATTACTTTGTTACTTTGTTTCTTCTCTATATTGGAACTTGCCTCTTGTCTTCCTCACTCATTAAGGCTCTCGCTGTTCCTATTTTTCAGCCCTTCTCTGGCCTCTGCCTTTATCTCTCACACTAGATAGGATCAGTTTCAACTGGAATAGTTTATCGGGTGTGTGTTAAGTATCGGTTTAATTGGAAATCTTCCGAGAAATGCAGGGTAATCACATTAGTCTGGATTTTTTTTTAAGGTAATTGCTTCGAAAGAGAATAATGCACCCGCGGCTCACACTAACAGGCAGGTACTCATAAACAAAAGGCAGGAAAAACAACTCCCTCAGAGCTTATCTCTGCGGGGAAAAAAAAATGTTATCTCAATTAAAAAAACATCATCTCTGTTTATTCACTGCCCGGAACATCTTTTAACACCCCAGCTGATAAAGTTTTCTATTTCTATGCTGCTAGCATATCAGGTAGAAACCCAGATTCTAAGCTTCCACCCCCTACATGCTCCACAGCCAGCCGTCCTCTGTGTGGGGGGCGGAGGGGAGCCGGTATTGATCAGCTGACCCAGCTCCTACACCGCCGCGTCCAGAGCGCCCTCACAGAAAACAGCAGAATCTCAATGAGGCCCGGCCGCCGGCCAGACGCCGGGCCTCCTCCTCACCTCCGCAATCACCTGAAGGCCTGAAGGCCTGTGCTCACCTCCGCCCTCACCAGCGCCTGAGCCGGTATTAAACACATCTCTGGGGTATTACACACACACACACACACACACACACACACACACACACACACACACACACACACACACAATTAGGCACAGGTACATACTTGATCACACGCTCTGGTTGCGTGTGTGTGCAGCAACATTCCAGTGAGATCAATATCACCCAGGGTGGGTAACGAAGCTCACAGTCATTCATCAATCCATAATGCTGCTGCCTCTTTGCCCTCAAACCGTTACTATGAAGAGGGTATTATAAAGTTAGCCTGGGCCGGACTGTGCATTATGAATGAGTGTCGAGTAAACAACTACCGCATAGCTTGATCAAAACACTTAACCCTTTCACTGCAGCGCCAGTCTGAGCCCTGTGAGGGAAAGAAAAATCCCTGAGACAGATGAAACACCGAGGGGAAGGTTCGGGAGAAAAGAAAACTGACGAGCGATCAGAAGGAAATGAGACAGGTGAGAGAAGGTGGGGAAGAGATGAAATGATAATTTATTTATAGATCTCTCAAAGAATAGAAAGAACAGGCACTTTACATGATTGCTTGGCATCCAGAGGCCCATATGGAAAGCTTATTTCTTCCGTTCTTCAAAAGCCTAACATCGGATTTGATGCTGGACTAATGAGGTTTGGTCAGACACCGGCTCAGCTGGCTCTGTCAGTGTCTCAGGCCGAACCCACATTCTGGTCGGCCTGTGATGGCTTGTGTAGAACTTAATAATGGATGATCGTTTTAACTTTTAATGCATGTTGAGGCAGAGTAGAAGTCCCCCTTTAATTTAGCACCCAGCCAGCAGACTCGCTTAGTGCAGTGAGTGTGCAGTGTGTGTATTTATGGTAGTGGTTCATTAAATCCAAGCACTGGATTAATTTTAATTCCACATGCGGGACTGTTGCTCATCAGGTAAAACTGCGTGTTCTCTCGGCTTTTAAATTTAAGAGAAAGATTCATTTGGCTTATTCCATTTCGACAAATGGTGTGAAAATGCACGGCCGAGTAAGAGCACTCTTCTGAATCTGAATCTTGACATCTGAAAAGTTTGAGCCGTGAATAAAACCGCCTCATCAGCGACAGCGGGTGAGCAACTTGAAATGGGGCCGCACCGTCTTCTCGTTGGCATGCGAGCAACACATGGATTTCCATGAACCACGCCATGGCCACACTCTATCATCTGTGAATTCATTATCAAATATTGAAGACCGCTTTATATGTTTCACTCTCAAGTGTCAGAGTAACTGATGTCCCAATACTAGCCACATGCCCTGGGGGGAACGTTGAGTCAGTTATAAAGGCAGGGACGGTGTATTGAATTGCCCAAGCGTTTTACAAGCCTCACTCTGACAGAAAGACTCATAAACAGAAATGTGGCCCCACAGAGGGTAGTGAGTGCAACAACATGCAAGCCGCTCGTACCCGTTTGTCCCTCTGTCTTTGCGAGGATGAAAAAAAAAAATCACATTTCCCCAGCTACAATCCCTAAAACTAACACAGTTAACGCAGCTCTTTGCCGGGCCTTTCCAACGAATTAAAGGGATAGCTCATCCTTTCTGACACAGGAGCACTGTTTTGTGTAGCACCATTGATGCACACACGTCTAAAAAGGCCCTGCTGGCAGCACCAACTTGGTTTATGTTGACTTGTGATCCTATTAGATTTAACAGGTTAAATCACAACAGGTTATAGCACAACGGTCACACTGCACAGGTCGAGAGCTGAAACATCGAGTGGATTAATAAATCCAGAGAATATTGATCAGCAACTATTCTGACAACTGACAGACCTAATGTGAGGATTTTAAGGTCCTCTCAGTATTTCATCATTGTAAACTCAATATCATTGGATGTTCCGGTTGCTTGATCAGAAAAAAAAAACAAGTGCTCTGAAAATGTCAACCAAGCCTCCAAGACTGGAAAATTGCGATGGCCATTTCCCTCTATTTTCCCACCTTTTATACATTAAATGATGAATGGGGAAAATATTGATTGATAAACAAAAGTAGCTGTGGGCTGGAGACATATTTGGGTCTTAACTTTACAAAGTCATCTGAAAATATCACTTGTGGTGTTGCTCAAGGTTCAATTTTGGGATCTATTCATTTTTGTCTCTTCATGCTCCCACACAGCTACACAGCACAAATGTACAATGTTCCTTTACTGTTTTAGATACATACAGTAAAAGTATAATCTGTGAAGCCAAATGACCCAGCTGGTTTTTTTTTAGAAATTGATCCAAAACCTACGATATTTTAAACAACTATAAGCCTGAACAAGGCCATCCATGAATTCCAACCTTCTCGCTTAAATAACACTATGTGCTCAGATATCAGTCATGGAACTTCAAAATTCAGCAGCTGGGCTCGGGGGAGAAACCACATAACCCTGATCTTACACTTATTGATTTTGAGATTCTGCTCCTCACCTGCAAAGCAGTCAGCGGCTGAGCTCCGGTATATATCTCTGAACTTACAACCTCTGATATGTGCACCTATAGATCGCCCATATGTCATAGTCTTCAAAGGGAGTTTTTTTGGGGAGTTTTTCAGTCAAGGCCTCACACTCTCACACACTTGAGGTTCACCAATTCAGTTTTTACTTTAAAATATTTCATAAAAACTTCTGTTTGTTTTTTTTCTTGTGATATATAATGTGGTGAATGGATTTATATTATTATTACTAATACTATTATGACTCTTATTTATCACAGTTATAGTATATACTGGATTTGTATTGCACTGTAGCTGTAACACAACTGTATGTATTTAATAGTTACACAACAGAGGGGGGGCTTTTATTTTGGAGTCATAGTCCTCTGTGGGCAGCGAGCAGTGGGTATTTTTTCCAACGCTGGATGCAAACAGCAAGCAGGTACATTATATTCCAGCAATTGTGCTTTCAAATCTTAAAACACACAAAGAGCAAGATAGTTTCCCCGAGCTGCAAATTTTGCAGGGAGACACAACAGGTGCTGTTTGCTGTTGTTAGTGGTTAAAATGCTTGTGCATTGTGAATTTTGGCACAAAATGTCTTTTTTTTCTTTTTTGGGGTAAATGAGCCGGTTTGCTGCTGTTCCCTTCTTCTTTTCTTGCATGCTGTTCGCTGCCAGATATCCGACCACAGGAATCCTAGCTCATGTATTTCCATGTATCTCTATTAAGATTATTATGAGAGAGAAAGTCAGTGTAAGTCAATCTACTGTCCAAACTATGGAACTGAATTACAAACTCTTCAATATAAGAAATTTTAACTGCCTAACCGTTAAAGTGAGAGTGATTTTTTAAATAAATAATCTTTATGACAGGCCTTAACCTAAATATAACCCTGAGTTAGCATTAACCTGAAAGGTTTTTTTGAGGCTTTTCCTTATGTGTGAGATCTGGATATCCTTTATCTTTACCTAATATTAAGGTACACAATATGGACACATTTAGGGTGACTTGGGAAAACACAATCTGTACAAAGAAATGCAGAAGAAAAGGTAAAAAAAAAGACATGAAGGGAACAAAATGAGTGGATGGTTGGATAGAAAATAAGTTGGACAGATAAAAAGTAAGGCAGAGGGTGAAATTGACTTCTGTAGACAGGGCGTAACATTGGAAGAGAAAGAAGACACAGAAGCGACAAGATATACAGAAAAAAGACATGGAGAAATTCCTGGCTCCTGCGGGGACTTTTACACCTTCCCCATGAATCACAAATTACGATGTACAATGTTTTCCTCCCCGCCTCTCCACCAGCGCAGATATTTGTTTCATGTTTCCGCCAACCTCACATGGAGAAATCACATCCTGGCACAACTGGAGAGATCAATACAGCTACAAGATATGTGTATGAATAGATTTCACAGAACCAAACAAGGGTGGGAAACAAATAACACAGTGGATGTTACAGATAAAGCTTGACGTAATGCAAGAATTATACCATGAAGATGACAACAAACAAACATAAAACGAGATGAAAAGCTGTGTATTAAAAATGAAAAAAGAAAGAAAATGGAAGGCGAAGACACACAAAGAACAGTAAAGAAGCAGGAGAAAAGGTGATGAGTGCTGTTACCACAGGTAGAAGAGCACATAGTCCACATAGCTACCTAGAAAGGCCAAGACACAGATGCTGATAGCGAACATGGAGCTGAGGCTGAGGCTGTTGCCGTCCTCGTTGTGGAACATGGCCAGTGTCACCTCGCAGTGCCGTCCCCGGTAGCCCTCGCTGCAGTGGCACGAGTAGCGGGACGGCGAGTGCGCCACGCAAGTGCCGTGGCGACACGGCCGGCTGGCGCACAGCGTGTACACGCACACTTTGCCCACGGAGCTCTCCTTGGTCAGGTGGCCCGGAGGGCACCTGTGCAGAGAAGGGATGGTAGTTTAAGCAAGGGCAAGAGACACCTGAGAAGCTGTCAGATAAAAAGGAAAGACTGAATTGTAACGGAGCGCTGAATCCAACGTTGACAGTGTAAAAAAAAAAAAATCCTCAGGAGTTTCACCTCTTATATCAGATTCAAAGATGCGCTCTTTGAAGGTTACAGAGTGTCGACTGTAGTTATAGAAAAAAAACACAAAAAGAAACTGAGAAGCTAAGACTGGCTTTGCAGCACAGGCCCGTCAGTATATTTGTACAAAATATCCCCTGAATATCATTCACCCCTGCCCCCTACATCTCTCAGCACTTTTTATCTGGAGGCTGTGCTGCAATCACAGAATAGGGATATCCAACCGCAGTGAAAAGTCCCACACTGGTTCCGAGTCTCCAAATCCCAGCCGGGAGACTTAGTGGTCCCGCAGAGTGTAAAGGGACAGTTGAGACTCTGACAGTCTTCGCTGTTGTACACTACTGGACACACAGCATCACTGGGCTGAACAAAACCTAGCTGCCATCTGGTGGACACTCTGACTACGAGGGCGTGGCCAGAAACGTGTCAGATCCTTAAATTAATTAAATACGCTTTGTGGTGTAAGATCGCCATGAATTCATTCATTTTCATCTTTTTATTTATTTATTTATGGATGTGTATGTGCTGTGATGCTATGACGTGAGGTGGACGAAAACAACTTTCAGCACCGCCGTCCTTCTATGGGGCCCATTATACCCGAAAAAGGATTTAGAAGTTGCAATTAACGACGACAATATTGGTAAATGAAATGTTCACTAATACTTAATTATAGGTCATTAATCTAACTAGAAACAGAGGAATGGATGATGAGCAATTTGTAAATGTTGGTAAATCCTTTGCATAATCGTGGAGCACATCGAGCTGCATTATGTCAACAAAATATGCTTTAAATGAAGTCATTATTATTCTTGGAATCATTACTATCACTGCGGTAACTTGGGTGTCCATCTTTGCCGCTTGCTTGACCTTCAGTTTTCATTCTGCCACCTGTAATAAATAAAGGTATGTGGTTCTTAACATTATACTGGTGTGCTGGCATTGCTTATCTCATTATAAGCAGAGCCATAGTATGCCATCCTTGTCTCTGGATGTATGCGTGCACCTACGCACATAATGCGCCTGCATCTCGTAAGCCCTCATTAGAATCCTGGCTTATTTGTTCTCTATATTTACCGCACCTGCACTCGTGGTGTCTCCAGAGGTCCACGCAGACCAGGGGAGGGGAGCAGTGATGCTTCCTGCAGGCTTCTGAAGCGCAGCCGACGGAGACGCCCTGCGAAGTGACCACTTGAAGCCCCTCTGAAGGCTGCTCGCTATCCAGGGGAATGGAGCGGCTGTTAAACCTTACATCTCGCAAACAGCCTGGCAGAGACAGAGGAGGAAAAAAAGGGGGAGGATGAAAAAAAAAGTTTACAGAGTTTTACAATGGCAAAAGACACACTAAAACACCGGTCCTCAGGCAAAATCTTTTATGGTCTCACATTTACACCACGGCAGGGGTGTAAACTCAAACACACACACACACACACATGCATGGACATGCATAAACGGACTCGCTGACACACCTGCGGACCCACGCACACGCGCTAACACACAAACAGCCCGAGGCAAAGCTGTCAGCATGGACCTCTTTTTTTTTTTTTTTTTTTTTTGCAGGATATTTTCTCTGCTGGTTAGTTTGCTGACTCTGTGGGAGGCATGGGGTTTAACACATCATTTAAATACAGATCAGAGCCACTGACTCACTTCCTCTCACTTCCTCCTGCTGGAAACTGAGGGATCAAAAACACCTCTGGGCCTGGTTGTGAAACGCAGAGGCTCCAGTAAGTGCTAGAGATAAAGCTGAATCCTTTACGCGGCCTTTCATGTCCTTTCAACAAGTATGCAGGTCCACTCCTTTGGGGATGTGGTTGCCAATTAATCAATTTACAAATTAGCTCACCAATTCATTCATCAGTTACCAGTCGACTCTGTCCTCAGGATTCATCTGTTCGCTCATTTATCTCAATATACATTCGCCCAATCCCATTCCTGCTAAGTAGCCACCCACCAAGGAAGCTGCGGTTGTGTCCTGAGGGAAACGAGTTTCCAATCATCACCACCGAGGGGTCAATAATGATTTCCTGGCTTTGCCCGGGCGAGGCCGTGACCTCACGCCGTCCGCCCCCTCCGTCCAGGTGCAGGGTGAACTCTCTGCCGTACCGATCCAGCTCCACCTCGTGCCACTCGCCGTCATCCAGGCGTTGGTGGGGCAGGGTGATGTTGTAGTCGCCATCTCCGAGGTTGTAGAAAACGGCCAGGATGCCCTGAACAACCTGAGATACACAGCCGCGATTCACTGATCTGAGATCTGGACATTCAAACAGAGGACGCGTGAAAAAAAAGATGGAGGATGGAGACATGCTGCTGTATCTGTTATGTCATGAGCTGCTTCAACAGTATTGTGTTACAGTGGATTTCAAAGCTCCGTGTAGATGTCTGAATAACATTGTTAAGAGGGCCGACACAAATTGTAAACCGGCAGACATGGACTCCTGCCATATTGTGCTGCGTTGATGTGCAGAAACAGATCTCGGGCAGAACAACAGTATAAGAAGTAGGCCAGATCCCATGGCGAAGACGAGGCAGCAGAGGTTGGGCCAGGCAAGAATTGTGAAATTTAACTGCCCAGAAAAGACTCTCCATGGTGAACCTGCCAGGAAGAAATGGCATAAAAATTTCAGCGGTGAAAATTGATTCAGCAATTTTGCAGCCATGATGCTCTGCAGCGCTGGTGCACACATCGCTGCATGGTGGAAGCCAGAGTCCTCCCAAAGGGAAGGTATACAAGAAACAACAATTATCTTCAGCAGTTAAGGATGAGTGAACACAATGGACTCAACCAATGAGGGGCTCCCACAACTGCCGCTTGTACATGTCCAAAGCTTAATTGGAAACAGTGGGGCAAGATAATTCACATTCAGCCCAGCCTGCATTAACTACTGCTCCCTCAGCATGGGCACCTCAACTGCTTCTCCCCGACTGGACACACACACACACACACACACACGACACACACACACACACTAAAAGCTGACTGTGCTCTCCCCACTGCCTCATCCTGCCCTCGAGTCCACAACAAAAATGAGCAAAGGACAAAGGACTCAATCAATACTCCGGAAAAAAAAATCTGATTGTATAAACTTTCTGCAGAGCCCCCAGAGATCTTCGCAATCACCATTAAGCAAATAAAAGAAAAAGTTCAAGTGCATCTCTGAAGCTGCAATTTCGACGGAACCCGACCTTTCCAACTCAAATCACACGTAATGCAACGTAGTAGTAAAAAAAAAAAATTTAAAAAATGACGAGCTGTGTTTTTTTTTTTTTTTTCAAGTTGTGCTGTTCTCGGGGGTTGGTGGGCTCACAGAGCAGTGCACGCCAGCTGCACCCGAAAACCCTCCTTCACAGACTGCAGCAGAAAAACGGCGTCTTTACAGAGACACCACGCTCCTTGGAGAGCTGAATGCTGTTTATACCCAGCTGGCCCCTGGTAACCTTTGTGTGAAAGTGTGGTTATTTATTCAGCGTGCACTCTATCCCGTATCTACCCTTAAGAAAAAAAAAGGGGAGGGGGGCGGCCCTTTAAATTAGGGCTTGCTGACGGCAAACACACCAGGCTTGTGCTCAAGTGTTTCTAAGAGCTTTGAGACAACCAGGCTGAAAATGCTTCTGCGTGCTGTCGCAGACAGACATTAGATGTTTTATACAACTCTCCAGTCTGGCTCGGGGGAGGGCTTCACAGAGAGGGGGCTTCACAGCCCACGTACAGTAAAAGGCTACAGCCTTTTCCTATTCCTGTCACCGTAGGACTGTGGCAAGGGAGGAGGACAACTCTGTTTGTTCCTCGTGTTGTGTTAAGACCCCCCCCGCAAAAAAAAAAAAAAAAACCAAGAGAGACGCAGCTGAAGCTCAGAACAATGATGTCTAACAAATAACGAGTACAAGCACAAAGACAAGGTGTTTTCACAAACAGCCCGGGGGGGATGGGGCAGGAATGCACCACAACGGACACATGCTCACTGCAAACACCTGATCTGTGATTTAGCCAAAGGTAACTAAGTCCTGACAGAGCCATTTACTTCCAGGTGCTGTTCACATGTGGCCCGTCAGTCAGCGAGAAAAAAGGCTCTGACAGGAAGTGCTCGGGAGAGCGTCGGGCGGCAGGTGCGTGCTTCTCTGAAGGTTTCGGCAAAGCGAAGTAGACTCGTCTCCCGAAGAAAAGCGCCCCTCCGTCCCGAGCTCTGGCGAAGCGAGCAGCGTGACTTTGAGCTCACCACTTGAAGCAAGCTGTGTCAGAACCCTCAAGTACGGAGCAGGGGAGCTGACCTTCGCTTGAGAGCACTCCGCCCTCGAATTGCAGAGCGCACGTTTCCCGTCATGCTGGCCCAAATTGCGCTTGAAACATTAACCAGAGGTGGAAATAACCTTGAATAAAGGAGGACTAATTCTTTTAAATAGCTGGTGCTCAATAGCGGCACTGCAGTTGCTGAAAGACCTTGTTGAGGACATACATATGTCAATCACCAGCCCCCTCACCATCCACCCATATGTCTCCAACCCTGATATTATTCACTCTCAGCCTGACAAGCACTTGTGGCAATCATTGTCCATTGGCCCTCATCATTTTAAGGCTCACAAACAAGACAATCAGAGCTGTCAAGGTGGAGGGGGCCTGAGCAGCCATGACTCACCTCCAACCGCAGATACTCATTCTGCTCCTGGGAGAGCAGGCTGAGGATGACGCCGGCGACGGCGCGCGTCCGGACCCCGACCTGGACCCTCGTCTGCCGCGCAGGCGGCGACCACGAGAGCTGGAACTGAATGTGGCTGCGGCCGTCGAAGGAGAACTCCGGGGCCGCTTGTCAATCAAAAGCACACAAGGCAGACTCTGTTCATTTAATTCAGCTGCTGTCACATGGGAGGGTAGCATGGCGAGGGCTTCCTACTTCCTACTTCCTACTGCTATCTTCCTACTTCGGGAAAGTGACATACCGTGGTGACTCTGAGGCTTGAAACCTCTTGCCCCACACAGAGCTCACTGCACTTTCCCTGAAAAAATCCTCGGTCAATTAAAGGCAGTTTCACACGCCTACCTCGATCACACCGCGGTCCGATGAAGCCCGGCTCACAAACGCAGCTGAAGGAGCCCCACTCGCCGCGGCAGCGACCCCTCTTGCCACAGGAGGGAACCTGCTCCGTGCTGGTGCACTGGTCGTCAGTAAGAGAGCAGCCCGGCAAAGTGTTGGAGGATTCAGCCGGGGAACCAAGGTCATAGAGCTGAAGAGGAGGAGGAGGAGGAGAAGGAGAAGGAGAAGGAGGAGGAGAGAAGAAGAAGAAGAAGAAGAAGAAGAAGAAGAAGAAGAAGGAGAAGGAGGAGGAGGAGGAGAAAAATATGAAGAGGAGAAAAATGAAAGGGTGGATGCCTCTGTCCTTGCAATCAGAGCAGATGTGTGAAAGGAAATTTGATTGCAGATTTCTTCTTATTAAACGCACGCTGCTCCATATTGATATCTGATTGCTGGTAGTTAAATTATATATTGCATCTTGGGTTATCGTTTTCCGAAAAACACACATTTTATAATAATATCAGTACTTCTGAGATAAGAATAAATCCCTCGCAGGGAAGTTTCAGTGTTGCCACAGCGAAAGAGAGAGAAGTGCAAACTAAGCGATGTAACCTTGAAGTAGAAAAACAAGAATATTACAGCCATTATGCACATGAGAATAAGCTGAAACGTGCATATATTAGATACATAAATACATATTTAGATTATATATACACTACTCACAAAAAGTTAGGGATATTTGGCTTTTGGGTGAAATTTATGGAAAAAGTTCCCACTATAGTGATATTATATCATGAAAGTAGGGCATTTAAGCAGAAGCATGCAGTGGTGTTTTCCTCGTCTCAAACAATGTATTGAAACAAAAGCCAACGATAGTGGTGGGTGTACCACAGCAAAAAATGTCAATGTCTCAATAATGTGTCATGTGCCCTTGAGCATCAATTACAGCCTGATGAGGACGTCTCATGCTGTTCACAAGTCGACTTATTGTCTGCAGAGGCATGGCAGAGAAGATGTAAACAGGGACGTAAACAAGTGACATCAGCGTTTGTCAGGTTTTCTGGTGCAGCCTTGGGGCCAAATTTACATTCCTATTAAAGTGGCGTCCTCCAGCAGCTTCATGGCCCGCCGTCAACAAAGTGACAGAATAAAGGGAAGCGATCTATTCCTTCAACCTATTCGTCTAGAGCCCGTCACACAAAGAAGCCTCATGACAATGCATTTGTTGTCCATTCTTTACCTTGCTGTCCACAATCAGGTTCCTTATACATCCGGTATAGTGTTTGTGCTGCAGCTGCGGGTATTCATATGAAAGGTTCCGACTGACCCCTCCGAGCTGCAGTACATGACTTCCATTTAGATACCTGGGGACGTCAAAGCAACAACTCAGTGTGCAAGTCAACAGGGAAGAAGAATGCGAGCGAGCTCAATAGAACCAAACAGAACGCAAGCGGAGGAGAAGGGTTTAAACTCTGGGTTTCGTTCTTTTCCTGTGCAGGCTGTCATCACTGTCGCTGCTCTTTGACAACGAATGTCACATCTTATTCTTCTTCTTTTTGCCCTAATTTTGAAAGTGTATGCACAATGCGTTCGCCCGGGACGATCAAAGCACAAACTGATTCAGCACGGTAGTTTCTAAACTGAACACGGGGACTTACCGGGGAGGCGACGATTTCTTTTTAGCCCGGTAACTAGCATTCCCCATCTAACACCATAACTATTTGTGTCGGCTAATAACTGGGAACAGAAACAGCGATCACAGTCTGGAGGACAAGCAGTAAAAAAAGGCTCTTAAAGGGCCTTCAAATTTCTAAGTTATTAAAATAAGTAGCAGTGGTACAGCCATTATGTACCTCTTTAAACTTCATGAACTTAATTACACACACACACGCAGACACACAAAAAACAAACAATGAGCACAGTGGCAGGCTGAGCCCACAGCGGGGAGAAACAAACTCAGCTGTGGCAAAGCAAAACCGGGCTATTTGCAGAAACACAGTCAGAAAGGTTAGCTGGCATTTTAAGGATTACACCGGAGGATCTCATCAACAGTTTGGGCGAGCTTTAAACGTAAATGGATGTAATTTAAATGTTAATAATACCTCTACCTTCCTCATTTAACTTCATCTTAATCGCATGACTGTGACCGTGCGGCTGATGTTGTGGTGTCAAGTTTTGCATCATCAGCATGACAAAGTATCGCAGTCCCTTGAATAGTATGTGTATATATATAAACTGTATACATAACATTAGTTTATGCAGATGGTGACACATCAGCGACTCAAACTGCTACTATTTTAGTCCTTATAATGAATTGTGTTTGGCGTGTACATACTGTACTGTTAATGCCTACCGTACATGCAAGAAGATCCTTTACTTGCCATACTTAAACACGGTACACCTCGGTTCTACATATCTGTGTGCGACTACATAAGTTCATTCTTCATTTTTATCAACTTACAAGCTTCTGCTGCTGCGGCTGCTAATACTCTACAGCGGACTGTTTACCCCGACGGGGGCGTGGGCCACTTAGACACTGTCCCTACGGGCCTTGCTAGTTTTCGGTTTCAAAACAACGAGCAGAAGAAAACCTTAGTAGATTAACAGTTTGCAACCAGAGGAAAGCCCCAGAAGGATTTCTGCACAGGGGTTCATCAAAACAAACAGAGCCAAACTTATTTATTTCAATATATTTATACGTGAAAATGCAATTTATTGTTTATCTCAGGATTTAGCACTGGGGGCCTGAGGTGTTTATTGGCTCCCTTTAGGATTTAGAAGGGCAGCTTGTTTTTGTTTTTTGTTTTTTTTTTACATTGGGCAGTTGTTGGATGGACTTATTTCATTTAATTATCGAACTTACTTGTCCCTGTTGGGCGTGACCCCTCGGATTTCGCAGGACGAGCGGTCCTCTGTCATTGCCCACGAGTCCACGCCTTCCGTCTCCATGACGATGGCGCTGGAACACCGGTCGAGAGTGAAGCGCACTTCCTTTAAATGGGGGGAAAGCGGAAAGAGGTCACCCACGCGGCAGGAGTGAGGGTGCCGCAGCCAGGCGCTCTCTACAGGTTACAGCATCTGAACTAATCTTGGTGCATCTTCTTCACGATCGCGCTCCTCTTACTTTGCTGTTGCTCCTCACATCAAGGCGATGCCAGCGTCTGTCAGCCACCCCGACCGTATTCGTTAGCTGGAGAACCAGGGTCCCGGAGCCGTGGTTAATTTTCAGACTGGGCGTCCCACCAATCAGCTCTGAGGAGGAGGGTGCTCAGAATTAACACCGGCTGCTCGAAACAAAATAAAGATCTTTATAAGAACAAAGAGTTCCCAACCCAAAAAACAAACTGACAGATTCATAGTGTAGAAAAAAAAACTCAACTTGCTTGCACAGACAAAATGTGCAGGCAAGGTGGAGAAAAGAAACAAAAACTGTGACGAAATGCCTCACAAAATAAATAAATAAATGAACAAACAACAGGCAAGATGCAGATAACTAGTTTGTACAGGCGTACGGGGAACAAAAACCCCAGGGGAGATATGAAAGCATCTCACCTCAAAAAAACAAACACCGGATACGAAGAATAAAAGATGACAACACAATGCTGTACAACTAAGCTGGATTATAGCACGGAGGCTGAATGGCACCAGAAACAAAGTGGTGGAAAATAGTTAAACATGGTTATACTGCGGGAATAAAAATCAGTTAAAGGATCGGTTCACCCAAATTACTGAGCACTGTGGATGATGATCCCGAGAAATGATGACACTGCTTCTGGAATGAGGTGTCGCTGCGCAGTTTGTTATTTTTCTCCACGTCTCATTTTCTAATGATGCGAAGCCCACAAATGAAATTGAATTCACCTTTATCATATTGGGGTGGAGGCAGAAATCGGAGAGACCGTTATTTCATAACCTGAACGTAAAATATAATAAAAAAAACAAAAAAACCTACTATCTGCATGGAAAGATGCTACCGATGGTAAATTAGGGAGTATGTCTCTGTGTCATTTAGGCAGAGAGAATGGAAATTGGAAACTGTCCGTTGGTAGATATCATATTTAAGTATTTACAACATTATAGCCACAGGCGCTGTGGTGACAAACACAGGATTTGGACCAGTTTCTATCACATTTTATGATATTTACTACATATACATTAAACAGTAAAACTGGGTTGCCCATGCGGTGCCACATTAAGCACTTACTGCGTGCTCATTTTCCTCAGCAGTGCACTAACAAACTAAATTTGCCTCATATATCTGATTAGCTACCACCCACTGACAAAACGCACCAAATTAAGTTCCACGTTTTAATGTAATAACGGCCCAGAGGCCCCTCGGCACATATCTAATTACCCAGGCTCATTCTTTACCTATGGCCATATAGTCCTCGGCTTCCCCAGGCAGGAGAGTGGCTAACGGGCCGGCATACAGCAGCAGCCCGTCCTCTTCCTCTGTCATAAACTCCAGTGAAAGATGGCTATCAAAGCACGGCCTTATGGGGGGAAACCAGGCATAGCCGTTGCCAAGGAAACTGAGCCTCGTCTGCTGACAGTCTGGCCCCTCGAGCTGTGGGGGGCAGTGGCACCTGTAGCACCGCGCAGAAGAAAAACAAAAAGTGAGGAAAATCACGTCAAAACACGGGGAGAGACACAATCAGCGCCGGTCATGTCTTGCGCCCCGAGAAATGTCCGCGCCGCACAATCTCGGGAATCAGTGCACGGTAACTTCACCGCCAGACGTGACGACAGCGTCGATTCGCACGGGCGGGGGCTACGACTTTGTCCGCAGACGGCGGATCAGCTGTTTGGCGGGAGCCACGAAACCCCCGAATATTCAGTTCTACATTAAATCAATTAGCTGTGAACAAAACATTACTCCGCTCTATTCTTTATCTGTCGCAGCCGCCCGAGCTGAACCCTCTGGAGACTGCTCGTGCTTGGCACATCACAACTCCTTTGTTAGCAGATAATTAATTCCACCTCGCTCACTTTTCAGTGTGCCGCCACCGCCGCTGATTTCCTGCACTTTTTCTCACTTATCCCCACTCGCCCCCATCTCATTCTTAAGATATTACACACTCCGGTTGATATCTGTGCAATTGCCTCTCCTTGTACTTATCTACTTTGATTGGAGCCGGAGCGTTAAGGATCACTGCTCTTGCAAAAAAAAAAAAAAAAGGAAGCGAAATGTTTTCCGCGCCTCTCTTCAAAGTGCGCGTGTGTATGAGACCGTAATTGTAAATATTAATAATCACAACAAATACGCCACAAAGGAAGAGATGCGCGCGCTGATGAAACGCAGCCCGCTCAGGCTCGGCGGCGGCGGGGGTGGAAGGGGCCGGTTGATCTCATCCTGTCCCCCTCCACTGCAGGCATGTGAGACAAGCTGGCTTTGCTGATAATGTCAAAGCCATCTATTTCCATGCGGTGTCTGAGGACGGCCGTGTGTACTGAGGCTGTTAGGGACCGCTTCTCCCCATCGCTGTTTATTCTGCAGAGGGGCAACACATGTCAGGAATACTGATCCGTACGCGGCGAAGGGGACGGCTTGGGCTGAGCGCAGCCTCGCCCATACATATGCACGCGTCGAGCGCAGCACCGTCGTCTTTCCGCTGCTCTTTCATGTGACTCAGGAGAGCAATGCCCGTCCAAATCAAGAGGAAGAGTGGGGCATGTTTTCCTCGCTTTGACTGACAATATCTGATCAGCCGCTGTCTGAGGCCGCCTGTTAAGCTCCTCCGACAGAGGAGGGAACCAAAAATTGGATTCTTTATGGCTGCGCTGCATTCACATGAGGGCACGTATAGCACATACGGGGAGATATTGTTCTCACGGAGTAAGGGGCTTCTCTCGGCAGCGTGCAGATTAGCTGCAGCAAAGAAATACGAAAGATAAGTGGGGAAAAAAAGTGTGGTACATTTTCTCTCTGAAGACTATGCCTTTGACAAACCTGCATGTTCACATAAATGGCATTAAATGAGATTAAATGAGAAGTTGTGAGCTTTTTTTGGATGTGGGGGGGGCAGATTTGTACTAATCCCCCTTGCCCTGTGTATTTATTTAATCTGGGCATTAGTGTGTGCATGAAATGAGCTGCATGCTGTTTCTTGAGATAGAGCATCACGGAGACCTATTCACTCGAAGGTGAAGGCCTTTATATTGACTGCAGCCGTTTATCAATTTTTAGGGTTAATATTCAAAGTACTCCCTAATGACCCTGATGCAAAGGCCATAGACTTTATTTATGGATTCTAAAGTTCTAAAAAAAAAAAAAAACACAGAGCCCATCATAACTTTTAGACTTCAATACCAGACTTTGAATTTACAGACTTAATTTAAAAAATCTTGGCCAGATCCATTCAAGGTTCAGCCTTTTTTTAAAGAAAAAAAAAGCTGCGATTCAATATTCAGCTGACAACACGGCAGAGCAACTCAAAGTTAGGCGAAGCTGCGGGTGAAGGACATTTTCCTCAACAGATGCTGTAATCAGGCCTCATGATGATGATGCCGCTCTTCCGGTGAGCGTAACGGTACTAAAGAGGAGACTGCAGCACAGCAAGAAACTCCTCTTTTCAGTTTAGTTTTTTTTCATCTGCAGTCCTCCCAAACAACCTCACCTGTATCCGTTCTGGGTGTCGACACAGGTGCCCCCATTGAAACAGGGGCTGCTGGGGTAGGAGGAGCAGGGCTGGTGGGTCATTTCCCTGGCAGCACAACCGCACACGGCCGAGGACGTCACCTTTACCGAGACCAGGGATAAGGCGCCCGAGTCCACCAGGGCCGGCGAGTCACCGATGCTCAACCGCGTGGAGCAGCCGCCGGCCGTCTTGCAGCTGGCGCGCGCACACTCGTCCACCTGCACCTGGCTCACGTTCACACGCAACAGTGACTGCAGCTGCGGAGAGTCAGAACAGGGAGGAAGGGAGGAGGTGAGCAAGAGAAAAACGGGGATTCCAGTAATTATCCCCGACGATACAAGGGGTCTGTATTTCTGATGTTGTGAGCGGTGCGTGGCGATATTCATTTGGAGGGATAAAATGCTTTTAATGTTTCTATAAATTGCTCGTTTTTAAAAGAACACAGCGCAGGGCTAGGCATGACAAATGAATCACAATGATTCACAATCAAAGGCGTGTTAAAAAAAGAGGGGCGCGACAGACAAAGACACACGACAGGGCCGAGTCACAAACGGACAGAAAGTTGGTGTGAAAATAAAAGGGCAGATAAAAAGGCCTGTTATCGCTTCCCCTCAAGCTCCCAGGGGTATCACTTGATATACGAGCATTGATCTCTATCTATTAGACACGGTGGTATATGTACCTCCTTTTTATGTGCAGCGAGGATGGCGTGCAGCTTCTCCGGGCGCAGGTAGCCATTATCAGCCAGCACGTAGAAATGAATGTCCACCGTTGTCTCCTCCCTGTCTGCGATGCTGAAAATGTTGATGCTCCCCGGTCTGACGGACAGGGTTTCAGACAGGAAGTCCCAGAACGTCTCCAGCCGGCTCTTCCCCTCGACACGCGAGTCGATAAAATCTCTCGCTGTAATGCCTTCAGGACACAAAGGAGAGCGGAGGTTCACGCAGTAAGAACTACCGACTCGTCAATGACAACTCCAGAGTTGATCAAAGTCTACTGAGTTCCTGATTGCATTAGCGCGGGGGTAGCCTGACATCTCCCTCTATTGATCCTTTCCCCTCACTGAATCATCCATAAGGTGAATGAGTCCTGACGCGGTCAAATGAAAATCATTTATTTCTTCATTGAAACTGAGTTTGGGGTCCTGGAGAACTGCCGTGTACAAAATATGTTAATGGCCGAAAAATCAATCACATTTGTGGTGCCGGCTTCCAATAATATCTGGAGAACGTGGGCAGTCATCTTTAATCTCCAAAAATGATAATGACTCGAGTCAGAGGCATCCATAATAGCCTCCGACTCTGTTCGCCAAATGGCTTTTTAAATGTCAAGGACTTTACCTGACACTTCCAAATTGACCTTTATAACTCCAATTCGCTGGGAGACTGACAGAAAAATGAACACTCCAACATAAACTTCAGAGCGTCGAAGAAGACGAAGGAAACTATTACCAACAGGCACTCTGAATAGATGATTTACAATGCTTAGAAATGCTAAATAATGCAAGTATAAAAATTTCTCCTGACAGCCTATTATTTCAGCGTTAACTGGATTGACAACTTGATAATCATTCGATGAAAAGTACCAATTTATTCATGCCTGTGGCCTGCCTCTTTCAACATCGTGCTTCAAAAAGGAATTAAATAACAGCAGCGGCAACAAAGAGCAAGCTTTCTATTTCGTGGAGGATGACTGAGACAGGGGAGCAGGTTGAAAAACAATTACAATATTTTATATTGTGGACTTCTCGTTCTGGGGGCCGTGTGGAGACGTAACAGGTGAAAAAAATCCACGTGCGGCGATTCAGGCATCCAATCAATCCTGGGGTCTACGCCCTCGGCCGAGTCGGCGGTGCCGCTGCTCACGTTACCTGCGCAGCGCAGCGAGGCGGACGACAGGATGGCTTTCTCCTGCAGCTCCCTGACGTGGACTCGGACCCCCGACATCACGTCGGGCCACACCCCGTCGGAGACCCCGACCCGCAGCCAGTAGCTGCCTGCCGGAGTGTTCTGTCGGAGGGTCAGCACGCCCGAGCTCTGGTTCAGACTGAAGTATCTGAGAAAAGCAGAGGGGCTGTTAAGTCGGAGACGAGAGAAAGAAAAACAGAAGACGAGTGGCGCCTTTTGTCCGCGAGCCGCTTTCAGGGGAGAAATACCTGACAGATGGCATTCAGACAAGTAGAGAATTGGTCAGCTTTAGCTGGGCTTTCTCCAGCAGGAAGCAAACGCAAATTCATTTTCAGAAAGAACGAGGAAAAAAAACGCTGGACCACAGAAAAACAAAAACCGCCAAGGATGGGAAGAAGAACAAATTATTTGGCTCCAAAAGAAGCTCCAAAAAGAGCTTAATAGTTGTCATGGTGACTGAAATTTCAGAAATTAATGTGTGAAACATGCACACATATAAAACAAATACGCAAATGGCATTTGTGATCTGATTGGTTCTAGTGTAACTGCTGACATTTCAGGCCGCTCCCTGAGTCAGACCGCGCTCGCACGGTCTGACGGCCGTGTCATCTTGGGAACAATGTACAGGTGGGCCCGAGATCGTTTAGTTTGGTGGAATCTGATTCCATTTTCTCGAATGGCAATCACGGTTGACGGCTGTGATTAAAGTCCCTCCGGAAGGCGTAGCTCAAACGAGGGGCCAGGGAGTTGAATCGCAGATTAGGAGAAGTACCTTTTCGCCAAGTTTGGGGCTGAGTGATATCGGCCGGAGGAAAAAAAACAACGTCAGAGAGAAATATAACCTCGACGCTGAGTCCACATCCGCTTTCTTTTTCACCGTTGGCAGCTCCTCTGGTGCTGTGTTCCTTTTGCTTTTGTACTTGGGCTGCACATTTGGAGATCAGCATGTTTCCATAAAAAAAAAAAAAAAAAAAAAACGATATGCATTTAACAGGGGGCGCTTACTTGGCGGCGCTTGTCTCCAGAGTGTAGGTCTTGTTGTCCCAGTCATCGGGATCTGGGGCATACACCTTTCCCAGTGCTGCATTTGCCATCCTTCCTGTTCAAGGTAAACACACACACACACACACACACACACACACACACACACACACACACACACGCACTGACTGGACAGAATCTGCTGATGCCAACACTTATCTTTTCATCCCTCTCTTCTCCTTATCTTGCATTCTTGTGTTCTGTTCTACTTATTATGCTCATAACTGTGGAGCCCCGCTGCTGGAATGAATAGGCTCTCAGTGCTCCACTTCAGAGAGCGTGGAGCTTAAAGAAGCGGGGCTATCTCAGTATGGATTATGTTATTATCGACCTGCAGTGCCAGAGTACCGCAGCTGGGTAAACAACGGCAGCCCGGATGAGTCACGGCGCTCCCGTTTTCCACAATTACCAAAACTGCCGTGTCGCCGAGTGTGCGATCAAAACAATAACAAGCCATCACGCCTAATCAACTTACCTGGAGGGGACAAACACTGCGCTAAAATGAAGAATCATGATCCTTATCATAATGTGATGTTCAGATGAGCTTTAGGCGTGGGGCGAGCGGGGGGAGGGGTTGGTCGAGCTGAGGGCTGGAGGAAGGATTCGACAACGATATTACCATAACAAAACGCTGTTAGAATGTGAAAGGAAGGGCGTGATTACGAATTCGAGACTACACATAGCAGGTACGGGAGGGAAAACTTTTCCCGTCAGCTGTAGCCTCAGATTTCCCTCTCCACTCAAGTTCTGCGGCGAAAAAAAAAAAAAAAAAGAACAAGGGGCAAAGAGAATGAAATGAGGGGAAGCGAGTCACTCACCCTTGCGGCTATGCACGTAGATATCTTTCTCTCCAGCCTGATGGGCGTTATCATTCTGGTCGCCGACGGTGATCGTGAGCGTGCTTGTGGCTGTCATTGGCGGGCTGCCGCTGTCCGTCATGATCAGGGGCAGGTGGAACTCGCGCTGCCGCTCCCTGTCAAATCTCCGCAGGGCAGTGAGCGTGGCGGAGCCGTTCCCGTGATCCTGCAGGTGGAAGTCGGCGGAGTGGCGCGCTGGCAGCGAGAGGAAGAACGGGGGCCCGTTCTCCGGGGAATCTCTGTCCACGACGTGGAGCAGGGCGGAGCTCCCGTTGAGCCGCACCACCTGAGGTGCCGGACTGTTCTCCCACAGCAGCGGTGCGTAGGCCGCCTCCAGCTCCGGCCCATTGTCATTCACGTCCAGCAGCGGCAGGTGGACCGTGACGCTGCCAGTCAGCGCCGGGGTACCCCGGTCTGTCGCCATGACGACCAGTTCGTAACCTTCCACCGTCTCCCTGTCCAGCGGCCTGGCGACTGTGACCACGCCAGCTCGACTGACTGAGAAGTGTCCGTGCGGGTCAGACTCGGGGAGGATGCTGTACGTAACGTCCCCGTTCGGACCCAAGTCAGAGTCGGTGGCCACGACCTGAATGACGCTGGTCCCCACGGTTACGTCCTCAGGCAAAGGAGGGAGCAGGTGGGAGCTCGGGGCGAACACAGGGGCGTTATCGTTCTCATCCTCCACCTGAATCAGACAGTGGATGAGGCTGGAGAATTCTGAGTCCTCCACCTTCACGGTGAGATTGAACCGCTGCCCCCCCGGCTTCTCGAAGTCCAGCTTCTGCTTCAGCCTCAGCGAGCCCGTCTGGTCCGGCCTGTGGCTGACCATGTAGAACAGCTGCTCTGGGTCCCCAGCCGCCACGCTGAAGGTCAGCTGCCCGTACGTGCCAGCGTCGGGGTCCAAGGCGCTCAGCTCCAGAATGGGAGCGTCTTCATCGGTGCCTTCTGGCACGCGGGCGCCACAACGGTCCTCTCTGAACTTCGGGACGTGGTCATTGACGTCCGACACGACGACAGTGGCGGTAGCTGTGCCCGTCATGCCCCCGCCGTCCCGGGCCTCCACCACCAGCCGGTGGCTGTCAGCAAACTCCCGGTCTAGACCCTCCGCTGCGACGGATATGGTGCCGGTGCTGGAATCAATGGCGAAGAGGTCGATGTCATTCTCGTTGCGCGCATTCTCGGTAATCCTGTAGGTGAGGATCGCGTTCTGACCCACGGCTGCGTCGTCGAGGTCCACCGCCGTCATTTCCACGACGAACGCCCCGGGGGGGGAGTTCTCCGCCATGCTACTGTGGCAGTTGTCGGGGGCGCACGAGAAGGTGGGGGCATTGTCATTGATATCCCACACGTTGATAATGACGTCCGTGAAGCCGGTCAGTCCCTCGCCCTCTTCGTCCGTTGCCATGACAACGAAGCGCCAGACGGCACGCTCTTCTCGGTCCATGGTGCGCTGGGCGTACATCTCCCCCGTGATGTCATTGATCACAAAGTGCGACTCTGCCCCTTGACCATGAATGGAGTACCGTATGGCGCCCTGGTCTGCATCTTTGTCCGGGTCAGTCGCCGTCACCTGCAGAGATGAAGAAGACTTCTTAAGAAAATGGATATTCATTCATACCGTCCGAACCCAAAATTACTGCCTCTTATCTCTCCTGCCGTCACCCTGCTCTTCTCTGCCTTTGGATTTTTTTCGACAGCCAATTTAAGTAGCTGCCCTTTTACCCTGACCACCTAGATTAAAGCAGCGAGCTCCGATCGGGGCCGGTTTCCTGCGTCTGGCCTCAAAACTGGGTCTGACAGCCTGAATATCCCCACACAGGATCCATCACTGCTGTCTCTCCAACTCACCGGTACGATAGTTCCATAACGCGTCCAACTGCAGTAGCGGATCAACAATAACAGGCTGACAGTAGGTGCACCGACACGTGTTACATTAAGCTACTCTAAGCATTTCAGCGGCACAGCAGATTTCAGCAGGCTGTTGATTTTTTTCTTTTTAAAGAGCCTGCTAAAGAAAATTACAGTCATTACTGAAAGAAGCCTCTTAGCGGTAATGATCCCGGCCTCTCACCTGCAGCACAAACACGGGCGACCCATCGAGCTCCTCCGTGACAGATCCGTAGTACTCGTTCATGGAGAACACGGGCGCTTCATCATTCTTGTTAACCACGGTGACCACCACAGCGGCGTAGTCCTCCCACTTCCCGTCGGAGGCGAGGACCAGCAGCTTATATCGCTTCTGCCGCTCATAGTCCAGCGGCTGCGCGATGAAGATCGTCCCCACCTCGGGCTCGATGTCAAAAGCACCACCTTTGTTGCCAGATGTTATCTGGTAGCGCAGCTTGGCGTTGGCCCCTGTGGCAAGAATTGCACGACGCATGACTGGGAAGGCGAATTAGGAGCTCTGATTTCTGCAAACGAACACGGTTAGCGAAATGTAAAGGCGAAGCAAACGCACGCGCAAGTGCACAGCAGCATGCCCCTTTTCTTACTTTTAGAACAAGCAATCTGATTCCGGCAACAACAAAAAGGGCATAAACACGAGGGTATTATACCTCGTTTCCTCAGAGACCTCAGCATTAGTAGGTTTTCATGTATCCCTTTCTTGTTTTGATTACTTAATTAAATGGAAACTTTGTACCTCATCGCCTCCGCTTTAATCAGATACTAATTAAAAAAAAAAAAAGAGTGCCGAAAAAGTAAAAGGGAGCATGAGAGCGAAAGGCAGCGTAATGCACTCTGACGGTGCCCCCAAGGGAATGGTTTTGAGGCCTGCGAGAGGGTGGAGGGATGGAGTAAAAAGGAAGTCGATATCTGAATTTATCTGTGCCTCCCTGGAGACCGTCCAATCTGCTGGTTTAACGCGAGAATAGATAAAATAATCTCCCGGAATGTACAGTCTTCGCTTTCAATCATCCTGTTGGGTTAAAGTAGCTACAATCCCATGTAAATACACTAATCTGTACTATTAACACAGCTGACAAAGTGCTCCCTGCCTCCCACAGGGATCTGGCAGGCTTACAGCAGTCGAGCCCAGGGTGGAGTTTCTAACCGAGACAGATTGAGGGTAGCCTCTCAGGCGCAAGTGCAATAGTATTGTAACTTCAATGTCGGGGGTTGGTGTTTTTCCACAGCTATTCATCATTAGCGCTGCAGCCCGGCCTAAGCTGCACCCCCGCTCGCCATAAATACTTGATTAACGGACCTAAACATGCCTGATAGAGGGATCTTAGGCCACTGCTGTATGGAGGATGAGCAACTGCTTTATTGCTTAAATCCCGCCCACCTACTGTGTGGGAGCGTGTCACTCTTTTTGGAACACATGTGCCGCAGCGCATTGCCGAGCACTCCAGACGACGACTGCTAAATCTAGCACATGATTTCGGCAGCATGATTCCAGCCCGGCTCAGCCTGGATGGGGAAAGGCTGCCCACAGGGTCGCTTTATGCAAACTGCGAGAAAACGCAGGCAATCTGGAAAAAAACGGGGCCTACTTGGCACACCGCTCACAGCCGTGAAAAAAAAAATGACTGACGGACTGCCAAAATAATTCTGTTATTTCAAGAAAAGAGCGTTTGGTGAGAGATCAAGGAGGCGCAGTCTGGAAAACTTCTGTAAAGTTTTCAAAGTGGCTCCCAAAAACATCGGTTCTGGTTGGCCAGCTTCTTTAACCTGTGTTTCTGGGAACTGGCATCAGTAAACTCTTCCTGGGACCTCCTCGTCTCCGCCGCCTCGGCGAGCGTACCTTCATCTTCGTCATTAGCGCTCACTGTGACGACGGCCAGGCCCACGTCTGCGTTCTCATCCACGCTGACTTCATACAGTCGCTGAGCAAAGACCGGCTTGTTGTCGTTGACGTCACTGATGAAAACCCTCACATAGGCTGTGTCTGCAAGAATGACAGAACGGCAGAAGATTACGGCACACGGCGCGCACGCACGCACGCACGCACACACACCCACGCTCTCACGGTGTGTACTCCCCTTCCATCTGTTTATTGATTTTACAATTCATTGTCACTGTTTAGTGGAGAAGAGGCACTTAACCCGACGCAATATGCCTCATTGACATGGAAATCAGACAAAACATTATTCACAAAGATCTGCTGTAAATTGCATAAATTATTCATTTTGTGAAGAGTTTATTGTTTTAACAGGGGCTACTGCTTTCAACAGAAAGAATAACTGTAATGAGCCTAAACCTCTTCAACAAGCGTCTTTTTTATTTATTTTTTTGTTGTTGCAGAGAGCAGATAAAGAACCTCTCAGCTGGGAAGGTTAAATATTTATAACATGACAAGTGTTTGCGTCTCATCGGTGCCCTCCTCATTACGCTGTTTATTTCTTTAGTTAGAAAGAGGAAATTATCTGCTCACAGAGCACACGCGTGACGCCTTAATTTGGAGCCGCAGCAGCACAGGATGAGGGCGGTGGGAGGTGGTCCCACCTCTGCGGCTCATTTTAACATTTACCTCGTCCTCCCGCCGTCTCCCGGGGATGACGCACAGAGACGGGTCGTGTTTGCAGAGGATATGAGCCCGTCTGGATGTGGGAGATGCAAGAGCCGACTCAGGCTGATTGCAAATGCTAAGCAGCCCTGGCAAACCCTGCTCCAAAAACCCCACCTTTTACCCCTGATGCGCCCTTCACGAACACCGGCAACACACACCCTGAACACGTTCGAGGTGCAGACGGAGGTTTTACAAAAACTTCACAGGGAGAACATGAGAACCAAACAAAGGCCAATACTAGTTAAATATTGAACAAGGGAAAAGTAGTAATGGGGAGAGAAAAAAAATGGGGCCGTAACGAGAACGACAGCAGCAAGAAATCTCGCCGCTGTTTCCGCACGGAAGAGAGTGAGGCTGTCTGGTCGTGGCAGCGGAATAAATCAAATTAAGATTCACTTTTCAAAGGCAATCCCAAAGTGTAAATGAGTATAATGTAATGCCGGCGCAGTCGGTTTCAAACACGGGGCGCAGAGGAAGCGGCTTCTCGCGGCTGAGTTTTCAGTATTGCCCTCCAGGCTTATCGAGAAAGAACACTGCTAATTTTTATGAATGGGCTATTTCACCAGGACAGAGGTCACCTCAAAGTTAATTCTGCCAACTAAAAGCCTTTCCTAGAATGTAACAACATTGAAAAAAAAAACATCTATTTGTGTGACTAAATAGGAGAGGGATACATTAAAAATGATGTTACTGTTTCTGCCTTATTATTTGCAACATTTAAGTGAATAGTAATTACTCTAACATAGGCTTTCCTAGGCCATTTCTAAGGAATATTTCTCCATTTTGGGGAAATGCGGCCGTATATAAACGTTCCTGCAGAGAGTTAGATGAGAAGATCGATAACACTTTCACGTCTTTATGGTCAATCTGAAGCTGCAGCCAGCACCTGGTTATCTTAGTTCAACATAAAGACTGGAAGCGGGGGAGCGGCTCGCCCCTTGCTTCACATTTACTGCAGAACCACAAGAGTGGCATTAAGCTTCTCGTCTACTTTAAATCTTGGCAGGAAAACGCACGGCGCTTTCCCAAGGGGTTGGACTTTTCATTTAACGAAATGAAGCAAAAATCTGAATTCATTATTTCCAACCTGAGTTGGGCTGTTTGTTCTTGCCGGGCCGCGCCGACTCCTGGCCGTCTTCTGACTGAACTTCCAACAAATACGAGCTGCGCGCCTCACGATCAAACACAGCCTCTGTGTAGATGATCCCCAGTTTTGGGTCAATGCGGAACAGATGGTGGTCGCCACTGCTGTCACTCAGAAGAGAGTAAGTGATCTGCGGAGTACAGGGAGTGTGAAAATGAAGCGACGGTATTCTTTCAAGCAAAAAAAAAAACACCTGCATAAATAGCAAAAACTGAGGGCTTTGTAGCTGAAAATGTTAGGAGGTCTCCCGTTTATTTCCCAGTCTGTCTCCTCATTAAAGGCAAAACCGGATCAATACGCTCTGTCTCGCCAATACCGTGACAGTCAGTCACACAGCTGCGGTGGCATAGTTCACAGCGCCACCTCAGCAACACTTTGACAACTCTGAAACAAAAGCTTCTGCACTTAGGGGAGCGATGTTACAGCAATGTTCCTTCAAGCGTGACGAGGATGGTTTAGCGAGGAAAAAAAAAAACAGTCAGCAGATGTGGACACGATAACCACAAACCTCTCCGTTCAGACCCAGGTCTTTGTCGTGGGCGGACACCTGGAGAACCAACGTCCCAGTCTGGGCTCCTTCTGTCACAGAGGCCTCGTAGATGGAGGAGGTGAAAAACGGCACGTTGTCATTGACATCTTCAGAGAGAAGAGAGATTTACAAGCAGATGAAGATAATTTAGACACTTCCACGTAAGTATTCAGGCAATGAGTTCTCTAACATCCAAAGCTGTATCCTCCACAAATGCACACATAAGTGATTTAGTAGCACATGAACTTAAAATTATATCTAATGGATAAAAAAAAACAACTGAACCTGAGGCCACGGGCAAAATGTTTGTGAAAGGACAGAGAATGATAAAAGCAACATAAATAAAACATGCCTGTGATGTTGACATAAACTGTAGTGAAAGCTGCAAGAGGCACAGCGGCCACGTTCTGCGCTCGGACCCGGAGGGAGAAAAAGGGCGTGGTCTCGTAATCCAGCGGCTCGGACACCAGGATGGACGCGGAGCCGTCCTCGCGGTTGGGGGAGAGGTAGAAGCGAACTGGCATGTTGGTTTCAGGGACCATCCCGTCCTCCAGGTTGTAGGTCACCCTGGGGTCGCCCAGCTGAGAGGTCGCCTTGATGGTCTGGACGGGATGAGAGGAGGCAACGAGCTCAGTTTGTCACGAAGTCGAGAAACAGCAGGGGAAAGATGTTGAGCCGGCGAAACGAACAAGATGTGCCATGTTTACTCATCGGCTCTTGGACAGAGCCGCACTGAGCTGAGCCTCACTGAGCTGAGGAGCGACAGCTCTACAATCAACATCAGACATCAGTCTTCTCATCTAAATCTTGACAAGAAAGCAAATGAGCGAATTTCCCAGAATGTCAAAATACTCCCTCGACAAGGATCCCTTCTGAGGTGCGTCAGGAAACAGGAAACATTTGTCTACATGTGACTGGAGCTGGATCAGGCTGTTTTTAGTGGTTTCTGGTCTGAAAGAAGCCCAAGTCTGGTTACTGTGATGATTGATTATCTGAGTTATCAACAGAGTCGGACGAGGGGCCCGTAGTCTGAGCCCTGAAGCAACCTCTTAAGTGGAAGTGAATTCCCTTGTGGGGACCTTGGCAAAAAAAAATTGCTGTTTGCGCTCTCCTGGATTGACGGCTGTACTGTGCACCTTTCACATCAAAGGAGACATTTTGAATGGATTTAATTAGCCCGCAGCCATGAAACTTGCTTCGCACATACGACCCGGTGTCAGCTTTCTCCTGCAGCGTCGGGCTAAAACACAGATTTTTTTTTTCCCCCAGCACGCTGACAGGCTTTCAGAGCGAGACTCTTAGCACAAAGCGAACACAGCGTCTGAGTAACGCTCAGCTCGTGCACAAATCCAGGAGTAAGCAAACAAACATTCAGCTCAAAAAAGGCAAGTTAGAGACTATCTTAGTGTGCGCAGCATACCTGCAAGTGGCGTGCACACGTACCACTATGGGCGCGTCCCTGGCCGTGTTCTCGGGGACGACGACGCCGTAGCTCTCCTCCTCCCATTGCGGAGGCTGGTTCTTCACGTTGGTGATGGTGACCGCCAGCTCCACAGAGGCGTTGCGGCCTCCCCCGTCGGTCGCTACGATGTCACGCGCGATGTAAGTCCGCTGTGGTCGACAGCAACAGTTCAGATCATTCAGCAGGGCGTTCAGAGGCCAGACCGCAGCGGATGAATCGATTTGTCATTTGGCTGATTGACAGAAAATGAATCAGCGTGATTTTTCATGAGCAATTAATCGTTGAGCTCATTTTTCATGCAAAGTGTCAGACTTTGCTGCTTTCCTTTGTCTTAAACTGGACACACACACCCCCGCCACGCTTGGACAAAACCAATTCACTGGAAGAGGTCACATTGGACTCCAGGAAAGCCTGACGGTAGTTCCCCTGCCAAATCCAACCTCCATCTCATAAAGACCACACAGTGTAACACACACAGTAGGTTCAAATGTTAATCTAATTTATCATGGCAATCGTAGTTAACTAAAAGCTCATGAATCATCAGCTGGTGGAAACTGGCCAGCGATGACAAAACACGTCGCGTTGGGTTTTTAAACCAACCCCTCCTGGCCGACGATCACAGCAATCAGCCAATAATAACCTGACCGGTGGTGATGGCTTCATGTTCCCGCCTGACCTTAAACTTGTTCTATGAACTCCATTGTGGAAATCATTTAATTAGGCCAAGAAACAACAGCGGGGGCGATGTGAGCCTTACAAAAATGTATTAAGATATAATTCAGGCTGCACAAAAGCTCCTCTGCTTTTGTTACTGTGCTATAATTGAGGAGGAAATAAAGGGGCGAATCTAACAGAGGAACTATATTTCATCAAAACGGCCACTGCAGGGTAAACTGAACACTTCCTAAAGAGGTCATTAGAGTGTTTGATTCTGTTTATCTAAATTAGACAATGTGTAACATCAACATTAAACTCACCCCAGAATGAGGAAGAGAACCCCAAAGGGTCCTTTTTTTGCCCACATAAGGTAATTTCATTTCTTTTGCCAACCACACAAAGTGAAAGATAATGCAAGTCATAGTTATGCCACTTTGTTAATGAAAAACGGCTCAAATAAGCGTTCAATTGTTAAGATGTAACAATACGCCCATCAGCAGCATTATTCTATCAATGCAAATCAAGGCCTTGCAACTCTATTATTACGGCACAGCAGACAGATTAAAAAAAAAAGAAATGTCACTTAACCTCAAAAACACAACGTTCGGTTGGTGGGACAATCCAATTAGTATTTGTGAACAAGTGCGGCCCGTTTCCGGAGCTCGGGAGCGGAGAACAAAGATTCTAATCTGCGATGTCCAGCGCGGACCCAGCGGCTGCAGCTTTTACAATAAGTGAATGACTGACTCTGTGGGAACATCCAGGCAAGGTTTCAAATTAAATTTTCAGAAACAGAGTCAAATCCGAACCAGGAAATATTCTGGAAAAATTCTGGACACGTGGACGCAGAACCTTTCTTACTTTCTCCGTGGAGCTGTACTGTGCCGGGGCGCTGACACTTCATGAGTTTGGTTCAACCGCCACATTCACATTCCGCCTGCTTTACTGTAAAGTGGGGTGCGGAAAAAAATGCAGCCTAAATATTTGTTGAGTGCAATGAGAAGCTGTGATCGAAAATCCAAATCGAGCGGTGCCCCAGAACGGTGGAGACGTTTAACATTTTACGAAGTGCTTCCACAGACTTCGTTACGGCACAAAGAGTTTGCAGAGATTCAAACGGCTTCAGAAACCGTTTTCAAATATGCAGCAGATTTGTTCAGCAAGGTTTTGGGCTTAACACTTTCAATTTTGCATGAAGTCGGCAGCGAGATTTTCGCACACTTCTATCGCCGGCGCGCTAAAATGGACGCTAAATAATAGACTGCTCTGTAGTGCTTTAGCAAGTTTCCAGCTTGAACGCCTCTTATATTTGAATAAGTGAAAGAGGAAACCAGGGTGACGAGCACTGATGGGCTGCAGGGGACATGAAAAGCTACCACACACCGATGAAAGATGTCGAAAAATGTAACATCGCTGACACGGTGAATGGCTTAAATCATACCAACATCAACTCATGGAGGGCAGCTTGCTAATCTTTGTGGCAAGTCTTCATTTTGAGCGCAGTAATTCCTGTACATAATTAAACAATTAGCCATTTTTAGAAATGATCTTTGCAGCAGTTTTCCCGAGCATACGGCCTGGTGATTGAGTTTCTTAGCATCGAGGTGACCACAAACATATTCATCCATCCCAGCCTCCAAATCGTTTCAGTTAATGGCCTTTAAACACATAACTGGCCTTAAGCTGCTGCGTGCTGTCACTCCCTTTCTAATCAAAGCCTCGTATGATAAATGAAAACGTCTGGAATTCCACATGTCAAAGCCGAAGCGTTTAAGATAGAGGCAATCTAACTTTGGGGTAATTAGCTTCTTAAAACGCTGTACCATTCATTTAAAAGTGGCACCTCCTTTTCTGGGCGGACGGCGGCTGCAGGTTAGAGGAGAGGAGAGGAGAGGACAGGATTTTAATGCATATTTTAAAAATGTGCTCTGTGCGAGTTTTCTCTGCCGCCGTTGCGTTTACAAGAAGAGAGGTTAAATTAAGCCCTGCGCGCTGCGCTGGGCGCTGTGGCTAGCTGGCCAGCCTGCTAACTTCAGCAGAACCAGAGGAGTGATAGAAATGGGGGCGAAGCAAGAGTCAACACTGCCGGTGCTTTCCGCCACCAAGGAATAAAGTTCGAAACGGAACACGCAACGTTTCTGACTCCGGCTACTCAGCGGCAGCTTATGCATGGCGAAGGATAATCTTGAGTAAGAGCCCAATAAACAGCCCTGCAGGCATCAAATGTAACCACAGGAATCCCAAGCTGTTTCGCCAGGTTTAATTATTTGTTTAGTCTGAATTATTCTCCCTCCATGCTTTTTCCACATGCAGCACCTCTGGGAGTGCACAGCAGACAAGAGACACTGTGAGGTGGCTCATTCATTAACTTTGTTGACACAGATCTACGAGATAAAGACTGTGTGTGTGTGTGTGTGTGTGTGTGTCAGAGAGAGAGCCTGCTAATAACCACTGACTGACCTGTGATATGGGCTGGTTAACGTAGACCCATCCAGTGACAGGGTTGACCTGCAGGTACTCGGGCTGCTCCAGGGACATGGAGTAAGTGATGGCTGCATTGGTGCCAAAGTCGTCGTCGTGAGCCGCCACACGAAGGAAGCTGGTGCCGACCAGAGTGTCTTCCCTCAGAAAGTCTGCGGGGAATAGAAATAATGTATGCGCGCTCAGAGGGGACGCTCACGGCACAAAGGACAGGAAAGGTCAAGCGTGAGGAAAGTTATGGACATTTGTTATATTGCAAAATTTGTTATTTTTAATACCCCTGGGGACACTAAGGTATTTTTCTAATGTCTGTTCCCAATTTGTACACGTGGGTGCAATTCATTATGCAGGACACTGAATGGCATTTCAGATATTTTAGTAAATTAAAGTAAAAGAAGGGTACAGGTTATACTCTGCTTCAGCGGCAGTATTCACATTTCATTTTCATTTGAACACCAGCAACACTTACACTCGTAGCGCAAATTCTCAAACTTGGGGCTATTATCATTCTGGTCCAGTATCTGGACAGTGAGCTGACAGATGCCAATGAGTGGCTCCTCTGCCCAGTCAGTGGCCGTTACTGTAATTGAATACTCTCTCTGCCGCTCCCTGTCGAACCGCCGGGCCGTCACGATCACTCCTGCGAATACAGAACAATAATGAGCCCCGTTCCCCGACGCCCGCGAAGGCGCGCACACATGAAAACACACACAGTCCAGGCATTAAAAGCGATTAGCGGCTTTTTCTGTTGTGGCTGATCGGCGCGTACTCATTCAGCCATTCTGCGATTCTCCACTGCACACATCCATGTGTACATCCGTCAATTCACAGCCATCCATCCATCCATCCATCTCCCCGTCTCAACCTCCACCCATGGATCAAGAAAACAAGTAAACAGTTATAAAGTCATGCTGAATAAGTCGAGCGTTCCTTTCAAATGCCGTGACTTTGCCATCAAATCTGAAGATGAAAATGACAGAATGGCACGTTGACGCCACGTGTTGTGACTCCCGAGCAGCTTTTCCATTTGCCCTTCCCTTCATTATGTAGAATCATTTTTATATACTGAAGAGTCCTACCAAGCTTCATCAGATGAAATGAAACTAGGATTAATGGACGGCTTTTGGCATATGCCTCCTATTCTTGGAGACAGAAATGTGAGTTAGGAACATTTCCTCCCCTCTCGGATCACAGTTCAACCGCAGTGTCCATTAGAGGTGTCAATTACCATTAAAATGCAGCGCTGTCTCTCTACAGTAAACTCTGTGCTCGACGTGTAATTGAGACCTATTTCAGCCCAGACAATCCGTGACCGCTCTACCTGTGTCGGGATGAATTCTGAAGGCAGGCATGGTGCTGTCTCTGTGCATTAGGCCATATTTGACTTTTCCATTTGCTCCCTCATCTGCATCCACGGCATGCACTTGCAACACAAAAGTCCCCGTTGGCTGGTTCTCCAGCACCGAAGCTTGCTCACGATAATGCTGGCACTGAGAGAGGGAGACAGCGGAGAGACTCACAAATACGAGAAACAATTCTCACAGGTGAAAATAGATTGGCAGTTACAATACGTTCCATCAATTACAATACAGGGATCAAAGGAAATAAACTCATTGAGCAGAAGGTCGCTGCACACACAGAGGGAGGTGCTCTGCATGAAACACAATATAGAAGTTATAGATACAGCACACACAGCCATGGAAAGGAAAACACTTGAGCTGATTTCTTTTGAAGAGCCAGCAGTGAACAGCTTTGTCTTAGCCAAGAATTCAATCCATTCCCCCTAATGAACACATGCCCCAGATAAAGAGCTGCTCTCTGGAGTCTGTCTTTTTTGTAATCAGATATAAATGCAAGCCATTCTTTCAACAGAATGACCATGACAAAAAAAAAAGAAAAAAGAAGACGAAGAAAAACAGCAGGCGAGCAGGGGTGAGAGTGAAACAGAGGGAGGGAGATGGATCAAAGGACGCGAGCGGCTGATAGAAATGCAAAGGTTCGCGGGATGGGAAGGCACAGACAGTGTGGCCTGCGGGTAGCTCTTCATGAAAATATAATGCTAACCCAGATGGTTCTGAGGCGCAATTTGATATTTAAACACGTCGAGTTGCCACGACTTCCAGCCCACCCACAAGACCTCGGGAGCTTCGGCTCCACGCGAGTATGTCTTCTGCCGAAGTTCAAGTCATTCCTAATTACGGGGGAAGTTAATTAAACAGGTAAAGTATATTGTGATGATATTGCACTTTTTTTCACAAATTAATTGAAATCCCAATGGAGCGCCTAAAGATAGAGTGGGTGTGCAGGCTAATCAGAACTCATGGGAAAAACAGAGCGGAGAGGGAGAGAGAAAGAGAGAGACGAGGCCAGGGAAATGAGAACGCCCTGGCAAAAAAAAAAAATTTAAAAAACAAGAGTGCGGGAGGAAGGAGTGACAGACAGTGGAAGAGCTGAAGTGTGGTGAGAGGATGAGACAGGCAGGCAGATGAGAGCACACTCGCTGATTTGAAAACAGGGGGAAAGAGCGAGTCTGGCTCGATCCAAAGGTAACAGAATCTGCTGATTGTTTTGCCAGAATCTCTTGCCTGGCAAGTGGTCCTTGCAACAAAATGTGTGTGTGGATTCTTGTTTTGACCTTGTGAGGAGCCAGGTTAGCTTTACCCTGTTTACAATGTTTACGCTACGCTGAGCTATTAGAGTGGTATCAACTCTTGCCAAGAACGCGAATGCAGGAAGCATTTATTTAAAACTGGCTGAAATTGAAGTTTGGTCTGTTTTCAACTTGTGTCTCAGTCTCCAAACTGAACCGCAGGTCGCTCTAACTCTACACTCACCACCTCTGCTGTATGCAAAGTGGCTCAGGCAAGACGAGATTCATCGGTTCGAGCTTTCCAAGCGAACCAAGCGCTGCATCAACGAGCTCCGTAATTCGTCATTCGGAAGTTGTCACCCGGCATGAGCAATTGCTGCTAAAAAGTTGACGTTTATGAGAAGAAGACCCAGACAGGATCCTCACCTGCTCAAACACAGGTTTGTTGTTGTTGACGTCATCAACACCGACGATGACCCGGGCGGTGGAGGACAGGGGGTGCGGCCCAGCGCAGACGCGTTGTCATCGGTGGCCGTGACGTTCAGGACGTACTCCAGCCCTTGGAGTTTGGGGAGGGGAGTGGAGCGGAGACGAATCAGCCCTACAAAGACCAGAGGATCATTAAATTCCACATTATAAAACACGGGCCGCCCCAACAGCGCAGCTACAACCATTCCATTAGTCATTAAGCAGGATGCGACTGCCACTGTGCCCTTGCACGGTGCACTATCACTAAAAACACACCAAAAAACGCAACCGGCTTGTTGTTGTTCTAGAAACAGGGAGCGAGATAGCGAACTGTGGAAATTCACCTCAAAGGTCCACAGAAAAAAGGTAAAAAAAAAAATCTGATATGCAGACTAAATCCAAAAACCAATTTCACAGTGGTGATCGCGTCACATTTCTAATCTAATAATTGCATGCTCTCCTCTAAAGATGCCCGTCCAGCTCCAGCACTCCAGCGAAAACATAGAGTAATAAGTGACTCAGGTCAGAAGCTAACCAGGCTCAGCAGATGCCTATTAGCTGTTCCTTTCTGCCCCTTTGTCTGCTTTCATGTAACGGTCGAGATAAAAGGTGGGATAAAAGGACGCGGCATCTGAGTCAACATCTTTCTCGTCAACAGTAACACAAAAACATCAGAGGCTGCAGGACGAGCGCGCAGCCTGTGATGTGGGGGAGACTCATTGAAGTGAGAGCACAGGGAGGTTTTTGATTCTCTTGTTGGGTTTCAATTCATCTCTTTCGCTGCTCTTGATTAAAGACAATGCGGCGTGCTGATACGCGCGGATGCCAGCGCCTGACTTTCTTCTCTCCCAATTTACTTGGGGGCCCGGGCGCCTGCAGAGCCGGCGAAGGGTCCCAGCTCCTAATGACAATGCATGACACTGACGGCACCGCGCCACTGCATTAAAGTAGGTGAACTGTGGGATGTAAATGGTAATTCCTCCATTTTAAATGTCAGCCTTGTTTACAAATGCGACATGAGCTCGAGCAGCTATTCAATGAGCCAGCACTCTTCGCGTGCACTGTAAGTGGGAGGCTGTATCGTGGCTTCCCTGCACCCGGAGGACTGCCAGCCTTAGCATTTTCCTGCACCGAGGATACGCCGAAAAGGGTAAAACGGAACGTATATTAAAAAAAAGAGACGACACAAAAGAAAGAGGAGCTGGCGGAGCGCAGCCTGCAGATTGTGAGCTATGATAGAGCAGTTGTTGTGAAATTGAATTGAAAGGGTTGGGTGACAAATGTCACAGCGATTGCCACCGGTTTCGGATCAAAGGGTAAATAAAAAAGATAAACTGTGCAGTCACCAATACTAGAGAGCACCGAAACATGGGGGAGAAAAAAAGTCCTCTCTCTGTACTTGCAAAAAAACAAAAAAAAAACCCAACACAAGTGTGAAAATTTCTTAAATAATGTCATCATTTATATCTATGACCACAATAATGGGAAAAGCAGCACTGGTATTGAAATTACAGCTTTTAATCTGAGCCTTCAATATCTTTTGGCATTGACTTTGAAAGTAGAGGGCGTTCACTGCACACTGCTGTAGCAGGAACGCATTAGAGGAAATTGAATGTGTGAATTGACGGAAGGCCTGTCAATTAGAGTGAGAGCCACAAGTGCCAAGCCTGGCCGGAAAGTTAAGAAGCATCACCTTTCTGGCTGTCGATGACAAAGTTTCCTTCTTCGTTGCCCGCCGTTACGGAGTAGATTATGCCATCACCATCTGGGTCTTTGGCCAGAACCGTGGCGACGAGGGTGTTGGGGCCCGCGTCCTCGGAAACGAACGTTCGATATCTGCGGAGAGGAGCTCGGCTTTAACAAGTGCGAGGCACATACGGAAGTCACAAGTCAATGATAGAAGCGCGCGCGTGGACAGGAGGTATGAATCATTTCCGCGGTCCGAAGCATCAGCAGGCTGATTAGACTTATGGTTGTTGCTTTTGCTTGTCACGATGATTTAACCTGTCCTCTTAGCTGGCAAGACCAGAGACAAATGATAATGTCTGCTGGGATGTTGAAGTCATTGAACAAATGGCGCTTCCACATACCGGGCCCACTGTGGGCCATTTGATCCAGTGCCTTTTAAAATGTCAACAGTGATTTGCTTGCTCTGTGGTGCCGGGCAGCGGGATGTCCACCGAGACACGGGAGACTGATAAACCACTGTGGCGCGGGGCACCGCGGGGCGGGAGGTGGAGCGCGTGACTCGGAGGACGCGGCGATGAAGAGGAATGGGCGAGCAGAGCAAAAGGGCGAGAGAGGGGAGAGGAGCAGGTGACAAAAAGGAAGGCTGGCACTGAAGTGACAGGTGAAGTGATATGTGTGAGAGAGAGAGAGAGAGAGAGAGGGGAGCTGGATTTAAGAGGGGGCGGCGTTCCCGCGCAGTTTGAGTTGATTCGTCAGCAGAACTCATCCCCTGTGAGACTTTTTGGTGCTGCACGCTCTTTTAATGTGTGTGCAAGCGTGTGTGTCTATTTGGTGGTGTTGGGAGGGGGGGGGTGATCGGTGTCTGCGGTGAGGAGTCAGAGGTGATTGATGGTTTACAGAAGAACGCTGATGGGTGATTCATCTCCGCCAGCCGCAGCAGTCTCCGTGGCAACATGAGTGACCTGTAATCTGTCACCCGGCTCAGAGGCCACCTTTCCGCAGCTCCGCGGGTAAGACGTATACACTCCCTCTTGCTTTTCTCCCCGAGGCGTCTCCCTGCATCTCACTGAACTGTGAAGTTAAGACTCAGACTGAGCGCGACCGTCTGTCTGGCTATTTGCATTTCTCGCAGCCTCCCTGCCCGTCCGCCCCTCGCCTCGGTCGCTCCTTCCTTCAGCTCATTCCATCGCGAGCCGAGGGGGACATACAGGGAAACGGGAGTCCGTCCAATCACATGTCCAAGTATCTCAATTAGCCTGACAACGTATGCCTACGCCTCCCTCTGCGCGTCTCTGTGAGAGCGGTCCTCTTCGACTCCGAGTATTTATCTCGATCTCAGCGAGCCACAGCACGACGAAGCTGCCAACGCACCCCACCTGGCAACACGCCTGCATTTCTAACTATCTGTCTGCCGGCCTGGCAGCAGTATTTGTCCGCCTGCCGACAGGGCTTCTCTGTTTGTCTGCATATCTGTCTGTCTCCTCGCCTTGTATGTTTTGGTATCCTCCACTTGTTCTTCCCGCAACCATGCCCCCAGTGTGCGTTTCTCTCCTTGGTTTTGTGTTTTCCGGCCGACATCATCTCCCCCTCCTCCTCCTCTCCCTCCGCCTGTTTGTTTGGGCCTTTGTCGAGCCACCCACCGAGACTGACACCTGACAACGCAACAAGAGCGGCTAACACGGGGGTCTGCCACAGTCTTCTGTGAAGGTCACGGAAAGATGACTGACGGGACCGACATCTTGCTCGTTTGGGGGAAGGAAACGCAGCGGAGCCCCAGTGACAGCTGCCGCTGCCCATCCACTCGTTCACATTTGCCAAAGGGCGGCGGAGGATACGATGGATTGCATCCGCACGTCAGTTTACTGCATACCAAAAATAAACCCTGTGTGAAGTTTGTGCAGATGCTTGATATTACCACAGCGCTGAACAAGAGGCATTTTTGTCTACAACACAGCACGAAAGCAACAATGTCACACTTTAGTTTGGGCTTAATGTGCGAGGAGCGAGTAACAGATTGTTTTGCTGCCAGATGGCTGTGATTAACACTCCAAATAAAATCTCCCACGTTTGTCTTACTGGTCGTGGTTTTACTACCGCGGGGTTGATGCAAGTTGGCCGCCGTTCGTGGCAGGACTCCCAGCACCTGATATTACTATCGCAAACAGCCTGAAGGAAGGCGCGTCTGTGATGTGTGATGCAACGACCTATATATCTGTGATGCAAATACCTTGTCTGCTCAAAGAGCGAAGCTTGGGTATAATGAAATGTGATCGGCGGGGTGGGGGTGGGTGGGGTCAGAGGTGAGGCGGCGCCAGCAGGAGGGACGGTATTTAAACTTGACAGCTTGGTGGCAAACTCTCTGCAGCTGAACTCAGGCCACGGTTAAAGAATCACAGTTCGGCTTTTCTGATACGGGCACTGTGGACATCTTGCATTTTGTGCAAATAAACTTATTACTGCGTTATGGAAGCTCAATAGCATTCACACGCACAAAGACACAGACACACACACACACACAAATCTTTTTTGTGTAATAGCTTATTGATCGACTCATAGCACTGTGTCTTAGCCTTGCACTTTGTTTCATGCCAATATGCAGTCTGCTCTGTTTGGAGCCCTTAATAAGCAAGCAATATTATTAATAACTTAAAAAAATCCAGCCTTTCTTTTTAAATCCAGAACTTCTTTTTTTTAATACGCGTGGTAAACCAGCATTATTTGGTGCAAGTTAAAAAAGTCAAGAGCTTTAAAATGAACCTGCCAATGTAGTAGAACTGACATGAAACCTGATGGAAGGGGTTTTATGGAAAGAATGGATTGGGTTTGTGAGGTGTAGGTGAAAACGGCTGCTCACACGGGCTGGGAGAATTCGGGGGCCTCATCGTTGACGTTTGCCATCCTCACACGGACCGTGGCGGTGCCGGACTGCGGCTCACCCCCGCCGTCCACCGCCATCACCACGAACTCGTACAGGTGGTTCGGCCGCTCGTAGTCCAGCCGGCCCGCGGGGAAAACGGTGCCGTGGGGCGAAATGCTGAAGTCCGGGCTCAGGGTGTAATAGGTGAGCTCGGCGTTTAACCCCGAGTCGCAGTCCGTGGCCAACACTGGCGACAGGGAAGACATCGCACGAGGCCCATCAATTAACAGTTAATCGAAAACGAGCTGATGAGAAGGCATCAGCTGATGAATATGTTGACATCTGTGTAGATCATTATCTCTTTATGGCCTCGCTAAACATGCAATAGATCATAAGCTCTGACAGCTACAATTACGAGCACACAAACTGCACCGGGCCCCTGCAGAATGATTACCATCATTTGTAAAAATGAGCCAAACGACGGCGAGACGATTCGACGGAAGGAGGAGGGAACGGGTGGAATGAATGAGTCGTATTTTATGCAGAGCGTGTTTGGAAAAGATTTTATTCTGAGGTAATCACATGGAGAAACTGTAGATTTGTTTCTAATGTGTGATGAGATTTGTTTTCCTTTATTTTTTTTTCTAAGGCTGCAGCCACAAATACTGACACCCTCGGATGCAAAGCTAATTAAAATCCAAGCTTGCCGTCTGGTGCATTTCACTTAAACTGGCTGTTCCCTTCTTGATCGTAACACGGGCATATTGCATACTCTTTTTGATGTGTTTATTTCCTCTGTGTCAGGCATGAGCACGAGCAGCTTAGCCATCTCAATGCCTCATTCTCCTTCCATCTCAATGCCTTGTAATGTAGGTTATCAACGTACTATACTCTCTTTGTACAGCCTGTACAATGTGACAGACTTGTTAAGTGATAAAGAGCTGAAGGCGTGCTTCACAGTTTATATCTTCCTCACCATCCGCCTGGCTGGGTGAAGTTGAAGCGATAGCCTCAATTTAAAGTATTCATCTGTGTCTTTGCCCAGCAGAAGCAGGGGCGATGGGATAATGGGGATTTCAATCCCTCCGTGCCTCAAAATTTTGACGTTTCATTAGTTTGCCGCAGCGCAGTCCAACAGATTCAGATTTTTTTTTTTTGCCCCCTCAATGTGAAATATTGGGGCATTCACCCGGGAAAACTATTGAACTATTATAAGCCATGGATTTGCATGGCAAATCAGCTGCAGCCTATTTGTAGCACGACGTACCATCATCACAGCACTGACAGCTCTTACAGAAGACTCCTCGTCATCACTCCATCTACCTCTGATCTCCTCTGTGCTGAGATTTTCCAGCTCTACTGGTTTACTTATTTATTTATTTTGTTGTTCTGTCGATGCAGTGATTTGTATTGGATGGCATTTTCTCTACCGCTGGCTCTGCTGTGGCAACAATTTCTGCCGTGCTGGGCTGTGCATTCGAATGTTTTCTGATTAAATTTGTTCCGTTTTTTTCCTCAGCAAGAATGCACTCGAAGCAATCGCCCAACCAAAGATCCCCACGATTCACTTCCAGTCGCCCCTGGAGGGGGGGCAGAAGTCCCGCGGGAACAGGAGCATTTGACAGAAAGCAAATCGGTGAACAAGGTCAAATGTTAAAAAGAATACTCCTGATTTTTTGTTTTTAATGTGCATCTTACTGAGCTTGCTGGGGTATTTCTACCATAATTTGTGAGTAAAACACTGTGGAAAATTCTCAAAACCTGTTGAAGTGCTTTTCTGTCTACGGCTGTAGCTAAATATTGCAAAGAAACTCAAAGGTACAGTATCTTAAAATACCTGAAGCACGAGGAGCACAGTCAGAAGTGTATTTTTTTTCAAGCAGCCAATGGGAATGCCGGTGATCTTTTTTTATTTATTTAATATTTTATATATATATATATATTTTTTTTTTTATTTATTTTTTTTTTTTAGGAACATACCAGGTTACCACACATTGAGGAACAAATGCCCTGTGGTGGCAGCACAGCAGGCGCTGGTAACCTCTTGCCATAACAGAGAAGTTGATTACTTTCTTTCATAATGCAAAAGCTGAAGCATCATTGGCCCATGAGCTGAACTTTGACTTTCCACACAGACACATCTGTTGTTTTCTGGTAGAAAGAGCGGCTTCTCGGATAGTTTCTCTCTCCACTTCAAAAAGAAACAGATGGACGTAAAATATGGGGTCAGGAGTCTCACCCTGCAGCAGGGACGTTGCCGTGGTTACAGTCTCAGGGACTCCGTCCACACCGTAGATGGATTGGAGGAACTCTGGGACGCAATCATTCTCATCCGTTATCAACACCTGAACCTGGTTAGCACCGGCGTTATGGGATGAGAGGAGAGGAGAAGAGATGGGAAGAAAGAAAATCAGAGCAGAAGAATACAAAATTAGCCTCTCTTTAATAACCCTCAAATCCAGGAGACAACCATATGAAATTCTGTGTGCGGGAAGCTGACCCCAAAACTTAATCTTAATTGTGTTTTATAGCTATATCCAGTTTCCAGTTCAACACATCCTTTATCTTCCACTTCGTGATTTTTCCTGAGTCAAAAAATAGAAATGTTCTGAGCATGTGTGTGCCTCCCTGTGCGTTTCTTGACAAAGGCCCTTAGCCGCCCTCCGCCCTACAAGCTTCCTGTCACCACTGTGTGTAAAGTGTGAAGTGACAGCTGAGTAATAGTCCTGAAATAGCTGGGATAGGTTTTCCCACTCCCCAGCTCATACTCCACGACACGCAGCTAAGCAGAAGCAGATTCTGCTAAATCTGTGGTACGAAGTGAGCGCCTGACGTGATAATTGTGTAACAAAATCTTTGAGTTAATAATTTAAAGGATACTGAATTCATGAATAGTTTATTTTAACATATTCGTTTGTGAATGAATTCTTTTTTTTTCTTCTTTTTTAATGTTCGAGTCCCCGTACCAAGTGCCTCGGAGAACGTTTGGTATTTTACACAGTTCATCTGCAGATCACTCCCCACAAAAAGCACTTAGTGAAACACAGAAACAAAAAGGGTGAAGGAAAACCACAGGGCAAAAAAAAAAAAAAAATTACCCGTGGCACCTGGTCCACTTGTTAACCTTTCAAAAGCATTCAGCCGTGCCATTCCTGCAGACGGACTCCAACGCGGCTGCCTCTCCTTTGTGGCCATCGCCAAGCGGTGTGATGTCAATAGGTCAGCACCGAGATCGGATCATTGTTGCTAATGCACCTTTAGTCAGCTGACATGAGCCACATACCATTTAGCTGAAGACTGGCCTCTGTGAGCGTTTTGTGAAAGCCCATGGGAGAGCGCAACATGGCAAATCTGAGCAATACAGCGGGGATTTTTATGATTTCAGTTTGATTCAGCACAGTAAGAGTACATGGATGTATGAGAGATGCAATAATAAGGCATCAGAGTGGACCTGAGCTTTGTGGTTGGTTGACCTGAGCACATAACCGCCTACCTGTATCCCACTCTCTCCAACTGAACTGACCTCTGTGGCGGCGCTGAGGCCACCGGGCTCCTCGCTGGCTCGCACCATCAGCAGGTAGCGTCGCTGGTCACTCTCATAATCCAGCGTCCTGGTCAGACTGATCTCCCCCGTCTCCTGCCGGATGCTGAAAAGGCTGCTGGGATTGATCAGGAGGCTGTAGCTGATTGGCTGCATCTGGAAGGAAATGGCGAACACCACCAGGAAGCTGCAGAACAAAGAGAGAGTGAATTTAACAAAAAGGGGGGAAAGCAGCCTTTAATATTCGATTTCAGTCGCACACATGTTGAATTAAAATCGAAATCCTCTTTCCCTACATCAGCACTGCGCTGTGATGAAATCAATTTCTGTATGGCCCATTGGCTACGTGCTATAAATGCAGTCAATCAGTCCTTGTCAGTTGTGTGTAATAATGTGATACTATTATGCAGATATCAATGTTTGTTTTCATGGTTAGGAGAGTTTGCGCTCTCTAATGGTGTGTGATGATGACACGTCAAGCCATGCTCGAGACGCGCTGGCGTGACCACATGAATATTCATCAGCATAAATTAGCAGGTAGCGGGCGGAAATCGACACCTTAGGCAAGTCCGCATCAGTTAACGGGACTGGTATCGCGAAGAGTTACGCTGCACGCCTCTCGGTTCCGTTTCTTACACCGTGCTGAACATGCAAAGCTCTCCTCCCGCGAGTAAACGAGCGCGCTTTCGTGCATCGCGCTCATCCTCATCGCGTTTGCCAACTCACAGGTGCGTGCGCACTGGCCACACTGTTGCATTTTTTAACATTGTCTTCCGTAATACTGTGTTCTTATTCGGCAGTCAAGCAATTATTGCCACTAAAGAGAGAGTGTGTGTGTGTGTGTGTGTGTGTGTGTGTGTGTGTGTGTGTGTGTGTGTGTGTGTGTGTGTGTGTGTGTGTGTGTGTGTGAGAGAGAGAGAGAGAGAGAGAGAGAGAGACAGAGAGCAGACGCCGGCGCGTGCGGTACTCACGGCTGTCCTTCGGGCGTGTTCTCTGGTATGGAGATGGTGTAGCTAATATTGGTAAACTGCGGTGCCCTGGCTCCCGCCACCACGGACAGCATGGCGGGGACGCTGCGGCTGCCCAGACCGTCGAGGGCCACGACGCTCAACAAGTACTCTCGATCCTTCTGAAGCACCAGGCCCGTGGTGATCACCTGGCCCGTCGCCTTGTCCACCGCAAAGCAGCCGTCACCGCCTGTTGGGAAACGAGGACGACATGGTTTTGTTGCCCCACAGGTCAGCACGCCTCACTATTGGACCAAGTGTGTTTTTGTTGAAATTTGATTGGCTCTCTGCTCTGATTTCAGGTGTTTACTTTCCCATCAGGTGGGGGGGGGGGGGGGGTAACCGAGATGGCTCAGAGCATCTTGGCAAACGATAGGAAAAAGGAAGGGGTGGTGAAGGAAAATAAGTTTTAAAAAAAAAAAATTTTAAAAAGAAAAATCACTTTATGTATAGCTAGACCAGTTTAAGATTATGCATTCACCTGGAAATTACTTATTACATAACTGTGAGACCCCACTAACGCTCACTGTTAGGGTTTATTCCAATAATATGTAGTGGTTTGTGTACAAATTAACATTTGAATACAATTTATATGTGCAATTAATTTATTTATCAAAACACCATCAATGATTTTTGTTTTCTTATTTGAGCCTCTTAATGATTTGATCAATGTTCACCCTGCTCTTATTATTCAAACATAGACGCAACTATGATTCAACACCCAATGGATCTAGATATTTAAAGCAGTTTTAGAAAGATGAATCATTAACTGCTATTTTGTATTCAGGCAGTATGACAAACAGTCATCAGTGACTTTAGGCTGAATTTATATTAACATTAATTAATTTTGCAGATGCCTTTGTCCAAAGCAACATACAAATTGGGTACAATACAAGCTACAATACATTGTGGAGACGCCTGTGAGAATAAGTACCTCACCACTCAGATCAAGGTTCCCCTTGACACAAGTGATGGTAGGACCAGTCATCGTTCATTTGCAGATTGTAATGCACTAACCTGAATTAGAGAGTTCAGCTGTGTGAGTGCCATGTTAGTGGCCACTCTATAGGCTAGTATTAGTGACACAATATGTGAATAGCCACACCGGTACTTTCTAACATACTATGCACTGAGTAAGACAAGCATCTTCTACTCCATCTTATTTACTTCACATTCCTATTACTGTTGAAACAATGTAAGTTTTCCCACTACCAGGAAAAAAATATGTCATTCACCCAACTTCTTTGCATTCGTCTCATTTCAGCTCAGTGTGAGTCTCCACTGCATTTCACTGTCATTTGCGGTTGCATTTCTCTACTCTCCCCATTTCCTCCACCATGTGTGCAACTTCAGCCTTCCCCACACACGGAGCAGAGCAGATGGGAGACAGATTCACAAGTCGTTATGTTAAGTGCAATAAAGGCTTTCCAACAAGTGTTAGAAATTCCTCTGAGATGGACAGACGTCCACCCTCAAGCGCCTGGAAGTCAAGCCAAAATATCAGTGTCTTTTAAATGCATGCAATTTGGCAACAGCGGCGAGGATGCTAGCAGCTCTTCTGCTGATAGCAGCGAAGCTCGTCCTGGCCAGAGCACAGCAGCTCTCCTGCTGTTACAGCTGTCAGAGAGGAAATACTTCCTCTGGCTCTGCAGGACTGATATTGGCAAGGTTAGGTGCAAAAGTAAATGAATATGTGTACTTAATTCTACTCCATACAATCTTTTAGCACTCAGACACACGTTCATTTAAAAGGCAGAGGAGGAATAAGACTTATTAATGAACTGTTCAATTTTCATCTCTGCAGAACGACAAAATAAAAAAATCCTTTTCGTTTTCTCCACCATATCCAATGACTTTATTTTTTCTTGATATATATATTGGAAATAATAATAAGAATAATGCATGGGATGAAGCAAAAATGTTGTTAATGAATTTAGCTGATAAGGTGAAATCTTTTCTGTGTGCTATTTAGTATATTTTTTAAAGTAGGCTATTTTTTAAACTGAAGTACTTCAGAAGCTGATCTCATCAAGCATTTAAGCTTAGAGAAATTGAGTTGAAGGTGGCTGTCCTGAAAGTGTTGCATGGTCCATTGGTTACCATTTATTACACTACAGGTTAAATAATAGTCAGTGTGCCATGGACAGCATTTGCAAAGCAAATTTTTCAAATATTTTGGTACCTAAAATGTGTTAATCTTTTTGTGAGTCTCTCAGGGGCAGATTGTGGAAAATGCATGTGTGCATGCAAACAATTGGGTCACAAAACACACATTCCTGCCATTTGTTTCTGTTCCGCTGATTGACAGATGGTGACAGTGCTGTGCAAATAAATATAGCAATGCAACAGCAAATGCAGTGAAGAAGAAGCCTACAAGCAAACATGGGTGTAAACAAGGCAGGATTTCAAATATTTATGAAATGGGCTTTGCAAAAGTTTAATGAGAAAGGAAATGTGCTCAACACATCTGTTAGACCTGAACGATACCCACAATGGGTGTAAGTGACAAACACTCACTAATGCTAGTTCTAAAGAAAAGTTCTAAATACTTTGTCCAACGCTGTTAAATACTAAAAAAGAGGTCAGACAGGCTGATCTCACTCATCAAAAGGCCAGCTACTCTCATCCTCTTGAGGTCTTAAACATTAAGCACAGGATAAGAGGGTTGTTTAATACATGTGAAATCTTGACATTGGGTCTAGATTACTTTGAGGGGAAACTAGTTTGGTCAAGCTTTTAGAGGCAATCCGCAAGCTTACATGAGTTCTTAGCGTATGTCATATAGACCATGGGTACCTTGTGGTAATTGTGGTTTTACGCACACCAGGGAGCTGCGTGATGGACTAAAGCAAGTCAGAGGGAAGTCAGCGGGGTTTTGTAAAGCCCCATTGGCAAGATTAGCACATCCCCCAATCTTTGACATGCCAACAAACCTCTATCCCCTCAACCACCAGGGGATCTACTACTCTGGCTGGCTTCCAAAAGCCCACTGTGTGTGTGTGTGTGTGTGTGTGTGTTTGCATGATTCTGTGTGTGTATGAAACAGAGAGAAGCAGACAGATAGACATGAGCGCATGACAAGTGCATAAACAAACATGCGACAGCCTCTGGCTGTGTCTGTGATTGCGTATGTGTGTATGTGTATGTGTGTGTGTGTGTGTGTGTGTGTGTGTAGAGAGAGAGAGGACAGAGATATAGAGGCACAGAGAGACAGGGTGACAGGGAGACAGAGAAACTAATGGACACCTAAAGAGTGTGTGAATGCATGAATGAATGTGTGAACGCCCGTGGATGTCTGTCTGAGCGACTGTGCTGCTGTCTGACAAGCTGGATTTATTTTGAACACTATATAGCCTGTCAACCTATTTTAACAACAACACAATCTATTTTAATACCCCTTCCCTCTAATATACCTTGTGTGTGTGTGTGCTTACCGTCCGACAAAAAGTATTCCACCTCTCCGCCTTTGCCCTCATCCCCATCGTGAGCCTGGAGATGGTAGACAAATGTTCCCGCTGGGGCCTCAGGGGAAACCACAGCCAGGTACGGGTACGGCTTCATATTCCACTCAGGGACGTTGTCATTGACATCAGTGATCTTCAGCTTCACCTTGTTCAGGTACCAGTCTGGGCCTGGGGGATAGTGCAGAGATAGTGACGGAGCTGTGGTTACTGAAAGTGACAGCTGTCATGTAACTGTGTGTGTAGAGGAAAGACAAGCAGCCAGGGGAATCCAAAGCACGGGCAAGCAACGAGTCAACTGAGGCTACAGGTATGTGAGAGATAAATCCTCTCCAGTAGACGGCAAAACATAATGCTGCAGGATTAGAATAAATCTCAGTGATTATAGTATCTGCAATGTGGAACTGACGCCAGTACAGTCTCAGTGCAGCTCAGAGTTTTGGTCAAAGTCAATTACCACTCTATCTGTAACGGAGCAATTTACAAGCTATCTTTCCACTTCCTTTTGCTTCACCATAGCTGCCGGGTTTGGGAGATTGTTGGGAGTGGATGTCGGGAAAGCTGCTTGGGTCCCTGGTGGAGTTTGGTGGAGGTGACATCATCCATCCATTCTCCATCAGAGCTCCCATCCAGGTATCCAGACACCCGTGTTCCCATGAGAGAGCGCCTCAGTCTCATCTACCAAGACTGTGTAAAAGCCACCGTGATCTTCCCACAAGGGCCGTGGGATGACGCCTCATGGCTGTAGGCATTTTGTCACCTGCACACTGCCTGAGTGAAGAGAGTAAGAAGATTCAAGGAATCCAATTACCAATTCGCTCACCCTGAGCTGGGGCAGGCAGCAATAGTTCACAGCAGCGCTGAAGGAGAAGCAGTGTACAACTGCGTTGCTGTCTTTATGACAAGAGCGTAGCTTTGCTTTGGCTGATAGTAAGGGGATTGTTATCCAGATTAAACACCATGACACAATCTGGAAACAATGTGCACCGCCACTGGCCTGATCTAGGGCACTTTTTGTGCAGAATCTATTCCTGCAAAGTGGAGCAAGTCGGAGAATTGTGAGCTAAGACACTATTTCCACAAATATCGGCTGTGATCTTGTGTCAACGTGGCATGAAAGAATGTCAGAAGAGCTGCCAACCAGTTCAGCAGGCTGCTATCCACAGAGGCCATCTGCCTCACCCCAAAGAAGAAGAGCCCCATGCCAGGACAACCACAAACACACACATACACAAACACAAGTGTGCACACAGGGATGGACACAACCACAAAGACTTGACGTACGGGCAAGTCATCTCGTCAACACCCAAACACATGTTTGCACACCTGACAGAGCAGTCTTTTTCTGTCTTCCTGTCTTTTCTCCGCCTGTCTCACACACACACACACACACACACAAACACACCAATGCACACTTAGGCAGAGAGGTGAGTTACCTAAGGGCTAAAAGTAACTATGGATTTCAAATCCCATTATGTAAAAGGTTTCCTGTGTGTGACCCCAGGCTATAAGTGGACTTTTTAATCCAAGACAAAAGCAGCAGGAGTTTGCGATGCATCCTTCGTTACCTGGGGGCTGACTCAACAGATGTGCTGCCATTTGTACAAAACAGTTCTACCCTGCTGGTTTCCCAAATATTCTGCAACATAATGTCTCTCCAAAGTCGATTATGGCTGATAATAGAAAACTATACGTTGGTAATGAGCAGATACATGCATACAGCAAATGGTATAAAGTCTTCAAACTGTATGAATTGCTATAATAAATCTTATACGTCACCGAGTGTTCGCTCAAATGAGTTGGAAAGCAGAAAACAGATGCTCTGATCACAATTCCTATTTCTTTTTTTAACTGGCTTACAGTTAAGATGCATTTTGATGGAAAATACAATGTGTTGCACACCAGACCAGCTCGGCAGTGTTCACAACTGAAACACAATAGCTATAAAGTGTGTGACAGCTCCTAAAAGGATTGTTAGAGGGATAATAACAGAGGCAGGAAGAAGCTGGAGGAGAGAATTAATCTAGCTTTCTGCTCAGGCTTTAAAGTTGCTCTGCGGAGAGGAAAGTTCTGACTCGGATCTGACGATAGTTCGTTTTGGATAAATAGCCACTGTATGGTGGGTGCAGAGAAACTAATCAATGTTCAGATGCTATCTCCTAATATGTCGACAGCAGCAGTTTATGCAATTTAAGCCAGATCATCCTGCCCCGTAAGAAGGAACAATCCCTTCGTGATGAATAATGTGAAAGGATAGAGATTCCGCTGCAAAGTGGAGGATTTTAAAAGACACTTAATCAAAAAGAAATCAGAGCTTCGGCACTTAACATTTAGTTGACTATCAAATCTTTGCGGGGAGAGGTGCGAGATACATTCCTCGCCTCCTGCTTGTTGGTGTCTTTCCCAGCAATGTCTCTGTGGTAATGGTGGTGATGATTTTACAAGGCTCCATCTAATTAGCTTGTTACAGAGAGACTAATCAGAGCCAAGGCAGATAATTAGAGCCTATCAGCTCTGGAATGATAATGAAGAATGTACTAGTGTGTTCGAGTGTGTGCTAGTGAGGTGAGAGACCGCTCGTGTGCGAGCGAGGGTGCGTGCCCTGTGTGCTGAGGCTGCCAACGCGCGAGGCCTCTCTCTGATCTGGTGAGTAAAGTGGAGAAGCGTCTGCCAGCGACGCCCCATGGGCACCAAACCGACACAATCTGCCTCACCTGACGGAGACAAGGAGATGTGATCAAATAAGCGGGCAAGGCAGAGGCTCCTCGGGATTTTTTCGAAAGTCAAGTGTGCTTTCTTGCGCTTTGTGTGATGAAATGCTGGTCTACACTGTGCACCACAATCCCATGAGGATAAGAGCATCATAATGTATTATACAAAGGTGGGTGACAGCGGTGCAGCCTGTGCGGTTGGCCAAGGCTCAGCGAGCACAAGAAGTGTGTGCGCACGCATGCATGCGAGTTGTGTGCGAGTGCGTGTTCTATATCACTGCGAGCCATTCTGTTGATGTTTCCTGCTGTTAATCCTCTCCTTGGGTAGTTGCTATATAAAGCTGCTAAGTGGCTTGCCTGTATGAAAAAAAAAAAGTTGTCTCAAGTGCTTCTGTGCACATATACACTGCCCACAGTAGAAGGACACTGAGTGTGTGTGGGAAGGAGATGAGAGGAAAACAGAGAGAAGCAGAGAGGCACAGATACAGACGCACATCTCTACAGAGGGAGAGGACGAGATGGAGAGGGGGAAGAGGCAGGCAGCGCGGAGGAAGAAGTATTGTGTGATGCTTAGCAGAAAAACGTAAAACAACATTACAGAGACATGAGCACAAAGGAAGCAAAACAAATGGCGACGCACAAGAGTAGATTGCTGGGAGCGTCCATGATTGGAAAGAAAACATACAGCAGCAGAGCAAATTAAGACAGAACATACAGTCTAATTAATAACACAGGGTTTTTCTGATGGATCCCCTTGTTCTTCCTATGTCCAATGAGGAAGGAAATGAAAATACCGATATTTCTGTGAGGAATTGAACAAACTGCGTCTGCAAGCATAAATATCAATGGTCCGTTTGAGACAAGGAATTCCAGGGGTGCTTTTTTAGCAGCAAGTGAATGGAAAGTGAAAGTCAGCTCAATGGGGGAGTAATAAGGTACATTAACCAAATGCTTGCAGAGTTAAGGAGGCTCTATTCTAAGCTGACCAACCCCCCACCACCTCCGTGCTTAAAGCTGCGTGTGAGACCGTCAGCAGGAGATCAACATGCTGAAAGCACTGGGGACGGAAAAACTATTAACTCATCTGATCCCAGAACCACACACCCTGGACTCTGCAGCAGCTCAAAATGGCTGACACACTAGCCGTGTAAACACACATGGAGGCATTTCCATCCCAGACCAATTACAAATAGTTGACGTCTTCAACTTCTGCACAGTCTTCACTCTGAATGTCTGCAGAAAAGGCCTGAAGGGTGCTCGATGAAGCGGCCAAAATGTCTTATGGCAACTACATGTGCAAACAATTTGTGCCAATATTGGGAATGGAAATATAAAAAAGAGGGATAAAGTACATGCCACACAGATGCATAAAATACTGATGCCACGTTTGCATCATCGGATCACTGAGGGGAATCATGGAGTTCACTCCCTCCCACTCCCTCCTAACTGAACAATCTTTCAAAAAACAGCCTGTTTCAAACTTTAGTATCCTTAAGTGGAACAACAACTTTCAGATTTACCTCCAAGACACATTAGAAAAAGGGAAATTTGACACTGAGAAGAAAATTACTTAACTTTACTTTCTTGCAAGAGACTTTTCCATTCACTTTAAAACAAGAGGAGCCAACAGTGGGTGGCCTTTGGGGTGTAACTGTTAAATAATATAATATCGCAATAAACAATTCTCTAGTTGTACTTTGCTATTTTCAACAGTATTCCTCACACGTCCCGCACCACAAGCAAAAGGCACTACTGCCTCCTCAAATATATATCCTAGGTTCCTCAACTCAAATCGAGCTCTTCGCCAAAAAAATTACATATATATTTAAATATTCTCTGTATTAATAATGTCTTGTCCTTCAGCACCATAAACTTAAGTCTAAAGTGGGAATCCACCCTTACTCACAGTAGTGACTCGCCAACTAATGTACTTCAAGTATTGTGAGTACATCTAAGCCACTGACCCTGCCCTTGACTCTCCATATTTATAGTATTAGGTTTACTCACATCACAAATGCATGCTGTAGACTTGGCTCAAACCTTGCATGGCGCTTGAGAGGATGGATGGATGGATGGATGGCTCTCAGACCATGGCCTTCTTTCTGGTAGGCTCGCTTTTTCTCGTAGCTCAGTCAAAAGAATTACTCAACTCATTCAATCCCTTTAGTTTTACTGCTTTGAACAGAGAAAAATGTGCCCTATTCACTTCTATTCTCTCACATAAAAGAGAAGGGTTTAGAGACGAGCGAGTGCTGAATGGAGATATAGCCAACTGGTGCTGTGTGGCCTTCAGGGAAAGGACCTATAATATAAATTGGTCAAAATATTTTAAAAAAGTCCATTGGCCTATGATTTACCACTTGGCTTCATTGTTTAACTAACCTGACAATATTAATTATGTTGAAATATGTAATTTGCTTTAAAATATTATTTCCGCAGCCAGCCTTCATATCTGTGAGATGTTCCATTACATGTTTTTCACACAGTAATGCACATTAAATAATTAATGTGCTGACATTGCTCTGTGGTGAATCGTAGGCCTGAACCTCTGCCAATCAATTAATTAAAGTAATTTAAAAAACAACATGGTAGTTATTGGCTGAAACAGAGAGTAAATGCACGTCAATTGATCAATAACTGATTATCGTTCCCGTCGCATACATATTGTTTTTGAATGGGAGAAAAAGATATAGAGCCACATTAACCACCCACATTTCCTTGGCGCTACTGGCCGATGTGCATCATTCTCCTCTCTCTGTGGGATCCTCCATAACTCCGGGCTCCACGGCTTAAAGCCCGGTAAGACTGTGCACTACAGGCACTGCCCACGCACAGGAACTCTCAGACAAAAGCAGCCAGTGTAAAAGGCTGACTCTGTGTAATCACAACGTGCCCAGTTCAAGCCCAAGTAGGAACCTTTACTGCATGTCAGCTCTCTCCGTCTCCCCTTGTTTTATGTCCTTCTCTCGTGCCAGCCACTGATTGAATGCTAAATGTTTTTTAACTACTTGTCTTGTAACTTGTATTTTTCTACACATTTATTGTACAAGAACTAGACGAGGTTATGTAGAAGTACAACTTAAAATTTACATTTAGTGCCAGCAGAATTCTGACACTGTGTATTTCCGCTGAGGCAGATTCATGTAAATGTGACCTCTCAGTAAGTCCTGATGCCCTGGAGTGTATTTTTCTGAACCCCCAACCTGGGCTACCAGCTCCTAGCACTGTCCTCTATTTCTGGGCTGGGCTGCTCAGTAAATAGACCCTTTTCACAGCTGGCATTTTGATCCTGTTTCCACCTGACAGAAACATGCATCTTGGCTGGTCTGTAATCAAGTGGACAGCTGGGACACATCGCCATTTACAGCTGTGTCTGTAATGTATCTCCAAAATGTCCAGCTGGCCACTTGTGTTCAGATTTCTGCCTATATCACTTCCACTAGAAGGTCAAAGGGCCCTGCGTGCAGTTATCATGTCAGACAACGGCCAGATTGGTTTTGCATAGACTAGCTAAGAAAAAAAATGATTCAAGAACTAATATACATGGATGGGCAATTCCAACTATTGAGACTGGAAAATATTATTTGCCAACCTCGATCTCGGCATTAGTGGGAGACAATTGTGCTCAGGACATTCACACGCGACCAGTGGGTCACACATTTTCACACATGATGTGAAATTCTCCGTAAAAAACTTTGACTGCATGTGGACAAATCACCCTGTCTGAGTTGTGTGGAAGAGGTACAGCTAATGCCATTTCTGTGTTTGGGACTTGTGTGTTGCTATGCCAACTGACAAAGGCAATTCCTGAGTCTACATAAGAAGGAAAAACTGCAGGGGATGGTGGACGGCTTTGAGGTGAGGTGGGGTTTCCCTCAATGTGGTGGATCAGCAGATGGATCCCAAATCACAATTAGACCACCAAGCAATAATGCAAAGGGCTATTACAAACGCAAAAGGGAGCGACTCATTTATATTGCAAGCTACAGTGGATCATCTCTCAGGGTGAGTAATATAAGTCTTGTACCCACACAACCCAAATCCCCCTGCTGACGTGTCAAAGCAGAAAATCACATGTGTAAATAAGAACATTATTGATGACTCTATTCCTTTTAGTGTCCTAATAAGCCAGGTCAGTGACTCAGAAAGCACAATACCGGAGACCTGAAAGTGGAGTCCAGCCTTCGTTAATGTGCTTTCCCTACTGTGCCAAGTTAAAAGTGTCTATTGTGTCACGTGATCTTGCCTGAGAGTGAATTAAGCACCGTTTGCATTTGAAGAAAACACATGCATCAGGACAAGCGCCCCTTTATGTTCCTCCAGCACTGACATTGTGTAATATAATGCTCGTGACCACACATCATGTGAACGTGAACTGACAGAGAGGAGAGGAGATTAAAAAAAATACAGCCATGGCAGGAACGTTAGTCACTTTCAAAATGACTCAACAAAGTCCTGCTACCCATAAGGATGAGGATATGAACTTGCACAGCTGAAGGTATCACGGTTTCAGGTCTGTAGAGAAAAACGGACCATCTTCCTTCCACTGTGTTGAAGGATTTGAGGTTTTAGTCCAGTAACCTTGGTCAAAGGAACATGCATCAGTTTTTGAGGCTGAAAACTGTATGTCACCTGACAAGTTGTGAGGGATTGTAATTATTGCACACTGCAATACTGCATTAAGGTTTTTTGCCTTAAGTCTGTGTGAATACACTTACTGTTGAGTGAAGTTTGTCAATTAGTCAATTCAGTCAGCCTATGTCTCCTCCTCAGTCCGGACTCATGGCGCACTACAGCATTTGATCAATTTGCAACAGGGCTGTTTTTGAGTACCAGCAGAAGGCGAGTTTTGACAGCAACTAAGTAATAACCAAGTCATTAGGACTGATCAGAAACACTTCAGGTAGTTAATGGGTATTTTGTGCTGTGAGACAGGAGAAATCTTCCATCCTGCACCGCTGAGATAAGAAATTCATAACATCTCCTCAAAATCAGTTTATATTTCTGAAGTACAATCTTCACACACTTTCTTTAAACATGAGTTAGGGGGAGATTGCTTTAAAGTCAATAGCTGCCAATAGAGCCACTTCTGATTTCCATCCCACTGAAATATTTTCTTTGCTCTAAAATGAAATGTGAGTGATGCTGTCATGGATCTTTACAGTTGTGTGTTGTCATAGTCCTCATTCAGCAAAGTCCAGCACACCAAGGAGCCAGTGTCATAAGAAGAGCTACAGCTTTGTTTGTTGTTATGGCAGATTCTTTGTTGAAAAAATACTTTTCTTCCTCCTGACATCATAATGTCAGGAATGATTCCTGAAAGATTTTTAAAGCTTGACGTTTAACTGTCCGACCTCCTCATACTGTATTCTTACTCAGTCAAAGATGAAACAGATGAAATCTTTCCCTCCCTTCCCATGTCCTTCAGAGACAAAGGGCACTATCGATCCTTGACTTTGGCACTATAATCAATTTGAAGGCTGGAAAAAAATCTCTGATTGGGTCCAAAAAGCTAACAATGGGAGTAATATTATATGCACTTAAATGCACATGGGCTGAATTGAAGTTTAAAGAAAAAATCCATTTGCATTAATGAGGAAAAGTCAAGTGTGTCGATCTACAGAGCATATATTGAGTTTTTTTTTAAACCCAAGTAAGAGCACGTGGGTGAATGTAGGGAGAAGAACAAAGCTAGAATTCTACTAAGGGTCATAGCGTGAGATTGCAAACTTGCCACTGAATTTCTTAATTACTGAATTCAAACAAGGAGGAAAATTGAACACAAAACATGCGTTTTCTTGAGGAAATGTGCTTCGCTGCTTTTTGCCAGGTTACAGATCAGTGAAGTGGTAGCAGTTATTTCAGGCATCCAGGGCTCCCAAATTAACACTTAATGAAAGCATCCCAGCTGACTCATCAGTGCAAACAGAGCAGATGCGTCTCTTTATCGGAGAAGTTAAAAATTGAGTATCTTTCTTCATCTTTGCTGCGCAGCCACAGTGCCTGGGTTGAACAGGGGTCAAAATGCCTCGAATCACTCAAAATCACTGGAAGGGAAAAACAAAGAGGGGATGCCTGGGACTCAATAATATCAGTAATATTGTGTATACATTCACTTCAGTTTTGCACCCCTTCAGGTGGATAATGGCAGCAATGGAGAAAAGTGATTTACTGGGTGTAAGACAGGAAAAAGGAAACATTTCATTTGAAATGTTTTGGCTGTACCTTGCCTTACATTAACCTGAGTATAAAACACATTGATCTTATAACAGCAATAACAACATTGTGAAATATCTGGTTCTATATTTGCTAACAGGGGCCTGACCTAACCCTAACCCTAAGGCTTACATTTTCTCTCGCCTTTGTGCTAGGCTACTGTCAGGCTAACCAAGCTAACCCGACCCTTCAGCGTGTCTCTGATAGAAACTAGGAGACTTTGTTGATATCCACATTCTCATCTGCCCCTACGCAGACAGCACGATGCTATTTTCCCCCGCGAGTGTTACAGTGTTCATTCATCTGTTTCAAGTTGGACAATAAAACCATGACCAAACCATCGGCAAATCCAAAAATAAATCTACTGACGAGTAACACCAACACACAAAGAACAGGCTTCAAAGTCCACTCACCATTTGAGTAAATGCTAAATACACCATCAAAGCCAACAGGACCCAGTGCTCCCAAAAAATCATTATAAGTCCTGCAGTATAGTGAGGGCAGTGACAGGTTGGCTGCTGAATACAGGGTAATTAGGATTTCAGTTTTGTCTTAAAAGATGATTCAGCGTGGAGGTTTTTTTATATCTCAAGGCAGGAGGCTTCAGAGTTTTGAGGCTCTGATTGAAAATGCTTGATCACCTTCTGTCTCTTATCTAGTCTTTGAAATAGTCGGAACAACACAGCTTTATCTGCAGGTATTCTAAGATTACAAAGACTGTGAGTTAAAAGCTCCCTAACTGGGGCTGCAGACAGCCCATTTGTTCTGTAAGAACAAGATCTTAAGGCCTAAAAATTGATTGGATGGCAATTAACCTAAGAAGCTAAAATGGGCATTCAGCTACAGTAGCTCTCCTTTCGCTTTAATAAATGTCTGTTTTCTTGAAGCTTTTAATAGTGACGTGCAACACCACTGATTTCTTTTCCAATCAGATACCAAGTAAAAGGCCTGCATTTACTAAGGTGACATCTGTTGCCTGTTGAGTGAATCATTTAAAGTGGATAGATAATTATCATTAGAATATACTGAATATTGGAAATCAAAGTGCCATTTCAGCATCCTGGGCTTTGAAAATAATAACACAACTGAGAGATATTTTATTGACTGTTGACGTAGTGATCCCAACGACACAAATCTCACTCTGAGCTGAACTCAAAAGTTGCAGCCCTGATCTTTATATAGCTATTTATCATGGCATTCATTACTTATTTCATAACCGTATTTATTTATTTAGTGGGCATATTCATCTCTACCTGTTTGAAATGAAACCATGCGGGTAGCTCCCGTCTGAACATCAACACACAAACTGAAGCCCGGACAGACGTGAGTCACGCCACCAATAGCTTCACACACTCTCTCTCTCTCCCCCTGTTGTCTGCCACAGTCACTCAGTGAGCAAAGCTCATCTCCTCTGAGCACCACCTTTCTTCTCTCCTTCTTCAGACCACTGCTGCATGAACTCATCATATTGTGCACCAGACCCTTAGCAAGGTTTGTATTGTTGCCACAGTAGCTCACAGCCCCCCGACGCACATCACACAAAGCACACGCGGCTTACACAGAATAGAGCCACAGATCACATAGGACAATGACGGAAAAGGACGTGAAGGGAAAAGCGGTTCCTATTAACCAGGTATTATTTAGAATAAGTCCTGGTGGCAGCATAGTTACTTTATAGTGTGATTGATTCTAAACACACATTTACTCCAAATCACTGAGTTTAGATATGGATCTTTTAATATGTGAATCAATCCTAGAAGAGAAACATTTTGGATCGGAAGCATCAATATTTCTGTATCGATCCACTCACCACAGACAGTGAAGGCAGAGTGAGTCGGTGATTGACAGTGTGTAGGATTCCTTGCTTCTTCACATATGAGACTGGAGTGAGCGTACACTGACAGTGACTGTAACTGTACACTCTTAGTCTACATTTGCATAAGCACTACATTAGTAGTCAAGTATTGTATCTTCACAACTATCTATGATATGGCACATAATTAGATCTGGCTGTGAAGTAGGCTTTGCATTGTTAAATTTGTGTTGAAACATTGTTGCTGCTGTCCAGGCAGACACGAAGTGTGGAAATATTATGCACTCAAGCATATGTACGGTGAAGTCTATGGTGCACTCACCCAACCGTCCGCCCACCAACCAACTATACTGCAAGTGATACGGACGTGCGGCGGCACGCGTGCACGCCCTGTTGCACGGTTAACAGCAGAGACTGGTCATTTGTAAAGGTGGCAAGGAGCGTTAACTCTGCAGGATGGGATATTCCAGTGCAATCTCTTGGTAAGAGGATCCAAGTTATACAGCTACACAGTAAATTGGCCTCTCCCTGCCCTGCACTGCCCCTCACTCTGGGATTTCATTTTCTGTCTGGACCAGGGAACATGTGGTGTGTACGTTTTCCCGACGTGTATGCACGACGTGTTTGCGTCTGTTTGTTTGGGAAAGTAAAGAGTACTGAAGCTTTATTGGATTGTGTCTCGTTTGTGCACTCGTGTGTGCTCATGGGCTTTCACCTGTGTAAAATTGTATGTGCATGTATGGATGTGATGTCGGCACGGCGTGCTGGCATTCTTAAGTGTGTGTTGTTTGTCTACTGATGTATAACCGTAGCTGTGTACATGTGTGCTGTGAAAAGTACGTGAGTCAGATGCTTCTATGCACCCCTCAGCTCAAAGTTGCCTGAGGTTAAGTGGAAAGTATGAGAAGTTCCAAGTAACCCAATGCAGCTCCAGAATATATATATATTTATATACTCCTGAAGGGATGGTAAGCAGCAGGAGGAGAGAAGAGAACAGGAAAGAGATTGTAGTTAATACGCTGTTTCTCTCTTCCGTTCCAGCCAGGAAGGTGCACTGTTCAAACCAGAGGCTTTCATTTAGTCATTAGTCTCTATCAGCACCCTTCTGTAAGTGTTAGTGTGTGTCAGAGAGCTATCTTTCGCTCTCCTTCCCTAGTTTGATGATGGAGAGGTAATTTCAGCTTTATGGCGGCATGACTGTAATGATCAGGATGGGAGCACTGAGAGCACGTGCAAACAGTTTGTGTTTCTGCGTGTGTACATACAGAAGCACACATCTGCGCCGTTTCTCTGCACGCATGCGTGTCATGTGCGGACATAAGCAGGATAGGGTCCAACTCCTACCGCTGTCCCCATCACTGAAAGGGCTGTTAATGGAGAGTAATGAGGGAGTACTTTCACGGCAGATGTGCCCTCACTGCAACTCAGTTTTACTCGGAAGACGGTAAAACTGACCCAAGCGAGACATCAGCGGGCAAGCAGAGTCTCCCTGCTCTGATTAAGTTCAGTATGTGTTGCATGAATTTGAATAGCTTGTTCGCCAAGTTTGCCTCACGCTGCTGTAACCCAGGAAGTAAGAGTAAGTATCATTTTGACATAGCACCTAGAGTCACATTAAATGACAAAAGCCCTAGCAGTGTCAGCCAGGCCCAAAATCTGTTAGAGGGCCATCTTCTTCACTCAAGTGTGAAATTATTTTAGCTCTCTGCTCATTATAGGATTTTAAAATGCATTATAGTTAGGGCTTTTATGGTGTGCCGCGGCATTAATTCAATTTGCCCCATTCACGCTTTCTTATTATCACGCTCAGTTCAAGCTACAGGGGGAGGAAGCTGCTGAGCAGTGCTCCCCGGCCTTATCTCTAAAGGATATAAACTACACTACCCAGCTCAATCAGAGCCAGCACACACTGCTCCATCCATTCATCCACTTTTACTCCCCCCCCTTCACCAGATGCTGCTTCCTGTGGTGACCTCCATCTCTCTTTCCATCCTCCATCCCTCTCTCCATTTCCTTCTGAGTCGGTGATTGATGGGGGTTGTCCTCAGAGCCCTTTTCGATATCTTTCCATAGAAACGTGTGTATAGGCAAGCAAACAAACGAACACACACACATACACACACACACAGCCCATGCATGGTAAGAAACGCCAGCACCCACAAACACGTACGCACTGCAGGACCAGGGCCAGGCAGAAGCCACAGAGGGAGCTGCGCGGGTTTAATGGAAAAACAAGCCACAGTGTATGGGTGAGACAGCAATAATCTATCACTGCAACCAGAACCTGGGTCTGAGTCGGTTTAGCACACCCACAGACGGAGGCATTCTTGGAAAACCCCATCACTGTCTGTTATTGTGCAAAGGTACAATAATGAGTCGCAGACTGCAGATGTATTCCTATGGAAGTGCAGCTGATTAGTATGGAGAGGCAGTGCGAGCGCGGACTCCAGCCCTGCGCTCCTCCAATGCAAACGCTGCACGCTTGCATGGACGCGCGCCGAAGAAACTCACACGGACGCGGCTTGTCCATTGTGTCTGCATTGCACACGCATACACAAAACATGCTTTACACTCCAGTCACATGTATTAAATTGTAAGTCAGCATGTGACTGCGGTCTGGCTTATTGGTAATGGGGGACGAGGAAGAGAGGATGAGGATAAAGTCCTCATTTAGATATCTAATCCAGTGGGCAGCCTATCCTGCATGGCACATCATCTCCCGTCATTAGCAGCAGGCCGGCAAGATTAAACAAGATCAATGTTTATCACCCACTGTGTGCGAGAGAGACCAAGGGTTGAACTCTCCCACCTCATTGCGATTTATGGCAGCATATGCTACCAGAGCAAAGTTTACAACGGAAATCTATGATTATCGCTAACACACGTGGTAAAGAGCAATTTTAATCAACTCTAATGCCCCAAATCTGTGATAATGTTCACATGTTCACATTGGAAGAACAGGATCCCCCATTAATATTTTTTTAAAGAGTAATGCTCTATAAGTAGGATTTAGTGTAAATAAATGGTGATCTCATGCTCAGTCCAAATATTGAGACAAGCTGAGTGACTCATTTGTAACAGTTGAGCATACAATTATGCATGGGGCAAACCCAACATTTCAGGGCAGATCCTCAATTTACTGTTTGACAGACACAGCCATTTCTCAGCGAGAGATATCCATCAAAACCAAGTGAACACACATTCCCACAATTAATTATTGAAATTACTCGATTAAATAGCAGCTGTGGCGTTGGGGGCAAAAAGGGCAGGAGTAATTATGAGTCGGTCGCTCGAGGGAAATGACACGCAAAGCTGTGGACGGAGTCTAAACAGCAGATGTGCAGTCCACGCTACATGGGCTGCACGAAAAAAACCACCAAACTTTAAATTCTCACTTTCTTTAATTCCTTTGTTGCTTTTTGGGTAAAGCAGGTTATGAGGGCAACAGAAAGCAGCAGCTACCGTGGATTGCAGTTGCACGTGCCTGTGTGTTTCTGCAAGCGAGGCTGCCGCTACTAACTCCGCAGCAGCATCTCGATCCCATCCTTCTCAGCACATAAGACTACAGAGACCATATGGTGTGATTAGTCCACGGAATTAAGCCCTACACTGTCGAGGCAGAGGGAAAGATAGAGAGAAACCCATACACATTCACGAGTTCCACTGAGAACAGACACATTGGTAGCTGGAACACAGTTAGAGAAGGAAAAAAAACAACTCACACACACACGCACATCCTCCGCATGCACACAATCAAGCACGCCAGACAAGTTTGGAACAGACACAACAGAAATGTCCCAATGCAGATGGGAAGAACATAACAAAAGCGCACAATAAACAGTCCAAACACAAAACGAGCACGAACAAAAAGGGTCTTTTGTGTGTCGCCCTTTGTGGCGCTCAGATCCTCGGCTTGCACATCGCTCTGTGTATCGCCCACTCTCGTACACACAGAATCAAACTTGCATCTTAAAAAAAGAATCAAAAAAATCCATGTAACAGCCCATGTAACTCTCTCTCTACTAGGTGCTCATCAGCCCTGAGGGACATTCCATTTTCTTTGCATCACAGACACCTGCCACTGTCATCAGCCGTGATGGAGTTGTCGACTCTTTCTCTGTTTCCCGGAATTGATTAAATAAGTGAACCATGAGATGGACATCATCTTCCAACACATTTTCAAATCCAAGCTGCTATTCCCTCGCCTTCCACGTCGTCTTTCTGATCACCAGACTCATCACACTAAAATTTAGCAAATGTCTTCTCCTTCGCTCTACCGTCTCTCTTCTTGTTTTGTTCTTCTCTTTTTCTTGCTCGGCAGCCATTTTCATCTTTCTGGACAAAAAGCCACACTCTCACTGTGCAAATTGGTGTCGCACAATTACTGCAATTTCTGCAATTCGTGCGCTTTGCTCCAAAGGCAAAGTTCACGGCATGTCAAAACATCTCACTGGGCAACTTGGCCAGCCATGTGATCTGTTTTTCCCCTGCATTAAAAATCTCCTTGTTCACAGTTCACCCAGCAAAGCTTTCAAAGTTGTCTCTGTCCTGGGTGTTTATCAGTTCCTCCTTTGGCCACAGCGAGTGGACGCTGCAACCATTGTTATGCTCATTTAATTGGACCTTTGGGTACAAAAGGTTGAGAAATTCAAGACCAAATAGATAAATAAGCACAGGCGCTGAATTCCCACGACGTATCAAGGCGCAAGCTCAAATTTTCCCTTGCTCATTCTAGCCTATAGGCGGGCTTGTCTGAAAGGCTGATTCATTAGAGTGCTCCAGGACAGTTCTATCAGCCCTTCGACTCAATCACACACCTACCTCTCTGTGAGTTGGTAAACTATCAGCAACAGTCTGTCACAGCCTATTCTGTGACATATAAATTGTAGTTTAAAGTGATGTTTTGTGACTGGGAGCAAAACAGCTCCTGGTTAATCAATAGCACAAAATCAATTCAGCTCTCTCAAGGGAAATGCCACCGAGAGGCTATCCAGCATGCAAAGGTGGAGCCACAACGAAAGCTTTTAGATGGACAGGGGAAATCGCAGGTGTGGAGAGGACGAGGCGGCGCATTAAGCCGTTTATGTGTTCATTACAGATCATTTAAAATCTCGGCGATCGAAGCAAACACAATGGCGGAGGATTAAATATTGTCAAAAAAAAACCCTCAAACCTGAATCTTCGTCTCCCGCTAAGCTGGTGTCAGTACATCATGGATTTGATTTAATAAAACAAAACCTTCTCCACTGGTGATAAGCTCCTGGTAGCCGTGCTCATTTATCACGCAGGTAGACACCGGGCCGCACGGAGGCATTCTGGGAATCTGTGCTGTTGGAGGTCAGCGAGACATTTACCTGACAGCGCCTGCCTCCGTGCAGTGTCTGGAGTTGACAATGTCTGTGGTAATGGGCATCAATAATGCAGACCCTTGGCCAGATAAAAACTCCCTGTCGCCGCGACTGTCCTCGCAGCACTGCGCTGCATGCGGCACTCATATCTCACAACACACCTCACACAACAAACTTGCATAATTCACAATATGTGGGCTGAGTGTCGAGGTTTCTGCCGTAATGAGATACGCCTTCCGTGGGTAAACATAACGACAGACGCATACAGAACTAATTGCTCTCACATCTTTGGCCCCAATAATTACTGTGCGTTTCCTCGCAACTTAAGTCAACTTATCCTGCTCTGACATGAACACACACACACACACACAAATATGTTTCCTCCTCCCTCTTCTTGCTGTAGTGGCAGCAAGGATGCAACGATCTGATCTCATGAATAGTATCGGGAAGGGCGCTGACCTTCTTAAGCAGAAAAGAAACTGGCAATCACATTAATGGGAATATGTTCACATTAAATGCAGTGTCTACAGTTGTCATTATAAGGCCATTATTAAGTCTGGTGTTTCTGCCATTTGTTATATTCATTAAAGAAAGTCTGTTTTTACTGCCACCGCAATCCCGACAGACCGGAGCATCAGTCGCTTCAGCGAAGGGCCCAGTAGCGACATGTTTACGGTTCAAGTGACAAAGACCTCTAGCAGCTGTAGTAATTACGATTCTTGCCAGTCACAAGTAATGTGACACTGCTACATAGCAACAAAGTCCGTAAAGGGAGGGGGTTGGGGTGGTGAACGAGTCATCAATTTCCCTACCAACAAGAGTCAGCCTCTTCGAACATTAGCAAGTATTTATTGCTTTAATCGTGATGACGCAGATCGCTCAATCTTGAGAAAGTCGTGGTCTTCGTTTTCCCAAAACAACGCAAGTCGTTTTTGTGCCTAAACCTAACCAGACCTTAACCATAGTGTTGTCAGATCATAAAAAAATATGTCGTTTTCCGGGAATGATTTGTAACAGTTTCGGAAGGGGCTGACAAATCATTTCCCTCCGGCTGACAAGCGCATCAGATCAAGAAAATGCCTTTATGTGTCCTTCTAAAGGACATCATATTTTGTCATTTACTTTGAAAGACTTACTGGCCTAATGTTCCCTTGGATAAAAATAATCCCTGTAACTTCCAAGTTTAAATTAGGGAAAAAGAGAGCACTGGTAATGAATCTGTATTCAGGATCGGCAGGTACTCTAAACTATGTTTCAGAATAAGTAGTGAGGGAGAAAAAAGTCAGACTGGCACATCCCTATCTGCTATATAACTCACAAGAGTCTGTCTATCTCTTTGTCCTTTGCTTTCTCCCTTCGTTTGAAAGGGCAGGTCATACTTTTCTTCTCATCTTCCCTCTATTTGCCCCCCAACAATCTTCCCGACAAATACTAGCGCACGCTGCCCTTTTCACAGCTGTACAGTACAATTTTTTTCCCCACCCCCCTTTACCCTGTAGCCATCCACTATGCACTACAGGCCAGAGTGCATGCACACCTCACTCCCCTCCTGTCACCCCAACACTTTCTCACTTATGCCCGCTAACCATCTGACAATTATGTTTCATCAAGCTAAGCCTTCAAAAGCAGTATACAACTGTCTGCCCTTTACCTATCTTCAGTGAAGCTTAAACTCACACAGAAAAAATAAATAGATAAATTAAAAAAACAATCTCACAAGCCGGCACGTTTTTACATCCTCCTCCCATCTGTTTCTGCCCCCGTCCTTTTCTCGCTGCTCCTCCGGGTTCTCACCTTTTCCTCGCTTAACCTTCCTGGTCTTGAAGCCATGCTCTGTGACCAAGCCCCCAGCATTACAGCTTGTCCTGACCTTTTTGTGCCCATGATAGTAGCGCCTTGTATCCACTTTAAATATCTCTTCTACGTGTGCACCGGAGCCACTTTCTCCTTCATCTCCCTGTTCTTGTTCTCTGTGCTTAATCCCATCTTTAAAAAAAAAAAGTGTGCCCACTCTGCACTTTTGCCCTCCAACATGGCATGAGATGCATGCTAGGACCATAGAGACGAGAGGACTGCAGGGATGCTGCACAGAAACATCCATTTGATATATATGAGAGACCACAGAGCAGAAATCAAATGCTTGCAGGCATGTTACAGCTTCACAGCATGTCGTCAGAAGCAACAAATCTTAGAATCTCTGCTGCGGGGAATCTACTGAGAGGACAATAATAACATTTAACACATGCACAGAATGATACTCAAACAAATTTACACAACCCTCATGTATATGCACATGAAAATGAAACCACACACATGCTCGCAGAGAAAATAATGCGTAATCACCACAGGCATTTTTTTTACTACACTAAATAAATGCAGACAGCTTTTTGTGAAATTGTTTTCTACTTAAACAAACATCCCCTACAGTCACAAATTACAAACAAAAATGAGATCGGGTTTTTTTCTCAATTCATTTCACATCACAAGGGGAATATGCAAATATAGTGTGCGTGTGTGTGTGGGGGGGGGTTGGAATAAACACAGCATGAGGCGAGATGCTGACTATGAGACAGAGAGAGGAAGAGGGAGGAGGACAGAGACAGAGAGAGCAATAGAAGGTTCCCTGAAAAAAAAACAGGTTGAAAAGTGGTGATTACCACAAGCTGCATGCCAGCCTGCCCACAGGCACCTAAAGGAGAGGGAGAGACCACTCCGATATTCCCCACTTCAAATCACAAAGGACTGCTCCACTTGTTCAATACTCCTCCTAACCCGTCAAGTACCATTAACAGATTCTTACTCAGGTGCAAAGAAAAGGATTCTTCTGGTGGGACAACCAAAAGCAAAAATTCCCCACCAATACAAATCTAAACTGACGTCCTCTGTGGGCCAGCAAAAATCCTTTACAGGAAGAGCTGCAGAGGTCCCTCACTCCCTCTCCTCAAAACAACACCACCGCGTGAGTCATGAGTCATGGCCTACTTCCATTGCTTTTACCTTTTTTTTTTTTTACACTGCTAGTTTGATACACAGAGGCTATGTCAGAGAAATATCACTTCATTGTTTTCTCTAGGGATTTTTGGTGTACTGAATATAGTTTAGAAGGTAAATATTTTTCCAGCATTAGCAGGGGATCTAGTCAAGGAGAAAGGAGGAATGCTTTCATGGCGCCCTGAGCAAGAACAGACTCCTCAGACAAGCACAGTGATACTACCGTGTACTAAATCTGATGCATCAGAGTGGGAGGAACAGTGTCAGAGCTTGTCAGGAGTCCTGAATCCCTCTCTGTGTACTTTCAGTAAACTCCTAATTAGCTCCCAACCCCCCAAAAATGTCTTATTATGATTTCGGAATAAGTACAGCTATCTAAAAATAATGCTCCGTACTGTACATGTGCCCAGATGGAGCGTTACACAACCTCATTTTCTTATCAAGCAGAAGAAAGTTTTAGCAAAGTATAATTAAATGGAAAGAAATTAAGTGAAATGTTTGTTTTGCCTTTGCAAATGAGAAAGTAATTCCTAATTTTAGGAGCGTAATTAAAAATTAAGTGGTGTAATGAATCAGAGAGCAGTGATACGCAATAGGCAAGAATATTACCTCAGAAATGAGCAAGAGTTCAGAATAAGCACAAACTGGTCAAAGGATGTAGGGGGTTCATGCTGAGCGGTCATGTGTGAGAATATGTTGCACAATTACATTAACTGATCAGATTTTGCTGAAGATGCCAACCGCAGCAATGCCCGATTATATGAGGGGCACGTTCAGTCCCAACAAAAACACATAAAACTGTTTATCTAAATGGAACCCGTGGTGCACCGAACACCCTGTTGTGTTATGCAAGTGTTGCAACTACGGCAGCTTTTTAAAAAGATATACAGCTGGGTTTGTATACACGCAGCTGCTGATTGGGTACCACCTCTGACACCCCAGCCAAATGAGAGAGAAACGTCCCTCAAAGCCCACTGCACGCCGTCTCATGGAAACGCGTCGTTCAACGTGGAAAACCCAGTGAACGTGTCCTGCCTGGTTATCAGATGTGGAAATCAGAGGGAGCTGATATGAGCGCCAGCGTAAATTATTTTAATTATATTCATGACTTCAAGAAGCACCCGCATTTTAGCGTATGTAAGCCTAAGTATCTTTTTATGCATCGAGGACAGACCTATCTATGCAAACAACCGTAGCTCTACACTCTCTGCCCTGACAGTAAAACAATTTGATGGCACACACTGAGCCAATTATAGCACTAATATTCAACATTAGTTCCAAACAAAACCTTTCATCGTCGCATTTAATTAATACAACAGATGAGAAAGACAGCCCAGTGTTCAAATGTGTCACGTCAAAGAGCTATGGGGGGGGAGACAGAGGGTGAGTCTGTGGCAAGCACACTTTCTTTCAGGTAAGTATGTCATTGAGGACGGACCCCATACTGAGAGCAATCCAGGACTGCTGTTCCATGTCCCCCTTATCTGCAGCACGCCAGAATAATTTATCCAAGATATCTAAGTGTCAAACTAGACTTTTTAATCTCCATTTGAACAGCCCAAATAACAGCTCTAATCATGATGCTGGTACCCACAGCAAACTTATTAACATAAGAAAGCCTTGCACCAGTGTGATTAGCATTTCATGCCCAAATTAACTAGTTAATGAACACATTCACTGCACATTTAGTAATTCTGCATTCACCAGTTAATAACCACAAGTATATTTTTTTCTCCCACGCAGACTGTAATGAATATGTGTGTGTGTGTGTGTGTGTTCTTGAAATTTTCCAGGAGAGCTAATCTTATGCAGTTATGCAGAAAAACCTAATCACTAAAGCACACATTTATATGTAGGCTACGAAAGATGGCTGCATGGTAATAACTCTAACAGCTTTAGTGGAGGTGGTTGCATGTATGTATGCTGTAAGCATGGGTAGCAGCAATATTAAAGTTGCAGAAGACGAGGATCAGAAGCTGGACTTTCATTTGTAGTGGTCCCTCTGTACAGGAACTTCCTGCACTATTACAAAGGTACAGGTAATACTCAACCTTTGTCACTGTCTCCGAGCAACCTTATTGCATCTCTGAGATTCTGTGGCCTTGCTTTGTCATGCTGTTGCATTGGACTGTCATCATTTTGTCCACCCATACATCTGAATAATGTATGAAATATTTTTAAGGTGAGCACTGAATGCTGCTGACTTGAGTATTCTTTGAAGTGCTGCACGACTGTTGCCTGACGGTGCTTTCTGTTTGACATTCAGCAGGTGACTGTCAGCGCAGCGGACAGCTCTGTGCTACAGAGAGTTCACCGTGGTAAAAGTGGAGACGATGCAGCACCACGGGGCCTTATTAAAACTGTAGTTATTGTACCTGGGGTCGATTTTCATGTGACCGTGCTGTCTCGCACTTGCATACAAACAAACACCCACGAAGACCGAAGCTCACGAACAAAGTATCTCACTCATCCTCTTTCTCTAATGTGTAAACCCACAAGCGACGCTTGGAAGCAAATTTATATGTGAGATTAGGTTAAATCCAAGAAGAAGAAAAAGGATTGGGAATGAGACAAACAGAAGAAAAGTCTGTCCTCCCAGACTCCTGTCAGGATTTAGTCTGGAAAGCTGTAGTCACAAGATAAAGGACATGCCATGCCTTTGATCAGGAGAGGAGAGTTTTGCAGGTGAGGGAGGTAAAATGGAGGAAGGTATCTGAATATCTGTCAGGCTCGAGCTGCTTATTCCTGTTACACATCTGTGTGTGTGTGTGTGTGTGTGTGGGGGGGGGGGGGGCAGCCGTCAAAACTCATACTATTTTTACATTCTGAAAAGTACATCCTTTTGCAAGAATGTGCCCCAATCAAGGCATGCAATTACAATCGAGAACATGCTGCGCAATGTAACAGCAGCAGGCAATTCAAATGAAAACAGCACACTCTGTTTCCTGCACACTATGTAGCTCAATTACAAAGCACAGCATTTTGATTTGTTGTCTTTGTTTATTTCTCTCCCTTTCTTTTTAAGCTTGAAATCAAAGTTTTGGAGGAACAAAACAAAACTTTAACACCTGATAAGGTTCACCTTTCCCCCAAGAATTTGAGAGGATGGCTGAATGTGGCAGTGCTACTTTAAATCCCTGGGACTGGAGAGTGAATGAGAGGAGGATTAGAGGGGTAATGCCAGTAGATGGGGGGGGGGTCGCAGTGGATTGCCACTCTGCAAGGATTAGCTCTGAAAACAACTTCACAGTCACAAACTATGTCAATCAAGGACATAATTCAACCACTTCACAAAGACCCTTAAACATAAACTGAGAAACTGGTGTGCTCCTTGCTTCAAACGAGCTTGTAATGTTCATTTATGATTGAAGTATCTCTCACATTAAAAAAAACAAAAACTGGACAGTATCAGTATCAGAGTGCATGAAAAAATATCATCATAATTTCACGGTATATTTCAGCTGTGTGGGTGGATCGATAATAATGAGGCACACCTGTGGAATGAGCTTATGCTGCATCTTCATATACTGACAGCCCTGTATGCATGTGATGTTTGGGGGGGGGTGAGTGTGGCGGGGGGGGACTCCAATGATGAAGGGTGGTCCAGATGGCGGCACAGTTTTACCATGTGCACATAATGCACAGCACTTCCATTAAAATAGGGCATGATCACCACCATGCAAATAATTCCCGGGGAAAGGAGGGGAGTACATGGGCCAACTTAAGTGCGGATTAATAGAGGAATATTCAACGCACCTCGTTTATCCTGAATCTTAACAGTGAGCTCCAGGAAGGGCTCTGTCTCCCTATCCAGCCTCCTGGTTATCGTGACATCCCCACTGTCGCGCCCCACGGTGACCGGAGAGCTCCCGGACTCCGGGTAAATCAACTCGTAGGCGGCTGACTGAAACCTGGCGGGACTCAGGCTCGTTATGACCGAGCCGATGCTGGCGTCTTCAGACACGTTGAGGGAGACCACGGCGCCGGGGTCAAGTAACGCCCTCGGCGACCGTCCTGCCCTTCCTGGCCGCGCGGGTTCAGCAGGACGCGTCGCCCACCGCTGTGGCGCAATAGTTACCGCGACACCTTTACTGGTCATAGGGGGCCATCCGTGGTCCCTGGCGAAAACAGTGAATTTGACTTCAGAGGGGAACCCCAGGATGGAGTCAACCAGCAAAACTTCGCCTGTTTTCGGGACAACATAGAAACTGCCGTTTCTGGGGACAGAGGTGTACGTCAACTCCGCGTTCCTGCCGCTGTCTGCGTCAACAGCCTCCAGCCTGTACACCACGCTACGGAGAGCGGTGGTGTCGTCTAAAGTTATGAGAAGGCTGTCTGCGCCGCGGAAAGTCGGCTCGTGATCGTTTGTGTCCAAAACATCCACTTTGACCGACGCAACCTGGAACACGACGGACTCCGCTGAGCCGGCCTGGCAGCACAGAGCCACGCTCAGCAGGTATTCTGAGCGAGCCTCTCGGTCCAAGACCCGGGAAGTTTTCAGCAGGATGTTTCCCCGCTTGTGGTGGGCGAAGGCGCTGAAATCTTCGCTGCCGTTCCCGTGCAGTTTGAAGTGCATCCCGGAGACCGGGCACCATTTTTGCGCGTTGATGCGCCTCGCCGGAATGCTCAGTCCGTACACTTTCGAAGACGCCGGCGAGTTCTCAAAAACATGTCCGTGAAAGAAAGGCAGTCGCTCCTGTGTTTGATATCCAGCGGCCGCCGTAACAAGGCAGCATAGCAAAACACCCCGAATCATGTTGGTGGCAAGTTTGGTACCTCCAAAGCGACTCAAGGTGGTTGGTGAAAAACCATTAGAAGGGAAAAGAGAAACACTTCACAAACATTTCCTTCATGGTGGTCCACGATATGATCCTTCCCGGAGTCCGCCTCTGAACTTCAAGCGTTTTCATCCTGGGAGATCCGTCTGAACTGGCTCCAAGCAGCTGGGCTGCGTGCGGGCAGGCAGTCAGTCAGTCCACAGCGCTGCAGGCAGTTGGCTGTATTCGTACCCAGCGTTCAGCACCACAGCGCCGGACAGCGCCAAGCGCGGGGGCGTGGCGGCGCGCGGGGACGGGACTCCTCGGTGAACCCCACCCCGCGCGATGGTCGGGAGGGTCCCCGCCTCAATCCTCAAGCCGCCGCGCCGGCTGAGCTTCCCCAGCTGCTGTGACACCGTCTGCCACAAATCCGCCGTCAGCGTAAAGAAGTGGTAATAGAGAGGAAATCGTTGATCCAGAGAAGGTCCAGCGATCGCATCACATCCCGAGCGACGCTCTGTCTGGAAACCAGCCAATATAGTCTCCCAGTGGTGGCTCCAGTGAGGCAGTCTGGGCTGCCTTGCTCAAGAACACTTCTGCAGTTGTTGTTGAAAGACGAATCGCTCATGCGCTGCGCTCAGCGTCTCCCTGTCCGCCTGACGAACTGAACCCACGACCTTCTGGTCGCAAGTCTTCTCTAACTTTAAATTACATTGCACTGCATTTCTGCAATAACATGTCCACACAATTGTGTTCCATTTATAGCTCGAAGGGAAAAAAATGGGAGAATGCATCAAAATAAATGCAAATGCTAGAATCTGGGCTGCTAAACTGTGCAAACATGATTAAGTCAGCCTACACTGAGCAGCTCCATACGTATTTGCAGCCAGTGTTACGTGCACACCAGACTTCAAATTAACATTGTCACTCTGCTTTCCCCTTCCCACACTGCTGGCGTGCCAAACACCCAGAGCACTCTAAACCTAATCTGTAGGTGGCTACTGCTAATTCCCACAGACTGCGCACTTCCAATTCCCCTCACTTCTGTGTACGTGACAAGTCAGGGGACTAAATATTACATATGGCTAGAGGCTGGAGGGCTCTGAATTGTCAAAAAGATAAGGAAATAATGAACTAGAGAGTACAGCTGTTCCCTGTACTGAGTTTCATCTCCCATGTCATGTCTACCTTTATTTCAGATGTGGATCAATATTCATATGCGTTGGGGGCGCAATGTCACGCTGGATATGCAATGCAGGGCCACACAATATTCCTCTGATCATACATACAGTAAGCTACATCTGTATTCAGTTTGAAAATTCATCAAAGCTCCAGCTGAAAGATCCTTATCAATTTGAAACCACAATCCATCACTGCAATTTCAGCCGAATCCGCTCTCTGCAGTAAAATGTTCTTTTTTCGGGCAATAACTCTGGTAACTGGCAGTGAGCCCCCAGACAATTTTGAATCGCAGCCTGCAGCTGGAGCACAAAGCTCATAATGGTTGATTGGTGTATTCTTTTACGTGGCACAAGCTGCGGGCTGTGTCACCAGGACACATGAGCCATCCCGCACTCACTGGTGTTTTTACAATCTCTGACCCGAGGAGGGAGAAGCATTTCAAAACATGTGCACAAAAACAGCCTCAGACCAAAATATGTCCTGGAGCCTACTGATGAGAAATGACCTCGTGTAACATCAGTGGCACTGTCATTTGAGGTGAAATTGTGAAATCTGAAGAAGAGAGGACCGTGCATGCTCTGTTCTGCTCTGTAACTTCTCTTTGAACTTCCTAAGTGCTTCATGAATGCAAATCAAATCCCGTCTTTTATCATGTTGTCTCACATGGTGAAATTCACCGTGACTGCCAGTATGGGAGATAGCTGTAGCAAAGGCTAATTCAATCACGGGGCCAGGCCAGAGTGTGAGGGATAGTTTACTTCAGGGTTACAGCAGTTATCTGCTGAGATTAAACGCCAACATACGCTACCAAAAAAAAACAAAATAAAGCAAAGCTATAATGAATTTTTCAAAAATAAAATAAATCATGAAACGGTCTCATCGTCCCTCTGCTCCAACAGATAACTGAGAGCAACAGGGTTTAAAAAATCAAACTGAAGAAAGCAGCCAGTGAACATTAGAAAGCTTCATGCTTTGCTCAATGAATAATTGACCGAATCCATTCCCTTCACTCAGACAGAGGCAGATGTGGCTAATGAAGGCAAAGGTTGTAGCCTTGTAGCATTTAAAAGACTCTGCCTTTGCTTCTGACAAGGTATGATGGGATTGGTGGTGGTGGTGGTGTGAGGGGGTGTCCCATAATGTAACTTGTATGTTCTGCAAGATGCAGGTTGTTATTCTTCCTGGCAAAGCAAGTTTAAATAGAGCAGGGAATGATGATAAGTACCTGGCACCGGCAACACTTAATAGGCAGTCTATGTCACGGTACACAGTACACAGTTTAAAATGTCTTAAAAATAGACTGCTCAGCAGAAGTCAATGAAATAATTGGCTGAAACAGGCAGGTTTATTAAATAATGACATGACGATTCAAATGGATAACGAAGCATCCAGCTCTCTGGCTGCTATTTTGTCTGTGAACACATGTGGAAAACCTTCCCCTCACATGATCTCGGGAAGAGCCGGAAAGAGACATTTCTGGAAGAACCATGACACCCGGCAGGAGCGGCAGCTCTGGAGCGCGGTTCATCGCAGTGTTCCTGTGTATATGGGCCCCCCCAGGACATTTTCCCTCCTCACAACCTGTAGGCAAAAAGCAGTTAGAGGAGCCAGATAAATATGAAGTCATTTCCCTCATGTATTAGGTATGGCTAATTAGATTTGATCTGTGGTCCCCTTAAGGCTCCTACCACCTACTGTAGTATTTAAACTGTGCGGTAGAAACCATAACTGTTTATTAATAGAGCTATTAATTATGGAGCAATGTGTGCAACCTGGTTCAGAATTTACCTTTCCCCAATAATTATGCAGAGGAGCTACTACCAGGTTCTGAAAATGTCAGATGCGCATAAAAAGAGCAACAAAACCAAACCATCTAATTACTGTGCCTCTCTTTAGCCTTTTTACTTTGAATGCCACATCTCCTAAAGGCTGACGTTTGCTTCATTGAAAGACTCAGTGAGCATAATAAAACGTGAACAGCGGCAGCCACCTTGAAGGAAAAACCCAAAAATAATTTCATGATTAATGCATGGCCTTTTGTTTTGATAGAAACAAAATGTGCAACTTCAGGGCCACATCTTGTCAGAGGAGGGCTTTATTATATTAACACTGTGATTAGAGGAGCCTGGGGTTGCCTCAGTGATTAGCACAATAAGAAATGATCATTGATTTGAACAGTGTCTTGCTGTAGCCCCCGAACAATCACGACTATTAATAACTGCACATTAGAAGATGTTCACATCATCATAAGATGTGAGATAGACACTAAAAGAAAAGGAAAATTAGTGCTGCTCACCCTCCCTCTGCCTAACTAAGAGGTGAGATTTAAAAGGAAGCCATTGACGTTCTCTGTGAAACACAGTTTGGAGAGTAAGAACATTGCCTCGGATGCATAATAAAACCCCTCAAATCTTTCCCCAGTTAATTATCCCAGCAAGCCCCAGCCATCAGGCACGTTTCCACTGCTCAACCAGTTCAAGGCTACGAACTAATAGTGTAAATTCAATAATGTGCTATTTATGAGGCAGAGAGGATTATGAGGGACCCATTTGGAGAGGATATGAAAAATACCAAGGGCTATACTGAAGGCTCCCCGAGCCGAGCCGACTAATCATGTCCTCAGTCGCGGTGGTCCTGCAGCATCTCTCACATGATTTACACATGGGGCCAAACCCAAAGACACTGACACCACCTCATTATGCATGGTTAGACCACTGGATCCAGCTGTTGAATCTTCATTAGCTGGTCCCGTTCAGACTGGAAATTAGTGAGAGCTGCCAGTGCCGATGACTCAGTGTCTGGGAGATTATGCTCTTCTCCGTCTCAGAGACTCTGCCTCATTCTTCCATCAACTATATTGTTCTTTTTTTTTTCCAGGGTGTACTGTTAAGTGGCCTCTCAATAAGGGTGGCTCTCAATCGACTTAATGCTCATACTATATCATAATGTGCCATCCAACAGAAGTCCCCTGTCCAGGCAGAAGGTTCATCATCACTGTTGTTCAGGAGGGGGAAAGCTTTACAGTCAGTTTAGGAGGTGTTTTCCAGCAGGACCCATCATTTAAAGAGTAATGAGGGGGATCTTCGCCAGCACCCAGGAACATACATTTCATAAAGCCCACTTCACGACTGGCCAAAATGTGTGCAGCTTAATGAATTGTGCATACACTGCCCTGCATTTCGCTGCTTACCTGAGCTACAATATGTTGCTGTCATTCAGTCATCCAGGTGAGGGGGGGAGGGGGATTTGGCCATTGTTGTAAACACACGTGAGTACGCCGGCGAAAGTTGGTTATGTTTTCACAGTTGTAAAACGAATACTGATCGTCCTGTGAAATAGTCCTTACCTGATTTTCCCTCTTTAACCCACAGATTATCCATCTTCCCAGCCTGCCAAATCTTTTTCACTGTAGCAGTAATGTCGATGGATGTCCTCCATTACTGCTCCTGCCGGCCCCACAGTCAGCCCAGGCACAGCGGAGGGTCTCTAGCGCCCCCACCTGTCTATTCGGTGTAAATTGTATGACTGTGGGCAAAGTTACGGCGAGCTAAGCAGATAATTACCGGGGAAAATAGTGACAGACAGTTAAAAAGTTTGAAATGGACTTTCCTATAAATCTACAGTGCACGGACCGCCGGAGAATTAAGACTGCTGCACCGGACAAATCATAAAATACTGATAGCCTGCTTTTCAACCGCAGCTGAGCAGCCTCTAAAATCTCGAGAAAGATCCCGAGGAAATAAACTTCCAATAAAATTTATGTCTCAAAAACCTGAAGTGGAGAAAGTCATTAGAACTGAAACTTCAAAAAGGCTGGGGGTAAACGCTGAAGCCCATTTTGTGTAAATATGCAGCGATGGTCTGTAACCGCAGTTAGCAAGGAGACCACGTGCTCCCAGCTAATTTTAGCTGATTTTTAAATGCATTTCTGACAATACTGATGTCAAATTCTCTACTTTTTTATACATTTGTTTTCTTGACAAGGACAATCAAGCCATCTGACAGTAAAAAGCCTGTTTAATTGCAGAATATAACAGTACGGTACAGCAATAAAATCACTGCCATATTGCTCCTATTTTACATGACTTACACAGCTGCTGTCCAGCTTATGAAACAAAACAGTAATACGGTACTTGTACAGTAATGATGAGAAACACAACATACAGAGAGGCTCATGGGGCACTTTGCCCATCACTTCTCACGGACAGGTGGCTGTGTTAATTAAGGAACGCACAATATTAGAATAACCATAAGAGCAAGAACAAAGCATAGAACATTGCGTTGGATCCCATGATGTGACGCAGTGACGCTTTGAACACTGAGCCTCAAGGACCAACTATCCTGAAACAACCGGTCACACAGGTAGCAGAGGTGCACAGCCACAAAGCCCACAGACGATAAACAAAAAAGAAGAAGAAAAACCAAAAAAAAGTGGATTACTTTGTACGTACGCAATACATACATGACATAAAATGAAATGACTTGACGTTGTCCATGGTCACTCATTATTAACCTGTCGACTGGCCTTCATTCACCACCTGTTACCTCCTCTTTGTTACTTGTGCCTCAGTTCATGTATTACATGAGTGCTTTTGCATTTCACTTGTAAATAAGGACACCCCAACTGCGCCGTCACAGCCGTCTCCACCCTCAGCTACCGCAGGATCCTGGGAGCCGACCTGTCGTCAGTCAATGTCTTCCGCAGCTTCACTCCCCGGCGTATCGACACCAGCATGTCCACGTCCTCCTGGGGCGCAGAGGACAGCTCCTGGGGCGCACGCTGAGCTGCGTCCCCTGGCAGTGAGCTTGGGAAGGGGAACTGACCCTCGCCGAGGGCGTGGGCGCTGGCTGCCAACTCTCCTATCTTCTCCACCAGGCTGTGGCGGTTGGCAGCGAGCAGAGGATCCTCCTCAGCACCGTGGGCGGGCACGCCGGGGGTCTGCTGGGCATACACAGTCCTGTCGGCCCCTCCTCCTCCTCCTCCACAGCCCCAACTTGTGTCAGGGAGGCTCATCCGCTTTGGAGAAGCTCTCATGTAGTCATTCGCAGATGGATCGTCACCGTACAGAAACACCTCACTGCTCGCACAGTGCTGTGACGGGCTGGCATACCCCGGAGAGTCCGGCACCGTGGGTGTTTTAACTGGCACGATGGGGGGCCGGATGGGAATGGGGCCAGATGTGGATGGTGTGCGTCTCACACCAGTTTTGGAGGATGGGGTCCTGCGAATAGTGGCTGTCCCTGAGGCGATAGCTCCAGAGCCACTTCCCCCTGCCCCATTTGGAGTTCCCTGCAGGGTCTTAGCTGCAGGCAGGCCTGCTGTGCTGGCAGGCCTTTTTGTTTGGATCATGCGGCGATAGCTCTGAGCGATGTTACTGTGGCGTGGGATGGTGGAGGACTTGTCAAAGTCTGCTTGCCCCTCACTGTCAGCATCCCCATTGAGAGAGTAGCATTCATAATCTGAACCTAGAAGAGATAGTGAGTCATGAGTATGTTTTTTTTTTTCCACACACAAATAACAACACTGCTTTGAAAAGTTATTTTGTAGCAGCTCCACTCAGAGTCCACTCAAAATGACATGGAAAAATAGCAGGGAAATTCTGAAAGTTCGTGCTGTACATGGATGTCAAGTGTGCTTAATCCTAATGGACTGCATGCCTGTGAGGGGTGAGTGTTACCCTGTGAGGGGATGGTGTCCTCGGAGCATGACGGGGTGTTTGTCTGGGTGCTGTAGCCACTGGAGTACTGCAGAGAGTCCCTGCTGCTCTTCTGCTGCTCCATACTCAAACCTCTGGTCAGAACCATGGCTAGAGTGCTGGCTGCTGGAGAGAGGGGCTCACCATGCTGAACACACACACACACGTTGAGAGATACATGCAGGTAGGTAATGCATAAAGATTAGCACACATTTACATATGCAATTCAACACGCTACAGTTCCCCAGGCCTTTAAATTTATATACTGACATTTACATTTCTACTACCTGAACATTTCTTACCTTGGTTGCTAGGCCAATTCTCCCTCGGTGCAGATCATCTGGTTGCATCCCAGCATACCCCTGTGGACTGGGCGGAGCCTCCAGTTCTCTCATCTTATCCACCGACTCCCTCCTACGCTGTAGAGTGCTGGTCAACGACGGCTCACAGGAACTCAATTTGGCCCAGTCCTGCGGCGGCAGATGGAACAATGACACTTCCTTCCAAATCCAACCGGGCATCTCCAGTGTTTGCCATCCGACACTGGTATGGTCAGTTAACATGGACGCTGCTGATTTGGCTCATGAGCTGGTAAGATGCTGAGGATGATGCAGCATGAGCAGACTACAGGAGGCTATGTCAGTGTTGTTAAATGATAGAGCCAGCTCAGTTTAGCACCTCTTTGTCGGCAAAGAATGGAAAACTGAGCTTGATGAGCAACAGCAACATGGTGACCGTGAGGTTAATCTAAACACTGATTAATGTGCATGAAGGCAATAAAACACAAGAAGCAAAGCAGCAACAAAGTTTAAAAAGAGAAACGACAAACCAAAGTAAAATCGCAAATGAAAACAAACCTTCCAGCTAGGAACCTTTGATGTGGGTGAGGGGGTGTTGGATCCAGGGGAGTGGTTAAATGTGGGGGACGCAGGAAGTATGACAGAGAGAGGCCTGATGATGCCAGTGTGAGAGAAAGCAGGGCGGAAGGTACCGAAGGATGAGCATGAGCCAAACTGCGGAACGGACAGACAAGTCTGAGTCAGAGTGCTCAACATCCATGAATAGTCCACGTCAAACTGCGGTGCGGCTGTCAGGCAGAGCCCACAGGCCTCTTTAAATTACAGCATAGATAACAATGAGTGAGATGCACGCCGGATCGCCTGTGTGTGTGTGTGTGTGTGTGTGTCCGTATGCATGTCTGCCAGTGTGCGCGTGTCCAATAAAGCAAGTCGATTGGTGAGATGCATGCGCTACTAACCGCTGTGGGAGAGTTGCACTCGCTGACAGACTGGCAGGTTTCTGAAGCCTCAGAGGAGGCTGAGCTTGTTGATTTCTGGGAGAGGGAAGATGAAGTAAAAAGAGTGGAAGGGGAAGAGGAAATGGAGAGAGAGCGAGAGAAAGGTAAGTGTGAGAGATGAGAGGCACATAGGAACAAGGTGAGAGTTGGAGGTTTGTGAGTTTTAGAGGGAGAGGGAGGGAGGTATTTTCCCTCTCTGGGGGGGCCTCTATAGACCATAGCCTGGATCGAAAATAAAGCACCCTTTTAGATCTTTTTTTTCCAGAAGAAGAACATTGCATCAGCTGGTGTGCTACCGAGTTTGTTCTGTGCACTGTAATCTGTTCAGACCGTGAGAGCCAGAATAACTTTATCAAACCAGTGGGACAGAAATTCAACATTCGCAACTGATAAAGCTCTATTGCAGCAAAACACGAAGAGCTCAGACTATCGAGCTCTTATTGTAACTAAGGCTTTATCTATGAAATGCAAACATGAAAAAATGTATACCTCATGCCACATTGGAGATGCCGAATGGAAAAGGTCTATTGTTAAAAAGATTGAATTATTGTAGATTCTTTGACAAGAAAGTGGTGTTGGTGCTGCGCCTTCCTCCCCTGCAGCTTTCCTGCCTGAGGTATCTCTGGAGCTTACAAGTCTGCTTTTTTCCTGTTTTCGGCGCGACAAAATCCCTTATTTCCCCCTGATCAAAGATTAAACTCCAGCATTATGCCTGAGACTGTTACCTGGCTGGTGATGTCAGAGGGCATGGGCGACGGAGGCTTAGAGTGAGTGTTGGCGTCCTGGGAGACGAAGCCCGAGTCGTGGGAGGACACGCTGCTGAGCCGATGGGCTCCTGCAGAGGGCATCTGGAGGAGACTGTTGACAGGATACCAATGTCTGTATACAACTCAACACACAGTGTGCATATAAAACAGGAGCGCGGCCAACATTCTAGCGCAGAATGTCTTCCCTTTTCTTTTTGTTCTGTGACACAAACAGGAAAAGCTCGATGAGAAACTGATCACAAAAACTGTGCGTGTGAAGGAAGTTTTATCTAAATGATACCTTTCTTCTAATTTTGGCGCATGAAAGAGCATTTAAAAGTGACGCCTTCTTCGTTTTTTCTCTCCCTCTGAACGGTAACAGCTGTCTTCGCAGTTCTCGTCTCCTGCTCTGTCATTCTCAGTCAGCGTTGTTTCTCTCTTGTCACCCACGCTTTGCAAAATGCGCAACTTGTGCTTCTCACCTTCCCTCTGTAACGCACCTCCTCCGGAATATATCTGAAGATGTCCTTTCTCCTTAATTACCGTCATTTAGGATGACGACTAAATGATGAAGAATGCCAAATTAAATATTGCAGATCAGATAAATTTGTGTGATTTACAACTAGACACAATCCCTGTGTCTTTGAGACTGTGTCTTTTCAGAAGTAAGCTTGTTTTTCTTCTTTCCCACCTAACCTTTCTGTCACCATCTCACTGTTGTACCAGGAAATTCCTTCAACAGCTATCTTTTTGTTTTTTATTTTATGATCCACGACTGAATCATGACATGTTTCTCAACAACACGACAGAAACTTTCTATTCACCCTACGACATCTATCTAAATCTGCATTAGAATGAGTCAGTCAAACAATATACAATGCTTAATACAGACTGCCGTGTTAATTGGTAGAAATACCAGGGAGGTTCTGTTAATACTTAGCAACAATTCCACTCTGATACACATCTAATTCAATATTACAAGGGTTTCTTTTGTAAAGAAAAGCTTTCTTCTTGACCTAGAGTGCACTTCTAAACCCCCCATTTTATAAATAAATGATTGAACTATCAGCAGTTGCCTTATAAACATGTGGATGTTGGTTCTCATGCAGGATCACGGCCTGGAGGCTGTGATGTTTCACAGCTTTGGACCTAATCTGGCTGTAAGAAGCTTGAGAACTGCAAATCTGCTGGGAGCAGGAGCTGAGAACTTGGCAAGATATGCCATGTACAGCACGTCGGCTGTCACTGCTAGTCCGGCTGCGCGCTGGAGCCGGGTGGGGGCACCTGCTTGTGTATTCATGACAACCTTTAATATTTCATTCCTTTGCTATTGTGTGGAAGAAATTGGGTTGAAATCAAGAATATGCGCGGGTGCTCAAAACAGCATGACAGCCTCGATCCAGCACAAACACATCACAAGTGTGATCAACACACTGCACATTGCACAAAACTGAACACACAACACAGAGGACAAAGAGTAGGATATACCTGCACATGCTGCTCTTCCTGGAGCCAGTGCTGCTGGGGGAGGAGGGGGGAGTCTGGTAGGACCAGCTAAAGTCAGAACCTTTCAGGTCCCGGATCACCTGTGACACAACAACAGACAATAGCTAAATTTCTTTTACATGAGAGATAGTGAAATGCATTACTGTGTCCAGTTTTTAGTAAATGGCGCACATATTAAGTTTTTATCAGAAATAATAGGAAAAATAGAGAATACCACCAGATATAATTTTAAAAGATTTGGACTGCAGTTGTACAAGATTGGATTTGGATTATAACTTTACAAGCTCAACAGCAGAGTTATTGTCAGCATTATGTCTCTACTACCTGCTCGCTGGCCGGTGGCAGCTTGTGTGGGTCTTCAGTCAACACAGTGAGGTCATCAACAATGGGCTGTAAATGTGTTATCTCCCCCAGCATGGCGATCTCCACATTCTGGAGGAGGAAAACAGGATGACAAACAGATGGATCGATTCAAACAGCCACCGCATTGTCAACAAGAGCAAGCCTCGGTGGGATTTACAGCTATTTTCTACAACTCTCAGCTGTACAGAGGCCAAGTGCTCCTCACCACCACAGGCTGCAGCAGGTTAATGAATGTACAGTAGCGGCTCCTCTCCTCCAGCAGGGCTCTGCGCACTGCCTGCTTCTCCGTCTCCTCCATCAGCAGGTACAAGTCACTGACGTCCTGCATGGCGCTGTCCAGCTGGGGGCGCAGGTTACCCCGGCCTGTGCAAGGCAAAGCAACGGGGCAGAGGCACAGATGAGGGGAGGGAGGATGGATTGAGGGAGGACAGAGGTGAGGAGTGTCGAGTAAAGATGGATAAGCGAGGAGGAGAAGAGGAGGAGGAATGAAAAGAGATTGAGAATTGAGGAGCGGAGGGTGATGATTATGGATGAAGGGGAAAAAACAGTGTACACAGTGCAGGGAGGAGGGAAAGTAAAAAAAGAGAGATGATTAGCAGACATTGTGATAAACTGCTTGTGTGCTAGGGGTCAATGCACTGAGAAACATTACACTCAAATGGTTCATGTATACAGGAATGAGAGGACATGTCGTCCATCGTGAAGTGATGGAAAGCAACTGGTGGTGACTGGGAGGTCCTGAAATGAATGTGAAACCACGGCGATGCTGGATGAAAAGTGGGCAGAAGAATGGATGGAGGATGAGATGATGACGACCACTGAGATCCCAAACTCTGCTCTGACCGCTGCCAGTTAAACATTTGGGAACACCCTGTGTCTCAGCATTTGTGGTGAAATCTCAAGCAGTGCACTCATTGTATCGTACTGTACGACTTAAAAGCCAATATCCCTCTATCTGTATCTTGCCTACATCATAATCACATATCATCTTAAATTGGCTAATCTTTCAGCACACCTGCGTTTAATAAGTGATGAGTAATGAGTCCCATGAGGGTGTGACAGCTTGCTGCGTTATGGGTCCTTAAAAACAGAAGTTTAGTTTCTCTCACTATCAAAAGGCATTTAGAAAATGGAAGGGCTGTGTTTGAACCAGGACTTGTATGCAGAAGATGAGCACAAAGAGCTGAGCAAATATAAGACAATTATAGTGTGTGCCATTTCTCATCAGGCCCTTTTTTACATAAGACATTTGGACATGTCGCAGAGATCCAGTTTCGCAGTCCTGGTACCGTGCATGCTGACTCACTGTCACACTGGCACGCCTGAGGAGGACTCTTGAATAGAACCATTGTTAATGTTATAAGTAGTACCTGTGCTTTTCCTGCCATGAACTATGCACTTTTTCCCATGTATTTCTTTAATTCTGCAATGTGAGGATTTTTACAATGTGTGCATGACTTGAGGCTTGGGTGTTGAGAAATGTGCTCATTCGCTTTCTTGCCAACATTTAGGTGAGAAGATACCACTCTTGTATCTGTGTGTGTGTGTGTGTCAGCTTTTGCACAGATCAAACAAACAAGATACAGTGGTAATTAGTGCTGGGAGGCACATTTTGTTACCGCTGAACAGAGCCATGCCAACGGTTCCCCTTGTTCTCAGTCTCTGTGCTAAACTAAGCTAAGCGGCTGCTGCTGGCAGCATGTCTACCTTGTAGACATAAGCCGAGTCAAACTTCCCATGCATCTCTTGTCAAGAAAGTGAATGAGCATATTTTCTTTAACCACAAATACAGCACAAGCTTTTCTTTGACTGGCAGTTTCATCTACAGGTGATTATGAACTTATGGAGTTCTCATTGAGGACTAAGCTCTGCAGACATACCTAGAAGCTCTACAGCCAGAGGAAATAGCCAGAAGGAAATATGGAAGGGGGTGGCAGGGACGAGGCAAAGGGAGGAGAGACAGAAGAACAGGCAGTGTTAGCTGTTTCAAATCAGGACACATTGCATATTTATGACTGACCCCTACCCCCGGTGTAAGTTCTGTATGGAAATAGGAGTTTAATTACAACCAGCAGTAGGAGCTGATGCAAGCACAGCCAGGAAAGAAGAACATTTCTTTGATTTATAAGGTAGAAGATGATAAATCATCCAAAGCTGGGCAGGAGCCTCTGACATTGTGCCAGGCATTTTGATTTGACTGAGTTGTCATATCTAACTGTACACTCTAGATGGCACCAGTTCAATCTGAAACGCTGGTACCGGCCAGGGACAGGCAGCCAAGCGGAATTCATGCATTCAAATGTCAGTCGAGCTGTATCACAGTTCTATTAGTCAATGGGTTCTTGAAAGGTTTCCTCACCTTTTCTTGCTTTCTTCTGGAGTTTAATGGTGTCTAAAGACTTCCTCTTAATTTCCTGACGAGACCGCTTATATTCTGTGGAGACAAAGGTGTATCAGCTTCTGCCCGTACTTAAAAAAGCTATATAACGTTTTATATTAAAAAAAAGGTATACATTGCTTGTGTTCTCTTATTGTTTACCTTTGGCATGGTCCTTGTCCAGCTGATTAGCTGTCTTCTTCCATTCCTCTATCCTGTCCTGAAGTGGTGTCACCAGGCCTTCCATAAGAGCACTACAGCGACAAGGAGAAATAACATGACCACAGCAAATAGCTTTATTTCCACGACAGAAAAACACTAGGCAAGGAGAGGCGGAATGAGAGGAAGGCCGGCAGAGATGGGGTGGGACCTGGGAACACCGTAATCTCCTCAAGGCAAGGAAGGAAAGAAAATTGCTGTGGAGAGAGGGAGAAAAAAAAGAAAAAGAAAACACAGCTTACTTGGTGAAGTGGCGTAATTTAGCCTCAATGCTGCGGTGTCGCATACACATCCTTGTCAGAGCCGAGCCAATGTCCCTGGTGGCACCTTGGAAAGAGGAGGGAAAAAAACGAATCACTTACGATATAAGAATCACGGCATAACACATCACACAAGAGTAGACCTAACCCATCAGGAGCGCTTTTCAAAGAAAAGGTGTTAGATGGAATGCTCTGGCTTTTTTCCCGGCGGAAGAGGCATTTCCAGCTGCAGCCACCAGGTGGGCAGTCGTGGACCGTACAGGCAGTGTCCGCATAAATGTCACATTTGTTTGGGGACAGCAAACGTGACACAGTGGCTTAAAACCAAAACTCATCCATTCTCTCTTCACAACAAGATGTGTATCCCCCCCCCTTTGACACTTCAAGATTACGTGCATGATTCATACCACCGTTTAAATACCCGCCTGTGTGAACTGGTTGCTATACTTTTCCTCTCTGCTGAAGTGTAATTAAATGAGGTCTTAAGCCCCTAAAGCCCAGGCTGCCCCACTGTCTTACTGATGGCTCACAGGCTGGTGTAATATATGGCAGCCCTGATCCTGCTGCAATCTGGACCACATAGGGCTAATCTGAGGGTCTCTTACCACACACACACTCACACAAGGAAAGAGAGAGATGACATCTCTCAATGGCAGACAGGCTGCACAGACAGGAAGCGTGCAAGGTTGCGTTTGTATTCATGAATGATTTTTGGAGTGCATGTGCACAGGTTGGAGATTGTGCGTGCGTGGACAGGTGGAGTGATTTACCAAATCCCACCCCTGACCCCCCACCCACCCTTTCCGACGTTCTCACCCCCTCTGTCCTGGAGGAAAAAGGAGGGAACCCTGTAAGGGGATATCCCTCTATTCTTCCCTGCCTGCTCTGCCTTTCCTGTTCTCTCTGTTTCCTAAACACCATTCATGCAGGGCAGACAGACAGAAAGAGACAGAGAGAGAGAGAGAGAAAAAGAAACTGGCTCTAACCTGCACTGCAAAAACAAGCAGAAAAAACCCTGTGACACACCAAATAAAACAGAAAGAAAAACATGACCAACATAGCAGGCCTGAAATCAGACGCTGTGTCAGGAATGCTCCAGATGGTTGGCCGATGAGATCTGTGCTCTTTTCCAGCTATCACATAAAGAAACTAGGTTACTGTCACGTCACGCTGTGAGACGAAGACCACTTCACCCTGCCACTTGGCTGTCAACTTCACTGACTGCTGCACTAGTTCAAAGCCAATCAGCTGCAGATCTGGACTACATCTCACAAGAGACAGACGTTTTCATCAGGCAGATGCAGAATAGCTTGAGTGTGTCTGTGTCTGTTGGGGAAAGGGAGGCAAGGTTACCCCGTGTTTGCACTGCTTTTTTTTTTTCTCAGGTGAAAAAGACACAGAGGGGAGGGTGAGACATGAAGGGTCATCCAGCTGTATTGCACACATGCATTAAACAACAGCAGGAACTGACTGAAGTAACATGTGGATCCTATACACTGAGCTGTTGCTATAAATGGCCAAAAAATGTGTCCATCGTTAAAGGACTGGATCTGTCACATAAGGCACTTGGCTCAGTGCTTCATAAAGCACATATGAGAAATACAAACACGCACAGAGGACACGTGTCCACAGGTTATGTATCCGCCTGTTTCTCCTCTTGAAAACATTACAGGCTGCATGCACAGCTGCGAATCAGCTCTTGCGGGGTAAGTGTGCAGGACGGAGGGAGACTGAAGGAGACAGGAGGGAGGGGGGAGTAACGTGGGCTCTTTTATCTCTCTAACAGACTTTCCCAATGTCACCGTCAGCCAGCGAGAGCCCGCAACCCCCACACTCCTGTCCCATCCACACCTGCCAATTTCCTTCCCATCTCCTCCGCGCCTCCTTCCCCTCCCGGAGGGGGGATCAGCTGACAGCTACATCCTGGGGAGGTCCAGGGGCTTCCTGCCCGAGTCCAAGAGCCCTGCTGGCCTCTGGCCTCAGCCGGACGGACAGGGATGCAGTGATTCACTCCCACAGCACCCTACATGCGCACAGGCATGTGACAAACACACACAAGCTGGAAGGAGGGTTTCGAATGACTCCAAAGACAAGGATTTCAGCACAGTTCATGGTTCCTTTCTCGACATTCCTTCATTTCTATTCCTGAAAAGACATCCCCTCCTCTGTTGCTTTTCCTGAGGTTTCATCCTTTTTTTTCCATGAAAAAAGTTTTTTGTTGTTTTTTGTCGTTTCGTTTTTGAGACTTTTGGGCAATTATGTGATAAGTGTTTCCGGGCCGTATAAATAAAATTTACCCAACTCTATTTCTCTAGATCTAATGACACTTGACCTTTTAGCAGCTTGGATCTCAGCTAGAAGTGGAGCTGGGAAAGTGATTATTTAGCAGACCTGGACCCCCGGGGATTTAGGGGGAGCAGGGCCAACCTCATAGCAGACACCCACACGTGCATGAATGAATCGAAACACAGACCAGGATGGAAGCGAGCCGTTATGCAACCCCAGCCATATATCTTAGGACATGGAGCAAATAGCTGGAAGCAACTGAACAGCACAGCAATGTGTGGTTAATTATAACAGCGCTGCCGCGCACGTCTCAGATGCTGATGGCGCCTGATTGAAAATGCCGAACATCAATATAAATTGTCACCAGATATGCTGTGCACGTCGAGTAGTACGTGGGATTGTTGGTGGAAAGGTCAAACCCAACCCCGACGGTTGGGTTGTTTGTCGGGAACCTTAAGCTCCAGTATCCAGGACCAGCACAGTGTGGTCTAAGCGTTTAGCGAGCGGTTCCATCCAGAGCTCTGGTTCTGATTAACTCCCCTGATTCCTCGGGGAAGGAGGAGCGTTTTAATAAGCCTGCTTTATAGGGAACTCTCCTGCCAGGAGCCGGGAGCCAGGAGCTAAACTGCCACGGGCCTCATTCCCTGATGTCTTCAACATGGGAGCTTAGTTTAACCATCTCGCTCTTTCAGCGTCTAAACCCTGCTACTCAGCTCACATTTCATTTGTGCTCACAACTACTGAGCCGGAGTGAGATTCTGCTGGAGTTAGACTCCAGACCGTTTTTTGAGCTGAACTCGGTTCTCCTGAGCCCAGTGGGTGCTGCCTTCTCTGTCTCCGCTTCCTGTGTCAATAAAGCATGTTTATGTGAGACGTGGAGGGAAAAGGTACAGTACATCCTGAATGTGAAAGTCCCCGTTCTTCTGCTACCCTCGCGCACAGAGAGCTGAGCCGAGGAAATTCCATCATCCGTGAGACAACAATTATTCCTCGCGTTGGCACCTTGGCCACGGAGCTGACTGCGGCTGGCACAGACAGTTAAGCCTCCTGCCTTTTCCCTCCCTCGCCCCTATTTAAGTGCTACAGAATGTGAACTGGCACAGGACGCGGCGGAGGCCTCTGATGGATGAAAGGGCTGTGGGAGTGCGAGGGGAGGATGAAAGAGGGTACACACTGCCGAGGTGCCGGCTGGGTTCGGCCAGTCCGGGGCCAGAGGAAGTGTTAGCTGGCTGGTGCAGGTGTAGCCGTACCTTGCCAGGACAAAATGTCCCACTTTGGCCCCAGTAAATGCAGAGCTTGGTAAGAGATCGACATAAACAAAAATCCCCATGTAGTTTGCGTGTTCATCGCCTCCAAAGACGCCCAAACATGACGATAACTCAGCAAAGAAAAGAAACAAAAAAAGAGAATGAGAGAAAACTAACTTGATTCTGTCTGTTTGGCTGGTGTCGACGTGAGCAGCTAAATGAGATCTCTCAATTCAAAACCTGACGAAACACCAAACACTCTCCCAATAAAACATTTACTTCAAAGCACAGCTGGGGCTCTGTGCGGTACGTCGATCAGAACAGTCTGTATTATTAATAAGGAAGCATACCCTTGCATCTGCGCGTGAGAGAGGACGAGATTCTGACGGGGCGGATAAAACACCCACGTGCAGACATTGATTGTGGAACAAGAGCAGTGTGTTGTACGCCTGAAGCGTGAGTCACAGATCCAAGCGAAGTTACATAAACGGTGGATGACAGATAGGAAAGGAGTCGTTTTGCAAGGTAAAAGTCTGCCTCACTTGGGTTTCATGTTGATATTTTATCAGCTCAATTAGGGTGAAAGTATATTTAACTTTGTAAACAAACAAAAAAAGCTAAATATGGGGATGATGGCTTTTGAAGAAAGGGTTTCATCCTGAAAGAAATGTTCCATTGGATTTAATAATCTTTCCTTTCATCGAGACCTGAAACCAGGGCACCTCTCGTATTCATGTTATACAGTATACTGAGCACTGGAAGTGGCCTTTACTCAAGCTACATACTGATACTGTTAAACGACACATTCTGGCTCAAAGACCTCAACACAACTTCCCAAGGGGACCAAATTTTGTCTGAACAACAGTCCAAAGCCCAGATATTCATTTTACAATGTAATAAAACAGAGAAAAGGAGCAAATCCATACTTCTGAGAGGCTGGAAATAACAGCAACTTAAAATGAATGTGAGCATGTTAATGAGTGAACATGTAGCATGTGTCTGTCGTAGCAATCAAAATAGCATTCAAAGCCTTTGTGTCACTTCCTTACTATGTCTCTTCTTACCAGAACAATACTAATGAAAGGCAGAGGAAACGGCCTCGAGATCAATTGTTTTAGTGACACACACACACACACATTCATCCCATTGTTGTCTGGCCCGGCAGCACGCACGGCAAGCTTCGCCTCTCGACCAGAGACACCCACAGATGCGGACGGAGCTCGATGTGCCTGATGTGGTGTAAACATGTTCTGGAGCGCATTAAGACGAGACTGAAGGAGGAGCAGGAGAACAAGGAGGAAGTTTTATTTTTCTGCTGGAGGAGCTTCCTGTTCAGGGACATAAATGCAGCTAAAAATACACGGCGCCCCTTGTCCAGATGTGCTTTTCGCTGGAGATGAAAAAAAAAATGTTTCAGAGAGAGAAAACAATGAAACGTAACATAGAGGGAAGCAGGGAAGGAATGTATCATGCAATTAATGGAGAAAACAGAAGAGCCACAGGGGACTGTCTTCAACTACAGCTGAGGGAAAGGACCCCAGATGTATCCAAGATCCAAAGAGAAAAAAAAGAGAGACACTGAGGCAACAGGCTGTGAATGACTCAGTATTAAATAAAGCAAAGCCTGGGAGCCAGTTCAATCAGATGACATTGTCCTACTTTACACCCTTTGCAATAAGGTTATCTTTATCTCAGCTCACAGTGCACATCCCACTCTTTTGCTCTGGCAAAGTGGATGCTGCACAGCTCATTTGCAAACAATATATTGCTGCTGTTGCTGCTGCTCATACAATAAGCTCCATCTCCACCTGAAGCCCCTGAGTTTAAAAGTCAGTCTGGGGGGATGGGGTGAAACTAATTTGTTTTCCTTTTAATTTTCACACTGACAGCAACAGAGAGAAACAGGTTTTGGAAATACTTGAGACTTAAGACTATACTGCAGATGACTTGCCTACCCAAGAAAGATTCAAGTATATCTTTTTCAAAACTCGACATGTAAACAGTCATGCTTGTCAAACAAGGATGCTCTGAGCTAAATTCATGTTTAGTATATTAACGAAGTCTTAGCATTTGCTAATTAGCACCGAACATGACACAGAGCTGCGGCTGATGGGACTCTCATTATGCTTTGCAGGCACAAGCTCATAAACAGAATTAACATTTTGACCTGTTGGAGGCTCCAGATGAGAGCTCACGATCAACAACAGCAATAATTATTGTAATCCATCCTGAGGGGGCCAGGAATGTCTTTACCAGATTTTCTGGTAATGTGTCCAATAGTTGTGGAGATATTTCACTAATAATAATGAATGTCAGCCTCATGGTATTGGTAGGGGAGAAGCACCTGTAGATGAAAAAAAGTCAGCAACGATACTTCCTCTGGGGATCGTGAATGTCTGTGGTGGTGCATCGACCAACCGGGACTGAAGACCTTGGTCAATATGTAATGCTACAATGGCAAGCAGTGAGAAAATTGAGCGGCCCATTAAAAGTTAAATATTCAAGTTTGCAGTAAAAAGAATACTCAGCAAATTTCTCAGACTGTCTTTGATCAGCCACCTCATTTGATTAAACCTCTACATGTATCCTTTTCATTCCCTCTTTTGATGTCCTCCCTTACATTCCTCTCTCTCTCGTGTATTTTCCTTGCCCTCGCCGTGCTGACTTTGTGCTCAGGACACAGCGAAACACAGTGTTCCCCTCAAGTCTCGTGTTTTTCTGCTTGGTTCGGTATCCATTCCTCAGAGCTAAAGCTACGATTTGTTTTTGTTCCCATTACGACTCCCCCTCTTTTCTGTCTGTTCTTCGCATCACTGCTCCAGCCACTTCGCCCTTCACTTTTTGCATGTAGACATTATAATAGCTGGAAAACATTCATTTGTGGGGCGACCACATTGATTTTTGAGGCTGAAGCCGTGAAACTCCAAAGAGATTTGGAGAATCGTGTTGGGAACCGTTCACTTCTGTCTGACAGACAAGGTAGACAGCTGAGGGAGAAATAAGAGGCTCTCGTCGATACTTAACGTGACCTCATGGCTGAAGGTCATCAAATACCTAAAGAGCCAAGCATACAAACAGCAGAATGGATAGTGCACACTTCAGTGTGACTGCATGTCCAATTGAAAACACAACAAATCCTGATGCTCAGTTTATGAAGTCAAAACTACGTGAGATGCCGATCCAACCTCGCTGTTGCGGTACATAGAGATTACAGTACAGACCCACATGAGGCTTGAACATGAAATGTCAAGCTTGATGGATGTCAGTACTGGTCAACGCGGGCACACGCTCATTATGTGACATGTCCGTAAAAATAGCTGCGCTGCTGGGATAGCGCGGAGGACAGTAATCCCCTGATCGTGCTCTGCACTAGGCCACGGCCACATCTTGTCCCGGCCAGGCTGTCCAGATGGCGGGTAGGGATATCTATCCCATCTGCCAACCCAGAGAAGCACAGCGGCCAAGCAGATTACTGCTTCGCTGACACACTGATCTACTAGCATACCTCCATACCTCCGCCAACAGAGCCGACACGAGCAAGACGTGCGGGGAAGGGGAGAGCGAGGGGGCTTGTGATGTGTGCACAATGCTGTGAGTGCTGGCTCTGGCACGCACATGTAAAGAGAAAAAAAAAGTCTTTACTGTGTTGAACACAAACTCGCAGTGCATTGCAGTGTGGCCAGTGATCCCGGCCAGAGTGTGAATTTTTAAAGCTGGGGGTGGCTGATCAGGAAGGGAAGGGAAGGCAGTCTGCGTCTGTGTGTTGCAGAGTGGGGTTAAGAGGATTAGCTAAACGCCTCTGCCTAGCCTGGATACCCAGAGCTGTGGAAATCCCACTGCAACCACAACCCCCAACCAGGCCAACCCACCCCTCACTAGCCTCAGCTCGGTCCAGAAAAATACAGAGCCTGTATCTCATACCACGACGGAACATTAGCCCCGAACGAGCAGCTCTTTGACCTCTTGCCAATTCAACCATGTCCAAAAATGGAAAAAACATGAAGTCAACCTTCCACTAAAACATCACCCAGCCTAGCAACAACAAAACAGCAAACACAAAGCCTACTATTCTCCAGATAAGTCCTCTTAAACACATCGCACAACAATTTAATATAAACGACAAAATCTGGTCTAGACAACACAACAAAACCCATTAGGCTGACCAGTCTGACAATAAAAACATTCCAGAGACCTGCAGGGCCTCAGTCTAAGTGCCAGGAGAGATGGGTGTTGAAACATGAAACATTTATCTTGAAATGGCTAAAATTCTCCAAATACATCGACCTAATATAGACTTTGCGGTTGGCGGACCTTTATTGAACCCAGATGCGAACCGGCGGCTCACGGAGACAGACGTGCCTTTAGACACAGATCCATCAGCACAGCTCAGAGAAACAGCGACGTCCGACACGGTGCCAAAACGCCTGGCAGCCGACCGCTCCAGCTGCTACATAAAACACAGACGCTGACGCCACCACCGTGACCACAAACTCTCGAAACGGACGACGCGGGCAAGGCTATGAGGCAAAAAAGAGAGAGGATGTTCTCAAGCATGGTACAGCTATTGTGGGTGTACATGAACGGCTGCCCTCCGAGTTAAAGAGGACACCAACGTCAGGGCAGGAAATCATAAAATCCTCTTTCATTCACCGTCCTCTCTCCCTGGATCCATCAAGAAGCCCTGAATGAGGGGAAGTGTGGCTTTCCTTGGCAAGGAAACGCGTCCAGTCTGTGAGAGCGAAGAGGGGCGACGGGGTGAGTGTGTCAAAGGTAGACTAAAGGAAGCAGAAGAAGAGCGCGACGAAGCCCCCGGCTGTGTCAGCAGCTGCAGCTCGTCTTCGGACATGAGAGGGGGCACCGGGGTGACAGCGGTGGCAGCCAACAGTTCGCAGCTCGCGGGCCGCCCCCCCGCGGTACAATCGGCCCTATATGGCCGCGCAGACGCCGAGGTGAACATAGTCGCCGCAGACAGACAGACCCACACAAGCATGAGGGGAGACGCACAGAAGAGGAGAGACAGCCACGGAGACAGTAATAGAGAGTAATCTCAGAATTCTATTTATCCACCACTATTTCCTGAGCAGCCTCCAGTGTAAAAGCAAGAGGGAGGAGTGGAACATCTGGATGGCCATATATTTCAGGATCATAACTCTAAAGTATTGCATTTGCCAGAAGGGTTAATTTGCCTAAACTATGTCTGTGGAGGCTGGGGTTCAAAGGTTATTCCAGGTCAAGTAAATATTGACATTCTTCCTTCCAAATTAATTGCAAGGGTTGGCAGCACAGCTCCCACAGGAGAAATGAGATTGAAACATTACACTGGATAAGACTATATTTAAACTGCACAATCTCTTTTAGATCAAGTGAAATAACTGTAGAGATTGAAAAAACTCACGCAACTAAGAACAAATGAAATTGGAAGACTCCACGACCAGAGCAGATACCACAGCTATGTGCCAGGTTTGGAGGGGTTTTTTGTTTTGTTTTGTTTTTAGGGGTTAATGAGATATTTCAGTTTGGACAAACATGGCGGACTGACCAGCAGTGCCATCCAGAGAACCGTGGCACCAGCATGGTGGCATAGGCGAAATATAAAACGATTAAAACCATAAAATATTTCCGATTTTTGCATGCTAAGTGTATCATGGTTTCACATTCTGTCCATCAACTACTCAGCGCTCATCTGAACCATGTTTCATTAGTACAAACTTCATCATGTATCCCTCCTACAGACTGTGGCCTGAGAAGGATGATGACATTAATCCTAAAGTTAATGTCCCTGGGAGAGGAGCAGAAGAGTGGGCGTATGAGTGACACACTTACAGGGATTTTATGCATCTATAGCTGTAAAACTCTCTTTGCCCTTCTCTCTCCCTCTGGTCCATCTATCACGCTGCTGTTTTCCCCTTCTTTTATCTGCAGACACACTTCAGCTTTGAAGTCCTGCCCTGCCACGATCTATACCGCTGCTTTATTGAAGCAGGCTGCCAGCCGCCAGCAGGTTCACCCCAGTCTACCTTATTTCATCATGCGGAGCTTGTGTGCGCTCACATCAGGAATCATTTAACATAACTCGATGTATCGCCGTGGCAATAAACCCCCGCTGTTACTGGAGAAGCCGTCAGAGTAAAACTGGTGACAATGTGTGAACACTGTTGAAGAAATGCCCTTTTCATTATTTGCACCAGACGTAAGGGGGCAGCGAGCGGCTGAGCTAGTACAAACTGTTTCAAAGGCATGGTGGCATGTGACCTGTAAGGTCAGGTGGCCGGCTACCAGCTGTCACCCTTTGAATATATGTGTGTGTGCGCGTGCGACTGTGGGATTGCGTTCGTGCGTGTGTCGGAAGCCTTTGCACGCTCGCCTGGGTTTTGCGGGATTTTTTTGACCTACATACCGCTCTCGACGATCAACTCCAAAGAAATCTGTGTTAATCAGCTGCCTCTCAGGCCTGCCTGTCTGCTGCTGCTCTAGCAGGGTGACAAGTCGGGTCAGCCGACCTCATTAAGGCCAAGGAAACAATAAGTTCAGATTTTCACTTCTCATGAAACAACAAACTGATTTGCTCAAAAGAGATGGCTGGTTCTATTCCCCATGCAGGCCCCTGCAACACCACAACCTTCTTTTTCACAGTGTGTTACCTTGGATTAATTGAAAAACACCCCCCTTACCTCTGGAGTTGGTGGCCATGTCTGCCACCTTCTGAAAGGCATCTAAAAAGGCCACTGCTGCCAGAATGGTGGTCCTGTAAACACATTGGCACATTGACGATCACGGCACCTTGGCTGTAAAATATTGCAGGCAGAAAATAAGAACCTTTTCACTGAGGTATATTGAACAACTTCTCACCTGAGTTGAGAGTGTAGCTTCGTGGCCTTGGCACTGAAGTCTTCCCACACAGGGTAAGAGCTCTGATAAGAGAAGAGGGGGGGGGGGGTCAAATATCTCGAAGGACATTTAAGTGCACAGACATACTTCTGTGAAACATGCACACAGATTTGACAATACATTATGTTCCCTCCAGCTTGATAGAGTCTGGTACAGCTTGATTAAATTTCAATGACAGCTTTATTCACTGTAAATGCACTTTCCCCTTAATTTACACTGATACTGATACTGGGTGGAATCCAAATACGGCCGCAGTAACTCAAAGAGCTTGGCGTCTTACCCCTGCAGGGTTAGAAACAGGTGGTGTACTGGCTCTGCGCTCTGACTTGTCTTTAAAAGAAAGGTCGGCCTGATTTCTCAGCGCTCATTTATGTCGTTGTTGTCCTCAATCAACCTGCACACCCTCCTGGGCTGCTGTGACCCTGTTTGTGCGCTCACATGTTTGTTGCTTGTCTCTTTCACATGCGAGTGTTTATGTGCGAGGGGCAGGTAGTATAACTGGTCTTTGGAAGAAAAAAAATCTGGAGTACATTTACCCCGGGATCATCCCACGCTGCCTCGAGCTATAAGAGCAGAAGCCAAACATAAAACACATCCAAGGCTAGATCCCATTAGAGCAAGAGCTTGAACCCTGGAGAAAGGAGAGGAAGGGCATAACCCCTGTGTGTCTCCTTGATGGAGAGGAGCCAAAAGAGGCCACACATCCTCGCTATATATAGTCAGCATGGAATCTTCATCACTTCTGGTTTAACCTCCATTCTTGCAATGACAGCGCTCAACTCCCAGCTTCTCTCGCTCAGATAGAGCCTCTGTCTTCAGAGGTGATTTAGGAGCCATCGTCCCGAACAAAAATGTTTGCCGTGAAAACCTCCCTGCCTCCGCTGTCTGCACTTGCAACAGGTGTCTAATTAGCTTGTGTGGCCTGTGACTCCCAGGAGCGGGAGGGATGCGCTGCCAAGACAGCTGAGGGAGGAGGGTGAAGGATCGGGCAACGAAGACTGCATGCGGAGCAGCGGGGTGGGGGGGGCACAATTCTCTCTTCATCCACACCCAGCAGTCCCAAGGGAGGCAAGGAGGGATGAAAAGAGGGAAAGAAAAACTCTTCCTCCCACATCTTGTCAATCACACTGGATGGCAAGGTCAACACTATCCATCCTTGGAACTGGTGGGCAGTGTTGTTCAAGGACGTTTTTTTTTTAAAAGGTGGTTTCTTTCCCACACAGAGAGGTCTGAAATCACATCCTACCGCCTCTCTGCCCAAATCCACTGCTGATCTAATTCTTGATTGTTGATCTAATCCAGCTGAATCACTTGTTTTCATCTCCACCTCCTCTCCTACCTCTTTTATTTCTCATCCTTCGGCTTCGTCAGACAGTCCAACCAACAGGTGCCGCTCGTGACAGCACATTTTGTCCATACAGTCCATAAAAGGCTGTGTATATGCGCTGTATGCGTGTCAAGCAGGTAATTGTACACTTTACTCTAACATTGTTCACAATCAGTGAGATCAGCACAGGAAAGCTGTGCTGCGGCGTTGCGCCCACGGCGGGGGGGAGTAAAGCTGGTCTGACAGGCTTGCGTGGCCCAGCCAGGCGGCAGGAATGAGGTCAGATGTCTGTCTCAGACAGTGGACACTGACACAGTGCTGACTCAGGGCTTCGGCCTCATTCATCGGCGTTGCTTATCAATACACAGACTGCCTCTTTCTAAGAGCCCCCCCTCACTCTGGCCCTGGCACAAACACAACAGAGAGGGGAAGTATATGAAACCGTACCAGGGCTTCCGATAGCTGAGAGCTGATTTCATTGGAGCCTGACAAACAGGGGTCCATATATAGTCTGTCCAAAGGCACCATGGCCCTGTGAGGCAGAGATCAATAAGATATCTGCTGGGTGGAAGGTTGCGCCTGACTTCCTTGACTTGTCCTGTTACGTACACTTTGTGGCACGAGTGTCCTCCACGAAGAGAAGACTGGGAGCTGCCTCCAGGCCTGATGAATACGTTCACACTTTCCATCTGCTGTCGTGAACAACAACAGACCACCCTGGTCCACTTCCTTCACGTGGCCCCTCCCCCAACACACACAAACACACACTTGCATGGGAGTGATGGATGACGGGAGACATCTAGTTCCTGCATAAGAAATTATTCGAAACTGCCCTGAAAAGGTGGAGAACACGTGTTTTCCGCAGATAAGATGAAACTGAAGTCTATCTGGATCAAACGTGTATTAAACTGCATCTTGGTGAAGAAATGGTTTCCTGCCACAAGGCCAAACATCAGGAAGCACAATCAATAACCTTTCATGCCTGTTTCTGCCCAAGGAGGCTGAGCTGATGGAGCTGCTTATTTTCTTTCGGAGCATCCTTCTATGTCTGACATTTAATCTCGAAAACCTTGAGGGCTGGGATGAGAGCTGAACAGTTGTTTCAGGTCAAATGGCAACCCAGAACATTTGTACTGTGATAACTGTGTGAAATGTAAATTATCTGCCTATCTTCTGATAGTTATTTCTTCCTCTTGTCCCTCGATTTTTCTATTCAAAGTGAAGTGAATTCTTGATCACGCTGACTATTTAACTGTAGTGATGATGAGGTTTGGCGTTGGCCCCTAGACCAAACACATGAGCTAAAAAACACTCTGCAATGAAATAAAGATTTTTGTCTGCTAATTATTCCATGCAAGCAGTAATTGTTTGGTACGCAGATTGACACACAGGCTGAAGTATTGCTTAATCGAACCAGGGCCCCGAAAGACCTGCTGCATATTATGCAAATAACACAAAGGGGAACATGTTTCATCCCTCAGTTTGTCCCGCAGCGGTGTTTTCTAGTGGGGGAGGACCCGGTGAAAGAAACAAAGGCAGTAAAAACACGCGTCTGATCGGCCACCGAGAAACCACAAAGGTCAGCTAAAATCCCTGTCAACTTCAATATATGTGCGTGCGTGTGTGTGTGTGTGTGTGTGTGTGTGTGTGTGTGTGTGTGTGTGTGTGTGTGTGTGTGTGTGTGTGTGTGTGTGTGTGTGTGTGTGTGTGTGTGTGTGTGTGTGTGTTACCTTCATGTCGTTCACGATGGCCTGGAATAATCCACCCAGCGCCCCACACTCCTTCTCCACCGACTCCATGGTGTCAAAAACAAATGGGAAAAGCGCGTAGAAAGACCAAAAAGAGCAGATTAAATATCCGACAGTTGGAGCGCTTCTAAAACATCAGACATGGAGATCTTTGTTTTGTTCATCCGCTCGTCGTTGTCCTCCCCTAACAACAGTGTAGCCCGCGGTGGAGAGGATGCGAAGCCGCTGAGCTCCCGCACAGCCGGCAGCCTGCGGAGCGCACAGACAAAAAGAAAACGTGCAGCTCGACAGCACCGGGGGGGCGCTCGTCGCTCCGCCGCTACTCGCCTCTCGGACGCACCGGGAGGGTGATGGAGCAGGGACGCGCTTTGGGCTTTGGGGGCTAACTACAGCCGGGAAACGCGCAGCGCGCCGTGGCTCCTCATGGTCGCCGCAGTTTCGCACAAATAACAGGGAGATCACAGTTCTGGGTGAGAGGGCGAAAGGAGGAGGGGACACCGCGGGAGACGGAATCGGTCGCAGGTCTGGGACGCGGGGACGCGCTCCGTTGTTGGCGGCGGAGCAGATGTCTCGGAGAAGGAGTCTTTCGTAATACGATCCATGGGAATGGAAAGGGGGCTGGTCATGTTTTTTTTTTTTTTTTTCCTTCACATATAGTCGGCGAGGAGGAGGAGGAGGAGGAGGAGAAGGAGGAGGAGACACGAAGGAACACCCTCTCCTCGCCTCCCTTCACTCCTCCCCTCCTTCCATCCCCACGCAAACAAAAGTGAAGCCTGTCTTCCCATTGAACAGTTGACTACACAATTGATATGCAAAGGCGGATTTCCAGGGTGCCTTGTGTATTCACACACGCGTCTGTTAATGATCATTTGCGCCACTCTGAGCGGGTCTTAGTTGTTTTCAGGACACAGTAACATGTGGGGCATGATTAGTTAACCTCCTGAATCCGCATGCCGGAGGAGTGTTAGCACAAATCAGAATGATATGTGACTCAAAGACATTGTAGTACATTTAGGGAAATATGACTAATTCCCTTTCTGTTCCATTGGTAACTCGCGCTCGCCAACAAAACCAATATTATTCTCATGTATGGTAGTAAAACACAAAGCTTCAGCCACTTAGCTTTGCACAAAGACAGGAAATGGGGACACAGCTGGCCTGGCTCTGTTCTAAAGCAAGAAAATCCACCAACCAAAACCTTGAAGGCTCAATAATTCAAATATATTGTTTGTTTAACCAATGACTTTATAGCCAAAGTGTAAAAATGACACTTTGCAGTTTTTGCAGTCATGACAAATGATTTGTGTTAGCTACACCTGGCCAAAACATAAACCTGTAAAACTGCATGTTGTTGTTTCCTTAGGTTTTTGCAAAAAAAACCCCAAACAATAGCCAGTAGCTTATGTTGTGTGGACAAGAAGGATTTTCTTACCTTTAGACTGAGCCCACTGTTTCCTGTCTCTGTGCTAAGACAAGTAAAGCTAACCAGCCGCTGACCACATCTTAATATTTAATTACAGAACAGTACTTGATTACTTTTCAGTTAAAATGTAATTTTAGGGGCATGCAATTTGAAGTATCCAACCAGCCAATTTATCTTTTTTACTTTGGAATAATAAGACAGTCTATGCACCGTTAATTTGAGGTTTAGAAGTCTGCCATTACCTACCACGCGCAGCTTGACAGGGAGAGTTTAGAGGCCACCAGAGTGAAATGCATTTTAACCACATCATCAGTGGCCTGTTGTGGACTGGCTGCGGGGGACTGGGGTCACCCCACAGCATTCCTGATAAACATCCTGTCAATTTATAACCCTACACATCTGCCGCGCATACCTTCCTCTCTCATCCCTCTTTTTTTTCCACAGGAGAGTATCCATTCTACCGGGCAGACCTGTCTGTGAAACATGGATCAGTCCAGTCAGCAACTGAAGCCCACTTCAGCAGACAGACCAAACCTTGGAGAGGAAAAAAACGAGTCTGCCGTAATTCAGAGAGATTATTTTTATCAGTCATGCCTCTCTTTTTCTGCGCCGTCTCCTCTGCTTCCACTCCCTTGAGGCCATGCCAGCAAACTTTGATCACAAAGCAATTACATAATGTGTTATGTACCATGTAATAATATCCTTTATGATTCTTATACACAAGAAAAACATGACTTGTACTGTGGGTATTTATAGAGCAACCAGATACACTGCATCCTGTCATGAGAGCAGGACTTCTAAACAAGAACAGAGTCATAAACATGAATACTGTCGGAACAAGAGGAAACAAAAAGAAACACACAAAGAAAACACAATAATACTGTTTTTTATTAACTTGTGGTGACTAGATTTAGAAACTATGTCTGGTTTGGTAACTCCTGCCCACGTGGACAGATATGAGGTACAGAGACTGGGACTGCAGCCCAGTCCCTGTGCTCTCACCACAGCACTCACTGGCATCTCTGAGAAAGCAGCTATAAAACAAAAAATATCCCCAACACAGATGCTGACATTCCTCACCACCATCATCTACCCCCCCCCCATTTGCAAAAAGGGCCTGTTCTGTTCTCTGCCATACCAGTGGTGCATGTGCATCTGTGAGAGTTTCCTTAATTCAGCAAGGATAGGTTTTAGTAAGGAAAAATGCTATGGTTTCTGTTTCGCCTCACCCTCCCAGTAAGCCTGTACAACTGAAAGCAATCATCAGCCCTAAACACATCAAGCTGTAGAGACTCAGACAGTTTTTCAAGGCTTATATAACCGTCTTACAGGGCTTTGAGTTCTGGGTACATTTTCATCCACCATTGTGTGATAATTCCTGTTTATTTTTCAGCCTTTATGGCGGCTGTGTATTTCACCTCACTCATATGAGAGACCAGAGGAAAACAATTTATCATTTCATTGGCAGGGGAAAGCACTATAGAAGTGACCTGGCATTTACTCAGACTGTAGATAAGTAATTGAAATCTGGATAACATTAGGCGTTATATTGTAACACTCACTTATGTAAGCCTACGAGGTAGGGACTTGAAAGCAAATGGCTGTTTATTTTTCTAATCTTGCCATATTCGCTGCCTCTGTTCCCTTCCTGCCCCCTCTGCACATGGCATTTCAGGTTCCCTCCAACCTTGACCGAGCCACAGAAACTGCTCCCTTCGATACAAAAAGGGAAACACAGGGCTCGTGATATACTGTGACCCCTCGCCTCCAAGCCAGATCCTAACCATGATTCAGCTGGAGGCCTTGTCTTGCCTGGTTTATCGTCCGTAGTGAGGGATAACATTCGGGAAGCTGTGACCCCACAGGGAAGTCACTGCTAAGGTCACTGCTAAGGTCTTGTGACCACTTGACCGTAAAATCAATCAGGATTTATCATCTGACTTTGAGTCCAGCCAAACTGTTCTGTATGTGATCTTGGGCTGAAGAGATGCACATAGATGCATATAAATATAGGCAAGGCCCCTGGTTTCCCTCACGGTAAAATAAGATCAACTTTGTTGATCCCATGCAGGAAAAATTGGAGAAGTAGATCCCACCGAGCTGGTGGATGGACAGCAAAAAATTGGATTATACAACATGTTTGAGAAATTCTTGTGGGTGTTTTGATACTTTTTTCCACCATCAAAGCTCGTCGCCACTGGAATCCAGTTTAACAGAATGAATTCAAGCTGTCTGTGAGGAAACTACAAACTTTTAACAGCCACCTTTGAAGCCTACAGGGGGGAGAGTTTGATACATCGTACTTGTGGCATTGTGTTTACCATCTTGTCACTGATGCCAAGAATTAGAAGTGAATTGAATTTTGTCCTAAGAGGGAGGCCTAATGGGAGTGCTAACACCCCCAAAAACAAAGTAAACTGCTCTGTTCACACCAAGGTATTTATTTGCCTCTGCATCTAATCGGCACTTTAGGATTGAAGCTTAATTTGAAAGCTTTGATGGGAGAAAAACAGCAGGGATTAACCAACGTTTTCAACTTTTTCATGTTTTAGCTACTTTACTACAAATTGTGTATAATCCCAGTCATAATTCCACCCCAGGGGACAAAAAACAAGCAGATATTTTTGAGGTAAAAATATTCATGTGATTTTTTTCTCCAATTCAGCAAAAAAAAAGAAAGAATGTCTGAAGTCCCTGATGCTGAAACTACCCTGAATGCAGCAACACAGAAAAAAGTTGAAAACAGCTTATGCTAACACAGGATGATAATTCTGACAAAAGGGTGATGATAATTTCATCACTTGTTTGTTGGGTGTACTGGTGCCCTTAGTAAGTGAGCTGTATTTGACAGCTTTTATCTTCGATGTAAAAGCAAACTACAGTAATTTGTCTCGGTTCAGCAGCTGGCTCCCACCACTCCTGTGGGTCAGAGAGGGTTTGAGTGCTCTCCAGTGTAGAGCCTCTCTAAATGCGGCACCCTACAGCCCCATACGTCAACACAGCACAGATGGACAGAGAGTTGCCCTGGGAGAGGGATCGCAATCTGTGGCATGCGCTCTTTGCATCACATATTCCACAGCAGTGTTCAAACAGAGGACGGATGGCTAATGAATGAGATAATGTAAACTAAACAGCTCCCTCTGGCTGAGATAGGCTCTCCCTCGAGCCCTCCGGGTCTCCTGCTGCCTTTTTCTCCATCATCCCTTCCTTTCCTTTAATCCACCCATCTTTTCTTTCCTTTCCTCCACTTGTAATCGGCCATCTCTTTGCTCTCTTCTTCAGTATTTCCCCCCTTCCCCTGCCTTATTATAACCTCCTCAACCTCCCAATATACTTCCGTTTTTCACCCACCCAAGTCCTGGTGCCCCCATCAGTGGGCTCACCAGCTCCATGTGAGCTTATGGAATTTCCTCTGTTTGCCTGGCAGGTCCTGCTCTCCTGCTGAATGCTCCCACAGACACGTGTGCTTTTGTATACATCTAACACAGATCAGGGCACAGATACCAGGGAGGCTCAGGCACGTGGAACGACAGGGAAAAGTTCTGAGGGGAGAAGGGTGAGCGAATCAGACAGAAATGAAGAACCCTCTGCTGCAGTATGTCGGGCCACGTGACTGACTTGACTGGGAATTGTGCTTGATTCCCACACACATGCACCCACCGGCCAATCTGTGCATGCACATAATCACTGGGACAGATACACAAAACAAAATAACACTGTAGCTATAAACACAAGTATTCTTTCATTAAAGCAAACAAATAGAAAACACTGAAATTTGCTGAGCTTGGGAAGAATCATTTTCTCTCTTTTGAATACGGAAAACGTTTTTTGAACCGGACTTGTTGAACAGCAGTGTGTGCATGCCCCATGAAATAAAACTACAGCCACATTTGGCCCTCACTTACACAGGCTATTGTTGCTCTTTAGTTGCAGGTGCATGAGCTAAAAAGAGATTCTGCTCTCATCCAGAATATATCTTTTTTAACAACATCCTTGACACACATAGCTGTGTATGAGGAAATGCAGACACAGAGCAGCAGCAGCAACACAGATCCAAACTGACATCTGGAACCAAGCAAACAGTCACATGGTGAACATCATGTACACAGATACTTTGCTATGTAAAAATACAAATCCGAGTCAAAGTCTACAAATAGTCAAAGACAGCATTCGGCAGATTGACAGATTTGTACTTTGCCTCCTGGTAAAACTCCTCTGGTTATCTGTTTATTTAATCTCCAGCAAGGACATGACAGCACAAATTATTTGGTGAATAAACACTGTCACTCACGATGCCCTGCTCTTGGGGTTCATTTCAATTAAAACCAATGAGCTCTGATGGAAATAATGGGCTGATTTTGCTCTTAAAGCGACAGCTTTCGGCTCTTATTTATCCTGTCATTAACTATCAGAGTTCCTCCCGTGAAACAAATTGAAAAGTTTCCAATTTCTATCGCTGTTAAAAACATCAATCTTTCATCAGCAGGAACCAAAATTAGCTCTGAGGAGTGTGCACGGTGAAGAATGTCAGCAAAGGCTGTGTTGATGCTTTCGCCATGGTGTGATTCACCGTGATGAGCCTCCCACAGACACATAAAATAAACACAGTTATAACAGACATTCCACTTGAAGAAAGGAGAGTGACCCGGGTCAGATCAGTGTTTGGGCATCGCTGCCATTCCACGTGTAGGCATACTCCCCCCGGAGTCCATGTCAGCCTAAAGCGTATGGATGTGAGCATGTGTGCTGTGTGTTCAACTGTGCGATTGCACACGTGAACTTTGTGCGTGTGTTTCTTAGGAAATATGCTGTTTGAATCCAGTACGCTCTGAAAATAAACCACAGGGTCAACAAACAAAACAGAGAGAGGGAGTCCTTCCATGTGCTGCTGCTGCTGCAGTGTGTGCATGTGTGAGTACGCGCACACGTGCGTGTGTGAGGCTGAGTTGTGGGGTGAAAAAAATGTGCTTTTGCCTATGTTTTCCTGTCTGCAGAGGGAACAGAACTCTCTGACTTTTCAGTGAACTATCCGGCAGAAACCCAGTCCTGTGTTTGTACCGAGGACACAACATACACCCGTTTGGTTTGGAGGAGCTCAGCCCTAGGAAGGAAGCTCGTCCTCGGGGGAGTCGCCCTGGGGAGTCAAGGATCTGGAGGTCGCTCAAGACAAGCTCATTAAATTCAACACCCGCCAGTGGAGAATGTACAATATGCGGAGGAAGACGCAGAATCTAAAAGCAAACAGGCATTCTGCGTGACCATTTAAATATTTGTTACTTGCAGTAATCAATCATACCAATTACAAAAATGAGGTTGTCAGCGTTTACTGCAATACAATAAATCACCCAACAGCTACTATGACTGTGGTCCTTTATGGTAAATGCTAATGTCAGCATGCAAATTCACTGACTGTGAAAATACACAGGTTTTCTAAGGTGTAATATTTAACAGATTCACTCTGACTAGTTTACAGAGTTCGCTTCTTTAGCATTCAGCGCAAAGTGTTGTTTGATGGGAATGGTATTAGTTTGACAGGCATTTTGTCACAAACCAAAGTGACAAACTGACATTTTGATCCAATATGATGTGATCTGAAAAGATGAAATGTCTGGGGGTCACCAAAGCTATTACAAATTTTGTGCTATCCAAGATAACTACATATTCAAATAAATATTTCAATTGATAATTTAAAACTTTTATTTTCTGATGGAGTGAGAGGGAAAGTCAAGGGTTAGCCAGTGTCGTTACCATTTATCCTCTCGGTAACCTATTAAATTTCATGGAAATTGCTTTCCCATTTCAAGGGATATTCCAGCATTTCTACACCAAAGATATACCTGTGCCTTGTCATGGGTTGTTTACATGCTGCCATCTAGTGTTCATTTATATGTGCAACACAAATGCAAAAGGCCCCTTCCGCTACAATGGCTGGACAATAATTTGGATATCAAATGGATATGCAAAAGGAGCACTGCACCAATTTTATGCAAGCCACTTGCAAGCAGAAAAATCAACCTGTAAAAATTGTTGAATATTTATGTCCTCTGTGGCTCTGAAGGAGTTTTGCCAAGTCATGGGATAACCTTCATAATAATGTTATCAGGTTTATTTGGGGGTTTTAAAAAATTCTGGGATTGTAATTGGTGGTGTGGACTTCAAGGGGTATTGACATTAAGCAGGCAGGAAGAATCTAGCTGAAGGATGATGGGAAATGTAGGATCCAGCCAGATATTAAATTTCATAGTAGTATTCCACTGTGGATAACTTAACTATTATAAAATATTGTTGTTATCAACCTCTACCCCCACCCCAAAGCTCTTAGTTTTGTCCAATACCCTTCTTTGTAAGGTCTGATCTTCAGCTTCAGTATTTAAATATTTAGTTCAACAGCCAAAATCTATCAGATTTGTTTGTGAAAACTAACATATGCATGTGCATCCTTCTCAAAGGGAATCTTTAATAATAAAAATACAGAAGCACTGTTAGAAACATCTATCACAAATGTGCTTTTAATTTGAAATTTAAATGTGAATGTTTGTGCGTACCCTGCCAAAATGGATTTCATATGATTGGAGACTGAGCAGTGTTATGTCATTATCATTAAGGCCACTGGGAGGAATGACTAATTCATATCAGATCACATGCAGACCACACACACACACACACACACACACACACAAAGTCCAAAAAGATTCCAGTCAAATTTCTTTTGAAGATATGTAGTCATTGGCTGGGAAATTACCTCTCAAAATAAAGTATGCATTGTCTCATGTCTTTTACATTTTGCTTTTATAACAGATGCGCATGAGTTTGGAAATCTTAATTAAAATGTATCTACTGCCACTTATTAATTTTTAATTAATACAAACTGGTAGGGAGAAATGCATATCTTTAACTATTCCTATAATGTATATGTACCTGCTTGAACTTGAACTTCAATAAGCAATACAAATAATGCATCCCTTTTTAAATGTTGATTTCTCATTAAATATCAAAAAACATTATTAGCGGACTTAAATCAGTTATGTTTAGGTGAGACAGCATTGCATCCTCAGCACAGTAGGAAGTGTTCTGTTCCCAGGCTGCACAGCCATCTCTTTGTGTTTCACAGTGAAGTTTCCTTGGATTCAGGCACAACTGGTTTGAAAGTCAAGATCTCTGTGAAGGTGTGACCTATAGAAAGAAGCACAGCAAGACAGTGAGCAGTAACAAATAACAACTCATACTGTCTTCCTCCTTTCTACTGTGCCCCCCAACCCTATCCTCAATTATTAACTGATCGTTTCTTCCCCTTCACCCTTACGTTTCCACTGGTCCAGCGGCAGGTCCGTGTTGTCTAACGAGTGGTCATATGGCTGTGCTTCTGTCTCCTCCTCTGGTTCTCTGAACTCGGCAAGGTATGGCAGCTGGAGAGCCTCTGCAGCAGTTACCCTGCTCTGCGGATCCAGCAATAGCATGTGCTCCAGCACAGACACGGCTGAGGGGGGAGGAAAAAAGAAATGAAGAAAGAGCGGCAACAGGGAATCAAATGAAAGATTGGACTCTACTTCTATTGGTTACTGCAAAATAGCTTTCTGTGTGTGCACCCAAAATTTGTGTAAACCTCATCTTCTGGATCCAGAAGAGTGTCCGAAACTGGAACAGTTTGTGATATTTTCCTGATGTCATTAAAACAGTGTCCCCAAATTGTTTTTGTTTCAAATCTTTATGCATATATGGAGATGTGACTCAAAATGTGAAATTTTGTCCTTCCCAATGGTGAAGAATCCTTAAAAAAAATCCCTGCATTAATTCCCATTATTCACAAAATGTAATGAGCCACCTCCAATACTTTTCAATTACTCAATGAAAAAAATCATAAACAAAGACATAAACAATCAGACCCAAAACCATTTCCTCCTTGGTGGAGGTAATTAAAAGACTGAGTGTGCCCTACCTTGTGGATTAGTAGTGGAAAACACCTTCTGAAGGTCTTTCTTCTCCACTTTTGGAAGACCTTTGATGTAGCTTTTGGCCTAAGAAAACAAATCAATATATTTAATCTGGAATAAGTCAATTTGGTGATTTTAGTATGTGAGGGGTGTGTCTTTATATGTTTTTGGCCTTTTAGGTACAACTAATGATTTTGCATTCATGCCAAATTGTGTCTTCTGTTCTTGAACTTTGCAAGATTCTGTTGGTAATGGGACTGGGTGGTATAGTAGAACCAGGAAGTGTTTATTTTTGTTGTTGAGTGAACTGCATGTTTTGCACGCACATCCTCAGATTCTAGTTTTGATATAAATTCCTGAGTTGGTGTTCCTGTGATTTTCATGATCTCGGTCAGCTGGTCTAGGTCTGACAAACAGGGGTCAAGGTTCAAAAGTGATTCATAATTCACAGCATAACTCTTTCTCTTTGAAAGTCCTGAAAGTGTCACTGGAAAAAGTCAGGAGGGTAAAAGGATACGGTCACTCCCTTTAAAAAGAGGTTTTCCTTGAAGCATTTCCGCCATGATGCAGCCCACAGACCAAATATCCACTGAAGAAGAGACACAAAACACAGTTGATAAACACCACACATCTCAAGACTTCCAAATATTCAAAATACTTTACAAGTGTTAAAATAGCACTACCTAGTGGATCATATTTATCATTACCTTCTGACGCCACTGAACTCAAGTGCTTCTAACACTATATCCTTCCACTTTGACTGCAAACCCAGCTAAGCATGATTTAAAAGATGTATTACTGGACCCATTTTATATATTTGAGGTGTATTTTCCAGTGTATTTATAGTGAAGCCACAGTGGAATTTTTAGCTACTTTCCAGACTCGCCATTCACAAACATAAAGACAGAAATCTCCTCCACCTTCGGGAAATCTCTGCTCAGCTGATTCACACTTCCTTCCCAACCCCCTTCTCCATTTCTGCCCCCACCCTGATACAACTCTCGTTCCATGGAAATCAAACATGCACACACACACACACACACACATCTCCTAACTGTGGCCCCAACAGAGTGTACGGCAATTACAAGATATGCGCAAAACATTTGCAGAAAAAGTGAGAGAGCAACAAGTTCAAGCCTGTTCTGTTGAGGTTTTAAAGGTCATGCTAGGAAATGTAGTAAGACACAGCTGAAGCAGAAGCCTTGCGTTAAGGGCATTTGGGTACAAAGCCACACTACATCACAAAATACCATGTGGATTCACTGCTGATGGGGAGTACTGAACATAAAAATATGTTTCTTTTTCCTTAAATCAGCTCAACATTACCAGTCTGTGTGTAGTGCATCCAGCTCAGGATGACCTCTGGGGCTCTGTACCAGCGAGTCACCACATACCCCGTCATCTCACTGTCTGCCTGCCGCGCTAAACCAAAGTCCAGAATCTGGGAGAACAAGAACAGGAACAGAAACATGGTCAGACATAGCAACATTAAATTAAGGTCATAGTGAGGTAGCAAAGTCTGGTTATAAGACTTTGTGGACTTGATTAAAAATGTGCAATTGGTGATGAAATCCTGGACAGTGCTTGGAGACAGATTATGCATTTTTAAATGGAATACCATAAATAGAGCATTTAAGAATGAATACAGGTAGTGTTTTTGACAGGTTTGGGTTTTCAGGAAGCGCAGTTGTTACCTTGAGCTCACAGTCTTGGTTGATGGCAAGATTTCCCGGTTTGAGGTCCTGCAGAAGGTGATGATGAAAAGTCTCAGTATGACTGTGGCGCTGACTCAAGCAAGAGGAAAACCAGCCTCAAGCAGGAAATCCAGTCTTAGCAGCGTAATAAAATCGGGAGGGTATAAGTTTGCAAATGAAACAGCAACTCCCTTTTAAATCAGATCAGAGTGTATGGATCTTCATCTCACACATACGCGGTGGATATGTATAAATAAAGCACAACTTACCCTGTGAATTATACCTGCTGAATGAATATACTGTAATAAAAGAATATAAGGGGGATTTAATGAACGGAACAATAAAACCCAAGTAATGAATTGTCCACAAACATAATGAAAGCAGAGTTCTCTACCTTTAGCCCTTTGAGCATCTGGTAAACCAAATACTGAATTTTCTCTTCTGACAGTCTCTGCAGCTTCATCAGCTTCCCCAGATCTGTCCCCATGAACGGCATCACCAGATAACTCCAATGAGCAGAAAACGGCATTGTTATGAACGCTTTACATCGACCTTACACCTGGCTGCTACTTTGAGATGATCTCCTATGTAGTAATACTGGTCCCACAGCGTTGGCTGATGCATAAAGTGCACTTACAAATCATGGAATCTGTCCAGGGAGAGGTCCGCAGTAAACACATCTAATAGGCCAATCACCTGCATCAGGCAGAAATATGTATTACACAGCTGGACATAATCTTTGGCCCTTAGGTCAGTTTTTTTTTTTTACCCAATTTTGTTATTCTATATGGAAAATAAAGCTTTTGAGCTATTGAGATAGCTTGTCTAGTTAGTCTAACTCGTTGGAAATAAATCACACTGATCTACGTAGAAACAACATCGTGTCTTACATTCTCATGTTTCATGTGTTTGAGGAGCCTCAGTTCCCTGTAGGCCCGCTTTGCGAAGAGCTCAGACTGGAAAGGTCGGTACAGCTTCTTGATTGCCACTTTGACTCCTGTTCTGGAGTCCACTGCTGAGCTGTGGGTAAGAACGTGTCAGAGGCAAAAACAAAATGTAATAGCCACTTTCCATAAAGCATCAGCTGATCTGTAACATGGGCAGTATGAGGAAATGTCCATGAACTTCCCCTTGATCAGGTTAAAAAGGGATAGCTGATCCTCTCTGTGTATATAACTGAAGATTTACTTCCTTTTCTTCTGATCAGGAATTTCACTGTTAGCTCAAACCTCTGGCTACACACACACACACACACACACACACACATATATAAGCCTCCTTGCCTGACCCGTTTCCCTCATCTGCTACACCCGGTTGTGATCTATGGCTGCAGCAGGCGGCTACATCTCCAGCCTGTGTCCGAGCACATTTTTTTCAGAGTTGATCATGTGTTATTAAGATGCATTCAGTCAGTTGGAGTTCAGTATCCGCCCACGCAGTCAATCATTGATAACAAAGGGCCGCAGGCTGCGAGACGCACAAGGTGCATGAATGGGCAGTTTGTTGTGCGGACTATCAAAAAAAGTGAGGAAGCACATGTATGTATATGACCCACCACCCCTTCATGCGCCCCTGATTTAATAATCTTAGAGACGGCGAGCGGTGAAGTGAGGCACCGGTGCAAGTGTCCGCATCGTATGAGGAAGTGGAGCAGCATGTGTACGGCGGAGCGCAACCAGATACTTTTTCTTTTGTTTGGCCGTGGCACAGTGCAGCCGCCTGCCCGTATGTCACCATCTGCTCCGTCTCTTTCTTTGTTACCGTGCGCCACATAAACCAGCGACCAACAATCCGTGTTGTCGCTTCGTCCCGTTTCGTAGTTGTTATTTTTTCCCCCCACACTTACCACACCGTTCCGTACGCTCCGGTCCCCACCTGCCGCAGGTCCCGGTACCGGTCCGGCACTTCCCATGAGGTTTTGTTGACTTCTTGGCGGCAGTAGCCCGGTCTGACTCGCTTAGACATTATTTATTTTTTTTAAAAACCCAGGAGAGTCGAGAAAAGGTTCGTCTTTGTTATGTTTAGTCCGCCGTCGCTACACACCCATTGTCCCAGATCCCACCTATGCGCTCACCCTCGATCATTGCGCAGCTCCGCGTGTCAGCCGCTCAGGGCGCACCCTCAGGTCACCAAAAGGCGCTCTCGGAAAAGACCTGTAATTAAAGGTGAAAAGGAGACCGGCATGTGAGTATGACGAGAGAACCGGCTTACGACATGACAGTAAAACGCGTTGGCAGGTGCGCGCAAATTGAATAGAAATGCTGATTGTTGATGAAAAAAAGAAGAAATTCTCGGTGCTTACACTGAAGTGTGGGAGGAGGGTGAGCAGACGCCTGGGGCTTGCTGGGACATGAGCGTTGCTGACGCCCAGAGGTGAAGACCAACACAAGTATGTGTTTAGAGAAATACAAGACGGTGTTGTGTGCCCAGGAAACAAAGAGACTGGAATTCAAGATCGCGTCGGATCCGTCTGTGTGACGTTAATACAAACGCGGGGGGAAAGCGTAAACACTCGCTCGTGTGGGTATGGAGAAACCTGCTCACCGAGTGGCAACGTCATTGAAATATTACGAAACACAGAAGTGCGGAGGTGAAGCTGAGCTCTTCAAATGGAACGACGAGCCCGGTAGGCGTGCACCAAAAAGCAAAGCACACGGTGTCTGATTGGCGCTCAGTTTAATCGGATAGGTTCAGGCTATATCTGACGAGGAGCTCATAGTGATAGTTCATATCATGTCAGTTTCTGCCGCGTGTGAACGAGGAAGTCCAGCGTTAATGGTCTGATTTTTAACAACAACAACAACAACGCGGAGTTCATTTCCAAATCAAACAGCCTTCTAATCAGTGCGCGTTACAGCCAAACTAAAATATCCCAATATGCAGTTGCCATTTCATCACACACATCTAGAGCAACTGTAGTTTCGTCACTTAATGAACTTATTATATAACAAAAGGTGACTTATGCTTGTGGTTCTGTGGATATAAAGTGATATTAGGAGAGTGGCTAAATGTTTCCTGCTGGAGCAGGACATATTGTGCGTGTTTTTCTTCCGCGGCTCCCTGGATCAAGCGCAAACATTCCCTTTCGTTCACTAACAAGCAAAAAAACCTTTCACACAGACATACATCACATCATTTGGTATACGTTGAGGCAACACCCCGCAGTTTATCAGAGTCAGACGGTTCACTGTAGGACTTGTTGTCTGAGTCGTCATTAACAGTTCACTGAACACAGCACAGACAAGGAAGCAGTTGAGGGCCTTTCTTTGCACGTTTGCATAAAAATGAGAATAGTTCCACCCATGGATTTAAGGGGGACCCTGCCAACCACTTGTCAATCAAATTCCTCAAATGAAGGCACTTTTGAAGCCCATTACAAAATGCTGAGCCATTGTAAGAAACTTGTCATTAAAACCCATTTCACACATGGTTAAAAGCTTTTCACCAGACGTGGCCACGTCATATTTGTAACTGTATGTATTTGCACCACCAAACTCAACTCATTCCCTGTCTGCTTTGTATCAGCTGAGTGGCCTGTGGCGTGTTGCGTCTCATGCAGACTTCCCTAACGCTGTCTGCCAAAAGTAACAGAGAGTTTTAAAGTGACTGGAAGTGAGGGGAGGGACACTGAAGGTAAAGAACAAGACCAAGAAACTCTCTTGTCATTTTAGGCAGACAATCTACCAATCAGGGAAGTAACTATGAAGATCATGTGACACAAATCTCATGGGCCCAAGCTGGGGGCTTGCTGTCATACGGAACAGCATTTCTGGCTGTAGATGTAGCTGAAGATGTAGATGCAGCCTCTTCCTGCTGCTCTTCTCCTTCGTCCCTCTCTCCCTGTTCGGTGACACCGTCTCCGCCCACCCACGCAGGAAGCTCCAGACCGGGCTGGGAAGAAAAGGGCCTCTCCAGAACCTTGAGGACCCGCTGGACCTGCGGCGATGAGAGGAAGTGAGAGGTGAGAGTGAAGCACAAGAGCTAAAGAGAGCAAACGGGAATTGAGAGTGACTCAAGAGCATTTGGATTTGAAATCACTTTTGATACAAAGACTGAGTGCTGCAGAAATACCTTTTCAGGCAAAGTTTTAGTTATGTTTTTCGAAAGTGTAAGGTGTGTCGCAGTGAAGCTGAGTCTGACCTCAGAAAAGTCCCCCTTCTCAGCGGCCTCTATTGCATTCTGGGCAATGTAGTTCCTGAGCACCACGCGAGGGTTGGTGCCATCCATCACCCTCACCCTCTCCTCCTGCACGGCCTGCACGTCGCTCTGGCCCTCCAGCTCGCGAGCCAGACGTTTCCTGCCACAGTGATAATGCAAAACACTCTGTCAGAGTTAAAGTGATGAAACAATAGCAGATTCGACACCATTTCCTCCCTTTTCTCTCTGTCTACCCCCTTTATCAGTCACACTTCCACCCATCACCCTCCACCCAAAAAGAAAAACAAAACAACTCTCATCCGGTGCATGTAGTTTTTCACCCTCCTCTCTAGTTTTACGCTATTGTGAAATTATGTCATCATTTCGGTCAGATGTATCACCTATAGCGTGTGATCCAGTGGGTCCACTCCTCAGCCTGTTTGGTCTTCAGCTCTTCCTGGCTGGTCTCCATCAGGTCTTTCAGTCTGCTGAGTCTGTCTAACTGCCTTGCTATTGTCGCCCTGTCTGAGATCATCTGGAACAGCGCTGGGTTGCTCTGAGCCATAGACAGCAGCATCGCCAGCTCACTGTCAACAGCAGACAGAAATCACAAGAGTGAAGACTGTTATTGGCAAGTTGGCGAAAGCGGAGGACCAGAACTGCCAATGCAGTCAGTCCAGGTTTTATCAGTGGTTTGATGCTTCATGGGGAAAATGAGGCAATGACAAAAAGACAAGACAGACATGAGCAGATTAGGTTAGACGGGAAATCAGATAGATTAAACGCATTATTGTGATTGCTCTAAATTCCATGTTTACATTTGGTTTGGCCGATGATCAGATTTTCCCTCCGTGATTTCCAAAACGACAGGACCGCACAGAGACAGACCACACCGTCGGTTAATGAAATTTTGGCTTCTCTCTAGCTTTGATTCAACTGAAAAATCGAGACCATGGCAGTTTGACAAAGTTACTTTCCATTTGGGGCAATTAGGCCACAGGTAGTTGCATTTGAAAAAATAAAATGCATCTGCGGTGGCTGGGTTTCAGCTCCGTGACGCACTCTCATGCACAGTGCTATTGTAAACAATGGAGTCAGAGTGCACTCTGCTGGACAACCTATGTGATGACACCATTTCTAAATTATCCCAAGCATCGTTTTCTCTTGCATCAGGTTGTTGTTCCTCTGAAACTGTTTTGCGGTTCTACTTCATGCTGGACATATTTAGCTGCATAGCGTGGTCAGTACAGTGTGTCGCGGGCTTGGCTTGCTTACCGAGGATCCATAGTAGGTTTGTTGGCAGCCTTGAGCTCCTGTAAGGAGGCGCACTGCTCCAGCAGGAGGTCAGTGGCTTTCTGAACAAGCTCCTCTTCGCCTTCACTTTCTCCCTCGGTGAGACAAGAAATCTGACTCAAGCTGCGGAAGGTGTTTGTGAAGTCAGCACCTGTGGAGGGGCAGAAAATATTACAATAATATTGCAACAGGTGATGACAAATATTTCTCTTGTTTTTTAATGCAGCACTATTTGTAAAAATTCGGTTCTCAAACAGGAATCCATAGCCTCACATCAGACTCTGTTGCCAGGCAGTGTAATGCTCTCTGAAGCCCGTCCCACCTGTGTTGTGCATGGTCCGCAGCAGCTCAGTGATCAGAATCTCATCCTCGGGCTCCTCCTTCTTCAGTAAGCCCAGTTTCTTCCTCATGTTGTCCAGGTAGAAGCCGTTAAACAGATCCAGGTACTCATTCATAATAACCTCAGCCCGGTCCGGTGGCAGCTCGGGAGCGAGGGCCTCTGCTAGCTTCTCCAGATTCCACCTGCAGATAGCTGGCTGGGCCTGGTACGAGTAGCGGCCTGAGTTATCGGAGGCGTTGCAAATGAATTCTGGATCAAACCTGAGAGAGATAAGGAAAGTTGACTTCTGTAATCTGATCTCCCAGAATGTGCTTATTATGATTATGATCGGCATTTTTGCTATCTTTTCAAGCTGCTGCTGTATGATGAAGATGAATGAACTGCTGCAGCAAAATATAAGCGCTGTGTGGATTTAATTATCTAATGACCACACAGAATCGCTTCTGATCTACTGGATCAATCAGACACTACACAGACTGACCTGTCCATAAAGCCATATGGACCGTAGTCCAGCGTGAGTCCCAGGATGCTCATGTTGTCTGTGTTCAGGACCCCATGACAGAAACCGACACACTGCCACTGAGCGACGAGTCGAGCCGTACGACGCATCACCTGCAAACAGGGAGAAGACATCATGTAGCGGGTTCTACAACGCACCCTGATCAGCCCCAGTGTTTTAACTTTGTGGCTGATTTTGTATTTGTGGCTAACTTTTTCAAAACAGCCCACGGACACACACTGATCAGCCACAACATTTAAACCAGTTACCTGTTTGAATGTTGTGTCTGATCTGTCTGTGTCCAAAAATAACTGAATCTGGCAAAAGCCCCCAGGGTGAATGGATGATATGATTTCTTTCTAATTAGGTAAAGACTCTGTATCCAGATCACTTATGTCTTTATCTCATATACTTCATTGGGCACAGTGACTCAGGACATGCAGTCACCGAACCATCTCTGGCAGCTTAGGAGGATAAGAGGATCTGAGTGTTCTTGGATTCAGACTGTAATGTCAGTGCCTTGCATCAGCTACATGCTGATTGGAATAAACCTTACAGTACATAGCAGCCATACAGTAGCTACAGTGCCGTTTCAGTGGCTGAGATTTGCAGGTTGACAGGTGGGAGTGTCACTGAGGTGTTCTGACCTCTCTGAAGAAAGCCACGTTCCTCTCCACTCGGTCTGGGTAATTCTGCTGGATCTCCGGGTAAAACGTCTCGATGACATAATCCATCATCTGGCCCCGGATCTCGTCGCGCCCATAGCTGGGACCCTGACGGCCTGTCATCTCATCCGCCCGCTTGAAGATTTCGAAGGATCCAAACCTGCGGGAGGGCGAGCGCAGCTGTGTACACGTCTGGAGAAGCTCCGACATCCATGATAGATGAGAGGGGGACAATGTGCACTCACCTGAGGAAGGTGGGAGCGATGCGGAGGACCACAGAGCATCTCTCGTGGCGCGGGTGTCCGCTGTAGTATACGTCTCGCATGACCCTGCTGTCAGAGGTCACTACGGAGCCGGCTCTGGTGGTGGGCACACCCAGGAAGAACATCGCCTCGCTGCACAGGAACTCTCTTATGCTGGAGCGCAGGACTTTACGACCATCGGCTTGTCTGTAGAGGGGAGAAGGAAACAGTAAATACACAACATACAAAGTAAAGTGCATTTCCCGATTATGAAAACAGAGTTATGTTGGATAACCCAGAAATTAAATGTCCTAATATATCCCTCAAATAGTCATCTGCTCCTTTAGATAATCTGTATGTCTTTTGAAAAATGAATCCAAGTCTTTTATGTTCTTTTACATCCCATTTCATGAAAATAAAGGACTTTTATAAAAACATTTGAAACACCACTTCTCTCTTCTAACCCCGCTAAATGCAACATAACACAGAAACCGCTTGTACCTGGAGTAAGGAGTGAGTCCTGCTCCCTTCACCTGGATCTCCCACCGGCCGCTCGGGTTCTCCCGCAGCAGTTCTGGATCCTGGCCGGGTGGCACCTTCACCTCCCCCAGGTAGCAGGCCGCTCCGTCACCCAGCTGCCCGGCGAACTGGCCGAACTGGTGGCCGCAGTAGCAGTGCGCGGCGGGCTCGGATCCGGGCATCACTTTGGAGCCGCTCAGATACACCGGTCCGAACGGATCGTTCGCGACCTCCTCCCCGTCGAGCCCCAGCAGCGCCAGGGCTTCGCCGGACACAGCCACGAACCGGGGCACGGTCAGCGGCTGCGGCTTCACCCGGGTGAAACACGCTCCTTTCACCTGCCGCACCCCCGGCTCCTCGGACGGGTCCAGGGGAAGTTTCCTGAGGGCGAGGTTGTCAAAGTGGAGCCGCTCCAGCGGGGAACGACTCAGAGTCAGACCCATGTTGTCCATCGCGACCGAGCCGAGGAGTCTGAACACCGCACCGGGGACAAATATGCGCGACGGTCCCAGCCGAGGTCCTAAATGAGCCATCCAGACTGGGCCATCGGTCCGATATTGTGTGGCGCAGTTGTCCAGAAGTCACTAATCACGCTTTCATAATCCTGCCGGGCACAGCGGATGTTTGCGAGACAGACGGTGTAACATTAATATATGTCCGACCGGGAAAAAAAGCGGTAAAGCCGGAACGTCACAGGTCACAACACACAATTCATGTCAAACTAAGATAATAAGGTTTAGATAATCAAGATATAACAAAAACACAATAAATCGTAGCATTTAGTTCCATACAGCCTTCTCATAACATGACGGAGCAACAACATTTATAGGTGTCCAGGTGCCTCTGCAGCTGACATGCAACAGGAAGTAATCAACATCTTTTAGGCAAATATAGATTTTATCTTTACTTAAAATGACTTTTTTTTTTTAAAACATTAATGGCAGAATATTGGATCCAGGGTTTGGTTTGTAACAATGACAACACAAGGGTATGGGGAAAACACATTTGACAACAGATCACAGGCATTCATACAGTTTTCTTGGCAGTTCTCTAACGTACAGTAGATGGAACCTTTGGAGGAGCAGTGGCAGGGAGACAGACACATTACGTGCATCCAGATCAGACTGAATTATACTGCTGAGGGGCTTGACTACATCTGTCCTCCATGTTCTCACCACTGTTATATGTTAACAACATGACTTTATGAGTTGGAAGACAGTTCACCCGAGTTAGTTGAATGTGCGGATGGCTGGCATGTGGTCTAATTATGCTCGTAAGATGGAATGACACTGCATTGGTTACTCAAGTCCCATATCAGTTCAATGGATCCTGTCACAATTCTCTTACAAATGACGCACTGTGCATAAAATGAATGTTGTCCGGGAAAACCTGGAAATGGATGTTGGTTCATAGCGTTGCAACCACATAAGCGGCATTTTCGGACTGCTGAACTAAATTCTTTGCCAGTTTTTACACATGCAACAAGAAGCTCTGCACTGTGGATACAGGTCATTGTTGGTAATAACAAGCCTCAGCAGAAGAAGCGTTCTGAAGGGCAAAGGCAGCGGTGATAACAATGTAAGGCTTTACCTCCCAACTCTGACCAACCTCAGTCGTCAGTTTCCTTCATAGTGGTCAAAAGAAATCCACAGAAAATTCCGCACTGACAGGAAATTATCAGAAGCAGCATATTTTTTTAAACCATCTCTTCAATCAAATCCCTGTTCCCATTTGACACATCAGACTGGGAAGTGGTAATGCATATATCATAAAGGTACAAACAGCTGGTGTGCTGAATGTCAGGTGTTCTCATGTTTTCAGAGATGGCTTTCTCTGTACGATGCATATTTCTTTGTGAAGTGTGAAGCCTTGCCTCAGAGATGGAGTCAGCTAAAGCCTAAAGATGAGGGTGCCTCATATTGGAGGTACAATCAAATCCAGAAATCATGTCACTGGCATGTTTCCTATTCTGAGGCACATTTAAGCTTGTCCTGTGTCAGGTCTCCAGTGAGCATGATTAACTATACACAACTATAACTATAAAAATGTCAACTGAAACCAAGACAACACAAATGTAGAGGGATGTCTGTATTTCGGGCAACAATATTGATAAAGTTTGTCTGCTGTATCTCATATTAATAAAAGGACAGGTTCTTACAGTTGCATTGACCACTTGATTGAAGTATCTGTAAGATGCATACTAGTATAACATACGTTTTTGCCATGCCATTTTAGTTACCCATTAGCCCTTACAGCTGCGATATGAGGCACTTGTCTGTTGATGGAAGCAGGACCGTGCACATAGGGAATACATCAATGTTGTCTTATGCTAATCCTGTATGTAAGTTTTGAAGTGTATGCAGTGTAAATGCATTTTTAGCAGAAAATTCTTCAACAATTAAGAAAGTGATGGCCAATCTTCCGATATAGACATTTGTTGACATCTTGTTGGCCTCTATGCACCAACTATAAAAACTGAAGGTTTTCAAAGACTCCCCACTAATAACTCCTTATAATAGCTCTTCTTCTCCCTTCCACGGGCGGCATGTACAATAAAAGTCTCCACCAGTCTGCTAAAGTGCTGGATTTGAAATGTGCCAATTACCAAAAAAAAAAAAAAAAAAAAAATGCTGGCTGGCACAAGAAAGGAGGAAGGAATAAGGAGACAGCATTAGAAAAGTGTGCCTGAAATTGCTCAGTCATATCAGGGCAGGTGACTGAAAAATGCTTCTGATCATACTTGTCAAATAAAGTCTGTGTGTACGCTGTTAGAAGGGACTGTGGGGAAAATGCAGATCTATTCAAAAGGAATTATTGGCATTTGGAAACCTTACAAACTGAATTTGCACACAAAAATGAGAGAAATGAAAGAGTACTGTCACGGTTTCTTTGGCAGTACGCCCTGCTGTGTCTGCAGGGACATCAATACGAGGTGGGAGACTCCAAACCCCCTGAGGTCCTTGTTAGTTCGTCATGTGGGCTGGCGAACCCTTTCCTACAGCCTCGCCTCCTGTTGTTAAGGCCACTGGTGATAGATGCATTGTTTTGGTAAATCAAAGGTCGCGTCACTGATGGCTTACATGGGACCAGTGGGGGTCAAGCAGGAGGTGGCCGCAGAGTCTCCAGTGCTGATTGGACAGCCGGTAAAGACAGCAGGGCTCTGCCCAAGCTCCCTCCAGCACGGTAGCAGGCGTATCCCAGCATTCCCATCATGACGCCTTTTATGACGGTGCGCAGCACCCAGCCAAAACGTGAGGGAGGCGCAACACTGAGGAAGAGACACACACACACGTCGAGTCAAACACAATCACAGGACATTTCTATTGCTGAATATCCTCCATGTACAGTGCTTAAATGGGAAGATGAACATACCTCATTATTTCATTAATGTTGAGCTGCTTCTCCCAGTTTCTTTCTATGCCGGGAACATGACCCATCCCCACGACTCCCACCACCACAGCAGGCACTTCTACAAGAAAAAAAATAGTATAGAATACTTTACATGAACAATCTGCACTGCTACGACCTCATTCCTTATATTATCATGTGTGAAACTGCAGGTTATTCCCCAGTTTAAGAAGATTTTAAAAAGTGACGATTTAATTGAATAAGATTCAAGTTTCCCTCAGTTTAACTGTCAAACTGACAAACACACTGCTGACAGACTACAGCATGATTTCATTAACGTGAACTGCAGCAGGTTCACGGTGAATAAGAGCAAGTGGAGCAACTGTTTCTGTGAAAGATAGTTTGAAATGTCACCACACGCCAAGAAGGGAAGAACCCAATTAGGAAGTGACAAATGAAATCCATCTAATACAAGATGAAACAAACAAGAGAGCTGCGACTAACAGCTTACTAAAGAGTGTAATACGCACTCTGGGCATTAGGGGGGGCCTCCACGCAGCGTGTAGCCTGGCGAAGCGTGTGCGTGAGGTAGATGTCTCTTTCGGCCACGATGGTCTGGTGGAGAGCAGGGAACTCGCCGATCATCTCCGACATGGTCTGCTCCAGCAGGTCCTTCTGTTTGCACTTCTCCACGTCCTCTTTGCTGAAACAGGACACGCGATCAAAACAGAGTCCGCCGGGGCTCGCCCATGATGCCGGCCCATGATGCCGGTCATGATGCTGCACGGTGAGGGAGGCGCGATTTTTAAAAATGTTCTAGGTTGCATCGACAAGCATCCGCTATGTTACGACCGCATACAAGAAAAATCCAAAATGAGGTTAACATTTCTTCAGGGCAACATCAAATCATTGTTTGCGTTCATCACATTCAATGAATCAATTAGCAACAACAATTAGTATGTGTTGTTTTTTTGGTTTTGTTTTTTTAAGATGGCTCAAAGCAAAACATTTGGTAGTGATACCACGACTTCCCCAAATGTCTAAATTCACTGGTGTCTTGAGTTTAAACTTAAGTTCACTTTTTATTCTTCTCCATTCCCACAAAACAGAAACCTCTGATGATGATGAGAGAGCTTCAGATATGCAAAATGCTTTTTCTCAACTCATTCAGTTCTAAAGTTTGAGCACTTCCCACTGACCGACCAAAGTCAGTTATGAGATAACAGACAGAGAAGGACAGTTTGTGTTGTTTGGTGTCAGAAAGCGATTACGATGAATTCCTACCTGATTGGGTCTGACAGAAAACAAAGACCCCAGGCCAGACGGGCTTTCTGCCACATACTGAGGGCAGCGATCGCCCTCTTGAACGTCACGGGGATCGGCCTGTCCCCAAGGTGGAATTTACAGAACGGCACCTGTCCAGCCTGTGAGGAGGGAAAAACTTCAAGGATTAAAAAAAAAAAAGAAGGGAACAACATCGAAAACCAAATATAAGAAATGATGAACCACTTTCTTATTTTTTCTGCGTGTGATTTACCTCCTTGAAGGCCTCCCTGAACTCTCCTCCAGGCGCCATGCCCAGCTGCTCGGTGATGTGAGCCGAGACTTTGAGCAGGAGAATCTGCATCAGGCCGGACATCAGCCCGTTCTGTCAAACACAGGGGGCACAAATGAGCCTCCTCCATCACCACGTCTGCCTTAATCTGAAAACACTACACTCTGTCTTAGTTTCACCGGTTCTGTTCTACCGCTCTTCCCCCCCAATCTTCCCAAGCCTCACCTGTTTGATGGCCTGCTGAACCTTTTCCAGGTTGATGTCTTTGGCTTCCTTCAGCAGCGTACTCTCGTCCATCTTCAACATAGACACCCTGTACTGGCACAGCTCCACCACCACCACGTCTGGCTGCACGGCGCGGATCGTCTGAGTGAGGGGAGAGACAGAGCAGAGACGGAATCTGAGAGCGCGAGAGGGTAAGAGGGAGCCAAACGGAAAGGGAGCAGCGAGGAAGTACAGACAAAGCAATCAACGTGGAAGAAAGAAGCCCAGATTGTTCTTGGCAAAACAAGGGACGCCAAACCTAATTACATCTTACATACAAGCGACTCATTTGCACTTCAATGAGCTGCACTATAGCGCTTCTCCGCATTCACAGAATGACTCCATTATTCCGCTGGCAAATCCCAGCATATCACATCTCAAAAGGGTGTTAATGGCATTCTGCACTGAACAAATCCCCCTGTGCGTTCTCACTGGCTCACCGTGGCCACGTCCTTTTTGCTGCTGTCACTGAAGTGCGCGGTGCCCACCAGGTACAAGACGCTGCCGTCGGGGGAAGTAAGACGGGTCACCGTCTCCGGGAGCTCAGGAGACGACTGGCGGCGCTGAGCTCGCAGCTGCCAGAGCAGCTCCACCGCTTCACTGTCGGCTGGACGGGAAGGACATAGTGTATACACAGACAGAGTATAGTGTTCAGTGTCTTCCTGTTACCGCAATCCATTAAAGGAATGATACATTTTAATTTTACAGCAATTTTCTATGCTATTTCTAACATTTTCAAAAAAGCATTTGGTAGAGTTTTATCAATTTAAAAAACACAACAACTTACAGAGCTCTGGAGGGAGGCACGGCAGTTCCTCTTCTGATGGGCCGACTGACTCATCCTGTGACACATCAAACCAACAAACAATATGTTAGACAGGAGGCGCCAGATTAGGGAGATAATCCCTGTCCAGGTTGCGCCAGTTTGAGAAAGAACATCTGATTCCACATCATTAGCTGTTAACTCATACAAGTTGAGAAGAGGCGCTGACATGCATTTTGTCACAGGCGACATCGTTACAAAGCACACAAGCTGCCCAGTGTGTCCAGACTGTCATTCTTATTCTTTAATTTAACTGTACATCTACATGTGGGAGAACCCACCAGCATTCACGTGTTGATCACACTGTAACACTTTACCGGAAGTCTGCACATTTCAATCACTTTTACCTTTGCCGTGTTTGCCACATTATTATCCTGTAAAGTACAGTGGATCGACCAAGTGGATGAAAGGTGCTATACATACAAAGTTACCAAGTTACCAAGTTACCAAGTTACACCCCCCCCCACACACACACACACAAATACAAGTACACGTTTCCTTTACAAACCTCTGAGTTGTTGTCTTGGTCCATGTTTGAAGCACTGAAAGCTGCGTGTGACAGAAAGCAGAATAAACACATCTGTGATTGTCTTTCTTACGCGCGCGCACACACACACACACACACACACACACACACACACACACACACACACACACACACACACACACACACACACACACACACACACGCAGAGTGGTGTGATCGCAGACAGCTAGCTACGGTACAGCGTTACTGAATGCTGACGTTGCTTTATGTGTCAACAGGGTGCAGACTTGTGTAAACGCAGCCTGCGCTTAAAACCCTGTAACGTTACCGGGGGAAGGAGGTAACGGCATCGGACTTGGCGGAGCTAGCTAGCGTGTAGCCTTCCAGGTATGGGACTGCTTAACACCGAGCGTTTAAAGAGAGCATACAGCCCATGGTCTGGCTAGCTACTCCATGACGATGGCTGCTAACTCAAGCTAATGCAGACTCGCGGCGGATTTAGTCAAACACACACGTCGAAACGGAATAATTTCGCAACGAACGCTGCCATTCTCGAATCCAGGGTTTTTTGTTGTACACAAGTTATCTGTCTAGAAATGAATATATTGAACTTACTGAGCAAGCTGCCCGCCCGTCTGTCAGTGTGCGCTCCTGGACAGTACAGTGCTCCTGCAACTGACAGCAGCGGTGCATTCTGGTACATGTAGTCATTGACGGTTGGGACGCGCACACTTATTCATTTTTTTATTTAAAGAAACTGTTGATACTTTGTTTTCATTATAACATTATACACATTACAATCAAAGTCCGGACTCTCATCTCCACATTTTCACAACCACTGAGGCCGTCGGAGATCTCATCTCTGCAACAGCCTCGATGTGAAAATCCACCCAGAAATCCAGTTCCCAGCAGAGCTGTGTTACAACATATAATGTGCCCTTACACACACTCGTGCTACTAGTCTTAAAGTGCTTTAGGATGCATTTTGTGTGCTTGAGTAGTCTGACAAGGGGATTTTGAACCAACTTGTACCATGACAGTGAGGTGGATTACCATCATCAACTAAGGGTAGTTGAATGGCGACGTCTTGAAAGTCTGTTTACTTAATGTCCCCAGAAGATGAGTATTGTATAGGATGCATAAGTCCACCTATAGAGCAGGTGACAAAAGCACTAATGTCTTCTACAGTAGATGTCATACTGGTGGGTCAGTCAGTGCTGGCAGTTCCTTTTCACTGATGTTCCTGTAATCATGTTTGCAACTGCAAGAAATGCATAAGGAGAGGTTGTGATAGGCACCCATCCCCTTGTCCACTCACTTGTTCCCAGCGAAAAGTGCTAACATACCCTATGTGCTTAGTTTTACTACGGTTAACAGACAAACTATTCTAATTATTCACTCCTGCATGAGTTTTTTTGGCGACTGAGTGGGTGTTAGCGCAATGTGAGACAAGGCAGATTTACTACTGATAGAAATTTAGATTGTGTCGGACCAGCAGGTGATATCAAAAGCTTTGTCATCATGTAACAAACCTTCCACTGAGGAAGGATTCGGCATCTGATCATCACCTCATTCATTTAACAGCACTCCCATAAGAAGGCAGCAGTACGCAGATACTCATGTACTTTACCAGTGAGTGCAGCTCTGTTCATCACGGTGAAGGGATATTAAAGTTTTCAAGGATAAAACACCCACATAACCACCTTTTTACTGGATTCCAAACGATGTCTGGTACTCATTAGACACATCTGACAGTTTCTCTGAACAATACTGAAATTTCATATTGTCTCACAAAGCCACACTCATCGTAGAGTCTGCCGTTCCTTCATAATATATGCCAATTTACCTAATATTAATGACACGCAAATATGTTCAGGACAATATCTTAATACATGTTCCTAATCAGTGGTGAAATGGCAATGTTAAAGCCATGAAATGTGTTATATCTAAACACCCCACAAAACACTGAGTCATATACAGTGTCTATACATGTATAGCTTTCTGTGAAATATGATGCTGCAAGCGCAAACATTATTGCCACAAATATATTGTGATCTTTTGCATATTAATTGTGCAGATCTCAACAACTGTATTGCGTGAGCTACCTCTCTACTTGATTATTGGGATAAAGGGACTACGTATACTCTATTTTAAAATACATTTAAGCCATAATGCAGTCCTCTTTGCAAATAAGCATTTCTAAGGTGTCTGTCTCTTTCTTTTTTTAAAAAAAAAAGCTGACTCATCTCTCATCACTGTTCATCCTTTCTTTAGGCCTAATTGATGTAGCTGTTTGACCCTGCGCTGTAGCACCCTGTTGAGTTATATCACTGCTGGTTTCATTGGAGGGTGGTTAGCTGTACACAGGCATCCTGAGACATGAATCTGACATCATTTCCTACAGTAATACACTAGTCAACACAACCAAAGACACAAATTTGCTGTCTAATGTATCCTCTCTGCATAATTTTGCCATCTAAAAGTTCAAGTTTTGCTTTTTTTTGTTTTTTTACGACAACAAGAGTATCTCAGTGTCCCACTGTTGCTCGTCAGTCAGCCCAATCCACCCATCACAGAGGTGTATGAGTTAAATCAGTAGAGGTCAAACAGAGTAGAGGTGGCTGTTGATAGGAGGAGAGGATTTACATGGTGGTCATGTGTGGAGAGATGGTGGTCAGTCAGCGTTCCCGTTCTTCTCTTCCTTCAACATTCCCCAGCAGCAATGAGCTCCCCCGGCCTCTCTGCCAGTCTGTCTCTACGGTTTTCCTCATCCTCCTCTTCCTCAAAAAGAGTATGATGTATACTCAGCAGCTGGTGTGTGGGGGCTCTGGTCAAGGGTGGTGGCTGACACTCAGGGTTTTCTGCCTGGGTCAGAGGCTGCCTTGGAGGAGGGGAGGACTTGGGACTGAGTGGATCCTCACTGGACGGCGGGTTGGGGCTCACGCCATTTACGTATGTAGTGGTGGGCAGGGTCACTGTAGAAAAGGAAGTGTTGGTCGATTCCGGAGAGCGAACTTTAGTCTCTGAAGAGTCAAGAGGGTAATACCAGACAGGGTAGATACCAGAGGAGAGAAAGAGACAGTCAAAATGAATACATTATAGGTTAAAACTAAAATAACATATGAACATATATTTTCTTCAGGTCCACAGTAATTGCACTGGTTGACTCATAATTGCCAGGTGTATCCTCAAAAGCTTCAGTTGTCCCTGAAAAGTAAAATCATTTATTGTCTTCATCATTCTGTGCATTGCAATATCCTTAGCGTTTGCATGCCAAAAGTGATTGGCCAAGGCAGCATGTGACATTCAACAAATATATAACTGTAGGAGATGTGATGCTGTGTTATGGTGTTCTGGTAAATTCCTTGAATATTTGACCCAATGGGTTCATAAAGAAGATGATTAAGTCTGCCCTGAACTGGAAAGAGCGAGAGTCACAGAAAGATGAAGCCTACCTGTAATTGCACCTGATACATGAACAATAGTGTGTGTGCCTTCGAGGTACACCGTATCTATGTTGTGCGCTGAGGGTAGAGGTTCTGTGATCGCGGCCTCCACCTTGGGCTTACGAATGGTCAGCATGTACGGGTGGACATCCAGAGAGAAGTTGCGAGTGTGCTTTTTCTCCATCCCGCTTAGATCTACGAGTCAAAATGAGACCGACTTGAAAAGCAGAAAGGAATGCATCAATCCAAAGTGTACTTAAAACGGCACTAACTGATTTTCTGGCCACTTGGAGGCAGCTGACACATGCTGTAAACACAACATTTACCTTTTAATACGCTGTAAAGTTTATATGGTTCAGTGGCTAGATGCTAAATTTGCCTGTTTGCTATTTCCATACTGGTAGTATATAATGTATATGAGTTTATTGGGGCTGGAAACAGCTGCCTGACACGAGGCGATGAAAGAGATAAAAGTGAACCGAAACAGCAAATTTGAAAGAGGATTGGATGATAATTCTCCATGGGTTAATCAGGAAGCATAACCCCTTTTACATTAGTTCTTCCGATCACTCGATAATATCAGACTATTGATTAAAGCAGCTTTAATTTAAAAAACATTTTCTTAGCACGTTACAGACGTACTAGTTGTAGTACAGCGTACCTTTTGTGGCTGGATGTTGTGTGCCCTTGCTATCCAGAAGTGGTGCAATGAAGCTGTCTGCCACTGTCTTTCTTCTGAGAGGTTTGGGTTTTTCAGGCTTGGTGTTATTTTCCAGACGAGTCAGGGTAAGGGGTTCCTTTAGAAAGGATAAAAAACACAAAAAAACAGGTCATTTTAACACAGCTTGGAGTACGGTTCAGGTAGGCAAAGGAAACATTGCTGTTTCTGAAGTAATAATGATGAACTCTGACAAATACATTGTTGTTGGGCAACCACATTACCTTGAATGGCTGAGGAAGAGGATTTGAGGATGGGATCCATTTAATCTTCTTGCGAGGCCGTTTGATGACTAACGGCTCCCCAGCCATCTCTCCCACTCCGAGATCAGAGGGATCCATGTTGGGATCGAGTGTTTGTATCCCGGAGTCCCTCACGGTGGGTGTAGCGTCATGGTTGGACTGTGCAAGCGCAGCCAGCAGCTGTCTGACCACATTATCATACATGAGGTCGCTCTCATTTGTGATGAAGTCCAGCCGGTTGAGTGACTTGATGTGATCCCTGTTCTCATTGCAAAACATGGCCAGGATGTTGATATCACAGAACTGAGACTTCTGCCAGCGTCGCCGCGTTTTAATACCAACTTTGTGCAGTTTGTCAAATACAAAGTTGGACTTGCGCACAACGAACAAATGCAGCAAATTAACCAAGATGATGAGGTTCATGGTGCAGAGCAGAGCTATGTCTACAGCTGCCATGATGCGCTGCAACTGCACAGCAGGCAGCTTACAGTTGACCCTGAGCTTTAGCTCTGGATAGCTGCTAATGTCTGGGGGCTCACCAAGCGCACAGGTGAACTCATTCTGCCTTTGGCGGGCGTAGTAGGCGCTCAGGTAGGAAATGGGGATGGAACTGAGGCAGATAATAGCCAGGTGGCGTGCTAGGTAAAGCTTAGCCAGAAAGTTACTTTGGCCTCGTCTCTCTAAGTATTTCTCAAACAGGTTTTGCTCAGGGCTCTTCTCCTTCTCCGCGTTCTCTATGATCTCCCTCCTCTCTCGCTCAGTTATGCCAGGTCCTTTGGACTGGATCTGCTTCTCGATCTTTGGGGCTCGGCCCTCGGCGGCTCGATGGTAGCAGTTGTCAATCTCTTGAAGCAGGAAATTGAGCTCCGAAGTGAGCCGCGTGGAGGCGAGGAACTCCCAGCCCAAAGCAGGGATGTACATGATTCCAGCAAAAGCCAGCAGGGCGTAGGGCAGGAACTTGTGTTCAAACAGTGAAGGCCAGAGGTGAGGTTCCACACCAGGTACAGCATCGCGCAGCTCTGTCCAGCAGTAGCCTCTTGCATACAGTGCCTGGTCTCTGGTGAAGTTGTGTGGTGTGTAACAGTATATGGACTCCTCTGAGGAAAGTACAGATAAAAAGCATCAGTCCAAACATTTTCTTAACCATTTATTTAAGGTGACGGAAGGTAAATATACCTGAAATATCAGTTGCAATCATCCATTGTTCTGTAAGACTGCCTGAGCACACACTACTACGGGTCAAAAATTAACCATTCAGCGCTTCAGCATATTGCAACAGATTTGATAATACATTTTATGCTCACCTCCTTTTCACTTTCAAATAAGTAGAGAAGCTAAGTTCCAGTTCCATTTACAACTTTATATTTTTCTGTGTGTAGATTCAAGGGATGTGACTTTCAAAGATCTATCGACATTTCTGGAAGGTATCCTCAATCTTTTGCAATCTCTGTTTCATTTGAATTAGTTCTGTATCTCTTTCGATCCTTCATTATTTATCTGGTCAGCACAAAGCGCTGTCTCTCTGACAACACTCATGCGGCTTTTTGAAATGATAACATCTGCCTGGCCCAGACAGAGGAAGTGAAGAACACCCCTTCCTGTCAAACTTGTTCTCTATCAGTTCTGCAGCGTCCATTAAGTCTACAAGTCTAATTGGTTCGACCGAGTCCACTTTTAATATTCAGAAGTGCTATCTTATTGAAACTGTTAGAAAAAGTCAAGCTGGCATTTGTTCTTTTATGTTACTGGTAATAAAAAGAATATGTGTGCAGAGACATTACTTTGTTACAGTCAGAGAGGGTGGATATTGTCTCTGTGGTTCTTTATTTTGACAGTGCCCTAAACATTCTGAGAAAAATACACCAGTAAATGAATACCCGATAAGATGCCTAAAAGCCCACATCTTTCTGCTGCTAAAGTTAAACGCTTGGTCGCAGCTGGTTGAATGCTGCTCTGCAGAGAGCCTGACTCAGCAGTGAACTTGCATCCCTCCCATCCATCGTTTCCTCTCTCCCTTCTGACCAAACGTCACATCTCCAGCCTGTCTTCCTCTCTCTCCTGTGCCTTTCTCGCTCTCTCTGTCGAGTCTTCCAAAAGCACTACTGCCTTATCTGCCACTTACACTCTTCGCTGTCCATCACAGAAGACACAAACGCGCTGCGTGGCTAACCTGTATCTTTTATAAAGTGAGTCTTGAAGTGTATCTATGAGTTTTTGTTGATTTTAAAGAATCAGAGTGTATGTGTATATCCCAAAACCTGACTTGAGGGCTGCTGTTTTAACTTAGACATTCTAGCGTTGACAGTGAACCCCCTCTAGTGGTTGTGCATCTCACCTGCAAAGTTCCTGGTGAAGACGAGGGTGACCAGCAGGATGGGGATGATGACCGTCCCTATAGTAACAACACGATCAAAGGGCAGCTCCAGTTTGAGCTGCACCATGAGGCCGGCCAGTGCCCCGCCCTTTTCATCCTGGGAGGAGCCCGGCAGGATCAGCTCTTTCAGCTTCTCGCCGGCCAGTAGAGCGGTGGCCATGTCTAAGTTCTGGTCGAGGATGTTCTGCATCCGGAACACAAAGGACACACACTACAACCCCGCAGTCTGGGCTGGAGGGGAGGCCAGACGCTCCGTGCTGTAATTAAAGAGTCCTCAACACAGTGTGATACACAAATACACCTGCACACAGGCACAAATGTGTGACCGACCTCAGCCCCTGTCACCATGTGTGGGAAGGAAGCGGGTCATGCTGTCTGGTCTGTGTTCTTCAGAGCTTTGAGTTCTCTACAGTTTTCCACAGCTCTTTCCTTTCAGAAGCACAGACATCATGTTCAGAAGCACACCCTTCGCCCTGCCTCCTCTGCGTGCATCACTATGTGTCTCCCCGTCTCTTCAGTTCCTGGCCTCAGTCCACGCACTCTGTGTGGCAGGATGAGGAATGAGCTGAGTTTAGGAGACGTCCTTGTGATCCCCAGGCAGAGTGATTGTTGGCGGAAGAGTTGGGACGTGGGCCTTGGTCAGGAGAGGCTCTGACCAATCCGTTCCTGAAAGACAGATAACCATTTTTAAAAAAAAAAAGTACAGTGAAGCACATGATGTTGTTTTTAGGAAACATATGTACAATAGATAATTTGTGCATCTTTCAAAAGAGCCAAAGTTTGAATTTTATGTCGTTTCACACCTTCCTCGGTGAAGGTGCGCAGCCATTGTCCATTCTAATGCAGTGATGTGGCTGAGGACGACTAATCCTCACTCTGCGAGCAGTGGAGTGTGTGAATGTGGTTACATTTGAGGGGGATACTTGCCTTTGATGGAGCAAGGACATTAAAGGGCATAGTCACTGGGGAGTACGCTAACCTGAAAGTGACTAAAAACAGAATTTACTCAGTCATTTTGACAAAAATGTTCTATTTGTTGTGGAAAAATGAACCACATTATATGTTTTGGACACTAACTGTGCCGTCCCAAAATGTCCCCTGCCCTTCTCAGGACTCCTGGTGGTCATTATCTCAGTGGAACAGCATGTTCACACTGGGATACCAGGTGAACCCGGACACTTGTCAGTGTGATGTCTTGTCATGTGTGTGAGCGTGAGCATGCATGAGTGTGTACGCTTGCACTGTAACTGTGTGGGGTGGATCAGTAGCTGCTGCATGCTTATTTCACTTGAAGGTTATGTGAACGTCCTTTGTGTCGCGTGTGTATACATCACCCCTTCCCATCAACGGTCCTCGCAATCTCGCTCTCCCTCTTCCTCCTTTTCTGTCTCTCTACATTACTCCCTCCGCCCTCCTCTCACTTTCCTCTCATTATGCTCACACACACAACTCATCTATGAAATCCTTAAAAGCCAAGCTCTCTGGTCCACGGTCTGGAAAGTGCACTCAATATCACAGGGAGTGGAGCCCTGGGACTGCATGAGCACAGGGGACAGTTAACATCCGCTTGTCGGCCTTATAGCACTCTCATTCACATGGTGAGAAAGATGATACCAGGAAAAAAAAAAACAATTTTGAAATATTAAAAATGAACAATATTCAAGGCTACATATGTTAATGCTGGACCTCATGCAGCAAAGAACAAGATGTGCCAAGACTAAGACAACTGCCCAGTGTCAGTCAAGGTAACTTTGTCCACATCCTCAAAGGCTGTCTCAAGGATAATCAGAGGGGCAATAAACTTTGCTTAATTTAAATTCAAAGGGGGAGCATCACATTTTAGGCATTGCTGCCTGTGAGCCACTGGCACGGCTCCAGTCCGACAGATCATGTCCCTCAGCTGGGCGACGCTAACAGTTTCGAGTTTAGAGAGGGAATCCCACATTCCTTGGCCACTACGGGATCGGGCTTGGCTGTTTCCAGTACAGCTGCCTGCTAAGAGATCGACTCCGGGACAGCAGCGGAAAGAGCTCTGTTCATTCATTATGTACTCGGTGACGGCAGAGGAGGGGAGAACTTTTAGTGCACGTGGCTCTGACCCTTGTTCCCACACCGGATGACAACAGCAGCCCAAAAATACATTTAGGAAGCCGTGCTGCTTTTTGAAGTCGTACTGTTTTTATTAATAGTTCACGAAAGATAGAAAAGGGAGGCATAAAGTACCCTCAGTGTTTTCTCACGTTTGGCTGTCAGTAAGTTCCCATGAGGACACCGCAGGAACATTTTATTGGGGTGAGAAGATCACCGTGTCCCAGTTCGCTCGTGCTGTGTTATGATGCTTCTCCCCGCTGTCTTCCTAACAAGTCCGGGAGTCCAGGACACAGGGAGAATGGCAACCAGAAGGACCACACTTCCGTCAAAGACATTGCATTGCAGACAATTGCAGCTGCCTGCAGGTGACGAGCCGTTTCAGCACCTGAGCGGCGGATAGCTCCCGAATAGCCGAGCCAGAGGCAAGCTGCTAAACATCAAGTGTAGCGATTGACTGTGTGTGTGTGTGTGTGTGTGTGTGTGCTGCTCTCCCACTCTGTGTGTGTGTGTGTGTGTGTGTGTGTGTGTGTGTGAGTGAGAGAGAGAGAGAGAGAGAGAGATCCTATAAGATGCTCAATACCTGCCTCAGCTGTCTACCTGTCCACACTCGGACCGGAAAAGCCACGCTTCCCTCCTCCTCCTCTGGTGCTAAGAAACGAGAGATATGTGCATGCAGTCGGGGAAATAACAAAATTCACTCACCACGTCTCGCAGCATCTCCTGGCACCGTAAGAGTTAATCTGCAGTGCGGGGCGAGCAGCTACAGCATGTATCCGAGCGCACCGGTTTGTTCCGCCTTCACCCCCCCTCCAACTCCTCCTCTCCCCTCCCTGCCTCTTCCTCAGAAACAAGGGGTGAGACAACACATTAAGATTCTCTAGTTCATCATCATCGCCCTCGCTCTTATCCCCGCGGTGCGTCGAATGAACGCGGAGACAGGTGGATGGTAGGAAGACAGGCTAAAAAGATAAATTCAGTCATGCTGCAGAAATCGATTTCCCATGTTTTCACATGTTTGCCATTGAACTATTACAAACTATATGAATGTGACAGTAATATAATAAAAAATAAATAAAATGGTAATAAATGGAAACTTAAAGAGGCACGAGAGTTGCAACGTTTGTTTATTAGAACTAAGGCTTGGCTTTAGGTGAATAACTACAGACCGGCTCCCACGATTCAAATCCTGTTTGTCCAGTCTACAACCAAACTACGAGGCGGCGGCAGGCTTTTTACTGTCATACTGATAGGTTCATCCTGCCTGTCCGTCAGCTGTGAATGGGGGACCGACCGCGGACACGCGCAAACGACGAATGGAAAAGGTGTCTGTCATTCAAACTCACTGGGTGTGGCGAGTATCTGGCAATCCGGACTCACTCATCCAAGGCGGGGGCGGCGGCGGCAGCAGCATTCGTTGGTGAAGGGGTTAATGCAGCGGAGGCTCAACCCAACCCAAGTTTAGAATAAAGTAGAGCCTCGAACAAGTGACGATGGAGGAGCCGTCACTTAATTGCATGTGCTACTTTTAGTGGCAACACAGGCCCGTGTGAACATAGTAGCTAGAAAGTATTTAGTGGGAGCTCTTGTAGGGAAGCAGCACAGCTGAATTTATTTAATCTCAATGATAATGTAATGAGTACGCTTGCCGATTGGCACGGACCACATTTACCAGTAGCCCGCACCCGTGCTGAATGGGGACCATTTTTACAGCAGCTCCAGAAGCTGCAGCATCCTCTGGCTCCCTGCGCGCCCCCGACGCTCGTCAGCTGGACTGAGCCACAAGTCAGCTTCTCCTCAAGCCGGTTTCTGCCGGTTAGGGAAGCCGCTAGTCTCTCTCTCTCTCTCTCTCTCTCTCTGATGTGTCATGGTGGTACGATATGAAGGATGCAAAAGAGTGGAACAGCGTGCAAGGACACAAAACCAAGCGTGTCCTTTCGTTACAGGCCTATTGTGTTAAGAAATACAAAATACTCCCAGTGGCCACTGGCCCAGTGGTTTCATCCAAGCCTTTTGAGCCATAGTCTTATATGTAAGGGAGGAATTTGGATCCTCCCTGATAAGAATATATCATGTGCATTGTCCAACACAGAATGGAAGAATGGAGCAGAAGGATCGGAGTAAATTAACGGAGGAAAGACATTAAGTAAGCTGGCACAGCAAATAAATTAGAGAACAACAATAATGGGAACACCATTCTCATTTCTAATAAGGAAAGCAAGGGTGTTGATGCTTTATGCTATAAACAAGCACACAAATTATCACCTGTAGTCTGTACACCACAGCTTGATTCTGAATATAGGATCGAAACTGAACAATATTTACTTGAAAGTTGTTTAGATAATTAGTGCTGTATGTATTTGTTGTTTGGCTCATTCTGTCATCCAGCCACGTGAAATATCTGCAGATATTTAATCCAGTGAGGAATATGAAGCAGCGAGTAAAACAGTCACAAAACATTATGCACAAACCTTCTTGTACACTTGATTACAATATTTTATTATTCTAAAACAAGACAGAATATCACTGAAGACTCTGTTCAACTGTTAATGCTATATTTAAGCAGTAATGAGGACACGCAAAGAGGCTGAGCAAAATACAATTTACAGTTATGCCAGTGCTAATATAAATCATTGTTCTCTGTTTGTAAAGACACTCTGCAGAGAACAGAGTCTCCTGCTTGAACACATTTCAGGAGTTGTTTTAGGATTTAGGTTTTGCAATTGTGCAAACCTTTCCTGCAAATGTGGTTATTTCAAAACATCATCATGCCGTGACAGATCAATACCATATAATAAGCTGAGGTAATAAAGTAGCAAAAATACATATGTCTTATTTTAGATAGTTGTCTTTGTATGGATAAAAAATGTAAAAAATAATCCCACCAACAACAAAGAAGAATATACATAATAACCTGCACTGAGTTGGATGTATTGGATTGTATTTCTACACATACTGACCTGTTGGGTTTTCTTGCCATACAGTACAACCTTGACAATGTATTCACTGAATCCAGAATGAATTCAGATTCATGCATTTGCTGCATACAGCAAGTGAAATAGACATCGTAAAACTTTGAAACTTAAACCTGTTTGAGCCTAAGTGCTTGGAATATTTTTGATGTTACAGAACATAAAAAATAAATTGTCCACTGCACCTACAGTGTATGGTGTCATTATAAAATACTTGCAGTCATTAAACAACAGAGAAATGATCAATTCCCAAGACAAACAGTGCCACTCATCACTACAGTAAGCAGGCAAAAGTTATAGAAAACCCAGAGAACACATATCAAAGTATAGCATTACACAAATGTCTTCATCAAAAAGGAAAGTTCCTGTTCTCCACCTACCATTCGTCGCAAACGTTTTTCTTTTCCCATCTCTGAGTTCATTCTCAATATGTCTCTACAGCTTTTCATTATTTTTTTTCTATGTGTTCGGGAACATGCTCTCCTGCTTACACTTTATGGAGTTTGTTTTATTCCTGCTGTACTGTTAGGGCTGTTCATTGGGCCATTTGCACCACAACTGCCTTCCAGGCTCTGTCTTTGTCGAAATCCTGCATGCAATTTGATGCCTGCTGCTGAGGGAGCAAAACAAGAAAAAGGGAGAAGGAGCGAGATGAAATGTGGAAGGGGAAAGGTGACAAAAACATTGCAATAAATGATGTTTGAAGAATGAGCAGCACAATGATATATTACATATAGCTCATTGATTTTTATGTTTTCATGCTAACATGCCATTTACATGAGCCATAGCTGATGAACACGCTGAACAAAATCAAATGTGTCATATCACCAGAAGTCTCTTTTGCTGGAGAAAGACAAGGAGAGAAAAAGAGAAAATTCCCTCTTTTACCTGCCTTACCTCACAGTAATGGGTCAAAGGGTGCATTCTGTCTTCGCACTCTGGAGCCCCCATGCGGAGCTGACTCTTATAGGAGGCACAGTGCACCACAGTGGCTGAAGTTAGAACTGCCTGTACCAGCAGCAGCACCATCAGAATCAGGAGCAGGATGTCGTAGGATTGCTGGACCACACCGACGCACATGTGCAGATGAAATTAGAATACGCAAAAAGACGTCAAAGCTGGATGGGCAAAACCTGAAAATTTCAACCTGCACACAGCTGCAAATTCTCGCTCTATTAAGCTCACCTTGGCTGTAGGCACATCATGCAGAAAGATTTCAATAAAGCTGATCACACTGCAAGAGAGGAAGCCGGAGGCTGAAAAGAGCAGGGGCGACGTCACACTGCTAATGGCAATCAGCACCTCCACCTGAGAAACACCAGAAAGAGAGAAAAAAAAGACCAACTGAGTAAAAGGGAGCAGCAGAAAAGGAAGAAAAAGTTTATAGACCCAGAAGAAAAATGAAATGGATCTAGTTCGTAAACCAAGAAATTGATTATGAATAATGAAGTCTCTTCTTCCTCAGCAGATACTAATATCCAGTAAGTCCCCTTATATACATTGCATCTTTTAAGAGCAGAACATCTTAAAGGGCTTTAGAGAGTGACACTACATTGTACATAATGACTTTTCAAAAAGATTATCATCTTGGACCCAAAAATGCAGAAAGAGGCAGGTGGGCAGGGAGGTGCAGTGCAGTGATTCTAATTAATGAAAACAACAATGTTCAGATAACAAAAGGAAGCAAAGCAAAACAAAACTTACTTATTATAAGACACTTGAAAAGCTAAACTTGAGAACTATGGAACTGAAGAAACACTGGGGAAAATGAGGAGCATAAATTCAACGGAGGGAGCAAAATGACAGCAAAGTCAACCAGATGAATTGACAAGGATCAGTTAAATTCAAAAAGGGGCAGGGAGACAATGCACATCAGGGCAGGAGCAGGTACCACAGCGGTGTTGAATCTCCAGCATCTCCACACATAGATATCAGTAAACTGAGAAGGGCAGGACTTGGGCTCCAACAACTACAATGTTATCTTGTACTCACCAGACACTTGTTGGGGTATTCTGACACAACATGGCTTGCAATAGCACTGGGAAAACACTGTGGAGGATTAAAGATCAGACCCAAAGTTCCATGATAAGACGTGGGATGGATGACTTTTTTTTTGCTTATCTTTGTGAGCTGCAATCTCTATCTTAATGAAAAGTAAGGAAAACTTACAGCCACGAGGATCCAGAAAAATGTGACAGACAAGTAGGGACCTGGTAGCAGAGCATCCATGTTGAGGGCAATAATGCCTCCAAATACAGCAGAGATTCCCACGATCACTTCAATCACCTATTAGAGAAACACTTCATTGATGGATAAATAGGCGTATTGGAAACAGACAGCGACATCATTTGCAATGAAACTGAAAACTACTTACAGAATATGCTTTAAGGAGTCGAGTGGGAAAGACTGCAGGTGTTATAACCACAGGTCTGTCAAATGTCACCGGCTGGAAGATGGATGGAAAGATTGAGGAGTTAGGTTCGAAGAGTGAGTGGAAGCTTGAAGGAGAGCAAGATGGGAGAGACATTAGACGGGGGACCAATGTCAATCAGTCACACACACACACACACACACACACACACACACACACACACACACACTTCCTGTGGCAGCAGCAGTCCTCTGCTGAGCGGGCTGACAGGATCACAGTACTGGCCATCAACACCTCAAGCAAAATCATCAAGATGAGGTTAAAGTTGATCTGAGAACAAACAGAGCAGGAGGGCTGAGATACAGCAGCTAAAGACTGAAGAGAGGAAATGGAGAAAAAAAGAAAAAGAATTTGAAATGCAACCAAATGATTGTTACTCTGATGGATTTACATTGACAGCGGAGGGGTTCAGGACCAGTTTACAACCAAACCAAACCAGGCAGGTGGTTGTTACAGCAAACGTTGACACATAGACCACCTGGAAATCTGACACCTTGAGAAAAAAAAACAAGAAATCATGAGAGCTGCATTAGTTTCTGGCATGGATTGTCTGATTGAAAATTCATGAGAACCAATTATCTCTTTAGCCTTTGGTGGATGCATTGTTTACTCACTGCAACATGTCTGTTCTTGGCAATGGCAAAGCTAGCTATGGCTGCAGGGAGACCCTGTGAAGAAGAACAAGTGAGCAGCTGCATTCATCTATTTAGCAAATGCTGTTTGCAAGTTCAGTGTTACTGCACTTTAACAGCACCATCTTCAGCCATGGTAGAGGTAGAGAGGCAGTATCAGCATGCAAATGTGTGACTGAAATAACGCCTGCATGATGGTCACTTACAGAGCCTGCAGCACAGCGCAGGTAGTCCATGGCAACAGGAAACACATTTCCCAGGTACAGAGAGAAACCAGATGTGATGAGCAGACTGCCCTGAGGAGGCACACAAACCCAGACATGCATGCACACACAAATACAGATACGCATATACGCATTCATCAGGGAATGCTGCACAAGAATGCTCATACTGATGCACACACACATTTAAGAAATATATCAAAGACAAACTGTTGACATTTATAATACTGACCATTGCAACCCCATCACATCTAAATCCATATCTACTTCTATAAAGTTTGGGAGTTTTATTTATCTCCTAAGAGTAACTTCTCATTCAATTTTCTGAACATACGTTTCTACCTTTTGAAAAGATGGGACCTGGATTACTTTTAGACAATGCCATTGATTGGACCTTGTATAATTTGGAGACATATATTCATGTATTTCTTCTTGCTTAAATGTGGAAGGACAAAACAAGATTTTCTGTCACCATCACACTCAAATTTTTCCAGATTGGGATGCCCTCTCATCAGAAAGCCATTACCCCAACCTTTAAAATTGCTGTGTTGTGGAATAAAAGGGTAAATCCTGTAGTGTCCCTCCTTTATGACTCTCCTCGACCATCCTTCCTCTCACCCCTATGAGGACACTGTAGAGCCAGGCCCTGTAGTTGAAGCAGGGGTGCTTTAGAGGCTCCGGCTGGGCCAGCTGCAGGTCACTGGCCCTCACGTCCACTGTGTAGCTGTCCCGCTCTGGTCTATCCCGCTCCCCCCTGTCTGTCCTTCTCTCCGCTCCCCTGTCCCCCCGTCGTCCCAGCGTCCCGCCGCCTCTTTCCAGAGTGGGCATGTGGCTGTAGGTGAACTCCTCTCTTGCTGACAGCTCTTCACACTGCATCTCTGAAACAAGCTGCAGATAACTTTGGATAGGAGGGGAAAGGACTGGTGAGTACTACAGCCCCTGGAAAAGGAAAAAAGATATTCCCAGTGAAATTTCAGAGAGATGAGGAAGCAACAAAGGGGATTTTAATTCAATTTCTGAGGAGTGGCCAGTGATTAGTGATCAAGCCCTAAGTCTGCCCTTTAACCTATTTTCAGCTTGTTACCTCACGTTTAGTATCATCAACAAGAGGCCAAGCAGGATTATTTCAGACGTAAGTCTGCCAACACAGAAATTCAGCAAGACAAATCAATGAAAAGTGCATTCAACTAAGAACATATGAGCCATTATGCTGCTTGTCATGCAGTATCACAAAAACAACCCCCTCCTTTATGTCTGCTGAAGCCAAGAGGTGACCTCATCACGGACCCGTCCAGTATTTCACATTTTGCTCCTTCCACACTCACCTGTTGTTGATTCTCTTGAAGAATCTCCCCCAAATAAAGTCTAACAAAGGTATCCTTCAGCAACTGAGATCAAGTCCACACATGGGAAACAGCTTATATTTGTCTGCAGCTCCTTCTGCTCCCATCTCTCTCTCTCTTTCCCCTCCACACTTACACTCCCTTTCAACCCTGCTCACCTCCTCTTTTCTCCCTCTCTCTCCCTTTACACAACGTTTCTCAGAGACACTTCTGAAAAGTTTTTTTTTTGTTGAGTCCTCCAAAGCGTGGAGCTAAAACACATGGCTCTTGTGCTGCCAGCCTACTTCGTGCCAAAGGGAAGAGCGTCTGTGCATGACAACAAGGGGAGGACGAAGGGGCTCGCGCTGGGGGCAGTGTTAGCAGGGGCAAACACCCTTTTCACTCTCCCATTTGCTCACACACACATGCACATCAACCCACTCACAAACCTGAACAATAGACGATCAGAGCTGAGCGCATGACAACACACAAAGTTGTGTGTTTAGAAATTCCACTTCATGGCAAGAGAAATGAAGCAGCGGCAAAGAGAAAAATCAAACGAATCTCTTGATGTGCTGTGTCACACAGTGTTGTTTTGTCCTTGTTTGATTTTACCCTGAGTTGAATGTGTCCCCCTGTGGAGCTCCCCTCACGACTTCCCTTGCGGTTACTTAGCGCTCCATTTGCAGTTCACGGCCCAGTAAATTAAGATGCCCAACAGTGTTTTAGAAAAGAAGCAACAGAGACATTTCCACGGCTTAATCACATGGTCTCTTGCCTGACAGAGCCAAGCTGATGATGGATCGTGTCTGCCTCAAATCAGAACCTCCTAACTACTCATTCAGGAGTAAATCCTGTTGGATGACGACATCTTGTGAGTGTGTGTTCAGCACGTCAACGCGTAAACACGCACATGTATGTGAACCTCAGGACTCCATTCAGTCTTTTAACACAGTGCAGCATTCTCGGCTCAACATTGTTCCTGGGTGGTGGTAACCATGACAACTCCTTAACAACTGCCGTCACCCCTCGCCATTCTAATTTCTCCTCCCCACACACACGGCAAATACTTTACACACTCAAATAGCGAGAAGTATATTGCCACGGTTCTCTGGAGACATTAAAGAGGTTCTGAGGAACATTGATTAGATGAGACACAATTCAATATCTGTGAATGTACAGTATGAGAAAAAGCCTGTCTGGCCTGGAATGTTGACTCCCAGTGATTTCATTGGGAGAGTTTACCATTTCATAAAAATCTAAGAAACAAATCATTGGGCCAAACAAACCCATCCTGCTGCCTGGACCTGTCACACAGAAGAAAAATGGATATCAGTATCATGTTTGGCACTTTGGTTTCACTGCAGCAGGCTGGCACAAAGCCTGGGTCAAAAATGACTAATTAAAAATAGATATTATCTGAGGGCCCAATGAATATCTGGACACTTAGTTGAAATCGATACACAATGCATGTCTGCAAGAGAAGTGGGTGAGGACCTCTCTTCAGCAGTATCTCACTGAAAGCAGCAGCGCAGAGTGACAACACACACACACACACACACACACACACACACAGTATGCACTGCTTTGCTGTCACCCTCTTATTCAAGAGAGTGGACCTGAAAAGAACAAGGCTTGGTCTGTTCTCTCTGCACGGCGTCGAGTCTCTCTGTCTCCTTCTCTTTAAAGCTGCACACTTTATGCATACTTTATGTCTGATTGATCTTCTCTCTCCTCTCCCTCTCTGACTGCGACACACCCTCTCCACCTCCACCTCCTTTGAGCTTTCAGTCTTACCTGCAAACTGCTTCCATCCATGCTATCATCTGAAACACGCTCTCCAAGGACTGCAATAACATGCAGTATTCTGTATGAGTACGGAGCCCTGAGCTGATGTATGGTTCAAGTTGTCATTGATTTCAGGCAGTTTATCCAAGACTGCTGTGGCTTGTGTGCAGTTGGGTGCCACATTAAACCATGTCCCAGCTGAGAAATGACCTTTTAGCTGTGGAGAACAAAATAATAACAGGACACCCTTCAAACAGAATACTAGACATCCCTCCCTGCAGCTGCTTTTCTGCCAGAGATTGCTGCGGAAGAAGCTGAGAGCAGTATTCTTTATATTAGTCTTTATAGAGGAAAGATATATCAAGTCACACAAACACAAGTCATGTGGTTTCACAATCCCTGGAGAACAGCTGACAGCGTAGTGTTCCCAGTTCAGGACTAAACAGGCCGGGAGCCTCTCACACACAAGATGCAGACACCATTTGACTGCTGCACATTTACAGTGACCCATGCTGATGAAAAAACTATTCTCATCCACGTGAGAGTGGTGTCCTCAGTGTAATCTTCCAACAGTTCAAATGGAAAAAAAAACAAAACAAAAACACAGTCATCCCTCTGACATGCAACATTTAAACGCAGATATTTAAAAGATTAACCTTTTGCTTTTACAGCGATATCCAACAGTAACACACATGAGAAAACATCTGTGGATATATATATATATATATAGCTATATACATTAACTTACATTATCAATAGCTCTGTCTTTTATGAACAATATGTACACAGTAGCAGAGGAAGGAAAAGTCCTCTTTCCCACCCAGTTTCCCCAAGTCCGCTGATGAGAGCCCTCTCTTTTTGCATCAGTCAAATTACAGGTACTTGTCAGTTGTTTAGCAGGTTTGGCTTTAAAGAGCAATCAGCACAGTTAATGCTACGTGAACAAATATACAAATCAATTACTCTGCACAAGTCCAGATGTTGAGGCAAATAATGTACAATATGAGGCAGCAGTACTTTCTCACAGCCTGGAAGGGACACACTGATGGCTTATCACATTATGACGATGCTCTTTATCATCTGAAGACACAGAGCTCTGATTGCAGTTATTTGCATCTCTTCCTCTGGGTCCCTTCCGATCCATTCAGATCAACACGTGACACGCACAGTGTACGCACGTAGCTGAGAAATTCCTGCTGGACAAAGGGACATTGTTACAGTACAGGATGTTATTGGCAAATCGTGGCATAATACAGCTATCTAATGACAGTCATGTATGTTAGTTCTTAGTAGACAGATATCAACAAGGCAGACACACAGACTTGGAACATCTGTGCTAAGATAACAAGAAGCATATTAGCAACCGATGAGCTTCACAGAGACAAAGATCATAAGTGGACAGTCCATGGGTCCTATTTTTCTCTTTCACTTGAAATGATCTGTCACTCAGAGGCATCTCAGTACAGTGTCATGTAACCGATGCTGTTCTGATCCATTTCTCCATTCCTGTGCTTACAGGCAATCAGACAATGGATCCCTTGGAGGAGGACAGATGGATGGACTGGATGCGGGTGGCCAGGGTTTTCTCCAGGTCCCGTAGGATGTCACAGCCAGGGCTATCTGGGGGCGCATCGTACAGCAGCTGCTTGAATGGCTCCAGCTCAATCAGGATTACCATGTTCTTCAAGAAGTAGCCCTCTATGTAGGATGCCAGGTCTGGAGCATCAAGAAACTGTAAGGGAAAGGGAGAAACGGTTGTTTCTGACACACTGAAAATGAACACGTTCAATCACTGGTCCCTCACTGACACCCCTCTAATTTTGTTCACACCTTGGTGTGGTTGTAGATCTCCACACAAGTTTCTGTGTTGATGTTCTTGGAGCAGATGATTTCACAGTGCCTCTGTAGTGCCTCCAGCTGGAAGAACTTAGCTGCAGACAGAAGCTACAACAAAACCACAAGTAATTAATATCACAATGTACCGTTCATACTTGATAATAGTCATTAAATTGAACTGGTTCGATATTCATAATGGGAATTGGGATTATGAAATGTGAACTCCATATTTTACCGTCTGTAATACATCTTCTGGGGTTGCAGTGAATACTGGAATAAGGAACTAACCTCCATAACATCTGTGTTCCTGATGTGCAGGGCTTCTGTTCCTCCACAGTAGAGATACTGCATCACCAGCTGAAAGGGAAAACACACATTACACAGATCCCATACAAAGACAAATACAGCACAATTTTTTTAAAGAGCAGTAGTGTGAGTTTGTGGTTCATGTGTAATCTAAAAGTTAGTCTTGTTCACAGTAATTAGATTACCTGAAAAATGTGATATTTGACATTGCTGATTTCAATGCATGTGTTTTCACCACACGGTCTGTTCGCCAGAAGAGATTTGAACCTTGAGAGAAAGAAAAACAGACTATGAATGACAATACATCTTAATCATGCAGTATAGGGGATGGGGGTGGAGCACAATAAGCTTTGCATAGGCTGTGCAGTGATGGGTTAGAAATGGTAAAACGGGCACTAAATCTTTTCTCTGAGGGCAAAATGTTAACAACACGTTTGAGTGACGCGTCATTTTTCGTCAATCATGTCATGACAGGATTGATTGGTTATCATCAATATAACATGACTCAGGAGTGAAATGGACGTCCTGTCTGCATTCCAGCAGCAGGAAGAAAATGAATTAATAGATACGCAGGAAGAAATTACTGACAGTAACATATAACTGACATCTCAACAGAATGTCAGCACAGCAAGCACAGCACATTGCTCTGTGTGACATTAAATTTCCTGCACTTTGTCTTTCCAAAGCAGATGTGATAAGTACCTGTTTGAAGCTGTGAAGAGCAGGACTTTGTGGCCATAAAAAGGCTTCCCCTCCACCAAAAAGGTCACGTCTGACATCTCTTTATTGTTCAGGAAGTGGGGATCTGAAAGACACATGGCCTGAAAAACTTGATGTTTTTCTGATAAGCATAAAAAAACGAATCCAAACAAAACAGAAAAAAGAATGGGGTGTACAACTTAGCCTTACTACTAGTTCTAGATGTGTTTTGGTGCAATGTTCACAATTTTCTTTTCAGTTCCACTCTCTGAACACTAGATGGCATTATGTGTCTAGTCTAGTTTGTACTAACAGCCCACTCCAAAAAACTATAGCAAATAAATATTTTATGCTGCCTTAATGTTGTATTTTTACACAGTAAAACAGTTTGGATTTCACAGTAATGAAAATAAAAGGATAAGGACAGGGTCTCACCCAGGCGTGACGACTGCTTCCTCTTCATCTCTGCCAGTTTGGGGATGGGGTAAGGGCCGTAACATTGGGTGAAGATTGCAGACAGCTGCTGGCTGATCACTTCATTCTGACAAAACACAAGCAGAATAGCAAACCATCTGAGGAGAGCGATTCCAGAGCTCAGGAGTCCCCCTGCTCTCTCTGCACAACAACCCCCAACACAATTATCAGCACAGTGATAAAGGTTAAACTTCTGCAGCCTTTTATCAAGCTCAGGATCGGCTTCATTCAAGCAAATATTCCAACAAAACACATATTCATGGCTGTGGCACACCTCTGAATGGAGATCAGAGTGATTTCAGATTTTTTTCTCACACCCCCAGTTCCTCAGAGAACACTGTAATTGGGGGGACCCTATGACGGCTGAGTTGCTGTAAGAGCGTGAGAAAGGGGCAAAGACAGGAGAGTGAGACTGAGGGTGAGATGTGGTGTGAAACCGAGGGAGGGGGGAGCGCGACTCAGCTGCAGCAGCAGTGCGCAACACTACAAGCCCCACGTGGAAGAACGGCTTGCTCTTAGTGAAGCATGAAGCCAACAATCAGCTACAGCATTAACAGCACTTATTCCACCAGAGCAAATGTGCCTTTCTGCAATTTCTACACAATCCACCGACCAAAAACAATGTGTGACTGTGATAGCTAGATAGATAGATAGATAGATAGATAGATAGGTATGTTTGTGAAGTGAGCAGGATTTAATTGAGCTGAATGAAGTTATCAGTGGGCCGAGACAGCAGACTATCTGGTGGAGGAAAGATGAACAGCCCTTAGCTTTATGTCTCCGACCCCCCTGGTCTCATGGTGGGGCAAACAGTGCCAGGGGTCCCTGAGCACCCCACTGAGATGAGGCTCACTGGCCCCACCATGCATCAGCCAAGTAACAGACAAGGACTGACGCTGCAGCAGTCCACTGAAGGCTAGCACGGCCTGAGTGTATGAGTATGTGTGTGTGTTTTTGCGTGGGCGGTGGTGGTGGTGGTTGGGGGGGGGGTATGAGATGCATATGCATGTTAGTCTCTTCAGGTATGCTTGTCTGTTTTATTTATCTGTGTGTGTGTGTGTGTGTGTATCCACTGCAGTGTTCTCATATCAAAATGGCAGCAGAACCCATCACACTAGCAGGGCAGAGGAGACAAAGCAAACAGAGGTGCCAGATGGGACAATGATGTGCCGTTTTAAATCTAATAGAGCCTACCGCGGGCATCATGAGCTTAAGTAATGAGACAAGGCCCTGATCGAATGAGCAGCAACGGGGAGGAGTGCACGAGGGGCATATCATAAATCATTATAATTTGGGGTAATTGATATTGAGTAGGCCTCCGGGGATTCTGTCAGTGTCTGTGAACATGATGACCTGACTACCTAATGACAATCATACACAAAAAAGAGAGGAGGATGACGCCATGGCGCAGTAAGCAGAACAGACACATTTGAATGCAGAGGAGAGCAAAATGTGAAGAGAGATGTCAAAATTTCACTGACAAAGGTCGAAACACATGGTTGGAAGAAGTTCTGTTGTTTCTGCAACAATGATCCCAGTAACACCTGAAAAATAAAACCAGTGCAGTACCTTGCTGGCTCTGAGGATCTGGAACATGAGAGGCAGGCCATGCGTGATGAGCTCCTCGGTGTACTCCTCTTCCTCGATGCAGCTGAACTCTTTCAGGAGACCCTGGATCAGAGGTCGACGGTGCTGATGGAAACACGTCCGCAGGGACTCCAGCCACGTGTGCAAAGTCCATGGCACCCCTGGGAAATAGTTACAGGGGTGAATACACACAAACATTCGCAGAGAAAGTGCATAAATGTTGCACAAAGAATGTGATACTGTAGAAAACGCTTAAGGAATGTTCACAGAAACTAACCAAGGCTCCGTATATCTATGGTGATGTCTACGTGCCCATGCTCTGCACTGTGGTACATGGCTTCTTTCAGGGCTTTTAGTTTGGCCTTCCCTGTTCGGATCAGGTCAATCTGAGACGGACTTCTACCTTCCAGCTCCGAACCCTCTGCCAGAATCTCCTCCAGGGACAAGACATCCCCTTTCCCTGTCTCTGTGTGGGACAACAGCTTACGAAACACATTTCTGGAAGAAGGAAGCACAAACAGAGGAAAGAAATTTCATTTTGTCGGTTTGTGCAGATGACAAGACCTGGGTCAATTGCTTTTTATTTCATATGGGTTTAATGTTTGTCTCCCATCCAATATCACAACAAGCAGCAGTGTTGGAGAAAAAGTTTTCAAAAAATGAACTGCCTTGCAGCTTTTCTATTTATTTCTGCATATCATTGTGTTTCAATTAGCAAGTATGGTCAAATAAACAAATACAATATGCATTCAATAAACAAACAGAAACATTTTGGGAAAAATGCTCATTTAACGCAAACAGGGGTTTGTCTATCACAAAATGATTACAAAGAAATGTAGATTTATAGAATGGGAAATCTAGAATGGATATGAAAGACTACAAAACACAGGATATCATATCTAAACCCATTTCATGCATTTGATAAGACTTCAAACCTTCAACATAAACCTCCTATAATTAGTTATTGCCTGAATCATATAGTTTGTGCAAACAAAATGTTTTTGTTCTAATGTGGCATTTTGTCGAGACAAATTACTAATAGCCATTTACATGATAGGCAATGCCCATTCTTTATTTCACTGGCTTACATCTCACACAATTTGCCAAATGAAACTGATTTACTGTAACAGACAGAATTGCTGTGTTGATGGAGAATGCATAAAAAACAAAAACTCTTTGCATACAGCAGACGATTATGGATTGTTAAGAAAAAAAGTTTTTGATGCTTGACTGTGAACTTCACAAAGGTTAGCCCTTATGTAAGTTCTCCATTATATTTTCATATGACTCTATAAGATGCTAATCAACCAAACCCATTCAGCAGCTGAGGTATCAATTTCACGGACAAGCCCTGCCGAGTTTTGTTTCATCACAAACAAGATTATACGCTGAGTATGCAGAATGAACAGAGGGTGTATGTTTTTGTTTATTCACTTGTGTGAATATTTATCTTTTTATTCACTTGACATGTGTGTGTGTTACCTACCTGTGTCCGTGAGCTGCTGCCAGGCTGTAGGAGTTCATGTCTCCCTGCGGCGCTGTGGAGATGCCATTACGGTACATTGTTCCCACCATGGGGTCGGCCCCCCTCTCCAGCAGCAAACTCACCAGCTCAAAGTTACCTGTGCATTAAGAAACAATTAGCAAGACCTATACACGCATAATAAGACTGAGACAGGAAGAACGACAGGAGTGATAATCTGTTCTGCACGCATGCCTCTATTTATCTTTATGTTTCAGCCTCTGAGATAAATATGCTTTGTAACTCAGCCAATGATCACGCTGACAGTCAGGTGTTGTTATCAGCTGGTTATTGATGACCAGCTGGTGTTGTCAGCATGGTACAGTGCAGTTGGACAGGAGGCAGGGGAAGGGGGAGCTGTGCGCTGTGTCTCCGTACCTGCAGCAGCAGCCAGCTGCAGTGGGGTCTCCGTGTAGTTCTCCATCCCGTCCTGCAGGGACCCCTCCACGTTGGCTTTGGCATCCAGCAGCAGCTGCAGAGGTTGGGGAGGGACGTGGAGGAGTGTGATGGGAGAGAGAAATGTAGACAGAGAGAGGAGGGTGAGGAGAGATGGAAGAATCACATTTGAAGTACGGCTGGTAAATTTGAGCTTCTCTTGTCTAATGACTGGTCCTGCTCATGTGCAATGTTTCACTGATAGTTTACAACACAGCCTGTGCTGTGTGTGTTTAAATCCTTCAATTTTTTGTTATGCACATAGTAGTCTTACTTTCATAATGTCTCCACTATTTAAAGAAATAGTCCCACATTTTGGGCAATACAAATATTGCTTTCTTGCCATGAGTTGGACAAGAAGATTGGTAACACTCTCACAGCTGCCCTTTGGTTGATACTTAAGTCGTCATCATATATTGCTGATAAATAATACTGCAGAACTATCGCAGAATCTACAGTATATCTTTTGTAAATGAGACAATGATCTCAACTAGCTCTCGAATCTCGAAACTTCACGTCATCTAATGAGAAGAAAAATGACTTGCATTTAAAATGAATATCTCAGGGAAATTGAGTGTGAAATGATTGCATATTTAATGAGAAAACATTGAATAATAATCTAAATTTAATCTTCTTAACTTCACTCTTTCTTTTACCAAATGCCCTTGGAAACCAAATTGTGGTGTCACATGGCTTAAACATTTTTCATTAGAATTTAATGACTCAAAATCCAATGCACCGATCATTTAGAGGGCAAACTGATTTAGTTAAATGAGTTCGATAACAATTAGACTGCTGTGTTTCCACTTTCCACTCGCTAAATGCAGTCTGATCCATTTGCCAAAAAATGCAAATTGACAGGAGGAGGCTAGACAATTGCACAGACCTAAATACTGAGTGGGCTTAAAAAGATTTAAAAATGGTACATCACACAACAACATCTCAACAATTCTGAAGAAAATTTAATAATAAAAAAAAGAGACAGGAGAAAACTCGCAGTGGAGAACCATTATCATCATCACCACCAACAAGCTTTGATGACAAAAATGACAATGATGATCAACCATGAGCTGAAGCACAACGAGAGGTCGAGATGAGAGAATCACAGGTGAGAGAGGACGTCACTACCTGCACCACAGGCACATGTCCATGTAACACAGCGAAAGTGAGGGGCGTCGCCTGCCGCGTTTCGGGAAAGACTGAGGGGTGCCTGTGCACTGAGTTTGGCACCTGGGGAAGGGACACAGGTAGGTGGGTTGGGTAGGTAGGAGGGAGAAAGGTGAGGGAGAGAGATACCAAGCCATTAAAACTACTACTCGGCCTACAGAGTACAAGACAAGCAGCTGCAGGGAGGAGAGAGGGAGGACAGGAAGCTCGACAAGAGAAACTAGAGTAATTAACTAGGAACCCTGGGGCTGCAGAGGACGTCCTGTGACTGTGTTCCCCTTCTAATGAACACAATGGATTGATCTGTCGAGTTAGGCCTCGTCCTAATGGTTGCGCTCTGATCTCTTCACCCTCCTCTGTGGGTTTCTCTGACAGGGGTCTGACCTGACTGCTCTAAGGCTTATGTCTCTGGCCAGGCTGAAATGAATGAATAACTATGAGTCTAATGAAAGCGTGACATACATGAGACAGGTGTCACATGAACAAAACACAAAGGCATTTATTTTTCCTTCAGCTGCTTTGGGGAAAAGGGAGGCTGGGATGCAGAAATGACAAGTAGATAAAATGATTTGTTATACAGCGTGCAATTAATAGTTTAATTTGATGAAATATTCTCCAGTGCTTACCACAAAGGCACTGAAAGGTACAGTAGGTACAGAGTAATAATTGAGACGTTACCAACATTTTTTTTTAACTGTCTGAATTTAAAATCAGGTTCAAAACCAGACACATAAAATGAACCTGAAAGTGAGACTATGAGTGTTTTTTAAGTGCTTTGTGTTTGGCTGGGGTTCATGAATATGGTGGACTGCAAATCAACTATGACACAATGGCTGATGGGACACGTTGTCGCTGAGGTGACGAACAGAGACCAGGATCGTGAGGCCTTAACTGAGCTACCTCGCTGACAGAGTCAAAGGATGCCAGCTGGATCCTCTGAGGCTCTGTGAGCATATCAGCTTGCTTTAAGTTGGCCGATCTTTATCACTTTATTTTCCCTGAAAGGAAAAAGTGACGCAGCAACAAACCTCCGTGTCGCTTTTTACGCTCATATAAATTCACTGCGTTTCTACAGTACCACATGACGAAGATGGCAGGGCAGTCAGTGCCTCATGATCCTTTGGTCTCAATACCCTGAGCAGCATGACACGTGAGGGAACAAAACAGGGGAAATGAGGGACGACGTGTTTGGTTTTCTCCAGTTAAATACGACAAATAGACGTAAAAACACACACACACACACACACATCTAAGACTATCCTTTCAGATTCTTCATATATAAAACTACATACTGCAGAAGTCAAATGGTCTTGTAAACACCTTTCATCTGTCATAAAAAACTCTCCTGCTTGACATAAAGCTGATGTCTCCCACTTTGGCAGCATGTGACAAGCGCTGGGTCGATCAATTTCATAATGAAAAAAAGTAAAAGAAATGTCTGTTTTCTGGTAAGGGCGAGGCAGACCCCATTCGCTTATCCTTCCTCTGCTCGACTTTGCTCTCCCCAGTGTTGGAACCAGAATAGCAGCAGAAGCTTCATCATCACTGACCTCGCTGTTAATATCAGCTCCTGCATCCAGCAGCATCTGCACCATGGCCTCGTCTCCACGGACACAGGCGTACATCAGTGGGGTCATCCCCTGAAAAGTGTACAGATCCAGAGAACAATGGGAATAGTGGGAACAATAATGGGATCACTGCAGCAGTTAAAGCTACACTTCATTTCATTAAAGCACCAAACGGCATGTGCTGTGTTACATGTTTGACATTCTGCCACAGTCATTTGAACATACGTTTACCAGAAACACTTTGTGTTTAAAAATAAAGTTGTGCAAGGCAAGGCTGAGGTTTGGGTCAGAGCGATAGTCTGCTACTGATCAAGGGATACCATATGAATCAATATTTTAATATTTCTTCTGGGCCATGACGTTTGTCAGCACAGCCTGTCTGACAGAAACATACTGTACTCAACCCTGCGTTTGAAAATTTCTGCTTAGATCAGCCAAAAACAAAATGTTGAATTTCCCCATGGAAAATCATTTCAGTTACACTTGCAGCATTCCCCTGATGGAGGTTGTAGTCATGATATAACGGCAGAGCTGCATGGCAGGCAAGCTGCAGGAAAAAAATATGTCAGAATGAGCTCTAATGCGTACGACCGCCTTTCAGGCTGCATGGCACTCAAAGGTGAAGGAGCCACAATTTTACAGAGCAAACAAAATTTTCTCCACACGCTGTGTATCTCTGTATGTACGCCTGTGCGTGTTGCTGTGCCCGTATCGATGTGCGAGTGCAAATATGCCTATGTCTGCATTATTTAATATCTTGTCTGTCTCTCTAACCTGCTCACTCATGCTGTTGATACCATCCGGCCCGAGCAGGTTGACAGCCTGCTTCACCAGGTCGGTGCGTCCACAGCTGAGCATACGGAAGCCCAGGTCCTGTAGGAACTTTGCCTCGGTAGATGCAGCATCCAGTTTCCTCGAGGCACAGAAGCAGTCATCCGTTCTGAAGGGCAAAGCACACAAAGTGATTCACAGTGCAAGTCGACTCTTTTGACTGTTTGCAGTGCACCACACTTCCCCGAAACACCTGACAAGCTCTATTTTTTAAAGCTACCAGGAGGACGAGTGTATGAGACATAAACACATCCTTCCTCGTTCGTGTCACTGGAGAATGCGTGTTTACGTGTGAGTTGCGTGTGTGCCTGCTGGTGCTTTGTGTGTGCAGATGAAGTGGTTGGGTGCACACACGCTCTGCAGCCTAAAGGCCAGGACACCGCTTGCAGCCGTACCGGAGCTGGCGGGGCTCACAGTCCACCCCGGGCAGCAGCAGTCTGGCAGCCTGCCGAACGTCGTCGCTGTCCACAGAGAAGCTGCGTCTGTGTTCGGTGTGGACCACAGCCACGCGCACCCACTCCATCAGAGGTGGTAGCACCATAAATGGCCTGTGGGGGGAGATAGAGCCACATGTTATTGCTGCCAGAGTCACGAAAATGAACTCAAGTCACACTCAGTACTTGGTGTGCCCAGGCACTTGCATGGAAAATCCACCTAATACAGAATTTGCATATGTTATTTTAGAGATCTTGCCCAGTGTAGCAGATGTTTGAGAACGGGATGAACTCCGAAGATCCAAAACTAGTATTTCACAGAGAGACACTTTGATGTGAGGAAATCTAAACTGAGAAAGATCATAGCATAGATTGTAGACCATAGATCATAGCAATAAAATATATATATGTGTGTGTGTGTGCGTGTGTCTTACACACCCTTTCTAAAGCTGCCATTGAGTGAGAGCTAGTTACACCCATATGTACAAAATGTTACATAAACCTACATGCTGCATTGCAACATATGTATAATGCATTCGAAGGGTTTCTATATGCTGTAAAAATGTGATGTGATAGTTTAACATTGATAAGGAACTGCACGTTATACTTTACAAGGTCAAGCATTGCAATTACCCTACTTTTAACCCATTTTGCATGACAACAGCGCTATCTCTAAACATAATGGATGGAGAGCGTGCCAACACATAGTGTTTATGGCAGCTGATGGTCTTCTGACGCACTAATAGTGAAGGCGTAGCTGTATTTTGCAAACATTCTGCACTGCACTGCTCACACACCACAGGTCATGGATGTAAATGCACAAACCACAATAGCTGCATCAGTGTTTACTGAAGCCACATGGAATCCATATGCATGAAGATGCATATGCATGACGTTACATTTTGACCTTCGTTACTGTACTGACAGAATGTTATGGCTAAAAATACGCACTTTCTACACTTAAACAAAACAATGAGCTGTCATAAATACATTATGCAAAACATACTGACACTTTCCATCCTGTATGGATGCAAAAAGCACCATGATATGCTTTGCATGAGGCTTTTTTTGAAACTTCATGCAAAATGGATGGCATTACTAATGATGGCGTCACTTTTTGTTGTAATACTTTACATTGTTGAATATCATGATGAGACATGTAACGTCTTAGGATTGTTGGTAAAACACATCATAACACATTATGAAGGCAATTATAATACATTAGTCATCTGTTCATATGCAGGATGGCATAAAAATAAATCACAGACATTGGCTTTATAAAAAAGCAACACCGCTTAATGTTTCATTTGAATATCATATGACAATAATATGACAATTTAATTATTTTTCATCATATTTATGTTTTTAATCATTATAAAACTGTATTCAGATCATAGCATTAATAATATGTTTGAAAACTCTAATCTTGTATACTGAAGGAAGTAAGAAAGGTGCTGGTTATGCGCTGCATATCTATGCTGTATGCCCTTGATGAAACTTGGTCTGTTCCTTTACTGCACAATACATCAATTTACAAAGGGTGTATTAATACCTGGACTGTCTTTGACATGTGCTCCACCCACATCTGTCACTCACTGTTAATTAGTCACTCATCACTGCTGCTCTGAGCTGGCAGGAAGAACTTTTAATAATAGCTTGATCTGTGAGGAAAGGCAAACCCTTTCATTGTGCTCACTTCAAAGGAGACTGAACTACCGCCACATGACGTTATTGGTTCCACAGACTTCATTAAGGCAGCACACAACACCTAATCAAGAGGCAGGGAACGTAGAGTGGCAATACGTTCCCTCGCAAGCCCAATGGAAACACTAGTTCACAAGCAGTTCAAGGTCCTGCTGTCTCCATGCACACCTCGTTCCAGAATTGCAATAAAGAGCGGACATTCTGGAGAAAGGTTGCTGTTATCTCAGGGCTTTCCATAAATTGTGCCTGTGGCAATGTGCTCGAATATGACAAAAACAACCGTGCATAAATGTGATTTTCTTTACAAATGGTGATTAGAGCTGAAGCAGACTTGAGCTGGACACCTGGGACACACATTAGCTGATAACTTGTTCCACTGCAGGCAATAAAGTCCGGGACCCTGGTAGAGGACTGCTCAAGCTCAACTGTCAGCACCGTTTCCCACCTCTGCCGCAAGCTGACAGGACGTTGCACCAAAACTGTAGGAAATACTGAATCGCTCGAGGTGTATTGCTGCAGTGGAATATGATGAGTGAAAAAGAAGCTCAGTGTTGTGGGAAACCTATGAAGTGTCCAAAAACTAAGGGGTGAAAGATCAAGAGAATTAACATCATGGAAACAGTGCCTATTCTTTATGTCATTAGCATATAAGTCACCAACACAGTCTTACAGCTGCTGCCCGATAATGTCCCACTACGTCAGTGGTAGTAATTATCAATACCTACTGGGCAAATGTCTGTGCACGCCCACTCCCACAGCCCCTTTCTGCCACTCCTCGGGTCACCCAGAGGGCTCACTCAAGTAGTCAATAAAGCGACAATTCACTTATGTAAAACTGTACTTTCCTTCCAGAGGAAAACATCTGGAGTGCCATTTCAGGGGTGAGCACAGAGTGCCAGAAATATAATAATAGAACAGTGTGCAGAGGTGTACAGTTACAGCAGAATGATCTCTACAGAAGGAACATTACCACCGGACTGTGTCTATAAAGTCATATGCTGAGGTGAAAAGCGGTACAGATGCAGGGGCTTTTGTAAATTGAGGATATATGAAGGGAGCTTCCATTATTTCTTACTGTGGTCTATTGTTGCTCTGGTGTGTCATATTTCTACTGTCTCATAGTACATGGAGAGGTGCAGAGGTCTGATGGATTAATCAATACCAGACACTTCTATTACTTTACCCTGTTCTGCAAAAATGCTGCTTTAAAAATGTCACTGTAGAAAAACACAACACAGTATTTCAGCTGAATTATAAGTGGAGTTTCAAGGAAACTTCTGGATAACTTTTTTGTGGATTGTGCTATACTGGCTCCTCTCTAGATGTTTGTATTGCATCTTTGGTCTTGCTAGCGAGCTTCTTGCTCTTTTGTGAAAGTGAGAGATTTATATTTCTGTCTGTTACAGGATGTAAGCTGCACCACAAACCTGAGAAGCCTGACACCAGCTGAGATAAAACACTTGATGTCACGGTGACATCAGTTATTCATTACTGGTGGAGGTATGGTCCGCAAAGATCTGCAGGTTGGATTGAATCTTAAATGTGCAAGATCTGCTCTCTATGGCCACTTTGGCTACGTGGACAATGCCTGTTAGTAGGATCAGTTGATCGTCAGTTTTGATCTTTTCATTTTATATTTTGAGGATGAGAAAAATATCTCTGATGACAGCTTTGTTGATCTCAGTTTGGTAGTTTAGGTCCAGTGCTGAGGAACTTGGAGTTCCTCTTTAAATTGCCAGTGTGTCTGTTTCTTACCTTTCTGTTTGTAAGGTGACCTTAGAGGGCTCCACATTGGGGTTCTCCCACTCCATCTGAGGGCAGTGCATGAAATAACACAGGGTGTAGATCGCTTCGGGGGCCCAGTGAATCACGCTGCTCTTCTGGTGGATCGGCGTCCCGTTGTTGTGATTCTTCATATACAGTGGCTGAAGGTGGTGCATGGCACGGGACACCAGGTCGCCTACACAATAAAAAACGAGCAGTGAAAAAGGAATGCATGTGCACAGCCAGAGACGAGCGAGACAGGACAGGGATGTTTTGGGTGCATGGGCCTTTAAGAAGATGTTGGGGAATTGTTCTCATTCCTTCCGGCCCCCTTAGAGCTCACTCTGTCAGGGGAAATCGAGAGTTTCCATGCACCGCAATCAGGAAAAAGACAGGGTTCATCCCAGTCCTTTCTATGCAGCTGGGGGGAGGGGGCAGAACCATGCTCTGGACTTCACTGTGTGAAGAATGAATATTTATGGACAATCTTTTAGCTACTCCAAGCTATTTCGCAGTTGGGCTTGAAAAATCAAAGTTTGAGAGGAGTCTGCTAATAAAAATTTGAATATTCTCCGAGCAGGTTTAAAAGAAAGTAAACAGCTCTTGGAAAAGCATGTTCAGGACCTTTTTTATACTTAAGGGACAAGGAAGATAGACTTTTAGTGCAGGGAACTCAGTTCATCAAATATCGAGAGATGAATTTGAAGTTTCTTCCCCCCACAGACTGACAACCATCACCACAACCATCCACTTCATGAAAATGTTATGACAGTGGCGCCTTGGCTATTGCGTGGCAGAGTGTGCACATTTGAAAGTTACAGAAAATCCCATTTCACTGAATGCTGTCAAATTTCTCTCCCTTCTCACTTCCTGTCAAGACCCGCTGCACTATGAGAAAATGCAATGCAGCTGTGGGAAAAGGTGTCCATCTGTGTGTCAGGTCAATTTGACACAATTCAAAACAAAATGTAAGAGCATGATAGCACTCAGCTCCTCGGCCGGAATAAACTATCCTGCACTATTCTGCCTACAGAGCGAGAACAAACTGTCATTTCCATGGACAAAAGAGTTTGTTCAGCATCAAAAACTGAGCTGTGTGCCGCTTGCCAAGATTCCATTTAGCTTTGACAATGTGAGAGATGAGTGTGAAAAGGATGCCTGAATGAAGGGAAGAGCATTCATGCAATGAAACAGTCAGGCTCTCGGCTGCCCTTTGGGAACAGTGGTGCTGTGCTGATAGAGAAATGTGCTGGACATCGCCTAATGATGCAATGAGCAGGAAACATTATGACAGGAGTGACCACCTTGTGCAACCCTTATGTCAGGAGGTTTCTCTCTCTGTGTTACTTATCTGTTACTCCTCCTGCATCTCCCTTTTAATTGTTGACACAGGTCTGCAGATAAGCTTGTAACAGTGTCCTCTTAAGCTTCGTGAGGGGAGCAGACGTGGTCAGCGACAGCCGGTTCTCCTGTCTTATTTATGCTGGCCTGTGACATTTCCTGTGCTGGCCGAGCAGGCTGGCAGGGCTGAGGAAGACGATTATTTCTAACGCTGTAAGAGTGCAACAGCAGTGAAGCAGCAGCAGTTTCACACATGCAGCGAGATCCCTGCCTCTCCTTCAGGTGCGTACAGAAATAACTGCTGAAAGGGGATTTAACTTGCTGTTTTGGGCACGAGGATTTGTTTTGGACAAAAGCGAGGAAGAAACGGAAGCGCAGCAGTTTAATAAGCGAAAACGCCGATAGCCTTTTCATTATGAGATTCAAGCCTTTGATCAATACCTCATCCTGGGTAATTAATTCTTTATGCAAACAAGAAGGGGAGAGGTGGAGGACACACACAGCGGATCCGGCTCCTCAGGTATCTCAGTGATTACCTTTTAGCAGAGGGGCAGTGCACTCTTTGTTTTCCAAGCTCTAAAATCCCCTTAGAAGAGCAAAAAAATCACACAGTTTCCAGAGTACAATGGCAACGCTTTGATTCAGGAGGGATTTTATGAGTTGCCACCTTTAAGGTCAGTAACAAGCGAAGCAGCACCTACAAAATAACCAAACTGCTCATTACTACTAGAGAGTGTGAGAGGGTGTGTGCGGGTTTAAAAGGGAAAGTTTAATAGTGAGAGACAAAGTCTGGTCTTTGGAAATAAACTCCCATCTCAGATGAATCCATAATATTCAAGCCTTTATAGGGAAATAAATACACAGTAACCAGCTTTCCTTTAGGTGCTGATTAATTGATCCTTGCGGCGTTTAGCAGCTGCTGTCATCGTCACTGTTTCTGTTTCAATTATTTGCTGCTACGCGGCCATGATTGCATTTAATGGTCGCCTGTGGCCATTCAGACTCAACAGGATGCTAAGCTATTCTTGCTGCTATTAGTTTTGTCCATATCAGATAACACGGAGGGCACAAACATTATCTTTATGGAGCGTTCCATCTAAATCTAGTGCAGCTAATGTGAAAAGACAGAGAGAAAAGGTAACAACCTGATGAAAAAGCATTTGAACTGGTGCTCTCTCTGTATACCAGGGTTGAGCTATAAATGCAAATATATGATTTTTCCATTTGCTTACGCCACTCAAAATTACTGAATAGAAAATACTGCTGAAGAAACACAATGATGGGTAATGCCTTGAGTGAAACTCAAAGAACTTTCAGGATGACTTCACATCATATATTACAATCTGTGATAGTAGGATAGGAATGAGTCGGAGCACACATCCCCCCCCCCGCCTTTGCTCAATAGTCAGGGCACATTTGTTTGCACAAGGTGGCACACAAAGTAACAAAGCATGACGACTGTCTTTTTATAACAACTCTCTGGAGAAACTATGTACTAAGGAGTAAGAATGTGTTGTACGCTAATACATTCTGCTGTTACCATTGAACAAAGTATGCTAAATGTGTATATATATATATATAAATCCTTAGTAAATTAATCACATAGACACTAATGCTTAGTGTACTGTTTTATCCCTCACCATGTACCGACCTATTGGTGTTGACATGTGAAACGCCACCGTTGGTGATTTTCAGCTTCAGTAGACAACATTTAACTTCAAGGTTTAATGACATAATCTCACCTGTCAATCAAAATCACCATCACGGAGAACACAAAAAATAAATCTTCCCATCGAAAACTGCTAAAATAATACGATTTTTTCCATTTCCTAAAAGATGCTGCTGCCATTTGACCTTGCTTCACTTTGTGGAACACAGCTGTATAGAGTTTCACATGGAGAAAGCCTACATGTATTTGGTATCCTCCATTCATTGGTGCTTCTAAGAATAACTTCAGCTAAATTTGATGACATACAGAATTACATTATACAAACCACACTGGAACGTATATGAAGCAGGATGTTGTGGAGCATGACTGAGTGATGATGGCACTCTGACAGTCCTAATAATCGCAGTATTTACACGACTGTCATTTTAAATATGCTAATTTGGCATTTTGGCAGAGGAAAAAATGGGGAAATACAAAGAGGTAAATCAGTGGCAAACCTCCTAAATTGAGTCTAAATGCCAGAGCAAAAGACTTTCCCTCCATAGGATGCAAATGTTACTGCGCTTGAGCAGCTGATGTTCATTCATTCATTCATTCATGTCACTTTTATGCCTCCACACTGGTGACAGCTGCAGTAGAAGGCATTATGTTTTCAGGCTGTCCATCCCCCGTCCATGTGACCTGCTCATTTTCATGAACGTGATATCTCAGAAACGCCTACAGGGAGTTTCTTCACATTTGGCACAAATGTCCACTTGGACTCAAGGATGAACTGTTTAGAATTTGATGGGCAAAAGTCAAAGGTCAAGGTCACTGTGACATTGAAAAAAACACACACTTTGGCCATAACCGTATTATGACAAAATCCAATTTCATCAAATCTCTTTAAAGTCTTCACTACACATAGGATATGAGCCTGGACAGACCTGTCTTTTTGTCTAAAAATCTCTCCAGCGCTAATTCTGTTTTACTTCCCATCTTGCTGTCTTTCAAATACACTACACGTGAGCTTGACTGTGCAATCACTGCTGGCTCTCCTGCTTTTCTCAATTACTCATTTTTTTCGTCTTGAGCTGCGAGTTTGTTTGCAAATCTTATAGATATTTACAGAATTCCTCTCAGGAGCACATTACATTACCACGAGACTAAGCCCTGCTTTTATCCATCGGCCGCTCTGTTGTCTCAGAGTGTGTTTGCAGTGTCAACATAACAGAATGAGTCCTTGCTTGACCTCATCAATACAACATGGGCAGAGGAGTGCAGGCAGTTTGCCTGAGCACTGAACCCTCACCCCTCCCACCTCAGTCCTGAGAAAACATACAGTGAACGGAATTGGCTCGCTGTTTATTCTGATGATAAATGTTTACACTCTATGTACAAAAAATATTTTTCCAGGCTTGTCTTGACATACAGACGCCATGACAAGAGAAACAGAGCCTAGGACCTTTACCCATTATTTTGCTTGAGGATTTTGTTTTTTCAAAAACACTGTCGTGCCCACTGTGAGACGATCTGTGTTTATGCGAGTGAATTTGTTATTCTTCTGTCAGTGGATACTGCAGCACTCACATGTGATTTCTGGAATGAGCTCCAGAGCTGCAAGCACACAAGGAATAAAACTGCTCATCACTTCTGATGAGCATCTTGATTCTGTGATTATATATGATTATGTATAATGGGAAAACATGAAGTTGTGTATTCAGTGATTTGCAGCACAGCTTGCCAATGCAGATTTATTGTGACTCTTTTTCAGAAAGTTTCTGCTAGTTTTTGAACTTTTCTTTGGCTGACTTTTATTGTGTATTTTCACTTTTTTTTTGAATGATGCAAAAAAAAAACATCATAATTGTTACATAAAAATAACCCTTAAAGCCAATGTAAATGACTTTGTACTGTATAAATGTATTTGGAAAACATTCTGATGCCCATTATCCTTTGAATAATGAGTACATTGTGAGCGCACAGACATTCAATTAACTTTTGGAGGGCTTGTCGAACTTATAAGCTAAAATGATTTTTAAATGAATGGCTCTGGCTCTCTCTCATTGACAGCCATTTAAATAGGCACACACACAGGCACAGCAGGATTATGATACATTAGTGCATCAGCACTAATAGAGTGGGACAATTTTTCTGAGTTATTACATCACATAACTATATCAACCAATGATGCCATCCAACTCAAATGTGAAGGAGACTTTTAGTCAACCAGCACAACATACTTTCAGTAAAACCTGCAATCAAAATGATGTGTAATTGTAAATTAAGTCAAAGCTTAGAAAGACTAAGAGTCCACAGCAAGTCTCTCTCTCTTTAATGCATGTTAACAATCTCACACCAATCCATCCCATTATTGTTGAAGAATTCACCAGTCAAATAAGTCACACAAAATCTGCGGTGGCGTGAGAGAAAATGCCAGGGGATTGTCATAGTCAATATGATTCTTGCATACAGAAGTTTATGGCAAATAGTTGTTGGGATGTTTTTAGTCTGGACCATCATCTCTATAGCCATGCCATAATAAAATTCATGTGGTGGGTGTTAGGTGGATTATTCTGCATGAGAGAGCTGCTAAAACACAAAATTGATTTCATCTATTGTGTCAGATGGTTTCAATACTGCTTCAAAGGATTTTCAGTCCAAGAACAAAATTCTGGGTGTTAAACATGCAGCATTTCTTTTTGGCATGAATACGGCCAAATTCAGTCCTCTTGAATGACATCCCAAAATACTGTGTGTCAGCAATTTCAGCTAAAATCCATAAAAATGAGCTTTCAGCCATATTGATCAAATTGACCCACACACATTTTTTGACGGTAAAATCCTTGAACTCAGATGCTCCTTTGCAGCATCAACCTACTCACACAGTGACATTTGCCATGCAACCTAAAGTATGTGATCATCCAAACAAAGTAGGGGGACACACAAACATTATGCATGACATTTGAACATGTCAATTCAAAACCATAAACACTGATCATCATCAAGATTTTGGCGACCACTGGGTGGCTTTACTTTTGGCCATTTGAATTGCCTTGCTCAAGGGCACACTTACGACGGAGTGTATTGAGGGAGGGGGTCAACGATGGTCCTCACACCCACACCCACTCACACATACAGAGATTACTCACTGAGTTCAGAGATGCTGCCCACTCTTGTTGCCAGTAAGCACTGTTCAGCGGAGCGCAGCTCAGACTGACTGTAGGCATTTCCCTCTCCGCTCTTTCCCGCTCGCTGCTGCTGCTGGTCCCTGTGAAGAGTCAGACCCTCAGGTACGCTGAGCACACCTGAAAGGGAGAGAAAGAGACATCCTTACTCTTAATTTATGCAGTTACGTTGACTGTTTCTCATGAAAGAACTTAAGGAGAGCAAAAGCCATAGCGTCCCCTCTTTGATAATAATTATAATATGAATAATTTACAGAGCACCTGTCAATTATGTAAAAAAAACATATGTGTATTTATAAACGTGTTTTTTTATTATTCACACCTCTGGATGTTAGTTACTCTTCCTCCCTGATGAAGCAGGCTGCTCTCCAATTTGCTCTGCTGAAAGTTTCTCATTACCGTGCATCTTTGTGCTGCACCCTTCTTACCATTTGCAGGTTGTCAATTTATGAGAAGGTTGAAAGCTTGACTCTCTACTTAGCCCGCTAATCTCTGTGAAAATGGTATAGCTTTGATTCTAATAGTTCCTCTCTTTTAATATGCTGCTAATTTAACGCACATGCTGCCTGCAGCTGAGATGACATTCTTCATTCATTCATGTAGGAGCAGACAGTTAGGCAATTCATTACCATTCTCCCCAATGAGAAAAAAGAAAGTGAAAAATGATGTGGCATATGAAGGAAGATTTAATATTATGTATTTTTAAAATGATGTATTTTTCCTTGTTGCTTAACAGAGGTTTTTTTTGACAGAGTTAAGGAAAATGTGTCATACAAAGTGACAGCTCTTGGTGAAGAAAATAAAAAATGAAATGTTCTGTGAAGATTTGTCTTTTTTAATATTAGTATTAGTATCATATTACTAATTCAACATCAAGTGACAGCTTATGGCTACCTGGAGCTGCAAAAAGGCTTTGTATAACTTTTGTTTTAACCTTTACATATGTATTAGTGCTCCCTCAAACCTATGAAAGGGCTCTGTAATGAAGTACCCCATCTTGGAGTTTTTTTGCACCTATAGTTGTTAGTAGCAAAATTAATTGTGGTGATTCAGTAGTTATATTTCTTTGAGATATCATGAGGATGGTGTTTTTCTCGAGGGAAGCATCTAAAGAAAGCATTAATAACACCAAGCAGAAGCTTGCTTTTAAAGAAGTGGAACATAATGTTCAGCCCCCCTCCCCATCATTTTCATACAGACCCTAACAATAGAGAAAATGTCAACATCTAACATTTCCTTTGAAAATACAGCAATTAAAGCTACACTGACTTAAAAGTGCTGATATTAAAAGTCGTGCTTATGATTACTCCACTTTTGTCTTTTCTACTCACCATGCGTTATATGAGTAATAAAAACTGTGTGGTGAAAACATCTGGAAATGAGTTTCTTGGTAATACGCAACTGTTGTTTAAATGATCAACTAGCAGCTGTGAACAAAGCAGCAGCATCAGCACGACCCTGGAACAAAGAGCAGGAGACATCACCACCTACTGCACCAGTGTCAGGTGTCCAGGGCACTTACAGTTTTCAGCCAAAGTGAAGACGCTAACAAGATCAGTATGGAAGAAAAGAAACTTTCTTTCTGTTTCTGCAGGAGCTTGTCTGCAGGGATTACTCCGAAACACCCCTTTTATTGTTTTTATTGCTCACTATTCTGCTCTCCGGCAAGCAATTGTGCAACTTCCTGGAAATCCCTTTTCAACAATTTAAAGCAGCAGGAGAGCTACCCTGGTAACCATCTGGACTTCCTCTTTCTTCTCAAACAATTATATACCAAAGTAAATAGTTTTGTCAGAGCATGACCACAGGACTCATGTCCCACCTCTTTTGAAGTGCACAGACTAAAGGCCTCCTAGGTGAGATTTGCTAAAATATTTCACTACAGACACCAGAATTTTCTGGCTGAAGGCCAGGCCATTTAAAACCTGGCCCTGTCGTCCCTCTCTACATTTAATTCATTAATTTGTCTATTTGATTTGATCTGATTTTCTGTTGGAGGTTGCTCAGCAGTAATCAAACAGGATTGCCAGCATGTTGACCTGGGACCTAATATTTACAGAAAAGGGACAAAATAAACTTTATGAATTTTATGAAGGCAGGTTTGGTGCCAGGCAGTAACTTTGGAGGAAGTTGAGAATACATCCCTACCGAGACGATGCTAACATGCAGACTTTGGCCGGTATGATACTGGACAGCTGGGGAAATATTTTTAATATCCATTTTTAATATCCATTTTAATGATATATAGTATATATAGTATATAGTATAACATTATTATTCATCAATTATTTACATGGCATCGGTAATGCATCACATGCAGCTTAAAGTATTTCACAAGAGTAAGAACCAAACACAAAAAATAAGGAAAGAAACAGCAAATGCATGACAGCCAGCATGTGTAGACAAGACCGCAGGCATAAGGGAGTGGGCATTTACACTGAGGAGGTTTAAATAATAAATATCATAAATTTAATGTCATGTCATAACTTTCCAACTGTGGTGTGTCAAAATGTCTCCTATGAAAAATGTCTATGATAAACTAAGAAAATATAAATTAAAAAAATGCAAAACACCTTTCTTTTACACTTGAGCTTTTTAACTGTCAAGCTCCTTAACCTTGGTTCAGGGGAATAACGGGACCAGCTGACAGTGAAGGGCTGAACGCTCTCAGCATGGACTGAGGCAAGGTGACTCACTGGCTCTCTGCGTCCTAATGCAAGGCACTGTCAACCCTCAGGGAGCAGCTGATGGAGCTCTTACATGCCAGCCAGCTCGTGACTATTGCTGCTCTCTTTCTCTGGGTGTGCGCGTTTGTGTGTGACGAGAACACTTTTCTGTATCTTCCTCATGATGGTCACTGCACCACAAATCTCCCAGGAAATGTAATACTGTCTTGTTTTCAAGTACACTGCAGCTGCAAAACATTAATGAAGTTGTTTACATGGCCATAATCATTATGATATAACAGTTGGTTACTGTTTTCAGATGTATAGAGGCGTGAGATGATATGGGGCACCCGCCTCTCTTTGAGTGGACCCGTCCTGTTTGCCATATGGCGGCTATTCCTTGTCACTGAGGAGAGTAGACAGAATAGGAGAGGGGACTCCAGGCAAGACACTGTCACTGGAGAAGAAGTAATGAGCGCAGGAGTTCCTATTAAGATGTCACTGAAGGCACCTTACTCATATTCTGTGATAGACAGCTGCACAGAAAATATCCAGTGCATGGTCAAAAACATATGCCGAACTCAACCCAAAATGTTATGAATCCAAAGTGGATTGTTTACTGCTGATGTGCCTCAACTGCCATAATGCGTTTAGGTTAAAAGGAATAGTTTGTAATTTTGGAAACGAGACAATCACTCTCATGTCGCTCTGTAAGGTAAATACGGACGTTGGACATATTGTTTGTTTAATCTGTACAAAAACTGAAGTGTGGATCAAATTTTCACTGCTGCATTTGACTGCTGGACCATTTGTGTAGTTCATGTTGAAGTGCCCAAACCAATGAGATAGACGACAACCCCCCGACACACACACACACACACACACACACACACACTCACCCCCTCCATGTTAACAGATGGTACGTGGGCCAATTAAAATGTTCCCAATGATGGTTTCTGTCGATGCAGGTAGTTCTCATCAAACTGACGGATGTTCGAGTGCTCACATTGTTAATTTTGCTTTCATTATTTACTTGATGCTATAAAATTGTGGTTCTGACTGCCAGCTGAGACCGACTCCGGACCTCGAGCGGAGCTGCAGACTCCTGCTACAAATGACGTCACCAGCGCAGAAGATGAAGATGGCAGCGCCTGGGATATTTTGGCTTCATTTTTGTGCAGTGGGAGATGGTTGAGACGCATAAAGTCATCCTTACATACAGTCATTGGCCCAAACCAGCCAGTGTACTACATGACATGTTTTTTTCTCTCATCTCTGTAAATTTATGAAGGGGATTCATAGAGTCCCTGGGCAAGTATGAATTACTCAATCAAGCTACATGATTTTCAACTTGTGAGGACACGTCAATGCCCAGAATGAATTTGAATCTAATTGCATCTTTCCATTGACTTTTTGGGCACAATCATGCTGCCTTTGAAAATTGTTCTGAATTCTGTCTGAATGCACAGTAAGAATGCCAAGTTGTGGTTTTAGGAGGATTTATGGCCAACCAGCACTTTGAACTGCTGATTAACTGTTATTTTCACACTTTAGGTTTTGCTAGATGTTAAAGTTTTTGTGCTCAGCTCAGCAGCAGTCGCCTCATATTAACAGTACAGACAGAACGGTGGTATCAAACTTTTCATCTAACTTTCGGGGAAGAACACATATACCCAAAATGTCATTGCTTTAATGTAATTTCAGGTTGCTTTTCCCCTAAGGGATGCCATGCCATGACACTAATGCTGTATATGAAGGAGGCCAACATTACAGTGTTCTCAATTTTCAATTTTTCTTGAGGTCTGTCTGTCATAGGACAGACCGCTGTAGTTTGGATCCAGTCTTCCTCTTCTCAGGGTTAACTGGAGCAGTGGGGCAGGAACGCTGACCTCGATGCGGCTCCTACCCTGCACTTAAATCTATTTTGGAGGGGAGGGAAGTGCGCTTCCCTAAACACACCGCAGTTTTGCAGGGACGGTGGCTTCACCGATAAGATACAGCAGGAGTCGAGCTTTGATCTGGAAAATTATGAATTTACTTTACAAAACAGGTGCACTCAGGCAGTCCTTGGATGAGTGAGATGTGATGGGGTTTGGACTTGAGTGTAGAATTTGATTCAGGCAGAGTGACAGTGTGAAAGAAAAGCCAAAAAACGGAGGAAGTAAGACAAATGCAAACAACCTGATGCAAAAACACTTAAAGTGATAGCAAAAAGCATATGACCAATGCCGTTTTTGGTGCACCATTATGGCTCTTAAGGGTTAATCATGTTGTTACTGTACATGGATCACAGTAGTGCTCCTCCACTCTAGGCTCTGGCTCTGTTCTGCCAGGCCAGATGGCTACCATATGTATACCGGTGAGTGATCATAGAGGGAGCCATGGTGAGATGGAAAGCGGGAAACAGAGTAGTGACGTGTTATAATGCTTTTCCTACTCTAAATGGCTGCTTTTATCCTGACCAATCTTCAGTGCGTGCCGAGCTGTGGAAATGGCAGCGTGAATATGAAACTGTGTTTTGTTTTTTACTTGTGTTGGTATGCCTGGGTAGACGGGTCTCGCTTTGGGTTCTCAGGTGACCACAGTATGGTCTGAGGTAGCCACAAGACTTTAATGGGTTAGTCTTGAGCCAGCCACAGTGGTATAAAGGGAAGACTGTACAACCACGAGTCCAGTGAGAAAATACATTCTCATAAGCAAAAGTCTGTTTAAATCAGGAAACTGGCAGAGGAGGGGAGAAGGCATGTGAAGACTGTATCCGCACGAGTGTAAATGCAAGAATACTCACAAATGCTAATGTACAGTCAGGGGGTTGCAAACACATGAATAACAAACCATACTGCATACAATATTGGAGTGCATGCACACAAACGCTGTCACACACACAGATAATTATTAGTAATTAAAAAGTCTTAATCCCAGGCACTTCATGTCTAGTTAAAGTGTGATGTGCTCTGCAGAGAGAACAATGTGTTCAGCTAAATCCAAACAGAATATTTCCTGTTACTAGGCACATTCAGGATACAGTCTGCTGAAGATCTTCTTGCTGGCCTCAATTCAGAGGACTGGAAAAGCTCCCGAGTTTGCATTATGTGTCGTTCTGAAAGAAACACACAAGCCTCCTGATGTGTTCTTACATGTACTCGTATGAGTAAACTACCAAGGGAAAGGCATTCTGACTGTCGTTTTAGGTTTATTGTTTTGGTGAGATCTACAGCAGGGAGAGCCAGCTGCAAGGAAATCAAACCTTTTCTGCGGTTGTTTTAAGTAGGAAATTATGATAAATGCGAAAGTGAGTGAGTGCTTGTTCATTGATCCTTTATCGACAGCCCTGCTGCACATGGAGGTCAGGGTTCAGAATGAGATGCAGAGCGATGTGTCTTGGAGCTGATGGGGAGGTCACTGCCTCACATCTTGTTCAAGGACACTTCAGTAACGCATCGACTCGCTGACACATGAGGCTCAAACAATCCAGTTTATTATTTTTTCACCCAGCTGACCTCTGCGGTGTTGCTGTTTGAATGGTGCCTACAGTCTTCAATTAGATTAGATTTTCCTGATTGAATCACATCTCGTCATTGACACTCCTTGAAGCAAGTCCATCAGGCACCAGGAAATCAAGAAGTAAACAGAGCGTTCACCGTCTAGTCAGTCCCTTCTGTGTTTGCAGGCTCTGCTAGCAGCCCCTTAATTACAGAGCTGTTCTCTTCTAGCTAATCTTGTAAATGTGGCATCTATTTAATTTGTAAAATCAATTCTTAAAGCTGCGCCGATTGATATTTTATTTATTAACAATCGACAAAATGGCTACAGGTAAAGTGAAAACAGTCACTGATCAACCCTGTCTCAGAGAAATTAAGTTTCGACAAAACTAAATTTCAACAGCAAATATGTTTTATAGTAAATGTATTGCAACCCGACTAGGTTTTCTATTAACATAATCAAGATACAGATGTTGTTAATTTCTGCATTTGGCTGCAACTGAACACATCAGTAAAATATTCACAGATATAATGTTGTTTTCAGTGCATTCACCATATCAGCTTTATAGTAGCTGCCCCTAACTGGTTAAAGGGTTAGAAAAACAAATTAACAAACAAAAAAAAATGTTAAACAGCATTTGAAAACATCAACACCTTAGGTTTAGCAGAGCTCTAATGCATCTGAGTGTGTTCACTGGGTTCAGTGAGTATATCTGAATCACTGTAAAAACCTTAGAAATAGCAACATATTAGAGCTAAAAGCTAAAAAAAAGCGAATAAGCCAAGCAAAAGACACATATGCAAGCCCATACTATACGAGTCATCAACACAAACCAGACCACACACACACACACAGATGAGGGACTTGTGACGGGTGACCGACGCACAACAAGGGCACAGCTACAATTACACAGTCTTCTCCAATCAGAGGGAAACCAGCATCCCTGCAGGGCCTGTGTTATTCCACCCCAAGGCAGCAACTCTCTCACTATTATTTCTCTCTTTTCATCTCATTTCTTCTGTCAAGGGTAATAAGTCTGTGTGTAATATCCATGAGTCGCACACTTCCCGCGGGATGCTTTCCAGACAATACTGGCAATCAGCGGCAGCAGGGAAAAATCTGAAGCCACTGAGCCGTAATCTCTCCGCTTGCCCTGCACTACCTCTGTACGGAGAGAGTCTTCAAAAGCACCGCTAAGGCATTTTCTTCCTTACAATTATCTCATAATCTGATATAGGGCGGGACAGAAAAAAAAGTGGGTTTGTGTGGTCTGTCGCATCTCAGCAAAATCAAGGACAGAGTCACTGTGAGTTACGACTCTGAGAAGTATGAGAAGCCTCTGACACAGGCAGAGCAATCCTGCAAAATGCTACAATGTTCTGAAGTAATTGCTCATTTAGCACCAAGGGCACTGCAGTAATTAAAGGATATGACTAATGTCATAAAATGGGATTTGCAAAAAGGAGATATTTTCCTTTGGGTCATTTTGAAAGGGTGACATCATGTCGAGCTGTTCGGAAACACTGGGAGGTTTCAAGTGAAGACGCTCTTGGACATGAAAACTCCAAGCCCAATAAATGTGAGGCAGAGTGCAATGTAAATAAGATGGTATAGATCCTTAAGGCCTGTCTGCCTGTGTGAATGGTGGTTCCTACGTGTGTGTGTGTGTGTGTGTGTGTGTGTGTGAGTTTCTGGTCAAAAATGAAACAAACCACAACTCTCATGCAGTATTAATAGTGTTTACCAACATTTTTTACTGTCGCTGCTGTTTGAACAAATATTTCTGCACTGCACATTTCCGTAACCCTGAATCAACCCTTTGCAGACTATGCATTGCCTTTTTTTTTTTTTTTTTTTTTAAGAGAAAACCTTCTAATGCTGCTGCCATTCCTACCCTTTCTCTATGCCTCAATACTGCAAAAGATTCATGGTAACGGAGGAGAAAGACATTTGTAATGAGCAAAACAGAGGATGAGTCAAAGTTTTTCGGGGCAAAACATTTCAGAAAGTCCAGGATGTCAGGAGAGATGACGAATGATGACACCAGGATTTGTAATGTGCAGAGCGGCGTGTTCAGTGGACGATAAGGTGATGCGTAAAGTGTCTTGTTCTCATAATGACACAGTTTAAGGAGAACTTAGGTGGCTTTGTGCTTTCTTTTCTTTTGTGAAGAAATCCCATGAAAAGACAATGAAGAGGTTCTACTAACAATCACTACCTGAGTCATGGAGCTCCGCCTCTGTCCAAAAATTTGTTAAATGAGCTAAAATGTTACACCACGTTCCCTCATTATTGACTTATTTTTAGATTGTGTCATCAGTCAGAATAAAGGGGTTTCAATGCAGAAATGGACACTGAACACATTGTTGTGTTTTGGTCTTTTAAGAGGTTAAACATGAATGTACATACAAATCGCCATTTTAGCATTTCTTTCTGTTCCACTTTCTATTATTCCTTGAATGATTCACACACACATACGTTCACACATGTATGCTGCTATATGTGTAACATCCATCCAGCATCAACACCTGACTGCAAGCCACAAAATTCATCTCCATTTTCCCCCTGCTCCTCCCAGGAGTCCCATGTCTGCAAACTGGCAGAAATAATCTGATAACCGATGCCATCGCAGCAGACAGGCCAGACCCCCGCCGTCTTGTGCGTCACTACAGAGTCACGTCAAGTGCATGCCCCGCTCTCCCGTTTCTCATTTACTTTCTGAATGTCGTTTGTTATTTTCACAGTGGGCAGAGGAAATCAATTGGCAGCTGCCTGCTTGATAACACCTAGCACGGTGTAAAACTATGAAGCTCTCCTCACTCTGCCCCTGTTCATATGAGTGAAAACACAATGTCATGGTGTTATATATATATATGTTTGTGCATTTGGGTGTGAACTCAACTGAATGTGGATTGTCGTGTTTGACTTACACACATACACTTTTTTTACATTTACATTTAATACACTAACTGTTGATAAGGCATAACCCCAGTCAAAAAACTCAACACCCTTTCCCCTAAAATCATTATTATTAATATCAAGGAATAACAATGTATCTAACTTTCTAATCTGAATGTTGATTCATTTCCTCCCTGAGCTGTTTCATAAGCAGAGACAAGGGATTTAAGAGAATTCCAAATTGCTTTATAATTGTTTAACTCACCCAGCATAATCTATCATTTTGACTTTGCAAAGTGAACACATGTAGCACAGACTCTGACTGGAATCGGGCCGTGCTTGGCAGAGAATGATGAGGCCTGGGGCTATGTGCCGCTCCTTGCTGCATCTACAATACCCAAAGCCCCAACGCAGGGGGATGACCCTCACTGTTCAGGGCCTCTGTTAGCAAATATCCCTGTCAGTTGGATGATGTTAGTGCACTTGTATCGGAAGTGTGATCATTGAATTTTGAACAATGCTCCAGACCTCAGGGGAGGAGCCCCTGAGACCTCAAATGTGTTGCTTATTATGGAAAATGTGGAAAGTCTGACAAAAAACAATGTCCCCTTTGTTAAGACTTGCGAGTGAAGGATTGCACTCATACTTAGGGGTGAACATCGGCCAAGCTGTAATTGAGCAATTTGCAATATCACTCACTCACTCAGTCATGCAAGCTCATCTTTCAAAAAAAAAAAGTGCCCTCTAACACTTTTAACCCATGAAACCCAAGAGACTGAAACAGTGCTGCTACCTCATGCATCATAAGCTGAAAGCAAAACAAATTGTTTGACACAAAGCTTTCACACAAGGATAGGGTCCCAAAGCAGGATTGCAATTGCAGGTAAAAACTGTCACAGCCCACACAACTACATCCTTTAACGAAACAAGCAAACCAAGCCAAAGCAAATATTGAAGGTAGTGTTTTTTGGGTGTGTGCCCTGCACCAACTGACTCCAGCCGGCTGCAGGCAGCAGGTAGGCTGGGTCTCCCTCCAGCTCCTCTGGGTTCTCCCCCACGTTTTCCCAGCCTCTCCCCCAGGCACACTGGCTGTGCTGTGAGAAGCGTAGAGGGTGGAGGAGGCTGGCTGGCAGGACAGCAGCCACTTCAAATTCAAACACACAGGCATGGAGCTGGAATGCGCAGGCCATGCTCACACACACACACACACACACACACACACATCCATTTTACACACACCCAGACTTTAAGACATTACCACATCTGTGGTATGTCCACGTGCAAACATGTGCACGCACATGCACACACACATAGTCCCTCTTTTTACACAGTTCCTGTTTCACTCTGCAGTTCTTAGATTCAAACAGTGCATGCCAGGAATATAAATGCAAAAAAGGGAGCCATTGTTGGAATGGCCAAGTTCAGTGTTCAACTCTCCACTCAGTTCCTGAGGTGGGGTTCACCTAAAAGTTTAAAGCAGCTAAAAATGGATACTGGAGTCCTTCAGAGACACAAGCTCTGTAGTTCAGAGATTTTTGACCTCCTGCTCATAGTTTGTCTCAACTGAAAAAGTCTCCCTAAATGGCCTGATCCCACTATGTACATACAGCACGATAAATATGGAAACTAGCCCCTCTTTTCATCATGTTTGTACTCTTCTTCCCCTGGTGATTATTCATTTTCACCGTCAAAATGCATATTTGCAGCTACACCCCTCTATCTATTGAAGCCACATGTCCAATCACAGCACTGCTTCCCATAATCCATGAAGGGGATGTACGGCTCATCATCAGGTCACTCATGCTCAGCTCATTAGTGGTAATTAATGGTGGCCAAGTCCCAGGCTGCCCATGGCACTGTGTAGTCCAAAGCTAACCCGGCCCGGCCCGGCCTGGCCCGGCCCAGCTGAAGCAGGCACAAGTTGTTTTTCTGCTTGGTTGGTTGTGGCACTTCATCCGTGCAGCTAAATGTACTTGGCTGCATAGCTAAAGATGGAAATTGGCCAAAAGCAGAGAGCTAAGATTAATAAAAAAAAAAATTTTTTAAAAGTGAAGCCAAATCTTCTGTATGCAAGAGCATTTCTTCATGGAGAATGATAGTCTAACTTTGAAGTGAGGCAGCCTTTGAGCGAGCTGCACAAGTTTCGCCTTGGAAATCACAACTGTTCAACATGCGACTCTGTGAAGTGGATCCACATACATTAACACCTCAACAATATCAACACAAACAGTGTAATTTATCCTTCTCAAGGTACTTCTGAGAGGCTAAGAATGAGAAATATACACATGAAGCACATCAATCCATGATCCCAAATGGGTGTAGTGTTAACTTGTTTTCCAAATGTTCAGCTTGCCTCATTTCTCCACTTGAGGCCAACATCTATGGTCCCAAAGTCAGTGAGGCATTAATGTGAGTCAAGTACAGAGAGTTTCAGTAAAGATTATGACAAAGATGCCAATGGCATTATTCGATGCATGACTGGTTGACTAATGCACAAAAAAAATCTTTTTAGGCAGTCATTATTTATTGCTGCGAGTGGAGAAACGATATGGGAATTGATGGACTTAGAAGCCTTGTGCCAGGCTTATGAGTCCTGTGTCTTGTTCAGCAAAATGCCAGCAGAAATACCCACTGGCCTGTCACAGTTTAATATCATGCTGTCAACAAACTTGTGGTTAAAAAGTCTCCACACTGGTATTAATAGGGCTGTGAATTTTATTCTAACTGCCATCCATTCTCCATTTATATCTTGTTGTTGCTTTGCTTGCAAGTAATGAGCTTGGCAATTGATTTTCTCTGTTTGCGTTACTTTTTCGCCCTTAAGCCATTGAGAGCTGTCTCTTCTGTTTTCACAATGGACCCTCATATGGATTATATAAAGCTGACTTTGCTGCCATGGGAATTACAGCCAAGGTCTTGATGGAGGAGTATGAATAGGGGACCTACGCCTTAAACTGAAATCTGCTCTCTTAAGTTTTCCAAAACACTCAGCTGCCTGCTCCAGTTAGAGGTGAGATCAAAGTTTAAACTCTGCTCAGCCATTAGACTTGTGGTCTTTTCTTATTTTCTTTTAATTTTCTCCAACAATGGCCCCTCTTGGACTGTACTCTTGAGTGACCCTCGTGTGTGTGTGTTTGGCATTAGAGTATGTTTGTGCACGGTGACAGTAAAGCGTGCCATGGCGATGAAGTGCCCCAGAGCATGTGACCTGCCTCTGTAAGCAAGGATGTGTTTTCTGCCTTACGAGAGATTAGCCTGCGTGTGTGCACACAAGGTCTCTAATTGTCCTTTGACTCCTTTCACATAAGATGAAGTGTGGTTGCTGTCAATGTGAATCACTTCATGCCATGTCACATTACCTGCCTTTATGTTATCCATGAAGGGAGGCACAATCCTCTCATTCCCCCAGCCACGTCAAAGTGAAGGATGTATGACAGTGATAAACCCTTTAAACATGTTAGGGGTCATAAACCAGAGGTTTCCACCATATAGCTGTGTGACATCAAATCACATCAGCTATTTTGAAAAGGCAGACGTGTATGTGAGTCACTGCAAGTTTCACAAAATGATCAACAACGGTGAACTAGAACCAGCTCTTTGATATTATTATGAACTGAGAGCGTCATCTGAAGGGCACAGTGAAGCTGAGATAAAAGTATACAGTCCTCTTTAATAAAATTAAAAGAAGGACCGAGCTGGAAAGGTCTCTGCTTAGCATTCAGGTCTTGAAGGTGAATAACCAGACTGAAACAATAGGGCAACAAAGTTAGGATTGTGATGACTATAAAGTAAAGAATATATTAAGGCTTCACACACACCAGCTCTTACTCTGCTCATGATGCCTGAGAAGCTTGGCTTTAGTAACTGTATCGCATTAAGTGACTTCATGGCACAAACAAATTCAGGTTTTTCGGTGCTGCAAGTCTAAACCTCTCCCTGCATACTGTCGCTCTGCCCAGTTTCTTCAACTACGTCTTTTTCCTTCCTTATTTTTTTCATTCCTTGAGGTCATCTTTGAACCTCGGCAGGGACCCGTTCGATCGAAGCTGATTGATGTCGAAAGAAAGTACTGAAGACGGAGAAAAAAAATGTGTTTTTAACAGCAGTGTGTCTAAATCCAACGGCAGAACTGCCTCGAAAGCAAGCAACAAAATTACACCGAGTGCCGCACACTGACATCTTGACAATAAAACGTCCCACTGCAGTTTCTCAAAGTTCAGGCTCCCTACTTTGATGGCATTATAGGAGCTGCTGTGTGGTAGCAAACATTGGTTTGCATGCCGTGGCAGCAGTGCAAACACATCTATAAATGCACAAATATATGATTTATACCACTCTCACTGAGATAGATATTAAGTTACCAGCAACTTAAACAACTAGCCTGACCCTGTCCAAGAAGCAGTAACTTCCTGTACTTGTTCTTGTGCAGCTTAGACGAACTGCACTTTGCCTGTCCCAGTATGCCTCACATAAATGTGAGCTGCAACCACTGAGAGGAAATGACATTAATAAACAATAATTTGTTGGTTCACAGGAAGAAAGATATTACTTTTTCATGAAGGTAGAGAGTGAATATGAGGACCAGGTCATTCGCTGGGGAAATGGGTATCTGTTGGTTGTGAGAGATGCCAGTCCTGAAGAAAATCCCACATTTACGGTAGATTTAGTGTTTTGGTCAGCCAGCACAGTAGACGGTGTATTCTGGGATGTGATGGGAGGATGCAGCAGATGAGGCATATGAAAGGAAAATGCTATACTGAGCTGGAAGCTGGGGGGGCGGCGGCAGGGTTTGAATACTTTGTTAGAAAAGCAGATGATGTGGGTGATGCAGCAGTGAGGCCTTGAGCAGTTGTTGCTGGAGGGAAAAGGCCACAAGAGAAAATATTTTATACTATACTATATAGTGGTGCACTGCATGTACAACAGTATGTTTTCACAACTACTTTGAATATGACCTGAGCAGCTCTGCAGGAACAGCTCAACATTTTGGGAAATACACTTACTTCCCTGCTGCGAGTTTGATGTTTGTTGTTCATACTAACACAGTAATAAACTTTAGAGGTTCTGGAAAGTGGATTTTCTTACCATTGGACAAAGCCCGACCGACTGATTTCCCCTGTTTCCATGCTGGACTTGATCTGACATGAATCAGCAACAACATTAATCCAGCTGCCTGTTTTAATGTTGGGTTCACTTGTTAACTTCCTGTATTTTATTAATCTGAGCGATGATGAATGGTACAAGCAAAAGCAGCGCTACATCTAGCATTTTTTGATAAATTCACAAGTGTCTTCTAACATTAGCATCATTCAAGATGGGACTGGGGCAAAGAAATAAAGAGCTATTGTTTGCGATAATTACATCATTCATTGATCTTTTTCCTTCCAGTCCAGTAATCCCCTTCACCCACTCCCAATAAAAACAGATTAAGCTGCCATTCAGCAATGGCAAACAGGCAGGCACCATTACAAAGGAAACAAACAAAACCAATTGATTTACAGCAAACAGTGTCATGACGAGAAGGAGCACCAGAATTAAGGTTTAGTGATTGGACATGCACCGCTGGTGAAAACCACCTTGCAACCTTAAATTGTTTGCATTTGCATTCTGTCGAGGATGTAAGTTTTTACTAAGACACTAATTAATTCCATGTAAATATATTTAGGCTGTCTTTTAAAAAGAAAAAAACAGATTCAGTGTTCATCATTTCTCAACAAAGTTACTCGATGAACTCGAAGAAACTTGAAGAAATGCTTGGACAGAGAGAAAAATTATGCTCAAGTTTGTTTAAATTATGAATAATATAAGTCATATCTAAATAATTTCACACTTTCTCATCAATTTTTAATTCCAAAGCTGAAACTTAAAATGTTAAAATGCATTTTCATACTCATTAAAAGACTACATTTTACAGTAGCTCCATTTTTCATACCACACTGTCTTGCCCCAAAGGAGGATGAAAAGGATGAAAACTATCTATAAACACAGACCTACACACACACACACACACAGAGGAAAACACTGTGAATCCTTGAAAAATTACACCAAAATACTGCACAACAATTGAACTGTTTATCATCGAGCTGTGTGGCCGAAATTGCAAAACAGCATCAAAAGCAGTGGGGGTGTATGAGGATGCCTGAGTAATATGTCTCTGATTGCTGTCCACTTCCAGTGATCAATAAAGTTAATTTAGATGAAGAGAGACCGTGCTGCTGCTTTTCATTTGTATCCTAAATTAACGAGAGAGCGGTGCGCCAGTGTCTGATCTGTTAAGCACCAGTTTAATGGCCTATATATTGTATGGCTATCTGGAATGAAGGAGAAGTTGATGGAGTAATTACAAGCAAATGGTTTACTGAATGCATCAGGAATGAAGATGAGCTACAGAGGACAGTAAGTCTATGAATGGGAGGGAAGTTAGTTGACTCGTGTCAGGACAGCAGCTTGAGCCACACCAGTGCCCCTCGGCCCCCGCGGTTAATTTTCGTTTGCCAGAGAATTTTTATTTGCCAATGAATGACTGGCAGGCCATTCATATCCTCCCTGAAAGGATTGTTGTTGGTGATCCTTTAATTTGCTCAAGGTGAAAGTAGAAGAAAATCATAGATAGCGTCACAATGCCAATGTTTAGGCTCGGGGAGATGAGCAGATTGTCTTTGCTTTGGTTTTCACACCCTTGGCTCATAAGCAGAAAATAACACTCAGACTATATTCTGTATTTTTGCTACTTAAGAAGGATTCAGCTTCTCATCAGACATGGCAACATCCTGCATGGACAGGTAATCTGACTCTTCTGAAGACGCCGTTGCCCTAGACACCGTCCACGCTCTGTGATGGGTTTCGTGTGTGTGTGTGTGTGTAGGTGTGTGAACACATGCACTAACAAGGAGGTGATCTTGGTGTGTTTTTGCTTCCTGTAGCCCTGGTGAAACTACAGTTGTGAATAATTCCTCTGACTGGATGAAAGTGACTCTATGGTTCCGTTCCAAGGTACATTCAGACATCCAGTACTGCTAAATATTATATTGTATGACATACTGTATATATCGCATTTCTATACCGTCATATCCTTTGTGGTTGGGCGAGTATGGCATGAAGTCTTGGCAGGGTCAGGGGTTTACCTCATGCATAAAAAGTAAGGGAGTGTTATAATTATTTTGGGGGTCACAGAAAGGGGAGAGTTTTTTGTCTTCTTTTTGCTCAGGGGAATCTTTTTTTTTCCAAGAGCAGATGGCATTTCATTTTAAAATGATCCTATACAATGCAGATTTAGTCTTCCTTTATTACATTTATTGTTAACCTCACTATTTCTTCATCAAATAGTTACACAACAAGGGCGACTTTCATTTTGATATTCAACAATGTGCTCTTTCGAAGCAGCCATCGTCAGACATCAGATCTGACACCTATCAGCCTATATCATCTTCTGATCTGAATCATATACACGCATGACTCAGGGGATGGGGGGAAATACTATGGTGTGAAAATCACACAAAGCAGCGGCTTGTAATCATTCAAAAATAGAGTGGCATTTTGTTCAGTTTTCCATAAATATATTATTAAAGGGAAGAGGGGCTGGGATCCAAAGACAATATAATAATGCTGTGGAGGTATAAAATTAAACATGACACGCAACACCCCCACACCCAAAATTTTAATACAGTCCCTAAATTAATTTGGATTAAAAAATTCCAACAAATTACATTCTACTAGTTGATGCTCTACATGGAGAAAATGCAATGAGCTGCATATGAATGTGCCACATTTTCAAATTCAGGTCTGACGAATAATAATAACTTGTGTAAAGTCCTTTTTTGACCCTTGATTGTCCTCTCTATGCTCACTGTGACTCATATTTACTTTCTGAGAAACCAGGAGAGACCTGGATTATCAAAAGATAGATGTACGAGAGTGTGGAAAAAAAGACAGAGGAGAGATGAGTTGGGTGCAGGATGAGAGGGCAACGAAAATCAGGGAAGAAAATCAATGAGAACAGGGAGACAGTGATGGACAGTCAATGGACTTGAGAGGATTTGGAGCCAGTGACTGACAGTCACTTCCCCCGTCATCGAATATTATGAAGATACATCCTGCCAAGATGTGACTATCAATCAGCTGCAAAAAGGCTTCTGCTGTCTCTTGCAGTGAACTTGTGACACGGGGGGCCCCGCCGCAGGAGAGACAAAAACACAATCTGAAGGTTGGAGCACAGTCGCTGATGCCCTTTTGGTGGAAAATATGATAGTGTGTCTGCCTCTGGGCTGCACGAGCAGGACAGAGCAGCCTGCAGGAGCATGGGAAACACATCGTTCCCCCGTCAGCTCCTGGTCAGCAACTTTTACAGCACCAAAATAGGCCTTTGTTGTCGACCCCTGTAATCAGTGTTAAAAAACGCCGCCACATTACAGTTCATCTAGCTTTTGTCCCCATTTAACGTCACTTATGTTTAGCAACCAGCGGCGAAATGCAGGCTAAAATAAGGACACAGCAACAAAGGAAGTCTTCAAACATCCTTGGACGATATTGCGACTTGCTGCTGTTTTACAGAAACAAACAACCACAGCTGAGCACACATCCTGAGGGTGTTGATACCAGGATGACATCAATAGCTGGAGGCTGTCCTAGCCACTGGCCTGCAGCCATCCAGTTAAAGGCTCCAAGATGAAGAGCTCCACCCACCCTCATGTTGCCTGCAGGAGTTGCACGGCCTCAACCAGAGGGCTGACAGACCGCTGGCTCACCCATCCAGAACATTGCACTGATTGACCAGAAACGTCCATAGACATAACAGTCGCACATGAAACTGACAGGGGAGAGAGAGTGAGGGCAGCAGAGTAAATTGTTGGATTGACTTAACACGAGTGGGAAGCAATAAAGCTCCCCACCACACAAACTAATGACTACAGCATGCGGACTGCAGGGCGCAGTCCCTCCCTCTCAGTCTCTTTTTCCCTCTTTCTCCTTCTCTTTCTGCCAAGAACTTTGGAAAAATTTCATCTCCCAACCAGAACAGAGGACAAAGTTGTCATTCTGTGTAACTAACAGTGAACACAGTTGTTTTTTTTTTTTTTAAATCGAGCTCAATGTAAGACAACTGAATTATGCTTATGCTTTAACAGCTACTAAGGCTAATGAATTGGGATGACCTTTCCCTGACCGTCCACTATTCATCTGTGATATTGAGTGGTTTGTCTAAACTCCCTGACAGGGTGACTGATATCTGATACCAGTCATTACACCTGCCAGGATGAGTTTTCTGCATGTAGACTATAGTGAGGACAAAAAGTAACGACAGCGTCAGAGCAGAAGGAATGCAGTGGATGACCAGAGGGGAGAATCAATGAGTTCAAAGGGTTACACCTTTGCTCCTCTTTGTAGGTGTGTACGGTTTCTGACCTGCAGGTGTCCAAGGCCATAAAAAGCAGCTCTTTCCCTTAATCAAACTTTAAAAGGCAAAATGTCCTGCAGGTCTCAGCTGCAGAGGGCAGGATGATTCAACAGATGTTGGAAACTGCTGGGAATCTCATCTGACTGTTAAAAATCGCAGTGCATTGTCGCCGCATAATCAGGGATGATTACTACTTCTTGCAGCTTCTTTGCATTATGTGGCATGACTGTAAATGAGCAATATATACAGGGGGGTCTCCAACAGTTCTGTTAAGAATTAAAAATTTGAGGAAACATACACAAAAACCCATGTATTTATTTTTAAAATATCAATGTGCATTATCCCAATTTTACCATGGCACTTGCTGGGCATGTGTTTTCTCATACGGAGGAGCAGTTAATGGAAAGTTTAAATGGAAACATTTGTCTACCTTAAATAAATTCATTACACTCACATGTAGGAAAAACTGATGTTGAAATGAGTTGCTGACTGTTTTCTGGCCTCTACATCAAAAAAAACAAGTGATCTCTGTGTTGGCTACGCTCTCCTGTTAGAATAAATATTCAATGTCCAGTTAATTCTGTTTTAATATATGGAAGTGCAATCCAACACATTGGCATAAGGTGCATAACATTATCCACTTGCCTGAAATACTAATGTCCATGTAGTAATACATGTATTTTGGAAACATGATACTGGGGAATGTCACACCCGATGCTTACCATGCTCTGGCTGTAGCTCCATATTAAGCATACAGATATATGAGTGGCATTGATCTTCTCATCAAACTCAGGGTAAGAAAGAGAATTTTTCATGTTGAAAAGCTGGCAGGCATACTGTATATGAACAGAAATTTCCCTCCTCAGCTCTTTCCCCTTTTTTCTCTGTTCACATTTTATATGTGTAATGTTGTTGGCTCCACAGGGATTCAACCCAAACACAAAAACTGTACAAACGCAAAACGGGAAATGCAATTGAACAGGTCTGTCAAATTCTACATTCGTGATGGTTATTGTGTATATCATATTTACTGACTGTGTCCAAGAGGTATGGAGTCAGCTTTACGTCAATTTTTGAGTCCGTAGATTGTTTAGTTGCCTTATTGGATTATATTGTACTGCACAGTGTTTGTGTTGTTTGTGTGGCGTGTGCTGCCCCAGCACTGAGTCGTTTTGAGAGGTACAGGGCCTGCATGCTGTCATCACTGTGCAGATCCCTGCACAGCTGAACACTCACAGGACGATCCTTTAGTGATTTCCCACACACTGATCAAACACCATTTGAATGGCAGGATGTTTGACTCTATTGATCAAGGACTGATTTCTTTTTCGTGTCTATTCTATGTATGTTTTGACTGGCCTCCAGCTGTGTCAGTGTTTTAAGGACATGGCCAATCACAATTGCAGCACAGGCTAATGGAGTCATTAACTGCATCTGGACTGTATGCATAGATCACCAAGTCCTGTGTCTCCCATAATTCCTTTCCATCTCTTTTTTTTCTCCAGCTCGTCCTGCAACAATGGATTCCCGACAAAGTGTGGTTTTTTTCCCCACTGATTTCACTTTTATCCTAAACTGCTTCTTGATGTTTCAGCCAAATTCTTCCCTTGTGGGACACAAATAAGGGTTAGAGGGAAAGTGTCAATGTGAGAGACCTTTCTGAGTTTAAAGCAAAAGCTAACAGCACATACAGTATATTATTTTGCAAAAGGAAAAAGTGATGCATCTTCTTTTTGTATTCTCTCTTCGGTGCTTTTTGGAGCAAGCTGAGATCAGTGAAAAGCTGGATCAGACCGTGGACGAAGGCAAAGGTGACACAACAGAGACTGTAATGAGTGCACTCCGGGTGAAGGATCAGAGACACAGTATGACATATTAATCTCCTTCCCCCTGGGGAACCTGACACCACCAGAACACAACAGGTAAGAGAGGAAATTCATCCTGCAGCTGTCAGCAGAGGGTTTACTGCTCGGTCTCTGATTACAGACCTCTCTTATTCCTTGTCCACCGTTATTTTCAAATAGTGTACAAAAACTGTATAATCACTGACATGACCAGTTATTTGTTCAATTCTTATTTTAGCAGTACAAACTGTTGTGTAGCACTGGGTTTGTAGCCAAAGTCAAAAATCTTGGAATATCTTTGCCTTTTTTCTGTGAGTGGGGAGGATGTTCTGACTCCAGCTCTGTATTTAAAGGAGTAGTTTAACATTTTGAGAAATGCACTTGTTCGCTTTCTGGCTGAGTGCAAGGTTAGAAAATCAACATTTAAATTTGCAGCTACAGCCACGAGGCAGTAAGCTTAGCTTAGTTTATCATTTTAACCTGGCTCTGTCCACAAGATCTGCTTTCCTGTGCCTCTAAAGTTCACTAATAGACACATTAATATCTTGTTTTCTTCCAGTCTTTATACTAATGTTGGGGTGCAGCTTGTAGTTAACTCTCGGGCAAGAAAGCGAAAAAGGTACTTCCCAAAATATCAAACTATGATCTGCGTTAATCTCACACACATGATATAAATGTGCAATGCACTCAGGGAGACAGAAGAAGTGCATTTTCCAAAATGTGGAACAGTTCCTTTAAGAAGAAAATCTTTCCGATATCTGATTGTTTACACACTTCAATTACCCACAAAAATTAAAGAAATAAAAGATCACTGTATGATGATTCTTCTTTCAGTTCTTGTCTGAAACTACATTTTCCTGCCACCAGCAAATTGAATGTTGTCATCGCAAAGCGTGCTAGGGGGCTTCTTGCTTGTGGATCAGGGAATGCTGTTCTCATAGTAGACCTTTCTACATGTGGCTCTCTGCCATCTTTCCTTCATTACACCATGGGACTCAAAACCCCCAAACCAACGAGACCACAAACCAAGCATGTGGGTCTCCTCTGTTCAGTGTGCCGCCTCATCCAAATAGGTCCGCTGAGGCGCTGTGTGGTGTGATGTCATGGGGCAATTTTCATTAGCAAAGCTCCCTGTGAACATGTGAAATCCATGCAAGTTGAGACAGAGATGAGCAGTTAACGATTAGAAATGAACACTGGCCCCTGCAGCCAACAGAGAGACTGTGAAGGCGCAGCTGAGTGCGTCGCCGTGTTTACAAGCGCAGAAATGACTGATTAGGAGGAGCTCATGTCGTAAACACAGATCAGAAATTCTGGTATGACACATGCGTGTAAAAAAGGAGAGTGCTCTAAAGGCTCCCTTCCTCTTGAACTGTATCCACAGAGATATCACCACAGTGGTTTGGGCCCCCAGAGATGAGTTGTTATACACTGTTAAAGACCCATCAGAACCATAAAATCAAAAGCACATTCATCGAGTTTGTAAATCCACATAAAGCTCTCATAGATCTCGCAGCTACACGCAGTGAATACAAACTAGTCCCTCATTAACGTCCCCATTTTTCAGATATTAAATGCTGAATTTTTCAACAACACATTGTCTGAGGATGATTTGTCACCACTTAACTCCAGCTGTCTTGGTCTAAGTATTACACCAAAGTCAAACAAGACACTTCATTATTTCTGTCGGAGCAGTTCCAGCTCCACACATGCTCCGGTGCTACGTGGGGAAAGCTCAACAAAGTCGAGCACAAGATCCAGCCACATTATGGATTTTCCATGTGTCGAGAAATAAAGAGGGTTGGACTTTCAAAGTAAAGCATATCTTAATGGTTCCTTAATGATGCTTAAATTCCACTGAAACCCTGCCAATGGTGGAGGGTTCTAAGGAGGGATCTAAGAGAAGAGAAAGATCAAATACATAGACTATATTTCAAGTAATTTCTCCATGAGGTGATTTTGGAGGCAAACTGCATCCATATCCTTTTACTTCATATGAACAATACAACTCTCAGAAAGGCTCAGAAATGGTGCAACCTCTGAGAAAGTCATATGCCATATAAGAAGGTAGTGAAGCACAACGTCTATGACTTGGTTCATTTTTCAACTGTGTGCTGACAGCTCACAGGAGTCCACTTCTTTCTGTCTGAAACTGAGGAGCCAAAGCCTCAAATAAACACAACTTGACATGCCTCCATATTTATTTAACAGAACATCGAAACAGCTGATTAGTCTCCTGAGAACAGGAGAGGTGACAAGAGCTCTCTCGTCTTCTCAGATGCAACAGTAATGCAAACTTGTCCATCTAAATTCTAAGGCTTTAATGGAGTTTTACTCATTACACACTTATGACTATTTGACTTAGGAGATTTTAATATTCCTGCACTTAACTTTCTTCAAAAAAATGATTTCTAACCATCAGATATTCTATACACCTGTTTATAACTCTAATCACATCCCACTATTTGAGCTTCTTTTCAAATGTCAGCATTTCCAGTAAGAAAAAAAGAACTTGTGACTTGTCAGTTGGAGGGAACTTAATGATTTATCTGTCCTGGGTCCCTGAACAGATCAAAATCATCCTTGCCTTGTTCTCATTTTTCTCCTGCTGACAATAAGGCCTTGAGACGCATACCTTGTGTGATAAGTTGGATATGATTTATTGGCTTCAGTCTGCATCACAAAGAGGAGACATTTCAAATCTCTGCTCACAAATTTCACATCTCATGGTTCCCCAACTTCGATTATACATAAAATGACCGTCCCTGTCATCCATTCGTCTCCACACATTCATACTTAACCTTCACAATGTCTGCCCTAAATAAGAATCTGGGTACAAGCAATTCAGTTATCCCTCAAATCAGAAATCCAATACGCCTTTTGATGGAAATAGATTGGATGGAACAGGTCAGCTCTCATCCTGCCAGAATGAATATGCAAATGACTAATATCTGTTTTGAATCTTGAGTAGTAATCTTTGTCAATGGAGAAAATCAAATCCCGCAGCATCTTCAAACACCCTATCTCCTTGGCTGATCCGAGTGTACTCTGTGTCATTACAGCAGCAGCAGCAGTGAGAATGTGTTTCTTGAGGACAATGTGATGTGCTGTCACCCATATCAGTCATTGTGAAGCAGGGATTAACCAGCCCCAGTGCAGCAAACAACATGACAGATAGGAAGGCATTCCACCTACCAACTGAGGATAAATGACACGTATTTAAAGTATTTAAATATCTAATGTCGGCATGAGTAATCACACAGCGTTACGTTCTTTCTCTCTCTTCTAACAGTTTAACTTCCCAGAGGTGACATGAGGAATGCAGTCAGCCTCTTATCAGACTGAATCTGGCCTCGTCATTTCATCCATTAAGGCTGAAATCAGTCTGAAAATCAATGCAAGCTTTATATTGTCAGCTCTGCCCTTTGGATGAGGCGGAAGCACAGAGCAAAAAAGAGGAAGAGCAGAGAGCACTGCCTGTGATGCTCTGGATGAACTGTTGAATCTTTGTCTGTATGGATTTAGTCACTTCCTGAAGCTCCCTCTGTTACTCAATGCCCAGCTCCCCACTCAGCCCCCCTGGAATTGTGAAGCCTATGTGATAATCTTTTTGTCCCCACAGGGAGTAAAACTTGGTTCAACATCATTCGTAGGCCCGGAGGAACCTTCTCTTTGCCTCTATTTATTGTTATCAAACAGCCAGAAGTGGCGGGAGAGGTCAGAGGGCAGCGTCTCCATCTTAACGCCCCTCCGCCTCGTTTTTACAGATGAATCTGCCTTAAAACTTCACTCAGTAGAGCGCCGCCCTCAGGGTGTCATCATCATCAGTCAGGATAAAAGGGCATGACAACAAAGGAGCCCTAAAGACTGGTGGGGAAAGTTTTGGGAAGGCCATTAAGTTTATCAGTAGTAGGAGCTGTGCTCACTGCAGGGTGCTGCCCAGAGCACAGTGTCGGGGAAAAATGTAGTGTAGGTTATTGAACAACCAACGTATAAGACAGCAAAATATTGTTGTATTGTATTGTACGGATAGAGTATGTGTGTGGGCAACAAGAAAGTACCATAGCCTATTATCCACAAAGGCTACTTGTTTTATACTTTATGTAATGAGTATATTATTAGTATAAAAAGTAAGATATTTCCTTGTAAAGTTTGGCATGGCAGAATTACAGACACATAAAATTGATGTCATCAAGTTGCTACAATTGTTTCAATATTGTACTTGGATGAATGACCAGTGTAAATGAACTCAGATGCGGTCCTCACTGCCAGGTTTGAGAAACGTCTCTTTTTAGCAGCCTGGTGATTCCAGCCATCTTGTTTTTGCCATCCAACCCCACACACACCTCACCCATCAGTGGTTGAGGGTGCAGGGCTGCACCTACCTGCCCCTGTTGTCATCAACCCTTTCAAGTGCGAGCACCGTACAGTCACGGTGGCTGAACTGCTTTTAGTTGTCACTTAGCCTACTTGGTTCAAGACACTGACAGACAAATAGACCAAACTGGATGGATGCAGCTTCTCCTGCCAGCAGAGCCGACCCTAACAGTTCACTTCAGATCTCGGCTCAGCCCTCTCTCATCTGTCACACACATATGTGTCCCATGATTTCAAGCAGTTTTTTTGCCATTTTAACATCCTACCTTCCATCTGCTTCTCCTCTCTCTGCCTCTCTCTCTCAAAACAACTTTATCTGTTTGTGTGATTGCACACAGCGCAATATAAAACACTATGAGGGTCTCTGTGAGAGCACAGCGGAGGCTGAATTTATTATTTCATTGGCTGTGTAAGTTCTGCAGGTGTACAAAAGGTTACAAAAGTAGAAATGGGTTCTGCAATCAGTCACTGTCACCTAGAGACAATCAATAATTTATATTCTGGTTGCAGAATGTGCCTGAGTTTGAAATTTTCAGAGGTGGACGTTGTGTTTCTGTCTGCTTCATTTGACCACTCTCTGGTGCTTCCTTGCTCCTCTCAGAAATATCTGGCACGAATATGGTTTATGATGATGATGAGGATAAATTAACCAGTGGTGCAACTGGTGGATAAATCAATAAAGCTTCTTAATTAGATTAACAGTATGTCACATACAGTACGTGTTTACAGGTAGCAAATAGCATAACCAAGAAATGGATTGTTGTATTTCCTGGGAGGAAAGTAAACAAAAAAAGATGATTCAATTCCATAAGCTTGAATAAACAATTTACATGCAATGCATAGAATCCATGAGAAATCCTCGCTTCATGTATTTTTCAGTGGGTTTGGAGATTGTCTGAAAGTGAACATTCCTTCCTTCCTTCCTTTAACTCATCCTCCCAGTGCTGGTCCTTTCTTCTACAAAACAGATTTTTGTGAGTTGACACTGTCTGGAGAAGAGCTCACCATGTCAGGTATAACCCTGACAGACACACACCTGTCCCAGCAGCAGTGTGTCATCCTCTCAACTCCTCTCCGTCCTGTGAGACAGAGAGCGCTCTGAGCATCTGTCTGTCCAAAATAAGGCAGTGACTGAACGTAAAGAAGAGTCAGAGCATAGTGATGAGGCTGAGTCATTCATACAGAAGTGGCTTTTCTCAGCTATTAGCTCTGAGTATTAAGAGGTGAGCGGAATCCACTGTAAATAAAACCAGGTTTGTTTGTTATCAACAGGTCAGTATTATGCATTAAGATTATCAACAATTTAATTTAATTTGATTAGCTGCATTGCTCCTTTCTCTAAATCCCATTGTTAGAATAATTTTCTATTGATTTATTTCATCAGCAATCTTTATATAACTGTGTCATTCATTCATCTCCTTAGATATGACAATAGATACGCTCTACAAAGGAAAGTTTGAGGACTGATGAATGCAGCATGCGACAATCTGAATTAGCTACATTACTACGAGGCAACATTTATCTTTTGGGTTTAGTGTTCATTGCCATAACAAAACTTACAGTGGCATGTTTCAGTAAAGGGAAGGGCAGAAGTTACAGTTGCTGCTTGCATCTGTTTTTTCACAGGATAGTGGTTGTTGTTCTGCCAGTCTGTGATCCACTGGGACCAGCATGTGTTAGTAATAAAACGTGAAAAAAACAGACATACACCTTCTACTACGGTAATCTGTACCATATGCCTTTAGCTGCTCAGCTGGGGGTTGAGCAAACTCACACAGTTGAAGTAAAGGATTGAGAAGACGTCCAACGTTCAGCTGTTTAAGTGCAGATTAGGAGAAAAAAAAAACTGTTTGGCACTGGATACGTGGACCTAATGTAAAAACTGTTGACTGATGCTCAAGCAAAGTCTCGCTGTCTGGCACATTTTTCATCAGCTTTCTGTTACATTACCCACGCGCAGCGCTTCCCGTCCTTGCTGCACAAACTACAGTTACAGATTGTAGTTCAATCTGGAGGAGATCTGTCATGGTTCAGACACACGAGTCTGTCTGCAGCGTGTGACTGGCTGAGGCTCCGCAGTGGGGCCTTCCGTGTCTGGATTGACAGAATTATTACAGGCCTGGCAGACTCGTAGGACGGGACAAGGTTACCTCAACTCAGCACTCACTCTCCATCAAGGCAGTGGCAGAATCTGGACTCATTATATCTGCACTGAATAAGAAAACTGGACTGAAACAGAGGGAAGAAAATGAAAACAGAGAGACAGAGAGAATGAGACGAGAGCAGGCAGATGGAGACAGAAGGGCAAAGACAGAGTGGGAGTGGGGCGAGACGAGTAGAGGACTTCCCTTCATTCACATGGTGATTAATCTTATTAAAATCATCTGGATAAATCTTTTAGGCCACGGGCTCTGATTGAGGCAACAGCACACTGGAAAGTAGAAAGAAGAACAGTGTGTTCACTTTGAAGCATGCATGCATATGGTATAAATGCAAAGACACACGTGGTCCGAAGGTCAGTGCACTGCGCTCTCATGGGAGGTAATGGGATACTGGTCCAGTGGATGAGAATCAGTAATGGATCAGCACATCCTCCGCCTGCTGCAAAGCTACTATGCCCTGGTATATGTGCCCCCTCTAAATGTAGTTTCATCATCTTTCATCATCAAACCTATTTGAAAACTAGAAAAAAAGATAAACGCATCAATTGTTCATGGCTGACATCATAAAATTGTATTGATTTTAGGCCAATAAAAGTAATGTAGAGCTGTTAACAATACAGTCAATGCCACTTTGAAGGTCATGATTGCTTTTCAACACTGAGAAGTAATGTCCCTTAAATGTCATACCACCAATGTAATCTTACCAAATGTGAGCAAATAAAGTTCACTGTTAATTCTAATACTGATCTGTTTTTCTAAAGCTCTGTCTATTGTTTACATCATTGACTTTACAGAAACCTCAACAGACCAGAAGGCACTACAGCAAGACCAGTTCTGGAGAAGGGGTGCAACTCTTGAGTCAACTAGAAAAACTTGCTCTCTTGGTGTCACTATCAGCTTCACGACTGATCCCTCCACATTCAACCAAGTGAAACAAGTTTGTGCACATCCAGGGGACTGAGAGAGGCCTTTGGGAAATGTGGGAGAACAGTTACTGATGTATAAGTGCTGTAGGCAGACGAGGAGAAAGTGGGTGGCTTCAGGTTGATGTAATGTAGTTTTTCTTTGAGTAACTCCTTTTTTTCTTACTTATCTCTGATTTTAAGGCTTCATACTTCATTTTGATTCCGATCCACCAAGCAGCATGTAAAAGAGTCAACGACAAACTGCAGCAGTGATCAGCACAAGCCGGTGTATATATATATCTATATATCCAAGGGTAATTATGTCCTCCGGTGAAAGTATATGTTTATTCTATGGGAACGCTGGCATGTCGAAAGCATATTTATATTTATTTCTGTCACATGAACTATATCTGCTCTGTGTTTATACAGCTGATGGGCTCTGCATTCGTCATGTGCAGGGGAAACATGCAGAAAGTGGTTAACAGACGACAGAAATAAGTGAAGTCCAGCTCCCCGCGATCACCTCAGAAATCCCAAACATGTTTGCACCACCGCAGCTTAGTGCACTGCAGCCACGGATTAATGAAAACTGCAGGGGAGTTGAACAGTAGCTGCTCAGAGGGAGAAAATTTTCTTCATTCTGTGAATATTCAGGATACCCAAGGATTCAAGCACAGAATATGATTCATATGGCTAAAATAATAGTTCACCATTTTGGAAGAAATACACCTATTCCTTTGTTGTTGAGAGTTAAATGAAAAGGCTGATAGCACTCTAATGGCTTTCTTTTAAATATGAGGCTACTTTAGCTCAAAAAGTGGAAACAGGGGAAGCAGCTCACCTGGCTCTGTCTGAAGAACAATGAATGAAGAACAATCTACCAGTGTCCTTAAAGCTCACTAGTTGTTATCTGTTGTATCTGGTTGTTTCCTTGTGTTTTGCTTGACAATGTCACAGCGACTGCAAGTGTTCAGAAAGTCACAACATCCTGCCAAGAAATAATCCCCTGATAAAAGCAGAAATAATCCCGTGTTAATTGTGTTAATTGAACTTTGAGAGATGACAGTTGGCAGATTTTCTTACTGTCATGTCTTCCTCTCGTTTCCACTCTTTATGCTAAACTGAGCTAACCAGCGGCTGGCTGCAGCTTCAGATGTATAATCTGACCCTCAGCAAGAAAGTAAAACATTGTATTTCCCAAAATGTCAAACTCCTCTTTTTAACCAATTTCAGTTAAAGTAGCTTTGACAATCAGTGATTTAGCGGGAGACGCTGAAGCTTAAGTCATCTGCGTGAAAAGTAGGAATACTGGGAGCTCTTCCTCCCAAAGACTCATCTAAGCTGTTCTCAAATAGGACTCTATGGGTACTCCGGCCAAACACGAGCTCCTCTTCACATTGACTCACTGTGACTCACAATAACTGGCTGGCTCTGCGTGGTGCTGAGCTGCTGGTCGGTTTGGAGAAACAATGCACTGCTATGACTGTTATGATTACCGGCAGAGGATTATCACACTTCGCCAACCACACAAACTGTCACTACAGATGGTTTTCTCACAAGTAATGATTTACAGTATATAAGCGACGTTACGCTGACTGTCACCTTTGTGTTGCCGTGAGCACCAGTAACGAGCTGCTTTTTACCGGTGCGGGCCACGGTATGAGACGTTGTGCGTGTATTTGTATGTGCTAGTAAATATCTTGGAATCTGGTCCACAGTTCGCCAACCGTTAATTCAGGAGCATCTCGGCGTGTCCTGACACGCTGCATTCTCTATCAGACATATCACTTTTCTGACGGTGTCAAGACAATGTCTTAGAAATTTGCCCGGCACTCTGCTCACATCAAGGAGGGGAGACATGTTAAAAGCTTATTTTTTCATCATTTCCAGTCAGACTGGCTGCTATTTAAACAGGATCATTTCCCTCTAAACAACAACAGGAATTCAGATACTGATTCTTTACCGAAGCAATCCACTTGCTGGTACTTGTTTGCTCAGGCTCTTTTTTTCTTTCTATAATAAGAAGTAGACACTTCTTGTATGGGTCTCATCTGTCACCCACTGCTTCTTTTATGAATTTTCCTGTTTTGATCCCTACCATCTGTGCCTCTTCTTCTCCCTCTGCTTTTTTTTTCCAAAGTCGACATCATGAACAATTCATTCTTAGCCACAGCTTCACTGGTTTTGGCTCTGCAGTGCAGAGTAATTGTTAAACTACTCTGGTCTAGCACTGGCGTATTCTCATTGCCTACCAAGGTAGGAGCTAATACTGAATACTGCAAGGCAGGTAAACATGCCACAAAAGTACTGCAGCTATTCCTCTGACAAGAAATAGTAAGCTAACACATTATGCAGAGTGATTTTAAAGCAATAAGCGCACACTCTCTGAGTTGATATCGTCAGGGTAATAATGGAGAAAATCTCATTTTGGTGTAAAAGGTCAAGCATGAAAATTAGAAAAATGTAGTAAATTGGTCTTACCTGCAGCAGCTGCAGCACCATTTCCTCTTATGACATCACAGGCCAGTGCTGTGGTTTTAAGCCTTGTAGATATCATTCATGAATACTATAATTGGTAAAGATTGTAATATTCAGCTATTTTTCTGTAGAAGTTAAAAGCAGGGCACAGTTTCATTCAGTCTGCATTGAATAACCTGAAAGGATCCTGAACTCAAGGATACAAATTCTTGTTTTGCGTCTCTTTACTATGTACAATTGATGACTGACACTGAGCTTATGTCTGCCAGCTGCATTTATTGATGCACACAGCAATGGGTGACATCATGCAACTGACACATTTTAAACAGTCCTCTTGGTTACACGAAAAAGGGATGTTACAGAAGGGAAAAAGGCACCTATCGTAGGCACCGCCAGCTGGATGCAGAATCAACAGTTTCTGAATCACCTGTCTCCCCTTAATCAACCGAAGTAGACCTGGCTGCAGCTCTCCCTCGCCGTACCAGCCTCCATGTCAGATCAGCATTCCTTATTCCCCTCCCAAACTCACAATTAATACCAGATCTGCTCCTGGGCCATGTGTGACTCAGTGAGAGAGTGAGTGTGTGTGTGCGTGTGCATGTGCGTGTGCATGTGCGTGTGTGTGCTTCTCTGTGTGCATTAATCTGCGTGTGTCTGTTGCCGCCTTCAACGTGTCTACTGCTGTGTAAGGGTTTCCCTAGCACAGATACGTTCTATCTCACTCCCAGACATAATGGGGACTGGTCTCCACCGGTACAGAGTGGTACCACTGTAGACCGCAGTCATTCCTGTCTGCCTGCCTTCCCCGCAGCATGTGTGCACCAGGCACCGACCGCGCACATCAACGCTGTCTACCGGGTAAGAAAGAAAAGACCTGTGGGACTGGAATGGGACCTGCACTCTCTCACCCCTGTGAAGTGCGACTAACAGCACGAAGCTGCATGGCAGAGGAACAGTGCGCACACCCTGCACTCAACAAGTGCCCTACTTGCTCGGGTTTTTACACATGACATGTAAGAAAGTAAATTTAGTTAAAATTCAAATTTGAATTTAAATATGGAGGGCCCACCAGATCACATTATGTTATTAGGACATCAAGCACCATTTGAAATTACACACTTTTCACTGTAATGATCCAGTGTTTTCTGAGGAATGTGCTGTAATTTCCTATTTTCCTGTTCAGCTGATGATTTTCCACATTACCCAATACCTTTTGACAAGACTCACAGAGTATGCGTTAGTGACAGTGAATGACGGTGAATAATGTTTCCCTGGCAAGAAAAGGTAAGAGTGAAAAGAGAACAATGCCAGAGAGCAGAATGCAGTTGTTCAAATTACCTAAAATTACCCCTCAACAGTGTTGTATTTCACATGCTGCTGGCAACCCAAAGCCTTCCTTATTTAATTCTGCATGAAACTAAGGACACACTGATGCTTTTTTTCACCGTGTTTTTAGAAAAGGGAGAGGTGCAAGCAAATCGGAAAAAGGAATAAAAAAATGTGACACCACATTAATTCAACCCTGTCTCCTAAAAATCACATTTCTATAATACTACTGGCTTTAGGGTGAGATTTTCCTTTAAATCTTTCAACCAAAGCAATTCTGCCCAGACTTGAAAGTCACCTCACACCTAAGCAGTGATTAGAAACCCGTCCTTGGGGTGGTGCAGTACATATCACTGAACACTGCATATCATGTTGACACCAGACATTTTCTTTGACATGCACCTCATTTAGAAAATCAAAGAATCACTGTGTCCCTGGGTCTAGTGGGAGCCATGAGAAATATAGGAGTAGTTTCCTGTTCTGACAGAATACCACAGCCAAAGAAGGGAAACCTAACACCCACCTGCAAATAACACTGAATCAGACATGGTGAGCGGAGACCCTGACATCTTGATGTATGTGTGAGTGTTTGTGAATGTGTGTTGGGCTGTGTGTGTGTGTGTGTGTGTGTGTGTGTGTGTGTGTGTGTGTGTGTGTGTGGGTGGCTGGCTGGCCATATGCTAGATGTGCCAATGCAGAACTGTGAGCTGCAGCACGGCATAGGGTAATTATGGATCCTATATTGAGCTCTGACAAATCAAATTATGAAACAAGAACAAGCTTTTACTCCTTGTTTGAATATATAATATATAACATAGTATGAACAAGTATGAACAGCAGTTACTCCTAAAACTATAGAGCATTTTGTGCTTGTTGAACAGCTGTTCTATCATTAACAACTTTTGAAGACTTAAAACAACAGCTGTTTTTTTTAAATGCAAATACACCAATCAGCAACAAAGTTAAAAGCACGAGCCAGGGTTTAATGTTGTGCATGATCTGTGAATTTGCATTCTCACCACCGTGAGGATGTTACTGCTCCTGCCCAAGAAATTATCTGGCACAAACTGTGAGAAAGAGGGAGATTATCCAGGTTATCGGCAAACGCCCTACCCTCACCCCCTCTGCCCCCATGTAATGTTACACCGCAGATTAATACAAAACATGAAAAAGGAAAATTACTTTCAATTAGTCTCAAATTCATAACTGATAGTAAAGTTCATTAAAACACCTCATTTAAGAAAGCAAATGTTTATTTTTCCAAAAGGTCAAACTATTGCAAAATCATTTCTGTGGGGGAGAAAAATACCCCCAAACTCTTTATCTTGTTTCTACGTTACCTTTCAAGTTTCAAGCATGCAATAAGGAAAAGTAACTCCCTGATTCAATTTGTGACAGTGCAAAAAAATATATATATCAGCTTTGGTGGAAGGGATGCAATAAAGATATCCATAAAGGCCTCCGCACAAAGCTGGGTCATCAGTGTTAGCATAATATGGAAAAATCACCTCAGTTACTCCCACTTGGCAGAGAGAGCCAAAGAGAATGGATGGAGCGATACGGAGGTTCAATTTGGCAGGCGGTGGCTCGGTTAAGGTCAACCCACACTTGGATTGACTGGCTGTTTGGTTTTACTGGGAAGACAGCAAATAATGCATCTGCGTCTCGGCCTTATCTGTCACTGCAGACGGAGGGTTTCTTGAGGTTTAGCGGTCCTGCGGTGTGACAATAAGAAATGTGGCTGGGGACAAAATCTTCCACACAATGTAACTTCCTTCATATTGACACCCAATCAGGTGCACACATCTTCTGTCTGTAAACCTATCAGACCTATCCAACGACAGCCACTTTAAAATTTGACTTGATAAAAGTATGGATTAAATATGTCAGCACTACACAGCATGGACTTAATGCACACTACCCTGCTTTTTCCAGCGTTGGACATTATGTCAATATTCCACATGCTCCAGACATTTTTCTTGCATCTCATCCTATTCACTGGTCCAATGCATCACTGAACACAGCTGGAGCCTCGCTGCATGCCAAGTGGCCAGAGTGTGCAGAGTGATTGACTATTGACATTCAGTACTGTACAGCCTGTGGTTGTACTGTAAACTCTCAGGATATATCGCATCTTCTTAGAACTGCCTTGCCACTTTGGCACCATGTGTCAAGATTTACTGTAACGTATGTTGTCATCAGTAGAAATGAACACACATTTTATTGTGAGTCTGATTCGGACTGTGCACCTGAAGCTTTGCTGTAACCCAACAGACAAGGATGCTGTAAACAAACTCCTGTGCAGTATCTTTAAAAGGTCTCGCTGTCACTTTAAAATACAGAGGTACAGTGAAATAAAGTGCTCTTCTCTTGCAGCCAGGCTTCGGTTGGTGATTCATCAATACAGTCACAGCGTCTTTCTAACTTTCTCTTTGTTTGTCTGTCTGTCTTTCTCTCCATCACTCTATAACTCACTTTTATTCACATCACTCTGCATAATGCATGATAGCACACAGGTCCCCCAAGGCCCTTTCATTACGTAAACCTGTTGCAAGAGGAGCCACAGCAGCACTTCTACAACATCCATCAAAACGGGGGCAAGCATGTGTTAGTGTGGTTTGTGATGTATTGCTGGCTGAACTATGGTGAAGCCTGAACACAATTACACTTACTTTCAAAGCACACAACAAAAAGTATTACTCAGCACTTGGAAAGCCAATTTGAAATCTACTGACGACCCTATCGTGTGCACCAGAATCAGCACATGTGCATGGCAATGAAAGACTTCCTTCCTCTGTGGGTGAAAAGAATAAAAGGAACCTCTGCAGGGCATCACTATAAGAAACAGGGAGAGCCCCTTTCACTGAAAGCTCTCAGAGTGAGGCATTAAGCCTGGGGATGTCAGGCCCAGCTTCATCATTTTGTGCATCAACAAAATGGCCACACATAAGAAGCATATCAGAGAATAACAACTGCAGTAGTATAACAACAGAAATAAGCAACAGCAGCATTTCTTCAGTGCACCGAAGAGAAGACACAGGAGGCAAGAGGACCACTCTCTCTCCCACCCTGACCTCAGTCAGTCTTCACCTGCCTGCAGCTCTCTGACACTCAAAGGCAAGCACTATTTCAGCTGCACTAATGCTCTTTCACTGATGCCTTTCAGTTAAAGTTCACAGTTCCTCAAGAGGCAAGGGACTGGAAGATTAAGATATAACCCTGTGATATATCCTGGCAGCAAGTGAATCTGAGGGATCTCTTTCTACAAATCCTCTTAGTATGTTCAAAAGGTGTGGTGCAGGTGAGACCTAGTCTCGAATGATGGATTTATATGCGGCCATTTGGAGTAAACCCAGTGAAAAAGATAGATTTTTTTATTACCGATGCAAATATCTACTGTGGGATGAGAGGGGAACTCTACAAGTGGCACAAGGCATCGGGATTTAAATCGGTGGACGTGAAGCGGAGAAAGACCTTGTTGCACTGACTGAGAGTATTCAGAACTTACCGTGAGCATTCTTCCCACAGATCAGGTGTTGCCAGGGCTGCAGGGAGCCCCATATCTCTGCATCACTGTTGACGGCCTGCTCCAGGGTCTCCACCGTGATCTTGGGGATCCCGTTATCCCGCTCCAGCAGGGCACTGCGCAGCACCCGGGTGTACACCTCGCGGAAGAGGCTCTCCATGCACGCGGCCAGGTAGATCGCCGCATGCTCGTGGATCCTGACTGCAACCCGACCGTCGACCATCCACCTGAAGAACTTCCCCACGTTGAAGATGAGTCCGCAGCGCGCCGACTTGCCGCGGCTGAACTTGTCCTCCTCCGTGCTCATGTTGTAAAGGGACAAGGCACTGAGGGCCGCTCCGATGCAGTTCATCGAGACGGTCCAAGACAGGACGGTCTTTATGGCACTTTGGATCTCATATTTCGTGCATTTTCCGTAGCGCAAACTCAGGCGCTGCGCCTCCTTGGAGACCCTGACCAGGGCCCGGCTCACCAACACCGAGAGCCTGTGCAGGACGTCCTGCGGGGGGTTCGGCAGGCTCATCTCCTCGTCCCTGCTCAGTGCGCTCGCCACTTCCCCGAGGCTCCATGGCACATCCTCAAGCTCGGGTAGTTTAGCGCACTGCACGGTGCACTCCAGGATCTCCGCTTCTTCGACCAGGACCGTGTTAACAGTGTCCAGACTGTTGTGTCGACTGTGCATCGAGTCGGTTAAATGCCAGTAATTCGCCCCATGTGCATCTGAGCAGCACAGCGACGCACTGGAAGATCTGAAGGAGTCGGCGGCTCCACCATAACCCGAGTCTAGCGTCAAATCCTCCAGGGTCCTCGCTACTGACTTGCTACTCCTTGCCATAATTGCACTTCATACTGTAAAAGGGGGCTTGGGAAAAGTGGAGGGAAATATTCAAGACGATGGAGTTTGGATTCGCACGAGCCTGACACGAGCTCTGCTAACAAATGCCGTCCCGTTTTGCCGTACTGTGGTATAAAGTTAAAGTGCGGAATCTCACGACAGCACCTCCACAGTCAAACAATGCTGTACCCGCGTTGTGCCTGACAGATGGAGGCGGGGCTGTGGAAAAGCGAGAACAGCTGTCAGCCAATGGACTCTCGGGATGAAGCAGCAAAGCGTTTTAATTGGATCGCTTTAGTGGATCGATAAAAGTCATTGATGTAGCCGACGATAAAGCTTATTAATAGAAAGTAAACAGTGAACGCAACACTTGTTTTATGGTCTTTAAGCTAAGCTACTTTTGGGAAAATTTAATTTCTTCTAACTTTGGAATAACTAGAGAAATCCTGTCAAGTGTTGTACATAAGTAAAATTTAAAAGACAGAATTGCAGTAAATAATAAAACACATAATATAGAAGAAGCTGCTTTATATAACCATGTTTGGAGGACCAGTCCTATAGAGAATCAGTCTTTTCAGATATTTTCTGAGCGCCCATGTCTGATGGTAACATGACTCAACACCATTAATAATAGATTGCATGCATAATGTATCATTTGTTTCTCTAGAGGAGAACTCATTGAGAAGATCTGAATTACTTTCAAGGTCATTCGCTGGGATCACTCACCGGGGCTAACCTGGGCTGTATCCGTTTTGTTTTTCACCGTAAACCCGTATGCTTCAGCTCTGTGGAATCTGCACAAACCCTTGACCTGGTTTGTAGCAAAGCCAAGGTGGATATGTACACAAGTACAGTATAAACAATGGGAGTAATATTCTTTGCTCCCTAAAAATAACAGTGAGGTGTGCGGTTAGGTGTGCTGAAAATGACTGCAGTTATACTTTATTACCGACACAACCAGTTTAGTGCAAGTAAAAAGTCTAGGTTTAGTGCTAAAACAAAATGTATGAGGAGTGGATAAATCTAAACTGGTGGTAAAAACAATATTTACTTCATGATCATGAGGGTCCTCACAGATCTGGATGCAAGGAGAGTGGAGCTTCTGTGTTTGGAAGCAGGTTGGACATCAGTCTGGTGCAACAGTGAACCCTGGTGTTGTGCAGTCAAACTTCAGTTTATTTGTCCGTCTGCAGGGCTGAAATTGTTTTTTTCCCTGTACGTGACACAGACTCTAAATGATAAGAAGAAATTGCATGCGGTACAGAATTAAATGAAAGAGCGAAACCATTACAAACTGATAATCTTACTGTCCATAGCAGCAGTTATTTTGGAGGTAAAATGCTATGAATAAGTGTCATGCAGCAAGTAATGCATTTAAACAAACATTTGCTACAATCGTTCACATGTTAATGTCAGCTGTCATACTGGTGAGAAGATACAAGTTTTATCATTTGCATTTAGTTGTTGCTGTAAGCATCTCTCTGCACTGGAGATATGTTTAAAAATTAGAAGCATGTACATCATGGATACATCATCTATTACACATACAGATACACATATATAGACATTCTGTCCATACTCTGAAGGTCACAGTGAAGTTCATAGTCACATGGTTAAGATCCACCTCCAGGTAGCCATGTTCCCCCTCACCTGCTATTATTGCACAATTAGGGAGATTGCCACAGGCATTACTTTTGTAAAGCCAGGTCTCTCTACTTCTCACCGATTTTTATCACATACAGTAAATCATATCTCAGTCACCTCAGTGACTGCTCTTTGATAGCTCTGTCCTTTGAGGAAAACAAAGCCCAAGATGTTGGGCAAAATTGAATCTTGGAGAATCACTGCTGTGAAAATTAAAGTAGCTAAATCAGGATTTCAAATGAACCTTGAAGGTCTTTTAAAGTACTTAGAGTGGTGGAGGATAATTTAATATTACAGTTTCAGTCTGCGTTGGGTGCATATTAGCCTTGCCAGCTGGACTGCTTTAATCAAACTTAATTTAGAGGGAGCAGCACAGCAGAGGAAGCATAACTCAGGATGAGGTAATTTTAAAAAGGGCAATTTTGTGGCAAAAGCCTTTTTCTTGTTCTAACTCATCAGGCACCTGAGCACAAGCCAAATAACATGTTTTGAAGCTATACTATCAGCACAACCCTGAGGATTGCAATGTTTTTCTGATGGCTGGTTGGTCTGTCCACCACTTTGGTGCAGTATCCATGGTGCCCACAGGACTCATCCCAATGACTCTGGTAATTCCCTGACTTTTCCTTTAGTGTCACCAACATCAGTCATTTTGCACTTACCCAGGAAATATCTCAACAGCTCCTGGGTGGAGTGGCTGCCAGACAAGGCATTTCAACATTGAGAATGATTTTTGTGGTTTGGAGTGGATTCTTGAAAACTAATGGATGGACTGCCTACCATAAAATTGGGTACAGACCTTCATGTTTTCCATCAGGATGAATTGCATTATCTCTGGTGATTTCTTAACCACAGTTCCAGCACTCTCAACAGGTCAAACTTTCAATTTGTTCATTTATATGTGAACATGTACTTTAATTTACTAAGCAGTCAACTTAGGACACTTACTGAAAACATGCAATGCAAACTCTTCTTTGTGTCATAATTCTTGGACCCACGGTGCAGGGAAAAACTATAAAGAAATATAAAAATATGAATCCAGTGTAAGCAGAGGACTTTTTTTTTTTTTTACAAAAGACAGTACCACGGTAGTGCAAAGGTAGTGCAAAATACAGTGGTACTTGTAGTGCAATGAATCATGACAGTACATGACTGTTAAGGCAGTAAACAGTAAACAGTGCAAATAGGCAAAAGAGGTCCCTGGTCAGCTTTGACTGCCCTAAACAAAGCAAACAAAAACTTTGACATTAATAAAAACAATGTCATTGACAGTAAGAAAACAGAAATTCAGTCAAAATGAAGGAAAAAAGAGGAAATGTCTTAAGTGTGAAACAAGTGAGTCCAAGGCCTTTCAAAAAAGAGCTAAGACTGACATCTAGTGCCCACTTCTATTATGCACATCTCTCTCTCTCACACACATTCCCAAGTACCTGAGGCCCTACCTTTATGGAAGGTATACAAAATTGTCCCATTCACACCACCAAGACAGTCAGCACAAACCCACAAGCTGACCTGTTCTAATGTTTACAGTCCTCTACACATGGCCTGAGTTACCAATTATGACAGTGTGGTTGTGGAAATCCAGGGTAAGCCCCTAAGACACAACATGCTGTAGGCACATGTAACATTGTAATATACTTTGGAAGACAGGGATGTGCTGTCAGGGAGCAACTCCATAGCCGTATTAGCTGATTAATCAATTAGTTGATTGTCAGAAAAATAACTTGCAACAATTTTGATAATTGATTTATTGTTTAAGTCATTTTAAACCAAATTAAACAAAAAAAAATCACTGGTACTGGTACTACACTCAAATGTCAATATCTACCATTTTTCCATGGTTGTAAACTCGACATCTTTGTGGATGCAATGGTCAGGCTTACTGATGATGAAAATAATTGTTGATTAAAGCTTAATACTTGTAATAGAATAATAGTGTACTGCCTGGAAAAGTCAATGAAATGTGTGATGAATTAAATAATGTTGACCCATGTTATATTGAGTGAACTTGGTGGGCTGTGGCATGTGTGGTTCCTGAGCAGTTTCCCACGTTCCTGGGTGGATAAAACAACCCTGACTATGGTCTTGACCCTCTGCGTTTACGTATTACCTTCTTTGGATTTAATGTCATCATTTAGTGTTTTATGTAATTTAACGTGGCTCACATTGTTGGCAGATTTTACAGTGGGCGGGGTTGGATGTGTTCGACCAAGCGCGCAGTGGCAGTGTGAGCGGTGTGTTCCCTGTGATAAATCGAGCACACATGATGCGAGGCAGGCCGCGCCGCACGGCATGTGCTCATCCGGGCACTTCTGGATGAACCACATAACACAAACCAAAGCCTCCGATTAGCTGCTTTATTGGAGGGATTTAGGGGTTATTCTAGATTTCTGCCCCCAGAAAAGAACCCTAACAGAAAATGTTGAGAGAATACGGGCATATGTCAACGTTTGGATCATTTTAAGCAAGCGTTGATTACGTGTAAGCAGCGCTAGGAAAGCACATTATGGAAACGTGACGGAGAAAAGTTGTATAACGGATGATTCTGACCAATCAGAGAGCTCCCTTCCTGCTGCGTAAGTCTGTGGGTGGGGATGTTGATACAGAAAGGACATCTTGCGCGGCGGAGGAGTTTACTAGGCTTTGCAGTTTATATAAATTTTTTAAACTTGTCTCTCGGGTTGCGCGTGTGTAGAATTTGTGTAGAATATAATCAGACGCGGAAAAACCGGAAATATTTGCGCGATTGAACTTTAAGTAGCTTGCTTTTCATAGGCGTCCATATGCGTATTAAACCCACGCGTCGTGTGACAGCGGACGGAAATTCAACAACTTAAACGTGAAATTAAGCTAAATTAATTAAAATGGGTTTATGATCAACTCATTCGTTCGTCGTCGCTGCTAATCGGGTCTGGAGTTGTGCCTTGTTTCCCGTGTCCACCGTGGTTACGTGCTGTCCACACATGCAGATGCGGCTGGTCAGGACACCCAACTCTGCGGATACGCTCATGGAGCAGGGTTAAAGCCAGAAAACCTTTGACGTCCCCCCTACGAATCCACTGATCAGGCTAAAATACTACTTCGTCCTCAGATGCTAATGGACACTTGACTGTTTTACCACCAAAACAACACAAGAGGGCGTCTTTCGGTTGTTTGTTGGGGATCCCCCCCTCCCACCTCCAGCCCTCTCTCCGACCGTACCACGGATTAGTGAAAAAACGACAGGCGACATGGTGGTTAACACCATCCACTGGTTCAGGAAGGGACTACGGCTGCATGACAACCCGTCTCTGAGGGACTCCATCCGGGGAACGGACACCCTGCGCTGCATCTACATCCTGGACCCCTGGTTCGCAGGGTCCTCCAGTGTGGGCATCAACAGGTGGAGGTAAGGGGATGGGATCTCAGAACTTTTAGAATGCGAGAGGGAGAGACAGGTGGGTGGAGGATTTAAAAAGTCTATATGTCACCACTGCACCTCATCTACTTTTAGTCATCCACCCAATGGTCTTTCAATGAATACTGTAAAATTAATAAGTAAGGGGCATACGTGATATGGAATATGTTTGTGACTGTTAGTGTCACTGGAGTGGGCCTACATTAATCTACTATTTGTAGATTCTGTATTCCACCAAGCGTATAGACAGGATGTCACCACGTGGAAAATGACATGGCCCCTCCCCCTTTGGCTGTAAACATGCGACTAAAACCCCCCCAAAAATTAGCAACAATAACCATCGAGACACAACCTAACTGAGCTTAAATGGATCTATTTAACACTCGTGCATTATTCAGTAGAACCCAGAAGAAGATTTTGGGGGGGGAAAGTGTGCATCGAGTGCACAAGTATATCAGCACTCTGTACTCTACTTATTTTAAATCCAAAATTGTCCGCAAGTAGTCGAATAAAATGTGAAACAACTTTTATTTTTAAAACATGTTTGCAGACGCTTTTTGTTTATTATATGCGTTGTGAGCACATGCTGATTATATCAAAATGACGAATATCGATTGGTCTGTCAAATCCCTCAGATTTTATTCATGGTTGCAGCCCAGGTGTCAACATGCAGGCATACTGTATATGTCAGGAAGCCCAAATTTTGACCAAAGTTCAATATCCCCCCCCCCCCACACACACACACACACACACACACACAAACACACACACACTGTCCACTTGCTTGAGCACTAATGGAAAACTCCTCATACAATATGTTATGTGAACATATACAAATACATATCATATAAATAGTAAATTACATTCACAAAGAGATATATAATATTCATAGAAGGCAAATACCCTGACATTTTCCCCAGTCTACCCGCTGCTGACTCAGTGGCTATCTTTAGCCACATTTCATGAAGTTCAGTCCATTGTCTTCATTTGGGGATGATGTGGAACAAGAGCGACTGACCTTCATGTTGTGAGAATGCCTCGCGAAAAGGCTCCAGGCAGCAAGCGTGAGGCCTAACCACCATGTCGATGCAAGCTATTCTTCCCCTTTACTAACCACTTCAGCCCTGAATAGATGGCTGAGAAATTGGATCATTGTGTTGTTTTCATTACATCATGCCCTCTCACAGCTTTGACCTACATCAAATGCACACATTCACCAGACCCCCCCCCCCACACACACACACACACACAACAAATACACATCACCACCTTTAACTAGAGCACTTCATTTACTATGTGCCGTCTTTTTTGCATTGTCAACCAGATGCGATCTGATCTCCATCTAAGTCATAAGTAGAAAGAAACGCAATGTGCTTAAGCTAATAAGACACAGTTACAGTTTTTCACGTCTTTACTGAGAACACCATCAAACGAAAATTGAGCGAACCCTCCAATTTAATAGCTGATTGAACGTCCTTTGGTAGCAAAACCTCAAGCAAGCTCTTCCAGGAGCTGTGGATCAGACCTGCACAACGCTCAGGAGGAATTTTTGACTGTTCTCCTGACAGAACTGCTTCAGCTCAGCCATATTCATGGGATGTCCAGTGTGACCGGCTCTCTCAAGGTCATTCCGTAGCATCTCGATAGATGAAATTTGGGGAGATCAACCTTCAACCTTGGCAGCAGTCTGCGCTCTCAGAGTACTTTGTAGTTCATAATAATAAAACTCAAGTCAACAGATTAGTCAAACCTCCAATGGGTAGTCATTTTTCTGCAAATTTGTGGGTTTCTTTAGGAAAATGACTTTGAAATGACTTTCTGGTTTATAATGCCAGAAAGTCATTTCCTCCATTGATATTGTTGTTTCAAACTTAGCCACTGAAGCAATAAAATTTGGAGCCTAATTTGTTTTTATGCCTCACTGTGGTAAATGTTGGGAGGCCACACCAACAGTTCACACATCCTATGTTGCACAAGTGTGTTTTGATCTGTGTGTCTATAAAGAGTTCACCAGAAGAGGGCTGTCTGTTCCCACTAAAACACTCGTCCTGTATGTGAGCATTTTGATATTCAACGACCGCAACACAAGCTGTGTAAACATAGTTGACTTCAGTCCTATGGGTTTTGTGAATGCGAACCTTATGACATTTAGTTTTAAGTTTTAATGGAAAAAAGCCCAAGTGCAGTTTCCTCGTGTGTTGTCAAAATAATTGTAATCATATAATAACAAATGTTGGTGAGTTGTACTCAAACACCAAATTAATAAATGGTATTGCTTAACTTGGTTATTCTTGAGAATCAGGGTTGATTTAGTTGCTGTGTGTAATGAAGTGTTATTTCATACGTCCATTTGTGTAGAGACAAACATGTCCACTTGTCGTTCTAGCAGTGTAAGTAGTGGTTGTGTCGACCCTTTCATGTCATGTCCATCTATGATCGCCTGTGGTGTCATGATTGCATTTAGTGTAACCGCAGTCCCTCTTTACCAGTTGTCTCACGTGTCTTTTTGGTTCCAGGTTTTTGTTGCATTGTTTGGAGGACTTGGACGCCAGCCTGCGCAAACTCAACTCCCGCCTATTTGTCATCAGAGGCCAGCCGACAGATGTCTTCCCTCGTCTATTTAAGGTACAAGAGATGAGAGAGAATAGAAGACCCAGTCTTACACTTTTGCTTTGATATGCTTTGAAATGAATCGATTTAAAAAGCAGTTAAAACACAATGAAACATTTTGATACTCTGCTCAACTTAGGCGAGGGCCTTTTAAATTGATTACATAGAAATTACACATTTCTAATACATCTAATTTATCATCCTTTGAAGTCTCTCGTGACTCTAGTTACATATTAAATGACGCTACATGTGGGCCTGAACCCTAGTTTGACGTCATTCATGTAATTTGCTGTTAAGGATTTTCAAATCAGAAAAGAGATTTTATCACAAACACCGCAGTCTCTGTCTTTATCACTGTCAGTCCACCATTATTACAATAAATCCTATATACTACAGTGCATGTGAGCATTAGAGTGGGAATCAATCCGACCCAGTGTTAGTCGTAATTCACTTATCAGAGAGTGGGCTGATGCCACCGATCCATTTACCAATCCAGATTCCATAGTCCGATCTTTTTATGTTTCGAGTCACATATATGAACTAGTACTTTTGAAGTCATGTATGGAAATCTACTCACTGATATTGTAATTGTAATGTACTTGTAATTGTACTCATAATGCATTACTGTGCATAAAGTGTTGTGTGGTTTACTGCAGCCTCATGTAATCTTACCAATAATACCAACAACAACAGTTTGCATGAGGTGGAAGGAAGGAAGGAATTTCTGTCCAATAATTATATAATATCCAAGCAAAAAAGAGCTGTGGTATCAGTGTCTATATCCAGGTGTTGGTTTTTGAAATGAAAAAAATGTGTATCAGTGCATCTTTAGTGTGTGCATCACTTTTTTTCCTCAGGACTGGAAGATCACCCGTTTATCGTATGAATATGACTCTGAGCCATTTGGCAAGGAACGTGATGCCGCCATCCAAAAGCTAGCCAATGAGGCTGCAGTAGAGGTCATGGTGCGGATTTCACACACACTCTACGATCTGGACAAGTGAGTGACTTATCAGTATTCATCGAAACAACAGTAACAAACCTTTTTTTCTGTGAGCAGCTGAGTGGTGTTTGTTTTATTTACTGATTCCCTTTTATTACATTTTCCTCTCCTGTAGGATCATAGAACTCAATGGCGGTCAGCCTCCTCTGACGTACAAGCGCTTCCAGGCCCTCATCAACCGCATGGATGCTGTGGAGCTGCCTGCAGAGACAATCACATCTGAGATCATGAAAAAATGCGCCACACCCATCGGCGAGGACCACGACGACAAGTTTGGGGTGCCCTCCCTCGAAGAGCTCGGTATGTTTTTTTTCTTTGTTAGTGTGCATGATTCCACACCGTCACAGACTTTGGACGTTTTTTAAATCCCTGCTCGTTTTATTTTTTTGCTTCTTCAGGTTTTGAGACAGACGGCCTGACTACAGCAGTGTGGCCAGGTGGAGAAACAGAAGCCCTCATGAGGCTTGAGCGGCATCTGGAGAGGAAGGTAAAAAGGCATTTTACCACACAGAATATGTGTAAAGAAGAAATGAATGGAATTACCCTAACCTCTGGCTTTAGCTCATGAATCACTTTGTTCAAGTCATTGTCTCAGTGGCGTGGACCATAGGTTGAATTCTTCATTATCACACTTACTCAGTGGGGATTCAAACTTACAATAAATTTAATCATTTGATGCGGGTCGTTTGTTCTGAGCTGACTGACCCTCTGTTTACAGGCATGGGTAGCAAACTTTGAGCGTCCACGCATGAACGCTAACTCGCTGCTGGCCAGTCCCACAGGGCTCAGCCCCTACCTGCGCTTTGGATGCCTCTCCTGTCGGCTCTTCTACTTCAAACTCACCGACCTGTACAGAAAGGTACGATTGACCGCAGACAAGACATGAACCAATACGAGGACTTTATATTTGGAATAAGCTGTTTACCTTATCTATCATGTTTTGTTTTTACTGAGACTGGCTTCAGTTTGAGGTGAGATGCATAACCCAGCTAATATAGACATTTAGGTGTTGTTTGCGTCTCGATAGCATGATCACTTACAACCTAAAACATTTTCCCCTTTTTTATTTTAATTTTAAAGTAAGAGTGGAGCAACATTTGCTTTGTGCAGAGCTGAAAGAGTCAATCTGAACAAATCTTTCTATTCTATCAGGTCAAGAAGAACAGCACCCCGCCGCTTTCCTTGTATGGGCAGCTTTTGTGGAGGGAGTTCTTCTATACAACTGCCACCAACAACCCCTGCTTTGATAAGATGGAGGGAAACCCTGTGTGTGTCCAGATCCCCTGGGACAGAAACCCAGAAGCGCTGGCCAAGTGGGCAGAGGGACGGACGGGTTTTCCCTGGATAGACGCTATTATGGCCCAGCTAAGGCAGGAGGGGTGGATCCATCATTTGGCTAGGCACGGCGTTGCCTGCTTCCTCACCCGGGGAGACCTATGGATCAGCTGGGAGGAAGGCATGAAGGTAAGACCGGAGAAAAGAGATCAGTCATTTAAGGACCTCAGCTCGCTGCTTTCCCAATGCTTCTGTTCAAGTTAACAGAAGTACCATGCGTTGTCTCAACTGTCCACTGTCCCTGTCTCTTACAGGTCTTTGAAGAGTTGCTGTTGGATGCAGACTGGAGTGTAAACGCCGGCAGCTGGATGTGGCTCTCGTGCAGCTCCTTTTTCCAGCAGTTTTTCCACTGCTACTGCCCCGTGGGTTTTGGACGACGCACGGACCCAAACGGCGACTACATACGGTCGGCATTCTGATCTGCATCGCACGAATATTAAAGCACCGGTCTATGTTGTGGAAATTTTGTGCTGAAGATCAGCTCAGTTGTAAGGGGGTGTTAAAAGCTCCCAGGTCCGAGTCACATGAGAGAATATCTTATCCCTCCTTTGCTGACGTTGTTGTACAAGTTACATATGCATATGAATCTCAGTGCAGATTAACAAAATGAGATGAGAAACAAAGAAAGCACAGAATACACTCTTCTTATAGTCACGCCTTCACCTAGCCCTGAGCATGCATCAAAACGGGTTATCAAATTGTTGAAGCTCAGCTGCTCCCTTGTGAGAGATGGCGATTTTCTTTCTTATATGGACTTGTTTTCAGCAGAGTCAGCAGAATCACTGTCAGTCTCTGCATGTCGCACATATGTTAATCAGGCCTCAGGCATATGACCAAAAGTTTGATCATCAGACTCGAGGCCCGTTACAATGCGTTTCATTCTTTAAGGTGGAATATTGTTCACACTAACTTTGATTACAGGATCATTGATTCCTTGATCCCAGGATGCATGGTAAATGTACATCATGCAATAAATGTTAGGATTCCCTCACACCTTTCATGAGCTGAGAGCGTATGAGAGTACTTGTGCCCCACGTCATTCAGATGGGTGAAAGAATATCTCATGGTTAGCGTGTGCTCTCTTGTAGCCTCACATGGGGGAAGCGATTAGTTGTGGTTACATCAAGGCTCTAAAAATATCAACAAATTGTTAAAATTTTGAGTTTTTGTTGTTGTGTGACTATATTTGAGGGCAAATTAAGGAAATTATGACCTTTCACACTCGGTATTAATGGTGGTTGAACATGATCTGATCTAATGTGGCACATTTATAACATCTCAGGCAAGGATGTCACATATTTCCATAGTGTTGCTGCATTTTTCTGTATTGTTTTTTTTCCTTCCACATCTGTCTTCATTCTTTTCTCTCTCTGCTTCCAGGCGTTATTTGCCCATATTGAGGGGCTTTCCGGCCAAATTCATCTATGATCCCTGGAATGCCCCAGAGGAAGTGCAGAAGGCAGCAAAGTGTATCATAGGAGTGCACTACCCCAAGCCCATGGTGAACCATGCTGAGGCCAGCCGCATCAACATAGAACGGATGAAGCAAATTTATCAGCAGCTGTCCTGCTACAGAGGCCTGGGTGGGGACATGAATCAGATGCTCACACATTCATTTTAATGTATTTTTGAAATATCTGGAATGCCACCTGTATTTGCACGCATAAACATTTGTTAGTGAAAATAGCCCGTCAGTAGCAGCCCACAATACCAGTATTCGCTATGAAGCCTATGTTATGATGCCCAACCCGTACACCACAGTGGTGGACAGCAGATCAAAGAGCAAACATGCTGCTGTTCTTCACAGCAGTTGTCTTGCCTGACAAATGCGCAATGCAAAATTTAATGGTAGACAACTAAATGAATTTTGTGGTGTTTACAAGGGTCATTTTACAGATAACATCACTTAAATGGTGCTACTGTTTCATTAAACCACATAAGCAACTATACAAGTTATCTTTCTTGACCAGGAAATTGCAGGAACTCATTAATCACAATGCAAACGTAATCACCAATGAGCTGCTTTTTATGCTTTCATTGTCAGGTTCGTGAAGGCACTCACTGTTTGAGCTGAACAGCCAGGATTTTATAATTACACAGCATTGAGGCTCTTTATGTCGACTCATGCATTAGCTTTGCTGAAAGAGATTAATGATGTTTGTAGTGTTGACCAAACTGATTGTTCTCGGGCTAAACAACCATTTTGTCATCGCATCAAAGAAGAAATTAATCTTAATCATTGTTTTCACAAATAAGTGCCACCCTGTGGGTAAATTAATATGCTCTGGACTCCTTGCAGGTCTGCTGGCAACAGTACCTGTCAATCCCAACAATGGTGCAAGTGGCAGTAATGTTGCAGGAGCCAACACAGGGACCAGCCAAGAGCCAGGAGGGTCCTCTGAATGCCCGTCCCTTCAGGAAGGAACATCTCGAACAGGTACGTAGGCTAGATGGTTGACATCATCAGTTAAATAGATTTCAACTGCACAATGAAGACAAGATCCTAACTTGTCATTTCCTCCAAACCATCACACCCATGGCTCAAATTAAATGCCACGAGACTGGGGTCACGTGGCAATTTGATATTTATTATATTCAAATAGCTGATATCCCTACCCTGTCGGATTGCTGTTACTTTCTGAATATTGGGTTTCTCACAGAGCATACCAACCGACTGTTGTTCAAGTTTATTAAAGCGAATGACAATTAATAGCTTCACATAATCCCAGGTCTATGTTCCATGTGTCATGTTTTCATGCAGAGAGAGGACAATTGATGCAGAAACGTCGCCGGGAAGACGGTCCTTCTGAGAACAGCTCTAAATCCTGGAGACAGAGCAAATAGACAATAGGCAAAAGAGAGAATACAAAGGGTCCCTCTCTCTGTCTTTGTCATCTGGGAGCATCCTCTCCTGCAGTGACCTCAGCTAACACACTGTAACCGCTGTAACTAACAACCATGGAGGAGACAGAACGGGGGTGTTGGATCCAGCTGGTACTAGTGACTGTCTAAAGGGCTCCCTGGAGTACATGACATTTCTTATCAGTTAATATCATCACAAGTTGGACTGGACAGTCAGCGATTAACACATCTTGTTCTTAAGATACTGTAAGACACACCACACATCTCAGGAACCAAGGAAGGAATTGAGAGAAATAGAGTGTATTTAATAAGATAAACCCTTTAAAAGCAAATTAGAAAAGGCAAAACAATGAATTTATAGTCTTCACATCAGGGTTGATGTGAAGCATCAAGGGTCAAGGCTTCAGGGTTGTGAAGCCACCTGTTGTCTTCCAATACAGCAGTCATTCTCAAAGTTTTTTTTCTGGCATGCTAGGAAAAAAGGAGGGGCAGGCACCAATGCGGCAGCCTGAAGGGATTTGTTACATTTGACTGATGGCCAGTCTAGACAACTGGGTGGTGTGTTTGTACACAGTAGGTCAGTAGTCCGAGTGAATATCAGTTGGTAATAAAAATCTCTCCAACTTCTCTTTCTTTTTCCAGAAACCAAGTTCAATTTTATTTTTCAACTTGGTTTGACTCCATATTTTTTTTCCTGCCCCCCCCACCCCCCCCCCCACACACACACACACTGTTTGAGAACCACTGCACCAAAGTATGCCCACTCCACCACACCTTAATGTGACTATGTCAAAGTCTGAATCCCATTTGATTGATAGGAATCAAACGATTTGTTTTGCACAGCTGAGACCCTCACCCACTGTAAGCTCACTGAGATAACAGGATGAAACGCAGACTGATACTGATACATTGAATGCAATGGATAAACACAGTTGTATCTTTTCTCAAAAACAAGCCCATAAATGATTCGTAACAAGAATATTACGTTGCACTGTTTTGAATTTATGTAATGTGAAAAACATTTCTTTCAAGGATTTGGGATACAGTGGTCTGATGTAAAGTAGTAAAGACAATTTGGAGCAAGGTTGTCAGGTTTGGCAATAAAGCAAGCCTCACAAAGGCTGTCAAATATTTTGTAAATATTTACTGTTTTTTTTTTTCAAGTTTTGTATAAGTGGTCATGGAATGTCACAATTCCTTTTGTAATTAATGTGTTACCGAATCTCAAAAGTTCTACCATGAATTTGCATGTGCTTTTTTCTCCCATATGATCGTAAATCTATTATTTTTGTACAAAGAATGACCAAATTGTGATTGTATTGAAATACAAGACAGAAACATTGTTATTGTTTTGTTTTATTTGCACTGTAATGGTGATTTTATTCCCATTTCCAACATTCTCTCCCCATGAGGAATTTCAAAAAAGTTGTATGAAATTTGTGTTTCTGAAATTTTTCTATACAATAAATTTTGTGTGTTTTGTTAAGCATTTGGAAAGGAAGTGATGAAGTGAACTTCAGAAATGTGAGTTGCATTTTCAGTCAGCTACTTAGATAAATAGTAGTGTGAGTTATTAATTATGAGCCCTATAAACACGAACACCCGTGACTGACTGAATGATGAAGTTACATTGCTGCTCAGCTGCATGCTGCATGACTGAGGGATGATGCTACTATTTACTGACTTTTTAACGCTTTCTCTCTGAGTGAACATTTTACCTGTAAATATAGTCAAAATCCCAGCACAGCTTTAGTTTATGTGCGCTATGATTTTGTCACACAATGTTTCTGTTTAGAAAATCTGGATTTTAGCAGAGCAGCCTCTTGGACATAGCTTGAAAGTGACTGCTTGTTGATTTGTAGTCTTTATGCACAACATTTTTACACAGTGAAAGGGTTCTCACAATAACTTCTCTATAAAGGTGCTAAACACCCCCATCCCCTGACACAGGGGTGTTCACTTGACATCAGTGTGATCCCCCTGTCAATTATGGGGCACCCCTTGGGGCAGGAGAGGTTGCTCCTTTATCAATGATGAAGATTATTGATATCACGCAATAGATTTTTTTACAGCTTAAAATACAAGCGAAATTGATAACATTAATGTTACACTTGTGCTTTGCCTCCTTTGAGACACCAAATGTCTGCTATGAGAGTGATCTATTACAGTATTGCTCAGCCACACATTCAATCTGAGTGACAGACTAAAGCCTAAACCTTTTTCACAGACATCACGTCTGTGAAAAGGTTAAATAATAGATTGCCATAACTTAGTTACCTTTTTGTCAAATCTGCAAAGCTACTTCGGCCAGACTCCATCTGCATTTTTAAAACAAGCAAAAGGGGAACCTCAAAGACTTCAGTATTTCATCCAGCATTTGGATAATACTGTACTTGATGCACAGGGCTATGCAGCTATATTAGAAATGAAATACAGTGCTTTTAAAATGTATTCTCTCCTCCTTTAACTACGTTTTATTACCTCTTTGACTAACAGTGGATTTACACTCTAGTACCAAAGTCAAACAAATCACTGCAAGTGATATAAATTCAATATTGTCCCAGACCACAAATGATTGCATTAATACGTAAGACGCGTCAGTATTTGTGGCAGCCGGCTGGAGTTGCAAAACAGACTTATCTGTCCACCTGCAGCCACAGACTGTAAATGCTGCCAAACCTATCAATAAACTCACGTTCACACAGATTGTGATTGAGTGTCAGAATACCATCCACTGCGATTCACAGCTGTTACATAATAAAACATGAGAAAGTCCAGGCTCAGTGCTGCTCTTTTACTGGCACTGTAGTGAACTTTGATCCAAAATTGATCCAAAAGATTTGGAGATAGGCTTCAAGGTTTAAATCTCCCTTGCTGTCTGATACCAGTAGTAGTCCTAATTAAGTCTCTTTTTAAGACGCCATTGCTCGGTGGGGGTGGGGGGTGGAGGGGACTGCAAGCTTAAAATCATGATTCATGATGCGCACCAACTTCGCCGTATCCAATGGCAGCTGCCGGTCGGTGGGCGGCGATAGCTGGGTTCATACCTCAATAAATTGCCCCCAAGTACAAACGCAGTTCCTGCTGCAGATCAGAAGCCTGTGCCGCCCGCGTGGTCGTTTTGGTTTGTTTCCCCGTCGGAGATGGAAAAGAGCCGGGACAAAGTGCCAAAGAAACCAGTTCGCCTAATAGCAGCAGTTTGCAAAAACATGGGGATCGGGAAAGAAGGAAAACTGCCCTGGCAATTACCGTAAGATTGAAACCATCTCTGACGAGGTGTTTATGTGTTTGATTGATGTGGGATGAAACCCTGTTATGGGGACCGTGTCAGCGACAGCATAGATAGCATAGATACTGCATCTGTACAGTGTTGATATGAGTAGTGCATTGCCCGTTCAGAATGTGCCCTTTTCTCTGTAAAAGCTCACGCAACATTCGGTGATGTCACTGATAATGTCACAGCTGTGATGTCAGAGAATCCCCCCGTCAGTTGGATGGTTGCGTATGTTACATGAATTAAATGAATTAAATTACTTTGTTTGTATCGACGATTTTCTCGACTACTGACCAGTCGACACCGCACTTCCTTGTGTCATCAAACATACCTGCTGAGATTAAAGTCGATCTCGATCAGGGGTTGTGGAGAAAATCGAAGGATTAATAATTAATTAATAAACCGTGTTTTTGTTCTTAATCTTTTAATTTAATCTTAATCTTACGCTGCATGACTTTTTTTTTTTAAATAACTCTATATGGATATTGACTTATATGACTTCCCTTGAATACTTTTATGTCTCGTTTTAGGGAAATGTGTTTGGGTAGGCTGGATGCTTTATGAAAGTAGCTGCTAAAGAATAAAGTTCTTCGTTTAGTATGAATTTTTGTTATGATTATAATTATTTTGATGCAGGGATAAACATCAGAAAGCCTAAAGTGATTGTATCTGGAAGCTCGGCTGACTAACAGCCCTTTTAACTGGAATCTTTTTCACAGCTTATCATTTCTGTCCTTGCTATCATGGGTGTGACTGTGCTCTGTGGGCTTGTCAAGCTCTTGAATGTGATTTACAACTGATTAATGCTGTTAAAAGAGGAAAAACTTTAACAGGGAAATGTTAAATATCTGCGAAGAAAAATGACAGAAGTCATCTAAGTTGTCATGAGTCTTTTTTCAGTGGCTTGTATAATTGGTTGATCAAAAAAGCTGCAGTTGAAGCCATAACAGTCCTCGTCTTAAAGGGAACAAGCTCTAGTAGTATTCATCCTGAAGTTACTAGTGATATTAAGCTGGCATAGTGGACAGAACACTTAGTGGGGAGAGTAGTGTTACAGTAGAGCAAGTCTCTGATGGAACAGCCTGCACACATAGGAACAGCAGTTGTACAGTGGCACATCCATGCAGACTTGTGCAGTCCATCAAAATAAAAAGGAAGATATTACGTGTTTCTGTGTCTTTAATATACGTGGTTTTTTTTTATTAGGGTTTGCTCCCTGTGCAGACTATAAATAGCATTACTTAGAACAAATGAGTTTAGTAACAGCTGACAGCTGTTTTCTGCTTGAATTAATTTGAAAAAAATGTGACTTTCACAGGTCTGAATTCCAGTACTTTCTGAGCACTGTCACAAGAGTGTCAAGGCCAGGTAATCCTCATCCATCAATGTTATGTCATATCATAATTACCTCATGTAGGGCTGGGTATCATTAGATTAGATTAGATTAACTTTATTAATCCCACAATGGGGAAATTCATGCTTTAATGTGTTCAAGTTTCAGGCATACCATTCACTGCTTTACACAGAAAGTGATGTTTCACCTAGTTATTTCATCTGTAACAGTCAGTTACATATTCAGTCCTTGTGACTTATTTAAAAATCTGATATACAATTTACATATAGGCTACCAGAGTAGAAGATTTTATCCATATCTCCCATCCTTATTTGACACAGTTCAGTTGGTGCCCAAGTATAACTGAGTTTTGATAACCAGTCCCGTAATTGCTGTGTTACTTGAGATGTTGAAGGCAGGTTCAAATATTGTATTTATTCGATTTCAGGAAAGATGAATATGATTGTCTGGGGCAAACTGTGCTGGTTCTCCAACCCAGAGGCCATGTTCCCAATGCCTAATGTTCTGCATGTGGTGTTGAGCACCACAATGAGGTGAGTAATTTCTCCCTCTCTATCTCTCTTACATAGGGCTTATCCAGAAACCACTACTTGATTTTCATTGTCATTCATCCTTTTCTTTCTCATGTGACAGTCATGTGTGTCTTACAGCATAGTTCCAGATCATGCCCACTTCTTGTGTCAAGACTTTGAGAGTGCTGTCCGTTTGGCTGCAGAGCCCCCCCTTGCTGACATAATAGAGACCATCTGGAGTGTTGGTGGTATGCAGGTCTACAAGGTAAAATGGCTTAAGCAGTTCATTTAAGCCTAAATAAACTGAAACTATCTGGAAGTCCAGGTCACAAGGAATGGCAGCCTGTCCCACATCTGGTGTTTGTGTCCATATGAATGGGGAGGGGGTTACTAAGCTGAACCAGGTGCAGTCCAGGTGTATTTGTTTATCGGTGGAAACCAGCATTTCCATGCAGTATTATGTACTGTGCAGGCCTGGCTAAAAGTTAGAAAAGAGAATAACTGACAAACACTACTGGAAAACAGAATAATCAGCAAAATGCAAAACTGTGAGAAAACAAAAGAATAAACCCAGCTCTGCACTAGGCAATGCACCTTTAACTCTAGACCCCTGCAGGTCACCACACTTGTTTCAGACTTAACACTTAACACTTGGTCCACAGAAAGCTTGCATATTTAGAATTCAATCAACCACAGCCTTACAAATAGCCTTACTTACTGAATATCAAGAAAACACCCCTGCAACTCTACCGTACATGGCACCTTCCCCTGGGAAACTTGCCTGTTTAAGCCAATGGTACTGTCCTATATGGTTTGGCATTTCCGAGTTGAAACAGAGAGTCCAGTAGACAAAAAACAAGTTACAATTAATTTTGTTCATTAAACTGAAATATTTAAGAACAAATACTAGTTCATATACAATATTTATTTCATTTAGTACCCTCTGTTACTCTGTGACCATGGTCGATAAAATAACCTTTGTTTATTAACAACAGAAGTAATGATGAAGATGGGAAACAGTGATATGCTCCTCCAAGCCTGCTTAATGTAATTATTAACAGAAGCAGCTATGTGGTGTGTATGTGCATGTGTGCATCTCACTTTACATGTCACGGCCGAGCGGTGGGTTTCTCTCTACCTCTTTTTTTTTTAAATTAGCGAATAAAAAAAATAACTAAAAATTCCACCCTCTCCTTCTGCAATGGTTTGAATCATACCTGACCTCGCACCGCCTGCTTTTTATTTGAATGAACCAACCCCTAGACTGCGCTTGATTTACACCTGTGTTAATACCCAGCTTTATTGCACCTGTATGGTAGGTACCTTCTCTTCATGTTTCATATCGTGGAGTCGGTGATCTGCTGTGTTTCCTGTGATTCCCAGCTCTCCAAATTCAAGCTGATGTCTCAGACAGAATAAGTAAGCACATTTGTGCAGAAACAAAAAAAATATCAAAAGACTTCAATACTGTACACATATATACCCCCTCAAACTATAAACTGCTGCCAAGGTGATGACAGAACAACAGCGCCATATGCTGTAGTTCAGTGTTGTTTTGCTTTTTCTGGTGCCTTTTGAAGTCACAAACATGCAGCTTTGTTTTGTGCAGCTTGTTTTTTTTGTGTGTCATTCTGTGTCATGTTATTGTGGCGTCCCACCATGGAAAAGCCAACACAACGCTCTCCCAATTTTAAAGTTATTGTGACTGTAATGTCTTTCTTCTTGTTTTCTGACCAGGATGCTATGAATCACCCATGGTGTGATTTGGTTTACCTGACAGACATCATGGCCGACTTTGACTGCGATGTTTTCTTCCCCGAGTTTGACCGGGGATTGTTCAAAGTACAAGAAAGGTTAGTATTCATCTCTTCCACAAGCCATTATAGTGCTGAGCATCCTGATCTGGAGGGCGTGGCCCCACATTTGAACCTGGTGTTGTTAAATGGTGCTTCTTTGAACTGAGTAGTGCAGTAAACAGTTGTTTTAACACATCAAGCCTTCCTACCGCTCAAAGAGACAATGATGTTTGCTTTATGTTACAAAGCAAACATCAGCACTATCTGTCAGACTGCATTGTCTTTGGTTGAGATAGCTCAGCTCAAAAGAATCTGGCAGGTTTGCCATGATAACATTATGTCAGAGAGCAGTGTAACTTCTGTTCAATAGTAAAATAATGAATGGTGGCCACTTAAGGTAGGTTCTTATCTTGCTTTTGGGTTGTTATTGTTAATGGAAATAGGGTATATTACTGGTCTTATGTCAGTTTGTGTACTTCCACAATAAAAGCTTATTTATCTAATTTATATATTTTAGGGGTCTGAAGATGATTACAGTTAAGTATAAAACTAGGAAATGGACCAAAGGAGTGAAACACAGAACATCCAGCTTGTACAATTGTTCCCTTCATCATCTAAAAATAGTCAGTGTATATAAAGAAAGTTCTAGTGAAATTATGAAAACTATATCAGTGCAAAATCTGTATCCCTCTGGGTAAACCCGCGAGGTAATTACTTTAATATTTTAAATCGGGTGCCTGGTATATAGAAGACATTGTCAACACCGGATGCTTAATTATTTACTTATTTTATATATATTACAAGTGACTAGATATCCAGGAGCAGTCTCAAGCAGTTTGCTGAGAGTAACAAAAACAATGGGAATCAGGAAAGCAGCTGTCAGAAGACCTCAAAATGAGACCAGAAAGAGCTACTAAATTTGGGAGTATCCTAAAATGCATGTGATCAAACAAATCGAGCTTTGGAACAAGATCATGCGGACCCGAGGGTAACCGAAGAGGCTGGAGGAGGTTATAAAGACAAAGGGAGGACAAAGTATGAGAGAACACTTCATAATAGGGGGTGCAAACTATTATTCTGATATAATTTTCATTATTTCACTAAACAGCATAAAATATTGTGTATTAAAGTTAAAGAAAACTGTTCTTATCCCTTTTAATAAACTCACAAAGCCTTTTTTCCCTTTTGTTTAAGATTTCCTGATGTACCGGGTGGCATTCAAGAGGAGAATGGGATTAAGTACAAATTCCAAGTATTCAAGAAAGAGATAAACTGATACTGTGTAGCTCAGGGATATGAAATATCAGAAGCCTCTCTATCACACTCAGTCACAATAGTGTATTTTTCTATTCTTCCTTGAAAAACTTGTCGCCGAAAAACGCACAGGCATTGCTAAAACCCAAACCCACACTGTCCTTTTTTTATTATTCGGGGAAAACCGAAGTCACGCCACCCCATTATTAACCTAGTAACCTAGTCAGTGTGTATTCCCGCTAGTGTAACCATGACCTTATTTGGTTTTTAATTCATGACAAACTTGAAGTACTGTGAGCACAGACACTTTAACAGCAGTCCAATTTCTCTCCACTAATATTTATGTGTATTTAGTCTTTTTCTAGTCTTGCTTTGTAGCTTTTTTCCATTGTTGTTTGGTAAAATATCTGATCATTAGTGGTAGAAAACAAAATTCCCTTCCACCCTCTACTGTCACCTTGTCGCTTGTCAGCATTCCCATCGCTCGTCCTCCTGCTCAGTCATCGTGTTGCTGCACAGAAAATATGCTCATCAGTGAGTCAGACAGCTGTCGTCAGTGACGGCCTGTGCCCTGCAGCAGATCTGGTCCTTTCTAAGCCAACAACACATGCCAGTTTAGAAAGTGATGAGTGAATGATCCTACTGGTTTGCTTTTCATACTTCAATGACCTATAGTATCTTGTCATTTAGATACAATCGATGTGGAGAAATAATACATCCTTATTGTGTTAAAATGCTACAATATATTTATTGTTTGAGATTTTTACTGATTTTTTTCTCCAAATTTAGGGTTTATAATGAAAATAACATTGTGATTTGGAAATAATTGACGTTTTGTGAGTTTATTTTTCATTTTCAATAAAATTGTACTTATTCATTTGGTTGTGTGTGATGATTTTTGCCAGTAGGTGGAGGCATTACAATAGGACAAGGGGCGGACATCCTGCCTATATGCTGCAGGTGATTTACCCAAGAGTCTCTCACTGCAAATACTTTGACTTGTCATAGCAGAAAAAAATGTGACTGACAACAATGTTAACAATATACTGGAGTCCTCAGGTGAGCCATCAGAGTCACTATGCTCAGTCCAGGGAACCTGAAACTGACGCTGCTACATGAAAACTTAGACATTTTTAATCATTATTTAAACCTTTTCTTTTCCTGTAGTGATACGTCAAAATGTCTTCAGGGAAACAGCACTATCAATTTCACAACCATTGCTTTAAATGATTAGTGACATTGTAAAGTCAGTCATGAATGAATACAGGAATGACACATGGTGTCACAGTCAGTGATATGATCCCAATACACTGCACCTCTCCACAAGTGGTGACAGATGAGTCTGTGTTTCAGAGTTGGGACTCTTTGAATTGTCTCATAAGGGCAAAGGTGGGTTTGAGAAATGAAATGGCAGAAAAACTATTGCAAATGCTTTTTCTAAGGTAAGACACCACCACAGAAACTCAGCATGGGGTGAAAGATGTTTTCATTGGTGGAAGATGACTGAAAGACTGATGTTAGTGTGTATGGGAATGAAGCTGTTTTTAAAAATATTGTATTTGTGGTGAGCAGATTGAAAGCTTTAGCTGATCCTTTGAGTCAAAAGGGAAGTTTTTTTTGAAGAATATCCTTTTAAACTTGAGCTTAACTCACACTGACTTCAAATAAGCAATATTTACTGCATCCGTGGTGGTGCACGCTCTGGCTTGGGGCTGGAAATCATAGCTTTTAATTGCAGATGTCATCTGTTTCCGGTGAGATACGACCCATAAAAGCAATATGTTAAGTATGGCCTAATATCTACTAGTGTCGTGGTTGAAATGAAAATGGCACAATTTATTCTCCCTCTTATTAACCTCTCTAGCTTGCCTCTGTAATTCAAGAGTGCAGTGCGGGACGATGTGGCTGTCAACAGAGGACAAGAGGACAGTGGGCAAGAAATAGAGGTGACCTGCATTTACACACCTTAGGTCTCGCCTCGTCTGCCTCGCACTGACACATCCCGATTAACTCCTTGTGTGTGTGCCTCAGCACTGGTTAAGGACACAAACCTTGCAACGTGACGACTTAAAGAAATTGTTGCTGATGTCTGTGTAAAATTAGTAACCCTGAGAACGTCAGCTGCAGTGTACTTGAGGCCCTGTTGTAGCCCCTCGAGGGGGCTGCGTGTTTTGAATGGTTGGAAAATGAACTCTAGTCAAGCATCCATCTGCTGAACTCAGATTCATTACCAGATGCACTCAGTTTCACATCATCTGCCCAGTGGCTATCACCATGGCTACGGGGCCATGCTGAGTGATGCAGGCGGCAGCAGATGGGAAGTGGAAGTTGTTAACGTATATTCACACACACGCACACATCCCCCCCACCCCCTTCACTTCCTCCCCCTCTTCCTCCCCCTGGAAACACAAGTCCTCTCGCTCTCTCTTTGTTGTGACCCCCTCCGCTCCGCATTATGAAAGCAAGGGAACCCGAACCTGGAGGCATAAAGTCGTGGCTTCATTAGCCATGAAGCTCGCTCCCATGAAACGGCACTCTTAAGCATGTTTCAAGCGCTTTTTCTGGCTTCCAAACATTGAGACGCATTCAAAATGAGACATGAAACATTTTGCAGTGCCCTATCTTGGCTTAGACAATGATCACTGAGAATGTACACTGATTCTGTGGCCTACAGTAAAATAAATACGGGCACTAATTCATGTGAAACACACAGACGCAAAAACCTTATTAATACAGCCAGACGTAATGGAGAATCAATTTTGCATAAATGATCTAAAAAAAGAAAAAAAAGATTGCAGGGTGCATTCAAATAGGCCACTTCCAACCCAAATCAAAGGACTTTGTTTTCCCTCCCTTTTTAATCTTATCATGAGGGTGCATTTGAATTCATTTGAAATGATAATGAAGTGACATTTCAGCAGTGAAATAGCTTATAATAAAGTGTCTCCATCTGTAAAGTAACAATAAAAATCTGAGACACAGTAAGATTTCCTCCCCCGAGGGAAGCGGTTGTGTGAAAATAAGACTCCTGCACAGGCCGTAAATAAAATGACTTGAAAAGCCTCGTTTGTCCTCAGTAAAAGTCAGTGATACATTTGATGGACGAGTCAACATGGCCCTCGTTACTCACTTATGTCGTGCGGCGTTTCATGTGACGTTATTGTGATGAGGTAACTCGTAAATAAGTACAGATTTTGGGGGGCAAGGGACTTCATCTTGGCTAAAAAGCATGACATATTAAGGTGGCGCAGCGTTTGTCTCACTTTCTGACATCACCCTGGGACGCCGTGACATAACCATTCTCACCTCTTCCAACATGAATTAACACCTGCAAAGAAAGTGCCCTGCTGTTCATGCGTCACCAGACCACCATCAGACTCACTGATAAATTTGGTACAATCACAAGTTTCCTCAAGTCTGAACTACAAGCAAAAAACTGACTTTGCTAAATTATTTCGCGTTAACTCTCACATTACCCAATTAGGGGAAAACCAGGGCAAGGAAAAAAACAAACACTCGTGACTCACATGTAGTTTAATTGATTACTTTTCACCCCACAAGGGCTGAGATTTTGCCAACAGGAGACAAACTGTTTTCTCTCCCACTTTGCCCGAGCGTGATTCCTCACATGAGCTTTCGAAGAAATAGCAGCCTTTAGGTCAGTCTTAGCAACCATTTAATCTGGCATTTTGAGACTCTTATCTGCAGTCAGTTCAGTTTGCATCCTCGAGCGTCTTTCAAATGGCATGGCAGAATTTTAAAATAAATGCACAAAGTGGGTGCACCTTTAGACTTATCACAGTACAGATAGAAATTATCACAAAGATAGTACACTGTACATCTTTGCAGCTTTAATTCCCTGGCATTAATAGTCCAGTCATGTGTCAGTCATCTACATTTAAAGGGGCAACAGGGTTAAAAAGTGGTCTCTCTCTACGTAGCTGTAGTTTTCCATAGCTCATCTCAAAGTCCTTCTTCGTGCCATTTAGGACGTCCAGGCTTCCTGTCCTTATATCATAGCCATGCCCCTTCAGTCGCTGAATGCGGTAATTCACTATCTGTGTGGTCAGCTCCAGGATGGTTGGAGTCTCCATGATTTGAGACATACTGATCCCAGCGCTGAGGAGCCCCTCATAGCGCTCAGCCAGGGTAGCTTCAGGGTAGTAAAGCAGGGCAGGACAGTTGCAGATGATGGCCCGCAGCTCTGCCTCAGAGCAGCCCATGGTGTCCTGGGAGTATGCCAGGGTGCGCCGCATGCTGTCCGGGTTCAGCTCAGTGACAAAGCCCCTCAGCTTGGAGAGGAGGCGGAGCAGCTCGGCTGTGCTGAAGCCCTTGTCTCTGAGGAACAGCAGGTTCTGCCTCAGCACCTCCGGGGGCTTGAGGAGAACAAACGGGTTCTGGCTCAGCAGCTTCTGAAGCCAGATCTTCATGTTGGCCTCCTCCCCTCCCAGCTCCTGATAGGCCTGCTGGAGCGTGCACACCATCACCTCATTGTGCTCCACTGGCCGGCTGAAGCTCTGGGGAGCGCTCGCCATGAGTTTGGTGATGATTCGCTTGTTGAGGTTTAAGCTCTGGAAGAAAGCAATGTTGTTGCGCTGGTTGTCATGGTGGCTGGAGGAGGTGAAGAAGGAAGCAGGGAATTTCTCAATGATACCAACCAGCTCTTTCTGGTTTGGGCACACAGACATCCACAGCTCCCTCTGAGCCCGCATCTGCTCCGGGTGACAGAGGACCGCCTCAGGATGAGCCGTTAAAATCCGGGAGATTATGGAGCCCGTGGCCCCCATGTCCTTCAGCTCATCAGCTACCTGCTTGGTGTATGCTGGGCTCTGATGCAGGACCCAGCCATTAAGTTTTCGGACCTTCTGGATGTCCACAGAGAGATCATAGAGAGCCTCCACGGTCTGCTGGTTCTCCGCTGAACTCAGTGTCACGCATGGCCGGAGGTTTAAAGGTAGAGCTGAGGCCTGGTGGCACCGGAGGCACAGGGACGTTGCAATCATGCGCAACATTGATGCCAAGTCCTGATGCTGATCACCTAAGGATGTGAGAGAGAAGGGAACTTCAGTGGGTGACAGCCAAGCAGGAGACTAACATAATTGTGAACTAAAACTTGCTTCACCATCTCAATTAGCAGAGACAGCTGGGTAATGGAAGCTTGAGCGGCCAGCGAAACGCTCGTTGCAGTAACTGTGGTGCCGCTCTGTGAGGCCGGACGTGAGCTTCTATCAGGACAGACTGACTGAGAATCAGGGCTCTAACCTTGATATCGTTTTGTTCTGTTGCCCACATAAATTTCATCCAGCCCTTAAATATGTCCCAAACATTAAGCACAGCCTGGGGGTGTTTCCTGGAGACCAGAGATTTGTCACAGACAGTCGAAGAGAAATCTGAACAGACACAGTAGTGTTACTGATATGAATTCCCACTATGACAAAGATGCAGACTGTTTCCGTTACTGACAGTGATTTATTATGCATGTTCCTCCAAAAAAAAATAAAATCCTCAAGTCCCCTTTATGTACTATTTCTCAACTGACAAACTGTTTATCTAAGCGATTAAATCTCTCATAAGTACTCTGCAATTTGATCTCCCGGCCTTGACACGGGCAGTGCCCACTTGTTGACTTTTCGAAGACGTTTTGAGTAATGTCTCTCTTCGCAGACTTTCTTAACGACAGCGGGTTTTTTTCCTACAAAGCTGCTGCCGGTTGTTTCATAGGGGAGAGAAGAAAAGCATGAGCCGGCTCGTCACAATCAATGCTCCATTACCACGCGTAACCAGATAAAGAAAAAAATGCAGAACCGCGACAAAGCATCGCGTGGTAATTCAAGACGCCTGAGCACACCGAATTAATCTTGACATTTTACCAGTGGTGGGTTGCACGTCAGGTCAACGATTTCAAAATAAAAGTTCCGTGCGTTCATCGCCACCTGTTCTTTTATTTGGAGAAACATGCTAGGCGTTTAGCTTGTCGGCTAACTGCTAAAAAAGACAAGAGCAGTCCCCGAACATCGCGGCGCATCTCCATCTTTATCTATGGGATTTCACACAGGAACTATTGATTATAGTTAAGCCGTTACGCTGTAAATATGTGCAAGTGCAACCAAGTATAAGTATTAAATACAAATTAGTTACCTTCTTCAGTTGCGGTCACAGGATGTGGCGTTTTGTTGTGAAACTCTTTTCTTCCTCTAATGACGGTCTGTGTTTTGGTATTTACCACAGCGCCACACAGAGGCGGACATGGGCACTGCACAGACGTACAACAAAAACCTTCTAATTCACATGGGACAATGAAATAGCCTGGATTTTTTTTTTTTTTAGACAAAAAAAACCCACAACACATGCAGAATGTAGAAACACCGACGTAGAAATGTGATATTTGACGTTATGCTCCCACTGTCCCAATTTCTTCCCTCTTTTCAAAGCTCCGCTCTTTTATTGCACCCCATATGTCCAGTAATTAAATAATTTTGGCAAAAATCTGTATCTCAAACAGCAGTTGGTGCACATCCAAACCCTGCAGCATACGGGGCCCTGATGAGTGTAATCAGCGCTGGGCTGAATTGGACTCAACACATGGAGAGTTTTCTCGCAGTTGGTGCTTAATCATGATGCTTGATCACCAGCTCTGCAAGCTGTTCCCCCAGCAGCACGGGAGTTGCTGCTGCTGAGTGGGTAGCTGGGTTCATTATAGTTTATATACTAGTAAACAGATGACATGCCTCAAAGGAAAACAGGTTGGTTCTTTTTTAATACCCAGTATGTTGAGTTATCTGCTGGTTATCAGAGTGCACTGATGACGCTTTCTGCCTCTCACACAGAACACATTCAAGTGCTTTCACATGAAACAACTTTCTTTAAGGAGGAAGCAGTAGTGTAAAAAACATGTGGGCCTGCAGAGTCAACACTTACTCAATCATCATCTATTTGCAGTCAACCTCTTAATAATTTCCTTGGCTTTTATCAAGGGTTAGCAACGTCACGCAATCACTACCCTTCCTTTTATTCCACCTCATGAGGAACTTAAAACATAAGCGCTGAGAAATGGTCTCTGGTAGGTTATCATGAACACACAGATGGAACCAAAAGATTAGAAAATGTATTTATGAAATGGGCAATATGAGGAATCCTTCAATCTATGCCCCCTGATATGATCAGGACTGTGATCCAATGATCCCCACCATGATGAAAATAGAGAGTCTGTGTGTTCATGTCACATCCCTATGATAAATGTGTAGCTGCAGCAGGATGTCTGACTTGCCTGAACATGAAATATAGACATATTGCCACATACTGTACTTATTGTGATTTTGTTATGTTTATGCACTCAACATTGTGGGTTGCACGGAAATTTGAGTCAGGAATCATGTAACCTGATTCCTGATCACCAAAAATCACAGAACAATAGCATCAAAAGGAGAAAAAGTGGGACAACTAGACATTGGCAGAAATATGTAAACAAAGGCAATGAACTGGAAGAGGAAAGGAGAAGCTGTTCCAAATTGCTGCAAACAAAACAGGCTGTAAGATCTCTTGCAGATGCTCATACACTTGCTGCAGCTTTGTGGTATTGAGACATGGACAGATTATGAGTAAATGGACCCCAAGGCACAGAAAGGTGAAAGGCACCACCTATATTGAAAGACATACAAAACGACTACCAACAATACATTCTCTTTGTAGTTGTTTTGTGGTTGTTTATGTATTGTTGTTTTGCACCTTTTTGTGGTTATTTTGTGTCTTTTTGTGGTCATTTTACATCACTTTTTGGTCACCTTTATCTTGTTTGTTCAGAAATCACCTCATCTAACAAACAGCTTAATTTCCACACATAATGCCAAAGTCACCACCTGACTCATTTCCTGCACAGGTAGATAAGGTGCAGGGTTTTCCAAGCACTGTTATCTATTACCCAAATACCAGAACAAGCTTCAAGCATTTACATCTTGAAAAAACAACTGAAAGAGAGACCGAGAAAGGACACAAGAACACTGTCTTGAAAAAGAAACACAAATGCTGTGATCGACCTGTGATCGTTTTATGCCAGTCAACAATCAACTTCCTTGCTGCAGTGTAAAGAAGAAATACTTTGACTTATTATCTGGTTTATTATTACCTGGAAAGAGCTCAGGATTCAAAGTTCAGTAACATAATAGCTGTGTTCAGTTGTTCAACAACAGATCAAGGTCAATTTATTTTATTTGTATTTTGACAAAATTAACTCACTGATCAAATCTGCCCAACAAAATTTTTTATTAAATAATATTGGGTGTGTATAGTAACAGATTCTATATCCCCCCCGTGTTGTTTGATTAAAAACAGATTGCACAAAATGGTATGATATAACAACTTCACATAATATAACCAATATATACAACATTTGTTATAATACAAAACTGAACATTATGAAGCATAAACAAAAATGGTGAAAGAATGAAAGTGTTCCGTACTGTGACCAAAGAAACAGTGCTGTGATCGACCTGTGATCGACCTGTCAGCACCAGGCCATATAAACAGATCACCTGACACTTCCTTCATTTAGTTCAGATTAGTGTGCTCACTGAAAAAGAGCACAATGGTACAGAAAACATGAACTGTGTGCATTTTAAAGTGTGCAGTCATGCTTGCTTGCATGGAATTTTCACAAAAACACGTGCGTGTAAACACTCCCTCCAACTGCTGTCAAGCCACCTTGCATGGTGACTGACTACACCCACTGCTAAACGAAAACCAGTCCAACTACACATCAACGCTGTTAATGTACAACCAGGAGGATAACTTTTTTATTTTTATGCTCTGTCTGTTTGTCTAGCCTTATCTCGGCAAAATTCATTAAATAACTTTCATGACATTGACACTGACAATGCCTTTCTACCCACTCCCATCACTCAGAGTAACTTGGCATTTGTTATATGTGTGTAAGTGCGTGTGTGTTCCTATGTCTGTGTTTGTGTGGATCTGTGGAAGAGGAGGGAACTAGCTGGAGGTGGAACTAAAGTGGCATTATAACAACCTTATAACAAGCTTACTGTACACACACTTCCCAGAGTGTGACAAACACATGGACCGGGACAAGATGACCTCCTTTAGGTGTCTTGAACTTCTGTTTTTCCTCCTCCTCCTTCGCCAGGTCAACAGTGAGGAACCAGAGCCCGTTTTCAGAGCACAGGGCAGCACGATTGAGATGGGGTATTGTTTTGGAGTGGATTATATTGTTGTTTACAGATTTTCTCCAGAGGGAGACCAGGTGCTCGGTAACTCCTCTGCCAGCAATACAACCATCACACCTCCTGCAGACCTGCAGGATCGTATCCATATCAGCCAGCATCATCACCTGCTTGGGCTGCAGATAAGGAACCTCACACACATGGACTCAGGGATTTATAGGAGGGAATGCTGGCAGAACCAGGAACTAGTCAGCCAGCTCAAACAACAGCTCTCTATTTGTGATGAGGAGGTTGAGTCCGAGGAAATAATTGTGAAGGGGGAAGCTGAAGGCACTGAGCTTCTGTGCAACAGCACTGCTGCTGGTCTGGAGGGAATCTCTGTGCGCTGGTACCATGAAAAGTATCCATCTTATAAGCTCACACTTTTCCTGGATAGCAGTGTTTCACTGGAGCCACTACTGGAGGAGATGCAGGGTGTCGTGAAGGTCAAAGAGGGAGGGATGTTGCTTTTGCTTAACAGCAGTGTGTTAAAGAATTCCCAGCACTTCCACTGTCTTGTGATCAAAGGTAAGAATTGCCTCAGTTTTCAAAACATGTACTTACCAGAACGCACGGAGAACAAGGACATTTTTGCCTCACAAGGAGACAGAGTGGTGCTAAATTGCCCCTCTGATGGTAACAACCAGCAATGGGAAACACCACTTGGGAGGATCAATGGCAGCAGCATGAGGATCAGCCAAATGCATATAGTAGTTGGTGATGAATCAGAGGACTTTTCATTGGAAATTCCTGCAGTGACCGATGAACATGTTGGAGAATATTCATGCATCTCTACTTCACTTGAGCTACAGTACTTCCTGATTCTTTGCCCCAAAAGGAACCCCCAAGAAAAAATTGGTCTTGAAGGCGGGAACTTCTCGCTTGAATGCACAGTTGGCCATGATGGCTCCCACAAAGTGCAGTGGTACCACAGAGAAACATCAGGGGAATATGAACTCATCTATGACACAAACGATGAAACTGTTCCTGTCCCAAAGAGTCTGATGGACAGACTGACTTTGTCTGACAAAGGCTACTCACTGACAATCTCTGATGTGAATTTGAAAGATGCAGGCGTGTATCTGTGTGTTGTTTTAGGAGGCCCTGAATTCCTGGAGTATGATGATGAGTACACATATGATTATGATGGGGATGAGACAGAGGATGATGGACACCAATTCATGCATGATGCAAATAGGTGCATATTTAAACAGGAGACCACTCTGACATTAATCAGGACGCTGAGAGGTGTGACCTATCAAGCAGAGAATCGAATCCCTGAAACCAGTCCCACAGCTGACCATTCAGCAGCCTCTCATACTACAGCTTATGGCTTGGGGATAGGGCTGGTGGGGCTGGTGGTTGTTGCAGTGATTGCTGGAGTGATTGCAATAAAGAAAAAAAGAGCAACCTCTCGTTCTGGACCAAATACAAACAAGGACATAAAAATGAATGAGGATCCTAGTTGTACTGAGAGGTTAACTAATGATGAATGTGGTGCTTAACAGCTTTTGTAAAGTAGCTCCAAGACATTTTATATCCAAGTGACATTAACTGTGCTATAAAATCTGTCCATAAATCACATCTCATGCTAACTGTTTTCACCAGTTGCTGATCATGAAATGGCTGTATTTATACTTTCACTTTCATGTTTATGCCATTTTTCTCTACTTTTTTGGTGCTAATTATTAATGTTGGACTGTGACTGAAACATTCCTGTGTTTCTGCCCTGTCACAAAGTTGCTCCTCAGTTTTGAATGGCTGATGTGTACCTCAGTGCACAAGCTATGAAAAACATGTTTTGAACTCATCTTGTGGCCTGAAAATGTGGTATGGCTGTAGTGTGACATTAAGTGATGACTAAAAACCAGTCAGACTGCTCTCCTGTCAACAGATTTTTTGGTACCAACGAAGCAGAGTGTAACGGCCAGAAAGTACCTAAAGCTTCACTGCCAAAAAATCCAAACAACAGTCATTACTGCAGAAAGACATTTTGAAATATATAAACAATGTTAAGATGAGCAACACCATTCAGATCTCAATTTCATGAGACATGAACCTGTATTAGCCTTCATTTGGAGTCATGTTTTCTGTCCACAGGATGAATACAAGACCAATGATTACTCTTTTTTGGTCTCCACCATCCTGAAGGAAATATCTAGCTCTTAAGCTGCTAAATGTTCTACTTTGTTCACAGCTGGTTGCTAACTTTGTTTATCTCACCACTTGGTGCTGGGTGGGTAATGTACAGTAGGTTTTTGAAGTTTTGACACAGCTTTGAAAACAGCTGCAGTCGGAAATGAGGTTGATGGAGATTAGTGACACCGGACCAAAGCAGTTAAATTGTGGGCGATAAAACCAAAACAAATTTAAAGATGATGAAATTTCATAGAGCTGAGAGGAATTGCAAGGTTCTGCTAATTTGCTGCAGATGTGACACTATGAGTCACCCCTTCACATTACACATATTCATTTGATCAATTGTTAATATATGAAAAAATGGATTAGCACAGCCTTAAGCATGAAATCTTGGGTTTTACTAGGGGGTGATGTAAAACTGACTGAATTTGCAAAAGATATATAAATCAAGCAAGTAACATTCTCCAATCTCCACCAATCTCTTCTTCTAATTGTGACAATCACCACAGAGGTTTAGTTTTAAATGCATTCCCTGAAAATTCAGGATGAACCAGGTCTTTTTGCTGCAGGTATTTTTTCAACATAATAAGAGCCAAAGAGAATCAAGATAATCAAAAGAAACAAACTCAAGCTGTCACCACTACTTTGATGTCTCCAAGGTAGTGATGTGCGGATGTGCTGCTGGATGTGCATTCTGACTATGCCAAGCTGAACAAACAACCTGACAAATGCACATGTTTACGTATCTTATATTTCTGTGTGCACGTTTTCTTACTGTATCTTTGATCAAAACTTACTTTGAGCTATCTCATCAAACACGACACGTATAAACTACAATTCTGAATAAATATCTGCTGTAGCTCCTGAGTACTGAACAAGTTAAGCAGCACACGACTGCAGGGTGAACAGCAGTATTGATCCAATATTGCAGTTTACATTTGCAGAACAGAAAAAGAGTGTACAATATATAAAGCAGCTACATGCATTACTGACAAGCTGACTGTGTTCATATTGATTTAATTGAGCATTTTATTATCTGAGATGATACACAGAGTAGTGTGCAATTTATGTTTTAACCAAATATGATCAGCTGCCTCAGAGTCAGCATGTCGTGGTGTCCTGCTCAGGAAACTGAGATGCTTCAATCTCTTTTGAAAAAACTTCATATGAATTTGAATAAATATTTTCAAACCAGGATGTGGAAAATGGAGCAAAATGGTTTGAAGCAGTTGGCAGGTTATATAGCTACTGAAGGTATACTTGGCCACTGAAACCCTTCTTCTCTCCCTCAGTATGTCAGCAACACCAGCACTGGGAAAACTTCCTACTTTCCCCTCACTACCTGACACAATTCACAACATATATGAATAATGTATGAGCCACTGTGTCCTGCACTGGCTATTTTCACATTGGGGACAACCTCTTCTGCATGTACAGATGGGTGACAAATTAAATACAAAACCTGAACAAATGGCTGGAGAAGTTAAGGATGCAGATACTTCCACTCATGTGCACTGCATGGCACAATTAAGCAATTGCCATTCAATCATGCTCCATGTATGTATGAAAATGCTGAGCAGGCCCAGTTGATTCTGTACTTGTTCCAAGATGGCATGAACAAAAGATTAAGATGATACACTGTTGGGGCACAGATGGGAACAGTGACTAAAGTGACATCTGCATTTAGATGTATGGGAAAGTTGACATTAAATATGGCTGGGAAAAGTGGTCTGCATGGCACATTTGATGACTGTGATGTTTGTGCATTAGTGTGATATGTTCCTGCAATGAAACATTTCTATCGTAACCACATTATTTCTGGTATGACATGTAGAGGTAAAACCAGTCTCCACTTTTGCATACCCAGAATACAGGCAGCAACAAGCTGCAATATTAATGAGACTTTTTTCCCATTGTATATTTACTAAATAATGATTTTGTGGACCTTCAGATTTTGCCCTCTGAGCCGCAACTGTGACGGCCCAGGATGGGCGTCCCTTTCCGGTTTGCCTCTCCCTCTCTTTTTCTCTTGCTCCCAGGTGGTGGCAGGAGGCGTGGCCAGCCATGATTAGCAGATGAGACACACCTGACTCTCATCTGCTAATCAGCACACCTGGAGCTCATCTGACAATCACTCCAACCCCCTACATAAGCCCAGCTCTCCAGTCACCCTGTTGCCAGATGATTGCCCTGCAACATCCTGCGTTCCTTGTTTTCCTAGACCTCGACTACGCTTTGACCACGTCCCTGACCACGATCCCGACCATTGCTACGTCCCTGACCACGGCTATGTTCCAGACCACAATCCCGACCACTGCTACGTCCCCGACCACGACTACGTCTACGCCAACCTCCCGAAAGAGTCGGCACGCGCTACACCACGGGTGTGACTCTTCAGGGAGTTTTTCCTCGTGCTGTTTCCCTGCTGGAAACTAATAAAAAGTCAAACTTTGTGCCTCTGGTCTCCTGCACTTTCTGGTCCGAAACCCCACCGTGACAGCAACATCACTAAACTGTACTGTGAAATAGCACAGCAGCAACCCCTCTCAAATAGTAGCTTTAAATGTGGTGAAACTGTCTCACCTTGTTTCTGTGAAACTCCATTAACTCGGTCTGTGCTGTTTTCTTTGCTACTTTTTTATACTGATTTATATTGTAGCATTTACTTTTCATATTCATTGTGCTCAAAATTTTCATGCAACATTTTTACTGATGTTTGGTGATGCAGAGGACATCAGGTAGCATTCATGCATTCTTGAGGGTTTCCATCTTGCAAAAGCAATCTGGAGATGTTGTGTCTCAGCAATATTTTTAGCTGCCAGATTCTATTACTCCCACATACTTAACCTGTTAGAGTCCTGATAAATATTTATGTTTAGTGCCAGTATACCCAAAGAAGAAATATGGTTTCTGTTAGGAAATATCTGCTCAGCTGGTATATAGAAAAAATAAAAAACAAATCTATGTGTTTTAATTTGATGTTGGGCCAATATCTGATTCTGTAGCTGCAGCAAACAGGTGGACTCCTGCAAGACAGAGCAGAAAAACATAAACCTATTGTCTGCCTCTTGATATTATCTGCTTCTTTGGTATTATTTCTTGAAAATAGACACAAATAAATAAAAAAGTTGACGTCCTTTAGAAACCTTGCCTTTTCATGATTTTCCCTCTTTGTGCTCTCTGTTAACATTGTCTCCCAACTACAGGTTTACAAGCCTAAGAGAAGCACTTAAAAATGCACCCAAAGTTTTAAAAATACATGTGAAGTTGAGGAGGATTTTGAACAATCTGCCCACAGGGTCATGTGCTAATTAGCTGGGAGAGGAAAAAAGATCAGATTTAATGCCAGAGTGTTGCTGAAAACTTGATCCAAAATCAGGGCCTTTAAGAGACATTTGTTTATAAAACCCAGAAAAATCCGATGAGTGAAAAGGAAGATGGGAGGGGGGGTGGCAAGGTCATTCTTATTTGCCACTTTACATATCCTACACCCCTGCATGGGCTTGATTGATGGAGACAAAGTCGTGAAAGCGGACCAGCTGTTCGGTACTCTCAGGTGTAATTAAGAAAGGGCTCTGTCACTCCCCAGGAGGCCCGATGAAGCGGCGAGGAATCCGTACGCCTCAGAGAACAGCAAGATCAGGCAGCAGGCTTCCTTCAGTTTGTTGCAGTGAGAGCCTTTAAATGGATCAACTTAATTGTGGAGGCATCTCTTGCACCATCTGTGTGTGTGGGAGAGCGTGTTTGAGCCACAAGTGCATGTCCGTCTTGGTCTGTGTGTTTGTGTTTAAGCAAACTGTGAGCCATCGCAGCAACAGAGCAGAACTCAAGTTAGAAAAGTAATCGATGAAATCAGCCAGGAAATTGTGTTTAGACAAGTTGTTACTCAGAGACTCTTGTGTTGACTTGGGCTCGTACAACTACTGCGGAGCACACAGAGACACGTGACTGCACTCCCAATTTTATTAAAGATCATCCAAAGTTTTCTCCCTGCACACACACACACAAAGGTCCATTTCTTTCACCAATGCAACAGTCAAAATCCCAAATGGATGTTAACATGACCCCTCCTCATATCCACCAACCCTCTGCCCCCAGGTCATATCTTTCTGTCTGATCAGGAGGCCACATTCTATAGAATCAGCACGTCAGCTGGGCGCTCTCCGGCGGCTCCGAGGCTGAGTCTGCTGAGGCCCGATCTGCTGTAATTTGCCAGGCCCATTACTCCCACAAATGTGATGGCTGTGAGCCCTGTGAGTATGAAACAGTTGGTGGCATGAAGAGCCAGAGAGATAGAAAGAGAGAGCGAGAGAGACAGAGAGAGAGAGAGAGAGGGAGAGCAGAGTACCTCACCTCACCATTGCTGCTGTCTAGCCACAGTGTCTGAGTGAGTGATGCGTCGTGCTAATGGCGCCAATTATGCACCAGAGAGCACTGCTGATGGTTCTAAAGCGAAAGTGCTGGGGGAGTTGGGGGGAGTTGCAGAGGGAGGCCTTGGGGTCCAAAAACAACAGCAAAAAAAAAAACTGTTAGAGACAGGAGGGAGACGAGCCACTTGGGGCTTGTCTTTCCTAATAGCAGTCTGCTGGCCACCCAGACATGTGGAGGTGTCTGGTTGGATGGCAGCCACGCAGGAATTTATGTCTGTTATTTTCAGAGGGCCAATCCAAGCGAGACCAGGACCAATCAAATGCTCTCAATAAAACTGACTTCCCTTTGGAAGTCTCAAAGGCTTTCAACAGATTTGATTTGAAGTCTATAACCTAGAATCTAGTGGGTGTGAGGCTGAGAAGCTGTGATACTTGCTCCCTGTCAGATTGTAAAACTTCAGCTCCCCTGTGTCAATGAAACTGTTGGAGAGCAGAAGGTGCATCGTAGGTATTTTTTCTATGTTTTTTAATCCCCGACAGTGACTGTTCTCATTCTGCGATGTTTACGAGCAGAAATCATTATCCTATCGTCGTTATTTAAGTGTTGACGTGATTCATTATACGGGAATGTTTTGTGAAGAGAAACAAAAAGAGCTATCAACCGGTTAGACTAGAAAATTCTTAGTCATGTAATTGGCTCTTCTGGTATGTAAGAAGCAAAAGAGTCACCTGTGCAACTCTTGATGGGTACCAGGGGAAAACCTTAAAGCTGAGAAAAAAGTTATTTTCATTGAATGGTGTTGAGGTACCTGCATGTATACACAGGATAATTGCAAGTTTTTTCTCAGGAGCAGAATTCTTTTTTTAGTTTTTTTTTGCAGGGATCAACAACACAACAGCAGAGCAGGCTTGTTCACTCATGTGCAGATACTGTTAGATTAAATCAGAAATAAAAAAGGAGGATCCCAGTAGACAGGCAAGTGAAAATGAGACCATCTATATTCAAGAGATCTCTCATTCAAAAACAATCACACAGACGTGCATCGTGAACGTGAGCCAGCACAGCCACACCTATGTGGCACAGATGGCGCGTGTAAACTTTCTCCTTCCCCCTCCTCTCTGCTGTAATCTCCCTCTCTGTCTCTCACATCCCTAGTGTTCCATACTCTTCCTTCCTTTCATCCCATGTGCCACTCAACAGATTTCTCTCACTCTGCCAGGAGTCCGGACGATATTTAATAAATGAAGCCTTGTGAAATTGGCAAGCAGGGTAGGAACACCACGGCTGGGTAAATGTTAGCTGAAAGCTATGGTTTACCTTCTGTAATTTGGAGTTCCCATAGAAAACAGCCAGTGATCAGACTGTCTATGGATGAGACAATTTTATGCCAGATGATCCTCGCCCCCCTGAATGGTTCACTGAACAGGATAGCAGAGAGACAACTGAGGCGAGCCAGGTCAGGAGTTCTGTGGGCTTCAGGATAACAAGCAATCAAACCGACTCAGATGAAGTCTGATTGGGGTCAACATTGTTGAATTCAATCATGACCTCCCATTAATAGTCAAGGAATAATAAGGGAGAAAAAAACCCTCCATACGTATTGGGGATTGATTACTCATGTGGGCCTTCTTAGTGTTTGAAAAATAAGAGCAGAAATTACATAAACATGACCCCACTTAGTATATATTGTGATTATTTCACTAATTCATTACATTATTAAATGAAAAAGAGACCCCCTCCAGAATAGTGACATTTTGGAAGCTTATTGAGAAAAGATTCTGCTTATTCTACTTGTGGTAGAGTGTTAGATGACAGCACTGTTAACAACTCTCCTGTCCATCGTTTGGTATAGCTGCCACCAACAGCCATTACCTTGGCATAAAAATGGAATCACAGGGAAACAGCTGGCCTGGCCTTACCCAAAAGTATCAAAATTCACCCAACAGCATCTCTAAATCTCAAAATATATTGTTTCTTTAACCTGTATCAACGTATAAAAATTACATTTCACTGTTTTCAGGTGTCAGCACATAACCTCTAAAAACAGTCATTTGAGTTTTTACAGTACAAACAACTGAGTTTTACTTTGTGCACATAAACAAAATTTTAAAGGCAGTTGAAAGATGCAATTTTGTCGAGGAAAGACAAAAACGCATTTGCAAATGCTTTAAACAGTTAAGTCCTCTAACTTAACCAAATAATTCACACTTCTGATCTGATATATTAAATCTACTTCATGAACACACAGAGACTAGCAGAAAAGGAGAAGGACTAGAGGGAAATAACAAAGAGCCAGAGTTTCAAGTGAGTTTATAGACAAGCACAAATTGTCACTAGCTAACTTACAGGTAAGGCTTGTACAGTTGGTACATTTGTTTGGAATGAAATAACAGACAAGCACAAATGATCCAGTTATCAAATTCTCACAAATGATGCAAGTGCCAGGTAAACTCTAAAGACAAGTGGACCCAGATGAAGACATAACTTAAGAGACAGGACTCAGTTCAGGGATTTATTGGAAGTTGGATGTTTGAGAATGGGTGGGTCCTTGACAAAACATTCAGCAGAGCCTGAGTGAACGGCGAGTTAAGGCAGGGAAGGCGGGCCCAGTGGCTGGGAGGTGAAGGCAGGGGGCTGACAAGAGGAAGCAGGGTGAAGAGCAGAGAGAACAGGTTTAGAACCAGAAAACTGACAAATCTTCTAACAGCAAAGCAAGTAGTGTGCCACAACAGTTGATACCAGGAGCAGAGATTTCAATCGGGAAGAGTGGCGACGGCAGAGCTGAGTATTTAAAGAGGTCTTGATTGGCAGAGATGAGCTACAGCTGGCTCTGCCCCGACTCCAGCACACCTGCAGGCAATTGAACCAGGCGACAACGTCCCAGGGGCAGATATAATCGCGAGGAAAATTTCGCTTTGCTGTCTGCCTGGCACACCTTTATAAGTGCAATATGGTGGCTTTTGTGACCTCTGGACAGTGCCAGGCTAGCTGTTTCCCCCCTGTTTCCAGTCTTTTTGCCAAGCTAAGCTAACCCTCTTCTGCCTCTCGCTTCCTATTACAAAATATGAGAGTGGTATCAATTTTTTCAGCTAACTCTTGGCAAGAAAACAAACAAGCATATTTCTCACACTGTCAAACTCTTCCTTTAAATGAAATAAATGTGCTCCTGCATGGTGCTATTACTGTGCAAGCCACAATAACTTTGGAGAAGTTCTTTGCCAGTGGAATACCAGTGAGAAATACAAAGTGTGCTGGTGTGCCCTGTGTGGTTGTTTGGTAAATTAAATTTAGCAGTCTCTGTTGGCATACTGGTGGGTGAAATTTGATTTCTTTTTACCTGCTTATTGCACTGATAGCAAGGGAGGGCTGAATAAAGGGGCTTTTTGTGCTTTTTCCTTTTTTCAAGATGTACTGTAGAAGCACTTGCTTTTCTCCACAGGCAAAACTCCTCCCTTAGAATACTTATGTGAGACCTGCTTTCCCTTGTGACAAGCTGACTGATGGATAATCTAACTGAAGGATTGTGTCTTGAGAAAGAAAGTGGAAAGTGCAGAAGTTGCCAAGCAAGTCCAGAGACAGGAAAGCAGTCAGTGAGCTGTAAGGGGACAAGGTTATCCAAAACAGTGGAGAGATTTCAGCTGAACATTTCCATCCACTTTATAATGAAAGACGGCTCTCATGTTAAAGATCAGATATGGGGTGATCAAAGAGATATGGGGAAGAAAGAGTGCTGACTGGTGAGGCATTTGTTAAAAGCATCAGGCTTCTGGAAAAGAAAAATGAAATGCACTCTGAATCTCTAATGCACATTTGATTTTGAGCTCTTTGCATTTGTGCGTGGTGAGGAACAAGTGTGGGTATAGCTAAACAGGGAGGCCCATGGAGGATTCAGTTTCAGCTCATAGAAAATTCAACTTTTTCTTATTGCCTGTTTCAAATCTCACCAGGAGGGTGCGGGGGCGTTCGGCTCTGCAGAGCCGAGGAATCAATGTTGTAGGCGGGCAGAGCGAGGGATCATTCCGGAGAGGCGTGGAGGACAGGACACTCTTGTATCACTCACCAGGCGTGCGTCACCTTGTTGTCCTTGGTGGGGTAAAACCTTTAGCTGGAAATGGCCTCAGCCTTGTATCACCAGAAAAGGCTTGCTATGTATCTGTGTAGGTAGACTTCCAGCCCCTCCAGTGTCCATTTCTGAGACAATTTCTGCCTGCCTATGATTTGGTGTAGTCAGTTGTACTGCCTGAAAGGTTTAAACACAAGTATGAACATGGGCAGCAAAGTTGGAACAACTAATCCCCACACTGATAGAAAGTTTAAGGCTTCTGATGCTTTGGCAGCTCATCCAGCAGCAGCAGCAGGGCTGAGATGCTGCATCCATATTATTTTACCGATCTGTCTGTGAATCTCAATAAAGACACACTTTACAACCAGCATGACTCTGCCACAGCAGGAGACAAATTCCATTCCCGTTCCCAGGAGTAATGGAGCTGTCACTCGCTAAATCTGACCCCACGGTAACCCCCGAGGGGCAACGATATGGCTCCCATCCGTCTGCACTGGGGGAGTCAGCAGCAGAGTAAGCAATTTGGGTTGGGGGGTGGGAGGTGATGATAGCAGTCATCCTCACTGGAATGAGGAAAAATAGAGGTCATTGTGTCACTGTAATCTCATGCTGCAAGTGTGTGGCTGTGTGTGGATGTGTGCAGTGCTCCATTTGAAGGTATAGTGAGAATCCCTGCAGAGACAGTGACAGAAGAGGAGGACCGACACTGTGATGCTCATGGCGGGATGCTGAGGTGACTGCTGATGCCTGGCTGAAGCTGATGAAATCTGCCTGCATGAAATATGGGACATTTCTGGACCTCTTATATCTGCAAACAAATAAAATCACTGAGACAGGATCCAAAGTGGGTTCTGGTGTAGCCTATTTACTGCTGCCTGATCACACACATTTCCAAGACGTAATGAGACGTACCCCCACGGCATCAAAGCGTAATGCGCGGCGAGGCAATCTTGCGTCCAGTGTAGAGACTCGGCTCCAGTAGCCTGTGTGGTCTCAGGAGGGGTGAGACATGCCTCCTCGCTCAGCCTCTCGCCGCTCTCCATCCATGGCGCATCTCCAGCTCTGAATCCACTTCGGCTCTGGACTCCGGCGGCAGCGCTCTATACCCTCCTGCCTCGCACTCACGCATGTACACGCGCGCGCGCACACACACGCACGCACACGCACACGCACACGCACACACACTTTTACAAATGCAGGGTAGAAGACTGGACCGGCTAGAGAAATCCTCTCTGATCGAGTGCGTTGATGGTAAGGCGAGATTGTTTTTCATTCATCTGTTGTGCATTTTACGCGCCGCGAGTCGCAGCCCGAACTGTTATCTAACAAACAGGACGAAGACATCGTGAGGATTACAGTGATATATGAGGAGAAAAGTCAGCAAATATGCCAATGATTTCTCCAAACAGCGACTTAAAAGTGTATCTGCGGCGCTGTGGTGAGTTTTCGCACTGATCTCGTCCTACTTCACAGACTCCCATTTGTGTTGGTATCTGACATTTTTAAAAAAACATTTATTACAAGCTTACAACTGTTTATCCATTTCTAACCTCAGGCATCTGGTTTTTATGGAGTTTGTAATAACATCCAATCACTGCTACTTTATTAGCTGTGTGCTATGCAAATTTATGACGTAAGCTCAGAAGTTGCAAGTATTCCTGGTCCGGTCAGCCTATTTTATCGTCTGTTCTTTAATTTTGTCAACACTAAACTTTGAATTTTTTTCTCAACTAATTTATTTTTCATTTTAAACTTAAACAACAACTGCATTGTTCGCTATTTGCACTCTGTTTTGTGTGCGTGTGTGCGCGCGCGCGCACGCGCGTGTGCTGGATGAATCATATAGGACAAGATTCATTTCTCTTATCACAGGAGTTCCTCTGTAGCCCGGGGTCAGATGCAGCTGCAGTACTCTGCTCTGCTCAGCCTGTGGCAACTATATGAATGCGTTTGTGTGTGTGTGTGATAGTTTAGAAATAAACAGAGAATGGAAAAGATGGATACAGATGGAGAACAGAGCAAACAAGACTAACGGGAGACTTGAAACTTCGGGTGTTGCTAGGCTTCACCTATGTGTTTTCTGGGATTGATCACCTGGCTTTGCCAATAAACAACTTCACTCAGAGGATCTATCAGCACACTGAGGTGCCTTAATAGAAAAATCTTTGTCAATGTCACATTCCTCAATCACTTGCATCCCAAATCCCTCAGTCCCCACCTCATCACTAACTTCAAACTTCATTTGGGGCCTTTATTTTCCACAGAGGCAGTTGCCTCTCCTGCACCATGCACAATGTCATTATCCCCAACACTTTGCTGCTGGTTATTTTATTTCAGCAGCAGTGCCTGTGCTCACTGAATTTACAACCCAAACCTGCCAGAGGAGCATGCACCACACAGCGTAATCTTTGCTGGATCCTGTCCCTGAGGCTTTTATCCCCCTGTAAGCACTGTTATTGTATGAGGGATCCAAAAGCTGAGACCATCTGAAGCCCTGAGTCCCCTTCCAGCTGTTGACAGAGTGTCTATTATTCCTTGTGTGAGTCCCGGTGCAGGAGGACTTATGAGTCAGGGACAAAGGAGGACTTGCAAATCAAATTGCTTTAATCCATTGAAGCATCTGTCTTCATTCTCCAGAGGGCAGCAGTGTGTGTAGAAGAGGAGCTCTGAGCCATGATCATGACTGTAAAGGAAAACAAAACCTGTCGTGGAAGAATCATACGGTGTGCCTCGGTCAGCCAGCTGTGCAGTGCAGAGTGTATTGATGGCAGAAGTGTCAAAGTGACCAATTTTTTTTTTTATCCTCTAAGTGTCAGAGATGGTAAGAAGCTCAATCAAAGTTTCTTATTATCTCCAGGTATTCATGCTTTGCATTTTTCTGCCTTCAACAACAGATCAAGTGGCTTTAAAGTTGTTCTGAAATATGATGCAAACAATACAGTGTCCCTGGTGTAGATGTCCTGTCTGCAACTAACAAACAAAGTTTTTGTGCCCCCTTATAATTTAATTCTGTGATTGGTGTTTTCTACCACATTCAAACAGAATGGGTCATGATGGCAGCACGATTCCTTTCCCCTTCGTCCATAGAGTGTCTTTGGTTTTGCACTCTTTGTGATTAACGGAACATCAAAAGCCGATCACAGCTCAGTGTGATACATTCCTGAGGACATGAATCTGCCAGGGACACATAAACATCATTAATGAACAACAGGAAGAGAGACAGAGTGACAGAAAGAGGATGAGGAAGCAAACAGGAAGGCAATATTTATTTTTGTCAGTAATGTGATGTATATTTACCTGTGGTTTTGATGATGATTGCTTCTGTGCAGTCACTTTGACTGATGGAGAGACATTTTGCGCCCAGGGATGTTGTGTGATTACATACCATCAGTTTGATGCACAGGGACAAATGGATGGCAGCATCTTTTTTTCCCAAATCCATTTGGAAAATCACATTTCTCTTAGCTCCTTCAAGCCCAGTGGCAAAGAACTCAGAAGTGTACAAAGAAAACTCTTCTAGTCATCCATGTAAAGACAGCTATATTTATCTGGGTATGTAGCTCTCTGCTGGGCTTAGAGGCTAATTACGCAGAAGCGAGGAAAGCAAAATTGAAATGTAATTATGCTACTGTGGGCACGGTATCCTGAATAGCGGAGCTATTGTAGAGAGGAACATCGCTGTTGCCATTTTCCACTGAAGATCTGACATTTTAATTGTGTTTTTTTCATGGAACAAATCTCTGTATCTTTTAGGAAACAAATCTTAAACCTTCACACTCTTTATTCAAAGTATTTAAGCTACTAATGTTAGAAATATGAATGATGTGTGTGTTTAATTTCATGAAACATTTTTTGGAAACTATTTTTTTAGGAAACAGTGTTTTGACATTTTGGTAAACAGTCTTGTTTGCTTTCTTGCCAATATATTATTACTACAACTGTAATTTTTACATTTCTGTATTGGTAAAAGAAAAAAATAGTCATCAAATGTTACTTATTGAGTTTTAGAGGGAGGAATTACTTTTGGAAAGAGTAAGGCTCGCTGTTTACCCTTGTTTTTAGTCTTTATGCAAAGCTGAGCCAACTGGTTGTATTTCACATTTACTGTACTGACATGAGAGGATCAATCTTTTTATGCACCTCTCAGCCTGAATACAAATGAACATATTTCCCAAATAACTATTTTTACTTCACTAGAAAATGCTGGTACACATTTTGAAGGACAAAGGTTCTTCATCTTGAAAGTGAATAACACAGACCGTATTTTCTTTTGAAGAACCCACGAGCAAAAATCTTAACTGCACCAATAGGAGCATCTCATTGAGCATCAGTAGCAAGCTGCAGGCCTAAGTGAAGAGAAGCTGAACTTGTATGAATCAGAAAAAATGCATCAAAATGAAATCTCCTTGTGTGTGTCTCTGTACCTTGCTGGTGGCATCAGCGTGAAGGATGTAGAGCCAGAGGGAGGTGCAGGATGGAGTGCTCCTGGAAGACAGTGCTGCTGCTGGTGTGTGCGTCTCTGGGGGTCCAGTATACAGCCATCCGCACCCTGAGGGACTCGCTGTCTGGACCCTGTCAGGGAACCTACCACTGCAAGACCAGACATCATAAAGGTGTGCTTCAAACACGCAGTCCATGTTGTCCCACATACTGTGCTGCCTTGAAAAAAGAGAGCATAGCTGTAGGCATATATGGATGTTTGCTCATGTTTAATGCAAAAATAGATATTTAATGAAAAAAAATCACACTTATTGTACATATTTAGTTTCCCCAGCATAAGCAGAGGGCATACACAGACACACTGTGACTGGAAAATTAGTAAAATTGGTAATATTGGTAATACTCCAGCAGTTTTGAGGAAAGCCTCACGTAAAGAGACTCAGCCAAGAAAGGGACAACATCAAGAATCAAACTGCAGCACCAAGCTGTGACTGAAGCACAAATGAATAAAAGAGGGAATTCCCAAGAAGAGAGGAGGATGGAGAAATGAAATATGTGTGATTCGCTTTACAATTATTCTCCAATTTATCTCCATTAATCCCCTATCACAGCGCAGCTGCAGCTCGCCGGCGCCGAGCTCCTGGGTACAAAAGCAACATCCCCTTTGCAATCAACTCCTCATCAGCAGTAATTACACGTTAGCTATTTGCACTATATTTAGAGATCTGCCATTTCATAAACCCCCTTGACAACCACCAGCAGACAAGCAAGTTACTCATGCATGTTTACCCTCTAAATTATTTAAGCTTTATTGGCTTGATTCAGTAGTTTACCTTCTCCCGAAGTCATGACAAATAGCTGACTTAACTTCATTTTTATGAGCTGAAATATTTTTTTTACCATAACTTGAAACTAGGAGACAGGTTATGTAATGTGTTATTCAAAGCTATTATTTAGCTTATTATAAAGACAGCATGAGGAAAACCCGTGTCAGTATCACATAATGAGGGTTAAACAGGTTAAGCGACTTTTTTATTTTCTTTCTTCAAGACTCCAGGTGGAGAGCCCTGTGCGATGACAGTTGGATGCCAATCGAGTCGTCTCGGAAGCACATTCTTCTTTTTGCTACCACACGTAGTGGCTCTTCCTTCACCGGGCAGCTTCTTAACCAACACCCAGACATCTTCTACGTGTTTGAGCCTCTCTACCATGTCCAGCAGGCCTTTACTAACTCCAGCAGCAGGCTGCGTCGCACACTGGACCGTCGAGCCCTCCTGGGAGCGTACAGGGACCTCCTCCTCAATCTGTACACCTGCGACCTTCATTTCATGGAGAATTACATCCGCCCAGAGCCCCAGGACCACGTCACAAACTCGTTCTTTCGTCGGAGCTCAAGCCATGCCCTTTGTTCCCCCCCTGTGTGCTTGGAAGGAGGGGATGCAGTGGCCTCACATCCACCTGATGAGACCTGGTGTCCTAAGAAATGTGGGGCCCTGAACCTTACTTCAGCATCTATGTCATGTGTTTCAAGAGGTCACGTGGCCATAAAGACTGTACGCGTCCCCGAGGTGGGGGACCTGCGCACCCTGACCGAAGATCCACGTCTGGACCTGAAGATCATCCACCTGGTAAGGGACCCCCGAGCCATCCTCGCCTCACGCATGATGGCATTTTCAGATCAATTCCGCGCCTGGAAAATATGGAACGCAACTGGACGGCAGCCTCGATACGTTGACCTTTCGCAGATCACCAGCACCTGTAAGGATATGGTGGCCTCTGCAGGAACAGGCCTGCAGAGACCAACATGGCTGAGGGGACGCTACTTACTGGTGCGGTATGAGGACCTGGCGTTCAACCCAAAGGGCAAGGCCACTGATATCTATAGGTTTATGGGGCTGGAGATGGAGGACAGGGTGCGGACGTGGATAGCAAAGAACACCAACAGCAACGTTTCATCACTGTCTGAGTGGAGCTACAGATATTCAACCACCAGAGACTCCAGGGCGACAGCTGAGAGCTGGCGGCTTCGGCTCGGTTTCGACATCGTGAGGACTGTGCAAAATCTGTGTAATGACACTCTGGCCCTGCTGGGATACAAGCAGGTTCACTCTGTTGCCGAGCTCAGAAACTTGTCCCATACTTTAGTGGAACACAGGTCCTTTGAACCAGTCACATGATAAATTGGATTAAAGGTTTACAAAAAAATCTTAAATTTATTTATTTATTTATTTATTTATTATATCTGTCATAATGATGATCAAATTAATGTAGTTTATTTTAATAAAACTTTATTTATTTTTAAAAACCTTTTAAAAGTTTTAAATAAATATCACTTGTATTTTCACTTTTTATGGTTTTGTTAAAGATAATAAAAGCGCCAAATTTCAAGCATGCTTGATGCTGGAAAAAGTACTAAAGTAAAGTACTAAAAGTAGTAAAATAACATCTACATGTGTTAAATATTCTGCATTACAGTAAAGCTGAAAACTCTGACCTACGCTGTTTGTTTCATGATTTAATTTTCTAATAATTTTGGTGTTTACAGAGTTAAACAAGAAAAAACACACTTCAGAGTGTATGAGTACCATTTCAGAGTAAATCTGACTTTAAGTCAGGCAAAAAGCGATGTTCCAGAAGGTGAAGCACACAGGCAGCAAAGAGGATTTGTTTGTTAATAAAAGAAGGAAAAAATATAAGGCTTTCCTTCCAAGTGTCTCTAAAGCACTAGGAAAAGGATTAACACACGTCGCTGGTAGAATATCTTTGATGGTGAAATCTCCTGCACAGGAGCTCTGTTTTCTGTGTGAGGATGCTGAAAACATAAGAACATGCTGTATGTTTTTTTTTTTCTTCACTGTAAATACTTAAATGCTATTAGCTGTTGAAATGCCAATGTACAAACGTCAGGCACTGGATATGTTTGAACATTTGTCAGTGTATCTATACTGTTTTTTAAACTTTTTAAATTAAATTATTTGTACATAATTAATACAGCTACCATCTACCACACTGATGAAACCTTGTTTGCAACCATTTCTGTTTGATGTGTTCTTTGAATTAGGAAAGAGTAGGGTTTTAGAGCTGATTGTATGGTGTAAATTCATTGTCTTTTATCTTGTAATCCCCCTGTATTTGGTTTGTTTTACAGCCAAATTTCAATCCTGGCGATGAGGCTGCAGCAACAGCTATGTTTTTGATGCAAGTGAACACACATTGCACATACATTTCATTTCAAGTTTCAAGTTGACTGTGAACCTCAAAAGAATAATACAAGGATCATTCAGCGGTACCAGCTGCAGTGTGGTATAGTCAGAGATTAGACAGCTGCACGTTCTCTGCTAGTTCCACCATTTGAAATTGTTCTTTGTGCCTAAACATGAGAAAGGGAGCGTGCCATCTTCAGACACCAGCCCATTCATTTCCATGTAGAGCTGCTCTCTTGAGATAAATACTGAAAGCAGTTTCTGAGGAAGAACTCATTGCGTGAGTCGTATAGCTGAACCACTGATTGACTGTGATTTTCTTGCCTTTCAAATGTGAGCAGCCCATCTTTCTGTGGAGACTGCATTTGGAGCCTGCTGGGAGCTATGAGTTTTAATACTTACTCCACCAAAGAAAGCCACTCCACAGTGAGGGAAAATATGCTATTTGAGTGGAACGGTCATGCTGCTCTGTGAGCACTATTAAATCTGAGGTGAAATTGTCCTTTTAAAAATGTATTTTTAGACAGCCGCTCCTCCCTATCCTTCTTATAGCTGCCCTATAGCTGCAGACACCAGGGCTATCTCAGCACAGCCCAAGGAATTGATCTACACATCCAGCAGAGGAGAAACAGGATTTAAGATGCATGGAGAAAAGAGTGGCCGTCTTTCTTTGAACTTAATCGGCAAGGCTACACAAACTGGCCATAAAGCAAAGCTTTATGACACCCGGAGAGATGTGCTTCATTGGTTTTTCCATCCCCACCCTGACACCCAAAGCAGCAAGTAGCCTGAGTCAGCCTTCAGCTAATTACCCATTTCTTTGCACTCAATACCGGCAACCCCTTTCTGTCTCTTTAACTGCGCTGACAAATTTAGGTCTTATCAATACTGGTAACAAATATGAGGTGCATGCTGATATTGAGAAATGCAAAATAGCTCACAGTTCATTTACAACAGTGGTCCCTAACCTTTTTTGATGTATTAACTGATGCACACTAACCCAAGCTATAAAGCCCTGACCGAGGTATCTGGCAGCATGGGAGCCAAAAATGCAGAGCCGGTTTTAAGACAGAGGTGCAACAGCCCCACTGATCGGCCGCCGGGTAGCGGTGTCCCTAAGCAGTAAGGAGGGCATGGTTACGTGTGTGTAGGAAGCCTTTTCATGGATCCCCTGCAAATTTGAATTTACAAGGACAAACAGCCAGATATGCAAGGGATCCATAAAAAATAGGAAGAAAGCCAGCTAAACAAGAATCTGTGATGACACAAGCTTCACTTGCTAAATATGTTAGCTGGTTTACTAGTCTAGTGTTCTTGGATTTTAGTGTTTTCAGGTTTTTTTCTAGTTTTCACTGATCACATGTGGCACTGAGCACATGTGGCTTTACAAACTAAGTTTTAGCTTCATTCGAGAGGTAGTCTGAAACAAAGGCTTTTCTATAAGTATATGTCAGTATGCCAGGAGACAGGGTTGGATTTTTCGGGTCAGCTTGACTTTAATCAATTAACACCAACAGTTTCCAGAGGGCGTGGGAAAATGTCAGCAGACAGGTTCTCAAACAGGTAGACTGCCCTGCCTTCTTCCTTGGACCAGGCTGGCTGGATGAGTGAAAAAACAAGCATAATTAAAGCCATAAGAAAATGCAAGCAAGAGGCACAATGGCCAAATTATTGTTTTTTCATGCACTGGTCAACAAAGATTTTGCTTCCATATCATGTCTTCTTTCAGACCAGTGGAAACAAAGCATCCAAAATACACAAAATAAACTACAACTTGTCTATTGACCTGTGGCTGTAAATAACAATACATATTTTAAAAGGCTTTTCAACATGAGTTGTTTCTGATACTCCAGAATGCAACAAGCAACAGGCCAGAAATTTTCATTTCAGTAGCATTTACATGCATCAAACTTCCCAGTTTTATTCCTATCTATATTCTGGAGGGGTTTTTGGACAGTTTTGTTCATATATCATTCATAGCCTGATTTGAATAACACTTTATTTAAAAATGTTCAAAATATTCATAAAAAATGTGAAAATTCATTTCATTTGGCTGTTTACAGTATTTACTGATTTTTAGAGTGATCAAAAAGAGATTCTTCTTCTGTAAAAACATTCAGCTTTAATATGTTGATAAAATGGAACAGGAATTTTGAACCTGGCTTGATTCAAAGTTCAGATTTCAGTTCTGGAAATCTATACAAATTAGGGCATTTGATAATGCCTCCTTTGCATATTGAAACACATGATTTCAGAAAACTTCAGAAAAGCTGCCTTGCAAAGCTGACCGCACCAGGATATAAACATTCTCTCAAGACTCTGGCATTGTGAGTGTTTTTATGACTGCATCACTGGGGACACTACTATTCTCCATCACAGTGTTCTCCAAACAAACCCCTTGTTCAGAGATGCAGAGGCAAGACCACATACACATTTGCAGAATATAAAACATGCTGAACATGTTAAAAGCTGAAGTGGGTACACTGGTATCACACTGATAACATCACAGACTTTCTACTTTCTGCTGTTTTTTTAAATCAGACAAACATTTCTGAAAGTTATTTTCATCAGTTCAGTTGTTTGTTAATGCATTTTCTCTTTTATATGTCAGTGCATGCTGCTTTAACAACAGCTTGTGTTGAGAGGTTAAATGTGGAAGCAGTTGAGCGGTGATTTGCAAGTGTGGATAACAGAGAAAAAGAGATTTCTGAAGTTCAGATATTTGTCATTTTCCTGTAACCTTAAAAAAATAGCATGATAAACTAAAATCTGTCTGAGGATTGAGGCCTGCTAACAGGGTGGAGGAGGAAGATCGCCCTCAAGCCGAGAGGTTTAAAGATGAAAGTTTGAGCAGGCAAGAATCTCCACTGATCTACACCATCAACGGCAGCAAGCAAAAGGAGAGTTTTTCTGCAGGGATCAGTGAAGAATCACATTCAGATTGCAACTAATGTTGTGTTCAGACTCAAACTTGAATTTCTTTGGTTTCGACATGGTGCCCACCAATAGCTGAAAAAGAAAAAGCAACAACATTTTCCCCTTAGTCAGGCTTGATTGGCTATTAAAATTCAAGACAGATGAACAGCACAGCTTCTTTGCTCACTTTCACAGCTCCAGGTCACAGGCATCAAGGAGTGTGAACAGTGTGAACCAGCTTTCAACAGTGTTTTGATGAGCACCCTCTTGACCTTCCAGCACCAGTGTTGTATCGGTGTCAGTCGAATCAGCTCTTTTATGAGAAAACCTCCCTTCCTCTACTTGGCCCCAACGCCTGATGTGTAATCACCAGTCTCAACCAAATGCAGATTATAATGAGATGTGGGAGCAAAGGAAGGAAGGTCCTTGGAGTTGGCCCTGGTCATGGAGTCTTCCAGGTTCATTATCCCACACTCGATTCTTTATGGTCCTTATCTGGGTGAGCAGCCAGAAAGTTGGCAAATGATGAGCTCTCTCCATGACACACTTGACAGGTAACCACATGCTGTGATCAAAGTTGATGTCTTTCAGTGTACATTTATGTGAACATAAACATACCTGTGTCTGCATGCTCAGGGTACAGAATGTAGCTGTGGCTGTTAGAGACCTGACAGTGATGTCAACCAGGAGCAGACAGGCAATAGCTGCCTGTCTGTGAGTTTCACAAATTGCCCTCCTCATAGGAAAGCACTGATTTAAGAAAAGGTCAGGAGGCCTGGTGAGAGCAAATACACAGCCTGCCGACAATCCTGTTGAAATGACTTGTGAAAAAGTGCTGTTGATAACAATAGACACACTAGGCAATGGACATTCCAACAGACTTATTAGCATTTTACTTATTAGCTTTTCACATCACGCAATATTTATTATTTCTCTCAGCCTCTTAAGTGCTGGGAGCTACTGTACACTGATTTCCACAATTTTCCACAACAGTTTTATGGGTTGTTTTTTAAATGATGAAAGAATACATCAGTTTCTGCTGACATTTAAGCTCAGCACCTTTTTCTCTATTGCCACAACCATTAAAGTCCCAGTAGCACTGGCACAGATTTCATTTGTCACTCTCCTTACTGGGAGCCGAAGACGTCCTTTATGGTGAGATTAGGGAGCATTGAAGATGGAATGAAACCAACTTGAGCTCCAGTATCTTTATTACTGAAGCCACTCTGCCCCTGAGTAGGCATCAGCCTCTGTCACACCCATCATTCAAATAATGTTATTTTCCCCCATACACATGCACACACACAAACACACCAGCTCTCTATATGCACCCGGGCTCTTCATTGGTCATCTTTTCCTCTCTGCCTCTGCTGTTCTGCTCTCTCTGTTCATAGCATCTGAAAATGGCTGCCTCTTTTTTGCAAAATGAAAAAGAAGGAAAAAAGAGAACACCAGCTCCTTCAGCTTGGCTGCGATATCTTTTGTAGTGAAAGCTGCATTTTTATGACATCTCTCCCCAGCGTCTGTTTCCAGCGCAAGTTCACTCACAGATTATTTATTGTGTTTTCTACTGATCCTAATAAGGGGCTTTCATAGTGAACATCAAAAGGCCAGCTGGCAGAGCTGGGTACAGCTCCTCAAGGTAAATGCAAGCAGGCCCCCATCAAACTTAGCATCATCAGCATCTCTTTCTCACACAAGAGCACACAAACGCACATGCACGCTGCAAAAGACATCAGAGAGTTGCAAAAACAAATATGTCAAATACCAGTGAACAAGCTTCATCCATTTAAAGCACCATATGTACTATTGGGGTTGGAGTCATCTCTCAACTGTCAGCAGGATCTACATCATAGGTTTACATCTTTGCAATAATTAAATGCTCATTTGATCTTGTCCTTTATTGCTCTATTGGGTGGAAAACACAGCCCATGAGGGCATATGGTGACTACTAAACTGCTGTGATACTACAATGGGTAATTAGGCATATTACAATCGGAGGTAATAGGCATTCCAAATGTTTCATTTTAAGAAGTGCCCATGGCTTGTGAAACACCGGAGTTACTTTGAGCTTTTTTTTCATTGTTGTGCAATGAAGCAGTGGCAGGATCTCTCATTGAGAGAGAAATAACGCAGCAGCATTAAACATGAGGCGAGTAACAACAGGCTCATCTTCAGGCTCCTCAGTGGGTAAATAACATTTGTAAGACATCTTTTATCTGCCTAAACCTAATAAAAGGTGGTCTTGGAAGTATCGAGATATTTTACCAAAAGAAAGGTACCAGTTTGAAGCTTTGATGCAGCTGCTACCAACTCACAGACAAGGTGCCAAAATAAGACACTACGGTCACAATCGGAAAAGGTTGGGAATAGCTGAGTAAATGTACTTAGCTATTTTTCCACCACTGATGCGACAGTAGCAGTAACAAGCCTCTTGACTGCATTAAACAGATAATAGATGTTTTAAATAAGAAGACAGAGTGAGCGCCAACATTGCTGGCGCTGTAGCCCAGAGGTGCTCTCAGCAGAATACAGTAGATCAGCCTGTCTACTAGTGTTCAATCAGACAACCCGCTGACGCCCCAGCCCCCCCAACCAGCCAGGAACCAAGCTCCTCTAAAGGATTTCACCCTGAGGAGAGTCTTTCTTCCGGGAAGTTTTCAGAAACCCAGCCCAAATCTTTTTAAAGTGAGCTACACTCAGATGTTTTAGATGTCAGTGTTGGTCCATTGCCCACTTTCCCCCCCCCTCCTTCTGTTTGGCATCTCTTTCATCCTTTCACTCCCAGCTATACTTTCATTGAAAACAGCCAGTGTGAAAATGTCTGAGTTTCATCTTCTCTTCTCCTTCATGGAAGTCTTTTAGACAAGTTGGACTATAGCTTAGTATAAGGCTGGAGCTGCACACAAAGACTGATGCAGTTTCTCCTTTCCTTTATTTGGCTTTTACCTAACATATTTTGCATTGAACCACCGTCCTACCTGTTATCCCTCCCCATACACACACACACACACACACACACACACACACACACACTTCTCCCATTGTCTAGATCAAGGTATACGAACAATGTCAGCAGTTTCTCAGTGAATTTCCAACTAGTTTTAATTTTCAGACTCATCCATAATTCACCATGAGGGCACCGAACTGAGCAGCATGGATCTGGATTAAAGGCCCAAGTACTGTATCTTTTCCTTTCAGTTTAATTTGAATAGAATTCATATTCACTGAAACAGTATATGAGACATCCAATTTCAATATGTTGAAAAGGAAGAGAAACAGATGGGATGAAGTAGAAACAATGGGGAGATGGACCCCGACTACAAAAAACATATCAGGTATAGTTGGGTCTGAGCTGTATTTTGGATGTCCTAAGACTGCTGCTGATCTAGGACAAGAAATTTTCTGTAGCTGATATTGTCCATTTCTCTTCACCATTCTGTCCTCAATATACATGCAATGACTCCCAAAACATCTTCATCATCATCAAAGCGATACTCCAGTGGATCATTGTTGCACTAAAATTAGGATATTTGCAAGAGACAGACTATAATAAGAATGGTCAAAATTAAATCAATGGTCACAGGCCATGATATCCTGACTTTAAGTCATGAGTTAGACAGAAAAAAGACAAAGTGAATGTCAAACTATTCCTTTTAAATGAAGGCAGGCTGTTCAGGCCTACACCATGTCAGACTGCTGGTAAAGCTTGATCTTGCTTTCTCTTGCTTTTCCATCCCTCCCCTCTTTTGTTTCCAGTCACACAGCCACGGTCCCATCAGTACCTCAGGGCTGACATGTCCGCTGATGCTAACAAATGACGAGCGTCCCCACTGACAGCAAGTCCATCTGTCTGTGTCAGAGTAATTGAATTTCATAAATATAATCAGAGGGGTCTGTTATGAAGGGACCTATAGTCTGGTCTCCTCTGCAGCGTGGCTGTGTATTATTCCACACACAAAAGACACTGCCTGCAGCCACATTAACAAAAGGGAGCATGAGTTTTACTACGGCAGAACACAGCTAGACATTAGCTTGGTAGCTGATGAGTAATGAACAGCGAATCTGCTGCACCACTTGTCTTGAAATGTAATGGTTAGAGGAAGTTGCCAGTGGCATGCTGGCTTGATTGATCGGGTAATGGAGGGACAATTGATGCTCCACTATGACATCATGATGATTTGCTCTGGTTTTAAAAGGAATGGTGCTTAAAAACTCTACTAGACAATTTGACATTACTCAGGTGAATGGATATACTGCAGGTGATCTACCATTATTGATCAAAACCAAAATAAAACAGAAAACTTCAAAGCTACTGAGGGTAAATGGACTCCATCATACTCATTGTTAGCCAAAGCAGGACCACAGCAGTGCCACTGACCAGCATGTGCAAAATCAGCATTAAATGCATGTTCTGCTGAAACAGAGGCTTCACAAGAACCATATGCTCAATATAGAGCACCTAATTAGCTGTTAAATGAGCTGAGCTTTGACCTGAGAAGCTCTCTCAAAGGGGTAGTTAATCCCTGTTGATGCAGTTTGAGGAATTATTGATCTAAAAAGGCCCATCAAGCTTTGCTCCATGAGCATGCTATCGACCAAAGCTCCCAGAGAGGCCTTCTACTCAAACTACAAACTTACTACAGAGATTAAAAAAGAAACTCCATGTATAGATGATCACAACAAAGAGTGAACTGACAAGGCCAGAGATCATCTCACTCTCAAGCTGCGGAGAGCCATTCAGCAGAAATCTTGATGTCACTGTAAGTAGCTTCCATGAGACTCACTGTGTGCAAAGAAATATAATGATCCATCTGAAGTTGTCTTTGGACCGTCGGATTCAGCTCAAGCCATCATGTTTGCATTTACAGCACAAAGGAAAAAAACAATCCATCAAAACACCATTTACTTTGTTTTCATTCAAAACAATATTGAAATACAAAGATGAAAGTACAAAATAATAGGACAACTGACCACATGTTACTCGCTCCCTTTGGCAAGCATTCGGACGGATGACTGTGACGTCTGCCAAGCTGCACAAAACCTGGAAGAGGACAGAAGCAGTGACTGGCTGGTTCACTCGCTCTCTCATGTTCAAGTCCTGATAGATTTCAATTCCAAAGCAGCCGACACTTTGTCGCATCTGCTGTGCTGTGGGACATGTTGCCTGGGATGTGAAGAGAGTGCCAACATATGGCAGATTTAATTAATGTGAAACATCTCGTCGTCTACCTCCCTGCGGACAGTTTAGGCCTGCTAGACCCAGCAGAACTCCCGTGTCGTTAGGATTTGCATAGGCATTTCCAGAACAGTTCACCTTACTAAATTAATTTTTTGTACTTTCTGCCCACCTGAGCCTGGGATTCAGATGGTCCCACTCAAAGCCTCCAACTTGTGCGCTAAAGTTGAGAGGAAAGATTCAAAATTGAGGTTTAGAGTTCTGTGAACCTGGTGGTGAGCAATGGAGGCTCACCACGCATAACCAAGTTTCGACCACATGGCTTTCTTTTTTGTCTTGGAGACAAAGGAAAGCACCGAACCTTAAAGTCCCACAACCTTCCAGGTGTGAAATCTGATCCAGCAGCCACCACTGGATGACTGTGGCATGTGACCTCTGAGGTCATCAAGTCATATAAAGGCTGTGCTCAGCCTTTATCCGCTCTCTCTCTTTGAAGCTCCTTTCTCTCCTTCCTCTTCTTCTCTTCTTCTCCAAGCCCTGGAACCACTCTCCAGGGACCCCCAGCTGTGCAGCTGCAGCTGGCTGTCTGAGGTAGCCTGCTGACCAAAGCAGATCCTCAGACCTTTCCTCACAGCAGCGACGCGAGAGCCTGCTGAGGAACAATCAAGATCCGCAAACAAACTCCATTGGCCAACAAACACAAGGTTTGTAGGTTAATCCTCCATACAACAGGAGCTACACAGCGAGTTAGCACCGAGCTGCTAACCAACTACGCCAAAGGAGCGGCCAGTTTCCTCCAGCGCCTGCCATCAGGACCACACAGCAAAGACTGCCTTCCAACATTGGAATTCTAACTCTCTCAGCTTGGCCCTTCCATCAGGAACCACCAGCCAAAGGAGCAACACACCAGAGAGAGTTTCTCTCACACCAGAACTGGTAACACCAACTGGGCCTAGTCAAGCTAAGATAAGCTAAGCTAAAGATAAATCAAGGACTGTGAGTTGATGTATTTGTGTTTACTGAGTGTTGTGATCAGTTTGGTAGACAGGTTATTGTATTGTTGGCTCTGCCACATTGTTAAGTAGATGAAGTTAGGTTACGCTTGCATGCTAACTAACCATCCTTCCTCTAACCTGGCACCTCATGAAACACACACACACACACACACACACACACACACACACACACACACACCAGCACATGGTCTGAGTGCCTCCACAGATCTTCTTTGTTCAGGGCCTCCAGACCTCAGCAGCCATTTTGACACACCCAGACACACACACACACACACACACACACACACACACACACACCAGAAAGTACACTGTAGCTAGATTGTATGTTTCCTTTTCTTTATTCTTGTTAATAAATGATTATTTAACATACCTGTTGTCTGTTTAATGTTGCACAAGAGTGAATTCCGCCAACCTCTACACGGTCAAGAACTCCAAATTCCTTCTACCTAAACTAGTTGTTAATCTGGTAATTTTGGTTCTAGTTATTAAATTAATTATTAATCAGAGTTCCAAATTGACAATTTAGTACTAGTTATGAGATTGATTTAATAAATTGGCTATCTTTCCTTGTAACAAGGGTGGTGCCCCTGAGGTGATCTAATGTATTAGATCCAATTATTTAATAATTAATAATTATTATTCTAATAATTATTAACTTAAAGAAGGAACAAGCAATATGGCTTTTATTTTACATTTAATCAGCGCACCAGATTCACGCCACAAAGTACCAAGCAGGTTGCATTTGACCACAAACATCTTGCCCTTGATGTATGTTTTTGTGTTTATATATTGTCCTCAGGAGACTACATTTTAAATAAATTATTTAAATTTCATCATATGGACTTAGTGTGATACACTCGAAGATCAGGGTCGCTGCCAAGAGACTTCCAAAGTGGTTTCTGGGTTAAGGACTTCAGGACCCAAACACAGACAAAAAACAAAGCAGGTAGGTGCAGTAAAGACATGTTAATAGGGATAAACAGACTTACTGATGCTCTGGATGGTGGACCTGCAGGCTGATGAAGAAGATGATGCAAAACAGGTAATCCAAACTGAAAGGATACTGAAACTCATGACAACTGACGAGAAGCATGAGGAAACAGAACAGAAGAACTGAGCAGGTAATGAGACACAGGTGCAACACATTGGGACAGTGCAGGTAATCACCGAGTTGGGAAAGACACTGAGAGCAGGAAGTAAAATAAACAATAAACACCTAAAGATAATGGTTTCAAAATAAACCGGGAAAGTCAGTCCAGAAAGTCAGAGTGCTCGATCATAACAAATAAAATAAATGAATTAAGATTACACAACAGTCCTTTCGTTGATAGTAACTGAGAATGTTTAGTGCCTGTTAACATGTATGGAGGATGCTGGCAGGATGGTGAGGTAGCAATTTCTACCTTAATACTTTACATACGTATATATTAACAAGGTACAAATATGCAGAGTGAGGTCAACTACATGAGAGGTTCACTGAACAATATTACTTTAGTTAATAGTCATTCGTAAAATTATTTTCATATTATAGAAGTAGACATTTCCAGTCACATTGCATCAGTAACATTGAGCCCAGTTTCACTCTGTGGAGGTTTTACTTGTTTAATCTGATTTGATTTATGGGCATTTGACCTATGTCCTAGTCATCCATCTCCATCAAGATCCTTTGTTTCTGTTTTCTGTCCATGTCAATATCCTTACTGTGAATATCTTCTCACTACAGTCAGCATGTCCTCATACAAAATAATGTATGGGTCTTGATTTTAAAAATCAGACATATTTATTATGTTGCGATCTATTACTTTGTACAATTTGATGCAGATTATCAGATTTTGTTTTTCCTTTTATTGATCCAATATATGTTATGATCCATGTCCTTTCGGGTTTCTGTCTGTGCCCTCTCCTGGTGTTATCTGTTAGGGCTCTCCCTGGTGTTCTTCCCCCTTTTTTGGTTAATCACACGACTAATTCCCCGCACCTGTGCCTCGTTTGATCATCACTCCCCGGTGTATTTAAACCCTGCCTCACACTTCCCTGGTGTCGAATTGTGACCATTTCGTGCCTGAGCCGAGAACCCTGTACGCTAAGCCTGATCTGTTTTCGTAGACACGTTTTTGCCTGACCACTGTTTCTTGCCCTAGCCATTTGGATTTGTTCGCTGTTTCTCTGGTTTTTGACTTGGACTGTTTGACTACGCCTCTGGTTTTGCTGCCCTGGTTTTCTGACCCTGTTTACAGACTGGCTACACTGATTTTTGGATTTGCGGATTGTGGACTCATTGCCAGCACACACTGTCTTGCGCCTGGTTCCTGTACTGATCATCACAATATAAGCAATAGATAAATGTATCTAGGATTTTTTGGCCTTGGCAGAGGTATGCGCTGTGCTGAGTGCCATTCTAGCTCAGTATGAAGTTCATTCTCTGCTTTTTCCATAATTACCTGACAAATTCCAACACATCAGGTTAACAGAATGCAGAATGGTTAATAAGGGAGCCTTTTGCCATTCCTATAGTAAAATAATATCAACATTTTCAGAAAGTTGGATGGAGCCATACAAATCTGTAAATTGGCCCTGAAATATAAATACATTGCCAGCCATCCAGGACATGAAACGTTTCCATTTTTTTTTTTTTTTTTTTTTGACAAACCCCAAAAACCGACCAGAAATTGACTGAAACAGAGAACAGGTATGGGGCTGTAAGTTACACAGACATGCATTGAATTCTAACATTAATGGTTTAATGTGCCAAATTTATAAGGAAGGCACAAATTGTGGGAAATCAGATGATTTTAAAAGTGCTGTGTTAATGTTGGTCATTGTTGGTTGGTCTGATTGCAGTGTCGGCAGTCACAGTCCAACCAAAGCAATGAGGCAAATCTCATCCGACATCACCCTTCACATCCAGAGATATTTCATCTATTCCTTAATCTAAAATTAAACTAATAAAGCATGATTGGTTCTCAGCAGCCTATTGTTGCTTGCTATTGCGTCCCCCATCTCCCCTTGAATTAGTTTGTGGCCTGCTACTTCTACAGTGGTTGCAGCCTGCTCAAGGTTTGTTCATGGTAATGAATAGCATGCTACTGTAGGGTGCAACCCACCACCAGGGAGGCTGTGACTTCGCTGGAGGGGGAACCCTGTTGCTTTTCCCCAATTAGAGCCACCCACTCATTCTGGCCACCTACTGGTTCACAGAGAAACCTCATGACCGCTTATGCATTCTTCTGTCGAGAAAACAGAAAGATGGGCAGACAGCACATCCAGAAGCTGGCGTGACAAAATGCCAGCCCTTCCATCTCCTCAGCTACAAAGTAGCTATATTTGGATTGTACGGTCACATAGGAATCAGTGACGAGCGGACGTGTCATTGCCAAACATTCCCTGTCTAAGCAGCTTTTCTTCACACTGTCATGAAATAAAGGATAAAAAAGTCCAATGATACCACCTTTCCATCTCTATATCGATCTGCTGCTATGCTACCGCAGTGTGCTGACCAGGGCTCTGATGACATGGCTAATGGGATCTCAGCAAGCTGATCACTCAAGAGCTGTATGGTAAAGATTGGGATCACTCCCAAGTTTGAGAACAAAGTACAAAACCAGAGCAAAATATGATTACCTTAGCTTAGCAACATTTTTAACAGGGGCAGTCTGATGCTTTAATTTAGTTCATGAATGCAGTCAAGGAGAGAGAAGTAAGAGCACAAATGAAGAAGTGTGGCTCCATCAATCTCTGTCTGTGTGTGAACATGGGGCAGATGGTGCTTTCTTAAACTAGCATACACACACACAGATGGTGTGTGCAAACTGTACACATGGTCAAGGGTAAAGAGCTTATACTGCATTTTAACAGGTTAGTCTGTCACTCATTGGTTTGCTCAAATCTGACAAGTGCTCCCTCCTCTCAGGCCTGGGGACAACTTATCTTTGGATTCCTCACCTTTTAAATCACCTCCAGTTCTCTCGGCACCGACCTTGATCCTCATATTTTTAATTCACATCAATATTAAATATGTGACCTCCTTTTTCCTTCTGAAAGAGAGAACAGATATGGGCTTTGTGCCCTTGGTGTTTTGAGGGCTCCCAGTGTGAATGACATTAGTAACTAAGATGAAAATTCTTTTTATTCGAAATTTTTTCATACATTCGGTTGATTTTAGTTTTGTGGGGGGAAATGAATAAATCTTTCTAAATTCATACATTGTGTAGTGTGTCTGATTAACAATGTATGAATGACTTCAATGAGAATTAAACAACACAACACCAGATGTCAGAAAGTATCTGAAGGCCGTATCTGAAGGACAGAAGCGGCACAAATTTAATGCTATAAACATAAAACAGAGTGAGCAATGGCAGACATGAGATAAACAATGCAGGAGACAGCTCTCGGCCTGAACTATGGTTGATGAATGAGCAAAGCTGCACAACAGAATAATAATCACTGCAATAATCAAACTAACACAAATGCAGGACTCATGCAATGGAATACCATGAATCAGTGAGCATACAAATACCTGAGAGCATTAACTTACAAACGACGCAGTACCAGTAATGGCTGCAGACATCATTTACGAAATGTAGGGACAGCTGCAATAAAGTAAATGAAGTATTATGTGTGGCGAAATGTTCTTGAATGGAATTAGAGGATGATGCATGTGACATATGAATGATGTCCAGTCAATAATTTGCTCACTGAGCTACAGATAGAGGCAGTGAAGGAATGTCCTGAGGAAGGAGATGACACCAGACACGTTCTCTATCAAGTTAAAGTATGGGCCAGTGTGGGGTTTTTTTAATTTAATTTTTTATCTCAGCTTATGTTTGATGATGCTTTGTTGTTTGATGCTTTGGTAGAATAGTAGCTCAAATTAAATTTCATTCAACTCGATTGTGTCGGGGTGGCGGCACAAATCTCAGAGACAGATAATTTAAAACTTGGGTACATTTAATCAACTTTACTTTACACACATTTTTTTAAAGAAAGATAGAAGTAAATCAGCAAGTATGGACAATGGAATAAACTGCGTAAGTTTGTAAATTGTAGCTCTGGTGGGAAGAGAAACTTTTGCAGTGATTGATCCCTGAGAATCCAGGTCAGACACATATTGTAAAAATCCTGTGAAAACAGCCACATGGGGACAGAATCAATCAAGTCCTGAATTATCTGAAAACATCACAGTTGCCTTTGCAACCATGTGACTTTGATGGGCGTTCTGGTTGTGGTCGGGTAGTCAGCTGGAGGTCAGTCAATGCAGGCATTAGACATGAGTTGCACACAAAGATTTGATCCCATCTTTTATGATAGATGGTATTTGGTTGATCTTTATGAAAGTGGTTTGACTTGATGAGAAAAAAATGAGAGGTCACTTTCACTCATACTTTAAATAAGCAGCATCAGATTTAGCATTTGTACTTCAATGTAAAACACTGCTAATAACAGATTTGGAAGGTTTAAATTATTGTATAACAGTTGTTATTCAAGGCTATAAATCCAATGTATGTGTATATTTTCCTTTGTGATATTAATTACATGTACTGTGCTTAAAAATTGCCCAATTAATGTGATTCATCTTTTTTTGAACGAAACCTTAAAAGAGAAAAAGAATTATGTCAGCTTCTGTTATCAGGGCTTGATCTTGGCCTTTGCTGCAGGTCTGAAATTGTGTGTGTGATATTTGTACACAATTCTTTTTTTTGCCTTATTTCATGTAGCTTCTGTTTGTTAAGTCTAATGGTAAAAGTTCTTTTGTACCTCAAACCTTACTGAAGAGGACAGGTTCAGCTCGGTTGAAGGGATTACACTCCAGTAAGAAAATTGCTTGGATTATTTGAGATTGAAGTTTTATGGGTGAAGGGTTGTTTTATTGATCAGGGTTTGTGCAAATGTGCTCTGCTCTCACATGTAGGCCTGTGTGTGTGGACCTTAATGTGGTCTTCCTTTGTCTGACACAACAGTGAAGTGGTTGATCTTTTATATCATGTGTCATTCACGGCACATGGATGCGTGTGTGCGTGCATGTGTGTATTCTCATGCGTGCATGAGTGTGCGCCCTTTTTGAGGGCTTTACAGCTTCACAGCCACGACATAAAGCCAAGGCACAAACATCACGTAACTAGCTGACCTTGAAAAAGATACACCATTTCTATACTGTTGGAGTGATCTGATGGGAACACAGAAATGATTTGACCCCAGCTATTAATAATTAATATAAAAGAGCAGAGCAGAAGGACACATGACTGCAAATTCTTGAAATTTATGTATCTAGGTTACATGTCAACATGTCTCTCTGCAAGGAATTTAAAGAGGTGTAATTGATCACATCACCGCTTGTATGAGAAAAAGGTCACTCATAGTGACAAGTCCACAGAGACTAATTCTTCTCAGCTTGATGGAGTATTTTAATAAAATGCTTTATGAAACCACCAATATGCCATATTGCTACACACAAGAGCACCTACGCCACACAATCTATCAGCTGATCTGCATTGTAATATGGGCATCCTATGGTTGAGAACTATAATTTGGATTTTTGAAGGAGGCATTGTTTTGGATGGTTAAAATTTGTTTTTACCTGACCCTGTTCAGAGCAGTAGATGGTTCAGCATCTGTGTCCTTAATCCTGTCTGCAGCTCCAAAGTGGGAGCACACAGACCAGACTCTTCTGGTGATAATAAACTGAATATACATCAGCACCTCATACAAACCTTCCACTTCCAACAACCCGAACTCTCCCTTTACAATTTTGGCTCAGTCTCAGCGCTTTCCTCATTCATGAAATTAACAGCCAAAGCAAACAGCTGTTTTAAAAGGAAAAAAAACAACTCAAATCACTCCATACACTGCCGCTACACAAGCATACAAATTGCAGACAGACAAATCTTGCTATCTTAGGAGCATTTAGCTGCTAAAGAGCTAAATGTTTCCCCAAGTAGCTGGGGAAGAGCAAAACAGAGCTAAAGAGAGGGTGAATATTGGACTTAAATTCGTCAGGTTGACACAAACAGGAATATGAATAAATGCTAATGTTGCTGTGTGTCAGTGTGTGAACGTGTAAATTAAAGACACTGGCACATTTCTGCTTATTTATTTATATATTCATTTATCTGTGCAGAATGGAGAAGCCCCTAATGTAAATTTGTCTTTACTTTGTAGATAATACACATGAAGAAGGCCGGACTGGTCAATCGATAAGTGGCCCATGCAGTGATGGATTAGGTGTAATCATGATTCTCATGGAAAAGGGACACCTGTATAGAGGTGAATGGAGTTCAAGATGTGTGATGTGTGTTCGGCCCGTGCAGCCTCTGCTTCCACAAGCGTTCTGGTAAATGAAGGTAAAGGACACTCTGTGTGACTGAGGACAATCCCTCAGTCACAGCAGGTAAAAAGCGAAGAGTTCCTGCTGATGCGAAGCAAACATCATCCCCTGCCAGCATCTCCACAGCATATGAGTTTCAAAATGTGCCACAGAAGTTGGAGATAAAACATATTGCCTCACTGCAGCTAACCATGAGCTCATCTTTCAGTGAATAGCTCCACTGTTACAGATACATGATGGTTATTGCCCTTTATCATCTCAGAGGGACTGCAAACTTATTTGCAGTTTATGGCTAAAATCTAAATAAAGGCCCATGTGTATCATTGAGATTAATGGTGTATTTAAGGGTATGATTGGGAAGTGTCACCTTCCTCTGACAGTTAAAAAAAGGCTTATTAAAATCACAAAGCAAAACGACTGAAGGAAAGAAAGAATTTCCCACATGAGCATCTAATTACAATGTCAACACTTTCTTGGCAGTTCACATTTCTCTTCCCAACATGACAGAAACTTGTGCCTTGTGTAGTCACACATCTTGGCATGTCGTCTGTGCATGGTGCTGAGAGTTCTGCTTTAACCTTGAACTACCTGGGAATCCTCCCCCGCCGTGCTTCATCTATTTTCTCTTTCAAAGCAAACAATCCTTTCAGATCAAGCAGCGCACCGAGCAGTGACCTGCTGTCCAATTGCTCTCCCGGGACGTTAAACATGGTCACCTGCTGGTGATTCAAACTGGTTGACACAGGGAGTATTTAGAGAGATGAATCTGCTGTCTGCATGTGCACTCTGTCTTCTGCCCCCCCCAAAAAATCTTCTGTAAGTGTTATCCACTGGGGAGCCCTGCTGCCTTCTCCTACTGCACATCTTACAACTGCCTTTGAAACACAAGTCTTTTCAGGGGAAATGGCCTATTTTGTTCTGTTTTGTGGTGACATTTTTACGAGTGTGCAACTCTCCGGGGAGTAGCAGCTTCAGCTGAGTATACTGTATTGTGCCAAAAACTTTCCAATAGAGTTGGGTTTTCATATCACAGATGAAAGCTAAAGACATCCCCCCCATCCCCTCACTCTCCCCTATGACCGTGTCTGTTTGGTCTCATTTCTCTCCATTTCCCTTTAAGATGTGTGTCACCGTGGCTGGAATTATATCGCCTGCACCACATACACATGCACCACATAAACACATGCACACACACACACACATGCACACTCACACTCACACTGCTCCTCTGGGACTCTGAATCAAAAACAAGCTAAACTGCATGTCAATCAAAAATTTTAAAATATTTAAGTGATTATTTGCTGATAATCTGTAAAACTTAGATATGAAGAGAAGCTTTTTTTTCGCAACTACAAAGAAAGCTAATTAAACATATATTGTTTCTTGAATAGTGATGATGTGAAGATGATGAAGGAATCTCCGCTGACATCGTCTTGCTTGTATATAAAGGTTTATTGCAAAGAAGTTCAGCTTCAAAACAAGCACCATGGGCTGCTCGGAGAGGATTCAGGGCCAATGCGAAATCTCTCCCTAACAGCTCTGAATACCCACATATATAGGCGTGTTGTTTACTAAATCTAAACCTGAAAAAACAAATGGAACCCTCACTCACAAATGATCCCAGCTGTGAGATAAGGAAAGAGAGGCCCATCAGTTAGGGCTCCTCACCTTTCGTCCTTAACCTTTGACCCTGGGGCCTCTAACTTAAACATACCTCTGGATATTTGAGAAGACATACACCATATTGGAATCCTGTGATACCACACATATCAAGGTTTTTTTCATCAGAGATACTTTATTTGTGTAGATGGGTTTTGGATTGACAAGGGCATGGGTGAGATGTTTGGAAGCAGCTGGGCTGTCAGTCACCACTCGTGTGACCTGATTTAATGAGATTTACATCCTGTGCATTATGATTGTTTTGGCTTTGATATGCCTGGGTCTTAGTTTAGTGAATATGTATGCAGCTGCGCTGACACAAGCACAGACAAACACATGGGCTGTCACACACCCCACACACAGTTAAACATGTGTGAGAATATCGATCATTTTGTGCTGCTCCCATGAAAATAATCTCTGAATCTGATTCAGAGAACTGCTGGCACTCCACACGTATGGACTTCATTTGGTTCTTTGTACAGGTGTGACTATGGTTTTACAAAAAATTAAGGAACAGAATAAAAAGCTGAGCTGCAGTTTTCTTTTAAATAAATCAGGAAATCTATTTGTTGACTGTAAAATGCAGACTGTGTGTTTATTTGACCACATATGCTACGCTGCAATAAAATCCATTTAAATATCTATATATGCAGCATATTTTACAGATTTAGCAGATGTCACAGCTCGTCCCCACAACATCTGTCGTTAATGAATGTGTTCCCCAAGCCATCCTCTGCACACAAGCTGACATTTCAGCATCACAAAGCATTACACATTGTCACAGCTTCAGCAAATTATTTAATTTCCCTCTGACTTCACCAAGTAAATGGTCCATCATTTCAAGACAAGAAAAAAAGAAGGAATGAATAAAGGAAAGAGTAAATCAGTGAAAATCAGATGTAATTGTCTCTAGTTACTGTGAATGTTCCTACTGATAATCATGAGCAAGAGAAAACATGCACTGAGAGTAGCCACCACCCCCCACCCCCCCACCCCAGTTCTCCCTTATGTGAAAACAGAAGTACCACTCATTCTTCAGTGGATATTATTGAGCTCACTCTTGCACAAAGCTTTACTCCTCAGAAGAATATTAATTGGGGTATTTGCATGACTGAGGGATGAGTTGTTTGCAACACAAGAATAGCTAAGAGATACCATTTTGTTGCTTTTTTATCATTTTCCTTTGACAGTGAAGCATATCATTCTGTTAACGTGATCAGTGCTTTCAGCAATGCCTGTGAATACAAATTCCAGCTGGAGCTTATACTGTAGTTTGATTATTTTACTGTTTGTACGGTCCCATTCAGTAATAATTAAAAAGAGAAAAATCAATTCAGTACAGCTCATTGTTTTGATCTGTAATAATCAAAGAGTAAGCTCTCTAAATAAATTATGTTTTCTGAATCTCCTGGCAAATATTTCTGCTGGCATCCTGATGTGCATATTTGTTGACTGAACCAAACATGTTCAGAGACCAACGGAAGCCGCTTTTCTCAAACCAAGGGGGAGAACCATGTTTTAAGATCACTTGGAAGTGGTTTGCAGGCATTTGCAGGATACTTTATGCAAATGTGGTATTTGTTGGTGACACCAGTATAGATACAGTTAAGATGTATTTAATATTTCAGTCAACGTTAAGTCAAACTGGAAGGCGGTCATACTGAGTTGACCTTTCATTACCTGCAAACTTTTCATCCACTGTCCAGGGTCATGGCTATACCACTGTGGACACTGAAATTTGTTTCTTGTTTTGTTATCATCGCTGCTGCTGTTTCTTTTTTTAACAATTTATTTAAAAATTCCAGTATTTTTACAGGGTTTCTTTTATCAAAATGTAAATATGTTATAAATAAAGGTTACCTGCCTTGCCTGATTTTGGAACAGCATTCAGGCCTTGGGGGAGGGAAATAACATACAGTAGATGACACCCAGCAGTCACACTTGAAGCAGAGCGCAGCTCCAGGAGGTCACCCTGTGAGGTAACCAACAACTCCTTTCTCTGTTAAAGAACAGAGATATCTTTATTGCTCAGGTGTTTGTGGTTACCTTAGTTGGTAGAGCGGGAGGTTGGTCAAAGGGGCAGGAAGATGAACAGTCCACAGACCTGCACTTAATCTAGTTTGTGTGTCATAAACAGAGCCTTTTTCCATTAAGATAGAAAAAAGCTTAGTTGCTGGAGAATGCCTTGCTGACATCTCAACTGTGGGGGTGTCATTGAGTCTGTGAGAGCCAGGAAACAGTTTCATTCCAGGCTGTAAATCCTGAGTTGGACTCAGTCTCACCTCAGGTGTGGTGGATTTATATGAGAGAGAGGGTAAAGGACATCCATTTCTCCTGCATTTTAGACATTACAAACTAGTGTTTTCACTGAACTGTTGGTGTCCTGTCCCTGACTGATAGCTGCAGTGTGTCAAGTGAAAGCTTAACTCAGACTCACAGCTCAGTGATGACCCTGACTTTGTATACACTTTAATATGTCCTATCTATAATAAAAATCAGTCTGTCGCTAAACGACCGGCGAAATAGCACTGTGACCCTTGACCCATTGAGAAATTGGAACCATTACTCTATAGTATATGTTGGCATTGATATGAAACCTTGATAATACCTTTTACATCTGATCTATACATGTTAGAAACAGGGATGAGCACTGTAGGGAAGCAGGAGTGCATGATAGTGTGGCTGTAGACTCGTTTTTTTCATCAGAAGTGGGTGTCGTGTGCTCAGAGTCAACATGCGCAGATGGTAAACTGCCTGCTGGCTCCAAGGGAACGTATGCAGCAGCCACTGTGGTAAGATTTCCATTATCATAATGGTTGTAATAGGGTAGAACTCAGAGGCAGACATCAAGTGTTCAGGCAGTGTCATTATTCACGCACATGACTGGAAGAAACAGCTCTGTTACAGACCCGCTCTGACAAACCATATCAACTTAAATAAACAACAAAGAATATTATGGAGAAAAACATCCAAATAAGACAGGTTTCTTAGAATTTGGACATAAATTAGTCTGAAACAATTTTGCTTGAGAAAGCCAGCAGGGGTGTATACATATTTTAACCAGATTTAGAGGTCTTGCTCCTGTCAGTGGCACAAGATTATATTATTACTAACTATTATAGCCCAGTGTAACAAAATACATTGGCTGAAGTCCTGTAGTTGATCACAAATTTGACTTTGTTTGGGGATTTACATTATATTCCATTATATATATCCATGATATGCCCCTCTGTCATTTATCCCCACATCAACTGACTACAACAATAAAATTCCACTTATACATGAATGCTGCATAAACCATCATAAATAATGATAGCATAATATACAGACATAATACTCACTGAGGCCATGTTTCTACATAATGTATACTTTTATCTTTCATATTTTTCTAATGTGCACATAATATTTTCATATCATTTAACAGTGTAATATTACAACGTTTACCTTCATGAAAGAAAATAATCTGAATACAGTTATTTTTTATTTTATTTTTATTTTTAAAAACTGTATATCTGTGGATGCAAATAATCTCTCATTTCGATGTTTTTATTTGTAAAACCAAAAGAAATACGCTGGCAAAAGTCCATTGGTAAATTGGAGTGTATTTTCACGCTCCACCTTCTGACATTTCTGTAAGGTTTGTTAAGTTGGTCTCTCACCTGTGATCAGACCATTATTAGAGCCGTCACATGACAGAAGACAGAATACAGACTAAAAGAATTTTTTGCTTTGTGAAAATGAGAAGTGCCACAACAGATAAAAGGCTGGATTAGTACGTTTCTAACATGGTCTTTTCAGTATGGCTTTGCTCCAGCACCTTACCTCTCAGTCAATTGCACACACGCACTTAGTCATTTTTAATGACTAAAATGTCTGACAAAAATTCATTCAAAAATAACCAAATTGAACAATAGGGGGAGCTGCAGACCGCTTCAAGTGTTTAAGGGCCTTGTCATGGACAACTGGGGACAGTTCCACCACCTCAGTGATATAACAGATGTCAGTAGGAAAGTATGAATGCCAGTTTGCGAAAAGACTGCCAAGAAGCATCTATGGAATTATGGAGATGTGGAGGAGGTGGCATTTGAGATCAAATGTACTGGAGTAAAGGAATGTTAACTACCTGATTTGGTTTGAACTTGTTTCTGTAACATAAATGTAAGCTATGAAAACTCTTGCAAGACCCCCACTCTCACCTTTGGCTGCAGACAGACCCACTATCACTGTCTGATTTTTTCTGATATTTGTACTCTTTGTACAAATATATTGTACAGATTTCCTTGTGGCCCCTGTGAGTCCTTGAGGGACTCTAAGAGGTTAAAAGTCTTGAATGTGTTTTTCTAGCATTAACCTCTGGAATCTGGGAGACGAGGACACAGAAAATTTATCGGAGTAAGAGTGGTCGTGGTGGAATGTTTGACTCCACTGATGACAAAAAAGGGAGGACTGATGACCTTGGTGAAAAAAAAGCTTTTACCAGGGGAATTCGTTAAATAGAAAAGGTTTGTTTCTTTCCAAAAGGAATGTGGATTGGTGTCTGGTCACAAACGAGTGGAGGAATGGCAAGGTAATTCAGTAATGTTGTTCATGCATGCTGGGCAGAGAATGTGGAGGAATGTAGATGAACATTGTGGTATCTCAAGATCCCATATAAGATAAGATATACCTTTATTAGTCCCACAGTGGGGAAATTGTGGTATGTTGGATTAGAGTCCCCAGGGTCAAAGGTTAGGGCCAAACGTTGAGGGGACCTAAAGGATTGTCTGTGACTGAGTGTTTCCATATATTTACCTTGTGTTTAAACGTTCACAACCTGACTATATAAGTCAGTACTCAGGGCTGTTATGGGAGAGATTCACATTGGTCCTGAATCCTCCAAGCAGTCCATGGTGCTTGTCTTGACACTGAACCTTTTTGTAATAACCCTCTATATACAAGCAAGATGGTGTCACCGGAGATTCCTTCATCATCTTCACATCATCGCTATTCAAGAAACGACAATATCTACCAAACTCTAACTCTACCAGTAGTGTTTTCACACAATGACATTACCATTAAAATGCAATAATCTTATTAAAATAGTCTTTCTTAACAGTTTGTTTGGCATACCAAAAGAGAAGGCACTCGCACGGAGTAATCTTAGAACAAAAAAGAAGCTGACACACCCTGTGCTCCATGAGCCTCTTAATGACTTAGGGATTCTCTTATCTCTTTTTAAATGGATTCTGAGGGATTCTCATCATAATGTACCTGGGTCCTAATGTCCCCATTTCATTATCCTCAAAGATGCTGTTCTTACAACCAAAGATCTTAAAGATCTTGCAACAATGTGTTACCCAGATTTATATCATGTTCGTCTGACAGTCATTTATAAAATCCCCCCACCCCACCCCCACCGTGTCCTCATTGTGGAGCTCACGGTCCTGTGGGAAGAGTCCATTGATGAGGTTTTTGAAAGGTTAAAATCTGCGATATGCTGACCTAGCAAGTGGGCTGCAGGGGATTTGTGGCAAGGTCCACCATAAGGCTCCTCAAGGAGGTGGGCATTAGAGAGCAGGCCCAACAAAAGGTCATCAAAGATCTACACAACTGATGATGTATCACATCAAGTGAAGAAATTCATGGTCTTTAGAAAGCCACTCCACCAAGAGGCTGTGCGGATGTCACTGCCAATATAAAGCGAGTGCTGACTTAGTGCTAAACTAGCAGGGATTTTAATACCCAGTCCTTTTAGTTAACATGACATGATGAACGCTGATCCCCAAGGAGATGTGTGGGTGTGCTGGTCCTGCTCACAAAGACCAGCTCAGGGTAACTTCAATAACAGGACACCTCAATATCCATGAGGACTCCTCCACCTGCTCCATCAAAAAAACAATATCTACACACAATTAGAGAATAAGATGTTCTGTAATTGCAGCCTGCAGGCTCCATTCTCCACTGCCACTGGATAAAGTGTGTAGCACATGCCCGTGACTCTGTGAAACATCTACTTAAACACACACACACACACAATCTGTCATTTTTATATTTTGAAACATACAGAAGACTCTTCTAATTATTCCACTAATTGTCTCATTTATCAGTTTGACCAATCCTACATGTTACTGGTTTATGTGTACCTTTTGTTTGAGTTTAGTCTTCTCTTCTTTATTTAATGAATATTTGGACATAAATGTTATATTTACTTCACTAATGACAGAATTAAATCAAATTGACGAGACTATTGACGAGAATATTTAAACGATAATACCTGCCCAAGATTTTTTTAACTTTACAGACTTTAACCTGACCAATTTAAATTATATATATAATATAATTATATAATATATGAATCTCTGTATCAATAAATGTAGGACCTGATAATCATTCATTGATCGTTCCGTAAAATCATAAAATAGTAATAATATAACTCTTGATTATTCCATACGCACTGCGTAGAAACCGTTTGAACGGAACGTTGCTTGTGTGTCCCGGCTTTAGGAGGGCAATGGAACTCTTGTCCGACCCTTGTTTTGCGTTCGTGTGGAAACAAGGCACATCACGGTCATGCTGGGACTTTTAACGCCCCCAATATGCACTCGTTCTCTTAAAATAATTTGCAGCTTATACAAACAGACGACTAGACAGCGGTGCGTCAGTCAGTCTGAGGAGTATATCCGGACTTTTATCGCAGAGAACACGGAGAGAGCCGGAGAGCAGAGCCTGACTCCTGAGATCAAACTGAGACTCTTCACCCCGAACTGCAGGTTCTGGCGAGAAAGACCGGAGCTCTGGCCTTTTGATGACCCCTACTGGGCCATATACTGGCCCGGAGGTCAGGCCCTCTCACGGTAAGATGACCCCGTTGACTGGATATTTTATGTGGGTGAGGTGCTGTCGATAAGCCTCGTTTCATGCCACCCCCCTGCAGGTTTCTCCTGGACAACCCCGGAGTGTGTCTGGGTAAGACAGTGCTGGATCTGGGGAGCGGCTGCGGAGCCTCAGCCATCGCTGCAAAACTGTGCGGTGCTGCTCATGTTGTTGCTAATGACGTCGACCCTGGTACGCATCAGCGTTTACAGATTTTGAGACGTTCGTACAATGTATGCAGGGCATTTGATCTTTCTGTATTGCAAGAAGTTCAGCATCAAGACAAGCACCATGGACTGCTTGGAGAATTCAGGACCAATGTGAATCTCTCCCGAAACAGTACTCACTTATATAGTCAGGTTGTTTATTAACATAAGGTAATCATATGGAAACCTTTAATCACAGACCATACTATAGATCCTCAACTTTTGACCCTAACCTTTGACCCTAGGGTCTCTGACCTAACATACCTCAGGAAATTGAGGTGACACACCAGATATGAGATCTTGAGATACCACAGTATCAACAAGCATTTTATTGTACGAACACATTCATGAATTTGGTGTAACTCAGTTTAATTAACCACAAACACACTCGGTACTCGTGGCCTGGTTAAGGTGTCGGGGGTGCAGAAACAAAACGTTGCTGTTGGGCAATTATTGAAGTTGATTAAGCAGCATTCATGATTCATACATGTGCATCGTATGAGCACTACATTATAAACTGAAAAAAAACCCAATGCAGAGCCACAAGATTAAATCATCATGTGGAACTCACTTTTGACAATAAGGATGGAATTGTAATGTAATGTAATTTCTACATTTTCTACATTACAATTCAAGTCATTAAACAAAATTTTCATGTGTATACACAATACAAATTTATCAAGTCTGGCAGGTGACATGGAAATAAAATTCTTCATGGTGATGTTAAACAGTATTTTCATTTCACTATTTTTTTAAAGGATATTGTAAATATATATTTTTTATAAACTTTTACACATATTTCCACCTAAAATAAATTAAACACAGGCAGTTGCCATTTTGTATACTAAATTCTGTAGTATTGTTGTCAGTCCATTATCTGTTAAAGTGCCAATACTTAATACTCAATTAGGTGGTGTGGAGGAAGTACTAAATATGCCTGTTTGTGTTTAAGTTGCAGCCGTTGCGACCCACATGAACTGCGAGCTGAACAGTTTGGAGCCACCCGTTTGCGTGACTGACAACTTGATAGGTTCAGAGCCCGAGGGCTTCGACCTCATCCTCCTTGGTGACATGTTCTACGATGAAGCCCTGGCCACCAGCCTTCACAACTGGTTGGACCACTGCATCCAAACCCACGGCACCAAGGTCCTGATTGGAGATCCTGGGAGAGCCCAGTTTGAGGGACACAGCATCCGACGGCTCCTGCGTCAGCTGGCTCAGTTTGAGCTGCCTGAGTCTGTCACAGAGGAAAACTACGGTCTGACTTGCAGCAGTGTTTGGTGCTACCATCCTGAACTCTGAGGACTGTAGAGGATCTCCTGCTCTTTCTTAATTTAATTGATATTTCTTATGTAATTATTATTAATTTCAAAAGACAATGTAAGATGTTGTGTGATTGCTTTGTAGTCTATTGTAATGGTAAATGTACTATTTGAGTGTATGTGTACCTGTGAACTTTTTACCTTTACTGTCCAGACAATGGCCTGAGGGTCACGATGACCTGAGGATGTCTGAAAGATATATTTTAGTTCTCTAAGGAGTTTCCTGTTTTCTGCAGTTCTGTAAGGGATTTTCCAAAGGGTTTCCTGCTTTTGAGCTCCCATATGTGGGGATGCATGTCTCTAGTCACGTATGCCTTTTGTAATACACACTCATGTATTTAGAAAAGTATAAAAACCACATGCTTTGTTTCTCTGGATGCCACTCTGCAGGTCGGCACGTGTGCAGAGCTGCTGAAGTGTCATCCTGTGTTGCAACCAGTAAAGACTTTTGAGCTTGACTTCAGACTCTAAGAATCTTTGTTCCTGACAGCTTCAATTACTTTGTGTAGAAAAGAACCCGGTGGAAACAGAATCCTGGCAGAATAGAAAAGTTTCCACGACACTATTCTCAGGGTAACTACATTTTACACATACATACATACAGACCCCACGGTGATGTCATCATGCTAGGAAAGGGGTTTAGGTGGTGCATATATAGGAACCCCCGCCCTGGGTCGTGTGGGTGGTGGTGGTGATGACAGAAGAGAAGGCTAAAGATCTGGGATGAGGTGTGGACCCCAATAAGCTCTTCCTGGTAGATTGCAGCATTTTGCACAGCTGACTGCGGAAGAGAGGAAATCAGATTTCAAATTTGACCAAAACAACATGATTGGTTGACTGAGATTGTGGCGGAATTATGCTAAATTATGTGAAGTGTGTGTGGGTACATACACTGTACGTACATGTACAATCAACCACAACATTAAAACAAGTACAGAGTTTTCATCTGAAAGTGCAACTGAAACCTCAGGAAGTGCTGTTCCCTCTGTAAGACAACAATAACAAGTGACAAACAGCACACTAGACAATCTACAATGACAAATCATCTTTAGCTGTTATGAACAAAGACAGTAACATTTTATGAGAATCTTTCTACCATTACTTTTTCATGACTTCCCTTAACCCAAACTGACCATAGCATAACTGATTACAGAAACATATCTGCTACTAATATCATTTCTAATATTCCTGACAGACCACAATCAATGTGTTCCCATAATTATTAATTTTCGTTTCCAGTGTTAAAACATGTTTAGTTGAGAGCAGATGTTTCATTGTTTTGTTCTCATGAACAGGATGCTCTGGCCCTGGGTGGGTCAAGCCATGCTTTACTTTTGGCTATAACAACCAATCCAGTCACCTGAAACCAAGTCGTAGCCAAAGAGCTCAAAGCTAACCGACTAATACATTGGTTCAAAAGAAAACAAATCATAGTATTTCATAATGTGATAGATATATAGGTCTCAGCTATGTCATCACTGGTGGAGAAGCAGAAGCAGATCTTGTTGACCTGCAGATTCTTAAAGGCCAGAGGATGCAAATTCCTTCTTTCAAGGTTAGCTAGGAAGAAAGAAGAGACAGTGTGCCAAACTTTCCTGAAAAGGACTAACAGCTCATGTAATTGTGAACATAGTAACCACTAGAGTGGTGACTCAGCAATGTTTAAGAATTGACAGCCTGTCAGATACCTGTCCAACCAACCAGACAACCCTGTGTTTAACTGTGGACCAGTCTTTAGGGGCATGAAGTGAGAGGGATAAAAAAAAAAAAAGACCATGACGGAGAAGAGATTCTGGTTCTGCAGAGCCTTCATGTATCAGCTTTTTAGTTTCTACTGTCAAAGCAAAAGCTTAGTCCTTTGGGCCAGACAAGGGTTCTGGTACTTCTACTGACACTTAATGAAAAACACCTTCTTGAAGAAACATTCAAATCTTAAAGGAAAAGCACTCAAGTCTGCAGCATCTGATGTGACCGAGTTTAGTCTACCTGAAAGAGTCCATCCTCAGGGTCATTTTATTTAGTCTATAAAAATAACCACAATTTTCCAAAGCATATTACAAATTAACTACATTGCATTTCTTAAAATGTGATGAAAATGCAAAATGAAGTGGATAGAAAAGTATTTTTAATAAAGAAAAATACAAATATACACTTGAGCTGAAATACACAGTTTATGCATTGTCTGTAGGTTATGGCTTTGCATTTAATGCTTCTGTGAGACATTTGGAATTGTACCTAAAATGAATGACTTGACATTTTTACAGCCAGTGTAAACTGAAAAATTTTCTGCACAGAGAAATGAGACCTTGCTCGACAGACTGTTAAAATCATATCTACACAAACTGGCAAAATGGCAGAAACAAAAAAAATGCATTACTCAAAGGAAGAATCTCCACAAGAGAAGAAAATGATTTAAAATCTGTCTGTTGCCACAAAACTTATGCTTGTCATGCTATTTGTCTGTGGACATCTGTCTTTGCCACGTTTCTTCTGAAACTTCTGGAAGACGCTGGTGGTGGTAGGGATGCGAGGTGAGCCTTGAGGGCAATACTGCTTCTCAGCATGAGCACACCATGGTGTGGCATACAGGCACATAATTATTAGGAAAAATTGTAGCCACGACCCAAACATTAACAAATAAAAATTGTTCAGTTCTTCACTGGCGATACTATGTATTTGTCACCTCTTGCCCTCTTCTTAGTTTTTCTGGTGCTCTTCTCCTTTCCTTCAGCAAGGTCAGAGTTATCTGGAAAAAAGGAAAGGGCCTGGGTTAAAAAAAAAAGGAAACTGGGGCTATGTTTGCTCGAAGGGACGTTTCGAGAGACATTTTCAAAATATGACATTCACTAATGTCAGTTCCACTACTGAGCACTTCAGCAGCAAAACATCTGAACTTCGACAACAAAAGGTTATATATTACATCAGAATCTGAACCATTACTATCAACGAAGTATCCAAATAATTATATGATTTACCTGATATGGGAATGGTCTTCTTTCTCTTGTTGGATCCATCAACAAAGTTGAATGTGTCGGGTAACACACTGAACCTCAGGACATTGTTCTTCTCAAAAGGCATCACAGCACGACTTCCATTTCCGGCATCACATCGCTCTTGGTCAGGCTGTTTGAGTGGAACATCATCATTCTTCATATTTTCCTCTCCATGTTTGAGTCTGCTAAAGAGGGATCTCCACCGGTTGGACTTGATATTTCCAGTATAGTTCCTTAGTGCAGAGGAAGCTGGCTGCTCCTTGGTGTGGGTGGGGCAAGGTGTTTCAGCTTTCTTCAGACTCACCGCAGATACGGAAGTCTTCTTTGTTTTCGGTTTCTTTCTGTGCTTAACCGTAGTTGGTAGAAAACTTTTCCTCCAACTATCGTGAATCCTTTGTTTGACTGAATATTCCGATGTGGGAACACTCCACTTCATCCTTGAGGGACTGAGAATCACAGAGAGAACATGCGGAGGACTCTGTTTTGCACCACACAAAGTATGAGAATAAACCTGTCTCTTTTTGTTGCCAGTGGAAACCGCCTTCCCTTGATGTGCTGAGCCAAACGGCACCAGTTCTACAGTTCTAAAATGTGGGGCTGAAGGTTCACTGTCGGTAGCATCGACAAAAACCTTCTTACGTTTTATCCCCTTGAAGACAGGCTCTGAATCTTGATTAACAGAAGGTCTGCATTTCTTATGTTTCCTGAAGAGTGGATACATTTGCTCATCGCTGCTTAATGTCTTCGTCTTTCTTTCAGCAGTTTCATGTTTACCACTGGGACTGAAAGCTGTCTGGAGGGCAGCAGTTGCATCAATCTCAGTCGGTTCTTGTTCTCTTTCCAATGATGACTCTGCCACATCTGTAGGTGTCAGTTCTGTTTGTGCACAGTCCGCTTCAGGGTCCGGCACGGGGCTCGTGACTTCTCTGCTGCGCACCTGTTCGATTTCCATCGTGCTGTCGTCTGCATCGCTTGACTGACTAGATCCTGCCAATCTCAGCTGATCCATTACGTCTTCCTCCTCAGGGTCTGACACTGGAATGCAAAAACCTGGAATGTGCTTGTCCATTTTATTTTCACTGCTGGAGAGATCTTCACCCTCACTGTCACATATGAGTATTAGACTTGACTGGCTATCATTTCTGTTTAGGTGGGAAACGTTCTTTGTTTCTTTGTCAGAATGAGAATGAGGTTTCTCATCATCATCATCAGTTACATCAACAGTTAAACTGAAATCATCCAGCAAAGTGCATGTGATAATTTGATTGTCAGTGTTGTCCCCAGCCTTCACTTGATTTTCTCCTTCTATGGCAGAGTGGAATTTACTGCCATCACACAGTTCATCATTTTTTTGTACTGTTGTTTCTTCCTCGTCAAGAGTCTTGTCAAGACTGTCTTCATCACTTTGCTCTTTATTGCACTGGCATGTACTCAGAGCAGAGGTGCCTGACCCAGCACATTTCTCCTTCCACCTTGTAATGCAACAAAATTGTTCTAGTGGGGAGATTACATTATTCTCAGTTTCTGAGTTATTCAGGGTGACTTCTGTCACGTTGTTCTCCACAGAAATCTTCCTGACTTTCTCCGGCTGACTGACTGTGTCCATACTTTGTGGTGTGCTACTTTGTACTTGCCCAAAGATGACTTTGGCCACTTCTGGAGGCAATACCTGGATTTCAAATGAGTAATCTGAATCTCCAGAATCGGCATCATCCTTAATGGAAGAGGAAGTTTGAGATGAAATAATGTCCACAGTGGATGCTTGTTTTTCTTCACCTGGGTCAACAGGTTCCAGTTCTGGTTGTGGCAAGACTTTGTTTGGGTCTTCATTTACAATTTGTGCAGGAATGCTGTTAACTGGTTGACTGTCACTCTCAAGCTTGTGAAGACAATGCTTAAAAGACCATGAGAAGCCGAACTCTTTATCAATGTCATCTAGCTGCTCGTTGACATTCAACCATGTAGATCTATGTGGCAGTTCTGAATAAGCTTCATCATCTTTGAGGATATGGTGGCCATTGAGTTGCGTCTGAGAGCCTTTTTGCACTTGTGATAGTATGACAGTGTCTGCTGTTACGTTTTCTGTGCAGAATTTTTTAACACTGGTGAGTAAATCCATGTACCAGCCTGACTTGAGCTTACATACCATCTGTTTTATGTTGCCATCCCAAAACATGTTTAATATTTTGGGTGCAGAAGCAAACTCTGTGTATTCTTGTGATTCAGCCCAGATTTTTTCATCATCCTCAATCAAGGTAGTTATTTGAGCTAAGTCTTTGAGTGTCCAAGGGGTTGTTGGGATTGAGGACAAGTTCAAAACATCGGCCCTTGGGTCTGTTTGCATCTCACTTTTGTCAGCATTTTGGCTTACTGGCACCTCAGATGTTGCTGATGACCATTCAGCAGCTGGTGAAACACACTGGTTTACATGCATGTTAGTGGACAGTTCAGATCCTTTGTCAACTGCACGCAACTGTTCACGTGACAGGTCTTGAGGCCCAGCTAAATCTGAACCTAACCCAACAGTACCATCGCTGGATGACGATGAAGGCCTGGACATAGATTTGTTGGACAACATTTGATGAGGATTTTCTGGGTAAATAGTCAACTCTCTCAAATTTGCCACCTTTGCTACAGCTGGTGAAAGACATTCCTCAGGATTGCTCAAAGACTTATCTGTTGCGGTGCACTCACTTATCTGATGGAGGGTGTCTGAAGAGGTATGTCCTTTGGCAACCTGGTGGGTTTCTTGTGACAATGGCTGGACAATAGCAACAGCTTTCATGCCTGAGTGACCAGGAGATGAGTGAACGGGGGTGTCATTCACTGATGAGAAAGAGTCACATCTTTCATGTATTTCAGGATTCTTTACAGTTCTCTGTGGTGAAATGCTCTCAGGCATTTGTATCAAATGATGAGATGTGTGACTTGAAGATTCAATGAGATTGTCAACGTTATTTGTATGAGTAACTGCATGAGTTATTGCATTACATGACTTACTTCCACTGCCATTTCCTGTTGTTGTTACATAGAAAACAGTTGGCCCACAGCTTTGCTGCGGTGGTGACTTTTTAACATGCTGTGTGCTTGACATAACCCTCTGGGTGGTGTTGGGCAAGGATTGCCGAGAATGAAGCAATAAGTGTTGGGTAGCATTTGAGTTATGACCTTGAGCAACAGTTGATGTCACAGGTTGCATTTTTTGATTACACTCTGTCAATCTGTCAAACAGAGTCCTTGTGTGAGATGAAGGGGTCTGTGCTGGATTACAACCATCTGAGCCAGCAGTGAACAACCTGCACAGACTATCTGCAATTCTTGCCTTCTTGGCTGCCTGAGCTACTGAGCTGCTGAGTGTTTGCTGAGGTGCATCAGCAACAGGATTTAAGGGGCGCTCATTTGTTCTTTGCCAGGATTGGCTGATTTCATGCTGGTAGCTTTTTGAGTTTGGGTACACAGAGGAGGTGGCCTCTGTCACATTGTTATGTGCTGGGTTGAGTTGAGACGGGTATTGCCAACCTCTCTGATGCATGCTAGAATTGTGCCAAATCTGTCCAAATGCTGATGAGTTTGTTGCAGTGCTACTGTTTCTGCATAACTGGGAGACAGCTGTGCTATAACCTGGTTGGGAGATGGAAGGAGAGAATCCATGCTGAGGGGCATTTTGTCTGTAATACTGATTTTGAGCATTCTGTCCGTTGTGCGCAGCGGCAGGCACCGATGTCCTGGTGCAAACTGCCCGTTCACTTGGAAGAGAGGTAGCTGCTGTAGTGTATGCAGTGTAGGGGTTAGTCAGCTTTCCATTTCCATTTTGATACATGAAACTATTGACATGCTGTGATCCAACTGATTTTCTCCTATGAGATGCCCTTATTTTGTTGAAACGTGCTTCCGTGCATTGCTGAAGGTACGTAGTCATGTTGGGTTGAGTCTGGGTGAGTGAATTCTGCATCATATGTCTCCTTCCGAATCTTTCAGTCGTCTGCGGAAAAAATGTTTGCCAATTTGACTTGTATTTGTTGTAGTGAACTCCATCTGGAGAGGTGAAATGAGCAGTCTGTGGTGGTGGGACACTCAGCTTCGATGCCCTGTACTGACATGAGTTATTTGCTGTCCCAGCTTGCTGATTCCTCATTGTGTCATGGTTAAACTGAGTAGCAGCCTGTGAAGATTGTAAGGGTGGTCCAACTTGTTGTTGCTGTCCATTCATCCATGCACAAGAATCCATTTTTGTCCTCTGTTAAGCCTTGTAGTAGGTTGAAGAGGCAACTTTTCTGAAATAAGAAAAAAAAAAACAGTTGTAAAACATGAATTTAATCCGTACACAACTTTATGATTAAAATGTTGTCCTTATATTTCAAGGGACTTTGCAGAAGCTCTCTGGCTTTGTTAGCCTGCTAATAAAGTCTCTTTGAAAGATCTACAGTCCTTATTGTTGTCATCTACCAAATAATTTTGCATCACGAGCAGGATCATAATGGAACGTTTACTTACATCAGCAGTGTCAGCACAACAGTGAAACTACTGTGGTGGCAATTTCTGTTAAATGAAAAAAGCACAAAGTCAAATTCTGTCATTCTTGTAAGTTTAATTCAGCATTTGAAGACAAACTCATAACACAGTCAAATGAATGGGCTGAGTATATAAGAACAGAACAAAGGAGATGCGAGTGTGGTATACACAATGAGACTGCAAGGTCAGGGAGAGGGGGTGGATAATATCTTATCTTGAAATGGTACAAAAATGCAGACAGCAGAGCAATTCAGGCTATCTTAGTTGTTCTGTCCTTGGTCACACTGAGGCTACATTTCTTCAGTCTGATGTCTGTCGTGGAAGAATTATCTGCAAAGCACTCTGGGCAACATTTGAATGAGCACACAAAAGTCACTGACTGGTTGGAAGGAAGATATATTGCAAAATATAGGAGATAAACCCTACAGCAAACCCAATTATAGAAAGGTGTACTTGCTGTTTTTTTTATGATGACCAGCTTGCTCTCTCCCTCTCTCCAAACATTTAACAGACTGTTTATGGTACATTTGTGGAGGTGCAGTGAGAGGGCAGAGGTCAGCTTCTCTCAATGTCGCACGCTCCACTGCTGAGGCTGCTGCCCCCACAGCTGAAAACAAAAACTGCACTGTCTGTTCAAGTTTTTGTGTGCTCTTGTTTGAGGACAGCTGTTTCTGTACTTTACATACATACTATATGCTTCACCACTCAGGGGAGGCTTGTTTCTACGTTTTATATAAAATAATGTTTTTAAGGCTGGAAAAGTTCATTCACCAGGTTTACCCCCCCACCCCCTGAAGCCCCTTCTGTTCTTTAACGGATGATCAGCGGGGGAGACGAGGCAGTATGTAGGGATGAGGTCCAAAGGTTGGCAGACTGGTGTGAATTAAACAACCTGACTCTAAACACCAAGGACACCAAGGAGTTGATCATCAACTTCAGAAAGAAGAAGGAGGACCCTCAGGCCCTGGCAATCAACAGGGAGAAGGTGTCAACCTTCAAATCTCTGGGGACACACATAGCAGAGTAACCATAAAGAAGGCACAGCAGCGACTATATTTCCTGAGGTGTCAGGAGGATCAACTTACAACATCTGCTGGTGTCTTTCTGCCACTGCTCAATAAAAAGTGTACTCAGTTATGGTATTGTGTCAAATATTTTTGTGTCTTGGAACCGAAATTCCCGGCACTGGACCCCAATTCTAAGAAGTTTTAGTAATGTTCAGATCAGCTGAGGAAAAAGCATCTCACTGGTTTTCAAACAAATCATCAGGAGTCAAAGTTCTGGGCAGTGAAACCTTTAATGCCAGCAAAAAAAGGAGGGGCACAGGAAAAATAAAATCACAATCACAATATGATAAAGCACTGCTGCTGAGAACTTCTGACAACCCTGGAGCATGAACAAAAGTGTGTGAATAGCTGAGAGAGAGACAGACAGCTTCCTTCTTTGAAGTCTGACTTCAGGATGTCTCTGTTTAACATACAGGAAACTATTGATTGAAGTAACAGGAAGAAACTGAATCAAGCACTATATTAAAAGTACAAAGGTAAACATTTTCTGACTGATGACTTTCCCCTTTTTTAAAAATTCTTGCCATTCTTCATTCATTTTACACTATTTTTTGGATTACTTTTTAATTTTTGACTCAGTTCCACTTGCCTTTTTAACACACTTATTTAACTTTCTCTCATTTTTAAAAAAAAAAATAATACGTTTATACAAGCATGCTTGGGATTACATCAAGTCACATACAGTGTGTGAGGACTACAGGAGTATAGTGCATCTCTTGCCTATGACCTAAAACACACCATGACATGTCATTGTCATTATCTAGCATTGCGTTTTATTCTTTTCAGCACATCACAAGTCTTCAAACAAAAATTTGATTACAACAGCTTCTCATTTTTTTTATTCACAGCTTTGTGGGAGATTATTTTTTACCCTTTTGATATGTAGCATTTAACTTCAACAACATAGCGACGACTGTGTGTTCACACTCAACTTTACTGTGTGCAAACTTTTTGTATTAATGCTGTATTTGGATGAGACCCCAATAAAAACTGGACTGTGTCACTATTATGCTTTCTGTGCAGAACTCTTCACCTGGGATAGACGCCATTATAAAAAAGAAAACAAGAGCGATTCATGGGCCTTGTGGGAGGAACATAACATTCTATGAGAGAGAACCTTTCACAGGTCTATTGTTCTATTCCATTTCCACCATGGCCCCCTCTATATGTCCCGTCAGACGCATAAAAACAGACTCCTTAAGTTAACCCTTATGCCCTCCTTGGGCATTTTTGGCATTTTTCTCAATTTTTTTTCATTTGGCAATCATTTTGGCTGTGTTACAGCCTGTGGCATGAATTTTTGCAAGAACTTTTCTTTTTAGTAAAATTTTTGAAATCCAATGTCTTGCACTTTCTGGACACCTTCGTGGCAAAAATGTACACACAAAGAACTGCTATTAAACCATCATGCATCAATATTTTTTCCACTTTTTTCCATAAATCACTTAAACAACTTCAAACAACCAAAGATACACATCCAGCTTCATTTCATTAGTGAGCAGAGAAGGAGCAAAAATGAAGAGGCATTTCAGTGCAGAGGAGGCGCAGGCGCGCAGGCGCGCACACACACACACACACACACACACACACACACACACACACACACACACACACACACACACACACACACACACACACACACACACACACACACACACACACACACACACACACACACAAACACTCTTGGGAACCCCAAGTAGTCCCATGGCCCCACTAAAATGAATGACAAAAATACAAGAATGTCATGCATCAGCCTATGATGTGAAAAAGGTTGAATCTGGTGGGATACAGTAGAAATGTCAAATACCACTACTTTTCTTCAAAATGAAATGCTGACAAAATGGATGGGTTTATGCTGTATTGGCATTGAGATTAAAAATTTGGTTTTAAGAGGAAGTCAATGAGGCATTTTTTGCCACGAAGGTGTCCAGAGGGCAGTAAATTTGACGAGGGCATAAGGGTAAAGCTTACGAGGAAGAGCAGGGGATGAGGTAGCCCAGTAAGTACCCTAATTATTAATTAATTCTTTATCTGCTTAATCTGTAAATGTGTGTGTGTATTATATATTCGCTCTTTTTAAAGTTGTGACTGCAGAGTTCCGACATCTGCGTCACACAATCATTAATCGCAACAGTTTACCTAGGTTCTGTATTATTTTTTAATTATTATTTAACAATTCCCATAAGTTTCCCATTTATAAAAACTGTACTTACGGATCTCGTGAAGTCTGTGGATAAGTTTTAACCAGGACCTCGAAGAGATCTTTTACTAATCGATAAAAGCTTCCCCGGTGAGTGACACCCCTTCACGGACAACCCCCGGCCGACTCCCAGCAAGAGGGAGGGGGGAAATTCTGCTAATGGAGGCAGCACACCGTTTCACGTTATCCACCGTCGTTTTCCACGTCGACATTCCAGGTACTGTCCGTACTAAAGTGAATCATCCCAGGGCAAGCGGACCACAAAACTCCGGTCGGTCCGGGACCCTCGGTGAAAAAAAACAACTCCGCGCAAGCTGTCGTTGGTAATATCGCCGCTTTTTCTGCGGATGAAAACATGGAAGTTGGAGGATGAGGCGACGACGCGGCCTCTTAGCGCTACAGCGTTTAAATGCAAGCGGGGGGCTTCCTCATACCCCATGACGCAGTGATGTCGTCACTGCTTGGGACGATGTATTCTGCTCTCATTGGTTAACGTCTGCACTCCTTTTTCTTTTGCAACAGAACATCGGCTTTTGACTGTGATGGGAAACTAAGTTATCCTAGAGATAGATTGGGTAATAGTTCATAATCGAATCGAATATAATTCAGTTTGCCCTTGAACAAACTGTTCTTATTAAGTAAACATTATGTGCCAATATTGCTTGAACATACTTTGTACCTAAGATGGAATTTGAACTGTGGACAAATATGTGTATGCGATCAACACTGTATAAAAGGGTTGATCCTATCATTTGTCGGTGTCCAGACTCTCGAGACCTTTGTGGTTGAAAGAGAGAATAGTGAATAGTGAGACTTGGTCTCTGACTCTGTTTGATGATCATTGCTGACTATTGCTGGTTGTTCCTTCAAACTTTCAGTTTAAGAAAGCCAGGTCATCGGTTGCCAGAAAACTATTCAATGGTAAGATTTTTAATTAAAATTTATTATGATATCTTTTAATGATGACGCCGTTTTTTTTAAGTCAGGGAGGGGAAAGACCACAACACAGGCAGCACAGCACAGAATACAGCAGTCTTACACAGGGTGTTTTAACACAGAGCAACTGAGATGCTGAGGGAGGGACTGTCAGGGTGAGGGTAATATCCTCTGTCAAGCCCACTCGAGCCATTTTTCCTATTTTTTTTCCACTTAAAGAAAACAACACAGAGCTACACCTAACAGCGGATAGTTACCCTCGTCAGTCGTTTGACACTGAATGATATCTGCCCAGACAAACAGGTTATACATACTAGTTTTTAAGTAACCCGTCTAAAATGGAGTGTTAAAACAGTTTTACCATGGGTGAATTTTACAGGTATGTTCTGGTACAATTTTATCTGGATTTTCAATGTGCTGCTTAGCCATGGGCAAATGATAGGCAGGACTGAAATGTTGTGTGACAATATCTCTGTATGAGCCCTTGACATCAACCATTCTCAAAAGCGGATCATAAGCACTGTAAGGATGAGTCCATAGGGAAGAAACTCTACCAGAGGAATGTTTTTATTCTAACAAAAGAATGTTGACTGAATCCAGATGTTTAGCTTTGGATGTATGTAGGGGGGCCACAAGGAGAGCCCTGACTGATGTAAATTAGGCTACACTGACATATGGGCGACAAAGAAACTTTGAGTTGAGATCCCGTGTGTGCATGTGGAGGTGGTCTCCCAGATCTGCCTGAACAAATACATCGGTGGAAGACCAAGAAAGCATCAATGTCCTTTAGTTATCAGAAGAAAATCAACCTATCAAGCACCCTCTACAAGCTGTGGTTGAACCAGAGCTGCAACAGTAAAGATGATAAAGCCCCGCCCTTAAATCGACAGTATAGGGAGCCATCTTTTGACCAAACTTGAACCATTTCGGTTTTCCGGTTTCGTACCCATCATGTAAGCCATAGGTGCGTAAAAGCGTACATGGGTTTGTCCTCTGGCCTGGAAATCAAGTCTCCTCTGAATGTTATTAAAGAATGCGTAAATATCAGAATGAATTTTCTAAAGAAACCTTCCAGCTCTGACCTGAACTGGTGCATCTTGGCATCCTACTTGGGCATATACCCTGACACATCCAAACACTTCACTACACTCAACATGTTTTTCCCTTGAAAATGTGAAAAATGAAAAAATGTCATTCTTCATTCATTTTACACCATTGTTTTCTAATAATCATTCTTGCCCTGAAGTTTTGCCAGCTGTTTTGACACCCTTAATTCTTAATTATATAAAAGTGTGCCAGTGATTACAAATCATCATCAAAGTGTGTGCGTAAGGATATACATGTGTTCGTGGGATTGTTCTCGAGGAGTGTGTGCTTGGATATACACGTGTGCACGTGAATACACTTTCAGCAGCGAGAAGTGTGTGCGTGTGGGGAACACTGTCGCCGGGGAGAAGCGTGCGTCCGAAACATGTTCCTCAGTCTACTTGACTTTCTGCAGGTGCTCTTGGGGGGACACCGGTCTGCCGGGCTACTCCCAGCGCACACTTGCACCTACTGTTAGTAAAAATATGTTTTCAGCAATATATCTTCAGTTATCGTAACACTGGATGGTGCGGTTTGAAGCTCATTAGGCCATTTTCAAACATTTTCAAACCATATATCTTCAGCTTATCGTAACAAGACCAGGTGCGCTACATTAGGTCTTTATGCAGCCTGTGAGGATTACATGAGTATACTGCATGTTTCTCACCACCTGCCTAACACACATCATGACATGACATATCATTACCAACATCTAGCATCGCATTTTATCCTTTCCAGCACATCACAGGTAAAAATTATACGACAAGATGTTCACAGTGTATACTAGCTACACCTGAAGAGAGTTCTGATCCATGCTGGCGTGTGTCCCTTCTTTTATCCTCTTGCATGTCCATGCCTATAGACCAGTTCTGCTGAACATTGAATTTCTGCTTTTAACATTACATCACTGTACTTGATCAAGTATTTTCCAAGGGACATGCCCAGACATACAGGTTTGAGAATACAAGTTCCAAGGTCAAAACATGCCCTTTTTTTAAATGACAGCCTTCTCTACTTAACACTATTATTTTCAGGATATCATGATGTATCATTATCAACATCTAGCATTGCATTTTATCCTTTCCAGCATATTACAAGTCTTCAAAGAAAAAACTATACTACACCAACACCAGGGGTCTGCAGCAGTAGCATCAGCATTCTTGACATTGCCTACATGTTTTAGTCTAACAATAACTACACCCGATGTGACCCAAAGGTCTCAGGGATCCCTCTCAGACCTTGAGACATCTTTGATGGCTCAAATCCTTGCTCTGCTCTGACGTGAGCTCAAGTTACAGAAAACTGTGTGTTCATCAATATTTATGATCATACTTAAATGGTGAACAACCCGCGGGTTGTGGGTATTTAGAGCTGTTGGGGGAGAGATTTGCATTGGTCCTGAATCTTCTCCAAGCAGCCCATGGTGCTTGTTCTGATGCTGCTGAGGTATATTTTCTGGTAATTAAGTTAATTTCTTGTGTGTTATAGGCCTACAGATCATACACTCTCTAACCTTCTGTGACAGTCAGCATCTGTGGCCTAAAAGCTATGCATTTCCATGTTTGGGGATCAAGGAGCTAGGGGACATTGTCAGCTCTTTGCATCTATCCATGTTGGAGGTATGTAGGGAAGGTAGTGAGTAAAAACTAAACACTACATGTGTAGTCTCCTTGCAAGGGCGTGAGATATATATGTATTATGCCTTACTGGATTTTGCATAAGCTTATTGGATATTAATGAGGTTGGGAACAGCCTATTGTCACAAAGGTTTAAAACGGTAGACAGATCTCCAAGGCTTGGGGATCTCTGTGACTTCAACAAGACTTTTTATTCAATATTAAGGGGTTTCCTCTTCACAGCTGTTGTCATCAGTTGGAAATTGAAGATTCCCCACTGTACTGCAGATAGTTGTTCAGCTCAAGATTCTACACTGGACTTCTTTGTAATAAACTTTTTTATACAAGCAAGACGGTGTCAGTGGAAATTCCTTCACATAATGGCTATTTAATAAACAAAACTCCTTGTCATATTTTAATCTCCTGTTTATTGTTTTGCATTTACATGACAAACAACCTGCAATATAGCCACATGATGCATTTATGCTCAGGTATAAAAAGAGCAGTTGATTTTGTGGCAGCCTGCCATGTACTTTCCACCATGAGAAGCTGTTCTCTGAGAATTGACTGTGTTTACATTCCTCAGTTGCTGACTCCTGTATCACTTTGCTACAGACCCCATTACAGTCTGCAGTGCATCCAAACTACAGTATGGTCACACTATGAATTTGTTTCTGTTGTTTCTTGAGTAGCGATGATGTGAAGATGATGATGGAATCTCCGCTGACAACGTCTTGCTTGTATATAGAGGTTTATTACAAGAAGTTCAGCGTCTAGACAAGCACCATGGACTGCTTGGAGGATTCGGGACCATTGTGAATCTCTCCCAAAGCGGCTCTGAATACCCACTTATATAGTCAAGTTGTTCATTCTAAATAAGGTAAAACATATGGAAACCTGAGTCAGGACAATACTTTTTAGGTATCTTCAACATTTGCACCTCATTTTTGACCCTGGGGTCTCTGACCTCAGGATATTTTCGCTGACACCCCATATATGGGATCTTAAGACAACACATTTCTAATATACTTCCTCCCTGAGCTGCTCTAAGCATTTCATTCTCTAGTTGTAGTTGTAGTTACTTTTCTTCCTGGTGTCTCTCTGAACACGTCCAGATTAATCGAGGACCAAATGATTGTAGTGGACATCAAATATATTATCAGTACCAGCCAATGTATTTACTTGAACTACGAACACGTCGCTAATTTTTTCCATGAACTATGTTTTTCATCACATCCTGTTGTTGCGGTCTGCTGCAAGAGAAATCCCCTACCTTACATACTGTTCTGCACAAACCAGACCATTAACCTGTCAGACATGGAGAAATAATTATTATCTGAGGACAAAAACAGTTACGCAGCTATTTCCTTAAAAGACATGATAACTTAGTTATATACCTTAGGCTGGAAACGATGATGAAGACAATCACCTGTAACCGTAACCGTAATTTTAACTGTACGCGCTGCTTTACGATGAAGGAAATGGTTACTGCTAAAGATGACCTTTTATCAAATAACTTCGTTAATTTGCTAACATACCTTCACACACAGGTCGGTGCATCGTCATATTGTGGATCTACACACCGCCCACTGAGCGACACCAAAACATTTCAGCTGCAGAATTAAAGTCACTTACTTTAGTCTCGACGAGCTCCATCCTCAATCCGCGCTGCATATAAAGCTCCACTTTCTGTATCGGCGTTTATTCATCCATGTTCATGTTCGTTTTGAATAAATGTGTTCGAGGGCGGAAAGACGACTCTTGCAGCAACTGGCCTCGAAGCGGAACAGCGTGGGAGACGGTCCTGCAGCGCTGCACTCCTCCTTCGCTCCTCTGGCCCTCTCTCTACCGACATAGGCAGCGTCAAGTTGTCAAGGAGATTGAGATTTCACTAACAGCCAAGTACATATATAACCAATCAGTAAGCAGTATTATGATTTTAATGTTTTTATATGATTCAATGATGTGATTTTATAATGTTGTAATTGATTAAGAGTATATAATGTAACAATGAAAGTTAAATCCCACAAAAAAGAGCCCTGACATGATGAATGTAAGGTGTGTGCTGGGAAGCACCAAGCAGCCTTGGTCAAGATGAGGAAGTACCAATGTATTGCCTAACCAAAGGTTGGTCAAGATGAGGAAGTACCAAAGCATTGCTTAACCAAAGGGAAGTACCAAAGTATTTCCTTAGGCAAGTTACAGTTACCAAATAGAGCTGTCATCCTGACATTCTTGAACAGGATGTGATCAAAAGAGAGAGAGAGAGAGAATGATGAGATACAAAGACATCGGAGCTCTCTCTTCTGAGGACACCACTGTTCATGAGTCTGTAAGGGGCAACTGGACAGCGTTCACTGACCTTATGTGACAAATTAGCCATTGAGAATAGAGGTTTCCAGAGGATCATCACCACCATCAATCCTGAGGAGAACTGAAAGCAGTCATGAGTTGAAACGAACGTGAGATAAGAACCAAAGAAAGAAGATTTCACTGACCAACGACCCATGAACTCAATATTGACTCGTGGGATTGTTCTCGAGGACTCCCACTGCTCACCGGAGAGACCGGACACTCTGGAACTCGGCCGAGTCTTGGACGGGGCTGCCGATTTCCAAGGACAGTGTCTGATTCTCGGGCAGGATTGCAAATAGGATGATAGCAATTGGCCAAAGCTGTTAACCACTCTTTCTATCTCTCCCAATAGTATTATCTCTCAAGGTAACAGCCTCCTTTAATTCAGTCAAGATTGTTTGAGGATGATTTATTTTTATTTTTTAGTTTTAAATTAGTCTTGATTTTGATACACACTGTTATGCTGTTTCCTTTGATCCTGCTAAATTTGATTAAATAAACTTGCTGATGGTTTTATTCTATGATTATCATATTGTGTGGTGATTTTCCATTGTTGTAACAAGTTGGTATGTTATGTGTGACTCTGTTCACTATCAACATTTTACTCTGAGGCCAAGATAAGTTGAAGTACACTGGAGGAAGATAGTTTTGTGCTGATCCAACTTTTCAACTGGATGTGACCAGTTTTCATATGCTCTGTCTTACCTTATCCTGTGTGCCCCTTTATACAAAGGAGACGAGGACTCACTTGATCCTAGTCATTTTAAAGTACTCTTTGCTAACATAAACTGAAGATTGTGTGCTCTAACATCTATAGATCATTTCATCTATAGAAAGTATTCTCACAGGTTGCTCTAGTCCCCAAGAGATTTAAAACAGATCCTTAGGACCTAACAAGGTCTTTAAACTATACCTAGCAATTCACAAAGAGCCTGAAGCATGAGAGGAGAGCTGCCGTTAACAGACGTGACTGAGATTGCACTACACCCAAGAAGTTGAGGTTTGTTCGGGGTGTGGCTCATACTTAGTGGAGGCAGGATAGGTGTCTGGACGTAGGCAGTGAGAGGCGGGGCAAGTCTCCTCGCTAATAATCCAGTAAATATTCTTCCCCTCTCTCAATATCATTGAGAAAGGGAAATTTGCCTTGACACGTCTGGGGCAGTTCCAGCCATACATTGATCTCTCCTGTCTCTGCTCTCCTGCCGATCAGAGTTTCCTAATCATAATCCTTTGTCTACCCTCCCTGTCTCTGCTCCCCCTTGATCACACTACCTGAGTGTCACTCCTTTGTCCTTTTGTTCCTTTGTCTCTGACCATGTCTGGGAGCTGTCTCTGCCCCCTACAGAGTTTGCCCTCCTGTGTATACTTGACTGACCAACGTACATCAATTATACGATCTATTCATGAACTGGCTGCAACCACACCTGGGGACAGGGTATATCTGTTCTCTGGCCTTGCATTCTGGGTGAGTCTAGGACTCAGCCTTAATATGTAGAATGTACTCTACCATGTGAGCCCCAAAGTTTGCAATTTTGACTTGATCTTTCCCATATTAGCCTATTGTCTGTTCAGCATGTTCTAAATCATGTCATATTGGATTTGATGTATGACTCTTTGAGGCAGGAAATCTCAGTCCAAACTGTTCTTCTCTCTATCCCCTCTGTCACAATCACACACACGTAACGACCACACAGCGATGGTCATGGAAGGAGGAAAACACTTCCTATGGTGATCTTATATCTGGGCAAGATGGGTGGTCCTGGTACACTCTGGTACTTTGTTCCAGCTGGTTTTTGATGAGATCTGCCTATCCAGACAGTGATCTACTGCCATGTCTTCAAGATTCACTGCAACTTTCTCATAATTGTTTGTCCAACATACTGGATGAGCACTTCATCACCATTCACATGACCCCCTGTATAACAGTAGCAAATTATGGTTTGTACTCTGCAGTGGAAATCTGAAAATTAATGACCAATATACAACGTACAATGACAAACTTGTCTTTGTGTATTTATTGAATGTCTTTAGCATGGTTGCATAGTTGTTGCATGGTGCAACACAGGAGAACAAGCTCTTCAGGACAAGGCTCAGCTGTGTACCTACATCTAAAGGAGAAAGCTCACTCTTTTGAGGTTGCCAATGTTCGCATTTTTAGACAGAGAGGACATATGGTTTGACAGAGGTGTTAAGGAGGCCATCTGTGTGGAGGAGGTGTGGTGTCTTAAGATCCCATATATGGTGTGTCAGCATAAATATCCTGAGGTCAGAGACCCCAGGGTCGAAGGCTTCGCAGGCGATTTACACCTCACAAAATGGGCCGTTAGGGTAACAACACACCTAGCAGCCACTCCTGGTGCGACTCATCCTGAGTCGCATCACAATGTAGTATAATTTTTCTTCACAAGACTTGCTGAGAAGGTTAAATTGCAATTCTAGATGTTGATAAGGGTATATATGTATAATGATGTGTTAAGTAGTAGGTACAATATGCAGCATGCTCATGTAATCCATGTGCCACAGGTGCACTCATTGTAACCATACTCACTGACGGAAAATTATGCTTTCCATGCCCACACCTCAATGACAGCACATGCCTCCCTAACAAAAGGGTATCACAGATACCCTCCTTGCTGACAGAATGTAATCCTGAGTACTGTTGTATAACCATTGATATAATTGGTATTGTTTCAAAGATATTGGGTTTTTCTGCTGAACTTATGTTCCTGTTCTGTACTTTTCCACTGTGCTCGTATTATGCAATGTGTATCCTTGTATAGTCTAGAACTATAAGATAACATAACTGGTTAGAATTGGTTTACATACCAGGAGACAGAGGAAACTTCTCTATTCAATCAGTAAGGTCTGTTGCAGTAGACAAAACAACATTCGCACATGTTGTTTAACACATTCACAGTAAATATATGTCTTCAGTATGCTGTGAAACATGACATTCTGTCTATCAGTGAACTGCTGAAGCGTTAGCTTCACTCAAGAGATGGTGAGGCCATCAGACATGTGAAGACTGTAACCTTGATACATGAGACACAAAAAATTATATATTTCCATCATGCCGTCTCAGTTGTTTCATTGCAGTTTGAGACTTGACTGGAGTTTCTTTTGGTTATTATGTTGGGGTTTTTTTGAGGATTCAGCACCAATCTTTACATTCGTGGTTCAGCTCATTTATTCATGATTGATTCAATTATTTATTCATTCTTGGCCTGCTTGGCCATGTTCACTAACTTCCTTGTTATTTCACAACCTCCCAAACTCTTGCAGTCACCCTAGCCTTTCACAACTTCTCCAGTTTAATCTTCAGCAACAGAACATAACCATAAATTGAAAGCAATCACTGTCCACTGAGTCACATACAATTTTCTATTTATTTTCACTATGAATCTGGACACAGGCTGCGAGGTATAACATCTTAATCTCACAGCAGGAAGACCTGATATTGAAGGATTAGCTGTTAGTGGAAGTATTCCATCCGCCTTGAGTACTTGTAGAGCTAACTTGAAAGTTAAGCAATGTGTGGTTACCTCACACACTGCTGAACAGGGTATTGTTGGATAACTGTTGTTCACACAGTTATGGACTTTGGCAGCAACTAATGAACTCTGACTGACATGCTTAAGATTTGGTTGGCGGTGCATTTAAGCGGGAATACCAGTTCTTTGTCTCTTTTTTTTTCTTCATCCTCTCAACATCTTTTAAACAGATACTTTCGGTTTTGTGATTTAATGAAGTATATTACAGTGGTACACCTGTTGACTTGCATAGCAGTCTGTTTGTGGCAGACATCGGATGCCAGCATCCTTCACATTAGATGTTTTACAACATGTGCGTCCGGCTCGCATTGCCGTGAAAAGACCTGAAGAATGCTAAAGGTTCCGTCAGGATTTCCTGAATAGCAGTCTGTTTGTGGCAGACATCGGACGCCAGCATCCTTCACATTTGATGTTTTACAACATGTGCGCACGGATCGCCTTACTCTGCAAAGACTTGAAGAATGCTAAAAGTTCCTAAAGCTCCAAGGTGAGAGTCCGGTCACAGGCTCTAGTGGTTACCAGCAGGTGGCCTGCACTCTGGTGTCCTCCCAAGTCCACCTGCAGAAGTCATGTTGACTGAGGAACATGTTTCGGAAGCACGCCTCTCCCCGGCAAGAGTGTACCCCCCACACACACACTTCTCCCTGATAGAGGACAACATGCACACATGTATATCCTTACGCACACATTGATAATGGATTGTAATCACAAGCGCACTTGTTTAACCTTATTTTTTTAAAAAGACCACAAGAGATAATTAAGAAATAAGGGTGCAAAAAGAGAGGTGTGGTTTCTTGAGTTGCGATGATGTGAAGATGATGAAGGAATCTCTGCTGACACCGTCTTGCTTGTATATAGAGGTTTATTACAAGAAGTTCAGCGTCAAGACAAGCACCATGGACTGCTTGGAGGATTCGGGACCAATGTGAATCTCTCCCAAAACAGCTCTGAGTACTCACTTATATAGTCAGGTTGTTTGTGGTAAACATCTAGTAAACTTCTGGAAATCCTCAGTCACAGACAATACTTTACGTCCCTTCAACTATGGACCCTAACTTTTGTCCCTGGGGTCTCTGACGTAACATACCTCAGGATGTTTATGCTGACACACACCACATATGTGATCTTGAGATACCACAGAAGCAAAACTTAGTGGCAGGAAGGATTCTCAAAATAATGGTGTAAAATGAACGATGGACATGTCATGACATGTCTTGGCATACTCCCAGGAAAGTACTTCAAGGCCCCACAACAGTTTACATATGGAAAATTATACTGGTGTTATGTACTGGTCTATAGGCTAGAATAATGTGAATGAAACAAATCTGAACCAGCCACAACTCTGGAGCTGAGGAATTATTTTTCTTCCACAGTACCTAGTGTGGAAGTAAAGTTATTAGTTGATCATTAATTCATAATGGTTAGTTGTTCAACTTGCTTACTGAGTTACTTCTAGTCACAAAGATAGTGTTTCTGTTGAGGGTATTACTTTCTCCTTCCTGTGATTTAGGTGACACCAGCGTCTCAGAGTTACCATGAAAGGAAGACGCTACATATTTGACTGGCGCCACAGCATGACGCCCACTGTTCTTACTTACATATGTATAGCTTGGACAACTGTGTGAACATTTATGATCATCACAGATGAGGATTTTGCCAAGTGGACAAGAATGTTTTTAACTTTGGGAAACCAGCCAATCGTATGATAGACCATGACCTTTAAAGATGCTATAAAGGATGAATGTTTTGCTGTTGTAAGTTTGAGATCCTCCTTTCCACTACATGTGCTGAGGTATTGTTGATTTCCTATTGTAATTACAATATACTCTAATACTTTAACCCTTTCTAGTATCTTTTATGTGTCCAGAGTGCTATCTTCTTCAGACAATTTCCACGACATTAGAAGCTCCGCAACAATGGATGTCCAGAAAATTATAATGGTGTAGTGTTATAGGCTAAAGCAAATGTTAAAAGGGTTGGTCTATAGGCATTAACAAATGCAACACACAAGTATAAAAGATGGGACACATGCCAGTACAGTGCAAAGCTCTCTTCAGGTAGTGTACACTGTGAACATCTCTCCTTTTTTGCAGGCATTACATTTTTTTGCTGCCCAGAACTTCGACTCCTGATTTGTTTGGACACCAATGAGAAGTTTTTTCCTGAGCTGATCTGAACTTTTGCTGAAATATCTTTAAATTGTGGTCCAGTGTTCTGGGACTTTGCTCCCAAGACACATAAAGATTTTATACAAACACATGTTCCCAGTTAATGCATTCATTCCATCTACCACACCATGTATCTGACAGGTTGACTATGAAACATTGGCAGAACTCAGCGTCTGGATCAACTTCCTATGAGCCAGGAAAGTGTATTGTACTGCTTGCAAAGATGGGGGGTGGGTTTCAGAAACCTTTGATATTGTCAGGAGAATAAACTGTGGTAACAGTGTAATGATGGGATTTGTGATGACAAAGAGGATAAGACAAAAAGTAAGAATACATGGGTGATTGCCTTTGATGATCAGTCAATTCAGTTTTGTTGTCCTTGTATCAATTGTTTTACCTTCCGCGAGCCTATTGTTTGAGGTTATACACTGCCTGAGTCACCAACACACCACAGCATAAGAAAGGCAAGAGAGAGGAGAGCAGTCCCCAGAAGGTCTCCGAGGGCTGTGAGGTAGGGTATCGAGTAACTATCAGGGTCCTTACGCCTCCGCCATAGCCAGTGGACCATACAGTCAGCTATACAGAGCAGGGAGAAGACCTGAGAGACAGACACATGAGATTTATTGTAAAAGAGTGATGATGTTTCTCCCTCCGTCTCTCTTTTTAGATGTATTTATATCTCATTACTACATGTCATTGGCCTTGTCTTATTGTCTACAGTATTTTTGTGTCTTGGAGCAAAGTTCCAGGCACTGGACCCCAATTCTAAGAAATTTTAGTAATGTTCAGATCAGCTCAGGAAAAAAGCATCTCTCTTGTGTTGTATTTGTTCACGCCTATAGACCATCATTTATCTAGCATTGCATTTCATCCTTTCCAGCATATCACAAGTCTTTAGAGAGAAATTATACTACAGTTTCTTCCCTTTCTTGTAGTTGGTGCTTTTCCTCTTTATCCTCTCTCTGTCTTTCCCTATTCTGTGTCCGAAGCTTCAGGAACCCTATCTGGCAACTACTCAGCTATTATTGTTGCTGTTGTCGAGGCCACAAGGACAGAGCTGACTGCACCAGCCAATGCATGCTGTGATTTGGTGCTACATAAATAAAATTTGAAATTGCGTTGAGTCTGACTCACCTGAATCAGGGAAGCAGACAAGAAGGCGATGGTTAAGAGGGCACTTGGGAAAGTGTGGCCTCCTTTCATCAGGTGGATGGTGTATAAAAAGACCAACTGACCAGGGATGACCAGGAGTAGCAGAATCTGGGCAGATCGATGGTTTGCTCCTGCCACGACAGAACTGAATATCAGAAAGTTTGTGTGTGTTTATGGTTTGTGTGTATCAGGTGAAGGGGCAACACAACACCTTGATTTAAACAATTTGAGCTTTTGATCCTCACCTGAACCAAAGAAAGTGCGACAAGGGTTGTAGCAGTTCCTACGTTCCTCGGGGACATCTCCAGGTGAGAATTTCAAGTGCAGATTAGTAGAAATACGACTAGACTGTATGGAGACAAGGTTTCCTCCAATACCTGAGGAGGAAAAAAAGGGTACTGCATGAAAAAATTAAATAATCAAAGGCCACCACCTTCTTTGTGATCAGACCTGAATTATATTTCACTGAGGCTCAGCTTCACCTGTGTCCCCAGTTGGGTTACACATTCAGGAGTGATACTGGAACCTCAGTGGTGCTGTGTTATATATGTACATTATTCATTTATCATTTGTTGGAATAATTGTACATAAAAGTTATCTTACATTTGCTTATACTGTTTGAGAGTTATATCTGTGTGTGTGCTTGTTTCTGTGAGGAATGTTGGGCAGGCTGTTTTTCTTAGAATCTTTACAGCCTCCCTTGCAGGCTCAAGGATGAGGCACGGGGTCAAACAGCCTTTGAAGAAGAGGAACAGGAGACCCCCCTACAAGAACAGGAGGGTTGTTTGGAGGAGTATGCGACTAACAACACTGATAAGGATACCAGCCCTTAACAGATGAGGATAATCTGAAGATTGCAGCCTGTGTGACCCCCATCCTTTAGAGGCTGAAATCGTTTTGTAACTAGGGACCACCCTAAGAAAATAAAAAGAGAGGAGACGGCGGAACGGATTCAGAGCGGTTTGGAGATTGTAACTGAACACGTCTCCGTCCGTTCTCCTCGCGAGTAAAAGAACTCTAACTCTGTGTTTTCTCTCTTTGTGTGTGTTTTAATAATGTTTTAGGTTGTTTGAACCTGACATCATTGCAGTCCTAGATTTGCATCTCCTAAAAGATAAGTTAAGGTGATTCTGAAGTTAACCAATGATATACTGTAAATATTTGAGAAATTTCTATCACATCTACCAAAGCTTCCCATAAATCCAAAGTGATATGTACATAGGTTATACATTTTAAGTGCACTTATAGTAAATTCTAGCACATTGTAACACTTTTTGTCAGGCCTCCTTGACACACCAGTGTACAGAAGTCTGTTTTGGCTGAAGAGATATTGCTTGTATTCTTCTCAATACTTTTTATTCTCAATAATAACTGATACACTGTCAAATTTTCCTCCTATGCTTTCTCTTCTTCAAGAATTCAAGAATGTGTTGTGTTTGTGTGAACAGGATTTCATATAAGGTCACTGGGAGTTGAAAGGATGGTGATTTGTATCACCATATGCTCAGAGGATTTAACCACTGCAGTATTAATTCAAAGATCTGTTTCCAAAAAAATAAAACTACAGAAAAAATCAAAACTCACCATTTATGACTGGAGCATAAACTATGATTCCTGCCAAGTTTGGATCTGACACAGACTTGTCCAGAATAAGTCCTCCAATACTAAAACAAGGAAAACCAAGATATGTTCTTCATATTATGGGCACTTTAACACATTAACAGGCTCTTTGAAAAAGTCTGGGATCTGAGCAGGAAAGAAGTGTGATTCCCGATGAGGGAGTGAACAACCAGACAACAAGAAAGCTTTTAAATATCACCATGTGTGTAAATATGCATGCCTTTTACTTACTTTGTACTTTTGCTAGACTGCCTGTGCTATTTGCTAAAGATTTTGTATCCTTGTCAAATCATATCCAAACTATTTAAATCAATTCTTCAATAGTATGATTCTAAAAAAAAAACAGACGTTAATGTAATACAGTACAGAATATATGGGTATGCATATAATGTAGCTCAGCATGTGAATAACATGGGGGTATCATTGTTTTTAAACAAAAAATCACCCTGGTAAAAACAACATTTTGACAATAATTTGAGTGTTATGATGAGTCATGCATTTATAAATGTCAAACTTCTAAATGGACAGGAACTAAGTCAATTGAATAAGAGTCTGTAACTGTAACTGTAAGGTGGAGGGGAGTACCTGCTGATCATCATTGCCGTAATGATTGGTTCCCAGCCTGTGCGGAGTAGAATTTGACTGGCTGGGTGTTTGGAAGAGATGACCACCCAGAGAGGGATCAGGCACAATATCAACAGATCCACCAGGTACAGCACATAAGGATACAGTTCTGTCAAGAGAAAGAGTTAGTATTTTTAATTTATTTTTTATACCTGCACTCACCTTCATACCTCATATTTTCATATCTTTGTAGTACAAGGGTGACAAGCGCCACCTGTTGGTAAAAGTTAAAACTGCACAAACTCTGACTCATTCTTCACTTTGTGTGTGAGTGTGTTTGTCTCACAGACCATCTTCTTCTCTTCATCCTCTTTTACCTGAGAAAGAATAGAACCACTGACCACAGCAGGCCAGCAAGGCAAGAGTGATGAGATCACCAAAGCTGGCTGCCATGGGTGTTGCCACATTATCAGGATTCATTCCCAGTCGTTTGGAGCCAATGATCACCAACACCATGATGACACCTGGAGAGAGTTAAAGACAAGGTAAAACTTGTATATGGTGACACTAAAGAAGTGCTGAGGGAGCTCATTCTATTTGTAAGGATGTTTGGTTGTTTGTTTCTGCCATTTCTAGAATATTTTTTGTCATGAAGAACAGTTCATTTAACCAAATAAGAACAAGGGAAAGGTGAGGAACTATAATGTTCATGTAACCAATACTCGGTCTAGACACTGCAACATCAAAATGTTTGGACAGATTTAAGGGTGCTGTGTGTCTTATTTTTGCTTTTCACACCCAAGGAAATGACAAGGTCAATAAGTGATGGCAGATTGTGTTGTTACCTTGCAGCAATGAAGCCACAAATGCTGTAGAAACACTGGTTGAACACAAAAGCGCTACATGATTGAAGGGCATCTTCCCTTCTGCCATCCAGCCCAAGACTGTGGCCATGAGGGCAGCTAACAGTCCCAGCACTGTGGCTTGCAGCTGTAAAACAAGAGTGGCTGTGATAAATACCCAAAAGTTTCAGTAGACTGGAGTACAATAATCAACAGGTAATGATGCAAAAGTGTTTCACTGCAAGATGCAATCATATAATTAGTCATAGAGTTGTTTTTTTCAAATGAAAGTAATGTACCTGTTTGAGTGCCAAGTTCCCAGCAATCAACGTCCACTTTTCTCTGGCAGGTTCCATTTTTCCTGTGTTCATCTGGCAACATCAAATGATCATGGGTGTTTTGTCAACTGATGTTTCCAAGGTCAAGAGTAAGTTTGAATCTTGATAGATTAATATTGTTCATAATGTTAAACAGGTTCACATGACATGATATTGAATATGTTTTAAGAAATCATTTTTTATCTTTGCAGAGGCACCACTAATTTTGATATGATGTAATCCCATTTTTAAAAGTAAAACAGAAAAAAATGGTAAATAAAAACAACTTGTTAGATTGATTTGGGCCACTGAAGAAGCTACAATGCATGTCAGATAAACAGTGAAAGCACAAAATTAACCATAGACTGACAAACACTTCTGACAATATTTCAGGAAAACTAATTAGCAGACATAAATAGAACAATTAAAGTGTCTTTTCTGATGAAAAAAATAAATAAAACTCAAACAGAAACGAATGACATATTTGTTCATTTTTATCTGAGGATACAATATGAAACATGTCAACCAGAGCATTTAATGATTTCAACAATAGTGGTCTGTGGCACAGAGGAATAAGCTATCATCAATGAATGATAACGATGATCATGTTTAACCATTATATTATCTCCTTTTGCAGGAAAACATCATTCCAGATTATGTGATTTGCTGCCCTGTTGTTACCTTTAATGTGTCCTGCAGAATATTTTACTGCAGGCTGATATGTGGCTGTGCACTTCACAGGTCTGTGAGGAGTTTCTCACCCATGGATGCAACAGGGCAAAAATATAATTCTGAGAAAGAAGTTGTAGTCTCTCTGTTAGTAAGTTTTTGTATTGTCCACTGTGTGTGTGTGTGTGTGTGTGTGTGTGTCTGTGTGTGTGTATGTGTGCATGTACACACTCACAGCAGTGGAGAGTCTTGAGGCCAGAGTCATTTCCAGGTTCCCCTTCATGCCTAATACAGCAGGGACCAGAATAAAGATCTCTGTGATTTCCTGGAACACGTCCCAGTTCTGCCATGAACACACGTACACACAGTGCAGAATACAATCAACACCAACACCATGCACGTGCAACAAATCCACTTTATTGTCACTTGAGGTGATGCTTGCTGAAAAACACACCAATTTTTATTTATCTTATGATTGTCATCTGATCTCAGTACAGCACAACATATGGGACCCCATAGACTGGAAATGATGATCTCACATTGGATAGGATCTAAACTCTTAAGGGCTTGTGTGTCCTCCTCTGCATGCAACGTGGTTTGCTCACCTGGACCACATCCAGCAGCATCCCGGCAGAGACTGTCCCAAGCCCGGCCAGCAGAAATGGCACCAGGATTTGCAACACCATGGAGCAGACTGACTCTGCAGGTGCACCCGAGCGAGCTGCATCCTCTGGTCTCGTGGATCCACTTTGTCTCGACCCACCGTAGAGTTTACAGGGTAGCAGGAAATCTGTCTCAGCGTATTCCCTTGGTTCATGACTGATGTTGACTGGTAAAATATTCCCATCATAGTTGACATGTTGTGGACCTCCAGAGTGCTGGGTTACGGATAGGTTTGATCTATACTGTTGGCTGGGGCTTCTTCCCAGAGAGCTGCTTGTTGGCTGTTGCTTATCCTGTGGCTCTGGGACAACCATGGTATAAAGTTGGCAGGATGTTACTCCTCCTGCTCCAGCTCCTGAAAAACCCCTGACACTGGACACAGTTGGCCTAAAGAGAAGAATGATTTGATTTGAGTACATATCATCAAAAAGACTGACAATGAGCTGTAACTGTTAGAACATCTGTCACCAAAACAATACACAACAGCAACAGTAGTGCTCTTTCTACCACACCCTAGAAATGTCCTGAAACGTGATGACAAAATCTGCACAGAAGTAGATATAAAGCAATTCAGAGTTGGTGGATGCTGTGCAGTATTACATTAATAAAGAGGAACTGGAACAGGACCTCTAAACTTTTTTTCACATTCATGAAAACTCAAGTGCAAGCCTTTGGCATGTAGGTAGTATAGTCATTGCATAAGGCTGTTCCAGAATCATCTGATGGTGGAGATTGCCTGCATTATCATTCTTTGTGCCTGTTTTCCATCAGCAGCACTGAGGCTATGTTGTCTGACTGAGACTATGTGCTAAATTTGACATTCCTAAGAGATGATCAAGCAGGAAAAGGCTGAGGTCACCAACTTAAACTTAAACCAACTTATAAGAGAGGGATTGTACAATATGCATCAACCTTTTGACACAATCTGCAAAATGTTGTGGAACAGTGGATCAGAATGTGGCAATAATCTTCTTTATCCTGTAGAACAAGCTTGAAGGAATGGTAACTTTAATGTTCAGATATACTATACTTTAAACTGTGGTTTGGTAGTTATGAAACAACACTTTAGATGTAAAAAAAAGATAAGCATTATTACATCATGTGAAATTGGTCAGCAAAGTTTTAAGCACCACAGAACATAGTAAGTTATTTTAATCTGTGTTTAATGTTATCTATAAGTAGTAGTATCTCATGTAGTGCTGACTCTGAGAAAATGCTAATGTTGATATGATTTTCAGAAGTAAGTAAAGGGAAGGGAAGAGTTGAGGCCAAAACTGCAGATGGAATTCTAATTCTCGTATCAAATTAATTTGCAATGCTTAGTATCGCTTGGTGTGTTGCTGTCTCCCTATCATCTTTGCAATCTTTTTTATGTGATATTCTGAACAACATTTGGTCTATATTTAAGAGGAGAATAGTATAATAAAAAGTGTCTTACCCTTAATGTGAAACCATAGGAGAAGAAGAGGCATCTATTCTCATACTCTATAACTGCCCTTGACTCTTCCTTGTGGCCTCTGTCGTCTGAATGGTGCTTCAATGTGGCATTACTCTGACCCCTCCTACACACACACACACACACACACACACCACATACCTTGTACTCTCTAAACCCCATATCACGTCTTGTGCATGCATATTTGAATACACTGACAGCCTGTGTATGGCCCGTACACAAGAGAGCAGAACACAATCACGCAAATATTTGACAGTTCTTTATTAAGAGCAGTCCGGTGCTGGCCTGTGACTTACTGCCTAGTTGTTATGCTTATTGGTGCTTCATATTGAGTGTTTTGTCTTTTTTTTTTTACTTAACCTTATTTTTGTAGAAACAAGTTCTTAAGGACCAATGCCATATAACCTAACACAGAATTTAAGGGCCTCAGCCATTTTTGTACAATTACAAACAAATAGACAACAACTTTCAATGTCATGACAGAAGAATCTGACAGAATAATTTAAAAGGAGGATCATGGACACACACACACACACACACGCGCGTGCGCGTGCGATTAGTCTCGCAATTAGTGAAATGCAGATCACCTGAGTGCAGATTGTGATTGTAGTATAAACACTGGAAGGTCCAGATACTGGTTAATCCGTGTTGCTTGTGACACCATGCAAATAAAAGAACACTCCAGAATACTCTGACAAAAGTTTATTGAAAAGTATAAGGCAGGGGAGGGATACAAAAGATTGCCAAGTCATCGAACATACCTGGAGTTCAATTAAGTCTGCCATTAAGAAAAGGAAGGAGTATGGCACATGTGTAAATCTGCCTGAAGCAGGCTGTCCTCACAGACAGAGTGACCATACAAGAAGGAGACGAGTGTGTGTGTGTGTGTGTGTGTGGGGGGGGGGGGCACCAAGACATATATGACTACTCTGAAGGAGTTGATAGCTTCAGCATCTAATAAATACTTGAAGGGGATGAATTTATGCAATCACCGATTTTACATTATATAGGCACTCCAGCTATCTATCCATCGACCTATTCGCTGTCAGCCCGCGTCTCTGGACTCCATTTCCCATGAGCACTAGCGGCCATTCACAAAATCATGAGACCCATCATCATGAGACCGCGTAGCCCCACTTTCTAACAGCAGAGCAGTGTTTGGGGGTCACCTGTGTCGGCAGTATGGCGGTGGAAACCATCGCACCGGACTGGGAGTTTGACCGTTTTGACGACGGCTCACAAAGTAAGTGTCGCGTGCGGTCCTGTCAGGCAGGAGAGGAAACGTAGCGACATGCCGAAGTTAACTACACTAGCCTCCAATGCTAGCTTTCGGTGCTAACATGACGCTTTGCCAACGGGAAGCGTCTATTTACTGGAAAAATAACTCCCCTCCTGTGGTTCATTGCAAACAAATTGCCCGTCAAATAAACGTCTCGGAAATGATGTCGCGTTGTGTTTGCAGAAAACGAATGCACGACACACCCGGGCTCGCTGAATTGCAAATGTATACATTCGTGAAATTAAGTGACAACGACAACTTAGCACTTAGCAAATATATCAGTGTGACAATATGAAAAACATTCAGTTAGTTTTGACGAGCCAGGCAGAGGCCGTTACGTTACTTTCATTTACGCGAGCAAGATGTAACGACAGCACCAGTAACTACACAGGTCAACGTTTGCAGTTGGATATTTGCTGTACCTGTCTATGGTTCGTCCTCTTTCTGGCTGATAGAATACTAATATTGAGCTAGCCAGCTGGACAGACATCAATCGGAACTCACTACTACACTTGTTTGTTCTGGAAGAACGGTAAAAGGTAACGGAGTGACTCAAGTAGATGTCGTTAAGTAACAAGTTTGGAATGTAGTGGCGTAAAAGTAGAGAGTTAACCGATTTGAGGAAAATACAAGAGTTTTAAAACTGCACTTCAGTACAGCACTTGAGTCGGTGTGACTTCCAGCCACTGACAGTGTCCATCTGACCTGCCACTCTACAGAAATACACACAGAGGTCCAGCTGAAGAGCTACAGCAGGTTCCTGGAGGAGTACACCTCTCAGCTGAGGGGTATCGAGGAGGCTCTGGATGACTCCATCGGAGATGTGTGGGACTTCACCCTGGACCCCATCGCCCTGAAGGTAAAGCACCAGTGGCTCTACGTCACCCCTTTACACGCTGACACAGTTGGGTTTACCCACTTCAGACTTCTGTGTCATTTCCTTCCCAACACTTTGTGCACTCTTTCAGCTTCTCCCGTATGAGCAGTCGTCCTTACTGGAGCTGATCAAAACAGACAACAAGGTAGGTCAAGACAAAAGTCAGTGACTGATAAGCTCTCAGATCCACAAAGCTGTTTTATTTTTTTAATTTTCAGTTTTATGTGGTTTGTAGGTTCTGAATAAAGTCATTACAGTTTATGCTGCACTTTGTAGTGAAGTGAAGAAGCTCAAGTATGAGGTAAGCATGGCCAAAACAGCGCACTCTGCACCTACCTCAGCTTTTTGTCTCCATGTGTTGTGCGAAGAAATGCAGATCCAGATTCTGTGTCCTGAATTAATGCTTGACATTTATGCCCACTGGTAGGCAGAAACCAAGTTCTACAATGGCTTATTGTACTATGGAGAAGGAGGTAATCAGTCAGCAATCAGTACTTCCTGTCATCCTGTGTTTTCCCTTATTTGAACATACGGCTTCTTGAAGAACTGATTTTTAAAAAATCAAGTTGTATACGTGTGTTGGTGTTACAGTGTCTGACACCAGTGTTGTTGAAGGAGAGTGCCAGATTCAGATGGGGAGATTCATCTCATTCCTGCAGGTGAGCCGTGAGCACTTTTCTGTCCTGACGTAGTTTACCGGAGTCCAGAAGACACTGATCCCTACTCTCTTCGTTCTCTTCGGACAGGAGCTGTCCTGCTTTGTGTCAAGATGTTATGAAGTGGTGGTCAACATTGTTCATCAGCTGGCTGCCCTCTACAACAGCAACAAGTAAGACGCATCACCAGAAGTCCTGTCATGCAGTGAATGTACTGTTCTCGTTAGATTGGTTTAAATACCCAGGCTGTGAAAAGAGCCGTGCACTTTCCATGCAGACAAAAAGCAGAATGCACAGGCTGCTGTTGTGGTTTCTGTATTTATCCCTTTTTTCCTCTGCTGGAAATGCAAAATGTACGAAAGCACTTCTCTTTTCCTATCTCAGGGGTGCGACAAAAATCATTGAGTCGTCGGGTGTGCACTTCCAGGTGGGTCTAAGATTTAATGTCTTGAGTTTGAGTTCTCAGGCCCTCGGTGTTTCCTTACCTGTCTGTTTTGCGCCCCCCGCTGCAGATCGTGTACGAACACCTCGGCGAGTTGTTAGTGGTACTGCTCACGCTCGATGAGATTATGGAAAATCACGGCACGCTAAAAGATCACTGGAAGATGTATAAAAGGTAAATGCACACACACACGTGCACAACTGTTGCAGCCAGTGAAAGGAAATAAAGGCTTAATCAAGAAAGAAACAGTTTTCTTCTGTTTCTATCACAGGTTATTGAAATCAGTGCACCATAACCCTGGAAAGTTCTCCATCCCTGAAGAGAAGCTGAAACCGTTCGAGAAGCTCCTGCTCAAACTGGAGGGACAGCTGCTGGATGGCATGATACTGCAGGTGACTTCATTTTTCCATTTTTTTGAGGTTGATATAATTAATTATTTACCAAAGAAAGGCAGTGTTTTTAGTTTTGAGCTTGTATGCAAACTGATTCCACTGTTTTATCTGTAAGAATAGTTCGTTTTAAGACAGAGGACTTAATAGTGAGTGTGTTCTGTGTGTGTGCTCCTAACACCACTGACCTCACGGCGTTTCCAACTCTGTGACAGGCCTGTGTGGAGCAGAGGTTCGATGATCCTGGGGAGGGAGTCGCTGTTGCCAAAAACAGTGCCTTCGCTGAGGAGTTCGCCTTCAACATTCGCACCATATTCACCAATGTTGAGTCTAAGATCGGTCGGTTCCCCATCATGTGACGGTTTTGTAGACGGCCGCTTCCTCCTGCATCTTTAAAACAATTTTGGTTTTGTCTTTTTCTTCTTTTTTAGGTGAACCTTCAGAGATCGACCAGAGGGATAAATATGCTGCCGTCTGCGGTCTCTTTGTGCTTCACTTTCACATTTTCAGGAGTGTCGACAAAAAGCTGTACAAGGCACTGCTCGACGTCTGTAAAAAGGTAACCTCCTGCTCTTGGCTTTCTGTCTTTCAAGAGGGTGGAGACATCTTTTTTCATCAGCGTGTTTGTGCCCACGCTTTGCCTCAGGTTCCAGCTGTCACTTTGACTGCCAACATCATCTGGTTTCCCGACGCCTTCCTCATCGCTAAGGTCCCGGCTGCAGCTAAACTGATGGATAAGAAGAATCTCCAGGCCATCAGAGCGCAGAGAGACGTCTACCTGCAGCAAAGAGCTCAGACGATAACGAAGTCAGCGGAGCTGAAGCTTACTCACGTTTATATAGCTTAAATTGAGATTTAAGAATCTGATGGTTTCTGTTGTCTTTTTCCCGTCAGGGATGTTCAGATCTACTACGTGTTTGTGACCTCTTGGATGATGAAGATGGAGTCCATCCTGTCCAAAGAGCATAAAAGTGACAAGTTGGCGGACGACCTTAACAGCAGGTGTAATGTGTTTGTGCAGGTAAAGGCTGACGGCATAACTCTCTCAGCAGGACAACAGAGCGGAGGCCGCAAAGATCAGCGCATAACACAGACTTTCACACATTCTGACGCTTTTAAGATGCGTTGATCACAAAACGGAGAAATAACTGCAGCGCGTTCAGTTTTTATATTTGTTTCATAGCTCCCGCTTTCTGCGTTTTCTGCTCCTCACAGGGCATCCTGTATGCGTACAGCATCAGCACCATTATCAAGACCACCATGAACATGTACATGTCGATGCAGCGGCCCATGACCAAGACTTCTGTCAAAGCACTTTGCCGTCTGGTTGAATTGCTAAAGGTCTGTGTGTGTGTGTGTGGGGGGGTATTTCCAGTGCATGCATGGTCTCTTTTAGTAAAACTAATGAGGCTGAATCCCGTCTCCCCTCAGGCCGTGGAGCACACGTTTCACAGGCGGTCGATGGTTGTAGCCGACTCCGTGTCTCACATCACTCAGCAGCTGCAGTCACAGGCCCTGAACGCCATCGGCACAGCCAAGGTAAACACGAGCACACAAATCAAATATGAGTATTTACAGAAGGAACTGTGACATCCCAGTTTCTCGGCAGAGACCTAACATCACGCGTGTTTTTTCTCCCCGAAGAAAAGGGTGATCTCTGACAAGAAGTACAGTGAGCAGCGGCTGGACGTGCTGTCGTCGTTGGTGCTGGCAGAAAATGCTCTCAGTGGCCCCAGCACGAAGGAGCGACGCCTGGTGGTGTCGCTGGCTCTGTGTGTCGGCACTCAGCTGGTATGCCAGGAAAAGTTGGCGGTCAACGAGATACGCGCTCTCGGGTTCGCTTTGATTTCATTTGACACTTAGCTTGACGTTCAGCACGGTCTCTTGCTTCTTCCAGAAAACTTTCAAAGACGAGGAGCTGCTGCCGCTGCAGCTTGTGCTGAAGAAGCTGGATCTGATTAGCGAGCTGCGCGAGAGGTGATTTTTCTTTTTCCTTTTGGTCGGCAACAGAATTTCAAGGGCAACATTTGTAGTCGGTGCGTGACACAAGCATTTTTTATTCCCATCTGCCACAAGCTGGCAAAGTGTCAAATCCTCCAGGTTTAAAGGCTTGTGGAGTGTGTGTGTGTGTGTGTGTGTGTGTGTGTGTGTGTGACAAGCAGCTTTCAACATCTCCATACGCTGAAAACATTTAAAAGCTGATCTCTCAGTCACACATTCATCACTCTGGCAGGTGACTGTCAACCGTCATTTTTCAAAGTGAATCTTTCACTGGCATCTGACTCTTGATGGATGCTGATGTTTGACTTTGTCGGAACTGTGTTTACATTTTTAACACAAATCCTTTCATTCGTGGAAGCAGTTTGATGGATTTCTTTGAGAGTTCTGCTTGAAGAGTCTTCAGGCATACTTGAGGACTGTTTTCTGTTGTTCCTCAGGGTCAAGCTGCAGTGTGACTGTAGTTTCCTTTACTGGCACCGAGCCGTGTTTCCCATCTACCTCGATGACGTGTACGACAACGCCGTGGACGCAGCGCGAATACACGTAAGTTTGAAACATTGTACCTGCTAATGCGTTTGGTTTGAATTGTCAGTCGCCTGCTGCCATTGTTGATTGGCTGTTCTGGTGTTCTGTCATCCTGGATGACGTCTGTGATCGGCCGGAGCAGTACATGTTCAGTGCGCTGAGGGACAGCGTGCCGTCCATGTTGCACGCCAAGCACACGGAGTCGTGCGACCAGCTACTGGAGAGCTACGACAAGGAGATCATGAATGTGTTCAATGAGGTGAGAGCGGAAAGCCAGAAATGCACAGCGCGGCGCGCGAGTGCGGGGACGAATGGCGAACTCCCGATTCGTTTTTTTTTTTCACGCAGCACCTGCTGGACAAGCTGTGTAAGGAGATCGAGAAGGACCTGCGTCTCTCTGTTCACACCCACCTCAAGCTGGACGACAGGAACCCCTTCAAAGTTGGCATGAAGGATCTGGCCCACTTCTTCTCCCTCAAACCCATCCGCTTCTTCAACCGCTTCATTCATATCAAAGGTGCTGAAACACACACACACACTCTCACTGTGTCCAGTCCTGTTTGTCTATTTATCCTCAGATAAGATCTAGATTGTATGATATTTGGTAGACTGTTCGCTCAGAGGCCCAGGGAAAACCTATTTTTTGTATTGTAAATCCAGAATCATCATTCATGCATCTATTAAAGAGTAAATGTTGTGTGTGTGTGTGTGTGTATATATATATATATATATATGATGTCCTTGCAGCTTATGTCACCCACTACCTGGACAAAACTTTCTACAACCTGACCACTGTCGCGCTGCACGACTGGGCCACCTACAGCGAGATGAGAAACCTGGCCACTCAGCGTTACGGGCTCACGATGACGGAGGCGCACCTGCCCAGCCAGACGCTGGAGCAGGTCTGTGCGGGCGCACCTTACGCATCGCAAACAGACGACGAGCTTTTAAATTCAAGAAGCGGAGGACGGGATGTGGAGTTGATTGTCTCTGTCCTCTGCGTGTTCTCATCAGGGCTTGGACGTTCTGGAGATCATGAGGAACATCCACGTCTTCGTCTCGCGCTACCTTTATAACCTCAACAACCAGGTAAGACTTGTAGCCGCCGTCGTCTACTTTTCTATTGTGTGAGCAGTTATCTGTGCTCGGCTCTGCAGCTTTTCGCTGAAATCGTTGCTTTCTAATAGATCTTCATAGAGAAGGCGAGCAACAACAAGCATTTGAACACCATAAACATCCGTCACATCGCCAACTCCATCCGGACCCACGGCACGGGCATTATGAACACCACGGTGAGTCAAAGGAGCGTTTTGAAAATGCGCCTTTTTGTTTGGACTCCAGTTTGTTTCGTTGTCTCACCCTCCTCTCCGCCTTCACCAGGTGAACTTCACCTACCAGTTCCTGCGGAAGAAGTTTTACATCTTCAGCCAGTTTATGTACGACGAGCACATCAAGTCCCGACTCATCAAGGACATCCGCTTCTTCAGAGAAACGAAGGACCAGTCTGACCAGAAGGTGAGAAGAGACTCCTTTAATTTTATCACAGCAGTTCCGTTCATGGACAGGCAGAAAACTGGAATGCGACTCAGCTTGTGTTTTCGTCACAGTATCCGTTTGAACGAGCAGAGAAGTTTAACCGTGGCATCAGGAAGCTGGGCATCACTCCCGACGGACAGAGCTACCTGGACCAGTTCAGACAGCTCATCAGCCAGATCGGTGAGAAATGCACAGAAGTTCAGCTGAACTCTTGCCGGTATTTAACTGTAGGAGTTCATCCGCAGGTGAAGCGGAACATAAGGCGACACCAGTTTAACCGCTTTCTTTTTCAGGTAACGCCATGGGCTATGTGCGTATGATCCGTTCTGGAGGCCTCCACTGCTGCAGCAGCGCTATCAGGTTAAATTTAAAAAAAAAAAAAAAAAAGATTGTTGTTGAGCTTGGTGCTCCCCTTGTGTGCCGTAACATATCTCACGTGCGTATTTTTTTTTATGTCTGCGTCACTTCCAGGTTTGTTCCTGACCTGGAGGATATCGTCAACTTCGAGGAGCTGGTGAAGGAGGAGGAACTGTCAGAGGAGACTCGGAGATCTGCGAGGTGGGCCAAACTTGAAGCTCCTTTTCTGACTCCACATTTTGGCTCTAGTGGATGTTAAAACCGTTGGAATTAGCGTTGGTGCAATATCACGCTGCGTTTCCCATTTTACACCTTTTAGGTGGCACAACAGTTAGAAAAATGCAAGGGAAAGCCGTTGTTTGCTCATTTGCTCCCAAACGTTGTGTTGTCGCACCAAGTGTCCTGGATTCGGTGTTGGGGGACCTGACCAGCAACTCTGCAGAAGGGACGGAGTACTTCAAGATGCTGGTGGCGGTGTTTGCGCCTGAGTTTCGCAGCGCTAAGAACATGCACCTGAGGAACTTCTACATGATCGTACCCCCGCTGGTCAGTGCCCAGGCTTTTCTTTTGTGTTTCTGCAGCTTTCTCCATTTTTCGCCCGACTCCTCCAGGCTTGCGGCGCTTTTATTAACTGCACATCTCTTCCGCAGACTGTGAATTTCGTGGAGCACTCCATCAGCTGCAAAGAGAAACTCAACAAGAAAAACAAAAGCGGAGCCGCTTTCACAGATGATGGCTTTGCCATGGGTAAGTGGGCCAAAGTGGTAAATCGCACACAACTAAGTAACAGCTTCGCACTTTTATCTGCTTCTGACTTGACTCTGGTCTCTCTGACTCCCCTCCTTTGTTTTGTCTCCCGCTCTCTCTCTCTCTCAGGCGTGGCGTACATCCTGAAGCTGCTGGACCAGTACCTGGAGTTCGACTCTCTGCACTGGTTCCAGGCCGTCAGAGATAAGTACAAAAAAGAGATGAATGCCGTGGTGAAGGAGCAGAACGTCCAGTCTGCCAGTCAGGATGAAAAACTGCTGCAAACTATGAACCTCACCCAGAAGAGGCTGGACATCTACCTGCAGGTGCGGCCTCTCTTTTCAGTCTTTTTCGAGCATGTGTCGCGAAAATCTATCTGCCTTTCCGTATGCGGAGCTAAGGCGCTACTTCTCAGAAGATGCTGTGGTGATCCCGGCAGCTGTGAGCGTGTGCGGAGGAGTTTTCAAACTGAACTCTCCCTCTCACTGCAGGAGTTCGAGCTGCTCCACTTCTCCTTAAGCAGCGCCAGGATCTTCTTCAGAGCGGACAAGACTGCGGCCGAGGAGACTCAGGAGAAGAAGGATAAAGGTTGGGTGACGCTGCGACGATTAATGGAGTTTTTAATTATGCACCACCGCTGGCGCATAGGCCTTTTTGCAGATGGTGAAAAGATAGTATCATGATTAATGAATGGACAGGGCGGCGGCCGCCGTCCTCCTCGAGGTCTCGCGAGTAACTTTGCCATTTTCTCCGCCAGAGGAAGCTGCCAAAGCAGGAGGTTCTTCAGACAGCTCCACCCCCACTGAACCCGCCTCAAAGTGAAACCGCAGTGAGAACGCTGTGCTCGTGGAGAGTGAGCAGAGCGTGCACCTGGTCAGAAGAAGAAGAACAAGTGGGAAGATCTGAAGCTGCAGACTGAAGTGAACTGTGTGAGCGGTTCAGAGATGAAAGACTTGAAACAACAGAAGATGGGACTCTTTGTGTTCATTAGAGAATGAAGTGCTACAGCAGGACGTGTCTCTTTCTTTTGTTTTTGTTTTCATTTTACAGTAACATAAATGTAACATCCCGCAGCTTTCAGGTATCTGTCGGCTTCTTATAAAAATTCCCTATTGAATTTGTAGCAGTTAGACAGGCGAGTGCGGTTTGTACAGTTGGAACAAGGCGGGAGGTAAAAGTGGATCCCTTCTTTTACCACGGGGCCTTTTGATACTTTTACACTTTTAGTCTGGAAGAACTGGATTATTTTTCTACAGTAGAGGCTTCAGCTGCTTCTTTGACCAGTTGCCGATCACAGACGAGTTCAATCATTGACTTATTTTCATGTTTGCATTTTTGTCAGCGTCCAACGTCCTAGCTGTGTTAACTTGCACGCTGTCAAGGACTCACGAGAATGTTTTCAGTGCATCGTCATCGGATGTTTGAGTGCCATATTTGTCTACTGCTAATTTTATTGTCCCATTTTATGTATTGTATGAACTAAGGCGTGTATGTGCCTTTCTAAACTGTGCATAATGTTTCGGTCTCGGTTCATTAATTTTCGCAAAAAATACACGGGAACGCACCGGAGTCTTGACTTGTGCGTGTGGCCCAAGTACTGCAAAGGCATTATTTCTGTGCAGCGCTGCAGGTGTGTCAATGCAAATGTGTCTATCTGCATTTGTTCTAACATCTGGAGCATGCGAAAGCGAGGCCACAGTTTGGTCAAAAAGACATTCCATGAATCAACTTGCCTGAAGGGAAAGGTCTGTAAAGTCTTCGAAAGCTAATAAAACTTGCACTTTCTATAGTTTAATGTCTCTGAATTATGAGCTTGTACTGCAGGAGGTGTGATATGCTCAGTGTTTGCTGTAGATGTTTCCCAGTGTTCAGCAACATTCAGCCTGTGCACTATATGAAAATGAATTCCACACGTGAATGTCTTCCATAGCAACAATGAAGAGGTTCGCTCTGCAAATTTATACATGGAAAATAAAACCGACTCAAAAGAAACGGCTGAAGTTCCCTGAGAAATCCCTGACTTTAAAACAAACGAAGAACTCGCACACACAGTGGTTCAGGAAAGCCTTTTCTGCTTTAATACAAAGAAAAGAAGCTTTTCACTTCAGAAAATACAAGATTGGTCTGGAATTTTTTTTTCTCCTCAAATTGTCAGTTTTCCGTTTCCTATGAAATGCTGCTGTTCACTGCTGTTCAAACAGCTTGAATTGAAATTCATCCCTTCTTTCGCTTTGGGCTCAAAACTCGGGGGATGATCACCACGTTTCGCTTTGCTTGTTTTGTTTTGGGGGTTTTTGGGTTTTGTTTTGCTGAGAATCAGGCCTTTCCTTAAATGACGTTTGAATTTCGTATTATTTTGTTAAGTGCCCACAGTGCCACGTGACACCCTGTCCAGCAGATCCAGAAATGTCCTGTTACGTCCACATATTGCATCCATGCTCACCTCATAAAAACGAGGTACAAGGCAGGGCAAAATTTCTTCCAAAATAGATGTCATATATATATATATACATACATATATATATATATAGCAATCATATATACACATTCGTACATACATATACCTATTTATGTGATGCAAAGAAAAAAATGTACACATTTCTTACAAAATAGTAACAAAGACTGGAAAGTGTTTTGTTTGCTCTGCAGCAACATTGTGTAGCTGTTTAGCCTCTGCGAGGATTTGTCCACGTCTGTGGACACCAAAGTAGTCTCCCACATTTGTGTCCAAGTTCAACTGGCACAGAACTCACAGCGAGACGGACAGAGGGCGAGTATGAGACAGGAAACCGTCTGGTGGTGCAAATAAAGAGGTTGAAGGAATCAAAGCAAACAGGAAGAAGGGAAGGAAAAAAAAAAGAAAAGGCGAGATGAAAAGGGATGCATGTGGAAAAGTTGCATGAGCCCACCCTGACCCAAAAACAGAAGGGGGGGAAAAAAGATATTCAGGGAGTGTTCACATAAAAAAGCACAAACAAATTTTGTGTTCTTTTATTACTAAATATAGTGCAACAATAAACATTGCATTTCTTTCACCCTTTCACTTGCGTCTGACGAAGTTAACTTTGCTCCCCCCGCTTCCTTCTCTGTTCTTAACACTTGTAAATATGAGGCGTTAACCCTTGTTCTGTCACTGTCCTGTGTCACAGGGTCAGTCACTCCTTTCTGGGAGAAAACAGGCTTCCGACTCAGAGACGTAAACATAACACAGACCCTGCTCAAAACAAGACCAAAAAAAAAAAAAAAAAGAAAAGAAAAACAACAGGAGGAACATAAAGAATAAAAACAGAACAAGTGTTGGTGTTTTGGGCAGCATGTAATTTTGGAAAGGCAGGGCAGTTTTGATGGTGGCGTCGACCCCCGCAGTCAAATAGCCAAATCCTCGAGGAATAAAAACCAAGCTGTGAGAACCACAGCGCCCCTCCTGGACAACAGTGTTGTGTGCAGGAACAGCTGCGGCCTTTGGACCGGTCGGGCCTTAGAAGGCCTGCTGGGCTGGGTTGTAGTTGAACGTTGCTGGCACGTGAGGCCTCTCTTCCAGCTTGTCGTACTCCAGATGAAATTCCTTAGGGATGCACACACAATTTCAATGTGATTCGAAAAGAATCTAGTCCAACACAAGAGTCGGCAAAGCTCGCCACAGAGGCCAGACGGACGCCGCGGCAGAAAGACAGACTCTCACCTTGGCCACTTTCCTCCAGTTAAGACAATCAAAAAAGTAGTAGGTGCCCCTCTCGTAGGTGTTGGTCTTCAGTGTAGGCTCCATGCCAGGCGCCCTTGTTATCCACACCCGCTCCTCTTTGTGGTACCTCCAGTCCCGGTTGAAGCTGGAGAGCGAGTCAAGAGGAATGAGAAAAAAAAGGGATGAAACCGAGTGACTGACCTGAACCATTTGCCCCTAGAACCTCAAACAAGACGTGACTCAACGTTTCGCACTAACGTTTCGCTGCTGGCTGGCGGCCTGCCACACACACACACACACACACACACACACCACTGTAGAACTCTAAAGCGAATTAAAAAGGTCTGTCAACAAAACTAAACTTTCCACAGCGCAAGCTTAAGAGTGCAGACAAGCAGCATGTCCGCTCAGAGGGTTAAAGTACTCACAGCTCTACTGCTGCCAGGAGCTGTAGCAGGTCTCCACCGTTCATGTAGTACAGGTAGAACAACAGGTCTTCACCGTATCGAGCCAGTTTGATTGCGGCCAGCTGCAAGGCAAGGAGGCGGGGAGTGAGGAGAATTAGTTCTGTACAACCAATGCAGAACCTTCAGACTGTGACCACTTACTGAAGAACTGTCCATGATTACCTTGTCCCTTATGTGGATATTGGTTAAGTACTCGGAGGGAACGTGGAAGTCTGACGGGGCAAGCAGAGACGCAAGTTAGCGGGTCTCGCGCATCACGCGATCTCGACCGAGCGTTATACGAAGCCGGCCGCGCCGAGAACACGTGAAGATTCGTGCTGAAACCTTTCTTAACTTAAACAAAGTTTCTGATTCTCCTTTCATTTACACCTACGATCAAATAAAGCAGCAGCGGCATACAAAAGTGCTGTCTGAAGATTTTGCCTGGTTCCTAACGACTTCCCTCTCTCTACGTCCCTCCTGTCCGTCTTCATAAAAATGTCATCAGAGCATGCAATGATCAATGAAAAAAGGTAAATTAAAAAACGCTTCAAGAGTCATGCACCCCCCCCACCCCCAAACACACACACACACACACACTTCAGGTTAGTTGGTAGTCTTACCAATGTCTTGAGGTCGACAGGGTGCAGATGCCCAAGGAGAGGCGAACTTGGGGTACAAGTTTCTGTCAGAGAAGAAAGCTGCGGTCAGTTCACTATTTATATAAAGACTTTAAGCGACGCATTATGATTTAGCCATCTCATTTTCACTTTGATGAACTGCACCACTGGCTGGTGGAACTCTTAACACAAGCGGAAATATTGTAGAGCAGCAGCGTCGTCTTACTCTGGTGAGTTTAAGTTGAGTCCCAGTGTCGTGAGGTCGCTGCCCAGCGCCAGATGGACCATGCCGGGATCGGTCTCCGCCGCTCGGATGAACGTCAGCAGGCCGATCATGCCGAACTGGTCTGTCACCATTCCTGAGGGAATGTTCGTCACCCGACCTGCAGCGGCAGAGTGAACTCAGGGCTCAACAAACCGCCGAAAATGGGCCGTGATCTACAGTTTATACTTACTATCAATACGTTACCGCACACTTCTAAACCACACTTTGTGCACGCATTGGAGATCAAACCAAGTCAATTATTTTTGCAACAAGTAATGGTCACAGAAAACCTAATGGAAAGGTGCTGATTGTCTAGCATCACAGCGCACAAATTCTTTTGGTTTCCTCATTGTTGCCTACCTAACAGTTATCTGATTTTAAATGCAGGGCAGAGAGCCCAACTGCCTCACCCAAGTTGTGCGATTAAGAAGGGATGTCTCAGTGGAATTGGAGCGATACGATTGGCTGAGAGGTCTCACCATCGGGCAACACCTGGATCCCTTTCTTCTGGTTGTTGTTCTGTGCTGAGGCCGTCTTGTCTCCCGGGAACTTGGGCCCATCTGCATTGGATGTGCTCTTGCTTGTCGAGTTCAAGTTCTAAAACGAAGAGAAAAAAAACAGTTTTAAACGCAGGAAACGAAAACACATAAACCCGTCCCTGTCAGAGTATGACGGAAAGCCACCAGTGGCTCATGCTTACAGTTTTGCTGTCGTCATTGTTCAACGTGGGGTCCTTGTAGTTCGGGCCAGGCAGTGCGGGGAAGTCCTCGTTGTGGATGGAGAAATCCTGTGTCTGTTCAGTTGACGGTTTTGTCACCATGCCAACTTTATCATGATGAAGATGATAATGAACACAGCAAAGTAGAAATTATATTGGTTGCAATAGGCAATATCTTTGCAACAAAATCTACAATTCTCCCCTCTATGAAGGGAGAAGTGTACTAGCCTTGGCTACAATTATAAACCCAAAGAGCTGACAACCATTTCCTCTCCACGGGGGAACCTACTGCCTATTAGTTTAATGTGCATAAGAATAAGACACTTTCTCCAGCCTAATGGCGTACCATAAGGAGCCCTTCCAGCCAGTGGGTTGAGCACCGGTGTTGGGTTTCCCGTCCCTTCTCTCCGACTCCTCTCTGCTAACGCAGGGAAGTCTGACAGATCCAGTCCCGTAACATTTTCACTCCCGTCTGCAGCAACAGGAAGATCAGGAACTTGTTATGTGTAATGTTGTCTCTGTTTTATTAACTTTATAACATAATTTCATTACACTGCAAATTAAAAATATCCCTTGCCTATGTAAGATTTTTTTCTTGCCACACGTTTATAAGTAGTTGTGGTTTCTTTAGTGTATCTTTTTTTTAATCCATATAGCACAGACACATTTCAGGGGTGTTTGTTTAAATGCAACCCCAAACTAATGATCCCCAGTTTAACAGTTACCTGTGCCATTGAAGATGTTGCTTGATAACGAGTTGTTTATCCCAAAAGCCTGATTGCGGTTCATACCAAATCCTGACATGCTGCAGACAGAGAAGAAAAGTCAAACGAAAAGATAAGGCCAGCATCCAAACATTATCGAAGATCAAAGGATTGGATCTGTCTACCTGTTTATGGTGAAAGGCTGGCGTGCTGGCTGCTGTTTGGGCATACAGATGATACTGGGTGAGCTGCGGTTGGGGCTGCCCAGCCCCGAGCTGCCCATACTGTTGGTCCTGCCGCTCATCCCAATGCCCTGACCGACCTGAGAGTGGTTCAGCATGTTTCTCGAGTTCATCGGCAATGTCCCCCTGTTAAAAACACGATCGGTACTAATGTAGCTGTGGCTCATTTCAGGGCAACTGCCATTTGTTTTTCCAGGGATGAATCACTCGTAAAAACCTGACAAGTGTGTGTTCAAACTGTGTCAGAAACAAACACAAGCCCTCATACACACCTGCTTGGCGATGGAGGGGTATGGAGGGACATGGTGGGGACCCCTGTCGTGGGAGTGATATGACTTGGTAGCTGCGTGCCCTGCGTTAGATTTCGGTTTAACTGAGGCGTATTGTTCCCCATGCCCCTTACCGAGAAGCCCAATGCACCTGCAGAAAGACACGGCCGAAAAAACGAAGATGAACAAATACTGTAGAATGACCCAGAAAAAAAGAGTCTTCTACTTTCTGTCCACGACCTTATCCGAGAAATGTCACACATTCAGACTTACTTTGTGGACCGTACAAACTGGCACCAAGCTGTGACAGCTGACCCGACGACGATGGTGAGGGGGAGGACAGCATCTGAGGGAAGACATTTGAGGACAGGACAGAGTAAAACACCTCCTCCGACGCCAACTCCAGAGAGCGCGCGCAGATACGGGGGGCGAAACTCACGTCTTTGTCCGACCGATGTGGGAACATCGACGGCTGGTTGTAGTACATGCTTTCATCAGTGAAGTCGTTATCGACTACCTCGACGAACTCTACAAATTTTTTTCTAGCACCAAACATGCCTTTTGTCACCTGCGGAGAGACAGAGAGAACAGAGCTGCTGTTAAAGATGTGCGGAGGAACAAAGTCAGGCAAGAGGTCATAAGGTAGACGAGTGGGCGTCACATTTCTCATCTAAACACTGACTTCCTTGAACCCCAAAGTTTCCCATATCTCCCTCAAGCTACAGCTCCACTTTAAGTAGTTTAACTTGTTCCAGCACCTCATTCACTTCATTAAGCTCATAATTAATTCACTTTTCGTACACACAAAAGTATTTTCTTAGAATGCATCATTATAACATATTGAAAATTCCAGATGCATCAGTTACTCTCTTGTCTTTGTAATTTTGTGTGACGTACTTGGCATCTTCGGGTTTTGAAAATAAACTTCTGAAGAGTGTCTACTTTCGATGGGAAGGGATGATGAACTTAACAACTGTATAAACCATCTTTTTCCACGCTAAATGCTTGATAAATCAGGTGGCAGCAGAGCTGACCGGTAACATGCCTCTCGTTGAACTAGTATGGGTTTGTTTTAACGGCTGAAAAGTTCGCTGGTTTTGAGCAGTTGGGGGAAATGAGCAGCGGTGCTAACGGGCTAGTTAGTCAACACCAGCGTTGCTAACGTTAGCAGGCTGCCTGCAAACTGTGTTAGCATAGCTTGCTCAACGTCACTTTGCAAGTGCCCTGCGCTAACAAGGGCAACATACCGACACCTTTCAAGCGTCAAAACAACCCGACTTTACTACAGAGCAACAGTCGGTGTCGGGCAGCAGCACAGGCCCTCTCTGCCTCCATATATCCTCAGTCAGCTGTCCGCTTTCTCGGCTTAGTTTACGCTCCGTTTGCAGCAGCAGCAGCAGCGACAATCTGCTGGAGCTAAGGGCTAACCACCCGCTCCGTATCGAAACGGAGGGGAACAGCGAGATAAAAAGCTCATGCTACGGGCTAAAATTGGTTTCCAGACGCTTTAACACGACGAAAAATAAGTCAAATTACCCTCACCGCATCAATTTCCCTTCTCTTCGTTAGATCCAAGATGGCTGTGTGTATTCTAAATCGAAAGACGGATAGCCTTTACCCTCTGACCTTACAACCTGCTGATCACTTCCGTACACAAAACTAAACATGTCTGAGTGTGTGCTCCAGTCGTCCCGCGCCGTGCTGAACACTAACCTGTATACGGGACAAGAAAAAAAACGTTATTAAACACACAAAATGTCAATTTTGCGGTGAATAAAAAGATACAGTGTCAAGCCTCTGCCCCCTCCTGTGATCATAAGGTCCTTACATGTAGCTCAGTCACTACAGAGGATGCCCCAACAGTAATGTCAGAATATTGTCTGACATTGTTTTGTGACCTTCATTGTCTCAGTTGTGCTTACATGATGCTTGTTGCTACATTTAGTTGTGATATGATTACAACACAGCAGGGGGCAGGTAGTTCCCCAGCATAGAAAACATTGCACAGCGCACAGAAAGTGGCGGCCTGATGTATTACCAGAGGCCCAGCAGTTTTTCCAGGGCCCCCACTGGCAGGTTAATGCAAACCTGCCCTTCAGGTTACTCATACTGTAACTGAGTTACAATATTTCTGTTTACCACATTTGAACTGGAGAGACTAGTGTCTCCTTCAGCTGCCTTTCCAATTACTTCTGCAACTACATGTTACTTTACACTATACATGTTACAATTAATTGTTGTTTCCAAAGTTTTTGTATACTGAAACAATGATAATGAGGCTTTACTGACCTTTTTCATTGAAAATATTTTACAGTGACATAGAGGGAAAAGCAGGTGTAATTAATCACATTAATGACAACTCCCTTTTGCTCCAGGAATCACATAATTGGAAAGTTAATTACCCTTGAGCTTTTCCTGCTAAAACATATCAAAATGTCTGCCATGAGCAAGATCTGTTATGGCAGTTACTCCATAACGCTGTTTCTCTCTCTGTGCTCAGTCAGGGTGGTACTTTTGGCTGGTTGAGGTCCCCGGCAGAACGTGGATAAGGAGAAGGACAAGTGCTAAAAACAGTCTGTCAGTGAGCAAAAGCAGACTAGGACCAACCATTGCCCCCTCTGATAAGGAAAATGAAATTCCTCCCCAGTTTTATCTAGTTGGAAAATAGCACTAATGAAGGTATGCAAGATAGCATGGGGAAATCACACTTCAGGCAGGCAGGGATGACTTGTGACTTCTTACAGCTCAAGTATAAGATTCCCCTGAGGAAGATGAATAGAAAATGAAATTTTTGCATTGAAAACTATATGCTAACAAGGAAAACTAAAACTTGAGCACCTGGATTAGGAGGATTTTTAGAGTGGTTATGGTACTGAAGTCTTGATCCCACAATGACCCTCCAGTTGGTGTCCATGCTATTCAGACAGGCATGTACAATGTGGCGCTGACAAAACCCAGATCTGCCCCGAGCCATACACACCCCCAAAACACTTCATTAGGGCTCTTAGTTTTCCAGGGAACCTGTAACTTAATTTCCCTTCTTTGCAGAAACATTTCAAAAAAGGTAATGATTAACTGCTGTCTAAGTAAGAGAGAAACACATACACACTCAATTTGGCTTTGCTGTGAAGACTGACAAACTCTTGAGATCATTCCACAGTGGAGGCCCACTAGTCCGGCTCTTTGGCACAGACCCAGGTCTGCATCCAGGCCGATTAAAACAGAATGTAAATGACCTTCCCTGCTCTTTCATCTAAAAGCACTTCTTATGCTTATCCATTGCGCCCTGCCCCTCCCTGTCTCTCTCCCTACCACCTCTGTCATCTTGGGGGGGGGGGTCATTAGGCACAAATGGGGAGGAGAGAGCAGCTTGTGGTTGCTATCACCATGAAAGTCAGGGCAAAGCTCAGAGTCACTGAGAGATAGTGAGAGGACTGCACTGGGGAATACCTGCCCGGGGAATACAATAGATTTTCAGCTCATTGAGTCGGATAAACAAATGGCTTTCTGTAGGAGATGTTGAGAGTCATGGACATGAGCAGAAAAACAATGAGAAGTAGGTGTGTTTTTTACACTTATTATGTTTTCTATTTCCTTTAGGATTACTGATGATGCTGTTTTTTTGTAAATAACTCACCATCATGACTTTTGTCACACGAGAGGGTGTAATTCAGCATCACAATCATGTAATTGCTGCTGCATGTGCCTTCTTATGATGATGCTGTATTATAAGGGTGTATTAGATTTTCATAAACTTGGTTTGTTTTTGCATGTTGTCAAGATCAATAACTCCAGAGACGCAGTGGAGGAGCATTAATGGGACATCATGAAATTCATTAGAAGATGGCTAAAAGCCTGCCTGAGTGCAACCCATATTTGGCATTAAACTGATGTGGAGGACCAGCAGTGTTGTCAGAGACGGTGAGGAAGATGGGTAACACCATGCGTGGCATCATCGCCTTCATTCCCTCAGAACGCTGTCAACGCTTCTTAGTGGGGGACCTGAAGGAGATGCCTCTTGATCGGACCCTGGACCTGAGCAGCCTGCAGTTGCGTCGGCTACCTGTTGCTGCCTGCGTCTTCGATGAGCTGGTGAAGCTCTACCTGAGTAACAACAACCTCAGCACTTTACCTGCTGAGCTGCAGGGCCTGAGGAAGCTGCAGCTGCTGGCCCTCGACTTCAACTGCTTTGAAGAGCTCCCCGCAGCTGTTTGCAGACTGCCCCAGCTCAGCATCCTTTACCTGGGTAACAACAGGCTTTACCACCTCCCCAGAGAACTGAGAGAGCTCAAGGAACTTAGCACTCTGTGGCTGGAGACTAATTGCTTTACTGTTTTCCCTAAGGTTATTTGTGAGCTGTCTAATCTCAAAACCCTGCACCTCGGTTATAACCAGATACGGAGTTTACCAAAAGAACTTAGACAACTGGAAGAGCTAAGAAGTATCTGGCTCGCTGGGAATCAGCTGGCAGAGTTCCCATCTGTTTTGCTGGAAATGCATTTTCTTGCTGTTATTGATGTGGACCGGAACAGAATACGCCACTTCCCAGGCCTGTCTCATATGCAGGGGTTAAAACTCGTCATTTACGACCACAACCCCTGTGTTAACGCCCCAGCAGTGGGCGAGGGAGTCAGGAGGGTCGGGCGCTGGGCGGATAGCTCAGACGACGAGCAGGAAGAGGATGGATCAAAAGTAGCTAGTGAGACTCAAGCTGAGGTCACGGAAGTACAACTCGAGGAGTAGCACAACAGTTGGGGTCATGGGACAAAGTGACCTTCAGCTGGTGAGGCCTGCCAGCACAGGATGACACTCAAGAGGAACACTTACAGCAGGGGTGTTGGTGTTGTACATCAGGCCTTTGGTCCATATATGGTAAAGTCAGTCATTTGATATAGGACATTAAATAATGAGTCCAAAAATGTTGCCTGTGTGTGAAAAGGGACATCTTGTTAAATCTTCAATGTTTAATATGTTTAGTTAGTGATACTATAAGAAATGTGAGTGTCATTTGATTTTGTAAAACACTGTATACTGTATGTCTCTAACTGATTGCAGAAACAGTGACATTGTAAATTTCTGTTAATTTTCACCAAAATCTGATTTAATGATAGTTTAAAAAGTTTCAAATGAAAAACAATTTCATCTTGTAGTGCAAGTCACCTGTCTTCACTGATAGTAAAAACTGCATGCAAGTACTGGTGTGTTTGCAGGGCAGTAATACAGAAAGGCATTCATACTTAATTAAATTGACCATGTAGTCAGCTGTTACTCAGGCTATTCTTCATGGTATCTACAAATTTGCTCCATATAAGCCTGATGTCAGCAGATGCACAACTTTGCACAATCATTTATTCCACGAAAGGCTTTAGATGGAACCATACGAACTCAGTCCTTACATTATACTGCAGAGACCGAGAAAATGAAGAGAAACTTTTGTTCCAGTAGAGTCTTTGATAATATGTGATAATATCTACACCTGCTGAGGCTAAATACAGTGAGGTTTTTAATACAGGTGATGGATGGTTTAAGTCAATTAGTGCACTCTTTATCCAGACCAATGCATAATTCATCTGATATATTGGGGCTGTGGCTTTGAATAAAGGCTGCTAATGGACCTTAATATCATTGCCATAAGGTTCTGATTCGAAACAGATCGTAACTGCGGCTTTCCAATTCCACAGTGTACCGGGAAAATGTTCTGTAAACAAGATTAAATGTCATTGGGCAACATATCATTTTGCACATTTTGAATCCTTTTAGCAAAAATGTTAAAAGACAGACGTAAATAGGCTGCATACCATCCATTTTACTCAAATTGGATTATGTGAACAACTGTATTTTCAACTTTTACTCTGCTTCCTATTAAAAACAACAAGTACTTTGCCATCTGTTGGTTTGATTCGACAAGTTCATTGTACGTGTAAAGAGATCTTTCTGTTTTATCACTCAGTTGTATTGTCAAAGATAAACGGCTATCCTAACATCCCTCCTGTATGTTTGTCCAGGGAATCAGCAGCAGCAGACTGGTTTCTTAAAGTATGAAAAAGTATAACTAAACTGTTCTACAAACTTCTCAGATATAAGGACAAATCTCCTTACAACAATGAAAAATTATTGGTCTAGATATTTTTATGATTTACTTTTGACAATGATAGTGGATTATTTAATAGCTAAAGGTAAATATCCTCATTCTAACTAAAAACTACAATGTCTTAATCTAAAATCTAAGTGTGGGGTTTAGTAAAAGAAATCTCTTTAGTATATTGTATTTCAAACAATGAACATGTGAAGTAACAGAAGGTAAGAAAGAAGGTACAATTCAATGCAATGCCATCAACAATCACTGCTTATTTTTAAAAATGCTTTCTGTTCTGGCTCATAACCCATTTTCTATTCACATAAAATATTACGATAGTACAAAACATGTAAATATATTATATTGTTGACTGGTTATTATGTTATTAATCCAGTATTCAAAACATATTTTTGCAATGTGGGAAATGGCAGGTTTTGATCTGTGAATCTCATGTAGTGAAAAAATATCACAAACTTTCCTGTGAACCCTCTCTTAAAGTACTACTCAGATTTTGCTATACACAGAAATGTTGCAGATAACAGTTTGAGCTGCCTTATCGTTTTCAAGGAATATCACCCAGACTTATGACAGAGACATTAGAGAAGAAGATGTGCACCGCTACGTTTTTATTATTTTTTTAATTCAGCATCAATGCATGAATAACACCTACTCATGTGACTCCAGGGCATTTGAAAGAATATTCTTAAAGACAGAATCTGAGTTGACCAAGTGCTTCCTATTAATATCTTTGGTACAAAACCTTTATCAGCATAACTTGCACAAACCCTTACATATACTTGCTTAAGCCCTTCAGTCCCCTGAAGTGGAGGTTAAATATGCAGAGGCTGAGCTATATGCCGACAATTCCTACATTACTTTATTGTCATTAGCTTTACCAGCATGTGCTAGTTTCACAAAGGTAGCTTCACTTATCCTTCTCTAACTTTATTATCCTTAATGTTAAATACAGATATCTTTAATTAACAGACCTCTTATCAAGCTTATAATTCTTACAAGACCCATCTAAAATATCTTGGTTCTTCCTTGTGATGAAAACACAATAAATACCATTTTCACAACATTAAACTGCCAAATGTAAACTGCACTGTAACAAGTACTGAACATAAAGATCAGATGGAATGAAAAACATCTTTGTAAAAGAGCTGACCTTTTAACTGAATGTGCCACTGAAGATAAGTCTCAATTAGACTAAGACTGAACATCTCTACTTGCATGAAGAAAAAGAATAAAAGATGCAATACATTCCTTATACCCCTCTGGCTGGTTTAATTGCACATTTACTAGTGAGTGATTAAAAACAAGGACACTTTCTGGGGCAGAATTTCCAAATCTAATTGCTCTGAGAAAAAAAACATGTCACGAGTCGTGTTTGTGGTTAGGCTGTGAAAGAGCTCTGGAAATTCAAAGTCCATCTTAAAAATTTAGTGTCATGTACTCAGAAGCTAGATTCACTAAGAATCGAGTCTATTTATGTTTGAACTGGCAATTAATAGACTCATTGTCTACTCTAATTTTTATGGGATTGTCATGGTGTGCGCCTCAGTTATCATGTGCTGTGTGAGAAAATGCCACCGTAGAGACATCAGAACAATAAAACACAAGCAGATTCAACAGACTTAAAAAGGTGTGTTAAATTATTGCAGCTGATAGTAATGCCAAATTCCTGCTGACAATACTGTTGGACAAAATGTAGCACTGGCTCCTCCTGCTACAGGGACAACCAAAACACAAATGGCACCAACATACAATGGTAACAGTGCTGCTGTCTGAGTGGACACTATGCAGAAAAACATGAGCAGAAGTTACAATGAGGTAAACTCATCCAGACGAGACAACAAGCTGCAGTCCGTTAGCTTAAGCAACACTAGTAAGATATTCTCATGCATTGGTAATTCTGCCTGCTGAAACAGCGGGTAACTGCCAAATAACTTTCCATCTGCTGAATAGTGATGGGACATTATGTGGAATGTGAACATACACTAAGTACTTTCTCAACTGTGCACAGCGGCATGGTTCACAGGCTCATCCAGGGTCCAGGTCTCTGTCGGAGCGTTGTCTCACCCTGGTGAGGTGGCAGGCATCCGTCCAACCCCTCTGAGCTCTCTTTCTCCTCGGGCCCCTTGGAGACATGAGACCCGTCTTCCTTTGATTCTGACAAATCAGGCCCACTGGCATCTGGAGTAACTGAGGGCCTCTTTGATGACAGTTCAACCGCTGTGTCATTTCCCTGGAAGTCAGATGCTTCATTTACAGGCCCCACCACTTTAGGAGTGTCAAGTTCCTTCAGAGAATTTTCCCTCTCCATGCGCTTCCGAGCCTCCTCTCTCCTCTGCTGGATGCGGGTGTTGTCTCCCATCATAACCCTGACTCTTACTTGGTCTGGAGGCCAGAGTCCGCCCCATATGAATTGCAAGTAGCTGAACAGCACTATGACACTGAGGAAGGCAAAGTTGGTGGCCACCCCGATAACTGCAGATGTCAGGGGGAAGTTGTACAGAATATATCGTATACCGGTGAAGTAGGCATGGATGCGCAGCTGAGATGAGTAGATCTGAACTCTCTTGGACTGGATCTCAATGACGGCACCAACAGTAGGTTGATTGGCATTTGTCTTGTAGTCTGAGAACAGCTCAACTTCTATGAGCTGCTTCTGCTCAGCCATCCCAGTCAGAAGGACAGGAGAGAACAGAAAAGTACTCATGGTCTGCAGGAGGCTGGAACGGTAATGCAGCATTGTAGATCGCCCCACGGATGATACTATCTTCCCCCCCTTGCTATAAGAAGACATCTTGACCATGAACATACCCAACTGTTCATTCACAGGAGACTCTGGCATCTCTAACTCCAAAGACACTCGATAAGGCTGGCCATAGGCCATCACCTGGTCTCGCTCGTTCTTCATGAAAGAGATGTTGGCAGTTGGGAATGAACAGAGCCCTGACCCTGAGGCATCGCAATCGGACCGGTAGTAGAAGTGCACAGGGGTAGAGAAGCTCACTGTGGGCATGTAGGAATAGTAGAAGCTTCCGTAGAGAAAGATGGACACCCAGAGCAGCAGACCCAGGACACAAAACAGGACCGCAGCCTGAAATAACGTCCGCCGGGCTTTGAGGAGAGTCACAGCGGCCACATCATGCAGCCAGTGTAGGAGAGTTCCCATCGCGGCGCCTATCGTGTCCGAGCCGGAGCCCACTGAGCTTCTCCTGGTCCTGGTCTGGGCACTTGTCCCTCCTCCGAGCCCTGCTGACTGCTGCCCCTGTGGTGGGTCCTTGTGTTCATGCATCAGTGGGTTGTTCCCTTCCGAAACCGTGTAACGAATTGCTTATCTTCACCCTCCCATGACACATCTATTCCAACTGTACACCCTACGGTCCGAGCGTTAGCTTTGGTCCACAAGCTAGATGACTCGAGAAAAAAAAATCCTCGTTTTGTTCAGGTTTACCGTCGATGTTTTCAACTGACTTGATCGGAGGATGTCTAAGCTCGTTAACAAATTAACAGGCATTTGAACAAAGCTGCCATTGCTGCAGACAAAACATAACCCCCTGATCCGGAAGTTGATACTTCCTTCGGGGCAGACCGGAAACAGCAGAGCAGCGCTGCGACAACGACGCCAGCGAAGGGAGCAGGCCCTCAGTCCACGGATGGGGAAGAAAAGTCGCCTCACAGGAGGAGCGGTCGGTCGCAGAACAATCCTACAGCTTTCACCTCCCGGGCTCCGCGTCGGGAATGCCGGAGAGAGGGACGAGGCACCCTCGGGATCTGAAGGTATTTATTTATTTATTTTTTAAATCTTGAAGCATGTTATCTCAGTGGTTTGTTAGCATGAGGCTATTTCGAGGCTCGAGGTGCAAAGAATGGGCCCCGCCATTTAAAAAAAGAAAACAATTCATTCTGTAATATTTACCTGCTCAAAACATTAATATTTCGTGAAAATATCCACTGTCCACAACAAACGGCGAAGTCACACGAAATGAAATCGCTGTTTTTTTTCCACCCCTCATCGGACCAGAAGCTATCGGCTAGCTTTCGAAGCTAGCGGTCACCATCTAGTTGTTGATGGCATGCCAAAAATATGCTCGTGACGTTAATCCAAGTTTAAACAAACGTGATAAATTTCTCCGCATTAAAATGCCGCTACGTTTCACGGGTTTGATGGGGGGTGAGGACGGAGCTTTTGTGGGTGAGCACCGTTAGCTAGTCTGTGGATGCGCGCGGCCACCGTTAGCCAGTTAGCTTGATGCAAAGGCTTGAAACCCAACAGTGACCCTTTGACTGGTGTGACTTGCAGACGAGCAGGAGGGCGACGGACATCGATTCGTGAGAGAGAGAAGCACAAACATGAAGGCTCCCGCAGTGAAGGCCACAGGTACTGTAACCGTGTGTGTGTGTGTGTGTGTGTGTGTGTGTGTGTGTGTGTGTGTCCGAGGCAGTGGAGACGAGAAAACCGCTGCCGCTTGATTGAGCGTCAATCTTTTGTCTCCACCTGCAGAGGGGTTGTCCCTGCTTGGAGCCTACGAGGACAGCGATGAAGAAGATGCTGGAGACTCTCAGCGTTCAACTGCAAATTCTCTGCGCAACCAGTCAGCTGACATCGACAGTACACTGGCCAATTTCATGGCTGTGAGTGTATACTTTGTTTCCCATCTTAATCACCTGTCTCTTGATCATGACATTCTGAAACTGTGTTTTTAGTCATCTTATGTGATATTTTAATAAGTGTACCTTAAGTAGCGTACATGCAGGACAGCTAACCCAGTTGCTGTTTAGGTGTATAAGAAAATATTTCCCATTTCCAGACTCAGACCTATATGGAAATACAGGTTCCTGGATCAGGTCATAGAGTCAAAATGAAATGCTACATCGAAACCAGATTTTGCAGAAGTTTCTTTTTAAAGGATTATTACAAGGATTCATGAAGAGAAATTGAACAAAACAAGTGTTGGTGGCAGGAAAGGAAATATTAAAACTTGAGGGCATAATTGTAGGTGACAAGCGATTAATTGCACAATTTTTAACTTGGGCCTAGTTTTCATTTATACATGTCATTATTTATGTAAAAAAGTCATGCTTGGAAGAGCGTTGTTCATTCTTGGGACTTAAAATGAGTAATAACTTGTGTATTCCCACCTCAGGAAATTGATGCAATCACCACTCAGCCAAGCTCAGATGATGCAACATCTCATTCTTCAGTCCCGGGTCCAGCCCCACCCGGACCGGCGGCTAATCCCCAGCAGCAGACTGCCGCTGAAGGACAGACTCAACAGAGCACAGAGTTCGAGTACAATACTCAGTACTCACTAGCTGGAGGTAACTGTCTGCGCAGGATTTAAGATCAAGTGTGCATATCCGGGTTGTCTCCTCCTCTGCCACTGATTCACATTCAAGTTTCTGTGTTATAACACTGGAACAATGCAACTGTGTATTAATTGTAGTTTCCATCGTAAGATAAGCAAAAAGTTAAGTCAGCTGCCTTTTAGCGTAGAAGAATTTTGAATATGTTTTGAGTCCATTTTCCAAATTGCAACACAATGTATAGCAATATAGTTAAGGTTGGTTCTTGTGGGGAGAAATATATCACCTGAAATATGCTATCCTTTATTACGTAGCATCTCATGCACATGTTTTGTTTTTTGCAGTGGATGTAGAAATGGGAGACTGGCAGGAGGTTTGGGACGAGAACTCTGGTTGCTACTACTATTGGAACACTGTGACCAATGAGGTGTCCTGGGAGCTGCCGCACTACCTCGCTGACCAGGTGCAAAGCCTGGGGCAGTGTGCCAACAGGTATGAGTGACAGAGAGAGAGATGTGGCGCGGTGCCACCACAAGCTTTTGAATCGCATCTTCATCTTTGAAGCTAGATAAAAGGCACATAGCTACAGTAGGGTCCAACAGTATGTACTTAATAATATGAAGTAGACTTGTTTTCTTGTTTTTTTTCTCAATTATAGAATTTCATTTGTGTGTGTATGTGTTTTGTTTCTTTGAAGTTCCAGTGTTAATGGCAATGGCACAGCTCATGGAGGTTATTACACTGAGGAAAGCTCTGCATCTGCTGCAGCACCAACACCAGTGAAAGAGACCAAAGTGAAGGCAAGTCCCACACGCACGTGGATCAGCATGGTTCTGCGGTGTTTAGGGATTGTCCTTTTGAATTTAAATATATCTCTCGTGTTTTGTGTAAAAGGAGGTGATCGAGAGCGTTGTAGGACTAACGAGTGAGGAGGAGGAGCGCCGTGGAGTGGCTGCATCTCTGCTCGGTCCTCTCATCCCCTCTGAAGTGAAAGAAGCAGAAGAAAAGTGGAGGAAAAGGCTGCTCAAAGGTTTGGACGAGCCAGAGAACAGTGTGGATTCTGATACAGAGGGCGTGCGCCCAGCAGGATCCCCGGCTCCCCCTCTGCCCGAGTCGGACACGGTCCCCGCAGTCCAGAAAGACCTCTGCGCCAAGAAGCAGTCAGGAGACAACTCAGAGGCGGAGGAGACAGAGGAAGACACGATGGAGCTGGAACTGGCTCTGGAGAGGAAAAAGGTGGGGATATAGTGCTTGTTTTTCAGTGCACAACTTTGATAACTAGCGGGAATTACTATAAAGTTGTCTTTTAATGCACAGTTTGGCATTCATTAGCGCCTGTTTATTTACCTGACTCTTAACACATGACTCGTAGGCTGAGCTCCGGGCGTTGGAGGAGGTCGATGGGAGCACCGGGGCTTCCAGTCCTTGCTCTGAGACAAGCCAAGAAGCCTCCGGTGCTCGTGGTACTCTGCTGAAGAAGAACCGGTGGAAGACTGCCTTCTCCGCTCCCAGCCCCGACTCCAACAGCAGAGGCTCAGACGTACCGGACAACACAGAAACAGGTGAGTCCGAATGTTTTGGTGCGCTAGCGAAGGGCGGCATGCGCGATAAAAACCCTACCTGGTAGCATTTTCACCTGGAAGTTCCCGGATACTTAAATTCCTCTCTTGTGTCTGGTAGCTGCCTCAAAAGTCCTAGAGAATGCTGCAGAAGGAGAAGACAAGGAGATGGACAGTTCTGAGGATAAAACAGCTTCAAAACCTCTGGTAAAAGAAGAATTGGAAACGCCTGAGCTCAAGGTGGAAACGCCTGAGCTCAAGGTAACAGCAGCGTTACTATTACAGACCATGATCGTTTCCCTTTATGACATTATTTTAATGCTGGGTCACATATAGTTTCAGATTGGGGAATTGGCGAACACCTTAACCAGCAAGATGGAGTTCCTGGGGATAAACAAAAAAGCGATCTCAAACTTCCAGTTGCTTCTGCTGCAAACCGAGGTGAGAGACTGTTCACTTTCTGAGGAACATTACCCCGGCTTTCAGCTGGAGCCGTCCCAGTGCGACTTCTACATTATTTAACGCTTCATTTGATTTCACATCATTTTGCACACGGCCCTGTGGTAGTGCTTAATATTTAAAATTCTCATGATAATCCATCACAGGGTGTCATTCTGGAAACTCACTGTAATTACACTTCTGCGTCGCTCATCCCTCTTGTAGCTCTTCTGTCTTTATCTCTTTATCCCTTTTACCTTTTATGTTCTGGGTTTTCATCCCTCTTTTTTTTTTTTTTTTTTTCCTTCTTCCAGACACGGATCGCTGACTGGCGGGAGGGCGCTCTGAACGGGGTCTATCTTCGCCGCAGGCTGCAGGAAGCTGCCGAACACATAAAATATTACGAACTTAACGCCACCCCTAAAGGCTGGTCCTGCCACTGGGACAGGTACGCGCTCCTTACCTTTCACATCTCTAAACTCCCCCGTCTCCCAAAAATCTTACTGCGTGACTACACCCCCTTCACTGCCGAGGTTGCAGACTGTGTGACTTGACTTGGGGAGAAGTTTAACCAGTTCAAGTGGATTGAGATACTTACCAGAAACAGACTCTCCAGGTTTCTGTGATACAATCCTGGCACTCTGCCTTGCACGCGCTGATAAGCGAGCATCCACTCAGGGCCAGCCTGCTTCCTGTAAAAAAAACAAAACCAAAAACAACAAACACCCGCCACAGACTCCCTGACCCTTTCACAGACTGTTCAGCCCTTCGTTCTGAGGGCAGTCGTAGACTGAATATCGGTCCAATCAGCGGGAAAACGCGGGAGGGGGGGTTGGGTATGGTAGGAGGGTGGGTTGCGTGGGAGAGCTTTGCGCTTTACAGGACTACAACCCCCCAGAATGCAATGCAGACAGAGTGACGCCCCGGAAGCGACAAGTGTCACGCATCAAATAAAAGGTGAAGATGGAGCAATGACGGGAACCCAGCAGGTCAGACCAACTCTATTTCATATGTCTTCCTGTTTTTTTAAGTTTCTCCATTCTGATGTGAAACGAGTTGATCGTGTGCTTGTTATTTTCTGACCAATGGTGGTTGTTGATGATGTTGATGATTTGTCATGATGATGATGATGATGATGATGATGCTTCCTCCCTGGCGTCTTCCTGTGTCTGGGTGGGAATGGTTGTCTAAAACGGAACAAATGTGACAACCATGGTGTGAGCTGGTGACCTAGAGATGATTTGTTTTGCTTGATTTGGTTTTTTTTTGAGAGCAAGGTGGGTTCCCTGTCCACATTCATAACCACACTCTAATCGGGCCCTTCTTCTGGATGGCTAAAGCTGCTGTCCGTGCCAACATCCCCCCCCCCCTTACTGTGGCCATTATGTCCACTCCTTTGCCCCGCTGTCAACAGGGTATCATGCCACACAAGCCAGTTGCTGGGCCGGTCGGTGAGACGCTTGTCCTCTATCTCTGTTGTCCCACTCTTTAGAGAGCACAGGCGGTATTTCTATGTGAAGGACCGGACCGGTGCCTCCCAGTGGGATTTCCCGACAGAGGAGGACAAGGAGGAGGACGCGAAAGGCAGCCCTGGTGCCCAGACACAGACCTCCGGCCAAGGGGACACCAAAACATTGTCTGCACCTGCTGGTGTGGCCACAGGTCAGTGTGTCCCCGCTGCTGCTGTAGACTCTGCCTTCCAAAAAGAAAAATTCATGTTAATGCTGTTCTTCACTAACACCCCGTGTTGTTCTCTCTCTTTTTTAAAAAAAACTCATAAAACTAGGATCTTCGACTTGCGTCGCTCCCGCCCCCCCACCGGCACCCCCTCAGCCCAGCACGTTCTGGTCTCCATCCCAACCTCCTCTCCCCGACAGCCCACCTCCACCATCCCACTGCCCCCCGCCTCCGCCTCTTCCGCCAGGCTCACCTCCTCCACCTCCTCCTCCTCCAGACAGCGATGGAGAGATAATGGAGGTGGAGATGGAGATGGATGATGAAAATGACGGGGAGCCTCCGGCCCCGGGAACGGAGGAGGACGGCAGCGGGAGGCCTCCTTTACCCGCAGGCGCTGCCACCATGAAGGTATCGTTGTAATCCGGATTCTTCTGTACATTAGTATGTTCCCGTGACACGTGTAGATTCAAAATGGTAATGCGAGGCGTCATTTAACGTTCACTGCGTTTCCCATCGCTCACAGATTGCGGATTCACCCGGCCCCTTAGGGAAGGGTCAGAAACGCAAAGCCGGTCAGATGAATAAAGCCATTACTATTGGCAGCAGTCCAATCCTCTACACCCAGCCTGCCGCCACTGGAGGTAAACAGAAAACACTACACACCTGCAGTCGCATCATACAGTGTGTCAGACGTTTTGATTCAGATTTTATCGTCTGTATAAACAGATGATAAGATCAAACAAACACTCACAACACCGTTTGCAGCGTTTAAAAATTTATCCTTTTATCAGTAAGGTTTTTTTTTTCTTTGTCTGCAGCTCCCATGGTGTCCGCAGCTGCCTACTGGGCTGTGCCGACCGTCACTGCCCCCCTGGTTCCTTGTGAACCTCCGGCCCCACCTGTCCCAGCCCCGCCTCCTCAACCACCGCTGCCGCCATCGCAGCCGCCCTTTGAACCTCCTGGGGCCAAAGCCCTGCCCACAGAAAAGACCAAGAAAGCCAAAAAGGATAAGGTTCGTACTGAAGACTACATTTTCCATCAAGTGTCAACAGAGTGTAGACAAAAAAAGATCCTATTCGCGAAGCGACAATATGAAAGCTGTGGAAATGAGACCGGCAAATGTACACATTGAAGCCATCCTTGCAGTCTGATACTTGAATATCACTATCATATCAAGGATTTTGCAGTTATTTCATCCCCCTATGATGCACCCTTTCACTTTGCAGTCAAAGAAGAGCAAGACCAAGATGCCTTCCCTGGTGAAGAAGTGGCAGAGCATCCAGAAGGAGTTGGACGAGGAAGAGAAGAGCAGCTCCAGTGACGAGGACAGAGACCAGCTTAACAAGAAGAGTATTGAGGATTGGAAGCAACAGCAGCTCATGACGTATGTTTCCGTACAATTCGTCTGTTTTTCCCTCTTAGTAACCCCACACTAACTTTTGCGCTGTTTTTGTTTCCTCCAGAGGAAAAGCGTCAAAGAATGCCAACTTTGAGGCACTTCCTGAAGACTGGCGGGAGCGACTGAAGAAACGGAAGATGAATAGCACGTAACATTTGGCCTGGGTCGTTCACCACCCACTAAACATTTTTTTTTAAATCCACTCCTACCACTACCATGAGGTCATCCTTTCCTAGTTTAATTTTTTTTCAATCATCTGTGGACGTTTTCTACAATTTTCCTTGTTCATGATGAAGACATTTGAAGGCCCTTACATGGCAGGCCATTCACCAGAGGGGTTTGAATGTCCTTTCTGTTTTTTTTCCTGTAGCCACATTTGTAAATGTGCCAAATGTCTTGAGTTCCATAGTTTCACCATCCTGTATACTTCAACACCTCACCATCTTGTAGATGACCACCACAGTTTGTTCGGAGGGACTGACTATTTTATTGAGCATTTTTACAACCGTGTACATAAAGTGTATAATGGGCTACGCGGTGCTTTTGGAAGGGAAGGGAATGTCACTGAACTTGTATATTTTGTAAAAATATTAAACATTTTTTCCAAAGCCCTGTATTTATATGCTTGTTTTTACGTGAAGCGTCTCCTCACCGGAGGGCTGCGTCATCGGTGCAGCGTCTCCACGTCAACCGTGGTGTTGTTACACCCTGTTGCCTGGTAACTACGCGGCCGTACGTCCATTGCTCCACTTGTAGCAGCTCCTGAGTTAGCCTTTTCGGTCTTTGTCGTTGTTTATATCATTTATATGTTCGTTTTAATGGAGTGCAATTAAAATATAAATGAGGTAAGTGGCTGTTTTACATTTGTAAAAAAAAAAAAACGAAAAAGTTATACAGAAGTTGAGAACAACGCAGTAGCAGTGGTCACCTGTCGGAGCTAATGATGCTAGCGACAGAAAAAGTAGTAGATAGGAACGAAGGAGCTCATACAAAGTGAAAAACTTGAATACCGAGAAGCTTGCGCTGTTGTGTAGCTACACCAGTAGCAGTGCTGACTGTACTGAATGGCGAAAGAAAACTATACTTTCTGTGGCAGGTGACGATGCCTGTGAGTGACTCCTCCTCGAGCACCTCTGATGTGAGTTCACTTCATATGTGTACACACAGGCCTAACTTTTGCAGTGTAGTGGCATGTTGCTTCAGGTTACTTCCAAATTGTCACCAGAATGAAAGCATCCACCCACAAAGGTTTGCTAACATTAGAAAGGCGTGTCTGAAAAGCTCTGTTATATTACCTGCGTTTGTAATGTCTTACACTGTGTTCTGGTTCATGATAAAAAAAAAAATATATATATAACTCACCTTGTCCTTTGGTAATTAGGATGCAACACTGATGACTTGCTGTACATTTTTCTCCAATCAGGTGGAGAAAACATCGGCCATGGCTGTCTCCACTATCAGGAATTGGTGGAATACCTACCAGATGGACAAACTGGACACCAGTGACTCTAACCAAAAGGATGGGGAATTAGCAGGGAGGAAGCTGTGTAAGCTATTTCCTGCATAGCCTACATTTGGAAAGCATGCATGTGGACTGTGTGTAGCCTCACGTATTGAAATGGGAGCGTGACATTGATAAAGTAACTAGTGTGTGTAGCTGCATTAGGAGGGAGATCTGGTGAGCAGTGAATGAACATGTGAGATCTCATCCCTCTCCTCTTTGAGAAGGAGATAATCAAAGCAGTGAGGTGCAGCATAATCCCTTTTTAACTGGTTTGGTTTAGGCGAGGCCAGTGGGGCGGACCTGATGAAAATGCATATCCATAGTGTACCATCAGAAGAACAGAGCATGACAGAACAGTTACTGAATGTGGGATTCATGTTCCCGTCCAGTGTCCATAGACCTCCATCAGACTCTGCGGACCAGGCAGCTGCTCATAGATTTTGATGGCGGCACACCTATTTTCAGCCTCAGGGCACCACTGGACCTGGTTAACTTTCCGTCCATCTCCCACCCCCGTTGGCCCTCTGAGTGTGAGGTCATCAGCGACATTATCCACCACATAGGTAATTTTCAATTTTATTTAAACCATTTAATATCGCCAGGTGCTTTCTTCTGTCTTCTGTCTCAGCATGTATTGACCTAGAGTGTGTGTGTGTTGCAGAGTGGGACCCTCCCGAGCCAGAGCCTTTTTATCAGCCCACAGGACATGAGAGGACACCAATGCCAGCTGGGGAGGAGAGAGGGAAAGTGGTATACTGCATCGATCATGGTAAATTTTCACACCCAAGGCTTTTTGAATTTAACCGCACCTTACTCTGTGAATTTTAAGTTTATTTTTTTTTTTTTAATGAATGCTGTATCTTTACAATGTTCGCTCTCTTCCTGTCTTTCTCTCCCCTCTCAGCCATGAAGCGCGCCTATTTCACCTGCTCTCGCGCTGGTGGGAGCAGGGGTCCCATTAAGAGTGCCACTTCTCAGGACACCACCAAGACAGACTTCACCCTGGAGTTTGAGTCACGCTTTGAGAGCGGGAACCTTCAGAAAGCTGTGCAAGTGTGAGTCTCTGCAGCACCATGTAGTCGGAGCCCCTACCTCAGCCGTTCTCTCTTCCACCTGTGTGACTCTGGGTTGATTTATCCTTACCATCTTTCTCCACTCATATTTTCTGCCTGTTCAGGGGTGTCTACGACTATGAGCTCACCCTGCGCACGGACATGTACACCAGAAAGCACACGCAGTGGTTCTACTTCAGGGTCAGGAACATGAAGGCTGGAGTCACGTACCGCTTCACTATCATCAACTTGATGAAGAGCAGCAGCCTGTATTCTCTGGGCATGAGACCGCTCCTCTACTCGGAGAGGGCTGCCCAGGAGAACGGGATTGGGTGGCAACGCACTGGCTCCAATATCAGATACTACCGTAACCTCAGTCAGGTGGGTGAACTCCATGAGCATGAGCTGACAAACTAATGCACTAATTTCTGTTGTTCTTCATGTTGCCAGAATTATCGCACCAGAACTGCATGACGTCACAAAGTCGAGATTACAGCTTCAGAAACAGGAACGCTGATGAAAGCCTTTGTCTCTGTCTTTGTTTAGACTACAACAGACGACGACACCCTGCACTCGCTCACCTGGACTCTCCAGTTCCCTCACGACTCAGACACCTGCTTCTTGGCCCACTGCTACCCCTATACCTATTCACGCCTGCAGCGCTACCTGAGGCGAATTTCCTCCAGCCCAGCAGTTGCGTCCTACTGCAAATTACGAGTGCTGTGCCACAGCCTGGCTGGGAACGCCGTGTACATAGTGACCATAACGTCTCGGGGGGGTTGCCGGCTGGAGGGCAGGAACAAGAAGGCGGTGGTGGTGACGGCCCGAGTGCACCCCGGAGAAACCAACGCGTCCTGGATGATGGAGGGGTTGCTCGACTTCCTGCTCGGGGACTCGGAAGACGCCCAGCTACTCAGGGACACTTTTGTCTTTAAGGTGAGGGGCCTCGAGCTGGCAAGGAGCAAGGAGATGGTGATTGGACTGAATGATGCTGCACTTTGTGATGTTAGAAACCGCCATCAAACGCTGCCTCTTCTCCATTTGCTGCAGGTGGTGCCGATGCTCAACCCCGATGGCGTGGTGGTGGGGAATTACCGCTGCTCCCTGGCAGGAAGGGACCTCAACAGAAACTACAAGACACTGCTCAGGGATTCCTTTCCCTGCGTGTGGCACACACGAAACATGGTGGAAAGGTGAAGGCACATGCACGAGCACGCATGGAAACAAGAGTTCGAGATTCATCTCGGAGTGATTAACTCGAAGCTTTTGTGTTTTCAGCATGTCTTATTCTTTCTTTAACTAGGTGTGTGTACATTTGTGTGTATTCGACCCATAAGGCTGAGCAAGTCAAATATTACAAAGGCTCTTTTATGTATTAATTTTTAAAGCCTACATCAGTTCTTCTGTTTTACTGTAGTGTCTGACAGATGGGAGTGAGTGAAAATATGAGAAGAAGATGAAGAAGACTGTACGTCGTCTAGTGCTGATCACAGGCTGCGTTATTTTAAAAGCAAATTAGAAATAGATGTGAAGTATGCGGTTCCAGAAAAACATTATGATGCTATCACATCCCCTGATATATTTGCTGTTATCACATAGTGGTCACTTAAGCCAGAGATGAGGAAATGAAAAAGAGAGGCAGGGATGCAGCAAATTTCCCAGACGGCTGATTAAAGTGCATCTTTGAAGTTGCTTACAAAGCTCCGCTGAGTGTAGCTTTGTGGAACTATTTCTAGTGGGAACTGTTTCATGAAAAACTAAACTTACTTCCCTCTCATTCTATATTTTGCCCAGGCTGACGGCCGAGATGGACGTAGTTCTTTACTGCGACTTTCACGGCCACAACCGCAAAAACAACGTCTTCATGTACGGCTGTAACGACCGAGGCGACGCCTCTCTGAAGCTCCACGAGAGAGTCTTTCCACTGATGATGAGCAAGAACGCCGGGAACAAGGTAAAGTCCAAACCTGTGCTCAGGATGAGAAACATATGGCTCCTGATGATCTGTCGTTGAAGAATTTCTACATTTTATTATTTTTTTGTCTTGTCCTGCTCACGTTTCACTTTGGTTTTACACACAACACCACTCTTTACGAAATGCGGAACGCTTCGTGCTCGCCGCGCTCCGAGACATTGTCTGTTGTGCTTACGTAACGTTTGGCCGCAGCAGCTTAACTCCGCTGTCTTCCCCAGTTCTCCTTCAAGAGCTGTAAATTCAGGGTGCAGAAGAGCAAAGAGGGGACCGGCCGAATCGCCATGTGGAGACTTGGCATCAGGAACAGTTACACTATGGAGGCCACGTTTGGTGGCTCCACTCTGGGTGAGTTTAGATGTCCTGACTGTGTGCGTTCGTGTACGTAAGCTTGCCGGTTGCTGGCGTGAGGACCTGTCATCTGTTTAACTCTCAGGCGAAAGGAGAGGAACACATTTTACTACTCGAGACCTGAAGTCCCTGGGTTTTTATTTTTGTGACACCCTGCTGGACTACTGTGACCCTGAGCCAGCGAAGGTGAGAGGACAAGTCGCTTTACATAGAACTATAGGCTCCTTCCATTGCTAAAGCTGCAAAACCTACCTGGATACTGGTTTTTATAGCTTGAACTTTGCGACTCTGGTATTTAAAAGTGATCTTTAAAAGTTTCATGTGCTTTTTAAAAATAATTTAGACCACTTGCTGCCTGACGGAACTGGCAGCGTTGTTGAGAAAGGAGGTCAGAGAGAGGCTGGGCAAAGATGTGGGCACTGACTGTAGCATCTCCGTGTCGGACCTGGAAACCAGGTGACGCAGTAATATACCACTGTTGTAATTATTTATGACTTGGGCAATATGGGGGAGAGGTTTTAAAACGTGCTTTGATCCAGCTTGACTGTGGATGTTTCTCGTGTGCGTTCACAGCACCAGCGGTTCAAACAGTTCCGATTCAGACGGACTCCCGGTGCATTTACTGAACCAGCCGCGCGCCGTTCCCGCAGAGGTAGACCGACCCGGCGGGATGCTGCTCTTACACACGCACATCTCACAAATCTGGTTTTGCCACCCGCTCTCGCTCTCCTCCGCAGCGAACGCAAGTGAAGAAGAAAAAGAAACGCTTACGGAGTCGCAAAGAGAGGAGCAGGCGGCGACAAGAGAGGGTGAAGAGCGCCCCGCGCAGCCGACGGTGCCGCGCGGCAGCGTCAGAACCGATGTAAGAGACGCCGCGGTCCGGTGATGAGCCCGCGCTCTCGTCTGAATAAGTCTGATGAGTAGACGGTCTTTGCAGGAGTCCAACCTGCCGCATGAGGCCGCGGTTGAGGAGAGCATCCCAGAGAGGCCTGCTGGGGGGCGCAGGAGAAGATGGCAGGTATGAAACAGAGCGTGGATCAGTTTAGGCAGTGTTACGAGATCCCCGCGAGAGGTTTCCCTTAATATTTCGTCCTCTGTGAAGGTAAACGCTCCAATCAAGAAAGCTGCGGCCCTTCCTCCCGGCGCTCACACCGGGGACGTCAGTCAGGTGACGCTGTGGCAAGGCCGCGAGCGTGTCAAGGTACGGATGACCCAGATAACATCAACACGTCGGCTTCTCCTCACCAAACTGCTCACCGACACATTATCGGCCGACCGTAAACATGTGTTCATGCACCCAGCGCAAAATATTTTTCACTGACCCAGAGAGAAACGTGCGATGCAGGACCCAACTTGAGACATTTTGTGCGCTGTAGGGCGACTGCCTGGTGAACATGAGGGCTGCTTACCTGCATAGCAGGGCGAAAGCACGTCCGCGTCTCGGCATACTCACAGCCGTGTCACCTCACGCAGGTAACGTCCGCACTGAAGGCTCAGCCTCTTCCTCATACACTCAAAAATATTTCGATGTAAATATGTAGGTCATTCCCTCAGGAAAAGCCGTGAACTTACCGACCCTCCGTGCGTGGTCGGAGGTCTTGCGTAGCAGTGAACGTCGTGTTTTGCTTGCGTTTCCCAGACGACCGCGGGACGGACACAGGACGCTGGCGATGCTCCTCTCAGCTGCTGCACCTGAGCGCTCTCATTCCGCAATCACCCAGTTTGATGCCTCCCGGCCAGCAGCAGCATCGCTACCCCCGACAACCCTTCGACTCCCGCAGCGTCTACAGAGGTTCGTCTCCACATGAAAGCGAATCAAAGTGTTAGTCGTGTCAGTGTGTGCCTGCCTCACGCTGTAGCTTTCCCCCTTTTTCAGGGCTGCTGCCTTCCCTGACAACGCGCCACAGGTGAACGTCACGGCGAAACAGGGCTCTTGTCAAACAAGCAGTTGGTAACGACGCGCTGAGGTGTGGTCAGATTCACTAAATGTCGATGTCTGCGGCAGGTCACTCTCATCCACGTGTGTCAGGATGGTTTCTCCAACAACGTGCCTGCTGTCAGGTCTCACCAGTGACACGTTCAACGGCCGGTGCGGAGACAGAAAGTCTTCGTGGACCTCAGGGTGTCGCTTTGTACCTGAGGAGGCCAAACGGCAGAGCGAGGAACGGAGAGACGATCCCTCAGAAGGTTGTTCTCTGACATACGCAGACGTTACACTGATGCGGTCCATACATGAATACTTTGAAGATGACCCCTAACGCTTCTCCACCCGGCATTTATTCAGCGGGTCTGTCCCTGTTGAGACTTGCACAGCTCGGAGAGTGGAACCGGAGAGATCGCGCCACCCCCCTCCCCCTGAGAGACGCCGAATCAAACAGCAGTTTATTTGTGCCTGTGCGAAGGCCCACGGACCTGGGAGGAGAAAGGTAAATTCCTTTTTAATCCTCTTGAACACTCTCTCTCTCCGTCCGACATCATCTCCCTGTCAAATGCTCAGGTTGCCATTGCAGTACAAAGCCTGGGTGTTAAATATTCACAATACCAAGACGGTCTTTGTGCGGTGACGAGAAGACTTAGCATTAAGCATTTTACCTCATTTTTATGTCCTGTCAAATGTCTTCTGGGCTCCCTATCCTTTTTCAATTCCCTCTACGCAGGGAGACTTGGGAGGACTTGGGCGTTTTACCCCCTGTGTCTAAGCCTTCCGTCTTCGTGGCAGTGAATCATCCACATCCACAGAGCGGCACCCTCGGCAGGCTTGAGGCAAAGGGCGTCAGGCACTGCCACTCTGGAAGAGAGTGCCAAATCAGCATGGAGCCGCGAGAGACATTGGTCCCAAGACCGTCCCAGTCCGCCCCACTGTAGGGAACAATACTGAGGACAGGGGAACTAGATCCTCTCTGTTCTCTGGGCAGCGAGGTAAAAATACTTCATACAAATCGCATGACATGGATCAAACAATATTTTTGGGGTTGTTCATGTTAATTACAATCCTAATATTTTTTCAAGTGTTGATGTGAGCACAAGATTTACTGATGACAAACTGCTTGGCTTTTCAGACTACAAAATCACAAAGTCTACAAGCCATTCTCCTTAGTTGCTTAATAAATGATACACAGACTGTGTGTTATGTCGATTCTGTTTATTGCAGCTCTGCAAAAACAGCAACATGATCCCATGAAATATAAGTTGATTTTAAGATACAAAAATAAATATGGCCGTACTTTCTCTTTTAAATACTCAGTTGTGGGCAGCATGATGTCTGATGTCGGCCTCTGAGTCTGTGAAGTCAGGATGTGTCCTGCGTCCAGATGTGTCAGTCAAACTGTCTCAGATGAAATTGGCTCTCCGTGTGTCTGACCATGTCCCGGAGCGCCACGAAGCCACAGAGGGCCTGGATCATTCAGGAAGTGAGATTTTCAGGACGAAAAAAAACAACATTTCAGTTAAATCAGCGATAGTCACCAAATAATTAAAGCTAACTGAACCGCTTCGACTGGGAGCGGCAGAGCCTGGACTCCTACCTGCGAGAGGATGAATATAGCGAGAACGATGTGGACGCCTCTCTCCAGCGGCTGTATGAGGAGGGCTTCATTAAACAGCTGAAACAGGATCAGTGGAAACTGCAGCAGGATGCTCAGCAGCCAAAATCCAGCCAACTCCGGGACCTGCCGCAAACACAACACGAATTGACTAACTCTGCCCTTGTGTTCACCGGTGTACTAAACCCGCGCGTTTGCCTGATGCGCCACCTTCTCTTGCAGGTTCCCGGCGTAACCGAGATAAAGTCTAATGGCCTCGATCAGGGTCATCAGGACGAGAACGGTCACCAGGATGAACTTGTAGTAGTCTGGCAAGGCGGGATACTGGAAGAAATGTTGATCACAGCAGAGGAGTCACATGATCTGTATTTAAATGAAAGTGTCCATTCAAATGCGTTTTTGTGCGCAGGGATCAACTGATTACTTTTCTTACTTTAATCTCATAAATCTCAACTTTTAACATAATTTTCTTCCGACTGCTATAAGTGGCTGGCTTTTAATGTTACTACCGATATTATACATGTTTTAAACGATGCTGAAACAATTTCTTTATTTTTTGTATTCCCCTTTTTGCCTTACCTTGAGGTGCAGCATTACAACTTCACTGATCCACCACCAGGGGAAGAACCACATGTTAAAGTACAGAGACATCTGGAGGTGGAGACTCGACAGAACCCGCTTGTCTGAAAATAGACGGGGAAAAAAACTCTTAAGACACGTGGATAAATTGTCTAGTTTTTAGCCAGATCTACAGTAAAACTCGGGTGGAGACGAGCGGAGCCGCGTGCAGCCGGCCCTGTCGCCAGCCAGCTACGTTACCGCCGCGTTCGCTGCGCTTCGTTACCGTGCGGCAAAAACGTGTCGTGTTCCTTGGAGAAAGGCCGCGTCCGACTCTGGTCAAATAAAACGTTACGAGAGAAGTCCTCCAAGCGTCTTCTGATCGTCTCCGGAAGGTCCATCGCGTACAATGCTCTCTGCCGACCGCCGACATCGCCTGTGGGGAACAAAACACACCCCGCCGCCCCTTCCTCTCTGCAGGGACAGCGAACGCTGCCGTCGTCTCCTTGGATACCGCAGAAAATCTCGCGTTTATTTTAAGTCTCGCATGAAGGAAAGTTTCTTCCAGTTTTCCTTGTTGGTTCCCTCCCTTCCCAGACGGTGTCATCGGTTTGGTCCCTCAAAAACATTTTCCTAACTAAATGTATCGCAAACGAACTTTTAACGACGCGCGCTCCGCAGATGCGCAGACAGTCAGACTGACACCCGGAGCAGGTGACGACCCTGAGATGCATGTGTAAGCTCTAAAGGGGCCAGTGAGTGGGTCATGTGTCCAGATCAATGTTTTTTCCACATGTTGATCCAAATATCAATAATCCACCTCCGTACTCCGGTGCTCCAGTACAAATATACTTGCATGTTTTCGCTCCAGTTATGGGTCTGTGCACTTCCTCTTTCACGCTGACACAGACGGGTCAGTGTCAGTGCCATCCCGCTGACAACATGAAGCCCACAGGCCACTCCTTCTTCTTCAGAGAAAGTGAAAGTTAACTCCGTCAGTCTGACACTGTCAAAATGGCTTACAACCGAGAGCTGTTCGACTGCTCCATATGTTTGCAGTTAATGGAGGATCCGGTGACGACCGCGTGCGGACACAGTTACTGTATGACATGCGTCAACGCCTTCTGGGATAGAAACAAAGAAGGACGAACTTACAGCTGTCCCCAGTGCAGGGAGGCTTTCAGGCAGAGGCCTGTGCTAAAGAGGAACACGCTCCTGGCTGATCTGTTGGAGGAACACAGGAAGAGAACCACGCAAGGTGCTGGTGCTGGTGCTGCTGAAGCTGATGATTACGATGAAGATGATGATGACGACGACGACGGTGAAATGTACGCCGTACCTGGCGATGTCGCGTGCGATGCGTGCGCGGGGAGAAAACGAAAAGCCTTCATGTTCTGCAGGGTGTGCCTGGCCTCTTACTGCGGTGCTCACCTGCAGCCTCATTTTGAGGTGCCCCCGCTGAAGAGACACGCTCTGGTTCCGGCCTCAGCTCGAGTCACAGAGAGCATCTGTGGCCTTCACGACAAACTTGTGGAGATCCACTGCCGCACCGATCAGCAGTTCATATGCCCGATGTGTGCCATGGAGGAGCACAAAGGCCACGACACTGTGACAGTCACGGCAGAAAAGTGTGAGATGCAGGTAATTCAGTTCGAGTCCAAGCAGAAGTCATTTGTTGCCCCTCCTGTTCTTGTTTAATGGTCCGAACAGCTCCTGGATCTTTTTTTAAACAGATAAATCTGGACAGGACCAAACAGGAAATTGCAGACAGGGTGCTGAACTCAGAGAGCAAAATAGCTGAACTGAGGGATGCTGCGCAGTCTGTAAGGGTGAGTGTCATCCTCAAACACAACAGCACATTTCCGAATATTTAAAACACTTGTACAAAACACATACGTGCCTGACTCGGGTGAACTGCTCTCCTTGTATAACAAAGATGTACAAAGATGACCTAGAAATAGAGTGAAGGGAAGCTGGGTTAAACTGAGGCCAAGTGGACATGTCATCCCAAAATGTCGAGCCTCTCTGTTGAAATGAGCCCAATTTTTCCCCTTTGGTTGCATGTGTCTACTGGTTGAGAGGAGTTAAGTAAAAGAACAATTCTTACAATACGATTCTGATCTCGACCCAGATACCACGAAAAAGTTAATTCTTAAACGTTGAAACTGTGAATATAAATTACACCTTCAAAAAACACAGTTACTCATCACATGTCGCAGAAAAATGAACAGACATGCAAATTTGGGTAATTGTTAATTGTGCTGTCACTCAAAATATCACCAGTCATAAAGACATGTGTTTCCCACAAGGAGGCTGCGTGGAAGACGTGTGACGACTTTGAGCGTTTGTGTGCGGAGTACGTCCGTTCATTTGTCCGCTCTGTGGAGAGGAAGCGCTTGGATATGAGGGAGAAAGTCGGAGAGGCAGAGAAGGCCGGAGTGGACTGGACCGACAGCCGCCTCAGGCAGCTGCAGCATGAAGTGTTTGACCTGAGGAGGAGAGAGGATAAACTCAACCGGCTTTCACAAATGGAGGATCCCCTTCAGTTTCTACAGGTAATGACATGTTTTTACGTCACTCGAGTTTTGGATTCTTTGGTGGTATGAACCCTTTTCTATTTGTTTGCCTCGTGCAGGATTTCCGGGCCCTGGGCGACCTGCCTGCATTGCCAGAATCGTGTGAAATGATTGACATGTTGACGTTTGTAAATGCACAGAAAGATAACCTGAAAAATATTTACAACAAGGAAAAAAATGAATTATTTGTTCAGTCTGAACAAAGTGTGTGTAAGTATGACCAGTTTGCATTTCTAAACCTTGTGATTAGTCTGGTCCCGTCTGTCTATTTCTTATAATTCTATTAACCTCTTTATTTCTCCTTTTCACCTCAGTGTTAAAAATGCCCATGCTGCAAGAAGAAATAAAATCAAGGAAAACCCTTTTAACCCGTTACAAGGGTAAGCATGATTCTAAGTCACTTTGCATATCAGCACAAACATTCATGAAGGTTTCACCAGTTAAAGGAGGTTTTTATCTTTCCCCGCAGACTCAGAAATGGAGGTGGATCCCTGCACAGTTGCAGCATGTCTCTGCTTATCTAACAGTAACAGGGAGATATCTTGGAGTGACAGGGACCAGGCTCATCCTGATCACCTTGACAGATTCACCTACTATCACCAGGCTCTGTGCAAAAAGGGCCTTAATGGCAACCACTACTGGGAGGTGGAGTGGGATGGTGGCATTGTTGAGGTGGCGGTGTCCTACAAAGGGATTAAAAGGAAGGGCTCGGGGAAAGATTGCTGCTTCGGCCACAATCCTCTGTCCTGGAAATTAACCTGCTCTCCCTCTGGCTGCACATTTTGGCACAACAGTCTCCACAGAGGCCAAATTCCTCCAGCTCACTCCCGCAGAGTAGGCGTGCACCTTGATTATGCAGCAGGAAGGCTGAGTTTCTACAGTGTTTCCCATCATGACAGGCTGGTGCTGCTGCACCAAACCACAACCATCTTCAGTAATAAACCCCTCTACCCTGGGTTTTCTGTTGATTTAGGTGCAACACTGAAAATATGTAAGATCTGAGCCAGATCACACAAATAAATGTTAACTTAAGCACTGCCCCCACATTTATATTGTCTTTATTTTTTTTCTGATTCAGGAATAGAGAGAAAGTTTTGCATATGTGTCTGTGTGTGAGTGAGATGTTACCTGTAATTAACAAGGAACAAAATGATCATTATATGCAGTGCTTCTTCTTCTTTTTTATTATATCAAAATGTAATCCAGCAAGAAAGCAGAATGACTCTTGACTTTTTTATTTAATGTGTTATTACTTGCTTTGTTCTAAATTTGAATTGCAAATATAACTCAAAATAATTCTCTCTTGCAAGGTCTCAGATGTGAAATTACAGTCCAATACAATAAGAGACATGTTTGATTACATGCAGAAGCTCTGTCATTACTGTAATAAACATAAAAGCAACAATAAATATGTACACTCCATGAATATCATTTATACAGTTGAGCTCACATTTTCACAAGTCACAGATTTTAACATAGTAACATGCAGCGCCAGCGCCACTAACAGTGGGGGTCATTATGAACAGTCATAAAATAGATTCAATGGAGGTGTTTGTGTAGGAGCGATCCACAGTGTCGTAGAAGCGCAGGCAGGCCTTGTAACGCAGCAGCTTCTCAGTTAGAGGACTGATGGTCAGTGCTTTGCCCTGCACACTCAGGTCAATGTACCTGGGCAACATCAGTGGAGCAAGAAGATACACTTAGGGCTGTGATTCACAACTTTTTAAAGCATCATATTTATTTGTCAAAAGCAGCACTATGACAACATTCATTTAACCGTAGCTTCTTGTGTCCAACTAGTTTTACCAAAACAAATCTGAAATCTGCCTCCATCCTCCATAAAAATGTCTATCAATAGAACAGCTCATAAAAAGGACTCTAATGGAGCTAAACATGGGTAACTCACTGCAATCAGTACATGAAAGTGTTCACTATGTAAAGTTAATGACCTGATGGTAACCCTTTTTTCACCATATAATACTGTACCTGTAAGATACACTCCAAAACACAAGGGTATTTATAGCCATCAGTGTGGCCAGGAGGAAGAAGAATCTCTCCAGGTTCCCATCATGCAACATGTTTGGGTAGAAGTTACCTGTAATCAGATATTATGTCGTTACATTTGTTACATCTTATGCCAAAGATCATAGATTTTGTCCCCTAATCAAACTGTCAAAAGAACTATCAAATATGTCACTAACATTTGTTATTGGAAGAAAATATACATTCCACAATTTCTTTTTTTCACTTTTACCTCCAGAGAGAAAGTGTGCCAGCTGAATGATAAAGGCCCCCAGAAAGCAGCCTCCTCCGTAGGACAGAGTGAGGAAGTGCAGGGAGATGCCTCTGATGTGGCTCGGGGTCAGCTGGAAAGATATGAGGGAACCTGCCAGAGAGGAAGTGACAGCAGAAATGTCTGATGGAGCGCCATATTTGCAACATGCAAGGCAGCAGCATTCCCCCAACCCCAACCCCACTGGGAATCTCAACTCTCACTCACATGCAGGAGTTACGAGAGCGTCTGCCAGACCAAGCAGGATGTACTGGGGTGCCAGCTGGAAACACTGCATCGAAGATACCTGCAGAACCTTTCCAGACAGCGTCTGCTCCACCAGAGGATAGGCCTTCCTCTGCAGCTCAGACAAACCTGCCACCAGGACTGAAAGAGTGGCACACGCATGGCCCAGAGCTGGAAGGGGAGGACGAACAGGGTGCGATGATGAGAGAGTTGGCTGTAGAGTGGGGGTCGTGATTGCAAGAGAAAAAATGGAAAGATGGGAGAGGTAGAAGCGTGAGAGAGAGAGATAGGGATGTTTTAAGTGAAGATGTAAAAATTATGTTTTCATTGTGAAGGGAATCTTGTGAGCTGCTGGAAGAAGTTGTGATGACTCATCAGGCATGAACTCTCTCACTTCCTGTTTTATTTTGTATTTCACTCACTTTGTTATGAACTCCAGCTTCACTTCCTGCCATTGTTTAGGTTCCTACCACTGAACTCACCACACCTGCACCTAATCACCCATCAGTCACCCAGTATAAACACACCTGCTCAGACAGAGCTTGCCTTTTTGGGTTTTCTCACTTCTTTTGTCAAGTGTTATAGGATTCCTTATGTGTTCCCCCCAACTTTATTTGACCTGTGCCTGTTTTTTTTGTTCGAAAGACTGCCTGTACCCTGTAGGTTTTGTTGCCCTGTCCTGGTTATTGACTTTTTGCTTGTTTTTAAATTCTGCATTTTTACCAGTGGATTCTCTGTTAGCTTTACTTTTCTGACTGCCCTTTCATGCATGAACTCTGCCCACATACACTCCTTGGCCTGATTCCTACATTTCAGTCTCTTTTCTTGGTCCAGTCATTAAAAGTTTTCAGGAGACTGTAGAAGTCTTAAGCAGAAGCATTTATTGAAGCGTAATGCATCAAGTAGAAAAGAGATGAGCCATACAGGTTTACAAGTGTGGTGCCACCCAGTTCTAAAAGCTGTTTGCTGTGGCAACTGCTGATGGGATTTGTGCAGGTGCATCTTCAAAGCTATGCTAAAAGATAAATAGTGAACTGTGGTCTGTTGAAAGTGGCATGTGACTGACCAGGTCACTCAAAAAAAAATACAGTTTTTCTTCACGTGTATCATTAGTGGTGTATATGAGGGATACTCACTAATGACTTTAGCAGGGGCCAGAGGATTTTTTTCCATGGAGAGGTAACAGGTAGTGACACACTCGATCAGCGGGGCTAAAAGCAGCAGAGGCAGGATGCTGATCACATTCATAGCGCCGATGGGCAGAAGGAGGTCATTCAGGTGAAGGTTGGAGTTCATCGTCTGTATGTAGTAACCTGAGGGAATCTATGGGAGATATATTCTGCAACATTCACAGAGGGAAGTGATTGTGATATAAACAAATAGAATCATGAAGTTCCCAGTGACCTGCCTGCATGACGCAGGCTCTGTACAGCAGCTGAAGCCCATAAAGAGGAAAAAGCTTTGCCAGGACTTTGACATTCTCTACGTGCGTCTCACTGTAACGGCCGCCGTTGTTCTCCTTGGCCCGGTCCAGCCAAGACGCAACATCCCCACTCAGGTGCCGATAGTGGAGGCAGCACATCTTGAAAGAGTTCAGGAAGACTCCCAGCGTGGTCAGTAAGGATCCACCTAGGACGGAAACAAGGAACAGTGTGACGTTGCACGTTGTCTTCATTTGGTGTGATCCTTAACAATCTTATGTACACACAGGTTCTGTCATGTTCATCTGAATACCTGTGATTTTTTTCTGTGTTTCTGACCTTTCTTGGGTTTGTATGTGAGTTTGTTGCGCATCATATGTATGGCGAGGAGAGCCAGCAGCACAGAGGTGAAGGGGATGAGGAAGCCCAGGTTTTTGGCCACAGACTGCTGGATATAAGCAATACCCAGAAACACAACAGTGGAATTCAGGTTCACCAACCAGTAGAACCTAAATGTAATGAAAAAAAACCTTACAATAAGTTTTTCATTTCATTAAACATGGAGTATTTCATGGTTACACAGGGAAAATGAAAAAAGTAACACTATTTTTGCCACCAATGTCAGTGTCAGTCTGTTTATTAAATACTCTGGTCCAAATTATTTCAACATTTACTTGGCTGATTTTCATTTAATTTGGTATAACTATTCCATAGTTTTTTTCTTGTTGTTTTTCTTACTTTTATTTTCTTTTTTGCCATGACATATTATCTCAAAAACCAATGGCCGTATGTCCATGAAGATTGTTGTTGATATATTTGGTATGGATATGTATGTTCCACAATTTCCAGCGATACTCACAAAATCTGCTGGGATATATTCTGAGTATGTTCAGTCTCTCCAGAGAGAACCCTTCTCATTTGAACACTACATGGACTTTCCTAAAGCACTACCCCAATGCCAAAACTTAGTGTGTTCAGGAAATTTTATTTTAAAAAGATCTCATAATCTAACAGGGTAATTGACTTATTGTTTTAGTCATCCAAAGCCTAAACTTGAGCAACAACTTCCTGCAGGGGATCACAAGTGTGGACTCATTTTCCAAAAACATACCATATCAGCATGCAGTAACAGTGAAAGACAACTGTGAAAGACTTCAGGAAAATTTCTTAAATGATCATAAAACAAAGTAATAATATCAATGCACTGTTCCGTGATAACTGGCAAACCTATGAAAGACTGCATTCAGATGGCAACACCACCCACCAGTTGAAGAAGGACAGGAGCTGATGCTGGTTGTAGCCTTGCAGGCTGTAGGCTCCCATGGGGCAGAGGATGGCACGGATGCCGCCAATGCCCAGTGCTGCAGCCAGGAGGCCAGTGTAGAACAGGATTTGCTGCTCCCGGTGATTCAACTGGTGCGTCATGTGATGAGTGTCAATATAGAAATCTTCGAAGGGAAATGCCACCACAGGCAGCATGGCTGTACCTATAATGGTGACAGGTGAAGGTCAAACTGTGTGGCTACAGCTCGATTTCAAACAAGAGTCTGATTTTGTAGATGTGAAGAGCCATGACTAAGCACCTAAACAGAAAAATAAACACTCCTGAGGTGAAGTAGCATTAAAGATTCAAGTCAGAAGACTGTGCATCATATTTGTTCATTTCACATAATCAGATAGATATATTGTTTTTTAAACTGGCAAATCTGACCCATCTGGTACACTTGTATACATCAATATTACAGTAAAAAAATAATGGGAATACAGTTGGAACGACTTTTTTCTTGGCTTTGAAAAATAACTTGTCACTGGATCGTCATAAAAAGTTCATTACAGTTGACTTCTGTTACTGTTAAGCCTCACTTGGATCTTACATTATAACAGAAATATAATGTCCAAGATGTTGAAGTCATCATAGTTTCAAATTTTTCACATTAGAGAGCATATATCTTCCATCTTCCAATTTCCACCCATTGTACCTTACCAAAGAAATGAAGGACGGCACACAAGTAGAGCACCTTGGTCCTTCCTAAGCAGGTTTCTGCAAACCACCCAACCAGAACAGGGGTCAGGGTGCTGGCTCCTATAAAGCACAGGTTGACTGTCGCGGCCAGGTAGTTATCATAGCCCAGCTTCACAGTGCAGAAAAGAATCATGTTACATACAATCCCAAAGAAAGTGAATCTTTCACAAAGCTCCACAAGCAGCACACAGATGATAACTTGGAGCTTCTTGCGGGACTTCCTTGCTGGTCCCTGGTCTGGAAAAGGGGTCTGGGAGACTCGTCGCAGTTGGCGTCTGCCCTCTGGCAGTGTCTGAAGGTCTCCTATCACCATACCACCTGGCCAGCGAGCTGGCTGCTGAACTGCTTGGTTGGCTGGGTGCAGTCAGTGTTAGACCACACAGAGCTCTGAATGGGAAATCCTGCCCTTACAGGATGGGACCAGTTGTGGGAAAGCTGGAATCCCTCACTTTGGTGTGATTGTGGGGCTGGACTGGAGACACGTAGGATGGGACACACCTACCTGCATTCTGCACGTGCTGGTAGCTGATTATCCTCCTGTGACATGGTCTTACTCAGAACTGTGGACGTCTCACATCGATCTGACACAATATGCAAAATTGTATCCAGAGGGAGTGATGGATGTGAGCTATTTAGAGAGCATCCCAGAAATATTTCTATAATTACCAGCAAGTTACAAATATGATGTTGTTGTTTTTCATTAATGACTTATACTAAATATCTCAATTTTTTTCTCTCTGTTTTAAAATAAATAACAAAATTTGTTCAACTCATAGTAACTGTTTGCAAGGAACACAATTTTAATTTGACAACTCAAGAGCACATGATGTATAAACAGTATCATCAACATCAACATAAAACACAACAAAAAATAATTTAGTGCGGCAGGTCATTACAAACACTCACAAAATGTCACATCTCTTTGTGAAAGCAGTCCTTCAGTGTACAAGCTCATTTTGGCTCGCCTGCTGGTAATTAGATGGATAATGTTAAGTGAGAGTGAGACTGAGTGCAGGGGCAGGTTAACTTCAACTGGGTCAGCACTGCTAGATAGACAGCAACTGCCTGTTATTACAGGAGGCTGTAAACTGATTGACACACAATTGAAAGCACAGCCTCGGCCAGCACGGATCACAATGACAGAGTACCTGTTTATAAAACTAACTGATTACCTGCTATAAAACATGTATCACATAAATAGTTCCAATTATTCTTTTCACTCAGAAATGTTTGATGTGCCTTAAATAAGAAATAATAAATCATTTTAAAGGATCTGCATAGCTATTTAACACCTTGAACTCCTTGCTTGTGAATTGAAACAAGATTGTTTTCGGTAGGCCTACATATTTTTTTCAGTTGCTTAAAAAGTGTATAACTGAGAAGAAAGTCAATGAAAAACAGGAGGAGGTAACAGAAGGCAAAATTAAAACCTAGCTGAAAATGAAGAGAAGCAAATTTAAAGTGCCTCCAACAACTAAACTGTGGTTGTGTTTCTGATCTCATGCTAAGTCATACGGTGATATAAAGATACATAGTGTGAAATGCCAAATAAACAATATAAGCAAACAATAAAATGTACCAATGTGTGCAACTTGATACGAAGTGCAGTAAGCCAAAAAAACAAAAAACTAAATTATGTCAAGTTTTGATGTGACCACCCTTTGCAACAATTCTCCTGAGTGTACTTGCACAAAGTGTTTCAGGTTATTTGCCACAGTATTTGCAGCATATTTGTTATTATATCATATTTATTAGTTTGTACCAGCACATGACATTTACTAGAGGAATGCGTGTTAACGAATTAAACAGGAAAACGAGTGACTGGCAGAGGACCTCCAGACACATTCAAACACACCCATTAAGACGGATAACACCTTGAAAAGTGTGGCGTGAAAAAGCGTCACACATCTCCATGGTTACAGAACCAGCTTCCAGTTGAGCGTCGGGGCGTGGTGTATCACGGGAAACGAAGTTGTTAACAAATCAGTTGCAGCGGCAGAGAAAGAGACGACAACATCGGCAACTGTTCTCAAATCTACCCCACCTAGGTGTGTTACTCGGTTCTCAGCTCTCTCACGGATAGACGCGCTGAACACACGCACTGTGGAGTCAGCCAGGACGCAGCGTTCAAGCTTCGTAGCACTCTAGACGATGTTAAAGCTATGTTAGCTAACTAACGTTAGCCCCTCTTTGCTAACCGTGAAAACAAGCTGTTTGCATGAGTATTAAACATCAGCTGGTTCGTAATTATCGTATTTCTGGACTAACTGAAAAGTTGCACGGATTTGTTCGACTTTAGTTAACATGCTAAAGTCACTCATAACTCGTGGGAAACGGCATCGACCTTGTGTGTTTCACAGCAGATATATCGGCTAGTAATGTCTGGGGGGATGATGCCGAACTGTCCTGCCTCGGCGTCCGAGGGCTTCAGCTCGACCCCTCTCAAGACGAGCCAGGGGAAAGACTTCCACACACCCAGGGGCTTCGACGACGGCGTCGTATCCGACGACGAAGACACGTTTTCTCTGCTTTCTCCCATCTATCATGACAGTTTTGACAGCGATGAGGAAGACCTGGAGCCCGGTCAGACTGAGCGCATCTCGCCCAGGCATGGCGATAACTCGGGATTTACAGATTCACCAGTTAGGTACAGTTGAACTTTCAAAGTCAAAGACCATAGACTGCGCGGTTGAGTCAGGTAGCAAGCATTTGTAATATACAATATGTATGTTTTAGTAATAGATGTGAGCTCCCAAAAACACCATTCGAGAAGATGTTCGGTGCAGCCGGGCAGCCTGCAGCCTCACCCACGCTGAGTGCATGGGAGATATGGCTTGTGAACAAAGCCAAAGAGGACCGTCTCAAATCTGAAAAGAAATCGGAAGAGGCAAGTCCCTGTTACATTTACATTTCAACATCAGTCTTCCCTTCCGCTGTTTCAGTACCACTCTTCTTTTTCTGCACGCTGTCTGAATCTCTGACTAGAGCTTTTTTTAATGTCTTGTGATTCAGGAGCGCTTGCTCAAAGAAAAACAACAACAGCAAGAAAAGGACCAGGAACAAAAAAAGTTGGTCATGGAAGAGAAGATCCAGGAATGGCTTAAGATGAAAAGAAAAAAGGTACACAACTGCTTCTCTAAACTCAGCAAATGTGCAGTTTCTCATGAAACTACACTGCCACGTGGTAATGCTGCAGTGATCCACAGTTGTCATTTCTCTGATCTGATTTCTACTTACAATCCCAGGATAAGCATGAGCAGCTTGTAAAACAGAGCAAAGAGGAGGAGGAGATACACAGACGGTTGGAAAAACAGAGGGAGATTGAACAGAAAGCTCAGCAAAAGTACAAAGATTGGTTGCAGAAGAAGAACCAAGAAAAAAGTGAAAAAGAAAAGAAGGAGAAAGTAATGTGGCTCTTTTATGGCTATTTCTAAAATAATTCTTAATTTTAAAAATCTGATGTGATGTTCATTAGACAGCCGGTAGATTTCAAGGGATCTTTCTTTTTTTTTTTTTTTACAGGAGGAAACTGCCCTGAAGGAGGAGCAGGAGAGGGAGCGCCGCAAGAGGGCAGAAGAGAAATTTAAGGAATGGCTGGCAACAGCCAATGAAAAAAGCCGAGCAAGTCCTAAATCACCTTGCTACCCAACAAGTAAGGTCACTCAGTCACTTGGGAAGTATAACAATGCTCAGTCACCCTATAACTAATTTTTAAAAATCATAGTTAGTGATTTGCCTTCCAGGAATAGTAGCAAATTTTCTGTTTCAGACTTCTTTAAATGGGATTTTAGCTTATCTGTTTTATTGGCCTTGTTGATATTTATGTACCGGTCTGATTTTCCTACAGGTCCCTACGACAAATCCTACCCATCTCCCAGCTTCTACAATCCGATCCCATGGAAGCCGATTCACGTCCCCCCTCCAGAACCATCGCTGAACAAGACCTCCAGCATGAAATCTCAGAAACAAAGAAAAAACCAGCAGGGTCCCGGCACATCTCTCAGACTCAGAAACACTGTTAGTGCGGCACATTTGCTGCAGAGGAGATGACACAGCAGACCAGCGTCTGCCACTGTGATGCTGCAGCTTAGTTACGGCTCAAATATGATTTCATCATGACTCATCCACGCCACCGCTTCTCCTGAAAAGATGCTCTGATGACTCAGACAAGTATTTCTGTTATCTAATGTGGCTGTGGTAATTAAGACATACTCTTTTATTTTCATTATTGTCTTTGATTTATATACTGGAGCAATTTGTGAAGATATACACGCTCCGATTTAGTCTCCTGTTATTGAGATTTTAGTATGTTTATATGATTTATACAAAAGATGTATATAATTTGCTCTGGTACTTTAATTAGCTTCCATATTAAACGATTGTCTCGGATAATTTTTTGGCATGGCTGGACACACATCTTAACACCTGGATCATTTTTTTAATGATGTAAATTGAATCAGTTTTATTATTATTATGACAAATACAGTGTGAACATTCTTACTTGGCTCTCGTCCCTTTCTTACTTGTTCCCTCACTGAGTGGTCAGCACAACCACATTTCACTGCATTTAACAAGGCACAAACCACACACAACCACATCACGCAAAGAAGGTGGTTTGTGGTCACGGCCAAAGATAGACCCGGCTCTGGTCAAGTGCCCCTCACACTCACACATTGTTCTGTGTCCAGCTGTGCCTTGTTCTTCTGTGAGCCGAGATGACGACAGAAACAAGTGAGGGGGTGGAGAGAGAAACACAGAGAGAGAGAGAGAGAGATTCAGAGCCGTACGCTCATTCTGTTTTAGCATCTCACTCTGATGTCAATAAATGAAGCCTGAGGTAAAGTGATTTCAATTACACTTTATTCTAGAATGATCATCTATTAAGTCCTTCCACTGTATTTTTTGTCTGTTTTGTGTTCTGCTTTGTGAGTGTGCAGTTAACCCCTTCTTGTTGACTGCTGTGGAATGTGTTACTTGACAGTGGCCAGTGAGGGGGCTAATAATGAGGACACTGATTACACAGGGCATTTTTAAATGCACAAAAACCATTGTGGGGGCCAAAGGACAGCTGTTAAGACAAAGATGTGAGGAGTTTACATTCAGTCAGGATAAGTTGAAGTGGTTGGAGCTGTTTGCTTTGGGGTATTTGCACACTGAGTCTTGTGAGCAAAACTGTCTGCATAAAGAGTTAACTTCTGTTCAAAAGAAGCCTCCAGCACTCAGCACTCTGTGTACTTATTATCTGAGAGAGTAGAGTGAGCTATCAACCGTCAATCATAACACAAAGTGGAGCTCAATCTTGTCGACATCCATCGAACACAGTGCTTTGAGTAAATGATGTGTCAAGTCACCCAGTTTTATGGCTGTGTCTTCCAGGTACTGCGTCCCATTACAGAGCCCTGAAGAGAAAATCCATATCCCAAGATGCAGTGGTGCAGGTGGGCTGGCAGCTGGAGATCACACCTACCGAGACAGGTAGGAGGCGTGTCTTAAGTTGTCCCAGCGTGAAAGGGAGTGGGGGAGCGGCGTAGAGGGCAGAAAGGGTGACAGTCTAAAGGGCAGAGGTGCAGTCTACACATTAGTGTTGGACAGTGCGGCCGGCAGTGTAACATCGACATGGAAGCAAGTACAAGATGAAGAAAGAAAGCTTGCGGATGCTGGCTTTTACTTGCTGTCCAGGAGAAAGGGATTTGAATCCTCTGCTATGGGATAACTAAGTTGGTTTTGGAGTTTTCTTCTGGCGTTTGCTTAATTTAGCAGTAAGATTGTTCATAATACTGGGTCTTTTTTATTTATGTCTGCCTGGGACAGCTTCACCTGTGGATCACGCATAGAACCACACGGACATTTATACTGCAGCCGGTAGTTTGCCCCCTTTTCCTAACAAGGATGTGACTGCTGTTTTTGTAAATAGTTTCAGTCACAGTATTATTGACACAACTTGGAAGGAACCATTTCTGTTGTACACAGGAACTGGTCTTGGATCCAGTGTTTCAGCCTCAGTATTTCTTTGTGTGTGTGTGTATGTGAGTGTATATATATATATATATATATTCCTCCCCTCACCATGCAGTCTACAGGGCCAGAGATTGAGGACTCTTTCGACTATCTTTTTAAAATCATCCTGGTTGGGGACTCGAATGTGGGGAAGACCTGCGTGGTCCAGAGCTTCAAGTCTGGCATTTTCATAGAGAAGCAGCAGAACACCATCGGGGTGGACTTTACTGTTCGCACCCTGGACATTGATGGCAAGAAAGTGAAGGTAGGTGATATGTGCTCTCATCTGAATTCATCTGAGTTTGGTTTGCAACAAACATGTTCCAGTAATGCACAGTCATTTTCACATACATTTGGTATGTGAATTAGTAAATGTATATATATATATATATATATACATACACACACTGTATATGTAATTGTATTCATGAACAAAAACATGGATATTCGAGATATGTCTGGCTACTTACTCTCGTCTTAATGTAAATAATCCCTCTGCTTGTTTTAGTTAATCAGTGTATTTTTCTTGCCTTTAGAGGAAAGGAGTGGCTGACTGCTTCTTTCACGTGGTAACACCTGCGTGTGTTAGCTTTCTGGGTGTGTTCATTTGTTACCTGCAAGGATGTCTTGTTATGCTAATGAGTTTGGGGGCCTGTTTTAAAAAATGAGTATTGAATAACTTTGTGGAGATGACTGACAATTTACTGGTACTGGGTTGATTTGGGTGTGTTTTTTTCTGTGTTAATACAGATACAGGTGTGGGACACAGCAGGACAAGAGCGTTTCCGCACCATAACGCAGAGCTATTACCGCAGCGCCCACGGGGCCATGGTGGCCTATGACATCACACGCCGCACCACGTTTGACTCCGTGCCCCACTGGATCAGGGAGGTGGAGCAGTACGGAGCTGCCAGCGTGGTGCTGATTCTCATTGGTAAGAAGAAAAGAAACAGGCTAATCTGTACTGCCTGTCAGGTGAGCTCGGGTGTTTTCAACACGTCCTCTTCTGTTCACCGCTGCAGGTAACAAGTCGGACCTCCACGCTCAGAGGCAGGTGTTGTTCGAGGATGCGTGCACTTTGGCAGAAAACAACGGCGTCCTCGCTGCCCTGGAGACCTCAGCGAAGGAGGCCCAGAACGTGGACGCCGCCTTCACCCTCATGGCACGGGAGTTGCTGGCGCGCAACGGCATGACCATGACAGACGAGGCCTCTCAAGACCCCCATCAGTTCATACTGAGTAACAGCTCCCACCCAGTCCACGGCGTGTCCTCAGACAAAAAGTGTGGGTGCTGAGCAGAGTACTGTACGTGTGTGTGTTGAAATGTTTTCTCTCCCAGGGGAAGGGAGCTCATTTACATTAGACTAGTTTAAGAGAAACTGTTGCATTGGGTGAGTGTGAATATAGGTTTTGTGTATGTTTGGACTTTTAATATTTATACATTAAGTAGAGTAGGTTTAACATGTTTTAAAAGTTGGCTGTTGTAATATTGACCTGAGGATAACTGCTGCTCAATGTAATGATGACACCTCTGCTCCAGGAGCCTGTACACCCAAACAGAATGTTTTCACTTGACATGCAACTTTCTATCTTTTCCTCTTTCATTCTTTTTTAATTCTTATTTTTTGAATAGTATGGCTTTTACAGTACATTATCACAGTTTACACCACAGGTTTCACCTGCGACTGATGTCACTCGCATATCATACACTGCTGTACCTGTTACGAATATAACACACCAGCACGGTATTTTCACCTGCTGCTGCCACTGCAGTTAATTATTTTCTCCCCCAAAAAGTCTTCTAATACCGACATTAACCATTTATAAAATTTTCACAAATATAACCACTTGACAGAAAAATGGCACTCTCTTCACTTCGGCGTAAACTGTTGTACTTTGTATAATTCTTACAATGTAACTATACAAGACTAAGATTTTTAAATTAAAATGACCATACCCCTGGTTAAGGCTAAAATCAAAACTAATCAGGTGCTAAAGTGAAACCTGGATCTCGTCAGCATTAGTGGTTACATATTCACCTCTAGTTTAAAAAACAAATGACAGCAGTAAAAACAAACACCAGAACTGGTCTAGTTAGGTCTTCCTGGGTCAGTCTGAACACTGAGGTGTATGTCGCTCTGCGTCTCAGCACTTAGCAGTGAACTCAACAGATGCCTCATAAAACTCTGAGTGCAGTAAAGATGAACATAACTCAACACCCGGACAGTCTGTGTGTAAAACGCTGTCCTTAACTATATTAGTACACGCAGTTGGGCTATCAGAAAGAGTAATGTGTGTGTGTTGTTTGTGAAAAATATATTCCAAAAAATACTGCAAAAGTGTGTGGCACACTACAATGCATGTCTGACTTAAAATTTCTGTAACTTGTCCTGTATTTGGTGTTAAAACTGCATATTGTTGCACTGTGTACCTGATGCTATGGCACAGTGTGAAAATCTATAAGAACTAGCTGCAGTAACAGCATCAATCTCCCCCGTAATCAGAGGCTTACAAAAAAAAACAAACAACACCCTCACAGAGCTTCCAATGCTGCTGCCTGTTACGAGGAGTTGGATACTAAAAGGCTTTGAGACTGAGCCAGATGTTGAGCGGCTCGTCTTACTCCAGCGGCCAGCCCTCCTGCTGGAACACCATCTCCACCGCCTCCTTAACGTCGTGCACCACAAAGGACGGCTGCGTGAGGTTGGGGTCGAAGCGGAAGTCCCGGTGGCCGTGGAAGATGCGTTGCTCGGTGACGGTGTGCGTCGGGTCCGGGGGCAGCTCCTGCTGGTCTCTGCTGTACACTCCTGTGCACACCAGGATGGAGCTGCACCCCTCTGGGAGGTCCTCCTCTGCTCCGTAAACGACCGGCGCTCCACCAAGCTCCACCGACGTCATTTTGGGGACATCGTCGACCGCGTCGACCGCCAAGGGATCGACACCTCCTCCGCCACTCTTAGCCTGCTTCTGTGCCTTGGTGGACTGAGAAGCCTGGAGGTAGCGGTTGTAGAGGTTGGCGCCATATATGTCAGCCATGGGATTATCGCTACGAATGGAGACAAGAGTGACAACATTTTAAAAAAAGGGAGCTTTTGTGTCAAAGCTTGGTGCCAAAGTCAAGACATGACGGAGTCTCTCACCCTATAGCATACAGCCTCTTCACGGGTGCGGTCCAGCCGAGCCTCTCAGCCTGCTGTCTGATCAGCAGCTCAGCGTAGTTGTAAGTCACCACGCTGGGTTTGCCGATCAGAGCCTCGTACTTCAGCTCATGGCCCGTGACCTTCTTGTACAGGCTCTCTAAGCACACCAGGAACATACCGTGACCAAACCTACGAGACAGGGACATTCGGTATAATGCGACCCTTCAAAACTCTGAATGATGTGTCAGAGCTTGATCTGCGCTCCTGCCTGCGTGTTTTTGACACGAGCACAGTACCTGGGATTCTTCGCCTCGGCCATCCACAGCAGGTCCATGTTACAGGCCAGGACCGGGATGTGCGGGTACTGCGTCAGGCTCCAGCTGCTGTCTGGGTTCCCGTTCGTTAGGAGCACGTCAATGATGAGCTGGAGGTTGGTCTCCCATCTGATTGGCTCGCCAAATAAGATGACAGCTGTGGGAACAAACAGGTGAAGAAAGTAATGTTATAAAAAAGTGCAATCCTTGTAAAATGTTAGTGAATTGTCCTGCATCACAGTGCCGACCATCTGTGGAGACATACCGTCTATTGGCCGCAAGCCTTTGGTGCGTGGAATCTGTAAGACATTAGAAGCAGTTGGGAAGACGTTGGACTCGACCGTGACTGAACGTATATTGCCTTCTGTGGTAATACTTACACTGCCTTTGGGCCTTCTGTTGTGATCCACGACATCGAGAAGAGGATATGCCTCTCTGAGCATGTCTATTGTAACAACATCCTGAAAGCCCAGGCTGAAGTCCGGTTGGTTAGAGTCAAACACGAGCACAGGGGAGGGGGAAGTTCTGAGCCTCAAAGCACATTTAAATTAATACAAAACTTGGTCCTTGTAATTTTTGTTTCCTAAGTAAAAATTACTTTACATTAACATTTGTCCATGGTATATCACCTGTCTGTCTCAGTTTAGACCAGGGGTGTCAAACTCATTTTATGTCAGGGGCCAAATTTAATCTCAAGTGGGCCTGACCTGTAAAATCAAGGCACAATGGCAAAATTGCAGACTTTTCTGTTGTTTTACACTTTGCAAAATCATCTTGTGGGCCGGATTAAACCTGGGCCGTAAGATTTACACCCCTGGTTTAGACTAACACAGGGTGGTCTGGTCACACCAAACCAGGAACATGTGAATCATTGATTTACTTCCAAACTTGTTGAGATGTGTAAGTGACAGTATCAGGGAGAAAGCCTCCACTGAGACAGTCAGGAACCAAAGGGTACAAAGATTAAACACTGATAACAAAGTAGGACATGAACAAAAATGCACTGAATAAACAGAACGTGCACAATTTTAACGTCAATATCCAGAGGGAAAGCAGGAACCGCGGTGCCTGAGTTAAGGTAGGATACTTGTGAGCGACCTCCTCCACGGGACCCTGCCCCGACACCAGCACACGCATTTTGTGGAACTGGGTGAACATTCGCAAAGGACTGTGGGACAGCATCACCTGGTCTGGAGACACCTGAGATGAAGCGAGTGCAAAGAACCAGACTGATGTGAGACAAAGTAAACTTTGGACATTTACAATGATTTACAGGGTGTTCAGCTTACCTCCACCTCGAGCAGATGTGACAGATGTTCAGCCTTCGTCTGCCTCATGCAGTTCCCAGCGTTGGTGACAAACACCACGGGCACCTTGTACTTCCCATTGCGGTCCACCAGATTCCTGAAGCACTGCTTGGCTGCAGGGATCGGCGTCTTGCCCCGCACCAGCACCCCATCGATGTCAAAAAGGAGACCGAAGGAGCCGGGGCCCTGAGGATGGACATGGGGTGGTGTGTGTGCGAGTACAACAACAGGTTGTTCATTAACTTGTTGTGATACCACAGGCCGAGTATTGTTCATGATCTCATCACTTCAGACAAAGGGAGCTGGGAGACACTTTGTTCCCAGAGTATATATATCTCACTGGAGATGATAACTCACTGACGAGTGAAGTGATAGTAACAGACAGTCATAGCTGTGTTTGTAACCACACACAGTGGTGACCATCATCGTGTGCTGCGATTAGCTTCAACATGGTCTCCTGCTGCCACAGTTGTCAAAACGTGCGTGTCATTTTCTTTCATTTTACCTTTCACTTTCATTAAAGTCTGAATGAAGGTTTCACTTACATGGCTGTAATTTCTTGTCGAGGGCCAGACGTTCACTTGTTTCGCTGCCCCCTCGCAGCTTGACTTCAGCAGCTGCCAGCCACTTTTGAGAGACCTGAATCTCTGCATTTCTCCAGGCACCAGTGTGTAAACAAAGCCGGCCGGTCAGTGACAGACGCCGCTGAGCTAACGCTACACTTAGCAAACGTGACGAGAGACGAGACGGGTCATGGTATCTCAAACTGCGAGTGTCCGTCCTCCGCTCTGCGCTATCTCTTCATACTGTTTGTGTGGCAGCCACCATTCAACGAGCACAACAACGACGCCGCGATCGTTAATGACAATCGGGGCGCATGCGCGGAGGAGCGAGACTGTCAAACTTCCTGATACGATTTTACGTCACATGTTGCCCCACTGGAAACGCTGCACGAGTGTTTCGTTTTCTTCCCCAGTTTTACTTTTTGGCTGAAACGAAACGGAATCGCCATCTCTTTCTGCAACTGTTTCTTTATTGCAAACACACACTTACAATGCACAATTTAAATTGTCTGTTAATATATACTGTATGTTGAATGTGAAGACCCCCAAATTTATTTTATTTCAAATATAGTGACCAAAATGGGGACATTTTTAGTTCATGAGTAGTAGTAGATTTAAAAAAAAAAAATCCAGCGATGTAATTGGATTACCAGAGCAAACCAGAATGGGAAGATATTAAAGAAGAAAAAAAGCCATTCATGTAGGTCAGGTAGGCTGATAGCCTCCTTCTTTGCTAAATACAATTTGTAGTATTCTGTGACTCAAACATGCTGTTTGTAGGCATGTAGATTTCAAAGCACAACACACGTGTAACTAGAATGAAGGAGTAATCATGCTGTGAACCTTCTCCTCAGGGACATTTGAATCGATCAGAGTCACTGTTTCTGTTTTTAGTAACACCTGTGATTGACAAGTCATAATGTCCGCTGTGAAGAAGCCTGCTTCTGCTTGCCCTTTTCACTCTGTAAAGAATTGGGGATGTTCAACAATTTAAAATCATTGTAACCAAACATCTTTATTGCTCCAAAATACAACAGAGAAATAATATTCAGTCCAAGTCTCAATAATAAACACAGCGGCACAAACATGCATCACAGTTTCTCCTCTATAGGCAGACATCACAGTCCATACTTCAGCTAAATCTCAGCTCATTTTCCAGCCCATAGATTTTAGCCTTCAGCGCCATCAGCTCATCCTGGACCTTTTTCGTCCTGGTGTTGGTCTGGCGTACTTCATGCAGGATAGCAAGGTCCTGGTTTGGCCCAATATTCAGAGTAACCTGAAGAAGTATAAACCAAAAGATGTATATCTTAGTAGTGAATACACATACATGGCAAAACAGCATAATGTTAACGTCATAATGACAGCAGCACAGGAGGCAGACATATATGTCAAAGGTTTTCTCGTTCTTGTTAAATATTTAAATAAATGATTTACTTCTGATCTTGTCAAAACATGGTTGTTATCTGGGACTGGGAAACCCTCACCTTGAGGAGCTGCTTTTCAACGTGTTTGAATTTCTGTCTGAGGTGTTTCAGGTCAGTCTTGAAGCCCTCCACCTCCATGACCCTCCTCTTCTCCAGCGCCTCATAACGCTGAGTCATCAGCTGAAGACGCCTGGCCATTTTGTCCGAACGCTCCTGCAAACATAAATACATAGAAAGTGGAAAATGTCAGCAGGAAGAAACATGATCAATTGATCAGACATATGCATTAATTTAACACACAAACAGTCCAACCATGGTACCTTAAATATTTCCCTGCCCACATCGCCCTCCTCTCTGATTTGAGCCAGTTCTGTCTCCAGAGTAATACACTGCTCCCTGTACATCTCTGCCAGACGGTGAGCTTGCTTCAGATCCTCCTGCAATGCCTAATGAAATTGTCCAAGGTAAAGAAAAAGGACTACAAAATTGCTTAAAACCAAAGTAACCTGCTGACATTCTTTATCAAGGATAACAATTAACAATATTTATACAGTTCACATACACAGATAACTAACGGTACCTTAAGCTCCTCTTTGTGTGCCTGCTGTGTCTGCTCTGGCGGAGGCCGAGCGAGGAGCAGGGCCGTGCTGCTGCTGGGCTGCCAGGTTCGACTCGATTCAGGGCCAGCGGTCCCGGCCTTCCTCAGACGGGTGTGGCAGGAGTCCAGGTCCCTCAGCAGCCGGTCCTTCTCCACCATCCACCTCTTCTCATGAGTGCGTGTGTCAAATTTTAGCTGTAAGAAGTCTCTGGTGCTCTCGTGCAGCAGGTTCTGGGTTCGCTGGAGTCTGATGTCAAATGTGAGAGAAAGGGACAGTCATACACTGCGTATGTCACCATTAGGATTTATTATTACCTGGAGTAATAAGTATCATTTTTTTTAAAAAGATAAAAGAGCTATCAGAGCTATCTTGACCAGCAAGCAGAAAGGTATTGATGAAAAAAAAAGTTCAGCTGTTATAGGAGCACCAAACAACAAAAAATGCAGACATCTGACATCTTAAACATTGTAAGACCCACTTGTCAGTAAGAGCCGAGATGCGCTCCGTGTCTCTCTGGCGTTGTGCCTGTGCCTCCTCTGTTTTAATCCGTCTGTCCTCCATCAGAGACTCTACCTGCTCTTTGGCAAGACGGGTCTGTTCCTCCATCTGAGCCTGGAGCGCCTCCACCTGGTAATTTGGTCCAAAAATTAATTATAATAAACCTTTTCAGTTTCAGTTCCTTAGTCCATGTAGCACTTTAACAGTTTTAAATCATGGCCAAAGCATTCATGAGTTAGGCCTGTACCTGTAGTAACAAAGTCTGATTGTCGTTCTTGTATTGTTCCAGGCTTTCTCCATTTACTCCGTCCACTGATTTTGCTTTCCTGCTACTCTCTACTTTAACAGACATGAAAATTTTAAACATCAGGGAATATACAGAAGCACTGTCTGAAGCAATTATTCATCTTTTGGTCACTTAAAAGATCCATTTTCCTATTCTTAATTACAAGAAATTAAAAAAAAACATCACCAGATCTTTATTTTAACATTTTTAAAACGCATTAACACAGTGTAAGACTTAATGAAAGATCATGAAAAAGGCAAACAATTATATATGCATCTGGCGCTTGAAAAAACAAAAAAGGTTTTCAAACCTTTCCTGTTCACAGACGGTCTTAATTTTGCTGGCCTGAGACTGAGATTTTCCTCCATTCTGGACTCTGGGTTCCTCTGAGTAATAGTAACCTGAAATCCACAATAACATTCATTAACAATTCAGTTTCATTAATCTACCACTCATTGAAAATTATGTTAATAAATGTAGGAAATTATATTTTAATTATTTGATGGTTACTACAAATGGACTTCAGACAGCAGACACTAACTAATAACATTATAACACCCATTCAGTAACCCTAACCCTAACACAGCCAACACAGCATTTTTAGAGCAATTAATTGAACCTGTGTTTGATGACTGAAAACCCCTGCTGTGAGAAAGGCCTGTGATGAAGTGTGTACCTTATTAGGAGGTTCCCTGTGGAAATATGTGATCTCTCCTGCATCAGGACCCACCAGGGCGAGAAGGTGCTGGATTTTCTTCCTGTCCTCCAGCTCTCTGAACAAAAGTGAACAGATCCAGCAATTAGATACAGTTGTATTTGCATAAATGCCAAGGAAGAATAATTGCAATATACTACTGAGGACATATATCAGTGCTTCTGCACACCCACACAGGTATTTTTGCTCTGTCTGGCTGATTAGACCTTTGTCAAACATGAAGAGTCGGCTCATGCCCACACAGTTTTTGGAATGGTTATCACAAATTATGTTCAGAAATAAAAGTATATTACAATATGTATAATGGGGTTTCCAAGTTTTTATAATGTATATACAGTATCTATTGTTAAAAAAAAAAAAAAAAAAAAAAAAAGGCTCTTACCATTCTTATGATTTCACCCACCTGATCTTTAGCCGGTCATTTTCAGCATAAAGCCGGAGAGACTGCTCTCTCTCTTGGAAAAGGTAGACCTGCATGTCACTCAGAGCGTTTTGCAGCTCAGCAATCTCTCCCTCACGCTGTCGCATCTCCCACTGCAGTTTATGCTGGGAGGATATCCAAGATGGGGAGATGATCAGTTGACATGGACAAATACACTCTGGTAAAGCTGAAAAGCAACAGCATATGCAATGACACCTGGGTGCGTCTCACCTGGTCCTCTGCGATGCCTCTGTACTTCTCCAGCATCTGCAGCAGCTCCTCGTGTTCCTCGTCAAACTGGACAATCTTCTGTCGGTAGAACTCCAGTAGCTCCCTGGATGGACGCAGGTACGCCAGACGCTCTTGGATGGGGGGTAGGGGAGAGTCAGGTTCCCGACCAGGGGTCCGTATGTTGGTTCTGTAGGGACAAATAAAGACTTTGTAGGCCAAGAAAGAAGGGGACATTTCTGCATGCCGTTCAGGTACTACACACATTTTACATGAAAACTAAATGCTGAGCCATTGCTTGGTCTCGCCACTAGACCTGCAGTATGAGTAACATTTTACCCTGTGCATGTACAATACACTTGTGCGGACAAACAACAAGCAATGAAAATTAATGACTATCCTGGCATTTAAACCCACTTAAGGACTAAGACTTAAATCTAAGCGGGATAAGGCTTAGGACTGTAACAGTGGGGGATCGGACGGCAAAATAAGATGTACTATCATATAGGAAGGCTGCAGTTAAACGCATTAAGTCGTTCTCAAATTGGACAGTACTGTACTGTCGAAACATAAAACGTCTGTTGTCGAAGAGAGCTTACCTCTGCGGTGTTGCATCTTTTGTTGGAGACCCCATCCCATCACAAAACACTGAAAACAAGAGTTAAAAAGTAATATTTTGGTGATTTACTGGTATGCATTGACCGGCAAGGTAGGCGGGACGTTTGAAAATGTAAAACTTTTCTCAGTTAGAAACCTTTACATCCATTCATTAACTTCATTTTGAGCGCACACACTCAGCTATCGGAACAACTCCACTTCGCTTGGTAGTTTTGAATTATTCGTTAGGATAACAGAGCCTGCCCTGTCCTCTTTGACAGAGAGAAATCACCTCCATCTAGCAAGAATTACTGATTGAGAAACTTCAGTTTTAGCTAAAACCAGCTCGTCAAAGTACAGTAGCATTTGCGAAATATTTTCCATCCGGCTCTATTGTTTTAGCGATCATTTATATGATTTATTTTACATATTAAGCTGCTACAGGACAAAACTCACAATTTTCGGTGAAACGCTGTTGTTCGTTGCTACCAAGCTTTTAAAAGCCGGAAGTTTACGCCTCTTCGTCTTCTTCGTGGGATACATAACGAAAAGCGTTTATGTTTTTTGCCAACTAGTGGCAATGATTGGGTACAAATTTATAGAGCTTCGTGAAAATACTTAATATAAATGAATTCTATAGATTCAGGGGTTTATACAGTGTGTCAATAAGAAATATACCCTCAAGTGTGTTAACTGGAGCATCTAAATAGCTAAATAGCTTTTCTAAAGTGATGGGTAACGGCCGACCGTTTCATTAAGTTTGCTCAGGAACTGAAGTTAAACATTTATCCCTCCAAAATAAAGGCTACTATAAAATTATGAGAGGAACGTGGAGTTTAGAAAATTACATGCTTAAAAGCGACGTAACTTGTTTTTTTTTTTTAGGTCTTCGCCCTGATCACATTCACGAGCAAAAGCATTTCCCTTTTCTTGAATGGTGATTAACTATGAAAATCTTAACCGGAAGCTCTAATTCAACTACGACTAGCTTGACACGCTGACCCCGGTCCGGTACCGCTAAACTTCAACGACAGTCGGGGTTCACGTCGGCCCGTTTGCCTCTGTTTCTCCACAATGGAGCGGAAAGTTGCTCGGGAATTTAGGCACAAGGTAAGATACCATCCCAACATATTTATCTTCGGACACCGGTTAAATATGTTTTGTTTTTTTTAAAGCCGTTGTCTACCTGGTCGTCTCTTAAGTGGCTCAGGTGTCTCTCCCGGTCAGGTGTTGCGTAGACATAGGCCTCACGAAAAGAAAACAGCTGAAATTAATGACGAATTTGTTTTGATGAATCCATTCATATTCATGTGTGTCACATATGACGTACACGTATGAAGTACATGGGAGAAATATAGACAGAACTAACTTTTCATTCGACTGAAATAACTGCTTTTCTTTCAGCTGTTTTGAGAGAAATGGATGTCATTGTTCACACACATGTTACAGGCACATCTGTATCGGGATTTAAGAGCATAATTTGGGCTACAAGGGACCCTCCTAGTTTCCTTTTAAAGCTTGAGTAGCCACAGTGTGGTCAAAGCAGTTGTAGTCCAGGACATCCTTTCTGTATCTGTCAGATGGCTGGTACCTTTTTGTTGCTCAAACAGCACGGTCCCCAGTGTCTGTAACAATCACACGATTAAATAAATGTTATCTGGATCCATGCTCTGGGGTTCCATGAATGAAGCTCAAATTATGACCTAATGTGTTTTTTAGGTGTGCGTTGGCACTCGGCAGTGAGGAGTCCTGAAAACGTAGCTGCCAGTAAAAGATAATAAGGCGAGCGGAACATGATATGTTCAGGGTGTTTTCAGCCCCAGAGCAGGGAGTGATCACCGCGCAGCCATCTGTGCTGCAGGCAGGCTGGGTCCCATATTGCAGGCTCTTCGTAAAGGGCAGCTCAGCATTAGATAATGAAGACCGTGGCAGGGATGAGCAGCTGAGCGGAAGAGATGGGACAGTTTCTGGGTTTAATTAGAGGCTGAGGGGAGTAGACGCCACAATCGGGCTTTGTGTTTCTGTTGGGGGACATTATCGTAGTCGCTCAATCTCCGTTTAATGGTCCTGATTCAAACTGAAGAATTGCCAGTTATAGATGGATGGAGGTTTGGGTATGAACCACAGTCTGTGTGCATTGTAATAGAACAAAGCTACATTGGGTCTTACCTGTCTCTTAGACAGACGGTGCTTTTCAAAATCAGCACATATCTTGTTGGACGAGGGGGCCAAAGTCCAAATGTAGTTGAGGCTGCTGAGATGGTGTCTCACTTCAGTGAGCAAGAGAAATTTATGACAGTCATAAACACTATGTCACACACACACACACACACACACACACACACACACACACACACACACACACACACACACACACCACAACAGGGCCCATAGTGTGTACTTCCACATTTATTGAACTAATTGGCTTGGTTTATGTGTCGATCCATTAATCCCTACATAAAATGATACATAAGTGTCTGATGCACTTTTTTTGTTCTCTATGATCTATGCTTTTGAAAATTTGGAGTTCACACTAAAGGTGGAGATGTAGAGAATCTTTTAAAGCCCAATGTAATAATGATGATCGCTTTGAGAAGGAAAAAGAGGAGAGTCGATGATTACAACATTTCCGACATTTTCCCTGGGACTGCAGAGGCTTGTCCCACATAATCTAACCCTTTCCGTGGAGAAATGCCTTCTGAAAAACTTCAACGATTACTTAATGGACCTTTAGAAGACACTGCTGAAGATGAAGTGTGTGTGAGTGCTGGGTGTGAATGTTCACCTCTGTTTGTGTCTGAGATGTAAGATGACACTACAGACCTTCCCTCTGCAGACTCTCCTCAGCTGTTCTGCCCGTATTCTCTCCCAGAGGTTTGATGGTTAGAGAAAGGCAGCCCGTTGCACCAGCCTGACCCCAAGGAGCCTCATCGTCCCAAGCTCCAGTTTTAACTGAACTTCTTGCTCTGATTTAAAAGCAGCCACTTAGGGTAGAGGTGAAACTCGAAGTTTAATCTGGGACATATTTAGTCAAGAAGACGGAAATGTGTTACATTAGTGATTGGCCGAAGCGTTTCCTCAAAACTATCCTGCTGCAGCTTAGCCGCCACCAGGTTTGTATGACTCCCACAGGCACACACACACACACACACACACAGATGGCTCACCCCCTGTAGCGTTCATGGGACCACAAGAGAGAGGTACAGTGTGTGTGTCTTTGGGCTGATGTTCCCTCTGGTCCAGCAGTGAGTGGACGGATGGCACCAGATGCTTGTGCTTTCTTGCAGGTGGAGTTGCTGATTGAAAATGAAGCGGAGAAGGATTACCTGTACGATGTCCTGCGGATGTATCACCAGTGAGTACTATCCGTCCCTGCTCAGCGTGGTCTCAGTGTGTGTCTGCGAGCGGGTAGCATTTTCGTATTTGTGTTGTCGTTGTCTTTGTGCACGTCTGTATGTTCATGGGTTCCCACATGACTAAACAGTTGATGTGTTATTGCAAGGACTTTGTTGACAAAACCCTAACCCATTGTCAATGAAACAGTATTCTGACGTTTCTGAGTCAAATCTAAGATAGAGGCCTATGTTTCCTCTCATCTGCCTCAAATGTTGTCGGGTATGATGCCCAGATGCATTTTCCAACTTCTTCTATTATCTCCTCTCCTACTCTTTCACGTGAAATGATGAAAAGCTGTGTTTTCCATTATGGTTCCTGAAAGCAGCCTAGTCTCAGGAGGCCGGTGGGGGCTGCGGGTCTAGGTTTCAATTAATCTTTGTGCAGAGGCACAGCCCTGTGGCCCCATCGGTTAAGCCTCTGATCAGTTTCCACTGTGCTCCGACAAGCCTGGCCAGTTATCCACAAAAGCTCTTTTTAACTTCATCCTCCAAACAGAGCTGAATTTCACTTATGAATAATTCAGTTGGGGGGGGGGGCAGCTGGACAAATTTTACACTGCAGCGTCTCCTTTGCGGCCTAAATTGCTGTTCAAGTTGCCTTTTGTCTTTCTTTGAATTGTAACACGCAGAAGATTGGATTTTCCAGTCCATCACCATATTCTTATTACAATATATGTTTGAATTAAGAAATGGGAGATTGGGGAGGATCATTTGCAGGCCACCATCATTACTCATGATATATCATTCTGCATCTATAAAGCCTGGATGTGCTCTTGCTAAAAACAATGCAAGTATAAGTGAATGTTTCCTCCAGAATTATATTATCATTAGGGGAGAGGAGTCTTTGGGAACCTAAAAACTCTCCACTTGACTGCTCTTGGGTGTAACAAACCACAGGACTTTTATAGTAAAATCATTTCCAGGAAAAAAAAACCCACAGTTGAGAATATTAGATTCACCAGATGTAGCAGATTTTATTCAATTTCAAGTTTGTTTAAATGTAGCCCATGTCAGTCAGCATACTTTACCCCAAACCTTTTCATTTCCTTACTCTCACTGGAGTGCAACTTCAGTATATATTTCTGATGCAAATCCCTTTTCTTGTCCCAAAGTGAACCAAAAATACACTCGTGGAAAGCTGCTTGGTCTTTATCAGAGGAGCTTTCAGCATTCTGCATCAATATGATCATACTGTAAATCTGTCCATATCCTCCTCCTCCCTCAGGTCGATGGATCTGCCGGTGCTGGTGGGGGACCTGAAGCTGGTCATCAACGAACCAAAGCGCCTGCCCCTGTTTGACGCCATCCGACCTCTCATTCCACTCAAGCACCAGGTGGAGTATGACCTCCTCACCCCCAAGCGGTCACGGTGAGTACAGCGTGGCGTTGTGTTGTGTTCGTTTTCAGGCTGAAACCATCCACCTGCTCCGCCCTTTCCAAATTTCATGCTGCTTTGTATCTCGGTTGTCTCTGTGTCTCTCCTGATCATGTAGGAAGCTCAAAGAGGTGCGTTTGGACCGGATGCATCGTGATGGACTGGGTCTGAGCGTCCGCGGAGGGTTGGAGTTTGGCTGTGGTCTCTACATATCACAGATCGTCAAAGACGGTCAGGCTGGGAATGTCGGCCTTCAGGTATGTACCAATGAGGTTACTGTAAAATCTTTTGCTTTTAATTTCCTTATATGCCAGTGTCTTATACTTCTGAAACACGCAACTTTGATTTATGTAGGATACCATAAGTATTTGCAATCATTTACATAGTTGACACGTATACATACAGTTTACTAAGATAATTCTGTTTTGTCCATCCACTTTTTTTTTTTTTTTTTTTGGTAATGTGTCATAACAGCAGAACACACTAGGTGGAGGTAAAGCACCATGTTTTTTTAAACTCTCACAAAGCTTGAATGTCTGTGACTGATGGTCCGGATTGAACGACGTATCCCTCTGGGAGTCACTGTGTATTTTTACAGACTCACAATAACCTTTATAACAGTGTCTTAGTTGAGGATGGTCTCTTGTTTTAATAGCTTTGCTGTTGGTAGTTAGGGAAATTATCGTACAGTGGAATTTAATGCCATCCCTTTTCAAAGCCTTTAATTAATTAGCTTCTGATACATTGATTTTATCTGATCAATAGATCATATTGTGGCTGGAGGTACTGGAGAAGTAAATGCTTGGGATCTGACTTGATAGATCAAACGGGAACGTGTCCATCCTTATATCCCATCTCTGTGTTGATTTATAGGTCGGTGATGAGATTGTGCGCATCAACGGATACTCCATCTCCTCCTGCATCCACGAGGAGGTCATCAGTCTCATCAAGACAAAGAAGATTGTGTCACTCAAAGTCCGGCGTATGTCACGCACAGTCTAATTTGGTGCAGCAACAGAGCGACTGTAGTTTAGCAACAATGGCGCATTTCGTTAGACTTAATTTGTTTCTTTCCCATCTTTGCAGATGTGGGGATGATCCCAGTGAAAAGGTGAGACGGTTAAGCACTCTCATTTGTCTGTTTATTGTTATATGAAACGCTGCTCTTCAGTGTTCTCATTTACTTTTTCCTCTCTCCAGCTCATCAGATGAACCCCTGAAGTGGCAGTTTGTTGACCAGTTTGTGTCTGAGTCAGGGGTAAGAAACAGTTTGTTTTTTCTTCATGGTGTTTGTCAGTCTTTTAAACAGTTTATGTATCGCGTCAGCAGACTGCTCATTGATTTTTTTTTTTTTGGCTCGTTTTTATTTATTGTTTTTTTTTTTCCTGCATCTCCCAGGAAAAGAAAAGCAGTGTTGCGGGCCTGGCATCCATTGGAGGGAAGGAGATCAAGGAGAAGAAGGTCTTCCTCAGTCTTGTGGGTACAAAGGGCATGGGCATCAGCATCTCCAGCGGCCCCACTCAGAAACCTGGCATCTACATCAGTAATGTCAAGCCAGGCTCCCTTTCTGCAGAAGTTGGACTTGAGGTGACTGTTCAAGAACACCTCTGTGAAACGCTGATGCTCACCTTCTTGCCTTGCTGTGAACCCCATCTTTGTTGTGTACCATAATTTAGATTGGGGACCAGATTGTGGAGGTGAACGGGGTGGATTTCACCAACGTGGACCACAAAGAGGTGATTTTTTTTTTCTTTATCCAAAATTCTCACAGCACCATGAGAGCATCTGTTGTTGCTATACTCGACAGATGCTCTCAGGGGCAGGAGTTAAACCCCTGATCATTGGTTGTGTTTGTTCTGTGCTTTACTCGCTGAGCTGAGGAGCCAAATTAGTGTTTAACCAGAGATAGAAAAAAAACCCCTCCTGACTTAGAATACAGAGCTCTTAATATTTACTGGTATTTGACCGGAGCTAGTGATCATTTTTCTCCCTGATGAATACGAAATATCACGCACCCCACTTCAGCCGTGCAGCAGTGTTGATGTACTCCCCTTAATTTTCATTAGAGTCTTGAAAGTTAACGCTCTGTTGTTACTTTATTCCCAGGCTGTGAGAGTCTTGAAGAGCAGCAGGAGTCTGACTGTTACTGTTCTGACAGGAGCTGTAAGTACACTGACTGCATTATACCCATTAATTCGTTAAAATTATTCGTGTTATCTACTGCAGCTCACCTCATACAACACTTGTGTTTTTTTCCCCCATAAACTCTCAAGAGTACTTTTTGAATACAGTTGAAGACACAGCATCTTTTAGATACATATGACTACATCCGCACATGAGACCTCATAAGTGACTCAAATATTTGTAGTGTGTTTCCCAGAGATCCCAAGTGTCTTGGGTGTTAAAATGTGTTTGATGAATCTCAAAGAAATACATATGAAGGATCCTTCTGACTTTTGAAGTTCTGATTCCGACATAGGGGTAATGAAAACAAAATGACATATCAAATTACTAGAACTACTGTGTGTTTTGAGATTGGGATCAACCAGTCAGATATGTAAATAAAGAGCCGCACAGGATGTGGATGAAAACTATCTTCGAAGCCGCATCTGAGCAGGCGTATTTCTCTCAGAAAGTTAGAGAGAAGAGAAGGGATCCTCTGCCACGCACGTGGGAACACAAATGTACTGTCACATTAAAGTCTGTGCCTCAGCCCCAGCTGTCTGCAGAGGCAAGTGTTATTCATCCGTCAAGTCACTCGGCAGGTTGTTTGCCTCGGGACTTGGTGACGACGACCGTGTGACTGAGACGAGCAGCCCCGTCCCATTTACTGTTTTTCCTTCGTGCCTGTCTGATGCATTTGTCATTTGGATGTGCCCAGCACATTAACCATTCTAGGCCATTCAAATTCAAGTCTGTGTTCCAAAATGAGACAGCCTCTATTCATACGTGACCAATTCATATATAATTATATTTATATATCTTCTCTTGACTCCCATATAGTTGTTACAGGGAACCCTGCAGCGTTTAATAGTTAGAACTTTATACCATTTTTTTAGTATGCATTTTATAGGATTGTCTGTTTGCATGTATATGCTATATACTTTTATATATTATATAGCAGACAGAGAAATTCATAACACAGTATAAATCTGTGATTTTCTGAGGTTGTAAGCAAAGCTTCAACCATGCTACGTGACAGAAATGACTTCTCTCTCTCTCTCCGTGATTTGGGAGACTGGTTTGGACTTGCCTCGTGGTCTCTGGAGCCAAAAAGTTTGAGGACCCCTGCTGTGCACGAAGTCTTTCCCTGATTATCGTCTCTGGCTGTTGTCACTCTCTCAGGGCAGCGAGTTGTTTATGACAGATGAGGAGCGTCTGGCAGTGGAGGCCCGCAGGGAGCTGGAGAGGCAGGAGCTGATGCACCAGAAACGGGTGGCACTGGAGACCAACAAAATCATTAAAGAGCAACAGGAGAAGGAGCGGCAGTGAGTGAGCAGCAGAAAACTTCTCAAAATGAACCTGGCCTTTGGCACGAGCTGATCTCTGCAGTGTGCGGCACTCCTCTCACTCCCCACCCCCCAAAAAACAAAAAACAAACAGGAAATATAAAATTCCTTTTAAGTTCAGCTTTACTGAATCGACACACAGTCAGCTAAGCATGGGGAATACTGCACCAACATGTGGTCAGTCTGAAACTGAAAGTCATCACCTGATCGCAAAGGTGTTGACTAACATTGTGTTCGTGTTTTCTAGAAATCCTTTTATGCATCTGAGCATCAGCCTCTTTTTTTCACAGCCTCAAACCACATCGCTCGGCGCCAAATTCTGCACTTACAGTTCGGCTGTTTTCGTTTCCTGTGGCTCAGACCTCTTCTGTGGTCCTGAATTCAAACATGGGAGCTGTGCACGTGCTACTCAGATGCAAATCACCCTCAATTGAGTGCAAGCAAAGCAAACAGGACCTGCCGTGGTTTTCCATCTATCTGGGGACCTTCACTAAATTACTTCGTTGTCACGTCGCCTTGTAGATTTGTTTGCTTTGCTTAATCATATGCGCATTTTCCTCAGGCTCATACAGTCAGAGGATCACATGCCAGCAATCTCCAGGAATGAATAATGGAACTGCATATCATGTGCTGGAAGATTGACTCTCTCAATCGCAGCCATAAACTGGATTAAAGTCATATGTTCTTTATTTATAGCCCTGCAGGGTAGTGCGTTGTGTCGATGGGGTCGTATGTTCAAACCTGTGTATTTATGTCGCGTTTAACAGGAGAAAGATGGAGATTTCTCAGAAAACCGTGGAAGAGGAGCAGCGCTATAAAAAGGAGATGGAGAAGTATGCAACTAACTTACCATAAAGTGCTGTTCAGTGTTGTAACACTATACGTCACGAACCTCGCCTGTTTTTTGTCATCCTGTGTAGGATTGAGGCTGTGGAGAAGAAGCACAACAGAGAGTGGGAGGAGGACTGGGGCGCCAAAAACAGGCCCAAGAGCCCTAAGAGTCCGAAGAGCCCGTCACCTGCCCCACCTGAAATAAAAACCACCCCGACTCCGAAGGCCAAGAGCTCTCGTAAGGACACGTGACCGAATCGTCTCCCTAAAATGCATGGGTTCACTTCCGAACGTGTCCGTTTGCTTTTCTCCTGAGCCCACGGAGCTGTGGAAGCAGCTCTGTCCTGCATCTCACCTCATTTCCTCCTCTCTGCATGCTCTCTCTCTGTCCACTGCTGTGTGCCGTGCTGCTTTCCGTGGCCTCTCCTCTAAGCCGATGAAGCCAGCTCCTCCACGGAGGAAGACAGGAAGGAAGAGAAGGACGGACACGTGAGTCTGGAGCCTCAGCTAAGCCGTCACTGCTGGTGTAGGAGGATGTTTGTGCAAACCAGCACACGCGCAGACCGGTGCTAGATTTCCTTTGACAACCAAAATGTAACCGTTGGGGATAACAGATTTATTAGGAATTACATAATTTATCATTTATTCATTGCCAAAAACTGCAAAAAATTTACACCAACAACCAAACTCCATCGCCATTAAAATGCAGTTTTTGGTTTTTGAGGAGAGTTTGCCCAAATGGAACAGGCACGTTTCTCCCTGAGTGCTGTGGCGTGGCTCTTTAACGTCTTGCTGTTTTCACATGGATGCTTTGTTCCAACTGTGATTTTGATTTAACGTGACCTGTGTCCGTCTCCATCCGTAGCGTTTGGCTGGTTTTATCGATATGAGGGGAAACTGCCGTCAATCCGCAAGGTACCGTCAGCCGCGTGAGCTTCAGTGTGGTGTTAGAGTGGTCACAAAGGATCGGGATAACACCTTTCTTGTTTTTAACAGTTTTTTTTTTTTGTTTGTTTTTAAGGATTTTTTTTTAAATAAAACTTTCTGCTGTGGTTTTAACAGTCATGTATTTACAGTGTGGTGTCACGCTTTTCATGCATGTCACAGTGTGTGGTGTGGAGAGGCAGATTTGTCCGTCCCCTGCTATTTTCACTGACTAACTGATGACACCGCAGAAAGGAGAGAAGAAGAAGAAAAAGAAGAAAGTGTCAAACACAGACACACTGCAGGAGCAGAGAAAAAACAAGAAGGAGATGGAGTTTGAGCTGAAACTCGCCAAGGAGAAAGAAGAGATGTACGAACGAGAGAAGCAGCTGAAGATCAATAGGCTGGTTCAGGAGGTATGAAACGAGGGGTTTGCCCAAGCCAATTGTCGAGTGGGTTTCAAAGTGACGCCGTGGCTTAAACCACTGGATCGGGGCGGGTTGATATCTACAATGCGCTGTCGTGTTTTGGCTTTGACATCCATCCACATCTGGGTAATGTGACAGCTGAGCGCTGTGAGAGAGTGTGCGAGGGAGTTGTTGTCTGACGCCACCTGGCCGTCCCTCTGCGCCAGGTTTCAGAGACGGAGAGAGAAGACCTCGAGGAGTCTGAGAAAGTGCAGCACTGGGTGGAGCGTCTCTGTCAGACTCGGCTGGAGCAGATCTCCTGTGTGGAGAACGAATCCCCGGAGGTAAAGATGTGTGGATATGTGGATTGAGAAGCGTGAGGCTAAACGCAGAATTAGCACAAGGTGAAACCCTTTTCACGTCCCTGTGGCTTTCAGCTGTCCCCGCCACGCTCTCCTGCCTCTGAGCCCAGGGTGAAGCGTTTCCCTGGTGGCCTCCACCTGGCCACCACTGATCTGGATGACATCAACCTGGATGACGTTGACCAGAGTCTGAGGGGTCCTCTGAAGAGACTGGCCCCCACCCAGGCCGGCACAAGCCAGCCTCCTCCCCCCCTGCCTCTCCCTCCGCCCTCACCCAAGCTGAACCCCACCATCCCGAACTACTCTCCTCCTTCTTCCCGGGCCTCGCCGCAGCGCCGACCTCCATCTCCACCCAGCGCCAGGAGACCCCCCCTGGCCTCCTCCACCTTGACCAACAAGAGGCACGGGCCTCACCCGCAGTCTCACCCTCAGCCTCACCCTTCCCAAGCCCAACCCCTTAGCCGACCATCCTCCCACTACCCTCCGCCGCCTCAGTCGTCGTGGCCTCCGTCCTCCCCTCAACCTGCTCCGAGGCCTCCCCCTCCTCCACCGCCCCCTCCTCCTCCACCGCCTCCACCTCCCCCACCGCCCCCACCTCCACAGCACTCTGAAGACCGGGTAGGCACACTCAGCGGTTACCGCCAGCATCACCACCATCATCTCCAACACCCTCCCAGCCCTCCGGAGCGCAGGAGCGAGTGGGAGGCGGGTGGCTATCTGCCGAGGGGAGGGATTTACTCGTCCAACACCAGTGAGATGTCCTACCCCTCCAGTCCAAAGGTCAGAGATTCTCATGTCATGACATGTAATTGATAGTTGCCAGTGATCATTTTTTTTAATTTATGGGGAAACATTGCGAGGAGTTTCAGAGAAACATGTAGCCAGTCAGTGCTGCAGGATTTGATTCACTTTTCATTCGCAGGCTTACAATATATGCACATTCTGTTTTACCCAGTAGAATGTTTTATGCATGAAGAGACCGATAGGCTGTATTAGCACAACTGAAGTGGGGAGTCATCGATTTACAATTTTCTTCCAGCTCAGGGAAATGCATTCAGTAGGTGTTATTGATGTTGTGGACTGAGTGGGGCGCTGCATGATGCGTGGTGCGTAGCTGCGATGAAAGCAGCGGGTTGTAGAGTGGCTGAAGTCTGAGGTTGCTTTCCCACTGTTAGTCCACTGTGGCTCACGAGAGGCGTAGATTTAAATAAATAAATAAATAAATAAAAATGCTTTTCAAACCTCAGCCAGGTTGTGAAATGTAAGAGTCTTGGTAAGTGATGCAACAATATTCCTGCAATATTCCTGTCTTTTTCTCTGTGGTTCAGGTAATGAGAAATACATCCCATGCCAGTCATATGTCCACTTCAAGCACTCCCTTGGTGAGTCTCTTTCAGCGAGATAAGTGGGTCAAGATTTGTGAACAACCCTATTTTTTTTTTAGATCATGACACTTTGTGTCTACAGTCCTTCCAAAACATGATGTTTTTTTCTAAAATGACTCACTGAATGAACATACTGTTGAAATACAGACCTATACTCATTTGTGGCTTGGAAATGTGGTCTTCCCCCAACAGCAACTCGCTCCCAGTCCCCCCAACCAGAGGCGTCAGATGACCCCCGTCATGTCTAAGCCGGTCATGCTGCCGCAGTCGCAGACCCACCGGCCAGATCCACACAGACCTGCACTCCGCTCTGATGGGCTGGTATGAAACACGCCATGCTGCTGATAATCGCCCCGTAGAAAACTTTCATTCATCTTAATAGAGTCATAAAGCATTCAGACATCCGACACAGTATGCCATCATCTGTCGGAAACATTAATCTCTGCCTCTTTCTCGAGTCCCGGTGAGTCTTTCAGACTCTCCTGCTGTTTCACAGAAACCCAATCTGTGGTGATTAGATCACACAGGGTAGCCTTTTCTCCTTCCTGTCAAATAGCTCTAATGAAACCAGGCAGATTATTTATTTTTCAAACTGCATTTTCCACGCGCGACTGAGCAACACTTTCCAGCAACCCTCCGCCGCCTGTTAATGGAGTCACGCATTCACACCTCCACATTCGAGCACCACATCTCCACATCGAGGTGAAATGCTTTGTTCGCCATGGTAGCTGAAGAAGGAGTATGTTGTGGCTGGCAAACCAGGGTAATTGCTGCTGCAAAAGATACTGTAAGTGTAGCGTGAATGTATCACCAGTATCACCCTGTGTAGTACAGCAGCAGAAGCCAGACAGCCTAAAAACGTTTGGCCAGAGAAGGCAGTAAAACACTGCTTTTCAACCTGGTCTAAAGTTGAATTATATGGAGAAAACAATTTAAGCATGGAAGTGAGGTCTGTGTTCTTTATTCATTTTTGTGTATTCGCTTAAAGCCGTTACGCGGTCTTGTGTTCCAGCCTCCAGAAATGCTGAAACGGATGGTGCCTTTCAACTCATCTTTTAAATCAAACAACAAACGACAAGTAATCCACGTCTACGACCACCTCTCTTAAATAGTGTTACTCTCGGGTGCTTTTGTTCTTTCTGCACTCTTTGCCACCACATCAGGTTTCCTCATTGCTGGCTGGAGACTTAAGAGTTAAATTTCATGTCCTCTCTCTGTTGGCTGCACCGCTGCATTTAGGTCCAGTTGTGTAGCTTATGCATGACTGCACTTAATTGATGGAAGTACATTGTAGTATAGCGCTGTGAATGTGTAGTGTGGGAACGCACTGCGCACAGTGTTTTATCTAGCAACAGATGGTTTGTTCACCAAGGACCGTCCTATAACGGCCTATAGAAGACTCCAGGGGGTCATAATCTGTGTCTCTGTGTGGGTTGGTGCAGTGTGCATTAGTAAAAGAAAAGAACGTTGTTTTTTTCATGTACCTTCATCTTGCACGAAGACAGAGAACACTGGTCCCATTATATTTAATCCGTCCTTCCAAATACCACATTAGTTGAATAATTCGCTGTGATTCCAGCTGCTGTCTCCAGCCACAACAAATGAAATTAAGTATCGCAAGTGAATTCATTTTTCATGTCCATTGTCGGGCTTCTGTGGAACAGGAAATGAAGAGTTAGATTAATGAGTGTTTATTCTGCATTGAGAAAAAATGGCTCTGTGAGTCATCGTAGCCAGATGAATGTGCTGTCCTTTCTCAGGAGCTTTTTATTCCTTTCTCCTTCCCCCTCCCATGAAATTAAATAGCTGTCATCGTAAGCAGGAATAATTAAGGAGTGTTTTCTGTGTCCGTGTGTGCGTGTGTTCCTGTAAATTGTTCCCGTCATTACTGAATTAAGGCGTGAGGCTTTTAAAGTCACTGTTCCTTTTTGAATAAATTGCTCTGTGTCTCCATGGTTTCCATGTATTTGGGGGGGGGGTATTAAAATCTTAACACAGGATTGGTTGTCAAAGGAAATCTGACCAGCACAATGTCTTCCTCACACAGCACACATTCACAGAAATTTCTTAGCGATTCACTTGTTGCTGTGTTTCCTGTTTGTTAACTCCTTATTGACATATTGATCAGCGTTAATGACTGCATGTCGATTCTCTTTCAGGGATTTCAGAAATACGAGGACGATTTTGACCCCTACTCAATGGTATCGTATGCCTGATCTCGTCAGCTGAGCGTTAGATGTGCAGCATTAAAGTCAAAGTGGTGGACAGCTCTGAGCTCCTGCTTCTGAGGTCGCAGAATATGTTGCTGGCTCGTTTTTCATGACAGACGTTAACACTAGCATTACTCCAACAAGAAAAAATGCACAAAATTCAAAATCATTCATTTATTAATCCTGTATGTTAACCGTTTCCTCATCAATTCCTAGAAATAGCAACAGAACAGCTGGAAATTTTTGGTTAATAACTAAATAAGCTAACCTAAGAGCAGAGTAGGTGAAAATAGATGACTGCTGTGGGAATAAGAGAGAGAGCCAGTTTGTTTCTAAATAAAATGTATATGGCTTTCATGAAGTAAAATTCCAGTAGGCCTCTGTTCATACAGCCTGTCGTTCACTGTAACCGGCCTCCGCGTGGTATACTATCTCATTTTATTGCTGACCATGACCGTTCAGAGTGGGAACCCGTTCTTTGCGTTTGCACGTCTCTTCATTGTTTTAGCGCTTGTTATGCAGCTGCAGTGCTTTATTGTGATTCTGTCTTTTTTTCTCCCTCTGCTGATAGTTCTCCTCGGAACAGATAGCCGGGCGAGATGTGAGGCTGCTGAGGATCAAAAAGGTAGTGACTGCGTTCACTTCAGATAACTCCCTTGATGAATGAGAGGAATCTCACTTATCACTTTCAAGCTAAGCTTTCCACAGCATGACTGACGGTGTTGATGTTTCGGCCATTGTTCCTAAGACTGGACAGCTCGACGTTGCCCTGGAGGGGGGAGCAGACTCTCCTCTGGGGAAGTTGGTGGTGTCTTCTGTGTACGAAGGCGGCGCTGCAGATAAGCACGGTCAGTTTGATGTCTGAAGTCATGTCCAATCTAAATCCGTTCTGTCTATTTTAAGATTTGTTTGACTGTGTTCTGAGAGACAATGTCCATTCAAAATAAACTCTAGTATTAACCACACCTACATTAAGTTACATTATTACTTAAACTACTTCTCTCAGGTGATACAAATGGATGTAAATTAACTGTGTCTTATTGACGTATTGTATTTTTGTCTTATATTTCACTCACCACCTACATCAGTGACAAAGTGACCTTAAAGGCGAATCAACACCTGATTAAAACCTTTCAACAAAAAACTGACTAGCCAGGACACATGCTTATTGACTTCTGTGTGTGTATACAGTTGTGTGGTATGTTTGTGTACAGTGTACATAGGCATGTTGCCCCACTACACCTCTGCCTCCCTGTAGGGGGCAACATGTTTATTAGTCAGTTGATTGATCCCAGTTTGTCAGTGTGACTGTCTGATCTCAGCAGCCAGAGCTAGTACATACTGTGTGTGTGTGTGTGTGTGTGTGTGTGTGTGTGTGTGTGTGTCTCTGCTTGTAGGTGGCATTGTGCCAGGGGATGAACTTATGGCCGTGAACGGGAAGATCCTGATCGATGCCACACTGACTGAGGGACAAACCTCTCTGGCTCGAGCCTGGAATAGTGGAGGGGTATGACTCATTGTGGAGTACTGAAATACCATGCTCCATCTTTTTTGGTTCGGATGGTATTTACCTTAGCAGCTACAACAGCAGGGTGTTGTATTGATTAGAGTTAAACCCCATCACCCCAGATTGATTGTTGGTGCTGGTTGTTGTAGTTACACTCCAACTTGCGAATTGAGCCCGGCAGCTTGGATTCCTTTCTTTTTAACCCTTGGTTGTTGTTTTTACCTTCAGGACTGGATTGATGTTGTGATTGCCATTTCCCCACCGAAGGACTACGAGGATGAAGTGTAAGAATTCCTCTTGAGCATTCATTTTTCTGTCTAAATACGTATGATCACTATCATCTCTGCTATTTATTTAAATGCAGCTATGTGTGTGCACGTGTATGCAGCCCTAAGTCAGCATCAGTCAGTCCCACTGTGAACAGAAAGGTGTTTGAAGGCAGTGCAACACTGTACAGACACGGCTACCTGCTTCAGCACTAGCCTTGTGTCCTACCTCATCCTCGTCCCGGTAAACGACGTAGTCTTCAAACCTCCTCTCCTTCACTGCACGTCTCAGAGAGGGTGTTTGGTGTGGCATTTTCTTTTTGTTTGGCCCCATTTTGTTCTTGAGCAATGTGGCAGTCTCCCTGTCAATCAGAAGAAAGCAGACATGCAGAGTAGTTTGGTGTTTGTTTCCCCTCACCTTTGTCAAACTGCTAGACTTATGTATTTCTGTTATAGCTTGGTTGTGTCCATGAAATGCTGGCATGACCGTGAGTGTATACAGTGTATACGTTAACACGTCTCTGAAAAAATTGCCGCAGGGCAATGTTTCTTTATTTCTGTGGCATGTGTTTCTGAAAGACACAGCCATGCTATTTTAGTGAAGACATTTACGTCTAATGCGATCAGTGACCCGTCCCCACCATATATCTGCCAAATCATGACCCAGTGAGTCGTATAGAAACACATGCATACATGTACGGCCACTGTGGTATTGTCCCATGTCTTCAGGTCAGGGCCGCTCATAAAAGCAGAGGGGGACTGCTGCCAGCCTTCAGCAGTTGTTCTGATTGATGTTATTGGGACTGTTACATAGATTGTCATACATAGACACTAAGTGACACTGGATGTACTGTAGCGAGGATTTGTGCCATGTGTTCCGCTTCTCAATTCATATGTTCCCAGTTTGATCAGGGCTATTTTTGAGGCTGACATGAAAGAAAATGCAGAAGTGGGTTTTGGACTCAGTCCTCAATCTAAAAAGAAATGAGAAGGGTTCATTTTAAACCCAGATTATCTTTTGTTTCTAAAACTCACCTGCATGTGTGTTGGTCTGTTGTGATTAATGTGCAGTGACTAAAGCAAGGATGGTGAAAAAAGTTTATAAATGATGGCTCCTTTGCATTGCTACTATTATTTTTTGTCTAATTTTAAAAGTCAGTTTGACATTTTATTCATTAATTCCTCTCTCTTCTCCTGCAGGACATTCTTCTAGTTTCATTAACAAGCTTGCCAAGAAAACCCAACTGATAATGAAGAAATATTTTGGTCTTAAGATTCTTTCAAGATTCATCTTCCTCTTAATCACAATAAATTAAAACAGTTTCCTCTTTAACCACTTTCACATCTATAGACCAGAATTCCTCATATTATACATGAAGATACCAAAACTATACAGTTCATATATATACTCACTGTCTAGTTTTCTCTAAGGACACTCCTGTCAATATTTAGCCATGTCCAGTAATCCTCTTCATGTATGTCAAGCCTGGACATGGTTGACCTGGTTTAGATAACACATGGCCATACTGATCTTTTCCTTCAGATATGTGTCTTATCTTAATGTAATCAATGGCACCTCACTAATCTGCCTTTAAGAAGCTCAAATAAATGACTGCTCACACCCGCAGAGTTTATGTTGTGTTTACTGCTTTTCTGCATTCTCCGTTGTGCTTTTCTCGACAGCAGCTGCTTGGATGGACAGTTGTTGGACATAATTCAGATTATATAAAATAACTGCCCCCTTTTTGTTTTTCTTACTTTTACCAGGTAGAAATTAGGCTAAAGCAACCAAAATGTTAAGAAATTTTAAAACTCATGACTTTAAGTCCACGATTGATAACTTAAAATGCCTTGAACATTGTAATAGATGTGAGAAGTTGATAGACAGTATTCTACTAATGGGGTTTATGTAAGCAGAGTTTGTCCCCTGCTTCACATACTCGCGTATGGTTTCGTTCCTATCGATTCATTTCAACCACAGTTATCTGTACAGATTTCTAATTAAATGTCCACAGGGGGCAGCCGTGCTCCTTGAATACCAAGTTACCGAGTGAATGGGAATCCTCCCTTTGTTCAGCGTTGTGCTTTTAATAAACCTGGCTATCATTAGATGGGCCTGGATCAGACTTATTCCACAAGACATAACTGTGGAAAAAAAACTTGCCCAACAATTCATCCTGTAATTTACCATGTGTGTTGCTTTGCTGGGCAGCCTTCCATTTAACTGTTATATAAGGACCCTGTGCAATCACCCGCTGGATACATCATGAAGGCATACGTGACTGCTATCTGTGTCGAGTTTCAGCGTGGCTGTGGTGTGTTCGGCTGAGCGAACCCCCCTCCCCTCCCCGTTACCCCGCCGGTCCACGGTTCGCGTTAGAGAGCAGAGGTGGCCTTTCGGTGAGAGATCTGCCCCCTTCTTTCTCTTCCTCCCCCTCGGTACCCGGGTTCAGCACCGCGGACAGCTCCCTGCCTCTACGCGTAAACCGCCTCCTGCGGCCGGACGCTCAAACACAAGTAGGCGAGCAAGAAGTCGGCTGCACCCCGAGCACATGAGCAGTTTGGGAAGTTTCCCCCCTTTTCTTCCTTCACCGTCCAGGCGACGAATGTGACAGTACTGAAGAGTGTTGTGGGAGTCGGGGGAACGAGGCTGAGACACGATGATTTCACGGTATAAACCGGTAAGTCGCGGTGGTTGTGTCACCTGATCGCTCACTTCGATCGATACTTTCACTCTTGGGTAGTTCGCTGCACTGCTGTGGGAGCGTTTCATGGGCATGCACGGCGTAGCATCGTACAGTGCTCGAACTGGCTGCAGATTAGTGCCATCTAATGATGTTGCAAGTCATTTTGTTTCATGTTTAGCCAAGGAATCCCTGTGTGTTCTGTAAATGGTCTAACACACCACAGGGACTCATCTTGGGCTCATTTCTAGAAGCAATTCACGAGAAAGTGTTAAAAATTGCATGTGCTGTTTTCGTAGGAGGTCTGTTACATTGTGGTAACAAATGGTCCGAGCCAGATGGAGACCAATTTTGTAAAAGACGTTTTAGAAATAGACCTGCACAATAGATACACATAGATGTTACAAAAATAATGCATGATTTATCATCCACCTCTTGCACTCACTCTACTCCCACAGTCATCACTGTAACTCAACCCCACATATACTGTAATGTAATGTAATGTACACATTCTGCCCTACCAAGTTATTTATATTTAGCTCATGGCCGTCTGTATCCGTGGTTATAAGACACACTAGTGATGTGACCACATAACAATGGCACTATCTCTCTTTTCTTTTGTAATGTTTAATGGCTTTAGGATGGAGTTTTCTTCATCAGCTCTACTCCCCGTAGCTGATTCCCTGTTGTTGAAATGTGCTTTTTCCTTTTCAAGTCTCTGTTTCAGAGGCTGCCGCTGCTGCTTTTCCACTCGTCCTCTTTTTTTAAACACACAGCAAAGCTTCAGCTCTCCCCAGGCAATCCAGTGATGGACTGTGCTAATCTCTGATGTAGGTCACCACAGAACTGTAACCTGGCCAGTTATCCCAGCTATAGTAAAAAATTATCAGTCACTGCATGACACATGTGTCGACTTTAATTGAGGCACAAATGCTGGACGTTTATTCTGAGATAAATTATCCAGTAGTTGGAGTAGAATCTACCAGTTGACATAATATTGAGGTAGACTGTGTAAAGTACATTTGGATCTAATCCAATGTTTACCCCCATAATCCACTGAATTAAGTATGGTATTCCCAGTAAAAAGACCACCAATATGTGACAGGAAGTGAAAAGATGGAGCTGCTGTTGCCATGAACTCTTCAAAATGGTTGTTAAAATGAAACACAAAAGAAATGTCTCCAATCTCAGCCTCACCTATTGTCTCATTCCCATACATTTCCTTGCATTCCAAAATGCCCTTTGACCTTTTGAGCTTGCCTACAAGAGAAACCAGGACGCAGTTATGTGATTGCAGTGAAAAAAAAAATACTGCTGTCCTGCTGCAGGTTTGCTTGTTATCCATGAACAACAGTTTGTAAAGGCTTACAGCAGCATTCACACAAACAACACAACATTTTAATGAACATGTACATATCTAATGCACCATTATGTTGCACTGTATATCTTCATGCTACCAGATTTAGAGTGCACTGTAAAAGTGAAGCAAAAACAATCTCCAGTAATTGCTAGGAAGAGATGCTGTACCAGACATCCAGTATATGGTTGTCAGTTATTAAATGGAAAGCAAATTGAATGTCTGTTTGTGGTGGCTCCCTACTGTTAGGACCAATATCTTTTTATAGCGTTTATGAGCCTGGTTCTTGTAACTGATGACACTGCAAGCAAAGGACTGTGTTTTGAACAACTTAAGTGCTGATGAGTACATTATCTTCTACAGTATTCCTGTTTCCATGCATGTTAAACAGTGCACAACCGTATATGTCGACACTCATGTAAACTGGTCATTACATCTACACTTATCTCCTTACTGTTACGATGTGAAGGTCAACGTGGCATGGATTTCATTAACCAGAAATCAGTTTAACCACTAAGAAAAGGCCACGAGTTTACTCCTGTTGATATGTGGATTATCAAAATCTGTTCCAATGTTGGTCTTCGCTGATCCCTGTTTACAAGTCAGCTGCCACTGGCTGCAATGAGGATTTCTCCCTGCAGCATCGGACGCACTATTCATCTGTCTCTGGAATTCATTAATATTTTATATCACTGTTTTTCACATGTACAGTCGAGTTTTCAGTCACCACTGTGCTCTTTCTTGCTTAGTTTTCTTGTAATTATAATGTGAACGTATGTAAAAATTCACTCAGGGGATGAGTTATGTAATTCCTGAAAGCGTGGTGTCGGGATTTGGATTGGAGTGCATGCGCATGCTTCACGCGTACCTTTGTATGACGTTCGCACTGTTCTTTCAGGAGCTGTACCCCCGCCCCACCCCATTCCCTCTCCTTTCTCTCTACTCATCATTCTCCGTTCCCTCCCGTCCTCACCCTCCTACCTTTAGTGGCTCTGCAGCTCAGTCCTTCAGCTCGCCTGCACGCACACTGCCCCCTCTGCTCTCGTCTTCCAAGGTCGACTTGGAGCTCTCATTTGCAAAAGGGACAGGAATAGCAGGTGCACTGCAGAATGCTGCCGCTGCTCTAGCTGAGTGTGTATGTGTGTGTGTGTGTGAGGGCGATGTGAGCATGTCTGAATGCATTCCAATGGAGCCGTGCAGCGCCGTGAGCAAGTGAGGCTTCACTCTTAGAGGATGTCTGCAGACTGCAGGCGGAAGGGATGCAGATGTTTCTCACCAACATGGCTGGGAAAGCCGCTTAGACTGTCGGAGAGGAGAGGGAGCTGCTGCTTCACTGGACTGTGACTGCTTCTGACCCTTCTCCCTCCCTCCCCCGCCTTCCCTCTGTCTCATCTCTTTTCTCTGGATCCGATATTTGGAAACTGGAACCAAGAGGGAGCAGGAAGGAGGTCACTTTGGGAATTACTGGGATCTACTGAAGACGCCGTCGGTCTTCGTTTGAAAAGACGACATGCTCTGAGAGCCCTTCTCTTAAATCTCTCTGTCTCTCCTCTCTCTCCGGTCCTCCTCCTCCCCTCCTCCTCTTCCTCTGGCCGGTTCCCTGCAGAGTCCTGGTTCCACCATGTCCTTGGCTTTCTGTGGGAATGAAAATAACTCAGTGGCCTACAATGTGGACAGGGGGGTCCTGAACAACGGCTGCTTCCTGGATGCGCTCAATGTGGTGCCACATGTCTTCCTCCTTTTCATCACCTTTCCCATCCTCTTCATCGGTGAGTGTCACTGGGAGGTGAGCTCTTCAACCTCACACCATACCTCCACACAAACACACACAGTATGCTCAGATGAAGTGACAACACAAGTCCACCAGGATCTGAAAGGCTGATGGGTGTCAACATGTTCCCTGTCTGCCCTTCTCAGTTTTCACATTATCGGCTTGTTTACTTTTGCATGTGATTAATGAACTACTGCATGATGCATCCTCTCTGTGGTGATTCGTATATTCATGCAAATGTTTTATTTCCATCACAGTCTCCATATGACTAATACATATTTATTTCATCATGCAGCTGGTTCGGTTGTGCACTTGTGACTGATGACTCCCTGAGTTAAAACACCCTCTATGTAGTTGTTGGCTGTCCCGTAACAAGCAGCTGAAATGTGAGCCATCTTAGTATAGTAGGAGATAAGGGTATATTTCTTGAGCTGCTGCAAGCAATTTTGCAGGTAAATGCACCTCCTTTGAGGGCATGTAGTGTACAGAAATAAACATCATGCTGGCATTAGGTTACAATTCTTTTGATCCCTTTGTGGCTGCTGTCCAATCTATCACTGGTCTCATCACTTGTCCTCTCATGTCAATGTATGTGTGCGTACTGTGCTGTGTGTACAATGTGTGTTCGCATTATAGCAGTCCAGCAGGTCAAGACAGGACAAGACCGCAAACTAATATATTTAGCACACACTCACTGAAACACAATGAAGTTTCAATTCATTCACCTTTGCTTGTCCTTGAATGCTTGCCTCCATGTTGTTTATGTGTTTGGATGCTTATATGGTAAGCTTTCACATCTTTTTTCTGCATTCAGAGAAATTTCTGTCACAATTTCTGTTTATTATGCATCATTAGCTGTTCTTAAGTGTCGTCTCACAGAGCCAGTAGCATGTCTGTAGACTGGCTGTCTTGTTTTGTTTTAGATGTGTCAAGACAATCATAGATGTTTTTATTCAACTAATCTATGCTAAGGAGCAGGCTGAAAGAGGACAAACAAAACACTCACTAAAAAGTCAAGTCAATGTCAAGAGTACATTGTTACAGGGTAAGCTGCAGTTCCTTTGTCACCCTGTCACCCTGAGCAATACTACTTTCACTAACAACTCTGACAAACCTCAAGGGTGTGAAAGCTTTTCTGTTCACCTTGGGCTGCCTGACAAAACCTCTTCAGCCAGAATTCTGTTTACAAAGTGTATTCTTCACTCATTTTGCCCTGCAGCTATGTGATGTGTTTCTCTTCAGAGTGCCAACTCCTGAGTTCACAGTCACATCAAGGCTGCCAGTGTGAAGGGACACTGTGGTCCACATGCACCACAATACCTCTTATGAGACAGTTTGTGTTACACCAGCAGTCAGAGTATTGTATAATAGTTTTCTGTGCTTTCCAACCAACAACTTGATGATGATTACCTGCAGCTGGTCTCTCCCCTTTTTCTAATGTTCTCCATGAGTGAGGGGCTCGGATGAGTTTGTGGCTAACCGGACGTTTTTGTTATTCTCCTTTCCACATATCAGCATACCAGAATAAAGTTGGAGCAGTCATTTAAAACACACAATGCCAGAGTGTACCAGTTACATATGGGTCCCTGTGTGTGTGTGTGTGTGTGTGTGTGTGTGCGCGCCAGAGTGATTGCCAGTTTGTGCCAACACTTCTCTCTGAAAGATAAACTGTACCGCAGCCAAGGCGCCAACAGCAGGGGATCAGCAGAGATGTGTTTTACGACAGCAGTGACTCGCTTTAATCATATAAATTGCACTGTGATGACTGGATAATTATTTTCCAGTCTGACCTGAGATCTCCATCTAAGTGAAGGGTCGAAGGACAAAGTACTGTAGAGAAACTGTAGTCACAGTAAGAGCTAAAATAATTGACTGAAGGGTCGTAGGCCAGCAGCCATCCAGCCACTCTCATTGCCTTTCCTGCCAAGCATCAGCAACATAATGAAAGTGATAACAAGACAGATTTCATGAAGTCCAAAAACTAAGCACTCTGGCAGGCAGCCCTTCTCCACAGCAGGCCCACCTTTTTAGTTTTCCTTCTGTCTGTCAGCCTTGCTGTGAGCATGTGGCTCATGAAGTTCAAGGTTGCACAGGCAGTAGAAAGCAATCTATTAAGTCAAAATTGCGCACAAGGTTATTTTGTGCAAATTGTGTGTGCAAATTTTCAGCTCTTCACATAGAAAAAAATCTTGTCATTTCACTCTATGTTTACGTACATTGCCTGTCTGCAGAACATATGTTCCTCTTTTATTTTATTGGTTCTTGCTGATTCTAATCTAATTCAATTTTTCCTGTTTCCTGTTTGAGGTTGGGGCAGCCAGAGCTCAAAGGTCCACATCCACCACAGCACCTGGCTTCACTTTCCTGGTCACAACTTGCGCTGGCTTCTCACCTTCGTCTTGCTCTTCATCCTTGTCTGTGAGATTGCAGAGGGCATCGTCTCTGATGGGTATGTCTGACACACTCTTCTTACTTTGTTGCCTTATGATTATATCCGGCAGGTGTATGTGAATGTTTTATATTTATAATAAACACAAATTGTAATTATAATCCTCTTTGTAGGAAAAGGGCTACATAAATCCCTTATAATCCAAAGTAACAATGCAATGCTTAACAGCTGTTTCAAAAGTATATGTCTATAGTTTTTATTTATGTTTAGTTTATAATTTATTCATTTTAAAAAACATGCTTTCAGTATTATTCATCAGAAAAAATGACAGGGTGGTTCATATACAATATTTCCAACCATATTTTTTATGGTTAGTGAGTTTAGGACTGTTGACATGGGGCCACAGATCAGTGTTGTATGCGATGCTGTGAAGTTTTAAGTGTGCTGTCAACATATCACATAGTTTTTACGTGGGCACAGAAAATGTAGCAATACATCATTTGCTGTTTCTGTCATTGCTAAAATCAGCAGGTGACACAGATATTAATTTTAGCTGGTGTAGCTCGTGGTCTGCACCAGCTGCAGCCAAATGAAGGTGTTTTGACTGTCTCCAACAGCACAAAATATGCTCCAATGAAAATCTGAAACAAAAAGTGTAAAAACAATAAAAGCCATTATTTTTTTTTATAGCCAGATAGTTTTGAAATGCCAATCAAAGGGTTTACAGATAAACAGACACAGTTGGATAGAGGATCTACCTCTGCGGTCTCTCTCTCTCCAAATCCCACAGCTCCTTGTTATCTTTTTCTCTCTCTCCATCTTTCCATGTCAGTGCTATGCCTCCACTCAGGATTCAGCCAAGTCTGCAGACTGGGGTTGCGAGTAAACACATTTGGCTGATTGTTAATGAAATGAATAGAAGAGCTCTCCATCTGCTTGTCACTTCACTGAGCTTTTTATACTGACTTAAGTGCTCTTCTGAAAATCCCGGGATGGTTGTTTGGATTTGTGTGAATGCATGTGTGCTACTACTAAACGTGGGTGGCCATTTTTTTTGCACGTGTATCACATCTATATCCACAGAGTATGATACACTCAATAGTAATGAGTGACATGTAGTTATATATGCACCAACCCATTCAAGACAATTTAAGAACAGGAATGTTTGGGGTAACCGGGACAGAATGGAAAACCACATTGGTTAGTGAGCCAAACATTTCAAACCCTGGCATCCCTGGTACTTTGCCTCATCAGTGATATGAATTTGTGTCATTTTGTGCTTACTCTAAACCTTTTCCTCCTTAATCTGACATTTATTTGCAGATTCAGCCAGTCTTTCCATCTTCACCTGTATATGCCTGCAGCTCTGGCCTTCATGGCTGGCATCACTTCTATTGTCTACTATCATAACATCGAGACCTCCAACTTCCCCAAACTGCTATTAGGTACTGTATCCTTAACACCAAGAACCATTTGTCAATTGGATTTTTTTATTGTACTTACTAAGGAAAGGTTTACTGAGCACAGATGAACCCAGCTCTGCTGAATAAACACAGTCAGGGTTTCAAACAAGAGCCCAGAGGTTTTTTGCCAAAAAATTTAAATTGGATTAAGTCTCGTAAAAACATAACTTAATAATGACCAGGATTAACTGAACTAAAACTGACCATTGTCAACTATTAATCCTTTCAGAGCAGCAACAGATTAAAATTGCATGAGCTTTTCAGGATGATATAATTATAAACAGGACAGCAGGGTCAGTGCGAGCATTAACAGATGAATGGTTCATTACCCTCAGATGAGATTGCAAAAAGGGTGAAGGCAGTATTATTGAATGTAATTGTGTTGCTCTAGGTAGATATTGTCATGTTTCATTATGAAAATTAGTTTAACCTGAAAGATGGTTTGAAAAAGTTCTTGATTGTAATTACATTTATTAAAAATCTTTATGGCCTATGACAATTAGGATAATATAACAAAAATACACCCAGGGGAATGATGTAAGATAAGATTTTCCTGTGAAATTAGAAATACAGGAGAACTGCACTGTATTTTTGTTTGGCTGTTAACCAGTGATCTCTATTTATAAATCCATATCCCATATATTTACCCTTCACTTTTGCCCATTAGGTTTTTATTGCAGATCTTGCAGCTACTCTACGACTGTTAACACAGTTTTCCTTTCTTCCTCACGTGTCTTTAACTAATCCGTGTTCAGCTCTCAATGCTTCACTACTCACCAGTCACATCAGGTCACTGAGCCGCCTTTGGCTTTTAGGTCTCCATATCACAGTCGGTCTCATGACTGGAAGCGGTGGAGCAGCGCTGGGTTAATCATTGCGTGAACAGGAATACATCCTCATGCTGATACTATTATCCTGGTATAGATTCTTCATTATAAACAATATATACACTGTCACACTCAGTCTGCTGACTGCTGATAGAGTATGTGATCTGGTTTCATTCTCTGACAACACCTTTGTTTTACATGTTTTATTTCACAATTAGTTTCTCAATACTCACAACAATATACCTGCTAGAATGACATTATGTGACTCAAATCATCTTCATGGACTGAAGACAACTGACTTTTCTGCTACTTCCTGGATTTACGGCATTTCCTGCTTAAGCGTTGTTGACATCTGAGGAGAAGGGGAAAGGGAGGAGAGCAGGGCGAAAGAAACAGGAAAGAAGGAGAAGAGGAAGGCACTTCAAATAAATCGAGCTGACATCAAAGCTAATATGATTCTCGGTCATCAACATCATGGTTATCCAAGGAAGGGTTGATACGAGGGCAACCATCCATGACCAAGTTCATTTTCCCTCAATTCAACCCACAGCTGATACTGAGTATTGAAATTTGTCATTGTAGCTGAGAGACTGAAGCAAATGAAATTATGCATGCACAAAAAACTGCAAAAACAAATTTTGACATCAGGTGAGCCATGGTTGAACTTATCAAACTGTGACAAAGCATGCACAAACAAGTTTCAGACAAAGTGATTCAACATTAAATTTACACCCCAGCTCTATCTTCTATGCTCGTCCAGTGATTTGTTGTGTCTCTCTGATCCCCCCAAATCTCCTCAGCCCTGCTGATTTACTGGGTGCTGGCCTTCATCATGAAAACCATCAAGTTTGCCAAATACACCGAGCATGGCATCGGCCCCAGGCAGCTACGTTACTGCATCACTGGACTGCTGGTGTTGCTTTATGGACTCCTACTGGCTGTGGAGATCAATGTCATCCTTGGCAGGGTGAGTGATTGCATGTCTCCCTCTGTGTGTATGTGTGCAGGCTTCTTCCAAGATACAGTCACCTCTCCTTCTTTCAGTCTGATCTCCATATGGCTCCATTGGTTAATGATCAGTAAAGCTGGTGTTAAAAATAAGTCAGATCCAGTGATGCTGCATGTTTGTTTTTCCTCATCAACCACATTGAGCTTTTAAAAAGGTCATGTTAGTATTGGTGCATCCGACTGTGGACGCAGCATTCACAGTTGCAGTTGCTGACATAACAACATGTGGAGATGAAACCCTGAATCATGTGGATGCTGCCCATTTCTCATCAGACTACCTAACTGCTGTAGTTATATTTCTGTCTTTCTTCCATTGATTCCATTTAGTGGGTTGCAATAGCACATTTATGCACAATTACAAATGCAGCAGCGCATGTCTACTGTCATGCCAGAGGCAATGTGAATCTGAACATTACAAAAGTAGCGCTTTGGGCTAAATGCATGTTGATGTTTGGCAGGTGTAATGTTTACCATGAACACCATCTTAGTTTAGTGGACTATCATGCTAACAGTAGCAATTATCATTAAACACAAAGCACAGCTGGAGCTTTTGGGAATGTTATCAGTTTTGCAGACATTAAGTCATAAACCAAAGTATTGGTCAAAGTGAAATTTTGATTTGATGATGCTTTTGAAGAGCCGAGAAGTTAATGTTACACAGTGAATGAGAAGGTCTGTGAGGATGAACATCTGTACCAAACTAAAGGCTTTTGACCTGGGGGTGGTGCTAGATGAAAGGTCAGGGGATCATCAAATCACAATATAATGGTAATCCATTCAAACCAAACTGGTGGACTGACCATCATTGCTAACACATTTGTAAAGCAACAGAAAAATAAAATAAATCTCAAGGAAAATTAAACAAAAATGATGCAAGCAAAATTCAGCCAGATTCATAAAAGGAAGCTCAAGGGGAAAATAAAATATTACTACATGAAAGCAATGCCCAGTGAAGACTGGTGCCACTAAAACATGGAATGGGATGTGGTTAATAATATATTTATATGAAGGTTCTGAAAGCACAATGAACCTTAATATTCCTCTCTTATCATTTTTCTGATGAATTGATCATTCATTTTTTGAATGCAGTTTTTCCTCTCCACTGTCACCAAACGCTTGCTCATTGGAGGAACTGTTGGGTTTCTGTCTATAAAATTGTAACGTCTTGACTTTGCAAAGTGCCTTGAGATAGAACTGGTGCTGGAAAAGTAAATGGAAGTGAATACAAGCGAGTTGACATTTCCAGCCGTGTTAGCCTTTTTCGGCATGACAGAAAATGTCAGATTGGTGGATGTTTTCCTCCTTTTTCCTTTTTCACAAATTCAGAGTGTGTTTGTCTCTGTTAGCCTCTGCACTGAGCACACATCTGTGACTGAATGTAAGTCCCCTGAGTGAGCAGCAAAAAGAAAATGATCCTTCCATCATAGCCTGCACTTGGTCTTCTGAAGCTCATAGTGTGTCAAAGCTATTTGTATGCAGGCATTTTTATTGTTCATATCTACGCAGCCATTTTGAAACAATATTTTTTAAAGAATTATTATGGCATATTTGTTGCATTGCCTGTTCAATAATCCACCCAAATCACTAATCCCTCCTTTTTCACTGATATCTCTGTAATTAATAGGCCATAAAACATAAATTTGCTGAAGATAAGTTGTGACTATTATTCTTATGTTGACCCATTTTCAAACAAATGTATAAAAATAGATTATTATAAAAATAGGGTATTATGAGCTCTACTGCATAGTACATTTATTTGTTTGTGTTTATAAATAGTTCAGTGTTCAGACATTTTCATCTGCCAGTCACTAACCTAATTTCTATAAATCTTTAAAACACAATTGGCTCATCTCTACTGACTGTTTCACTCTTCTAACTTGACACAATACATTATGTAAGTTAAGTCTCACTGCATTACATCCATTCTTTTTCATTTCTTCTGCCCTGTCGACCCTTTTTAATTGTAAAAGCTCCATTCTATTGGCTGTGAATGTGAAAAAAAGGTTAAGCTTTGCCACGATTCAGCAAATGCAACCCGATATCAGACGACCTGTAATTAAAATGACATAGAAACAATTTATCTTTCAGCAGCTATAATTAGCCCCACTAATAAAAGTGGTTTGGCTGTCATACGTATTATGGTGTAGCTCTTACATGCAGTACAGAGAAAATTACAATTATTATCTCTATAGATGAGTTCATGTTTCAGTTGCATGTGTGTTGTAGTTGCTCTTGGTTTTTAGGTCACTGCACTGAATGAAAACGAAATGAAAAATCTGACTCCTTTTCTTTCTTCTGTCACAGCGCTACATGTGTTTCGCCAACCCCACAGAGGTGAAGCCACCCGAGGACCTCCAGGACCTGGGCGTTCGTTTCCTGCAGCCCTTCGTCAATCTGCTGTCCAAAGCCACCTACTGGTGGATGAACACTTTCATTACCTCCGCCCACAGACGACCGATCGACCTCAAGGTCATCGGCAAGCTGCCCATTGCGATGAGAGCCCTCACAAACTATATAAAGTTACGGAGGGCCTTTGAAGACCAGAAGGTTTGTGCACCGACCGGCCAGTTATCATGGTGTTAAACATAATGGAAGTTTTGTGAGCAGTGAGGGATTGAGGTGCAGTGCTTGAACCAACTAAGCCCATAGATCAGTGTGAAAAGGCATCCGTAAATAAAACCCAGAGAGCTCATTTGAAAGATTACTTCAACCAATATGCATATTGGTTACTCTTTACCTCATGAGGTAAAGAGTAAGCTGAGCCTGATGATGAGGTTGCTTTACCATTTTCCTCCATGTGCATTTGCAAAGAGACTCCTGGGCTTCTGGTCATTCTGTTTGACAGGCAGTGTAGAAAATTCCCCAAATCTTTTAATATGGTTAAGAGGCCCAAGTTTAATATCTGATTTCACTGCACCTCTCGAGATCTGAGATTTTGCAGCCCGTGTGGTCAAAACACGTGACTCTCGTCTTTGTGTCACTGGTGCTGAATAAAAAAATGCAATGTGAATGTGTCAGGCACCGGCACTGGTGCTCAGACAAATTGCAAAAGAAAGTAATCGAAAATGATCGGTGTGTTGGAAATGAAACCTGGGAGTGATCCTGTTCGACTGTTTTCCCATGAAGTCTAGATTCTGTTCAGAGCGAAATGTTTCATTAGTTTGTACACAGATGCCAGAGCAAATGTCTGCATGTTAAGGGTCCTGCTGTCCTTCTACAAACAAACATTCTTGGGCAAAACAGAACCAGCAGAAAACCGCTTCTCTCTTTTTCTGAATGTGATGATTTATCATCAAGGGAGCCGCGTGGATCTTCTACACACAGACATAAATACGGTTTAAATATTTATGTAAGACCTTACAGCTGTTCTCATAAAAAAAGTTGATCTCTGTCCTCTGATGACTCAGTTCTGACTGAACTGGGACCATTAAACTCTATTCAGACGTCACAGAGATGATTACTCAATGGAGTAAACTGACTGTAAATTGCGCACACGTGTACACGTATTCTTTCACTTTCCCAGTTGGAAATCCCTTTTTTTAAGTTTGAAAAAAATTCCCATCACAACATTTAATATGATTCCTCCACTGTCATTGCTAAGCTGTTTTTAGTGGCGTTGTGTTGCGTGGTTTTAACAGAAGGCATTTCTAACAGCCTTGCTTCTCTATGCATGTAAATGAGGCTGAGAAAATTTTCGACATCTTTCGCTGTAAGGGCAGCATGGTGTCTCATTGGTTAACACTGTTGCAAATGCACAGTTTCAATCTGCCAGCTGGCCCAAGCATTTTTGTGATTCCAGAGCTCTGGATTACATTCTGAAGGAAATCAAGTCTGTTTCCCTTTGCCTTAAACTGACCCTTACCTTTACCATGCAACTACCCACTCATGTCTTATTATTCTATAACCTGATTGCGACCTTACGTAACCAGTTATCTCTGCCTACTCTTGAGTGTTGGACAGTAATCATTTCTGTGTTGGGTTTGCATGTTATCTCTGTGTCTTTGTGGCTTTCATGGCTTCTCCATTTCCCTGCTAACATCCAGAGACACGCATGTGAGGTAAACTGAAATATGGGTAGACCCCATGATAGACTAATGATGTGCTGAGGGAGTAGTGAGGCTTTTTGTCCAGTGTGTCCTGGAATACTACTGGCCCCTGGGACTTCACTTCTATTGATGGATGAGGTGGATGGATGTCGATCTGTACCAAAGGTGGCTGTGGGTCAGTTGGTATTTCAATCCCCAGAGACCCCTGTCAAAGTGCCCTTGAGCAGGACACTGAATCAAATTGCTCAACTGCTGTGTTCACATGGTGGAAATGCAGTATAATTAAAAGGTGCTGCAATGCTGAAATGTGAAAACTTTTACAAAGTTGATACATAGGCCATTTTCTCGAGATCACTGTCACTGTGTTCTCCCAGTCTTATTCATGCGGTCCAAGCTGAGGACGTTTCGTCGTCCTTCCTCTTCCTCTCCCCCGTCTCACTTTTGAAGCACGTGTCAGGGGTCGGAGGTGAAGGGCCTCCTCTACAAGGTCATCGTTTTCCAGTGTTTGGAAGGTCGCTGAGATTCGTCACTGCTGCGTGTGCATTCGGTGTGAATGCAACCCCACTTCCTTCCGGCAGGAGTGAGGGATGAGAGAGATTGAGAAATCCCAAAGGAGAGGTGGGGGGGTGGGGCACTTAGAGGAGAGCCGGGAGGCACCGGGTCATTCCCATTCTACTGTGAACGAGGCGACATCCCGACCCCTGCGGGGGTGAAAGCACTGCACTTCATGGGAAGCGAGTTTCACTCTGTGTGTATGAGATTGAAACATCCTTCTTCTCTGTTGTTTGTACCTAAGGTAGACAGAGAAGACGTGCGTGTGTGTCTGTGTTTTTGTGTGTGTCTTGTGCACAGTGACACATTTCGTATGAAGGGTTGGATTGGATGCTGAGGTTCTTTATAAAATCGGATGGAAAGACAGACTATTACCATGAACAGTATGTTCATGGTAATAGTCACGTCTGTTCTCACAGTTCTGAGAATGACTCAGTCATGCTCACAGAGGCGCGCATGCACACGCATACACACACAAACACATACAAACACACGGACATATACACACACATACACGCAGTGAAGTGTTCTGGAGTTTTTACAGCACCGTGACAGTCCAGATGTTTTCCTATGATCACTACTAAAGGACCAACTGGACCAGGCTATTGTGCTGTTTGTGAAGTGAATAGATTTTAGACATTTTTTAAGATAAATGTTGATAAATTAAGATCAGCAGCTCCTCCAGTCTGTCATGGAAATCTGCTGAACTCTCAAAGGGATTTTTAATGTCTTAAGATTCTCTCTCATTTGAAATATTCTAAGACCCCTTGACTTCTTTCTTGTTTTTCTTTGCTTTTTGTTCTCATCCTCTTCAGCACCATCATGGCTCTCCAGCACCGTTAGTTACAGAGCAGTTACACACAACTGACTGAGCTTCACTGTGAAACACCATTAATCACCACATCCCACGATGCAGCAGCAGCAGCAATGGGGAGCATGGACTCTCTAAACTTGACCTAATTTTTCAGGTTTCTGTAGCAGCGTTGTACCAACTCTGCAGTTAATGGTGTCAATTCAGCTTTTGTGTTCAAACAATTACTTCCTCTTGCTCTGCTAGCTGCTTTGTATTGACTAACCTAGTTTTAATTCACGCCTATCTTCAACAACAACTATCTTCATCAGGCTAATGGAACAATGTGAATGTGTGATAGATGGTGATTTATATTTGTAATTTAGATTTGAATTTTCCAAATTCATTAAATTATTAATTGTTATTTAATTGCCACAGTTTAGCAGATTATACAGCAAATGACATTCACCCTTTGAATGCAGCTCATTTCTCATCAGTGAGTTCACCCAGGGGACTGATTTGTCTTCTCACTCTGTCACTCTGTCACTCTCGTTTTTGTCTTCCTTCAGAGGCCTCAGGGCACAGCACCCCAGGGTCCAAAGTGGATCTGGCAGGCCTTGAGGAAAGCGTTCGGCAGACCTCTCATCCTCAGCATCACATTCCGCTTCTTGGCTGATCTGCTTGGTTTTGCCGGTCCACTCTGTATCTCTGGCATCGTCCATCACATCAGCAAGGACAACCGCACCCTCCAGGCACCGGTGAGGGGTTCGACTGCACTGCCACGATCTCGGTGGGATAACATCACACAAGAAAGGAAGTGGCTGCTGAGTTTGTTCTTCACATAGAATTTTTACCAGTCACAACCTTTAAAAAAGCACACCCAAGCATATTACATTCATCATGTGCTTTGTGACAACATCTGTAATGCACCACATTGTCAGTGAATGTGGTGTATTACAGATGGCTGTGGGATATGATCATAAACTCCAGAGCGAGTGAGTTAACTTTGAGTTTAGAACATTTTAACACATTTATAAATTATTTGAGTGAAAATACAAAAAGGTGGAGATTGGGCATGTGAAGAACAGGTGAAATGCGTATTGTGTCATAATCTGTTTAATAGTGACAGCAGCACACTTTGACACAATGTATCTTGATGCCAATATTACTGTCCATGGATTTCACCCAGAAATCACATTAGAGTGCCTCACCTTTCAGCGTGGTTGGTAGAGACATCAGAGTTTCCTGCAATAACCAGTTTTGCTCAGTTTTATTTGTGAGCTGATATTGTTTGTGTGCTGCAGCAGGAAATGTGTAACATGTAGACAAAACCAGTAAGGTCCAGGTTTGGCTTGGCACAGGACTTGACAGAAATGAAAGTTTCTCACATAACAAGTTTTCTGTGAGAATGTATGGTGTACACATGGTGATATTGCCACAAATAAACAGAAAACCGAGATCAGAAACAAAGAACGCTTTCAGCACACATGACAGATATGTCACGTGGCTTCCTGTTGCCTCTCAAAGGTCACCCTCATAGCTTGATGACATGTTTATGATGCCTTCACCTGCACCATGCTGCACTAATTTAAGCTCTCGTCAAATATTTATGAGACTTATGGCTGCTGCCGCTGTCTCGAATTTTTAGATGCAACCCAGGGCAGACGGCCACATCAGTCAGTCACTCAGGCATCCAGCTTTAAGAGTCCATACAAATTGTTTGTTTGAAAGTCACATGCACATGATGCAAAAATTGAATTGATAATGGTAAAGAAGACAAACTAGACAAAAGCTTAAAGCAATTGTTCTCACAGTGTTCAAGATTGGAGACAAGACTGAAAATAGGCAGTCTAATAAGTTGTAATTTTTCAGCCAATAGGTGCCTCTGGATGAGTTGATGTTGAGGCTCGTTCCTAATCAATAATTTGTGATTCCTCCTGGGATAATGATCTCACCCTGATGCAGAATTAATTAATCTTTTAGGAGGATACTGTGTCCGTCACCGCAGCTTTTGGTTTCGCACACACTCTAAATATTGGCTGTGTGGCTCGTTTTCAATTCCTTTTCATTAGACTGAAGTGCACACACTGTATCGTAGCCTGCTGTGAAATGGAAATGATGAATGTTACGCTCGACTTTTGATGTGATAAACTGTGACGGTTTTGGCTGCGAAATTCATAATTGACAGAAACTATTCAAGTGAAATCCAGGCCTGCAGAGTTCAGCCCCTGTGTGAGTGACCTTGCTGAGGTTCCTGCCTGACTAACAATGACATACTGGTCAATATCTCTATCTCACCCTCTCCTGTCTGTGCTTCTAGATGAGGTTGCTGGGTATCTATTTCATCTCCTCCAAAGAGTTCCTGGAGAATGCATATGTGCTGGCTGTGCTGCTCTTCTTTGCTCTGCTCCTGCAGAGGACCTTCCTCCAGGCCTCCTACTATGTGGCCATTGAAACAGGCATCAACCTGCGTGGCGCCATACAGGTAGGATTTTAGAGCAATTCTCCAGGTGATATAGGACTTTTAGAAAAACATTTTTGAGTTTGCTGCAGCTTTATTGGGTGCTCACATGGAACCCAATGTGGCCATCCTCTCCCCAGACAAAAATCTACAACAAGATCATGCGGCTGTGTACCTCCAATATATCCATGGGCGAGCTAACTGTCGCTCAGATCTGCAACCTGGTTGCCATCGATACCAACCAGCTCATGTGGTTCTTCTTCCTCTGTCCTAACCTGTGGGCCATGCCAATACAGGTAAGAAAAGTTTGAGGTACTAAAATAGATTTATAGTCATTTATAGACAGGGGTTAATGTGAGTCCTGCCAGATACCTACATCTCAAGTTTGGATTCATAGTTGGGCTTCACCTGCTGATAGTAGCACTGCAACATGAACACAGGACTTTCAAATGAGAAACTGCTGTTTCTTTTTAAGAAGGCACATGTCATAACTGTGCGACTTGTAACTTGTAAGACTTGAGGCCTTGACAAATACTTGTAAATTAAGTTATACATTGTTATACAATGTTAGAGTGCATCCTGTAGTATTATTTTGTCTTATGAACAGGGATTGCTTTGGCCATTTTGCTGCTTTTCTGTTACTGCATTGCTCATCGTATTCTGTAGTGGGGTTTTTTGCTATAGATATTTGTGTGCTGTGCTGTGCTGCATGTTGTCTTCATTGCTGTAGTACTTTCCTTCAAGTTGGAAATAAAGACTCCTGCACAGAGTGTCAGGTGTTGCAGCCCCTGTGGGAGTTAGAAAATGGTAGATTTACTTCAAACGTGTGCAGTCAGTTGCAAGGTTGCAACCTTTATTTTTGTTATGTAGGTGGATTATGTAATTCATGACATCCAGTACTGGCAAATCAATGCTGCAAAGTCCTTAGGAGAAATGTTCAAAAAACATCCTGGTAAATGATAAAAATACAATTTCAGCAAACCTTGGAGACCGTTAGTTTCTCAGGGACATTTAGTGTCTCAGCAAACCATCTGGACTGTGTGTTTGACACCATCTTGTCTTCTTCCATTCTTTCTATCTTTCCTTCATCATTTCATTCACATCAACAGTTTTGCTTGATATGGAAATACAGTTCACACATCTACCTGCTGCTACTTCATTTTGTTGTGATTAATGAATAAACACAAGATTTTAAGGACCCATGTAAGGCAGGACATGGAGATGATTTAGAGGTGAAACCATCTGGCACATAATTTAGACTGCAGACAGTCATTACAGTGGTTTGGCAGTGTTGAATTTCCCAATGACGTGTTCCTCTCTTTCATAAAAGGGTTTAATTATCATTTTGAATTGCTAAAAAGATGACAGAGAAAAACTGAGAAACACCAACATGACTCCTGAGACTGAAATCACAACATGTATAATGATTTTAACACACAATTACACACACATGACATGTGTATACACAGTCTTTCTCTTAGTCTGTCCGTGATTTAAAAGCAAAAAAACGGCCAAAAATGTGCCAGTATTTTAATGATGCAAAAATGCGGATGATGTAAATGTGGATGTGGATAAAAGAAAAGAACACAGCGGGTTGTACACAGGTTATGTTGTGTCGGTCAGTTGCTGTCTAAGCCTGCTGCTCCTCTGAGGTCTGAGCTATGTCAGTATTCTCTGTTTGTACAACACCTGTCTGACCCAAACTGTGAATGAATCCATTATGCTTGATTTTCACTGCCTGTTCCCCTGATTGGACCTGTCACGTGGCTTTTTGAAGTTGGCCAGTGATCTCAGATGTGTCAGTCAATTTCTGTGGCTTCTTTATCTTTGTTACAGCTTCTGCTTCTCTTTGATTCTCCAATATGTTTTTAATTAAATGTCTTTGCTGACATTTTAAGAGATTAGCCTGGAAGACTTCAAAAAATACACGATAACAGTTTTTTTTTTCAACATTATGAAAACATGGTGGGCAACTTTTGCTTCTTTTGTGATATTTTATAAACCAAGCAATTAAGAGAGAATATTTTGCAGATTATTTGATCATGAAAATGATCATTAGTTGCAGCCACTTTTTCATTGTTAGTACAATTTTTGACACTGGACAAAATAACCACTGGATTTCCCCTCAAAAAGTCAGTCAAACAGAGTACTGCTAAGGGAAATGCTGTAGTGGTGAATTGAGAAGTAGCTTGTGGTCCTGTCTGTAATGTAGTGTGAACAGTAACACACTAACAACACACTGGTGGGTAGTAACTGTGTGGGATTTGGTGGCTCGGCAACTGCACATTGTCAGACGCTATGGTTACGTATGACTCACACCACAGAGGCAGGTGTTGTCAAGAAAAGGTACAAATCTTATTAGACCTACTGCAAAGCAAAGAAAATGATAGCCTGCTGCCCACCCCACCACCACCACCTCGTCCCCAGTGGCACCGGTTAGCCTGTGAAAGATGAAGGAGAGGGTGTACGAGAGTAAAATGTCACATCCATCTCCATCTGGTTCTGAGTGTCCTGTGGCTTTCTGAAGCCAAGCTTGAGCTCAGTGTGATGCCAAAGACAGTGGGTGGCTGGAAATGGGCCAAGGTGGACAACAGGTGGAAACATGACTCATTTCTGTTGGCTACTGGATAAACTGAGCAGCGGAGGATGAAGAAAACTGTGTTTTCATAAATATTTCAGTTTGATCATTCTCAACTCACTGACGGATATGATGTAAAGAGTTGTGTGTTTGAAATCCACAACCTTGCAGAAACATGTGGCTTCGCTTTTTTCCTGTGTGTGAAAGCACGAACGTGTTTGTCTTTGTGTTTACATCCAGTTGAATAAGCATGTCTTCTCACAGGGATGTTGTCATTCAGTCAACATTTGCTCATTGTGGGGTTAGCATGTGTCAGAAATGAGTGTTTTGTGTGACACTTGTATTACATCTTCCTGCATATATGCTAATGAATTTATTATACTCAAGGTCACTGCTCCTCAAGAAAGTGTTGCATTGTAACTGAAGAGCGTTTTTTTTTTTTTTTTTTTAAGCTTTGGATTCTTTTGTTTTACTCTCCACGATTACAGATTATTGTGGGAGTCATCCTGCTGTACTACCTCTTGGGAATCAGTGCCTTGATTGGAGCGACCGTCATTGCTGTGTTGGCTCCTGTACAATACTTTGTGGCCACAAAGCTGTCTCATACACAAAAGAGCACTCTGGTGAGTATATTCATTGGCTTTTAAAAAAAGAAAACCCACAATGCTGTTGTCAGTTATTCCACCACTTTGGTCCACAGCGAGTTATCACATCAACTACTTGGCCAAAGTTGTCACTGTCCTAACATGCCCTCTCTCCTTAAAGTCTATAAGTGAAAAACTGTTCCTCACAAAGATAGAAGAACAAGCCAAAGCACACATAAACACCTCAAAGTAACATTTTATTTGTACAGGTAAAAGACATAAATAAATGTTTGCAAAGATACAAAATGCATTCATCTGTCCTCCAATGTAATGATGCTGTTTTCACTCTTGGTGGGGATGATTGTATACTAGAGAAAGCATGTTTGCTTTGATGGTCCCTCTGGCAGCCGAACCCTGATAATAGAGGTGATTGCGCTCATCTTGTCCCCTGGCTGCACCTCTTGTGGTATATCTGCCCTCGATGTATCAAATTATCGCTGTATAAACAAAGTCTCCCCTCCTGCTTTCAGGAGTACTCCAGTGAGCGTCTGAAGAAGACCAATGAGCTGCTGCGGGGCATTAAGCTGCTGAAGCTGTATGCCTGGGAACACATCTTCTGTGACAGTGTGGAGGAGACCAGGGGCAAAGAGCTCACCAGCCTGCAGGCCTTTGCTCTGTACACATCCATATCCAGTAAGACACTCTGTTTCCTCTGCACACACCTGTGAACTTTGCAATGTTAACATTTGACCCTCATGAGACAGGGAAAGGAAAAAATATTTAATATTTTTCCCCCTATTTCAACCCTAACCCTAATCCCTAACCCTAACCCCTAACCCCTTAACCCTAACCCTAACCCTAACCCTAACCCCTAACTGTAACCCTAACCCTAACCCTAATCCCAACCCCTAACCCTAAATTTCTAATTGCTCAATTGTCAATAGTGCAATATACCAATCAGCAGTTATATGTCAACATATAAATATAAAAATAACTGTCCGTAAAGATAACTAACGTTTTAGGCACGGCTAACATGGGTTATTGTACTTACATTACCTTCCCATTTACCTACATGATATGGCCACACAATACTTGTGTATTATGTATTGTATTTGTTTTCTGCAGATTGTCCTCCTTATCTTCTTCCACACTCTCAAATGAGCAGCGGGTGCGTGGCTCCAGTCCAATAATAGACTATGCTCATTCTAAGATCAATAATTGCAAATGTCAGGAGAGGGAGCAGTCATAACTTCCTCGTTGACAGTTTTATGAGAGTAATGGAGACTATTTGACTGCATTAACCGCCCTCTTTTTTATCTTGAAATCCATGGAGTTTTAAGATAATAATTCTCTGGACAACAGAGAGTGACAGAAAATGAAAGAAAGAAAATCAAGCAGATGTCTATGCAGGTCTGAAGATGTTGTGATTAAAATGCATTTGCACACTGCTGCTCAAGTGGTGGCCAAATTTAGAGTCTGTCTAAATTGGTTTTGAAAAGTTCTAAGCAAAGGGATGTTGAATTTGATCATCTCATACATAACCAAGTAATCCCTCAGTTGAAGTTAAACTAAATAAAAACAAATCACCAAATAGTTAAGGTTTACAACATTTCAACTGAGACAGTCTTCACACCAACAACCAACACACCAACCACAAGTATAATTTATCCTCTACTTTAATTTTTGTGTCTCATACCCTTTTATCTTTTTCTTGCTTTCAGTTTTCATGAATGCCGCTATTCCCATCGCAGCTGTACTGACGGTGAGTTTCAGTTCCACTGTTGTCATGAAAGAAGTGAAAAGTTTTCTGTGTTTAAAATGAGTCTGCTTAATGTTTTGTGTAATTAGAGCCAATAGGAAATGAGCAGAGTGCATCCTATTGACTTCCCCCCTTGTGTGAAGGACAGAACAGAGACAGACAGGCAGTCTGACTGTAAAATGTCCAGTGACATTTCAGAGGGACGCAGTGGAGGGCTCTCTGGCAGCACCACACTAACTCCTGTATATATTTATAGAAGTCTTTCTGTTTGTAGGTCTGAGTGGAGACAAATAAGAAAAGTCAGACACCAAGGAGTTGGGCAACTTTAACAGACAGATGTGGACGAATGTTTCACCCTGGGATTAGATTTTGTTTATACTGTCCTTTTCTGCTGTGCCTGGGTTTTTACCTTGAACTGGCTGTGATCGACTGTCAGCTAAACCAAAGCTCACAGTTCCATGGCTTATGGGCCAAACTCCAGTTCTTTCCAGACTAACCTCAGCCATCCTGTCCTCTCTCTCATCCTGCAGACATTTGTGGTTCATGTTCACATCTCAGAGGACGCCGATCTGTCCCCAGCTGTGGCCTTTGCCTCTTTGTCCCTCTTCCACATCCTGGTCACCCCCCTCTTCCTGCTCTCCAGCGTGGTGCGCTCCACCGTCAAGGCTCTTGTTAGGTGAGAAACTAATATGGAAAATGTCCAAAAACCAGTCATGCATAATTGCCACTGAGCATGAAAAAGACTGGCTAATAGTGGATCAAGCTTTGTTCATGTAACAAGATGCACAAATTTCTCAGTTGTTTAAGTACATTGTTCCCTGGCACTGATTGCACCTATTTATTTCAACAATTAGCTTTGCAGTTAGTTTGGCAGTAAAGACAACTGTTGAAAAAACATAATTTCAACACTCAGGGTTTCAGTAAAATCCAATATGAATGTTTTTGATACACATTAAAAGAGTAAAACTGAAAACTGAATGAGGCGGTCCTTTAAAATCCTGTCATCTCTGTCTGAATTTTGAGAAGATGATCACAGGACAAGATTGTACTGTGAGGGTGGGGTGCAGAGGTAATAAAAATGACTGCTACATTTTCTAGGAAGCCATCTCCATCCTCCGTGCTTCTGTAAGCACCTTATTCCAACTAGGGTGGCGTTTCTTGAATGAATGTAGCAGCTGTGATGCTCGGAGGTGTCTATTTTCAGACCATGTGACCTGTCACACAGCAGTCGCTTACCTTCACTCTTCACTGTAACAAAATATTCCTTTGTGATGAGAAGATGATCTAACTGTATCATAAATAGGAAGTCCTTGTGCAGCTTTAAATATATTTTATTGGATTTGCTTCTGTCTGTTCATTTTTTATTATCATTTCATAACTCTTTTTATTATTGTGACACTTCTCATACTGACTCCACTGTTGCTGTCTTGTTGCTCCAGCACAGAGTGTAGCATGTTACCTGTGCTTATAAATAACATAATCTTTTAATTCGCATAAGACACATGGCTAAGTTGATACAGGACATCAGTGAGTAAAATGAAGGGAATTAGCCCCAGTTAAGAAGATTTGAAAATGTGTCAGATCTGTTGTTTAGCACAGATTTAGTAAGGAGATTTACATCAGCAGAGGGAAGAATTAACTCTCATTTAGGAAGCAGCAGTGGTGTAGAGGTGTGTGATCTTTTTATAACTCGATGCATTGCTCAGATTTCAGTTTATTTTTCATCAGCACTAACTTGACTTCATCTCTCCACTGTTTGATCTACAGTGTTCAGAAGCTCAGTGAGTTTTTCTCAAGTGATGAGATTGGAGAAGAACAGGAGCCCAGAGCGATGTTAACCTCTGGCTCTAGTAATCACAATCAAAATAGGTACCAGGCTGTGGTAAGTAAAAAAAAATGTAAAACCTGTGTATGCTCATAAACACATCTTTTCGTGTTGGCTTGATTTTAACAGCAAGGTAGACCAGGATTGTTTCTCACTAACTCACCTGCAGGAGCATCCAGGCTGTCTCACTTTGTTGTCAATGTTGTTGTCTCCCGCCACCTTATTACCTTCCTGTTTATATCACCATTACTCCTTTGTGTCCTTTCTGCTGCCTGTTATACAACCCTCCTTTAGTCATCCTCTAAATCTTTCCCTTCATTGTCCTCCTCCTCTTTGTCCCGGCACCTCCAGCCCCTGAAGGTGGTGAACCGGAAGCGCCCCCCGAGGGATGACTGGAACAACTACAGCCCACCAGGGACCCATGAGGGTGATGTACCCTCCCAGGACATGGACCAAGACATTTGTATCAAGGTGAGAGAGAGAGAAGGAGAGATAAGTTTATTATATGTCAGGAAGCTGAAAATAGAAGGCGGCAGTGAATATGTCAGTGCTCCAGACTGCATGTGATGTCACATGTCAGACACATTGTTCTTTTGTGTTCTTTTGTCTTTTCCCCTTTTGATAAAGGTCATTCAGAGAAGATTACACTGACTGTTCTATTGGGAGAAAAAATACACTTTTGGACAAGGCTGTAGCGTAGTTAAGACAAATTTCTTCATGTGAGGGACAAAATCATTTAAATTGGATCATGTTGGAGGGCTGAATTATGCTCTCAGTCTGTATGCTGTATTGGTGGTCTTGTTATATTGTCCACACTCAGTATGAACTGTGGCTATATTTGTACAAAAAATTGAATGAGATGCAATGTTTTCCTGTTTCCTATAGCTGCTTCAGTTGCAAAGTGAGGAAGGGACTACTTATTGTCTGTCAAAGTATCTAAAGACAGCATTCTCAAAGTTGAACTGTTTGTCCTGAGGTTTCATCATCACAACCTTGCCTGCACATCATACACAGTATTTTGGACACACTGACCTCATTTGGACAAAACCTCGCAACACTATAATACTTGTGTTTGACAACCAGTCTATGCTGCAGACCATATTATTTACAATATCTTCAATGCAAGTGAATATCAGATTTCAGATTTTCTCCTAACCTTACATGAAATCAATAAGGATGAGGCATTGTTTACTTCTTATTACCTCACTGCTGCTCTGCATCATTTCTAGGTGATGACATGTTTCATATCTGTTTCTTAAAGAGCGACTTAATCGCTGACTGACAGTGGGCCGTATCTGTTCCATGTTCTCAGATAACCAGCGGTTATTTCACCTGGACAGATGGACAACCGACGCTTTCTAACGTGGACATCAGGGTTCCTTTTGGTGATTATCATGCAGCATGTCGCGCAATCCACCTTCTTAATCCCTCTCCTCATTCATCTGTGTCTTCTTCTCTTGTTATTTAGTTACTGTGTTGCTGCCTCTCTTCTTCATGTCGTTTCTCAGGGAAGCTGACGATGATTGTGGGCCAGGTGGGCTGTGGAAAATCATCCCTGCTGCTGGCAGCGCTGGGAGAGATGCAGAGAGTGTCTGGAACAGTCGCCTGGAACAGGTCGGTCACACGCTCGCTGATTATTTCCTGTTTGCAAAGATCTGTTGGTCCCAGCCAGTTGTCAGACTTTAGTTAAAAGGTGCTAATCACTGTTGAATGACTGAGCATACTGCTGCTTCATCAGTCTGAGAGGCTAGGTAGCTCTATTGGTCTCATTATGAATGGCATAATTGCAGGTCCCCTGCGAAAGTAATTGTTATTATCCTGTCCTAAACAAGTTTAAACATGTCAAGTTGCAAAACAGGTGCAGAATGGTGATGATGACTATCATTGTTTGCCCCGATTATCTGATAGCTATTGTGATTATTCTTCTCCCATGCCTGCTGTGCTTGAAAGTTCCTCAGACAGGGAAGCGCTGGTCTCATGAACGTAACTGCATCTATATGGACATCGCCCCAGTATATCAGCCGCCTCCACATCCATTTAATTAGAAAGTAATATGATACACAGGGAAACCCGTGGAGCGTTACTCATGCAGCTCATTCTTGAAATGAAATCCAATCCAGAGGTGAAAGATGACGTTAAAGTGAATTGCTCCCCACAGAGACCCGGACCACTCCGGTCGATATCGTGGCATGTTTTGCATCCTCACCGTCAGCCGGCGTGGCCATCTGACTCCTGTTTTTTAAAACCCTCTGGTAATTGGCCTGTCTTGGAGGTTGGGTCGCCTTTATTTATGTGTTTTTTTGCAGCGATACATCTTTACATCTCTGACAGGACAACATGATTAACATCGAGCACCCTCTCACCGTGACATGGCAGTATAACAAAGATGAATTTGTAGGTCAATGAAATAGAGCTAATATTATAGCTCTTATGGCTTGGAGATGCAGTGTATGAGAAGTGTCTGGTATGAGTCAACTACCACAGACTTAAATTTAGTCAAATGTAGATGAGGAAACATCAAACTGACGAACAGCAGTTCCAGGCTGAGAACTCAACTTTTCAGATGCCTACACATGCCAAGCTCACACTCACTTTCATCTCAGTACCTTAAAAAATCTGTTCTCTTACAGTTTTTGACAACATCTAGGTCATCTTTCATAATTTTATACACACACACATACATGCTGGCTGGCCCTCCCTCTGTTATTAGGTTTGATTGTCCACCCAGCTGGGAGTCAAACCCTCTCACTTATCATGTGTCCCAGGGAGAGACTTAAGAGCTGTTGTTAAACTACCCCCCCGATGTATTCAGATGCACACTCTTGTTGCTTGTCTGTATGTGTCTGCCGTGTTTCTTGTTATTGTTGTGTCTCGGTCAGAGACAGAGATAAGAAACACATAAGAAGCAAAAGGCAATCTTAATGCAAGCTTGTGTCTGGAAGGAGCAAGCAGCATGACTCCTCATACTGTCCAACACCCCATCCAAATATGGCACAGAGCAGGGAGTATCTGGGACTTCTGTGTTGTTAAAGTGGAAGACTATTTGTGTCGTGACCTCAGTAGCCAGTCAAAGCCTTGTGGGTTGAATATCGTATGTACAGTGAGTACCACAGCCTCAAAAAAATGGGCAGCATAGCCAGCTGGAAAGAGAGGTCATGACCCCAAACCGTTGCTGCTGAAGTAATCAACTACACCATATCAAGCATTGACCCCATGTCCCAAATCACAGGATGAAAAGAGGTCTTTACTGTAGGGAATCAATAGTATGTTGTTTGTAGCTTGGTTACAGTTATTGATCTAAAAAAATGACAAAAGCAAGTGAACAATGTGCAAGGGAATGAAATGACCACTGACAAATAGGGAAGCATTTTCAGTCATTATCAGGCGTGGTCATCACAGCGAACATGCACCATTACTTCCCTTTCATCATTAGGGTGCCTTTAAGTTTTAATGATGGGCGTTCAAGTTTAGTAAAGACAGTTAGAAACTGGGGGAGATTCCTCACCCTGGCTTTGATGATTGCATTTGAGTTTCTCGCTGCTGATAGACACGTCTTCTACGACTCCCTCCTGAATTCTGCTCTAACATGACCTTGACTCCTTAAAGGTACTGACTGGTGTGAAGGGGAAATAGCTCTTGGTGGTTCAGTAGGAGATGAAAGCTGTAAGTCATCAGCTCCTGCATGATTGCCCTGTTTTTATGATGGCTGCAGGATAAAGACAATCAGGCTTCCCAGTGTCTTTCAAGTGTCATTAGGTGATGAGGTTTCTGAAGGGGTTTTCTGCTGCTTGCTCGGCTTAGCTGATAATTGAGGAAGTCCCCATTCCCCTGTGAAAAAGTCGATGTGATATTTGACTTGTTGATTTTAATGTTGTAATCTGAGTGAGTAACATTATCACCAGTGCTTTCTTTTGTTTATTTTCGGCAGAAATTTAAATAAATTATTTACGAAAATATTTCATATGTGAAATGTTAATTATGTTACACCCATAGTTATATTACAAAGAGATGTAACAATTAGAGTGGCAGATTCTATCTCCTTTAAGTCATGTATTTTTTACTCTTCCAACAAGCGCTGATCGACTGAAGTTCTTCAAGATAAATTCTCAAAGTTTCACTGGACTGATTTCACATCATCACATCACCTTCCTTTTTTGAAAAGCATTTTGGAAGCATGAAACTATGATACTATATGGGCTTACATGGCTTATTGATCCCCTTAAATTAATAAATTGATAAAATGTACTCTGCAACAGGAGCCAGTAAACCTAACGGTGAGGGTTTATGGGGAAAGTAAATAACAAAAACAATATTCCAATTTTATTAACCAAAAATACAAATATTGCATATATATAATGTAATTATACATCAATAATTTATTGTATAAACCATGAAACATACAATTCATACTTAAATAAATGTGTAGCTAAATAGAAAAAAATATACATTATGATTAAAGATGTTTAGCATGTTTTCACATACTCTAAATTGCTGTTATTCATGGATCTTTTCATTTTCATCTAAATGCCTTGTGAGTCGAGCTGCAGAGCCTGTTTGCTTCTTCAGTGGTGCTTACATGTATGTGTCTGACATGTCAGTGTGTCTTAAATGTCCATCCCCAGTTCACTTCCTGACAGCTGGTCCCTGCAGCAGTAAAACCGGTGTGAATCAGCTCTCGCTCTCTGGTTCTAGTCAGACGTGATCAGAGTCACCTTCTCAGGATGACTGAGAGAGGTGTCAACTTGTCAAAGCTAAAAATACCCCATGGCTTCAACTGAGCATGCGCAAAAGCAACAGACAGCCAATCAGATCTTAATGGATTTTAACATTTCACATGTGCATGTGAAAGATTATGTGTGTGCGTGTGTGTGTGTGCACGTGGTATGAGCATGAAGGCCTTTTCAAATGATAGTAAATTACCACAGTTCACAGATTTCCCCTGTGCCCCTCACTGTATTTAATTTAACAGGTAAAATATTAGGAAAATTAGTTGCAACACCTTCACTTATAGTCTGTTTTTTCTTGATTCTCTGCAGCCTGCCAAACCTGGAGTCTGAGGGAGATGAAAGGTAAGTGTTGCAAATGACAAGGGAAAAGGCCTAAATGCTCAAACCGGGAGGCATAAACCAGCACTGTCATGTATTTTTAGTCCGGCCTTTTCAAACTAAAAATATCAGATGGACTCCTGTGTAGGAATCAAATACGCTAAAACTATTTGCACCTGGACTACAGAAACGTTTTCAAACTACAAACCTCTTTCAGTGCAGTATTTTTGAAGACAGTAAAGACATTAGTCTGAGAATGGGAAAGTGGTCTCTGGCATTTGGAAACTGCTGTGTGTATATATATATATATATATATATATACACATATGATTATATACTGTTCACTAGATGTGCCCGATCCCGGCATGCAGCAGTAAACATAGCGACAGCCACAGACCTCGTGGTGTTGACGTACTAATCTCAGCCTGAGGAGTCAGATCCTCTGGAAACTGGATGCGTCAGAGTTGGAGTGGCTTGGCGCTGATTTCCATATCAGCAAATTACAGGAAGAAAATTGGGAGGGGGTGGGGCGTGGGCATTATTTTTAGGGAGGATAAGATCACAGCAAATGACAGACATGTGTTCATGTGGGGCAGTGGTTGGCCTGTTTGTGTTTGGGCTGCTCAGCAGCAACATGACTGCCATAGTGAGGGAAGAACACATGGGCTCCTGTTTGTGTGTGTTTGTTTTATATTAATCATTACTCCTATAGGGTGGAGTTAGCGGCCGTCATGCCAATAATCTCTTTATCAGAGGGGGAATAATATTGATCATCTCAGGTTTATGTGTGTGTTTCTCCGCAGTCCCACAGACAGAGATGCATCAGGTGACGGAGACACCAGGTGAGCTCAGACAACAGCAGCCTTTTACATGCCAGGTCGTCGCCATGGAGACACATCACCATTCTCAGCAGAGCGTAACAGCAATTCTCATGGTTATCAAGAAATCCACTGATGATAATAGAGAACGAGATGTTCTCTCTGCTGTCATATTTTCCCCTGACCCTCAGCAGCATAGTGACTTCACAAATACAGCATAGCGTCTAATGATGAACCAGGTTTTTATGGACTGGAGTCAGTTTATTCATCATCAGCTTCCCCTTTGCTCCAGAGGTTAAACAGTTAACCTTAACCTTAACCCATGTGTGTTACAAAAGACTGCAAGTTTAAGAGAGAGACGGATTATCCTGTTTGTTTGACACCTCTGCATGTACTTTAAAACTGCTGGTAGGAAGAGAAGTGCTGTGGCCTATGCCTCCCAGAAGCCCTGGCTGTTGAATGCCTCCGTGGTGGAGAACATCACCTTTGAGATGCCCATGATCAAACCAAGGTAAGAGCTCACACCGACATTGTGTGATTTAAAAAACAATGGTATGATGGTTGCATCTGTTTAAGTTTGAACGTTAATTATTGAATTTCAGTTTGCTTCAGCGCTCCCACTGTGACCAGAGCGGAATGAGCTGTCTGATGACATTCTCCTTTTAAAATGACATGTGAAGCTGTTGAATAAGTAATCACTGTGTTGTCAGGGCAAGTTGTTTGGCCAAAATAGAGCCAATAACCTTTCTGCTCCCTGAGGCCACTGTGGTAAATTGGATAACAGGAGACGTTCCATAAAACAGAGATGTTTGCACCCCCCACCCCCCCCCCCGTGCCTCCACCTTCACTGTCCCCTCTGTCCTTCTCTTTACTGATCTACCTCTCCTCTATTTGTCTCATCATGCTGCCTGCTTATTTGGTAAAATCATGAGGGCCTTCCTTACTTTCCAGGTACAGTGGCGGCACTCTATAAGAAAAAATGCTGTGTTATCACCATTTCTACCTGCTGTGTCACTTGGCTTTTGTGTGCATCATGCCCCCCACAACTACACACTGGTTCAAGTACACATTATACACAGTTATTTCAAAAGGATTAAGGTCACATTATTTTGTCTGTATCTGCCATGGTAGTGATAATTAGTGGGGCCATAGTTGCCTTGTGGCTGGTATTAAACTTTCTGTCCTCACACCGGTATTGTGTTTCCTTTTATGCCCTCCAGATACAAAGCTGTCATCGAGGCCTGCTCTCTTCAGCCTGACATTGACATCCTTCCACAGGGGGACCAGACAGAGGTCGGAGAGCGGGTCGGTATCAGAGTATAAATTAAGAACTTTTTTTCCCCCTGTGGTCTTTTTATTTTCTAGACCTGGCCACAGCTCCGACTGTGGCTCACTGTGTTGCAGGATCATTTTTCATACTGTGTAGATTTGATGGTTTGAGGTATGTGTGTAAGGAGCTGCACTGACCTTGTTCAGCCAGAGCACTGTCATGTAGCATTTCCTCATGCACCAGTGCAATGCAGGAAATAAACTGTGATCTCCTTTCTTACTCTGGGGGAGCTGGTGCCACAACGTATTTGTGGATGTGATTGTGTTGCTTGTTCCTCTTTGCAGCGAAACTTTGTAGTAATGTTGTTTGAGCACACGCTGTCTTCTGGATGCAGGGCATCATCCTGTCTGGAGGACAGAAACAACGCATCAGTGTGGCCAGAGCCTTGTACCAGCAGACCAACGTGGTCTTTCTGGTGAGTCGTTGCACAGTGTTTGCTCAAAGGGCAACTGACCTTGGTAGCAGACAGTCAATCCGCATTCACAGTGTTTCTGAAGCTTTACCTGAAGACTCAGATATGACAAAAATAGGGCCACACTTAATCCTAGCTGCCTGGCTGAGAAAATGTCAGCTCCTGATGGATTTTAGCGCCTCTCGCTTCTCAGTCATCTCTTAGCATTATGTGTTGCCGCTGCCACTAATGACTATTTCCATAATGGTAACACCTATTTCTAGCACCTACTTTTATTTAGTCATTAATATTTCATATTATAGTGAAATTTGATTTTGAAACCATGTTTTCTGAGCCTTCACAAGCCTTGTAGATTTTATCTGAGTCTACTGATGTGTGTGTTTGTTTGTTTTTTAGGATGACCCATTCTCTGCCTTAGACATCCACCTGAGTGACCATCTGATGCAGGACGGCATCCTGAAGCTCCTGAGGGAGGAGAAGAGGACGGTGGTGCTGGTTACACACAAACTTCAGTATCTACCACATGCAGACTGGGTAAAACAAGTGTGTGTGTGTGTGTGTGTGTGTCATTGTCTCTGCCAGCTGGATCGAGTGCAGATTTACTCATCATTTAACTCTTTAACTGTCAGTAATTGATGAGATGGTCCATTTGTGATGTTGTTACATTATTCATGATGATGCAGACAGGTTTATCTCAGACTGGTCCCGGAGCAGATAAAGATTGATTTCCATTTCCGGCCAATGCTCAAGACTGGATTTTTTCCCTCTGGTTATGTGTGTGTGTATTCATTATCAGATTATTGCCATGAAAGATGGCACTATCCACACTGAAGGGACTCTGAAGGACATCCAGAACACTGAGCCTGAGCTCTTCGAGCAATGGAAAACCCTGATGCACAGACAGGACCAGGAGTTTGAGAAGGTGAGCAGTGACTCCAAGATCAAAGTGCTAATGAATCCTTAATGACTTTGAATCAGCCTTTCATAATCTTTACTTTCAATTTAAGGGGTGATAGATTTAGGAGAGGGGCCTGCCTGGAATGAAATTTTAAATACCTGCTTGTCTGCTTAACGTCTCAACGGATTGTAGTCTCTAGCTTTCTGGTGAAAATCAGATGTTTCTCTTTCTTTCCCCTCCAGGAGACAGTGGCAGCAAGCATGACAGATCTTGAGAGGAAAAACCTGCGGAGGGCCATGTACTCCAGAGAGGCCGTCAGGACCGAGGAGGACGAGGAAGGTGAGGGCTCAGAGGTCACAACCACTGCTGGCTGCCTGATTACATATATTTCACTGATTTCAGCCTGGGTATATTGTGTATGTGTGCATATACTGGTCATAATATAAGCAGGTTGTCAGGTCTATCCTGATCCCATTGTGTCTATTGGCTGAGGAGCAGCACCTGCTACATTAATGCTTAAGCTCATTGGCTTATTTTAATGTTCACACCTTCTGCAATGTTTGCAGTGATTTGAATGACTCCAAAGTCCCTGCATTTCATTCCTTATCCCTGTGCTTTCTTTGTCTCAGTCTGTTCAGTGCAAACATTGCACAGGTGTTAAATGCGCCAGACCATGTGACCCCTGGTGTCTGGGCTACTCTTTTCACTTTCTCAGCAACCAGATATGACACAACCTTCTCTCCAGCAACCTCTTGCTGTGGCTAAAACACTGAATCAGATCCTTTAATGTGTGTTTGTGTGTGTGTGTGTGTGTGTGTGTGTGTCTGCTGATAAATGTGTGACTGTAGTGGAAGGTGTTATGGTGCAGTGGCTGTACTTTTTATCTGTGTTCTGTGTTGTCTCCCGTGTGCTGGTGGCACCCCGGGGTGGACTTGTGCGATGGCTCCAGCACCATGTGCTGCCCTCATACTCGATCGAGCAGGTGTGGCCAGAAAGCATGGTTTGGAGAAAAAAAAAAAGCAAATGCGTCTGTGGCATTGTGACACTCTAAGCTGTGTGAGCTTCTCCCACCATCTTGGAGTCTCATTATCCATTTAGTCTTTTATTTCTCTCACTTTTTCCCCCCGAATATTTGTCTCTCCTGCTCCTGAAAACATACTTATTGCCAGCATGATGGTAGCAGTAGTCTGTTGTAGCCCTGATGCTCTTTTTATCCTGTTTTCATGTTTACCCTCCTTCTTCTTCTCTGCCTGGCTTGTCCGAGCCTCCCAAACATCCACATGCAGCCTCGTGCTCCAAAGCTTGCTGCATGATGTGATGTTATATATTTACATCAGGGGTGGGAAGGAGCAGGTGGGAGCTCCGCACCCCCAGTCAGTGTGTCATGGCTGCTCTATTGCCTTTGAAAAACATGCCATTCATGGGAATGAGCATCTGCTTGCTGTTGTAGAATATACAGTAGACGCTGTAGCCTTCTTCCTCTGTGGGTTCCCCTCTCCTGCTGTGTCATTTTTTTGTTCTTTTCTCCTGTCCAGTGGTAGTAATAGACAGAAGGTATGAAATTGAAGAGAAATTTGCTCAGGAAGGAAAGGGAAGCGCCAAAGAGATAGAAAACAAAGATGATGAAATATCTGGTAAAGAGAGTGGGAGGAGGAGAAGGAACATCAGAAATGTTAGATGAGCGAGTGAGTCACAGCAGAAGATGGCATGGCTAAATATAGAAGTAAAGCAGTTTACATGAGGTCAGGAAAAAAAATACATCCGTAGGGGAATATTATTATCCAAAGGTAAAATGTAGCAATTTCCTCCCAGGATAAATCAATAGTTTAACTCATGACTGTCTTGATCCCAGAGGAGTCTGTGGAGAGCGACGATGACGACAACCTCTCGCAGGTGATGCGCCAGCGGGCCACCATCCCCTGGCGCTCCTGTGGCACCTACCTGTCCTCCGCTGGGCTCCTCCTGCTCACCCTGCTCCTCATGTCGCAGCTCCTTAAACACTCCCTCATGGTGGCCATCGACTACTGGCTGGCACACTGGACTTCGCACGTCATCATGGCCAAGATAGATGCCACAGCTCAGAACTGCACCATTGTTCAGGTGAGACACTGAATTGCTGTATTTTTTACCTGGAGATTTTTTACTTGATCATCACCATCTTAAAGTGTCTAAATAACAAATTTTTCAAGAAAAGCACCAAATATGGTCAAGTCACAGTTTCTCTGCTGTGTAGATTCTGTGCTTGACTTATGTTTGCATTTCCCAACACGAACACTCCAGTGTGTCACAGGATGAATTGGCATTTTCAGGGTTCAGTTATTGAAATTATCTAATTGATGAAAATAATTGGCACCCCTTAATAAAAAAAACAGACTTTTGTATGGAGAAATAGAAATCAGTAAATCAAATCTGTGTCTTCTTTTAGAACAGGCATAAATTACATCACAGTTTTCTCACTTATTCTCTTGTGAAGCTCAACTGAGCGGAGCTGACCTGAAACACAAACACAGACGCTGCCTGCTCCAGATGGAGCATTCACGGCACACCCTGAAACAACTGCGCCTCAGCTCATCTGCATATTAGAGCAGCAGAAATGGGTCAAAATGGAAAAGTGTTCAATGAAAGGATGTTTAATGTAACAGCTGTTGTTGTTGTTGTGGCAGTTTATGGGAAGAGCTGCTTGGAAATGTAAAGGTGGAGACACTGAAATTTAAAACTCCGCAACTGATATGACCTGAAGTGAACCCTTGTCCTTATTTAGATTGAAGCATGTGAATAAGTGAAAGACAATTTGTCACCTACATAAACTTCTTTAACCTCTATTCAGTTCTAATCTCTTTTTCCTCCTGCGCCTTCATCCCCAGAAAGGTCTCTGACTGGCTTTCACTCACATACTGTATAAGTACACATGCATGCTGAAAATAAAACTATGCTGTACCAGCGAATGTTAAACTGCATCGTTCACACGTTTAGGCCATCGCAGCTGTTGGTAGGTTATCGTGCACCATGCAGGAGCAGTGAAGCGGCTCAGTTATTGACAGTTTTATGTGTGTGTGTCTGTTGTTGTGCTCTTGTGAGCATGCGTGTGTCCGTCCTGTGCACCAAAATACCAGGTCACATTTCACACCGTCATGTGGAGGCGACAGACAGAGTCAGCTGGGGGTGAGAGGAGCCATTCAAAGTGCACCGCTACCCTCCTGTCTAACACAAACGCTGCCGCAACTCTTCTTCAGTTCTGCTCGAGCACACTCGCTGAATGTGCAGTCGAGGGCAGACAGACTGTCGCTCGAAGGGGCGAGGACATCTCGTCTGGCCGAGCTTCCTTGTGTCCTCGCCAGGTTTTTATCTAATCTGTGCTGTGCTACGTACTGATCCACTTGGAGATGTGGAAGTCCTGCCATGCGATCAAACTCTTGCACATTACTGCCAATTTATGTAGCTGCAGGCTGCTACCTGACAACACAGACACTTGTTCAAAGACTAAGTATCACTGTAAAAGCAGTTACATTTAATCTGTAGTTTCTTTCATTGTAGATGTTTGGAATAAAGAAACAATATGGCATCTGCCTTTTTTAAATGAGTAGAAATGCGTATTCATTGCATCAGATCTTCTGTTCAGACATTCATTTTAAAAGAAAATGAAGCATCATGGTTGATCATGAAAGCACAGAAATAATTCAGTCATGTGTTGTCTTTGCTGCTCTCTTTAGTGCTCCTCGCTCTTGCAGTATCTCCATTTGAACTCCCTCCTCCTGCTTCAGGATTAGCATGAGGTGTGGTGACAGTGAGTGTTGCATGTGTCTCTGCTGGGTGTTTGTGAGCTCCCGTTTAAATCCAAACTGGATCTTAATATTTTTATGGTTTTTTGAATACTTATAAAAAAGCTTGAGACTAAATCAATCAAAGCACAAAATGAGGTAGTAGGTAAACTGAGGAGAAATGAAAGCTCGGGCTCCGTGAGAGAGCAGCATTGCTCCAGCTTCTCCTCTGTTCAAATGTTGACTTGAATGCTTTGCTGGCTTTTGGCACATAAGGCAGCTAATTTTTAACCAGCCTCAGACTTTAATTAAGCTTGTAATAACAGCACAAGCAAACTGAGTGACAGGAACACCCACACCCGCACACACACAAATGTGCAGTCATCTTTAGTAACTCTCTCTCTCTCTCTCTCTCTCCGTAGGACTGTGGTTTCAGTCACTCATGGTACCTGTCAGTGTTCAGCGTGCTGTGCTGCCTGGGCATCGTCCTGTGTCTGGCCACCTCTGTGGCAGTGGAGTGGACCGGCCTCAAAGTGGCCAAGGAGCTCCACCACAGCCTCCTCAACAAGATCGTACTGGCCCCCATGAGGTAAAATGCTGAGTATGTGTGTGCTCCAGCTCATCATGCGTGTTTTCACGTTTGTGTTTGCGAGCTAAAACAGGTCATTTAAAAGACGAAACACAGCTGAAAGCACCCTTTTTCGCCCCATTACTCATCACACCATCTGCCTTCCTCACACAAAACCCAGGAGACATTGCGTAGGCAAAGATGCTCACGTGCACACAACACACCTGCTTGTACTTTACATACACTCACACACACAGCAGAGTAAACGCATAGATACACTAAAAGATATGATATATAAGACAAACATTGAGGAAATCTATACAATATTATTATAAAGACTTTAGGGATGCAGCAAACCCTTTCAAGAACATAATCTGGTGAAATAACAATAAACTCTACAAATTGTAACTCTGAGGTGCGATGATATTCAAGGTTCACATTTACTTTTATTGAAAGCACAGAAAACAGACATGGAGACAGTACAAAATTCAACGTGAATTGAATTCATCACTGTTTTCGTCCCCCAGGCTGTTTGAGACGACACCGCTTGGCAGCATCCTCAACAGGTTTTCCACCGACACGAACACCATCGACCAGCACATCCCGACCACCCTGGAATGCCTCTCCCGCTCCACGCTGCTGTGTGTGTCCGCCCTGGGCGTCATCTCCTACGTGACCCCGGTCTTCCTTATCGCTCTCCTGCCACTGGCCATCACCTGCTACTTCATCCAGAAATACTTCCGGGTGGCCTCCAGGTGAGTCTGACAAATGACATGTCGATGAGTGGCTGCTCTCCTCGTCAAATGATGACTAAACATAGTGAAGTTAGATTTTTCCTGCCACAAAATATAACAAAGGGTAAGTAAAGATAGAGATATTATTTATTTGGCCTTTACATTTAACAAAAATATAACTTAACAGTTACATAATTAAATGTGAAAAAAGGAGCCCAGACAGAGCCTCCCTCGAAATGAAATATTTGACATTGCTGATATCTGCCTCTCTGCTGTGTCTCATGTCTTCTGGTCAGGGATCTGCAGCAGCTGGAGGACAGCACACAGCTCCCTTTGCTGTCCCACTTCTCAGAGACAGTGGAAGGTCTGACCACTATAAGGGCCCTCAGGTAATTAACCAACACACTGCATCTCCTTTACGTAGCCGTTCATGTCCTCGGAGACGAGTGTTCGAACCATCTTAACTGAATCTGGAATGTTGATCACTGATTAGTGTGGTTTCAGAGGGGCTTGAACTTCTTTCCTGTCAGCTTGCATTGACATGCTTACATGTAATTAAGAGGGTGACTAGAGTCTAAAAGTCTGGAGGTCTCTGCTGCATCAGTTTTATGGAAGTCTGATACTGAATTGCTGGAACACATTTACAAATATGAACAAACATACTTTTAGTGCCATTTAGATTTATATATGTGAGGGATTTTCTTTTGAAACTGTGTATTCACTGAACCCAAAAGTGTGAATTCAAAAGAAATTTCAGTCAGATTTTTATTTTTTGCATGAAAATATCTCAGCTTACAAGGTGTCCCTCTGTGGCTTTCTGACACCCACCCTCCATCTAACCAGGTGTTGTCAGACTTTCAGAATCACACAAGCAAACGGTTATACAAAAAAAAATTATTAACTTTAACTTTCCTTGTAATTAAGTTGTTGGCTTTCTCTCAAAACCCTCAAATCCATCTGCCCTTAAAGTGTTATATAGTGAGAAACTACATTTTGAATGCAGTGGTGCAGTAGAACTATAGCTTTCTTTCATTTATGAGTGGATTGCAGTTGTAGTCAGGGTAATGATATGATGTGTACCATTTAAAGAATTACACCCTTAAGCTCAATCATTCAAAACAATCATCATGCTATCATGCTTCCTTCCCATAATCATCTTTATTTTAATTGGTTCATTTCAACACATCGTTACTCAGGATAGAGGAATGGAGAAGTTGCAGGCAGGTGGACAGCTACTGTGTATGTAAAATTGTCTGTAATGCAGCGTAATAAAATAATCCTTTCCGTTGGCAGGTACGAGCCCAGGTTCAGACAGAGGTTGCTGCAGTTCACTGATGCCAACAATATCGCCTCTCTCTTCCTCACAGCAGCCAATCGGTGGCTGGAGGTCCGCATGGTAATGATCCATCTGCAAGTTCGGTTCTTTGAGATTGTGATCAGTCCTGTTTACTGCTCGGCACAAAGCTGCTGGTGCCGCTTGGTAACTGCTCCCCCTGTCGGGGAACACAAAAACTGAACTTTCCATCCTCTTATTAACATGAAATCGAGTCATCATGTGATGTCTTATGTATCCACTGCATGCTGCCTCTCACGTTGCACAGCTGAGGAGATGCAGTGACCTTGAGATGTTTAAGATGAATGTGCACAGATGTCAAACACCAAATGTGGAACATTTTGTTGACAAGTTCTTCCCTGTCAAGTCTGTTGACAATAAAGTAATGTGTAATAATAGATGTCCTTAAATTTTATTTATTAATTTATTTTAATTATTCAGTGATGCATTATCCTCGTGCTGTGTTTGTGACATTGTCTCTCTCTCTATCTCTCTCTACAGGAGTACATTGGAGCCTGTGTGGTGCTGGTGGCAGCTGTAGCCTCCATCACTAACTCTCTCTACAACCAGTTGTCCCCCGGCCTGGTGGGGCTGGGACTGACGTACGCACTCATGGTGAGACTGCGTGTGTGTTCTATTGCTTCTTCATCTCTACTCTCAAGGACCACAGAGGTGGTTTTAAACATTTTATATGAAATAAATACATATTCTACATGATTGCCAGACTTGGCATCGGATTTTAGATATATATTTCTCCAATTCAAAAAGAAGGGCTTTGGTCTGAGTTTAATGTGTTTTAATATCTTTAACTATGTAAATAACATTGAACTTTGAGTTTTATTTACACAGAAGAATTCTGTATCTGATTACACTAGATGGAAATCATATTTTTAAAATATCACTTACAACACTTTTACCAGAATCATTTCTTCTTTCTAATTTGGTGGGAGAGAATAACAAAATGAACAAGTCGGTTTTCTTCAAGTTTTCTTCCCATTTTGACCTGAACCCTCTCTCTTTCCTGCTGAAGAAAAACAGAACTATTAAATGTGAAGGAACGCCGAACCCAACATCTGCTGAAACAGATCTGCTTGCTAAGAATTTATACAAACTACTGCGTGTTGAAGTTCCTCTTAAAGTTTCTCTTGGAGTTTCTAAAATCTTGTTTCGTTTTCGTTCATGCTATTTTTGTTGCCACCAGGTTTAGTGATTTTTAATTTTTCCTTCGTAAACCATCAAATTAAATGTTGAGATCTCAAGATACATAAACCATTTACAAACCCCTCTGGCACAAACAGGGCTGCTTTTTTTACCCCATGGAACACTGATGTGGTGGAAGTAAAAGATTTTCACAGGCTAGTGAACCTTTGTAAATTGCAGATGGAGTAAAACATGAAAAACCACTGAATCTCTGACAGCCTGTGAGGTAACAACAGAGTCCAGCCTGAGAGGACTGAGTGTCTGTATGGTGACATTTACCCAACTCTTCCCCCTCCTCCACCTCCTCCTCTCCCTCCACTCCACATATCAGGTGTCCAACTATATGAACTGGATGGTGCGCAACCTGGCAGACATGGAAGTACAGCTTGGCTCAGTCAAGAGGATTAACGGTCTGCTCAGAACTGAACCAGAGAATTACGAGGGACTGCTCAGTGAGTGCAGCAACACAGTCACAGTCTCGTCCTCAACCAAACCAATCTTCACTAGTTCAGCAAAAGAAATCTGCTTTCTGAGGGGGGTTAAAAGCCATTCACATTTTATCGTTAAAGGACATCGTTACCAAGTTGAAACCCAATCAAATAATTATCTAACTTTGGACTTTTCAAGGGGTAAAAAGAGGTGAAAGCAACATTTCACTGTTTGCTTGTCTTTCTCAGCCGTGTCTCAGGTCCCTGACGGCTGGCCCCGACAGGAGAGATCAAGATCCAAAATCTGAGTGTCCGTTACGACGCCACACTGAAGCCTGTGCTCAAGAATGTTAATGCGCATGTCAGCCCCGGACAGAAGGTGACGCTTGAGTGTTATATGGGAGGAACAAATACAAAGACCAGGAAGTAGATTAATTGATTAAGTACTGGGGACAACAATGATTCAGACGTTTGTTTATTTTCAGGTGGGGATCTGTGGCAGGACAGGCAGTGGCAAGTCCTCTTTCTCTCTGGCCTTCTTCCGCATGGTGGACATGTTTGAGGGTAAAACATTTCACATCAGTGTGGAGATATGAAATGAATGAGGTTTCTAAATGCAACGCTGGCGAGAAAAAGCTTTGTTTATCTGTGCACTAAATGTCCTTCAGTGCAGAGAATTTCCTGTTTATTGTTGCACTCTGTAAATGTAGCTCATGTGGGATGTGTTTTGTGTATGATGCCTGTTTTTCTGTCTTTCACAGGGAGGATTGTGATTGATGACATCGACATTGCCAAGCTGCCTCTGCAGACCCTCAGGTCTCGCTTGTCCATCATCCTCCAAGACCCCATCCTCTTCAGTGGCACCATCAGGTAAATTGTGGGATTCACTTCCCTCCTCAGCTTTATCGGCAGGGGAGACCTCATTACAGCAGTTAAGATCTGGCTGCTGATAGTCTGACTGAAATAGTTTTAGTGAGGAGGGGGGATGCGGAACATTTCCAGGAAGAGGAGCAGTTGGCAAACTGTGACACACTTCAGAGACACTGAAGCATGAGTAGAGCAGAGTGTTTGTAGATAAGAGGACACTCCTCTGAAAACTCTGCCGGAGAGGTTTTATTTTTAGATTGTCAGCAGCAGTGACCATAAAAGCTTTTGTCATGTCAGAGGGGAACAGATGAGGAGAAAGTTAAAAGAGCTGTGTAATGCTGTCAGTCCAGTCAGGTAAAAACATATGGGAGGATATGGTTTGTTTACATGTTTGGTTACTCCAATTGAGCTGACTCCCCGAAATGACTCTCATGATTTGCTACATTTTAATAAATAGTCATTACAGAATGATCAGGGAGCTGCTGCAAGCAGGCAGAGATGATGAAGAAATTTGAGCTTCGCTTTGATGTTGCCGTCGAATGAGGAGAAGGGACTAACTGAGGGTTTAGGCTGGGGATAAATGTAGCTAAAGCTGCTCCGAATAACCGATCAAAAGAAAATCAATCTAACTTTTTCATTGTTTTAAGTCATTTTTCCATAAATGCTGGATATTGGAGGATAAAGGCTCTCAAGTTAGTGATGTTTAATAGACCAAATGATTCATTAATTACTATGCTTTTCCATGCTTTTGAACAAGTAATGTGTGTGTGCGTGTGTGTGTGTAGGTTCAACCTGGACCCCGAGGTGAAGGCTACAGATGAGATGCTTTGGGAAGCTCTGGAGATTGCTCAGCTGAAGCCTGTTGTTAAATCACTTCCAGGAGGGCTGGGTGAGAAATATGTCCTGATGTGTGTGATGTTTTACAGACCAAACGATTAATTGAATACACGTTCAAAATCACAGAAGATATTAATATATGGGTGATGTGTGTGAGAGATAGTGGGAGAGAGAAACATATTCAAATGTTCATGTTTGTTTTAAAAAATGTATAAGTTTACTGTGTGGCACTGATCTGGATGAAGAATACAGTAATTCCTTCTTTGACTCGTTCAATACAGTCAGCTGCTTGAGTGTCTCATTACCAGGACCAGGCTGCTGTATCAGAATACATGAGCATTAATTTTTTAACCGCCTGTTGGAGCTCTGTTATTTGCTTTGCTGCTGTTTCATCCTGTAGACTGCTGCAGAATCGGGATCAGATTAGACAGCAGCACAAGTTGAGAACCATGCATCTCCTCAACAGACTTAACCCCCCATACATATTAAATACTTGCAATGCCTTGGCTCTGCATGGAGGCTTTACTTGGCCAACTTTTGGTTGATAATTTATCACTCAGTTCTCTGTGCCGCCTCCCATACCTGATAAAAACAACAGAGGAATCATTCACTGCTCTGGTCAAATAAGACCGTGTGGCACGGACAGCTGACACAGCACTGAGCTACTCACTGCTTTACCTTATGTTCACTAAAGCCACATGTTCAATACAATATTGATCCATAGCCCAGGAGTTAATAGGCTATTTAATTTTGCCCTTCCATTTAATTAAAGTAACAGTGACTGTGACAACTTGTGTTTTATAGATCATATATTAAGCAGACGTTTACTTTGTTAGTGATGGAGCGTTAAAAAAAGATTCCAGTTAAGTTATATCACAGATATAATAATATGTTCCATCTAATACAATCTGCAACCTAAACTCACTTACATCATACGTGAATATCCATGTTGGCCGTGTATTGTTAAGTATTTATTAAAATGAGATATGGTTTTATTTTCTCTCAGATGCTATGGTGACAGAAGGAGGGGAAAACTTTAGTCAGGGTCAGAGGCAGCTGTTCTGTCTTGCCAGAGCCTTCGTCAGGAAGAGCAGCATCCTCATCATGGACGAAGCCACGGCGTCCATAGACATGGCAACGGTCAGTGTGTGTTTGACAGAAGAGCATCACTGAGGGAGTGGGTGGAAAAGGTGGTGATGGAAGGAGGCAACTCAGACAATGAATGATAAGTAGACAGATGGGGGATTTATAGAGAGAACTGCTTATTTTAAAGGCCAAATCCTGAATAGAAGTGAGATACAGAAAATTCCATTCTCCACTAATGTTAAATGAACATATAAGCTGTCTATGTAAAGAAAACAATTTAGATTAAATTGTCTAATGTTAGTTTGGGAGTGGCACAGGTTCCCATCATGTTTAGATCACAGACTGTACTTCTAACAGATTTTCTTTTGTTGAGTTGAGTTGACCACCTGTGCCTTTGCCCCCCCTCCTCCACAGGAGAGCATTCTGCAGAAAGTGGTGATGACTGCATTTGCTGACCGAACAGTAGTGACTATAGCAGTAAGTATTTCACCTACACTCTACAAATGATCTAGGTACCCCAAAGGTCCTGAATGTTCCTCTATACTATGCAATACTGATTCAGTTCATGTAAACTGGTGCCAAGCTGTGAGAAAAATACAGTTAGGACAGAGAAGTATTAATGCAGGACTGTGGTGAGAATTAATTATGAGATTATGGCGTGTTGAAAGGATCGTCCATTAATGTTAACATCTCATAACAGCCGCATTTGTATTGTACTTGTCCATGAAAACATTAACGAACAGTGGTACAGTGAGACATTTGTGCGACTCATTTAGGGCATCTCAGTGTAACTCAGTGACAGATGCAGGGTGGAGCAGCTCCCTCTGATGCAGTGTCTGTTCTCTCTTTCCACCTGCTGAGCAGCATCGCGTCCATACTATTCTGAATGCCGACCTGGTGATTGTGATGAAGCGGGGCATCATCCTGGAGTATGACCGACCCCAGGCCCTGCTGGACACGGAGGACAGCGTCTTTGCCTCCTTCGTGCGAGCAGACAAGTAGCACAAGGAGAGAGAAGAGAGGAAGCATTAAAGGAAGACATTCAAAGTGCAATTGTCCCATGGGATATATTCCTTTTATTTTTCAACCATGTTGTAATATATTTGTACATAAAAATGTTAATTATTTGTTAATAAAACATAAATTATCATGCAAGTTCGTGTTTTTGTGGGTTTTCAGTTATTAAAAGTGATCATCTTCACTTGTAAGTGTACCTTTGGGATGAGCGTCTGTGTGTGCTGCGGCCAGGACTGACCTCTGAAAGTCATGTTGATACCAGAGGAGCACAACAGCCTGTAAAATAAAAGGAGCCCAGCAGAATAGGGAGATCAGATTGAAAACCTAAGACTAGATGTTCATGAAAAGACTAAATATGGCTCCTGTGAGTGAATAGCCCACTTTCTATTCATGTTGAAAGCAGCTGAAATTTAACGAAACAGCCGGGAGGAGATTTACTGTAGATGTCCTATATTTAATCCATTATATTTTCAGAATGTGATCTGCCTGTGGCATTTTGGGCTGCACAACTCAACTGTTTGTAACATGCGACTGGCCTTCTCCTGCATCCTCACTGAAAATCACAGGAAGGGCACCAGAGAGATGGCGGAGGGAGGGACTGTGTCTCCACCTCACGACGTCTCCATCTCACGTTACCGCGCTGTAGTAAAGGAGCGGAGTCAGCACTGATCCGACTGCGCCACACGAGCCTGCCTTCTCATCCAAAGGTGATAAACCTCAACTCGGAGCACCATTATGCCCCCGCATTTTACATCTCACTGAATTTCTTTTATGCGCCACCACCGCTGGGCTGACAATGGGACGGGGCGGCGTGGCGCAACTACGCCCCGGTCGGTCAGTGCGCTGAGTGACGGCGGCAGCTGCGGTGCTGGAAGAAGAAACTTCTCTTGGGACTTCGCCTTTGCAAAGCGCCTGATCTGGAGGGAAGGTGAGGAGCGCACATACCTTTCAGAAAACGGGCGACAACAGGACTCTCCCTCCTGCGCCCGACAGCTGCCGCAGAGCTGACACCGGCGAGCGCAGCGAAAAGAAAAGGCAGCGGGAGAAAGACAGTTCCCTCAAAGCCAAGCGGCTGTGGGTGCATAGTATGGGAGCGCTATGTTGTCCAGGAAAGGACTTATTCCTGACGATTACCTGCTGACACGTCTGGCTGAGGATGTCCTGCAGCCAAAGTTCAAGGCGACATCGGGTAAAGCTCGGTTCGTCGCCAAGAACGGCACCTGCAATGTGGCGCACACCAACATCCGAGAGCAGGGCCGATTCCTGCAGGACGTCTTCACCACTCTGGTGGATTTAAAATGGCTCCACACGCTCATCATCTTCACCATGTCCTTCCTGTGCAGCTGGCTTCTTTTCGGAATGATCTGGTGGCTTATTGCCTTTGCGCACGGCGACTTAGACCAAAGAAGAGACGACTTTATCCCATGCGTAACGGACATTCACTCCTTCTCCTCCGCGTTCCTTTTCTCCATAGAGGTCCAGGTGACCATTGGCTTCGGTGGCCGGATGGTCACAGAGGAGTGCGTCTCGGCTATCATCATCCTGATCGTACAGAACATAGTCGGACTTGTTATCAATGCCATCATGCTCGGCTGCATTTTCATGAAGACTGCACAGGCCAACCGGCGCGCAGAGACGCTCATTTTCAGCAAGCACGCCGTCATCTCCGTCCGCAACAACAAACTGTGCTTCATGGTCCGCATCGGGGACCTGAGGAAAAGCATGATCATAAGCGCCACCGTGCGGATGCAAGTGGTCAGGAGAACCACGACCGAGGAGGGGGAGGTGGTGCCTCTGGACCAGATTGACATAAACATGGACAACCCGGTGGGTACCAACGGCGTCTTCCTGGTGTCTCCACTCATAATCTGCCACGTGATCGACAAGAATAGCCCCCTGTACGAGCTATCAGCCTCTGACCTGCAGCATGAGGACCTCGAAGTGATTGTTGTGCTGGAGGGGGTGGTAGAGACCACTGGCATCACCACACAAGCCAGGACATCTTACGTGACGGAGGAGATCCTGTGGGGGCAGCGCTTCGTGCCCACAGTCTCTGAGGAGGATGGCATGTATGCAGTGGACTATTCTAAATTCGGCAACACTGTGCGTGTCCCGACACCTTGCTGCAGCGCCAAGAAGCTGGACGAGGCCGGTGGCATCGCTCAGTTTAAACTGAAAGAGGGCGCCACCCTCCGGACGTCCGTGAGAAGGCGGCGGACTACAGCGGCGATCTGTAGGTCCCGGCTGGAGAGCAAATAAATTGATAATTCTTTGCCAGCATTTTTTATGAGAACATATGAAGTATAAAGTAAATGAAATAACAGATTCATATTTATTTTATAACAAATGTACATCATACTATTGATTAATTGTAATCAAATATATTATGCACAGGTCATCCTGCTTTTTACTCAGGGTCAGTATGAAAATGTACAAAGTGAGAATGCTCTGAGATGACCTTAGTCCAGAATGAAGTCTAGTTTGGATGCATTTTAATCCTTTTTTTAATTAGTAGTAACTGCATGTATCTATAAGCATTGAAGGAAAACTCTTAATGTAAAGTGTGTTTAGGATGAAGAGGACAAATAATAATTTCATGCTGTTGTCTGTCTGGCAATTTTAGTTTTGTATTTTCAAGAAGATGGGTGTATCCCAAGCATATCTCGACTGATCCTGTATTTTTGCATGTCAGTATTTGAGAGTTTATAAAAAAAAGTCAGTCAAACAAAAGTTTCTTTGAAATTATTTCAAGTTGTTCAGAGGAGAAATTTAATTGTATACTCTTTTAAATGTAAAAATCAAAGCATCAGGGGGCTGCATATCCTGACTTTTTGTCCCCCAGCATTCAACCCGCCCTGTCAAACGTAAAGCTTCTTTTATTTTTACCTCTACCAAGGAGATTTTTTTCAGTTTGCTCTTGCTGTGGTGGCTCTTGGTCTACTTTTAGAAAACATTACATTTTGGGAGTGATCAGAATGCATGTCTTGATTAAGGAAATATTTGTTAGGCATTCACCACCATCGTTAGATAGGGCAAAAATTTCACATTTTTATTGATTTCTCCATAAGTATGCAAAGTTGTGAAACAAAAAAAACCTTGTGATATTATGATATAATAATCTAAAATATTAATAAAAAGTCATGTTTATGGCATTCCAGAAGCATGTTATAAAAAGGAGATTTTTTTTAAATTATCAGTTGAGAAATGTACTTATATGAGATAATAGACTATTGAGAAAGTGAGATTTTAATTCGGGGAAATGTTCAGCCTTAGCTGAGGTTGGCAGTCATGGAATGCTTCCTGCTTTTTTGATAGTTTAATGCCTTATAATGAAAATTTTCATGTCATGACAATTTATGTCTTACTGTATTATGTCATTTTTCATCACATTTTTACTAAACTATTACATTTTTCACAACCTTTCAACTGACATTTTTGTTACGCTTTTATGACTTACTATATAATAATATTTTTTACATATTAACACCTTACAAATCAATGACATTTTTCATTTTTTAATACATTGCTATAGTTCAACATGTTTCATGACCTTTTTATGTCTTAGAAGAGACTACATTTTTTCTATATTCTAATACATTACTATAATATGTAATTTTTAGTGATGTTTTAGGACTTACTAGACTAAGACCTTTTTATGATTTTTCATGCATTAGTATACAATGATGTTTTTCATGATGTTTTCTGTGCCTCACTTTAGTATGACCATTTCTGTAAACTTTTTAACACCTTACTATAGTATGATCTTCTCTGTTTTCTGTTTGTCAGCTAACTATCACATTTCATGACTTTTTATGCCTTACTATACTGTGATGTTTTTCATCACTTTTTTACACCTTACTATACTATGACGTTTTTCATGACTTTTTTAATGCCTTGCTGCAATATAAAAATTTTCAGGTTGTTTTATTACTCTACTATTATGTAATTTTTTGACATTTTTTTATGCCTTGCAATGTTTTTCATGGTGTTTTTTGTGACTTAATATAGTATCACGTTTTTCACTTTTTTATGTCTTACTTTACTATGCCCTTTTTCATCACTTTTTTGCCTTACTAAACTTTCAGTTTTTACTAAATTTTGTATACCTTACGATGTTATGATGTTTTTCATCACTATTACAATATCATTTTTAAACACTAGATCATAATATGTGTTAAAAGTGCAAAAAAGTCATATTTTAGCACGTCATAAAAAATGAAAAAAATGACATACAAATGTATGTCGAAAAAATGCAAAAAATGTCAAAATTTCAAAATGCCTCAAAATGCAAGAAAACATCAAAGAACACTGTTTTATGAACACTAGATAGCATAATAGGTGTTGAAAGTGCAAAAAAAGGTCATAATTTAGCATGTCATAAAAAATGAAAAAAAACGACAGTATAGTATGTCGAAAAAATGCGAAAAATGTCAAAATTTCAAAATGCCTCAAAATGCAAGAAAACATCAAAAAACACTGTTTTATGAACACTAGATAGAATATTAGGTGTTACAGATGCAAAAAAGGTCATATTTTAGCATGTCAGAAAAAATGAAAAAAACGACATACGGCGGTATGTCGAAAAAATCCAAAAAATATCAGAATTTCTAAATTCCTCAATATTCCTCAAAATGCAAGAAAACATCAAAGAACACTGTTTTATCAACACTAGATGGCATATTAGGTGTTAAAAATGCAAAAAAGTCATATTTTAGCACGTCATAAAAAATGAAAAAAACGACATACAAATGTATGTCGAAAAAATGCAAAAAATTTCAAAATTTCAAAATGCCTCAAAATGCAAGAAAACATCAAAGAACACTGTTTTATGAACACTATATAGCATATTAGGTGTTAAAGATGCAAAAGAGGTCATATTTTAGCATGTCAGAAAAAATGAAAAAAACGACATACGGCGGTATGTCGAAAAAATGCGAAAAATGTCAAGATTTCAGAATGCCTCAAAATGCAAGAAAACATCAAAGAACACTGTTTTATGAACACTAGATAGCATATTAGGTGTTAAAGATGCAAAAAAAGGTCATATTTTAGCATGTCAGAAAAAATGAAAAAAACGACATACATAAGTATGTCGAAAAAATGCGAAAATGTCAAAATTTCTAAATTCCTCAAAATTCCTCAAAATGCAACAAATCATCAAA